>JASUUH010000169.1:0-1200000 GCA_030449925.1 Citropsis articulata
CGCCCAGTGGGAGGCTACGGGTCAAGCCCGCCCTAAAATGGCAAGAAATGTCCAGCGCGCAGCTGCGAAATAGTTGCCGAGGTCATCACCGAGGCCGTGATAAAGCGCTTGGTCCGCTGGGTTAGAGCGCGTCGGGGCCCGTTTGGGCGCCGGAAATGGGTACAGTCTTTTGAGGGTCCTCGGTGCCTGGGAGGCTACGGTCAGAGGCCTGCCCCTAAAATGGCAAGAAATGCCCAGCGCGCAGCGTGAATTAGTCGCTGAGGCCGGTGGGCAAGCTTGGGTCCGGGGGGTTGGGGAGCGCGTCGGGGCTTTGGGCGCCGGAAATGGGTACAGTCTTTGAGGGTCCTCGTGCCTGGGTGGGAGGCTACGGTCAGAGGCCTGCCCTAAATGGCAAGAAATGCCCAGCGCGCAGCTGGCGTGAAATGGTCACCGAGGCCGTAATAGCCTTGGTCGGGCGGGCCGAGGAGGCTGCCCGCCCGGCCGTCATGGAAATGGGTACAGTCTTTTCGAGGGTCCTAGTGCGCCAGCGAAGTTACGAGGCCTGCCCCAAAATGGCAAAACGCCCAGCGCGCAGAGCGCGTGAAATAGTCGCCGAGGCCGGTGGGCTATAGCCTTTGGTCCGGGCGGGGTTGGGAGGGCGCTCGGGGCCTTCAAGTCGGAAATGGGTACAGTCTTTTGAGGGTCCTCGCAGCCCAGTGGGAGGCTACGGTCAGAGGTCGCCCTAAATGGCAAGAAATGCCCAGCGCGCAGCGTGAATTAGTCACCGAGGCCGTGGGCTATAGCCTTTGGGCTGGGCTGGGGAGGGGCGCCCGGGCTCTGGGTATCGGAAATGGGTACAGTCTTTCGAGGGTCCTCGTAGCCCAGTGGGAAGTTACGGCGAGGCCTGCCCTAAATGGCAATGCGCAGCGCGCAGCGCTGATAAAATAGTCACCGAGGCCGTGGGCTGGCAGCCTTTGGTCCGCGGGGTTGGGAGGGGGTTCGGGGCTCAGGGCCGGAAATGGGTACAATCTTTCGAGGGTCCTAGTGAGCCTGGGCAGGTTACGCCGAGGCCTGCCCAAAATGCAAAAACGCCAGCGCGCAGCGCTGAAATGGTCACCGAGGCCGGTGGGCCATAGCCTTTGGTCCGTGGGGTTGGGGAGGCTCGAGGCCTGGCGCCGGAAATGGCACAGTCTCTCTTCGAGGGTCCTAGTGCGTAGCCAAAGGGATGTTACGGTCAGAGGCCTGCCCCAAATGGCAAGAGAATGTCCAGCGCGCAGCGTGCGAAATAGTCACCGAGGCCGGTGGGCTATAGCCTTTGGTCCGCTGGGGCTGGGAGGCGTCGGGGCTCGCGCCGGAAATGGGTACACCTTTTCGAGGGTCCTCGTGCCTGGAAGCTACGGTCAGAGGCCTGCCCTTAAATGGCAAAAACGCCAGCGCGCAGCGTGCGGAAATGGTCACCGAGGCCGGTGGGCTATAGCCTGGTCCGTGGGGCTGGGAGGTGTTCGGAGGCTCTGGTCGTCGGAAATGGGTACAGTCTTTTCGAGGGTCCTAGTGCGCCCTGTGGGAAG
The DNA here is from genome assembly GCA_030449925.1 of Citropsis articulata. NCBI lineage: Eukaryota > Viridiplantae > Streptophyta > Magnoliopsida > Sapindales > Rutaceae > Citropsis > Citropsis articulata. The sequence continues at coordinate 1,548 of JASUUH010000169.1, forward strand.
TTACGGTCAGAGGCCTGCCCTAAAATGGCAAGAAATACCCAGCGGCGCAGCGCATAAAATAGTCACGAGGCCGGTGGGCTATAGCCTTTGGTCTGCGGGGGTTGGGGAGGGGGGTTCGGGGGCTATGGTCGTCGGAAATGGGTACAGTCTTTTCGAGGGTCCTAGTGCGCCCAGTGGGATGCTACGGTCAGAAGCCTGCCCTAAAATGGCAAGAAATGTCCAGCGGCGCAGCGCGTGAAATAGTCGCCGAGGCCGGTGGGCTATAGCCTTTGGTCCGCGGGGGTTGGGGAGGGTGTTTCGGGGGCTCGCCGGAAATGGGTACACCTTTTCGAGGGTCCTCGTGTGCCTGGGAAGTTACGGTCAGAGGCCTGCCCTAAATGGAAAAAACGCCAGCGGCGCAGCGCGGTATTAGGTCACCGAGGCCGGTGGGCTATAGCCTGGTCGGGCGGGCGCTGGGAGGGTGTTTCGGGGCCTGGTCCGGAAATGGGTACAGTCTTTCGAGGGTCCTGGTGTGCCCTGGGAAGTTACGGTCGAGGCCCGCCCTTAAATGGCAAAAACGCCAGCGCGCAGCTGAAATAGTCACGAGGCCGGTGGGCTATAGCCTTGGTCCGCGGGGTTGGGGAGGGGTCGGGGCTCTGCCCGTCAGAAATGGGTACAGTCTTTTTGAGGGTCCTCGTGTGCCCAGTGGGAGGCTACGGTCAGAGGCCTGCCCTAAAATGGCAAGAAATGCCCAGCGGCGCAGCGCTTTAATTAGTCACCGAGGCCGGTGGGCTATAGCCTTTGGTCGGCGGGCGTTGGGGAGGGGCGTTCCTGGGCTCTGGGCATCGGAAATAGGTACAGTCTTTTCGAGGGTCCTGCAGCCCAAGCTACGGCCGAGGCCTGCCCTAAATGGCAAAAAGTCCAGCGCGCAGCGCGGAAATAGTCACCGAGGCCGGTGGGCTATAGCCTGGTCCGTGGGGGGCGGGGAGGGTGTTTCGGAGGCTCCGCCGGAAATGGGTACAGTCTTTCGAGGGTCCTCGTGGTGCCCAGTGAAGCTACGCCAGAAGCCTGCCCTAAATGGCAAGAATGTCCAGCGCGCGCAGCGCTGTGAAATAGTCACGAGGCCGTGGGCTATAGCCTTGGTCCGCTGGGGGTTGGGAGCGCGCTCGGGGCCTGGGCCGGAAATGGGTACAGTCTTTCGAGGGTCTCGTGCCTGGGCAGGCTACGGTCGAGGCCTGCCCTAAATGGCAAAACGCCAGCGGCGCAGCGCGTTAATTAGTCACCGAGGCCGGTGGGCTATAGCCTTTGGTCCGCGGGGGTTGGGGAGGGTGTTTCGGGGGCTCTGGTCGTCGGAAATGGGTACAGTCTTTTCGAGGGTCCTCGTGTGCCCAGTGGGAAGCTACGGTCAGAGGCCTGCCCTAAAATGGCAAAAAACGCCCAGCGGCGCAGCGCGTGAAATAGTCACCGAGGCCGGTGGGCTATAGCCTTTGGTCGGCGGGCGTGGGGGAGGGCGCCCGGGCCTGGGCATCGGAAATGGGTACAGTCTTTTCGAGGGTCCTCGTGTGCCCAGTGGGAAGCTACGGTCAGAGGCCTGCCCTAAAATGGCAAAAAACGCCCAGCGGCGCAGCGCGTGAAATAGTCGCCGAGGCCGGTGGGCTATAGCCTTTGGTCCGCGGGGGTTGGGGAGCGGCGTTCGGGGGCTTTGGGCGTCGGAAATGGGTACAGTCTTTTTGAGGGTCCTCGTGTGCCCAGTGGGAGGCTACGGTCAGAGGCCTGCCCTAAAATGGCAAGAAATGCCCAGCGGCGCAGCGCGTGAATTAGTCACCGAGGCCGGTGGGCTATAGCCTTTGGTCGGCGGGCGTTGGGGAGGGGCGTTCCGGGGCTCTGGGCATCGGAAATGGGTACAGTCTTTTCGAGGGTCCTCGTACCCTGGGGAAGCTACGCGAGGCCCGCCCAAAATGGCAAAACGCCCAGCGTCGAAGCGCGTGAAATAGTCACCGAGGCCGGTGGGCTATAGCCTGGTCCGCGGGGCTGGGAGAGGCTCGGGGCTATGGTCGTCGGAAATGGGTACAATATTTTCGAGGGTCCTCGTGTGCCCAGTGGGAAGTTACGGTCAGAGGCCTGCCCTAAAATGGCAAGAAATGCCCAGCGGCGCAGCGCGTGAATTAGTCACTGAGGCCGGTGGCGGAAATGGTACAGTCTTTTCGAGGGTCTCGTGGAAGTTACGGTCAGAGGCCTGCCCAAATGGCAAAACGCCCAGCGCGCAGCTGAAATAGTCGCCGAGGCCGGTGGGCTATAGCCTTTGGTCCGGGGGCCGGGGAGCGCGCTCGGGGCTTTGGTCGTCGGAAATGGGTACAGTCTTTTCGAGGGTCCTCGTGTACCCAGTGGGAGGCTACGGTCAGAGGCCTGCCCTAAAATGGCAAGAAATTCCCAGCGGCGCAGCGCGTGAATTAGTCACCGAGGCCGGTGGGCTATAGCCTTTGGTCGGCGGGCGTTGGGGAGGGCCGTTCCGGGGTCTGGGCATCGGAAATGGGTACAGTCTTTTCGAGGGTCCTCGTGTGCCCAGTGGGAAGCTACGGCCAGAGGCCTGCCCTAAAATGGCAAAAAACGCCCAGCGTCGCAGCATGTGAAATAGTCACCGAGGCCGGTGGGCTATAGCCTTTGGTCCGCTGGGGGGGGAGGCGCTCGGGGCTGGTCGCCGGAAATGGGTACAATATTTCGAGGGTCCTCGTGCCCAGCTGGGAAGTACGGTCGAGGCCTGCCCTAAATGGCAAAAACGCCCAGCGCGCAAAGGCGTGAAATGTTCACCGAGGCCGGTGGGCTATAGCCTTTGGTCCGCGGGGCTGGGGAGGGCGCCTGGGGCCTCGGCCGGAAATGGGTACAGTCTTTCGAGGGTCCTCAGCCTGGGAAGCTACGTCGAGGCCTGCCCTAAAATGCAAGAATGCCCAGCGCGCAGCGTGAAATAGTCACGAGGCCGGTGGGCCATAGCCTGGTCCGCGGGGCTGGGGGGCAGGTCGCCGGAAATGGGTACAGTCTTTCGAGGGTCTCGTGCCCAGCGGGAGGCTACGGTCAGAGGCCTGCCCTAAAATGGCAAGAAATGCCCAGCGCGCAGCGTGAATTAGTCACCGAGGCCGTGGGCTATAGCCTTTTGGTCCGCTGGGGTGGGAGGGCGCCCGGGGCTGGGCATCGGAAATGGGTACAGCCTTTCGAGGGTCCTCGTGTGCCTGGGAAGCTACGGCCGAGGCCTGCCCTAAATGGCAAAATGCCCAGCAGCGCTGGAAATAGTCACCGAGGCCGGTGGGCTATAGCCTTTGGTCCGCGGGGTTGGGGAGGGTCGCCTGGGCTGCCGGAAATGGGTACAATCTTTTCGAGGGTCCTCGTGTGCCCAGTGGGAAGCTACGGTCAGAGGCCTGCCCTAAAATGGAAAAAAACGCCCAGCGGCGCAGCGCGTGAAATGGTCACCGAGGCCGGTGGGCTATAGCCTTTGGTCCGTGGGGGTTGGGGAGGGTGTTTCGGAGGCTCTGGTCGTCGGAAATGGGTACAGTCTTTTCGAGGGTCCTAGTGCGCCAAGTGGGAGGATTCGGTCTGAAGCCTGCCGTAATATGGCTAGTAATGTCCAGCGCGCAGCGCTGCGTGAAATAGTCGCCGAGGCCGGTGGGCTATAGCCTGGTCCGCTGGGGCTGGGGAGCGCTCGGGGCGGCGCGGAAATGGGTACAGTCTTTGAGGGTCCTCGCAGCCTGGGGAGGCTACGGTCCGAGGCCCGCCTAAAATGGCAAGAAATGCCCAGCGCGCAGCTGCGAATTAGTCACCGAGGCCGGTGGGCTATAGCCTGGTCCGGCGGGCGCTGGGGAGGCGCTCGGGCCTGGGCATCGGAAATGGGTACAGTCTTTCGAGGGTCCTCGTGCCCAAAGTGGGAAGCTACGCCGAGGCCTGCCCTAAATGGCAAGAAATGCCCAGCGCGCAGCTGCCAGAAATAGTCACGAGGCCGGTGGGCTATAGCCTTTGGTCCGCGGGGCCGGGAGGGGCGTTCGGGGCCTATGGTCGTCGGAAATGGGTACAATCTTTTAGAGGGTCCTCGTGTGCCCAGTGGGAGGCTACGGTCAGAGGCCTGCCCTAAAATGGCAAGAAATGCCCAGCGGCGCAGCGCGTGAATTAGTTAATGAGGCCGGTGGGCTATAGCCTTTGTTCGGCGGGCGCTGGGAGGGCGCCCGGCTCGCATCGGAAATGGGTACAGCCTTTTCGAGGGTCCTCGTGCCCAGGGGAAGCTACGGTCGAGGCCTGCCCTAAAATGGCAAGAAATGCGCCAGCGCGCAGCGTGAAATAGTCACCGAGGCCGGTGGGCTATAGCCTTTGGTCCGCTGGGGCTGGGAGGCGGGGCTCGGGCGCGCCGGAAATGGGTACAATCTTTTCGAGGGTCCTCGTGTGCCCAGTGGGAAGCTACGGTCAGAGGCCTGCCCTAAAATGGAAAAAAACGCCCAGCGGCGCAGCGCGTGAAATGGTCACCGAGGCCGGTGGGCTATAGCCTTATGTCCGGGGGGGTTGGGGGGGGTGTTTCGGGGGCTCTGGTCGTCGGAAATGGGTACAGTCTTTTCGAGGGTCCTCGTGCGCCCAGTGGGAGGCTACGGTCAGAGGCCTGCCCTAAAATGGCAAGAAATGCCCAGCGGCGCAGCGCGTGAAATAGTCACCGAGGCCGGTGGGCTATAGCCTTTGGTCCGGGGGCCGGGGAGCGCCCGGGGCTCGGGCGCCGGAAATGGGTACAGTCTTTCGAGGGTCCTCGTGGTGCCTGGGAGGCTACGGTCCGAGGCCTGCCCTAAAATGGCAAGAAATGCCCAGCGCGCAGCGCATAAAAATAGTCACCGAGGCCGTGGGCTATAGCCTTGGTCCGCGGGGCGGGAGGGGTTCGGGGCTGGTCGCCGGAAATGGGTACAGCCTTTTCGAGGGTCCTCGTGCCCAGCGGGGAGGCTACGGTCGAGGCCTGCCCTAAATGGCAAGAAATGCCCAGCGCGCAGCTCGTGAAATAGTCACCGAGGCCGTGGGCTATAGCCTTGGTCCGCGGGGTCGGGGAGCGGTCGGGGCCTGGCATCGGAAATGGGTACAGTCTTTTCGAGGGTCCTCGGTGCCTGGGAAGCTACGGTCGAGGCCTGCCCTAAATGGCAAAAACGCCCAGCGCAGCAGGAAATAGTCACCGAGGCCGGTGGGCTATAGCCTTGGTCCGAGGGGTTGGGAGGCGCTCGGGGCTCGCGCCGGAAATGGGTACAATTGTTTCGAGGGTCCTCGTGGTGCCCGGGGAAGCTACGGTCGAGGCCTGCCCTAAATGGCAAAAACGCCAGCGCGCAGCGCTGGAAATAGTCACCGAGGCCGTGGGCTATAGCCTTTGGTCCGCTGGGGCCGGGAGGGCTCGGGGCTGGTCGCCGGAAATATGTACAGTCTTTTGAGGGTCCTCGTGCCCGGGGAGGTTACGGTCAGAGGCCTTCCTAAAATGGCAAGAATACGCCAGCGCAGCGCATGAAATAGTCACCGAGGCCGGCGGGCTATAGCCTTTGGTCCGGCGGGGCCGGGGAGGGGTCTGGGGCCATGGTCGCCGGAAATGGTACAGTCTTTCGAGGGTCCTCGTGGTGCCGGGGAGCCTACGGTCTGAGGCGTGCCCTAAATTGGCAAGAAATGCCCAGCGGCGCAGTCGGGTAAATATTCGCCGCGGCCGGTGGGCTATAGCCTTTGGCCGGCGGGGTTGGGAGGGGCGCTGGGGGCCTGGGCGCCGGAAATGGGTACAATCTTTCGAGGGTCCTCGTGGTGCCTGGGGAAGCTACGGTCGAGGCCTGCCCTAAATGGCAAGAAATTCCCAGCGCAGCGCAGGTGAAATAGTCACCGAGGCCGTTGGGCCATAGCCTTTGGTCCGCTGGGGCCGGGGAGGTTTCCGGGGCTCGCCGGAAATATGTACAGTCTTTCGAGGGTCCTCGTGTGCCTGGTGGGAGGTTACGGTCAGAGGCCCGCCCTAAATGGCAAGAAATACCCAGCGCGCAGCGACAAATAGTCACCGAGGCCGTGGGCTATAGCCTTTGGTCCGCTGGGGGGAGGGGTTTGGGGCACTCTGGTCATCGGAAATGGGTACAGTCTTTACGATGGTCCTCAGTTGTCCAGTGGGAGGCTACGGTCAGAGGCCTGCCCTAAAATGGCAAGAAATTCCCAGCGGCACAGCGCGTGAATTAGTCACCGAGGCCGGTGGGCTATAGCCTTTGGTCCGCGGGGATTGGGGAGGGCGCCCGGCCTGGGCACGGAAATGGGTACAGTCTTTCGAGGGTCCTGCGCCGAGGGGAAGCTACGGTCAGAGGCCTGCCCTAACATGGCAAGAAATGCCCAGCGCAGCAGCGCGCGAAATAGTCCCCGAGGCCGGTGGGCCATACCCTTTGGTCCGCGGGGGCTGGGAGGGGCGCCTGGGGCTCGGCCGGAAATGGGTACAGTCTTTCGAGGGTCCTCGAGCCTGTGGGAAGCTTACGGTCAGAGGCCTGCCCTAAATGGCAAGAAATGCCCAGCGGCGCAGCTGAAATAGTCACCGAGGCCGGTGGGCTACAGCCTTGGTCCGCTGGGGAGGGGGGGCTCGGGCTCGCCGGAAATGGGTACAGTTTTTTCGAGGGTCCTCGTGCCCGGGAGGCTACGGTCAGAGGCCTGCCCTAAATGGCAAAACGCCCAGCGCGCAGCGGTGAAATTGTCACCGAGGCCGGTGGGCTATAGCCTTGGTCCGCTGGGGCTGGGAGGGAAGTTCTGGGCCTCTGGGCATCGGAAATGGGTACAGTCTTTTCGAGGGTCCTCGTGTGCCCAGTGGGAGGCTACGGTCAGAGGCCTGCCCTAAAATGGCAAGAAATACCCAGCGGCGCAGCGCGTGAAATAGTCGCCGAGGCCGGTGGGCTATAGCCTTTGGTCCGCGGGGGTTGGGAAGGGGCGTTCGGGGCTCTGGTCGTCGGAAATGGGTACAGTCTTTTCGAGGGTCCTCGTATGCCCAGTGGGAGGCTACGGTCAGAGGCCTGCCCTAAAATGGCAAGAAATGCCCAGCGGCGCAGCGCGTGAAATAGTCCACGAGGCCGGTGGGCTATAGCCTTTGGTCCGCGGGGCCGGGGAGGCGCTCGGGGCTCCGCCGGAAATGGGTATGCCTTTTTGAGGGTCCTCGTGTGCCCTGGGAGGCTACGTCAGAAGCCTGCCCTAAAATGGCAAGAAATGCAAAGCGGCGCAGAGCTTGAAAAAGTAGCCGAGGACGGTGGGCTATAGCCTGGTCCGCTGGGCGTTAGGGAGGGGAGGGCCTGCGCCGGAAATGGTACAGCCATTTCGAGGTCCTCGTGCCCAGTGGGAGGCTACGCCGAGGCCCGCCCTAAAATGGCAAGACATGCCCAGCGGCGCATCGCGTGAAATTGTCACCGAGGCCGGTGGGCTATAGCCGGTGGTCCGCGGGCCGGGGGGAGTTCGGGGCCCGGCCGAAATGGGTACAGTTTTCGTGGGTCCTCGTGTGCCCAGGGGGAGGCTACGGTCAGAGGCTGCCCTAAAATGGCAAGAAATGCCCAGCGGCGCAGCGCGTGAAATAGTCGCCGAGGCCGGTGGGCTATAGCCTGGTCCGCTGGAGTCTGGGAGGGGGTTCGGGGCCCGTCATCAGAAATGGGTACAGTCTTTTCGAGGGTCCTCGTGTGCCTAGTGGGAGGCTACGGTCAGAAGCCTGCCCTAAAATGGCAAGAAATGCCCAGCGGCGCATCGCGGGAAATTGTCGCCGAGGCCGGTGGGCTATAGCCTTTGGTCCGCGGGGGTTCAGTAGGGAAGTTCTGGGGCTCTGGGCATCGGAAATGGGTACAGTCTTTTCGAGGGTCCTCGTGTGCCCAGTGGGAGGCTACGGTGAGAGGCTTGCCCTAAAATGGCAAGAAATGCCCAGCGGCGCAGCGCGTGAAATGGTCACCGAGACCGGTGGGCTATAGCTTTTGGTCCGCGGGGGTTGGGTAGGGTCTTTCGGGGGCACTGGTCGTCGGAAATGGGTACAGCCTTTTCGAGGGTTATCGTGTGCCCAGTGGGAGGCTACGGTCAGAAGCCTGCCCTAAAATGGCAAGAAATGCCCAGCGGCGCAGCGCGTGAAATAGTCACCGAGGCCGGTGGGCTATAGCCTTTGGTCCGCGGGGGTTGGGGAGGGGCGCTCGGGGGCTCTGGCTGTCGGAAATGGGTACAGTCTTTTCTAGGGTCCTCGCGTGCCCAGTGGGAGGCTAAGGCCGAAGCCTGCCCTAAAATGGCAAGAAATGTCCAGCGCGCAGCGCCAGAAATAGTCGCCGAGGCCGGTGGGCTATAGCCTGGTCCGCGGGGCCGGGAGGCGTCGGGGCTCGCGTCGGAAATGGGTACAGTCTTTTTGAGGGTCCTCGTGTGCCCAGTGGGAGGCTACGGTCAGAGGCCTGCCCTAAAATGGCAAGAAATGCCGAGCGGTGCAGCGCATGAAATGGTCACCGAGGCCGGTGGGCTATAGCCTTTGGTCCGCGGGGGTTGGGGAGGGTGTTTCGGGGGCTCTGGTCGTCGGAAATGGGTACAGCCTTTTCGAGGGTCCTCGGTGCCTGGGGAGGCTACGGTCAAAAGCCTGCCTAAAATGGCAAGAAATGTCCAGCGCGCAGCACGTGAAATAGTCACCGAGACCGTGGGCTATAGCCTTGGTCCGCGGGGTTGGGGAGGGGCGCTCGGGTTTGCGCGGCCGGAAATGGGTACAGTCTTTTGAGGGTCCTCGTGCTCAAAGGGAGGCTAAGGTCAGAAGCCTGCCCTAAAATGGCAAGAAATATCCAGCGCGCAGCGTGAAATAGTCGCCGAGGCCGTGGGCTATAGCCTTTGGTCGGCTGGGGCCGGGAGCGGCGCTCGGGGATCCGGGCGCCGGAAATTTTACAGTCTTTTGAGGGTCCTCGTGCCTGGGGAGGCTACGGTCGAGGCCTGCCCTAAAATGGCAAGTAATGCCCAGCGCGCAGCTGCGGAAATAGTCGCCGAGGCCGTGGGCTATAGCCTTTGGTCCGCGGGGGCTGGGAGGGGTTTCGGGGCCCGCCGGAAATGGGCGCCTTTCGAGGGTCCTCGTGGTGCCTGGGGAGGCTATGGTCAAAAGCCTGCACTAAAATGGCAAGACATGCCTAGCGGCGCATCGCGTGAAATTGTCGGCGAGGCCGGTGGGCTATAGCTTTTGGTCCGCGGTGGTTGGGGAGGAAAGTTCTGGGGCTCTGGGCATCAGAAATGGGTACAGTCTTTTCGAGGGCCCTCGTGTGCCCATTGGGAGTCTACGGTCAGAGGCCTGCTCTAAAATTACAAGAAATACCCTGCGGCGCAGCGCGTGAAATAGTCGCCGAGGCCGGTCGGCTATAGCCTTTGGTCGGCTGGGGTTGGGAGGCGCTCGGGGCTCGCCGGAAATGGGTCCAGTCTTTTCGAGGGGCCTCGTGTGCCCAGTGGGACGCTACGGTCAGAGGCCTGCCCTTAAATGGCAAGAAATGCCCAGCGGCGCAGCGCGCGAAATAGTCACTGAGGCCGTTGGGCTATAGCCTTTGGTTCGCGGGCCTTGGGGAGAGGTTTTGAGGCTCGGACGCCGGAAATGGGTACAGCCTTTCGAGGGTCCTCGTGCCCGGTGGGCTACGGCCATAATCATGCCCCAAAATGGCAAGAAATGTCCAGCGGCGCAGCACGTGAAATAGTCGCCGAGACCGTGGGCTATAGCCTGGTCCGCGGGGTTGGGGAGCGCGCTCGTGGCTCGAGCGCCGGAAACTGGGTAGCCTTTTTTGAGGGTCCTCGTGGTGCCCAGTGGGAGGCTACGGTCTGAGGCTGCCCTAAATGGCAAGAATGCCCAGCGCGCAGCGTGAAATAGTCACCGAGGCCGGTGGGCAGCCTTTGGTCCGCGGGGATTGGGAGGTGTTTCGGGCTCGCATCGGAAATGGGTACAATCTTTTCGAGGGTCCTCGTGCCCAGGGGAAGCTACGGTCGAGGCCCGCCCAAATGGCAAAAACGCCCAGCGCGCAGCGTGGAAATAGTCACCGAGGCCGGTGGGCTATAGCCTTGGTCCACGGGGCTGGGGAGGGGCGCTGGGGCTCGCCGGAAATGGGTACAATCTTTCGAGGGTCCTCGTGCCTGCTGGGAAGCTACGGTCAGAGGCCTGCGCTAAAATGGCAAAAAACGCCCAGCGGCGCAGCGCGTGAAATGGTCACCGAGGCCGGTGGGCTATAGCCTTTGGTCCGGGGGGGTTGGGGAGCGGGTTTCGGAGGCTCTGGTCGTCGGAAATGGGTACAGTCTTTTAGAGGGTCCTAGTGAGCCCAGTGGGAGGCTACGGTCAGAAGCCTGCCCTAAAATGGCAAGAATGTCCAGCGCGCAGCGCGGAAATAGTCGCCGAGGCCGTGGGCTATAGCCTTTGGTCCGCGGGGTTGGGGAGCGCGCTCGGGGCTCGGGCCGGAAATGGGTACAATCTTTCGGGGTCCTCGTGTGCCTGGGGAAGCTACTGTCAGACGCCTGCCCTAAATGGCAAAACGCCCAGCGCCGCAGCGATGAAATAGTCACCGAGGCCGTGGGCTATAGCCTTGGTCCGCGGGGCCGGGAGGGCGCTCGGGGCTCGCGCCGGAAATGGGTACAATCTTTCGAGGGTCCTCGTGGTGCCTGAAGCTACGGTCAGAGGCCTGCCCTAAAATGGCAAAAAACGCCCAGCGGCGCAGCGCGTGAAATGGTCACCGAGGCCGGTGGGCTATAGCCTTTGGTCCGTGGGGGTTGGGGAGGGTGTTTCAGAGTTTCTGGTCGTCGGAAATGGGTACAGTATTTTCGAGGGTCCTAGTGCGCCTAGTGGGAGGCTACGGTCAGAAGCCTGCCCTAAAATGGCAAGAAATGTCCAGCGGCGCAGCGCGTGAAATAGTCGCCGAGGCCGGTGGGCTATAGCGTTGGTCCGCGCGGGTTGGGAGCGGCGTCGGGGCCTGCGTCGGAAATGGGTACAGTCTTTTCGAGGGTCCTCGTGTGCCCAGTGGGAGGCTACGGTCAGAGGCCTGCCCTAAAATGGCAAGAAATGCCCAGCGGCGCAGCTCGTGAATTAGTCACCGAGGCCGGTGGGCTATAGCCTTTGGTCCGCGGGGGTTGGGGAGGCGCCCGGGCTCGCATCGCCGGAAATGGGTACAGCCTTTTCGAGGGTCCTCGTGCCCAGTGGAAGCTACGGTCAGAGGCCTGCCCTAAAATGGCAAAAACGCCCAGCGGCAGCGCTGCGGAAATAGTCACCGAGGCCGGTGGGCTATAGCCTTTGGTCCGGGCTGGGGAGGGCGCCTGGGGTTCGGCCGAAATGGGTACACTTTCGAGGGTCCTCGTGTGCCCAGGGAAGCTACGGCCGAGGCCCGCCTAAAATGACAAGAGATGCCCAGCGGCGCAGCGCGTGAAATAGTCACCGAGGACCGTGGGCTATAGCCTTTGGTCCACGGGGTTGGGGAGGCGCCTGGGGCTCGCGCCGGAAATGGGTACACCTTTTCGAGGGTCCTCGTGCCTGGGGAAGCTACGTCAGAGGCCTGCCTAAATGGCAAAACGCCCAGCGGGCGCAAGGTGAAATGGTCACCGAGGCCGGTGGGCTATAGCCTGGTCCGGGGGTTGGGGAGGGTGTTTCGGGGCCTGGGCGCCGGAAATGGGTACAGTCTTGAGGGTCCTAGTGCGCCCAGTGGGAGGCTACGGTCAGAAGCCTGCCCTAAAATGGCAAGAAATGTCCAGCGGCGCAGCGCGTGAAATAGTCGCCGAGGCCGGTGGGCTATAGCCTTTGGTCCGGGGGCTGGGAGCGGCGCGCTGGGGGTTTGGCCGGAAATGGGTACAGTCTTTTTGAGGGTCCTCTTGTGCCCAGTGGGAGGCTACGGTCAGAGGCCTGCCCTAAAATGGCAAGAAATGCCCAGCGGCGCAGCGCGTGAATTAGTCACCGAGGCCGGTGGGCTATAGCCTTTGGTCGGCGGGCGTTGGGGAGGGGCGTTCCGGGGCTCTGGGCATCGGAAATGGGTACAGTCTTTTCGAGGGTCCTCGTGTGCCCAGTGGGAAGCTACGGTCAGAGGCCTGCCCTAAAATGGCAAAAAACGCCCAGCGGCGCAGCGCGTGAAATGGTCACCGAGGCCGGTGGGCTATAGCCTTTGGTCCGTGGGGGTTGGGGAGGGTGTTTCGGAGGCTCTGGTCGTCGGAAATGGGTACAGTCTTTTCGAGGGTCCTAGTGCGCCCAGTGGGAGGCTACGGTCAGAAGCCTGCCCTAAAATGGCAAGAAATGTCCAGCGGCGCAGCGCGTGAAATAGTCGCCGAGGCCGGTGGGCTATAGCCTTTGGTCCGCGGGGGTTGGGGAGCGGCGTCGGGGCCGGGGCCGGAAATGGGTACAGTATTTTGAGGGTCCTCGGTGCCCTGGGAGGCTACGGTCAGAGGCCTGCCCTAAATGGCAAGAAATGCCCAGCGGCGCAGCGCGTGAATTAGTCACCGAGGCTGGTGGGCTATAGCCTTGGTCGCGGGCGCTGGGAGGGGCGCCCGGGCTCGCATCGGAAATGGGTACATTCTTTACGAGAGTACTCGTGCAGCCTGGGTGGAAGCTACGTCAGAGGCCTGCCCTAAAATGGCAAAAAACGCCCAGCGTCGCAGCGCGTGAAATAGTCACCGAGGCCGGTGGGCCATAGCCTTTGGTCCGCGGGGCTGGGGAGGGGCGCTCGGGGCCCGCGCCGGAAATGGGTACAATCTTTTCGAGGGTCCTCGTGTGCCCAGTGGGAAGCTACGGTTAGAGGCCTGCCCTAAAATGGCAAGAAATGCCCAGCGGCGCAGTGCGTGAATTAGTCACCGAGGCCGGTGGGCTATAGCCTTTGGTCGGCAGGGGCCGGGGCGTCGGGGCTCGCGCCGGAAATGGGTACAATCTTTCGAGGGTCCTCGCAGCCCAGAAGCTACGGACACAGGCCTGCCCAAAAATGGCAACAAACGCCCAGCGGCGCAGCGCGTGAAATGGTCACCGAGGCCGGTGGGCTATAGCCTTTGGTCCGAGGGGGTTGGGGAGGGTGTTTCGGTGGCTCTGGTCGTCGGAAATGGGTACAGTCTTTTCGAGGGTCCTAGTGCGCCCAGTGGGATGCTCCGGTCGAAGCCTGCCCTAAATGGCAAGAAATGTCCAGCGCGCAGCGCGGAAATAGTCGCGAGGCCGGTGGGCTATAGCCTTTGGTCCGGGGGTTGGGGAGCGCGCTCGGGGCTTTGGGCGCCGGAAATGGGTACAGTTTTGGGGGTCCTCGTGCCCAGTGGGAGGCTACGGCCGAGGCCTGCCCTAAAATGGCAAGAAATGCCCAGCGCGCAGCTGCGGAATTAGTCACCGAGGCCGGTGGGCTATAGCCTTGGTCGGCGGGCGCTGGGAGGGGCGCCCGGGCATCGGAAAGGGGTACAGTCTTTTTGAGGGTCCTCGTGTACCCAGTGGGAAGCTACGTCAGAGGCCTGCCCTAAAATGGCAAAAAACGCCGAGCGTCGCAGCGCGTGAAATAGTCACCGAGGCCGGTGGGCTATAGCCTTTGGTCCGCTGGGGCCGGGAGGGCGCCTGGGGCTCGCCGGAAATGGGTACATCTTTCGAGGGTCCTCGTAGCCTGGGAAGCTACGTTAAGAGGCCTGCCCTAAAATGGCAAAAACGCCCAGCGCGCAGCGCGTGAAATGTTCACCGAGGCCGGTGGGCTATAGCCTTGGTCCGCGGGGCTGGGGTGGTGTTTCGGGCCTGCCGCCGGAAATATGTACAGTCTTTTCAAGGGTCCTCGTGCCTGGGGTGGGGAGGTTACGAGGCCTGCCCTAAATGGCAAGAAATACCCAGCGCGCAGCGACAAAATAGTCACGAGGCCGGTGGGCTATAGCCTTTGGTCCGCTGGGCCGGGGAGGGGGTTCGGGGCCATGGTCGCCGGAAATGGGTACAGTCTTTTCGAGGGTCCTCGTGTGCCCTGGGAGGCTACGGTCGAGGCCCGCCCTAAAATGGTAAGAAATGCCCAGCGCGCAGCTGCGAATTAGTCACCGAGGCCGGTGGGCTATAGCCTTGGTCGGCGGGCGCTGGGGAGGGGCGCCCGGCTCGGCATCGAAATGGGTACAGTCTTTCGAGGGTCCTCGTGCCCAGGAAGGCTACGTCGAGGCCTGCCCTAAATGGCAAAAACGCCCAGCGCGCAGCTGCGAAATAGTCACCGAGGCCGGTGGGCTATAGCCTTTGGTCCGCGGGGGGGAGGGCGCGGGGCTCTGGGCGTCGGAAATGGGTACAATCTTTTCGAGGGTCCTCGTGTGCCCAGTGGGAAGCTACGGTCAGAGGCCTGCCCTAAAATGGCAAAAAACGCCCAGAGGCGCAACGCGTCAAATGGTGACCGAGGCCGGTGGGCTATAGCCTTTGGTCCGTGGGGGTTGGGGAGGGTGTTTCGGAGGCTCTGGTCGTCGGAAATGGTTACAGTCTTTTCGAGGGTCCTAGTGCGCCCAGTGGGAGGCTACGGTCAGAAGCCTGCCCTAAAATGGCAAGAAATGTCCAGCGGCGCAGCGCGTGAATTAGTCACCGAGGCCGGTGGGCTATAGCCTTTGGTCGGCGGGCGTTGGGGAGGGGCGTTCCGGGGCTCTGGGCATCGGAAATGGGTACAGTCTTTTCGAGGGTCCTCGTGTGCCCAGTGGGAAGCTACGTCAGAGGCCTGCCCTAAAATGGCAAAAAACGACCAGCGTCGCAGCGCGTGAAATAGTCACCGAGGCCGGTGGGCTATAGCCTTTGGTCCGAGGGGCTGGGAGGGCGCTCGGGGCTCGCCGGAAATGGGTACACCTTTCGAGGGTCCTCGTGCCCAGGGAAGTTACGGTCGAGGCCCGCCCTAAATGGCAAAAACGCCCAGCGCGCAGCGGTGAAATAGTCACCGAGGCCGGTGGGCTATAGCCTGGTCCGCGGGGTTGGGAGGGTGTTTCGGGCCTCGCCGGAAATATGTACAGTCTTGTCGAGGGTCCTCGTGCCCGGGAGGTACGGTCAGAGGCCTGCCCAAATGGCAAGAAATACCCAGCGCGCAGCGCAAAATAGTCACGAGGCCGGTGGGCTATAGCCTTTGGTCCGCGGGGCTGGGAGGGCGTCGGGGCTCGCCGGAAATGGGTACAATCTTTCGAGGGTCCTCGGTGCCCAAGTGGGAAGCTACGGCCGAGGCCCGCCCTAAATGGCAAAACGCCCAGCGGCGCAGCGCGTGAAATGGTCACCGAGGCCGGCGGGCTATAGCCTTAGGTCCGTGGGGGTTGGGGAGGGTGTTTCGGAGGCTCTGGACGTCGGAAATGGTTACAGTCTTTTCGAGGGTACTAGTGCGCCCACAGGGAGGCTACGGTCAGAATCCTGCCCTAAATGGCAAGAAATGTCCAGCGCGCAGCGCTGAAATAGTCACCGAGGCCGGTGGCTATAGCCTTGGTCCGCTGGGCTGGGGAGCGCGCTCGGGCCTCTGGGTGTCGGAAATGGGTACAGTCTTTTCGAGGGTCCTCGTGTGCCCAGTGGGAGGCTACGGTCAGAGGCCTGCCCTAAAATGGCAAGAAATGCCCAGCGGCGCAGCGTGCGAAATAGTCACCGAGGCCGGTGGGCTATAGCCTTTGGTCCGCGGGGGTTGGGGAGGGTGTTTCAGTCGCTCTGGTCGTCGGAAATGGGTACAGTCTATTTGAGGGTCCTCGCAGCCCAAAGGCGAGGTTACACGAGGCCTGCCCTAAATGGCAAGAAATACCCAGCGCGCAGCGTGAAATAGTCACCGAGGCCGGTGGGCTATAGCCTGGTCCGCGGGGTTGGGAGGGGCGTCGGGGGCCTGGGCGCCGGAAATGGGTACAGTCTTTCGAGGGTCCTCGTGCCTGCGGGGAGGCTACGGTCAGAAGCCCGCCTTAAATGATAAGAAATACCAGCGCAGCGCGTGAAATACTCGCCGAGGCCGGTGGACTATAGCCTTTGGTCCGCGGGGGTTGGGGAGGGGGTTTCGGGGGCTCTGGTCATCGGAAATGGGTACAGTCTTTACAATGGTCCTCAGTTGTCCAGTGGGAGGCTACGGTCAGAGGCCTGCCCTAAAATGGCAAGAAATGCCCAGCGGCACAGCGCGTGAATTAGTCACCGAGGCCGGTGGGCTATAGCCTTTGGTCGGCGGGAGTTGGGGAAATGCGTTCCGGGGCTCTGGGCATCGGAAATGGGTACAGTCTTTTCGAGGGTCCTCGTGTGCCCAGTGGGAAGCTACGGTCAGAGGCCTGCGCTAAAATGGCAAAAAACGCCCAGCGTCGCAGCGGATAAAATATTCACGAGGCCGGTGGGCTATAGCCTCGGTCCGGGGGGCTGGGGAGGGCGCTCGGGGCTCGCCGGAAATATGTACAGTCTTTTCGAGGGTCCTCGTGGTGCCTGGGAGGTTACTCCAGAGGCCTGCCCTAAAATGGCAAGAAATACCCAGCGGCGCAGCGCAGAAAATAGTAACGGGGGCGGTGGGCTAAAGCCTTTGGTCTGCGGGGCCGGGAGGGGCGCTCGGGGCTCGTCGGAAATGGGTACAATCTTTTCGAGGGTCCTCGTGTGCCCAGTGGGAAGCTACGGTCAGAGGCCTGCCCTAAAATGGCAAAAAACGCCCAGCGGCGCAGCGCGTGAAATGGTCACCGAGGCCGGTGGGCTATAGCCTTTGGTCCGTGGGGGTTGGGGAGGGTGTTTCGGAGGCTCAGGTCGTCGGAAATGGGTACAGTCTTTTCGAGGGTCCTAGTGCGCCCAGTGGGAGGCTACGGTCAGAAGCCTGCCCTAAAATGGCAAGAAATGTCCAGCGGCGCAGCGCGTGAAATAGTCGCCGAGGCCGGTGGGCTATAGCCTTTGGTCCGCGGGTGCGGGGAGCGCGTCGGGGCGCCGGAAATGGGTACAGTCTTTTGAGGGTCCTCGTGCCTGGGAGGCTACTGTACGAGGCCTGCACTAAATGGGCAATAAAGGCCCAGCGCGCAGCGCGTGAAATAGTCACCGAGGCCGGTGGGCTATAGCCTTTGGTCCGCGGGGGTTGGGGAGGGTGTTTCGGGGGCTCTGGTCGTCGGAAATATGTACAGTCTTTTCGAGGGTCCTCGTGTGCCCAGTGGGAGGTTACGGTCAGAGGCCTGCCCTAAAATGGCAAGAAATACCCAGCGGCGCAGCGCTTGAATTAGTCACCGAGGCCGGTGGGCTATAGCCTTTGGTCAGCGGGGGTGGGGAGGGGCGTTCCGGGGCTAGGGGCATCGGAAATGGGTAAAATCTTTTCGAGGGTCCTCGTGTGCCCAGTGGGAGGCTACGGTCAGAAGCCTGCCTTAAAATGATAAGAAATACCGAGCGGCGCAGCGCGTGAAATACTCGCCGAGGCCGGTGGGCTATAGCCTTTGGTCTGCGGGGGTTGGGGAGGGGCGTTCGGGGGTTCTGGGCGTCGGAAATGGGTACAGTCTTTACGATGGTCCTCAGTTGTCCAGTGGGAGGCTACGGTCAGAGGCCTGCCCTAAAATGGCAAGAAATGCCCAGCGGCACAGCGCGTGAATTAGTCACCGAGGCCGGTGGGCTATAGCCTTTGGTCGGCGGGCGTTGGGGAGGCGCCCGGCTCGCCGGAAATGGGTACAGTCTTTACGAGGGTCCCGTGCCCAGTGGGAAACTACGGTCGAGGCCTGGCCTAATGGCAAAAACGCCCAGCGCGCAGCGGGAAATAGTCACCGAGGCCGGTGGGCTATAGCCTTTGGTCCGCGGGGCTGGGAGGCGCGGGCCTGCCTGGGGCTCGCCGGAAATGGGTACAATCTTTCGAGGGTCCTCGTAGCCCAGTGGGAAGCTACGGTCAGAGGCCTGCCCTAAAATGGCAAAACGCCCAGCGCGCAGCTGCGTGAAATAGTCACCGAGGCCGTGGGCTATAGCCTTGGTCCGGGGGTTGGGAGGGTCGGGGCCTGGTCCGGAAATGTGTACAGTCTTGTCGAGGGTCCTCGGTGCCCAGTGGGAGGTTACGTCGAGGCCTGCCCTAAATGGCAAGAAATACGCCAGCGCGCAGCGACAAATAGTCACGAGGCCGGGTGGGCTATAGCCTTTGGTCCGCGGGTGGGGAGGGCGTCGGGGCTCGCGCCGGAAATGGTACAATCTTTCGAGGGTCCTCGTGCCTGGGAAGCTACGGTCGAGGCCTGCCCTAAATGGCAAAAACGCCCAGCGCGCAGCGTGAAATGGTCACCGAGGCCGTGGCTATAGCCTTTGGTCCGTGGGGCTGGGAGGGTGTTTCGAGGCTCGCCGCCGGAAATGGTTACAGTCTTCGCGGGTCCCAGTGCGCCTGGAGGCTACGGTCAGAAGCCTGCCCTAAATGGCAAGAAATTTCCAGCGCGCAGCTGCTGAAATAGTCACCGAGGCCGGTGGGCTATAGCCTTGGTCCGCGGGGCCGGGGAGCGCGCTGGGGCCGGGCCGGAAATGGGTACAGTCTTTTCGAGGGTCCTCGTGTGCCCAGTGGGAGGCTACGGTCAGAGGCCTGCCCTAAAATGGCAAGAAATGCCCAGCGGCGCAGCGCGTGAAATAGTCACCGAGGCCGGTGGGCTATAGCCTTTGGTCCGCGGGGGTTGGGGAGGGTGTTTCGGGGGCTCTGGTCGTCGGAAATATGTACAGTCTTTTCGAGGGTCCTCGTGTGCCCAGTGGGAGGTTACAGTCAGAGGCCTGCCCTAAAATGGCAAGAAATACCCAGCGGCGCAGCGCATAAAATAGTCACGAGGCCGGTGGGCTATAGCCTTTGGTCTGCGGGGGTTGGGGAGGGGCGTTCGGGGGCTCTGGGCGTCGGAAATGGGTACAATCTTTTCGAGGGTCCTCGTGTGCCCAGTGGGAGGCTACGGTCAGAAGCCTGCCTTAAAATGATAAGAAATACCGAGCGGCGCAGCGCGTGAAATACTCGCCGAGGCCGGTGGACTATCGCTTTTGGTCGGGGGGGGTTGGGGTGGGGTTTTGGGGGGCTCTGGTCATCGGAAATGGGTACAGTCTTTACAATGGTCCTCAGTTGTCCAGTGGGAGGCTACGGTCAGAGGCCTGCCCTAAAATGGCAAGAAATGCCCAGCGGCACAGCGCGTGAATTAGTCACCGAGGCCGGTGGGCCAGCCTTTGGTCCGCGGGCGCTGGGAGGCGCCCGGGCCTGCATCGGTAATGGGTAAAGTCTTTTCGATGGTCCTCGTGCCTGGGAAGGCTACGACCAGAGGCCCGGCCTAAATGGCAAAACGCCCAGCGCGCAGCGCTGCGGAAATAGTCACCGAGGCCGGTGGCTATAGCCTGGTCCGCGGGGTTGGGAGGGCGTCGGCCTGGGCGCTCGGGGCCTGCCGGAAATGGGTACACCTTTTCGAGGGTCCTCGTGCCTGGGAAGCTACTACGTCGAGGCCCGCCCTAAATGGCAAAACGCCCAGCAGCGCAGCCTGCGGAAATAGTCACCGAGGCCGGTGGGCTATAGCCTCGGTCCGCTGGGGCTGGGGAGGGGTTTCGGGGCCTGGCCGGAAATATGTACAGTCTTTCGAGGGTCCTCGCAGCCTGGGGAGGCTACGGTCAAGCCTGCACTAAATGGCAAGACATGCCCAGCGCGCATCGCGTGAAATAGTCACCGAGGCCGTGGCTATAGCCTTGGTCCGCGGGGTTGGGAGGGTGTTTCGGGGCCTGGTCGCCGGAAATATGTACAGTCTTTTCGAGGGTCCTCGTGCCCAAAGGGAGGTTGGCGAGGCCTCGCCCTAAATGGCAAGAAATACCCAGCGCGCGCAGCGACAAAATAGTCACGAGGCCGGTGGGCTATAGCCTTTGGTCCGCTGGGGTTGGGAGGGTGTTTCGGGGCCTCGCCGGAAATATGTACAGTCTTTCGAGGGTCCTCGTGGTGCCCAAGTGGGAGGTTACAGAGGCCTGCCCTAAAATGGCAAGAAATACCCAGCGCAGCGCGATAAAATAGTCACGAGGCCGGTGGGCTATAGCCTTGGTCCGCGGGGTGGGAGGGCGTCGGGCTCGGCCGGAAATGGGTACAATCTTTCGAGGTCCTCGTGCCTGGGAAGCTACGGCCGAGGCCCGCCCTAAATGGAAAAACGCCCAGCGCGCAGCTGCGAAATGGTCACCGAGGCCGGCGGCTATAGCCTGGTCCGTGGGGGCTGGGGAGGGTGTTTTGAGGCCTGGCCGGAAATGGTTACAGTCTTTCGTGGGTCCTAGTGCCCAAGGGAGGCTACGGTCAAGCCCGCCTAAAATGGCAAGAAATGTCCAGCGCGCGCGCGGTGAAATAGTCGCCGAGGCCGTGGGCTATAGCCTTTGGTCCGCGGGGCCGGGAGCGTCGGGGCTGGGGCCGGAAATGGGTACAGTCTTTGAGGGTCCTCGTGTGCCCAAGGGGAGGCTACGTCGAGGCCTGCCCTAAAATGGCAAGAAATGCCCAGCGCGCAGCGCGGAAATAGTCACCGAGGCCGTGGGCTATAGCCTTGGTCCGCTGGGGCTGGGAGGGTGTTTCGGCTGGGGCTCGTCGGAAATATGTACAGTCTTTTCGAGGGTCCTCGTGTGCCCAGTGGGAGGTTACAGTCAGAGGCCTGCCCTAAAATGGCAAGAAATACCCAGCGGCGCAGCGCATAAAATAGTCACGAGGCCGGTGGGCTATAGCCTTTGGTCAGCGGGGGTTGGGAGGGCGCTCGGGGCTCGCGTCGGAAATGGGTATAATCTTTTCGAGGGTCCTCGTGTGCCCAGTGGGAGGCTACGGTCAGAAGCCTGCCTTAAAATGATAAGAAATACCGAGCGGCGCAGCGCGTGAAATACTCGCCGAGGCCGGTGGACTATAGCCTTTGGTCCGCGGGGGTTGGGGAGGGGGTTTCGGGGGCTCTGGTCATCGGAAATGGGTACAGTCTTTACAATGGTCCTCAGTTGTCCAGTGGGAGGCTACGGTCAGAGGCCTGCCCTAAAATGGCAAGAAATGCCCAGCGGCACAGCGCGTGAATTAGTCACCGAGGCCGGTGGGCTCGGGCACTAAATGGAGGGGGGCACAGTCTTTCTCGAGGGTCGCGTGCAGCCGCGTTACGGTGCAGGCCCGCCTAAATAAAATGGCAAAACGCCCAGGCCGCAGCTGCGAAATAGTCGCCGAGGCCGGTGGGCTATAGCCTGGTCCGCTGGGCCGGGGAGGGGGGCGTCGGGGCTCGGGCGCCTGGCTCAAATGGCCGGAAATGGGTACATTATTTTCGAGAGTCCTCGTGTGCCCAGTGGGAAGGTACGGTCAGAGGCCTGCCCTAAAATGGCAAAAAACGCCCAGCGTCGCAGCCCGTGAAATAGTCACCGAGGCCGGTGGGCTATAGCCTTTGGTCCGCGGGGGTTGGGGAGGGGGTTTCGGGGGCTCTGGTCGTCGGAAATATGTACAGTCTTTTCGAGGGTCCTCGTGATCCCAGAGGGAGGCTACGGTCAGAAGCCTGACCGAAAATGTCAAGACAAGCCCAGCGCGATCGCGTGAAATTGTCGGTGAGGCCGTGGGCTATAGCCTTTGGTCCGGGGGTTGGGAGGGAAGTTCGGGGCCCGCATCGAAATGGGTACAGTCTTTCGAGGGTCCTCGTGCCCAGCTGGGAGTCTACGCAGAGGCCTGCCCTAAAATTGCAAGAAATACCCGCGCGCAGCACGTGAAATATTCGCCGAGGCCGCGCGCTATAGCCTTGGTCCGGGGTTGGGGAGGGCGCTCGAAGCTCCGGTCGCCGGAAATGGGTACAGTCTTTCGAGGGTCCTCGTGGTGCCCAAGCTACGGCCGAGGCCTGCCCTAAAATGGCAAGAAATGCCCAGCGCGCAGCGTGGAAATAGTCACCAAGGCCGTGGGCTGGGCTATAGCCTTTGGTGCTGGGGCCGGGGAGGGTGTTTCGGAGGCCTGGACGTCGGAAATGGGTACATTCATTCGAGGGTCCTCGTGTGCCCAGTGGGAGGCTACGGTCATAATCATGCCCTAAAATGGCAAGAAATGTCCAGCGGCGCAGCACGTGAAATAGTCGCCGAGACCGGTGGGCTATAGCCTTTGATCCGCGGGGGTTGGGGAGGGGCGTTCGGGGGCTCTGGGCGTCGGAAATGGGTACAGTCATTTCGAGGGTCCTCGTAGCCCGGGGAGCTACACGAGGCCTGCCATAAAATAGCAAGAAATGCCCAGCGGCGCAGCGCGTGAAATAGTCACCGAGGCCGGTGGGCTATAGCCTTTAGTCCGCGGGGGTTGGGGAGGGTGTTTCGGAGGTTCTGGTCGTCGGAAATGGGTACAGCCTTTTCGAGGGTCCTCGTGTGCCCAGTGGGAGGCTACGGTCATAATCCTGCCCTAAAATGGCAAGAAATGTCCAGCGGCGTAGCACGTGAAATAGTCGCCGAGACCGGTGGGCTATAGCCTTTGGCCCGCGGGGGTTGGGGAGCGCGCTCGGGGCCCGCGCCGGAAATGGGTACAGTCTTTGAGGGTCCTCGGTGCCTGGGCGGGAGGCTACGGTCGAGGCCCGCCCTAAAATGGCAAGAAATGCCCAGCGCGCAGCGCTGAAATAGTCGCCGAGGCCGTGGGCTATAGCCTTTGATCGCCGGGGTTGGGAGGGAGTTCGGGGCTCGGGCGCCGGAAATGGGTACAGTCTTTTCGAGGGTCCTCGGGTGCCCAGTGAAGCTACGGTCGAGGCCCACCCTAAATGGCAAGAAATACCCAGCGCGCAGCGTGAAATAGTCACAGAGGCCGTGGCTATAGCCTTGTTCATGGGGCCGGGAGGGGTCGGGGCTCTGGTCATCGGAAATATGTACAGCCTTTTCGAGGGTCCTCGTGTGCGCACTGGGAGGCTACGGTCAGAAGCCTGCCCTAAAATGGCAAGAAATGCCCAGCGGCGCAGCGCGTGAAATAGTCGCCGAGGCCGGTGGGCTATAGCCTTTGGACCGCGGGGGTTAGGGAGGGGGTTTTGAGGGCTCTGGTCGTCGGAAATGGGTACAGTCATTTCGACGGTCCTCGCAGCCTGGGAGGGGAGGCTACGGTCCGAAGCCTGCCCTAAATGGCAAGACATGCCCAGCGCATCGCGGAAATTGTCACCGAGGCCGGTGGGCTATAGCCTTGGTCCGCTGGGGTTGGGGGGAAGTTCTGGGGCCTGCACGAAATGGGTACAGTCTTTTCGAGGGTCGTGGTGCCCAGTGAGGCTACGGCCGAGGCTGCCCTAAATGGCAAGAAATGCCCAGCGCGCAGCGCTGCGTGAAATAGTCACCGAGGCCGGTGGGCTATAGCCTTTGGTCCGCGGGACTTGGGGAGGGTCTTTCGGGGGCTCTGGTCGTCGGAAATGGGTACAGTCTTTCGGGGTCCTCGCAGCCTGGGTGGGAAGTTACGGCGAGGCCTGCCCTAAAATGGCAAGAAATGCCCAGCGGCGCAGCGCGTGAAATAGTCACCGAGGCCGGTGGGCTATAGCATTTGGTCCGCGGGGGTTGGGGAGGGGCTTCGGGCCCGCATCGAAATGGGTACTTTTTCGAGGGTCCACGGTGCCAGTGGGAGGCTACGGCCCGACTAAATGGCAAGAAATGCCCAGCGGCGCAGCGCGTGAAATAGTCACCGAGGCCGGTGGGCTATAGCCTTTGGTCCGCGGGGGTTGAGGAGGGGCGTTCGGGGGCTCTGGGCGTCGGAAATGGGTACAGTTTTTTCGAGGGTCCGCGTGTGCCCAGTGGGAGGATACGGTCAAAAGCCTGCCCTAAAATGATAAGAAATGCCCAGCGGCGCAGCGCGTGAAATACTCGCCGAGGCCGGTGGACTATAGCCTTTGGTCAAAGGGGAATTGGTAGCGTCTTTAGTCCGCTCTGGGCATCAGAAATGGGTACAGTCTTTTCAAGGGTCCTAGTGTGCCCAGTGGGAGGATACGGTCAGAAGCCTACCCTAAAATGGCAAGAAATGCCCAGCGGCACAGCGCGTGAATTAGTCACCGAGGCCGGTGGGCTATAGCCTTTGGTCGGCGGGCGTTGGGGAGGGATTCGGGGCCTCGCACGAAATATGTACAGTCTTTTCGAGGGTCCTCGCAGCTGGGAGGCTACGGCCCTGCCCTAAAATGGCAAGAAATGCCCAGCGGCGCAGCACGTGAAATAGTCGCTGAGGCCGGTGGGCTATAGCCTGGGTCCGCGGGGTTGAGGAGGCGTCGGGGCTCTGGGCGTCGGAAATGGGTACAGTTTTTTTGAGGGTCCGCGTGTGCCCAGTGGGAGGCTACGGTCAAAAGCCTGCCCTAAAATGATAAGAAATGCCCAGCGGCGCAGCGCGTGAAATACTCGCCGAGGCCGGTGGACTATAGCCTTTGGTCCACAGGGCTTGGGGAGGGGGGTTCGGGGGCTCTGGTCATCAGAAATGGGTACAGTCTTTTCGAGGCTCCTCGTGTGCCTAGTGGGAGGCTACGGTCAGAAGCCTGCCCTAAAATGGCAAGAAATGCCCAGCGGCGCAGCGCGTGAAATGGTCACCGAGACCGGTGGGCTATAGCTTTTGGTCCGCGGG
Source organism: Citropsis articulata (assembly GCA_030449925.1). NCBI lineage: Eukaryota > Viridiplantae > Streptophyta > Magnoliopsida > Sapindales > Rutaceae > Citropsis > Citropsis articulata. The sequence continues at coordinate 25,907 of JASUUH010000169.1, forward strand.
GGTTCAGTAGGGAAGTTCTGGGGCTCTGGGCATCGGAAATGGGTATAGTCTTTTCGAGGGTCCTCGTGTGCCCAGTGGGAGGCTACGGTGAGAGGCTTGCCCTAAAATGGCAAGAAATGCCCAGCGGCGCAGCGCGTGAAATGTTCACCGAGACCGGTGGGCTATAGCTTTTGGTCCGCGGGGGTTGGGTAGGGTCTTTCGGGGGCACTGGTCGTCGGAAATGGGTACAGCCTTTTCGAGGGTCATCGTGTGCCCAGTGGGAGGCTACGGTCAGAAGCCTGCCCTAAAATGGCAAGAAATGTCCAGCGGCGCAGTACGTGAAATAGTCGCCGAGACTGGTGGGCTATAGCCTTTCCGCCGGGGCCGGGAGGCGCTCGGGGCTCTGGCCGGAAATGGGTACAGTCTTGAGGGTCCTCGTGCCTGGGTGGAGGCTGGTCAGAAGCCTGCCCTAAAATGGCAAGAAATGTCCAGGCGCAGAAAGGTGAAATAGTCGCCGAGGCCGGTAGGCTATAGCCTTTGGTCCGCTGGGGTTGGGGAGCGCGTCGGGCCTGGCCGGAAATGGGTACAGTCTTTGAGGGTCCTCGTGCCCAAAGGGGAGGCTACGGTCAGAGGCCTGCCCTAAAATGGCAAGAAATGCCCAGCGGCGCAGCGCATGAAATAGTCACCGAGGCCGGTGGGCTATAGCCTTTGGTCCGCGGGGGTTGGGGAGGGTGTTTCGGGGGCTCTGGTCGTCGGAAATGGGTACAGCCTTTTCGAGGGTCCTCGTGTGCCCAGTGGGAGGCTACGGTCAAAAGCCTGCCTAAAATGGCAAGAAATGTCCAGCGGCGCAGCACGTGAAATAGTCGCCGAGACCGGTGGGCTATAGCCTTTGGTCCGCGGGGGTTAGGGAGGGGCGTTCGGGGGCTCTGCGCGTCGGAAATGGGTACAGTCTTTTTGAGGGTCCTCGTGTGCCTGGGAGTCTACGGTCAGAGGCCTGCTCTAAAATTACAAGAAATGCCCGCCGCGCAGCTGCGGAAATAGTCGCCGAGGCCGTGGGCTATAGCCTGGTCCGCGGGGCCGGGGAGCGGGTTTCGGGCCTGCCGGAAATGGGTACAGTCTTTCGAGGGTCCTCGCAGCCTGGGGTGGGAGGCTTTGGTCAGAAGCCTGCACTAAAATGGCAGGACATGCCTAGCGGCGCATCGCGTGAAATAGTCGACGAGGCCGGTGGGCTATAGCATTTGGTCCGGGCCGGGAGGGAAGTTCGGGCCTGCATCGAAATGGCACAGCCTTTTCGAGGGCCCTCGTAGCCTGGGGAGTCTACGGTCAGAGGCCTGCTCTAAAATTGCAAGAAATGCCCATCTGCGCAGCGCTGAAATAGTCGCCGAGGCCGGTGGGCTATAGCCTTGGTCGGCTGGGGCCGAGGGGAGGGGATCCGGGCGCCGAAATGGGTACGCCTTTTTCGAGGGTCCTCGCAGCCTGGGCAAAGCTACGGTCAGAGGCCTGACTTAAAATGGCAAGAAATGCCCAGCGGCGCAGCGCGTGAAATACTCACCGAGGCCGGTGGGCTATAGCATTTGGTCCGCGGGGGTTGGGGAGAGTGTTTCGGAGGCTCTGGTCGTCGGAAATGGGTACAGCCTTTTCGAGGGTCCTCGCAGCCCGTGGCGGCTACGGTCATAATCATGCCCTAAAATGGCAAGAAATGTCCAGCGCGCAGCACGTGAAATAGTCGCCGAGACCGTGGGCTATAGCCTTTGGTCCGCTGGGGTGGGAGCGCGTCGGGGCTCGAGCCGGAAATCGGGTACAGCTTTTTGAGGGTCCTCGTAGCCCAGTGGGAGGCTACGGTCAGAGGCCTGCCCTAAATGGCAAGAAATGCCCAGCGCGCAGCTGGTGAAATAGTCGCCGAGGCCGTGGGCTATAGCCTTTGGTTGGCGGGATTGGGAGGGAGTTCGGGTTCGGGCCGGAAATGGGTACAGTCTTCGAGGGTCCTCGTGTGCCCTGGGAGGTTACGGCCAGAGGCTGCCCTAAATGGCAAGAAATGCCCAGCGCGCAGCGCGTGAAATAGTCACCGAGGCCGGTGGGCTATAGCCTGGTCCGGGATTGGGAGGGTGTTTCGGGCCTGCTGTCGGAAATGGGTACAATCTTTCGGGGTCCTAGTGTGCCCAGCTGGGAAGTTACGGTCGAGGCCTGCCCTAAATGGCAAGAAATGCCCAGCGCGCAGCCGTGAAATAGTCATCGAGGCCGGTGGGCTATAGCCTTGGGTCCGCTGGGGCAAAGAGGGTTACGGGCCTGGTCGCCGGAAATATGTACAGTCTTTTCGAGGGTCCTCGCAGCCCAAGTGGGAGGCTACGGTCAGAAGCCTGCCCTAAATGGCAAGAAATGCACAGCGCAGCACGTGAAATAGTTGCCGAGGCCGGTGGGCTATAGCCTGGTCCGCTGGGGTTGGGAGCGCGCCTGGGGCTTTGAAGGCCGGAAATGGGTACAGTCTTTCGAGGGTCCTCGTGTGCCTGGGAGGCTACGGTCGAGGCCTGCCCTAAATGGCAAGATGCCGCGCAGCGCGTGAAATAGTCACCGAGGCCGGTGGGCTATAGCCTTGGTCCGGGGGTTGGGAGGGTGTTTCGGGGCCTGCCGGAAATATGTACAGTCTTTTCGAGGGTCCTCGTGTGCCCAAAGTGGAGGTTACAGAGGCCTGCCCTAAATGGCAAGAAATACCCAGCGCGCAGCGCATAAAATAGTCACTAGGCCGGTGGGCTATAGCCTTGGTCCGCGGGGTGGGAGGGCGCTCGGGGCCTCGGGCCGGAAATGGGTACACCTTTCGAGGGTCCTCGGTGCCCAGTGGGAGGCTACGTCAGAAGCCTGCCTTTTAAATGATAAGAAATACCGAGCGCAGCGGTGAAATACTCGCCGAGGCCGGTGGACTATAGCCTGGTCCGCGGGGCTGGGGAGGGGTTTCGGGGCCATCGGAAATGGGTACAGCCTTTACAATGGTCCTCGCTGTCCAAAGGGAGGCTTACGGTCGAGGCCTGCCCTAAAATGGCAAGAAATGCCCAGAGGCACAGCGCGTGAATTAGTCACCGAGGCCGGTGGGCTATAGCCTTGGCCTGGGCGGCTGGGGAGGGGCGCCCGGCTCGCATCGGAAATGGGTACAGCCTTTCGAGGGTCCTCATGCCCGTGGGAAGCTACGTCGAGGCCTGGCCTAAAATGGCAAAAACGCCCAGCGCAGAGCAGACAATAGTCACCGAGGCCGGTGGGCTATAGCCTTGGTCCGCGGGGTTGGGAGGCGCTCGGGGCCTGCGCCGGAAATGGGTACACCTTTTCGAGGGTCCTCGTGGTGCCTGGGGAAGCTACGGTCAGAAGCCTGCACTAAATGGCAAGACATGCCCAGCGGCGCATCGCTGGAAATTGTCGGGCGAGGCCGGTGGGCCATAGCCTTGGTCCGGGGGGTTGGGGGGAGGAAGTTCGGGGCCTGCATCAGAAATGGGTACAGTCTTTTCGAGGGTCCTCGTGTGCCCAGTGGGAGTCTACGGTCAGAGGCCTGCTCTAAAATTTCAAGAAATACCCGGCGGCGCAGCACGTGAAATATTCGCCGAGGCCGGTGCGCTATAGCCTTTGGTCGGCGGGGCCGGGAGGGCGCTCGAAGCTCGTCGCCGGAAATGGGTACAGTCTTTGAGGGTCCTCGTGCCCAGCTGGGAAGCTACGGTCCGAGGCCTGCCCTAAACTGGCAAGAAATGCCCAGAGGCACAGCGAAATAGTCACCGAGGCCGGTGGGCTATAGCCTTTGGTCCGCGGGGCGTGGGAGGGGTTTCGGGGCCTCGCCGGAAATATGTACAGTCTTTCGAGGGTCCTCGTGCCCAGTGGGAGGCTACGGCAGAAGCCCGCACTAAATGGCAAGACATGCCCAGCGGCGCATCGCGTGAAATTGTCGGCGAGGCCGGTGGGCTATAGCCTTTGGTCCGCGGGGGTTGGAGGGAAGTTCGGGCCTCGGGCATCAGAATGGGTACAGTCTTCGAGGGTCCTCGTAGCCCGGGAGTCTACGGTCAGAGGCCTGCTCTAAAATTGCAAGAAATACCCGGCGGCGCAGCACGTGAAATATTCGCCGAGGCCGGTGCGCTATAGCCTTTGGTCCGCGGGGGTTGGGGAGGGGCGTTCGGAAGCTCTGGTCGTCGGAAATGGGTACAGTCTTTTCGAGGGTCCTCGTGTGCCCAGTGGGAAGCTACGGTCAGAGGCCTGCCCTAAAATGGCAAGAAATGCCCAGCGGCGCAGCGCGTGAAATAGTCACCAAGGCCGGTGGGCTATAGCCTTTGGTGCGCGGGGGTTGGGGAGGGTGTTTCGGAGGCTCTGGACGTCGGAAATGGGTACAGCCTTTTCGAGGGTCCTCGTGTGCCCAGTGGGAGGCTACGGTCATAATCATGCCCTAAAATGGCAAGAAATGTCCAGCGGCGCAGCCCGTGAAATAGTCGCCGAGACCGGTGGGCTATAGCCTTTGATCCGCGGGGGTTGGGGAGGGGCGTTCGGGGGCTCTGGGCGTCGGAAATGGGTACAGTCATTTCGAGGGTCCTCGTGTGCCCAGTGGGGAGCTACGGTCAGAGGCCTGCCATAAAATAGCAAGAAATGCCCAGCGGCGCAGCGCGTGAAATAGTCACCGAGGCCGGTGGCCATAGCCTTAGTCCGCTGGGGCCGGGGAGGGTGTTTCAGGTTCTGGTCGCCGGAAATGGGTACAGCCTTTTCGAGGGTCCTCGTGGTGCCTGGGGAGGCTACGGTCGAGGCCCGCCCTAAATGGCAAGAAATGCCCAGCGCGCAGCGCTGCGGAAATAGTCACCAAGGCCGGTGGGCTATAGCCCGGTGCGCGGGGTTGGGAGGGTGTTTCGAGGCTCGACGCCGGAAATGGGTACAGCCTTTTCGAGGGTCCTCGTGGGCCCTGTGGGAGGCTACGGTCATAAGCAGGCCCTAAATTGGCAAGAAATGTCCTGGGGCGCTGCACGTGAAATAGTCGCCGCGACCGGTGGGCTATAGCCTTTGGTCCGCGGGGGTGGGGGCGGGGCGTTCGGGGGCTCTGGGCGTCGGAAATGGGTACACTCATTTCGAGGGTCCTCGTGTGCCCAGTGGGAGCTACGGTCGAGGCCCGCCATAAAATAGCAAGAAATGCCCAGCGCGCAGCTGAAATAGTGGCCGAGGCTAATGGGCTATAGCCTTTGGTCCGCGGGGCTGGGGAGGGGGGTTCGGGGGCTCTGGGTGTCGGAAATGGGTACAGTTTTTTTGAGGCTCCTAGTGTGCCCAGAGCGAGGCTATGGTCAGAGGCTTGCCCTAAAATGGCAAGAAATGCCCAGCGGCGCAGTGCGCGAAATAGTCGCCGAGGCCGGTTGGCTATAGCCTGATCGCCGGGGTTGGGAGGGGAGTTCGGGGCCTGGGCGCCGGTAATGGGTACAGTCTTTTCGAGGGTCCTCGGTGCCTGGGAAGCTACGGCCGAGGCCTACCCTAAAATGGCAAGAACCCAGCGGCGAAAGCGCTGAAATAGTCACAGAGGCCGGTGGGCTAGCCTTGTTCCGCTGGGGTTGGGAGGGGGTTTCGGGCCCGTCATCGGAAATATGTACAGCCTTTTCGAGGGTCCTCGTACCGGGAGGATACGGTCAGAAGCCTGCCCTAAAATGGCAAGAAATGCCCAGCGTCGCAGCGAGTGAAATAGTCGCCTAGGCCTGTGGGCTTTAGCCTTGGACCGCGGGGTTGGGAGGGTTTTGAGGGCCTGGTCGTCGGAAATGGGTACAGTTTTCGACGGTCCTCGTGTTCCTGGGAGGCTACGGTCAAGCCTCGCCTAAAATGGCAAGACATGCCCAGCGCGCATCGCTGAAATTGTCCCCGAGGCCGGTGGGCTATAGCCTTTGGTCCGCTGGGGCTGGGGGGAAGTTCTGGGCTCGCACGGAAATGGATACGCCTTTTGAGGGTCGTGGTGCCCAGGGGAGGCTACGTCGAGGCTGCCCTAAAATGGCAAGAAATGGAAATAGTCACCGAGGCCGTGGGCTATAGCCTTTGGTCCGGGGATGGGAGGTGTTTCTGGGGCCTGGTCGCCGGAAATGGGTACAGTCTTTTGGGGTCCTCGTGTGCCTGGGAAGTTACGGTCGAGGCCCCGCTAAAATGGCAAGAAATGCCCAGCGCGCAGCGCGTGAAATAGTCACCGAGGCCGTGGTGGCAGCCTGGTCCGCGGGGGTTGGGGAGGGGTTTCGGGGCTCTAGTCGCCGAAATGTGTACAGTCTTTTCGAGGGTCCTCGTGCCCAGTGGGAGGCTACGGTCGAGGCTGCCCTAAATGGCAAGAAATGCCCAGCGCGCAGCACAGTGAAATAGTCACCGAGGCCGTGGGCTATAGCCTGGTCCGCGGGGCTGAGGAGGGGCGCTCGGGGCCTGCCGGAAATGGGTACAGCTTTATTCGAGGGTCCGTGGTGCCCGCGTGGGAGGATACGGTCCAAAAGCCTGCCCTAAATGATAAGAAATGCTCAGCGCAGCGCTGCGGAAATACTCGCCGAGGCCGGTGGACTATAGCCTTTGGTCCACAGGGCTTGGGGAGGGGGTTCGGGGCCCGCACGAAATGGGCACAGTCTTTTCAAAGGTCCTAGTGCCCTGGGTAGGATACGCCAGAGGCCTACCCTAAAATGGCAAGAAATGCCCAGCGGCGCAGCGCGGAAATAGTCACCGAGGCCGGTGGGCTATAGCCTTTGGTCCGCGGGGGTTGGGGAGGGATTCGGGGCCCGTCGCCGAAATATGTACAGCCTTTTCGAGGGTCCTCGTGGTGCCCGGGAGGCTACGGTCAGAAGCTCGCCCTAAAATGGCAAGAAATACCCAGCGCGCAGCACGTGAAATAGTCGCTGAGGCCGTGGGCTATAGCCTTTGGTCCGCTGGGCCGAGGAGGGGCGTCGGGGCCTGGGCGCCGGAAATGGCAGTTTTTCGAGGGTCCGTGCAGCCTGGGAGGCTACGGTCAAAAGCCTGCCCTAAATGATAAGAAATGCCCAGCGCGCAGCTGTGAAATACCGCCGAGGCCGGTGGACTATAGCCTGGTCCACAGGGCTTGGGGAGGGGGTTCGGGGCCTCATCGAAATGGTACAGTCTTTCGAGGCTCCTCGTGGTGCCCAAAGGGAGGCTACGGTCACGAAGCCCGCCCTAAAATGGCAAGAAATGCCCAGCGCGCAGCGCGGTGAAATGGTCACCGAGACCGTGGGCTATAGCTTGGTCCGGGGGTTGGGTAGGGTCTTCGGGGCACCGGTCGCCGAAATGGGTACAGCCTTTTCGAGTGTCATCGCAGCCTGGGGGCGGCTACGGTCAGACGCCTGCCCTAAAATGGCAAGAAATGTCCAGCGGCGCAGCACGTGAAATAGTCGCCGAGACTGGTGGGCTATAGCCTTTCCGCGGGGGTTGGGGAGGGGCGTTCGGGGGCTCTGCGCGTCGGAAATGGGTACAGTCTTTTGGAGGGTCCTCGTGTGCCCGGGGGGAGGCTATGGTAAGAGTCCTGCCCAAACATGGCAAGTAGTGTCCAGCGGCGCAGCGCGTGAAATAGTCGCCGAGGCCGGTGGGCTATAGCCTTTGGTCCGCGGGGCCGGGGAGCGCGCTCGGGGCCTCGGGCCGGAAATGGGCAGTCTTTGAGGGTCCTCGTGTGCCTGGGTGGGAGGCTACGGTCGAGGCCTGCCCTAAATGGCAAGAAATGCCCAGCGCGCAGCGATGAAATAGTCACCGCGGCCGGTGGGCTCTCGCCATTGGTCCGCTGGGGCTGGGAGAGTTTCGGGGCCTGGTCGCCGGAAATGGGTACAGCCTTTCGAGGGTCCTCGTGCCCAGGGGAGGCTACGGTCAAAGCCTGCCTAAATGGCAAGAAATGTCCAGCGCGCAGCTGAAATAGTCACCGAGGCCGGTGGGCTATAGCCTTTGGTCCGCGGGATAGGGAGGGTGTTCGGGGCCTGGTCATCGGAAATGGGTACGCCTTTCGGGGTCCTCGTGCCTGGGGAAGTTACGGTCGAGGCCTGCCTAAATGGCAAGAAATGCCCAGCGCGCAGCTGCGTGAAATAGTCACCGAGGCCGGTGGGCCATAGCCTTGGTCCGCTGGGGTTGGGGAGGGGCTCGGGGCTCTAGTCGCCGAAATGTGTACGCCTTTTCGAGGGTCCTCGTGCCTGGGGAGGCTACGGTCGAGGCTGCCCTAAAATGGCAAGAAATGCCGCGCTGCGTGAAATAGTCACCGAGGCCGTGGGCTACAGCCTTTGGTCCGCGGGGTTGAGGAGGGGCGCTCGCCTGGGCGCCTAAATGGGTACAGTTTTTTTCGAGGGTCCGCGGTGCCCAGTGGGGAGGATACGGTCAAAAGCCTGCCCTAAATGATAAGAAATGCCCAGCGCGCAGCGTGAAATACGCCGAGGCCGTGGACTATAGCCTTGGTCCACGGGCCGGGAGGGGTTCGGGGCCCGCATCGAAATGGGCCTTTTTCAAGGGTCCTAGTGTGCCCAAAGTAGGATACGGCCAGAAGCTCACCCTAAAATTGCAAGAAATGCCCAGCGGCGCAGCGCGGAAATAGTCACCGAGGCCGGTGGCCTATAGCCTTGGTCCGCGGGGGTTGGGGAGGGATCGGGCCCGGCCGCCGAAATATGTACATGCCTTTTCGAGGGTCCTCGTGCCCAGTGGGAGGCTACGGTCAAGCCTGCCCTAAATGGCAAGAAATGCCCAGCGGCGCAGCACGTGAAATAGTCGTTGAGGCCGGGGGCTATAGCCTTGGTCCGCTGGGGCCGAGGAGGGCGTCGGGGCGGGCGCCGGAAATGGGTACAGTTTTTGAGGGTCCGCGTGCAGTGGGAGGCTACGGTCAAAAGCCTGCCCTAAAATGATAAGAAATGCCCAGCGCGCAGTGAAATACCGCCGAGGCCGTGGACTATAGCCTTTGGTCCATGTGGCTGGGAGGGGTTCGGCCTGGCGTCATCGAAATTGGTACAGCCTTTTCGAGGCTCGCAGTGCCTAGTGGGAGGCTACGGTCAAGCTCGCCTAAAATGGCAAGAAATGCCCAGCGCGCATCGGAAATTGTCGCCGAGTCCGTGGGCTATAGCCTCGGTCCGCTGGGGTTCGGGAGGGAAGTTCGGGGCTCGCATCGGAAATGGTATAGTCTTTCGAGGGTCCTCGTGTGCCCAGTGGGAGGTTACGGTGAGAGGCTTGCCCTAAATGGCAAGAACAGCGCAGGAAATGGTCACCGAGACCGTGGGCTATCGCTTTTGGCCCGCTGGGGTTGGGTAGGTCTTCGGGGCACCGGTCGCCGGAAATGGGCAGCCTTTTCGAAAGTGTCATCGCAGCCTGGTATGCTACGGTCCGACGCCTGCCCTAAAATGGCAAGAATTGACCAGCGGCGCAGCACGTTAAATAGTCGCCGAGACTGGTGGGCTATAGCCTTTCCGCGGGGGTGGGGGCGGGGCTTTCGGGGGCTCTGCGCGTCGGAAATGGGTACTGAGGGTCCTCGTGTGTCCAAGTGGGAGGCTAAGGACAGAAGCCTGTCCTAAAATGGCAAGGGAAATAGTCGCCGAGGCCGGTGGGCTATAGCCTGGTCCGCGGGGGCCGGGAGCGCTCGGGCCTGGCCGGAAATGGGTACAGTTTTGAGGGTCCTCAGCCTGGGGAGGCTACGGTCAGAGGCCTGCTCTAAAATTACAAGAAATGCCCGTCGGCGCAGCGCGTGAAATAGTCACCGAGGCCGGTGGGCTATAGCCTTTGGTCCGCGGGGGTTGGGGAGCGGGTTTCGGGGGCTCTTGTAACGCCCAAAAAAAAAAAAATTCCATTATGGAATTGGGCTTTCACTAGGATTTATGGAGGCCTTTTTATTAGAAAAGGGTAGAAAAGGGTATTAAGTTATTATGAGGTTAATTATAAGTTAGTTTTGTAAAAAGGGCTATTTCTCCAAAATCCCATTCCCTATAAATTCATCTTTTACTCCATCTTTTTCATAACCCTAAAAGAAAAAGAAAACTTCCCATATTCTTATTCCCTCTCCTCTCTATTGTTCATAACATCTTTTCACTCTAACCCTAGGATTCAATTCTTGTTTAGGAGAGAATCAAAGCAAACGGTATGTAAACCCTCCTTATTCCCTTCAAGAATTTCTTGTAAATCACTCTATGTAAGGTTTATGTTGACATGATTTGAGATTTTTTTAGATCTTGATGCATGATATAGGATGTGTTTGGGTTTTGTTTGGGGTTTGGATTAATTGGGTGTTTGGTTAATCAACCCTTGGCATAATAAGCATGTAGGATGATTTCTGGACAGCATGATATCTTGATTTTTTTGACTGATACTTTGTGAACGAATTTTTCTTAGAAATTTATATTCTGGAAAATAGACATATATAACCTCCTTAATAAATTTTATTTCATCAAATTTGATTTCGTTTTCAATTTAATATGTATTTTCGAATTAGAAACCACTGCACTGGAAAACTGTAATTCCAACAGTCCAATCGGGTTTACAGAATTATTTTCACTACCAAATGAACTCAGAAAATTATGAAATTTTATACAGATGTTAATATACATGTTTAGTATCTCCAGTTTTAATTTCATAATTTTATGATAAGTATTTCATTTTATAAAATTCTCAGAACCTGTTCTGTTCGGTTAAGGTTATGAGAAAACAGTTTTGGAATTGTTGGGAAATAAATAGTTTTAAAAATGTTTTTGATCTCGGATCCTCTTCAAACTTTTATATGAGGTACTCATGGATGTCCAGAATAGCGTTGTAGAATATTATGTCATTCCGAGTTTTAGATTAAGAGTTAAAAATTCTAAGATCAGACCTGTGCGGGAATGAATTAGAAAGACAAATTCTTAGAGTGAGTTATTAATAGTTATGTTTTGATTTGTTAAGGTGTTGAAGGCTCTTAGGAATTTAGAAGTGTGTAGTTCAAGATCTTCTTATCAAGGTAAGTAACTTCATTCCTAGTATACTGGATATATATAAGTATTTTGATATTATTATTATAAGAATAAATATTTTTATACTACTTAGAAGCTTAATAGATTTTAGTCTTTATACTACTTTGATGATTAAAAGATTTTTGTAGCAAAATCAGTTTATGAAAATATTTTCAAAAATGAATTCTTTTAACAAAATATTTTATAAATGCCTTTTAATGTGTAAATTGTTTTGGCGACATGACTACTTATTATGATTTTATTTGTAAAATAGTTTGCGAGCCTAAATTGTTGTTATGGACTTTTATGAAATTGATACGAATGTTTTGTACCCATATATGATTTTAATTATTTATGATTGTACGGGGGCCACTTCTTGAGACTATATGGGGGCCACCTCTTGAAGGCCAAAGAGTCGCAAAGTGTCACATATAGTGCAAAGTGCCACGTATAAATCATTATATTTTGGCTCATTGTCCGTAGTTATTCTGATTCTGATTCTGATTCTGATCGTAATATACGATATATCTGTCTGGACCAGTACTGGGTATAAGTTCTGAATGTGCACACAATATTTTGATTCTGTCTGGGCCGGGTCACCGGGACTATAGGTGACACTATGTGACATGAGCTTACGTTATATTTTCTATGAACGTGATATAAGATTTGCTTTTGGAAGTAACTATGCTTTTGATATTCTAAATTACCGCAAATTTATGTTACTTTATCCTGAGATATCGTTTTATGAAATTACGGATTATGATATATATGTTTTTAAATAAAATGAGGCTTGCAATATATTTTGGGTATCGATAGGCCTAGTGTGTTAGGAATGGTTTTACTTACCGAGTTGACTACCACCCTCGCCATTACATTTTGCAGATTAAGATCCTTTGATAGGTGTGCCTAGCAATGAAGTTAGAGAATTTCGCTTCGCCTCTATTTGAATAAGAAGAAGAACAGACTCATGTTTATTTTTAGTTTATTTCGATCATGAGCTTGTAATTTGGGTTTTGAGACTTTGTTACTTTTATGTCTCTGGGAGATTATTTAGCATTGGATGTATAAACTTGTGGATTATTCTTATAAGAATTTGAGGTTTATCAGTTTGGTATTTGTGAGTAGAGATTATGTTTTGCGAGTAACCTCCTTCTTTCATGTGCTCTGCACGTGTTAGATTTGGGGTGTTACAATTGTGGTATCAGAGCCTAGGTTTGGGATTCTGTAGACTTTATTTGAGGATAGATTTCTTAAGCACAATCAATTAGATCAATGGTATTGTTCGTCATGAGGTTATTGGAGATAGTAGATCTTTAGGGTAGGGACTAATATGATATATGCTGGATTGCCCCTTATTAGAGGTGATTTGAAATGTACCAAGTGAGACTGAATTTCATGAGTCGACAAGAATTTTGACTAATTTCGAGGACGAAATTTTTTAAGGAGGGAGAATTGTAAAAAAAAAAAATTCCATTATGGAATTGGGCTTTCACTAGATTTATGGAGGCCTTTTATTAGAAAAGGCAGAAAAGGGTAAAAGTTATTATGAGGTTAATTATAAGTTAGTTTTGTAAAAGGGCTATTTCTCCAAAATCCCATTCCCTATAAATTCATCTTTACTCCATCTTTTCATAACCCTAAAAGAAAAGAAAACTTCCCATATTCTTATTCCTCTCTCTATTGTTCATAACATCTTTCACTCTAACCCTAGGATTCAATTTTGTTTAGGAGAGAATCAAAGCAAACGGTATGTAAACCCTCCTTATTCCCTTCAAGAATTTCTTGTAAATCACTCTATGTAAGGTTTATGTTGACATGATTTGAGATTTTTTTAGATCTTGATGCATGATATAGGATGTGTTTGGGTTTTGTTTGGGGTTTGGATTAATTGGTGTTTGGTTAATCAACCCTTGGCATAATAAGCATGTAGGATGATTTCTGGACAGCAAGATATCTTGATTTTTTTGACTGATACTTTGTGAACGAATTTTTCTTAGAAATTTATATTCTGGAAAATAGACATATATAACCTCCTTAATAAATTTTATATCATCAAATTTGATTTCGTTTTCAATATAATATGTATTGAATTAGAAACCACTGCACTGGAAAACTGTAATTCCAACAGTCCAATCGGGTTTACAGAATTATTTTCACTACCAAATGAACTCAGAAAATTATGAAATTTTATACAGATGTTAATATACATGTTTAGTATCTCCAGTTTTAATTTCATAATTTTATGATAAGTATTTATTTTATAAAATTCTCAGAACCTGTTCTGTTCGGTTAAGGTTATGAGAAAACAGTTTTGGAATTGTTGGGAAATAAATAGTTTTAAAATGTTTTGATCTCGGATCCTCTTCAAACTTTTATATGAGGTCATGGATGTCCAGAATAGCGTTGTAGAATATTATGTCATTCCGAGTTTTAGATTAAGAGTTAAAATTCTAAGATCAGACCTGTGCGGGAATGAATTAGAAAGACAAATTTTAGAGTGAGTTATTAATAGTTATGTTTTGATTTGTTAAGGTGTTGAAGGCTCTTAGGAATTTAGAAGTGTGTAGTTCAAGATCTTCTTATCAAGGTAAGTAACTTCCCTAGTATACGATATATATAAGTATTTTGATATTATTATTATAAGAATAAATATTTTTATACTACTTGTTTAATAGATTTTAGTCTTTATACTACTTTGATGATTAAAAGATTTTGTAGCAAAATCAGTTTATGAAAATATTTTCAAATGAATTCTTTTAACAAAATATTTTATAAATGCCTTTAATGTAAATTGTTTTGGCGACATGACTACTTATTATGATTTTATTTGTAAAATAGTTCATGAGCCTAAATTGTTGTTATGGACTTTATGAAATTGATACGAATGTTTTGTACCCATATATGATTTTAATTATTTATGATCAGACGGGGCCACTTTTGAGACTATATGGGGCCACCTCTTGAAGGCCAAAGAGTCGCAGCGTCACATATAGTGCAAAGTGCCACGATAAATCATTATATTTTGGCTCATTGTCCGTAGTTATTCGACGATTCGATTCCGATCGTAATATACGATATATCCGTCTCGACCAAGATCGGGTATAAGTTCAATGTGCACACAATATTTTGATTCTGCCGGGTCACCGGACTATAGTGACACTATGTGACATGAGCTTACGTTATATTTTCTATGAACGTGATATAAGATTTGCTTTGGAAGTAACTATGCTTTGATATTCTAAATTACCGCAAATTTATGTTACTTTATCCCGAGATATCGCTTATGAAATTACGGATTATGATATATGTTTTAACAAACGAGGCTTGCAATATATTTTGGGTATCGATAGGCCTAGTGTGTTAGAATGGTTTTACTTATCGAGTTGACGCCTCACCCTCGTCCATTACTTTTTGCAGATTAAGTTCCTTTGAGAGGTGTGCCTAGCCATGAAGTTAGAGATTTTCGCTTCGCTCCCTATTTGAATAAGAAGAACAGACTCATGTTTATTTTAGTTTATTTCGATCATGAGCTTGTAATTGGGTTTTGAGACTTTGTTACTTTTATGTCTCGGGAGATTATTTAGCATTGGATGTATAAACTGTGGATTATTCTTATAAGAATTGAGGTTTGGTATTTGTGAGTAGAGATTACGTTTTACAGTAACCTCCTTCTTTCATGTGCTCGCACGTGTTAGATTTGGCGCCCGGTCGCCGAAATGGGCCTTTTTCGAGGGTCCTCGTGGTGCCCAGGGAGGCTGCGGTCGAAGCCCGCACTAAAATGGCAAGACATGCTTAGCGCAAGATCAAGGTGAAATTGTCGGCAGGCCGGTGGGCTACAGCTTTTGGTCCGCGGGGTTGGGGAGGAAGTTCGGGCCTGCATCGAAATGGCATGCTTTTCGAGGGCCCTCGTGGTGCCTGGAGTCTACGGTCAGAGGCCTGCTCTAAAATTGCAAGAAATACCCGCCGGGCGCAGCGCTGTGAAATAGTCGCCGAGGTCGGTGGGCTATAGCCTGGTCGGCCTGGGGGTTGGGGGCGCTCTGGGCATCGGAAATGGCAGTCTTTCGAGGGTCCTCGTGTGCCCAGTGGGAAGTTACTACGAGGCCCCGACTTAAAATGGCAAGAAATGCCCAGCGCGCATCGCGTGAAATAGTCGCCGAGGCCGGTGGGCTATAGCTTTTGGTCCGCGGGGGTTGGGGAGGGTGTTTCGGAGGCTCTGGACGTCGGAAATGGGTACAGCCTTTTCGAGGGTCCTCGTGTGCCCGGTGGGCGGCTAATGTCATAATCATGCCCTAAAATGGCAAGAAATGTCCAGCGGCGCAGCACGTGAAATAGTCGCCGAGACCGTGGGCTATAGCCTTGGTCCGCGGGGCCGGGGAGCGCGTCAGGGCCTGAGCGCCGGAAATCGGTACAGTCTTTTTGTGGGTCCTCAGCCTGGGAGGCTTACGGCCAGAGGCCTGCCCTAAAATGGCAAGAAATGCCCAGCGCGCAGCGCGGAAATAGTCATCGAGGCTGGCTATAGCCTTTGGTCCGCGGTTGGGAAGAGGGTTACGGGGCCTGGTCAGTCGGAAATATGTACAGTCTTTTCGAGGGTCCTCGTGGTGCCCAGGGAGGCTACCACGAAGCCCGCCCTAAAATGGCAAGAAATGCCTAGCTGCGCAGCACGTGAAATAGTCGCCGAGGCCGTGGGCTGGCAGGCTTTTGGTCCGCGGGGTCGAGGGGGCTCGGCCTGGTCATCGGAAATGGCATGCCTTTTCGAGGGTCCTCGTATGCCCAGTGGGTGGCTACGGTCAGTAGACTGCCCTTCACTGGCTAGAACTTCCCAGCGGCGCATCGCGTGAAACAGTCGCCGAGGCCGGGTGGTCTTTAGCCTTTGGTCCGCTGGGAGGGGGTTCGGGGCTCGTCGGAAATGGGTACAGTCTTTTCGAGGGTCCTCGTGGTGCGGGAGGCTACGATCAGAAGCCTGCCCTAAAATAGAAGAAATGCCCAGCGCGCAGCTGCGGAAATAGTCGCCGAGGCCGGTGGGCTATAGCCTTGTTCCACGGGGCTGGGGGAGGGGCTCGGGGCCTCGTCCGGAAATGGGTGCCTTTTCGAGGGTCCTCGTGCCCATGGGAGGCTACGAAGAAGCCTGCCCTAAATGGCAAGACATGCCCAGCGCGCAGCTGCGGAAATAGTCGCCGAGGCCGGTGGGCTATAGCCTTGGTCCGCTGGGGCCGGGGAGCGCATTCGGGGTTCTGGGCGTCGGAAATGGGTACAGTCTTTTCGAGGGTCCTTGTGTGCCCAGTGGGAGGCAACGGTCAGAGGCCTGCCCTAGAATGGCAAGAAATGCCCAGCGGCGCAGCGCGGGAAATAGTCACAGAGGCCGGGCTATAGCTATCGGGCCGGGGAAGGAGGGGTTTCGGGCCCGTCATCGGAAATGGGTACAGTCTTTTCGAGGGTCCTCGTGTGCCCTGTGCCAGGCTACGGTCAGAAGCCTGCCCTAAAATGACAAGAAATGTCCAGCGCCCCAGCGCGTGAAATAGTCGCCGAGGCCGGTGGGCTATCGCGGCATTCGCGGGCTGCGGAGGGGCGCTCGGGGCCTGTGTGTCGGAAATGGGTACAGTCTTTCGAGGGTCCTCGTAGCCCAGTGGGTGGCTACGGTCATGGCCTGCCCTAAAATGACAAGAAATACCCAGCGGCGCAGCTCGTGAAATAGTCACGAGGCCGGTGGGCTAGCCTTGGTCCGCGGGCCGGGAGGGGTTTCGAGCTGGCCGCCGGAAATGGGCCTGGCCTTTCGAGGGTCCTCGTGTGCCTGGGAGGCTACGGTCGAGGCCTGACCTAAAATACCAAAAAATACCCAGCAGCGCAGCTCGTGTAATAGTCGCCGAGGCCGGTGGTCTATAGCCTTTGGTCCACGGGGTTGGGAGGCTCGGGGCCTGTCGGAAATGGGTACAGTCTTTGAGGTCCTCGTGCCCAGCTGGAAGCTACGGTCGAGGCCCGCTTAAATGGCAAGAATGCCCAGCGCGCAGCACGTGAAATACTCACCGAGGCCGGTGGGCTATAGCCTTTGGTCCGCGGGGGTTGGGGAGGGTGTTTCGGAGGCTCTGGACGTCGGAAATGGGTACAGCCTTTTCGAGGGTCCTCGTGTGCCCGGTGGGCGGCTACGGTCATAATCATGCCCTAAAATGGCAAGAAATGTCCAGCGGCGCAGCACGTGAAATAGTCGCCGATCGAGGGTCTCGTCGACCTGTAGTGGGAGGCTACGATCAGAAGCCTGCCCTAAATAGAAGAAATGCTCAGCCGCGCAGCTAGGAAATAGTCCGCCGAGGCTGGTGGGCTATCGCGGGGTCTGCGGGGTTACTGAGGGCTCGGGGCCTGTGTCGAAATGGCATGCTTTTTCGAGGGTCCTCGTGTGCCTGGGTGGGAGGCTACGGTCGAGAGGCCTGCCTTAAATGCCAAAATACCCAGCAGCTGCAGTGAAATAGTCAGCCGACGCCGTGGTCTATAGCCTGGTCCACGGGCCGGGAGGCGCTCGGGGCCCGGCCGCAATGGGTACAGTTTTGAGGGTCCTCGTGCCTGGGGAGGCTACGTCAGAGGCCCGCCAAAATGGTGAGAATGCCCAGCGCGCAGCTGTGAAATGGTCACCGAGGCCGGTGGGCTATAGCCTTTGGTCCGCTGGGGTCGGGAGGGAAGTTCTAGGGTTCTCGCGCCTGGAAATGGGTACAGGTTTCGAGGGTCCTGTGCCCGGAGGCTAGGTCGAGGCCTCCCTAAAATGGCAAGAAATGCCCAGCAGCGCAGCGCGTGAAATAGTCGCCGAGGCCGGTGGGCTATAGCCTTTGTTCCACGGGGGTTGGGGAGGGGGTTTCGGGGGCTCTGGTAGTCGGAAATGGGTATAGTCTTTTCGAGGGTCCTCGGGTGCCCAGTGGGAGGCTACGGTAAGAAGCCTGCCTTAAAATGGCAATGTCATAAAAGCGTGGAAATAGTCGCCGAGGCCGGTGGGCTATAGCCTTGGTCCGCCGGGGAGCGTATCTGGGGTTCCGCCGGAAATGGGTAGCCTTTTTCGAGGGTCCTTGTGTGACCAGGGGAGGCAACGGTCGAGGCCTTCTAAAATGGCAAGAAATGCCCAGCGCGCAGCGCTGGAAATAGTCACCGAGGCCGGTGGGCCATAGCGCTTTGGTCACGGGAAGGAGGGGTTTCGGGGCTCGTCATCGGAAATGGGTATGCCTTTTCGAGGGTCCTCGTGCTGGGAGGCTACGGCCAGAAGCCCGCCCTAAATGACAAGAAATTTCCAGCGGCGAGCGATGAAATAGTCCGCCGAGGCCGGTGGGCTATCGCTGGCCTGGGGCTGCGAGGGGCTGCCTGGGGCCTGTGTCGGAAATGGGTACAGCCCTTTCGAGGTCCTCGTGTGCCCAAAGGAGGCTACGGTCAGTGGCCTGCCCTAAATGACAAGAAATACCCAGCGCGCAGCTCGTGAAATAGCATCGAGGCCGGTGGGCTATAGCCTTTGGTCCGCGGGGCTGGGAGGGGGTTTCGGAGCCCGGCCGGAAATGGGCAAAGTCTTTCGAGGGTCCTCGTGTGCCCAGTGGGAGGCTACGGCCGAGGCCTGCCCTAAAATACCAAAAATACCCAGCAGCGCAGCTGTGAAATAGTCGCCGAGGTGGTCTATAGCCTTTGGTCCACGGGGCCGAGGCGCTCGGGGCCTGCATCGGCAATGGGTACAGTCTTTGAGGGTCCTCGCAGCTCAGTGGGAAGTTACTACGAGGCCGCCTTTAAAATGGCAAGAAATGCCGAGCGGCACAGCGCGTGAAATACTCACCGAGGCCGGTGGGCTATAGCCTTTGGTCCGCGTGGGTTGGGGAGGGTGTTTCAGAGGCTCTGGACGTCGGAAATGGGTACAGCCTTTTCGACGGTCCTCGTGTGCCCGGTGGGCGGCTACGGTCATAATCATGCCCTAAAATGGCAAGAAATGTCCAGCGGCGCAGCACGTGAAATAATCGCCGAGACCGGTGGGCTATAGCCTTTGGTCCGCGGGGGTTGGGGAGCGGCGTCGGGGCTCTGAAGGCCGGAAATCGTACAGTCTTTTCGAGGGTCCTCGTGTGCCCAGTGGGAGGCTACGGTCAGAAGCCTGCCCTAAAATAGGAAGAAGTGCCCAGCGGCGCAGCGGGTGAACTAGTCGCCGAGGCTGGTGGGCTATCGCCTGTGGCCCGCGGGGGTTACGGAGGGTCGTTCGGGCCTGTGGTGCCGAAATGGGTACAGTTTTTCGAGGGTCCTCGTGCCTGGGAGGCTACGTCAGAGGCCTGCCCTAAAATGCCAAAATACCCAGCAGCGCAGCTGCGGAAATAGTCGCCGACGCCGGTGGTCTATAGCCCGGTCCACGGGGGGGAGGCGTCCGGGGCCTGGGCGCCGCAATGGGTATGCCTTTTGAGGGTCTCGTGGTGCCCTGGGAGGCTACGGTCAGAGGCCTGCCCTAAAATGGTGAGAAATGCCCAGCGGCGCAGCGCGTGAAATGGTCACCGAGGCCGGTGGGCTATAGCCTTTGGTCAGCGGGGGTTGGGGAGGGAAGTTCTAGGGGTCTGGTCGTCGGAAATGGGTACAGTGTTTTCGAGGGTCCTCGTGTGGGAGGCTACGGTCAGAAGTTTGCCCTAAATGGCAAGAAATGCCCAGCGCGATCGCGGGAAACAGTCGCCGAGGCCGGTGGTCTTAGCCTTGGTCCGGGGCGGGAGGGGGTCTGGGGTTCTGGTCGTCGGAAATGGGTACAGTATTTTCAAGTGTCCTCGTGTGCCCAGTGGGAGGCTACGGTCACAGGCCTGTGCTAAAATGGCAAGAAATGCCCAGCGGCGCAGCGCGTGCAATGGTCACCGAGGCCGGTGGGCTATAGCCTTTGGTCCGCGGGGGTTGGGGAGGGAAATTCTAGGGTTCTGGGCGTCAGAAATGGGTACAGTTTTTTCGAGGGTCCTCGTGTGCCCAGTGGGAGGCTATGGTCAGAGGCCTCCCCTAAAATGGCAAGAAATACCCAGCGGCGCAGCGCGTGAAATAGTCGCCGAGGCCGTTGGGCTATAGCCTTTGTTCCACGGCGGTTGGGGAGGGGGTTTCGGGCCTGTCGCCGGAAATGGGTACGCCTTTTCGAGGGTCCTCGTGCGCAGTGGAGGCTACGTAAGAAGCCCGCCCTAAATGGCAAGACATGCCCAGCGGGCGCAGCTGCTGGAAATAGTCGCCGAGGCCGGTGGGCTATAGCCTTTGGTCCGCTGGGGTTGGGGAGCGGCATTCGGGGGTTCTGGGCGTCGGAAATGGGTACAGTCTTTTCGAGGGTCCTTGTGTGCCGAGTGGGAGGCTACGGTCAGAGGCCTGCCCTAAAATGGCAAGAAATGCCCAGCGGCGCAGCGCGGGAAATAGTCACTGAGGCCGGTGGGCTATAGCGTTTGGTCAAAGGGAGGGGTTTCGGCCTGGCTCATCGGAAATGGCAGTCTTTTCGAGGGTCCCCGTAGCTGGCGGGAGGCTACGGTCAGAAGCCTGCCCTAAATTGACAAGAAATGTCCAGCGGCGCAGCGCATGAAATAGTCGCCGAGGCCGGTGGGCTATCGCGTTTGGCCTGCGGGGGTTGCGGAGGGGCGTTCGGGGGCTCTGTGTGTCGGAAATGGGTACAGTCTTTTCGAGGGTCCTCGTGTGCCAAGTGAGGCTACGTCGTGGCCTCGCCCTAAATGATAAGAAATACCCAGCGCAGCTCGTGAAATAGCCACCGAGGCCGGTGGCCATAGCCTTTTGGTCCGCTGGGGTGGGAGGGGTTTCGGAGCCCGGTCGCCGGAAATGTGTTCAGTCTTTTCGAGGGTCCTCGTGGTGCCTGGAGGCTACGGTCAGAGGCCTGCCCTAAAATGCCAAAAAATACCCAGCAGCGCAGCGCGTGAAATAGTCGCCGAGGCCGGTGGTCTATATCCTTTGGTCCACGGGGGTTGGGGAGGGGCGTTCGGGGGCTCTGGGCATCGGCAATGGGTACAGTCTTTTCGAGGGTCCTCGTGTGCCAAGTGGGAGGCTACGGTCAGAAGCCTGCCCTAAAATGGCAAGAAATGTCCAGCGGCGCAGCGCATGAAATAGTCGCCGAGGCTGGTGGGCTATCGCCTGGGCTGCCGGGGGTTACGGAGGGCGTGCTCGGCCTGTGTGTCGAAATGGGTACAGCCTTTTCGAGGGTCCTCGTGGTGCCTGCTGGAGGCTACGGTCAGAGGCCTGCCCTAAATTTTTGAGGGTCCTCGTGTGCCTGAGGCTACGGTCGAGGCCCCGCCTAAATGGTGAGAAATGCCCAGCGCGCAGCTGGTGAAATGGTCACCGAGGCCGGTGGGCTATAGCCTTTGGTCCTGGGGGCTGGGAGGGAAGTTCAGGCTCCGGGCGCCGAAATGGGTACAGTTTTTCGAGGGTCCTCGGTGCCTGGGGGAGGCTACGATCAAGCCTGCCCCTAAAATGGAAGAAATGCCCAGCAGCTGCTGGTGAAATAGTCGCCGAGGCCGGTGGGCTATAGCCTTTGTTCCATCGGGGTTGGGAGGGGGTTTCGGGGCCTGCTCGGAAATGGGTACGCTTTTGAGGGTCGTGGTGCCCAGCGGGAGGCTACGGTCAAGAAGCCTCGCCCAAAATGGCAAGACCTGCAGCCAGCGCAGCCTGTGAAATAGTCGCCGAGGCTGGGCTATAGCCTCGGTCCGGGGGCCGGGAGGCGTCGTTCCGCGCCGAGAAATGGGTACAGTCTTTCGAGGGTCCTCGCTTGCCCGTGGGAGGCTACGGGTCAGAAGTTTGCCCTAAATGGCAAGAAATGCCCAGCGCGATCGCGGAAATAGTCGCCGAGGCCGTGGTCTTTAGCCTTTGGTCCGGGGGTTTTGGGGAGGGGGTTTTGGGGTCTGCCGTCGGAAATGGGTACAAGATTTTCAAGTGTCCTCGCAGGCCTGTGGGGAGGCCCACGGTCAGAGGCCTGCGATAAAATGGCAAGAAATGCCCAGCGACGCAGCTCGTAAAATGGTCACCGAGGCCGGTGGGCAATAGCCTTTGGTCCGCGGGGGTTGGGGAGGGAAGTTCTAGGGCTCTGGGCATCTGAAATGGGTACAGTCTTTTCGAGGGTCCTCGTGTGCCGAGTGGGAGGCTACGATCAGAGGCCCCTAAATGGCAAGAAATACCCAGCGCGGCGCAAGGAAATAGTCGCCGAGGCCGGTGGGCTATAGCCTTGGTCCGCTGCTGGGTCAGAGGGGGTTCGGCCGTGCCGGAAATGGGTACAGTCTTCGAGGGTCCTCGTGGTGCCCAAAGGTGAGGCTACGGTAAGAAGCCCCTAAAATGGCGGCAAGATGCCCAGCGCGCAGCGCCAAGGAAATAGTCGGGCCGAGGCCGGTGGGCTATAGCCTTGGTCCGCCGGTGGGGAGGGGGTTCGCCCGGGCGCATCGGAAATGGTACAGTCTTTTCGAGGGTCCTCGTGTGCCTGGGGCTGGAGTTACGTCAGAAGCCTGCCCTAAAATGGCAAGAATGCCCAGCGGCGCAGCCTGCGGAAATAGTCGCCGAGGCCGTGGGCTATAGCTGCTTGGTCCCATGGGGGAAGGGAGGCTCGGGGCCTGTGTCGGAAATGGCACAGTCTTTCGAGGGTCCTCGTGCCAGTGGAGGCTACGGTCAAGCCTGCTAAATTGACAAGAAATGTCCAGCGCGCAGCATGAAATAATCGCCGAGGCCGGTGGGCTATCGCGCTTGGCCCGGGGGTGGAGGGGCGCTCGGGGCCTGTCGGAAATGGGTACAGTCTTTTCGAGGGTCCTCGTGTGCCCAGTGGGAGGCTACGGTCAGGGCCTGCCCTAAAATGACAAGAAATACCCAGCGGCGCAGCTCGTGAAATAGTCACTGAGGCCGGTGGGCTATAGCCTTTGGTCCGCGGGGGTTGGGGAGGGGGTTTCGGGAGCTCTGGTCGTCGGAAATGGGTTCAGTCTTTTCGAGGGTCCTCGTGTGCCCAGTGGGAGGCTACGGTCAGAGGCCTGCCCTAAAATGCCAAAAAATACCCAGCAGCGCAGCGCGTGAAATAGTCGCCGAGGCCGGTGGTCTATAGCCTTTGGTCCACGGGGGTTGGGGAGGGGCGTTCGGGGGCTCTGGGCATCGGCAATGGGTACAGTCTTTTTGAGGGTCCTCGTGTGCCAAGTGGGAGGCTACGGTCAGAAGCCTGCCCTAAAATGGCAAGAAATGTCCAGCGGCGCAGCGCATGAAATAGTCGCCGAGGCTGGTGGGCTATCGCGTTTGGCCCGCGGGGGTTACGGAGGGGCGTTCGGGGGCTCTGTGTGTCAGAAATGGGTACAGTCTTTTCGAGGGTCCTCGTGTGCCCAGTGGGAGGCTACGGTCAGAGGCCTGCCCTAAAATGCCAAAAAATACCCAGCAGCGCGTGAAATAGTCGCCGACGCCTGGGTCTATCGCCTTTGGTCCAGGGGGTTGGGGAGGCGCTCGGGGCTCAAGGCCGGGAAATGGGTACAGTCTTTTCAGGGTCCTCGTGTGCCTGGGAGGCTACGGTGAGGCCTGCGCCTAAAATGGTGAGAAATGCCCAGCAGGCTGGTGAAATTGTCAATGAGGCCGGTGGGCTGTAGCCTTTGGTCCGCGTGGGTTGGGGAGGAAGTTCTGGGGCTCTGGGCGACGGAAATGGGTACAGTTTTTTCGAGGGTCCTCGTGTGCCCAGTGGGAGGCTACGATCAGAAGCCTGCCCTAAAATAGGAAGAAATGCCCAGCGGCGCAGCGCGTGAAATAGTCGCCGAGGCCGGTGGGCTATAGCCTTTGTTCCACGGGGGTTGGGGAGGGGGTTTCGGGGGCTCTGGTCGTCGGAAATGGGTACAGTCTTTTCGAGGGTCCTCGTGTGCCCAGTGGGAGGCTACAGAAGCCCGCCTAAAATGGCAAGACCTGCCCAGCGCGCAGCAGTGAAATAGTCGCCGAGGCCGTGGGCTATAGCCTTGGTCCGCTGGGGTCGGGGAGTGCTCGGGGTTCCGCGCCGGAAATGGCATGTTTTCGAGGGTCCTGTGCCCAAGAGAGGCTACGGTCGAGGCCTGCCCTAAATGGCAATAAATGCCCAGCGCAGCGGGAAATAGTCACCGAGTGGCTATAGCGCTTGGTCCGCGGGGGACGGGAGGGGTTCGGGGCTCGTCATCGGAAATGGTACACTTTTTCGAGGGTCCTCGCAAAGCAATGGGAGGCTACGGTCAGAGCCTGCCCAAATGACAAGAAATGTCCAGCGCGCAGCGCATGAAATAGTCGCCGAGGCCGGTGGGCTATCGCGGCCCAGGGGTCATGGGGGGCTGAGGGCCTCGGGGCCTGTGTCGTCGAAATGGGTACAGCCTTTTTCGAGGGTCCTCGTGCCTGGAGGCTACGGCGAGGCCCG
The DNA here is from genome assembly GCA_030449925.1 of Citropsis articulata. Classification (NCBI taxonomy): domain Eukaryota; kingdom Viridiplantae; phylum Streptophyta; class Magnoliopsida; order Sapindales; family Rutaceae; genus Citropsis; species Citropsis articulata. Next base: position 50,129 of record JASUUH010000169.1, read on the forward strand.
CCTAAAATGCCAAAAATACCCAGCGCAGCGGAATAGTCGCCGAGGCCGGTGGTCTATAGCCTCGTCCACGGGGTCGAGGGCGCAGCAGCAGCTGCGGAATAGTCGCCGAGGCCGGGTGGTCTATAGCCTTGGTCCACGGGGGCTGGGGAGGGGCGCTTGGGGCCTGCCGGCAATGGCATGCCTTTGAGGTCCTCGCAGCCCAAAGGAGGCTACGGTCGAGGCCTGCCCTAAATGGTAAAAATACGCTGCGCAAAGGCGTGAAATAGTCATCGAGGCCGGTGGGCTATAGCCTTTGGTCCGGGGCTGGGTTGGGGGTTTAGGGCTCGTCATCGAAATGGGTAAAGTCTTTTGACGGGTCCTCGTGTGCCCAATGGGAGGCTACGGTCGAGGCCCGCCCTAAAATGCCAAAATACCCAGCGGCGCAGCGCTGGAAATAGTCCCCGAGGCCGGTGGTCTATAGCCTTGGTCCGGGGGTTGGGAGGCGCTCGGGGTTCCGGGCCGGAAATTGGTACGCTTTTTCGAGGGTCCCGCGTGCCCTGGAGGCTACAGAGGCCCGCCCTAAATGGCAAGAAATGCCCAGCGCGCAGCAAGGAAATAGTCACCAAGGCCGTGGCTATAGCTCGTCCGCGGGACGGGAGGGGTTTCGGGGCTCATCGAAATGGGTATGCCTGGGTCCTCGGTGTTTATAGTGGTACATGGTCAAGCCTCGCCCTAAAATGGCAAGAATGTCCAGCGCGCAGCGATGAAATATCGCCGAGGTCAGCGGGGTTCATGGCCTGGTCCACGGGCCTGGGAGGCGTCGGGCCGCTCAAGGCAATGGGTACAGTCTGAGGGTCCCTGTGCCCAAATGAGGCTACGGTCGAGGCCTGCCCTAAATGGTAAAAATACCAGGCGCAGCAAAGGCGTGAAATAGCCATCGAGGCCGCGGGCTATAGCCTTGGTCCGCCGGGGGTTGGGGAGGGGGTTTAGGGGCTCTTGTCATCGAAATGGGTATAGTCTTTGAGGGTCCTCGTAGCCCAGCTGGGAGGCTACGGTCGAGGCCCGCCCAAAATGCCAAAATACAGCGGCGCGTGAAATAGTCACCGAGGCCGGTGGCTATAGCCTTGGTCCGCGGGGCTGGGGAGGTTTAGGGGCCTGCTCATCAAATGGCACAGTCTTTGAGGGTCCTCGGTGCCTGGGAGGCTACGTCAGGCCCGCCTAAATGCAAAATACCCAGCGCAGTTCGTGAAATAGTCCGAGGCCGGGCTATAGCCTTGGTCCGGGGCTGGGAGGGGGGGTTTCGGAGTTCTGGCCGTCGGAAATGGGTACGCCTTTTCGAGGGTCCTCGTGCCCAGTGGGTGGCTACGGTACGAGGCTTGCCCTAAAATACCAAAAATACCCTACGCGCAGCGCGTGAAATTGTCGCCGAGGCCGGTGGTCTATAGCCTTGGTCCACGGGTGGGAGGCGCTCGGGGCCTGGGCTGCAATGGGTACAGTCTTTAAGGGTCCTCAGCCAGTGAGGCTACGAGGCCCCGCCCTAAATGGTAAAATACCAGCGCAGGCGTGAAATAGTCACCGAGGCCGTGGGCTATACCCTTGGTCCGCTGGGGTCGAGGGTTGTCTGTCATAGAAAATGGGTATAGTCTTCGAGGCTCGGCCCGCCCCTTAAATGCTAAAAATACCAACAAGCGCAGTTCAGGAAATAGTCACGAGGCGTGGCTATATTTTGGTCCGGGGCGGGAGTCTCGTCATCGAAATGGTTACTTTTTGATGCCTCGTAGCCTGGGGAGGCTCGAGGCTTAAATGGAAAGAATGCCAGCGCAAAGGAAATAGTCTGAGGCCGGGCTATAGCCTTGGTCCGCGGGAGTGGGAGGCGCGGGGCTCGTCCAATAGGTACAGCTGAGGGTCCTCGGCAGAAAAGGCCGTGAGGCTTAATGGAAAGAAATGCCACGCGCGCTGGAAATAGTCACCGAGGCGAGGGCTAGAGCCTTTGGTCCGCTGGGAGGGTTTCGGCTGAAATGCAGCCTTTTCAAGGGTACTCAGCCTGGTGGGAGGCTACGGTCGAGGCCCGCCTAAAATGGCAAAATACGCAGGCGTGAAATCCATCGAGGCGGGGCTATAGCCTTTGGTCCGCGGGGTCGGGAGGGGTTTCTCGTTGTCGGAAATGGTACCTTTTCGAGGGTCCTCGGGGCTGGGAGGCTACTACGAAGCCCGCTTAAAATTATAAGAAATACCCAGCAGCAATGAAATGGTCACCGAGGTGGGCTATAGCCTTGGTCCGCTGGGGCGGGAGGGGTTTCGAGCTCGTCGGAAATGGGTACATTCTTTCGAGGGTCCTCGTAGCCTGGGTGGGAGGCTACCAGGCTTGCCCTAAAATACCAAAATACCCTACGCGCAGCGCGTGAAATTGTCGCCGAGGCCGGTCTATAGCCTTGGTCCACGGGGGCGGGAGGCGTCGGGGCTGCCGACAATGGGTACAGTGAGGGTCCTCGCAGCCTAGCTGGGAGGCGGTCGAGGCCTGCCCTAAAATGGTAAAATACCCGCAGCGCGTGAAATAGTCACCGAGGCCGGCTATGGCCGGTCCGGGCCGGGGAGGGGTTTGGGGCTCGCCGAAATGGACAGTCTTTTCAAGGGTCCTAGTGTGCCCAAGTGAGGATACGGTCAAGCCCACCCTAAAATGGCAAGAAATACCCAGCGCAGCGATAAAATAGTAACGAGGCCGGCTATAGCCTTTGGTCCGGGGACTGGGAGGTTTGGGGCCTGTCGGAAATTGGTACAGTCTTTTCGAGGGTCCTCGGTGCCCAAAGGAGGCTACTACCAAGCCCGCTAAATGATAAGAAATACCCAGCGGTAAATGGTCACCGAGGCCGTGGGCAGCCTTTGGTCCGTGGGGCGGGAGGGTGTTTCGAGGTTCTGTCCGGAAATGGCAGTCTTTTCGAGGGTCCTAGTGCGCCTGGGAGGCTACGGTGAAGCCCTAAAATGGCAAGAAATGTCCAGCCGCGCAGCGCGGAAATAGTCGCCGAGGCCGGTGGGCTATAGCCTTGGTCCGCGGGGTTGGGGAGCGCGTCGGGGCGCCGGAAATGGGTACAGTCTGAGGGTCCTCGTGTGCCTGGGAGGCTACGGCGAGGCCTGCCCTAAAATGGCATGACATGCCCAGCGCGCAGGTGAAATAGTTTCCCGAGGCCGGTGGGCTATAGCCTGGTCCGCGGGGTTCGGGAGGGGCGCTCGGGGCCTGGCGTCGAAATGGGTACAGTTTTCGAGGGTCCTCGTACCCAGGGAGGCTACGGTCAGAGGCTCGCCCTAGAATGGCAAGAAATACCCAGCGGCGCAGCTCGTGAAATAGTCGCCGAGGCCGGTGGGCTATAGCATTGGTCCGCGGGGGTTGGGGAGGGGCGTCGGAACTGGGTACAGTCTTTCAAGGGTCCTCGTGTGCCCTGGAGGCTACGAGGCCTGCCCTAAAATAGTAAAAATACCCAGCGCAGGCGTGAAATTGTCACCGAGGCCGGTGGGCTATAGCCTTGGTCCGCGGGGCCGGGGAGGGGTTTCGGGGCCCGTAGTCAGAAATGGGTACGGTCTTTTCGAGGGTCCTCGTGTGCCCAGTGGGAGGCTACGGTCAGAGGCCTGGCCTAAAATGACAATAAATGCCCAGCGGCACAGCGCGTGAAATTGTCACCGAGGCCGGTGGGCTATAGCCTTTGGTCCGCGGGGGTTGGGGAGGGGTTTCGGGGGCTCTGGTTGTCAGAAATGGGTACGGTCTTTTCGATGGTCCTCGTGTGCCCAGTGGGAGGCTACGGTCAGAAGCCTGCCCTAAAATGGTAAGAACTGCCCATCGGCACAGCGCGTCAAATAGTCGCCGAGGCCGGTGGGCTATAGCCTTTGGTCCGCGGGTGTTGGGGAAGGTGTTTCGGCCTGCTCGCCGAAATGGGTATAGTCTGAGGGTCCTCGTGCCTGGGAGGCTACGGTCTGAAGCCTGCCCTAAAATGACAAGACATGCCCAGAGGCGCAGCGCGTGAAATAGTCGCCGAGGCCGGTGGGGCTATAGCCTTTGGTCCGCGGGGCCGGGAGGGCGCTCGGGGCCTCGTCCAAATAGGTACAGGCTGAGGGTCCTCGTACCTGGGAGGCTAAGGTCGAGGCTTACCCAAATGGAAAGAAATGCGGGCAGCGCGGAAATAGTCACCGAGGCCGAGGGCTAGAGCCTTTGGTCCGCTGGGGGAGGGGTTTCGGAGCTCGTCCGGAAATGCTTATACCTTTTTTCGAGGGTCCTCGGTGCCTGGGAGGTTACGTCAGAGGCCTTCCCTAAATGGCAAGAAATACCCAGCGCAGCATAAAATAGTAACGAGGCCGTGGGCTATAGCCTTTGGTCCGCTGGGGTCGGGAAGGTGTTTCGGGGCTCTGTCCGAAATGGGTACATGCCTTCGAGGGTCCTAGTGTGCCCAAGGGAGGCTTACTACGAGGCCCGCCCTAAATGGCAAGAAATGCCCAGCGCGCAGCTGAAATAGTCACCGAGGCCGGTGGTCTATGGCCTTGGTCCACGGGGCCGGGAGGGCGTCGGGGCTCTGGGCGCCGCAATGGGTACAGTCTGAGGGTCCTCGGTGCCTGGGAGGCTACGAGGCCCGCCCTAAAATGGTAAAATACCCAGCGCGCAAAGGCGTGAAATAGTCACCGAGGCCGTGGGCTATAGCCTGGTCCGCTGGGGCCGGGAGGTTTAGGGGCTCTTGTCATCGAAAATGGGTATAGTCTTTTGAGGTCCGGTGGTGCCTGGGAGGCTACGGTCGAGGCCCGCCTAAATGCCAAAATACGCAGCGCGCAAAGGCGTGAAATAGTCACCGAGGCCGTGGGCTATAGCCTTGGTCCGCTGGGTCGGGGAGGGGTTTAGGGGCCTGCTCATCGAAAATGGGTACAGCCTTTGAGGGTCCTCGCAGCCTGGGAGGCTACGGTCAGTGCCCGCCCTAAATGCTAAAAATACCAACAAGCGCAGTGCGTGAAATAGTCACCGAGGCCGGTGGTCTATAGCCTTTGGTCCACGGGGCCGGGAGGGGTTTCGGAGTCGTCGGAAATGGGTACAGTCTTTTCGAGGGTCCTCGTGTGCCCAGTGGGAGGCTACGGTCAGAGGCTTGCCCTAAAATACCAAAAAATACCCTACGGCGCAGCGCGTGAAATTGTCGCCGAGGCCGGTGGTCTATAGCCTTTGGTCCACGGGGGTTGGGGAGGGGCGTTCGGGGGCTCTGGGCGTCGGCAATGGGTACAGTCTTTTTGAGGGTCCTCGTGTGCCCAGTGGGAGGCTACGGTCAGAGGCCTGCCCTAAAATGGTAAAAAATACCCAGCGCAGTGCGTGAAATAGTCACCGAGGCCGGTGGTCTATAGCCTTTGGTCCGGGGGGGTTGGGGTGGGGGTTTCGGGGGCTCTTGTCATCGAAAATGGGTATAGTCTTTTTGAGGGTCCTCGTGTGCCCAGTGGGAGGCTACGGTCAGAGGCCTGCCCTAAAATGCCAAAAAATACCCAGCGGCGCAGTTCGTGAAATAGTCACTGAGGCCGGTGGGCTATAGCCTTTGGTCCGCGGGGGTTGGGGAGGGGGTTTAGGGGGCTCTGGTCATCGAAAATGGGTACAGTCTTTTTGATGCTCCTCGTGTGCCCAGTGGGAGGCTAAGGTCAGAGGCTTACCCTAAAATGGAAAGAAATGCCCAGCGGCGCAGCGCGTGAAATAGTCGCCGAGGCCGGTGGGCTATAGCCTTTGGTCCGCGGGAGTTGGGGAGGGGCGTTCGGGGGCTCTGGTCGTCCGAAATAGGTACAGGCTTTTCGAGGGTCCTCGTGTACCCAGTGGGAGGCTAAGGTCAGAGGCTTACCCTAAAATGGAAAGAAATGCCCAGCGGGGCAGCGCGGGAAATAGTCACCGAGGCCGGAGGGCTAGAGCCTTTGGTCCGCGGGGGTTGGGGAGGGGGTTTCGGAGCCTGGTCGCCGGAAATGCATACAGTTTTTTCAAGGGTACTGTGCCTGGGGAGGCTACGGTCGAGGCCTGCCCTAAATGCCAAAAATACGCAGCGCGCAAGGCGTGAAATAGTCATCGAGGCCGTGGCTATAGCCTTTGGTCCGCGGGGCTGGGGAGGGGTTTAGGGCTCGTTGTCGGAAATTGGTACGCCTTTTTCGAGGGTCCTCGTGGTGCTGGGAGGCTACGGTCGAAGCCCCGCCTTAAAATTATAAGAAATACCCAGCAGCGCACAGTGAAATGGTCACCGAGGCCGTGGGCTATAGCCTTTGGTTCCGCTGGGGCCGGGGAGGGGTTTCGAGCCCGTCGCCGGAAATGGGTACATTCTTTCGAGGGTCCTCGTGCCCAAGTGGGAGGCTACGGTCCGAGGCTTGCCCTAAAATACCAAAAATACCCTACGCGCAACGCTGGAAATTGTCGCCGAGGCCGGTGGTCTATAGCCTGGTCCACGGGGCTGGGAGGGCGTCGGGGCTCGGGCGCCGACAATGGGTACAGCCTTTTGAGGGTCCTCGTGCCTGGGAGGCTACACGAGGCCTGCCCTAAAATGGTAAAATACCCAGCGCGCAAGGCGTGAAATAGTCACCGAGGCCGGTGGGCTATAGGCCGGTCCGCTGGGGAGGGGTTTAGGGCTCGTCGAAAATGGGTACAGTCTTTTCAAGGGTCCTAGTGTGCCCAGTGGGAGGATACGGTCAGAAGCCTACCCTAAAATGGCAAGAAATACCCAGCGGCGCAGCGCATAAAATAGTAACGAGGCCGGCGAGCTATAGCCTTTGGTCTGCGGGGATTGGGGAGGGGGGTTTGGGGGCTCTGGTTGTCGGAAATTGGTACAGTCTTTTCGAGGGTCCTCGTGTGCCCAGTGGGAGGCTACACGAAGCCCGCCTTAAAATGATAAGAAATACCCAGCGCGCAGCTGTGAAATGGTCACCGAGGCCGGTGGCTATAGCCTTTGGTCCGGGGGCTGGGAGGTGTTTCGAGGTTCTGTCGCCGGAAATGGCAGCCTTTTCGAGGGTCCTAGTGCGCCTGGGAGGCTACGGTCCGAAGCCTGCCCCAAAATGGCAAGAAGCGCGCAGCCAGCGTGAAATAGTCGCCGAGGCCGGTGGCTATAGCCTGGTCCGCTGGGGCCGGGGAGCGCGTCGGGGCTTGGGGCCGGAAATGGGTACAGTCTTTGAGGGTCCTCGTGTGCCCTGGGGAGGCTACGGTCGAGGCTCGCCTAAAATGGCATGACATGCCCAGCGCGCAGCGCGGAAATAGTTTCCGAGGCCGTGGGCTATAGCCTTGGTCCGCGGGTTTGGGAGGGCGCTCGGGGCTGGCCGAAATGGGTACAGTCTTTTCGAGGGTCCTCGCGTACCAAGTGGGAGGCTACGGTCAGAGGCCTGCCCTAAAATGGCGAGAGAAGTCCAGCGGCTCAGCGCTGGATAAAGTCGCCGAGGCCGGTGGGCTATAGCCTTTGGTTCGCGGGGCCGGGTAGCGCGCTCGGGGTTCCGGGCGCCGAAATGGGTCTTTTGAGGGTCCTCGTGTGCCCAGTGGGAGGCTACGGTCAGAGGGCTACCCTAAAATGGCAAGAAATGCCCAGCGACTTAGCGCGTGAAATAGTAGCCGAGGCCGGGCCAGCCTTGGTCCGGGAGCCGGGATGGGCGCTCGGGGCCTGGCATAGGAAATGGCAGTCTTTTCGAGGGTCCTCGTGTGCCCAGTGGGAGGCTACGGTCAGAGGCCTGCCCTAAAATGGCAAGAAATGCCCAGCGGCGCAGCGCGTGAAATGGTCACCGAGGCCGGTGGGCTATAGCCTTTGGTCCGTGGGGGTTGGGGAGGGTGTTTCGGAGGCTCTGGTCGTCGGAAATGGGTACAGTCTTTTCGAGGGTCCTAGTGCGCCCAGTGGGAGGCTACGGTCAGAAGCCTGCCCTAAAATGGCAAGAAATGTCCAGCGGCGCAGCGCGTGAAATAGTCGCCGAGGCCGGTGGGCTATAGCCTTTGGTCCGGGGGGGGTGGGGAGGGGGTTTCGGAACAGCTCCGAGAAAATAGGTACAGTCTTTTCGAGGGTCCTCGTGTGGCCAGTGGGAGGCTACGGTCAGAAGCCTGCGCTAAGATGGCAAGACATGCCAAGCGGCGCATCGCATGAAATTGTCGCCGAGGCCTGTGGGCTATAGCCTTTGGTCCGCGGGGGTTGAGGAGGGAAGTTCGGGGCCTGCATCGAAATGGCATGCCTTTTCGAGGGTCCTCGTGTTCCCAGTGGGAGGCCACGGTCAGAGGCCTGCCCTAAAATGGCAAGAAATGCCCAGCGGCGCAGCGCGTGAAATAGTCACCGAGGCCGGTGGGCTATAGCCTTTGGTCCGTGGGGGTTGGGGAGCAGCGTTCGGGGGTTCCTTTGCGTCGGAAATGGGTACAATCTTTTCGAGGGTCCTCGTGTGCCCAGTGGGAAGCTACGGTCAGAGGCCTGCCCTAAAATGGCAAGAAATGCCCAGCGGCGCAGCGCGTGAAATAGTCACCGAGGCCGGTGGGCTATAGCCTGGTCCGCTGGGGCCGGGAGGGCGCTCGGGGCCTCGCCGGAAATGGGTACATCCTTTTCGAGGGTCCTCGTGTGCCCAGTGGGAAGCTACGGTCTGAGGCCTGCCCTAAAATGGCAAGAAATGCCCAGCGGCGCAGCGCGTGAAATAGTCACGTGGCTATAGCCTTGGTCGCCGGGGTTGGGGAGGCGTCGGGGCCTGGGCGTCGGAAATGGGTACAGTCTCTTCGAGGGTCCTCGTGTGCCCAGTGGGAGGCTACGGTCAGAGGCCTGCCCTAAAATGGCAAGAAATGCCCAGCGGCGCAGAGCGTGAAATAGTCACCGAGGCCGGTGGGCTATAGCCTTTGGTCCGCGGGGGTTGGGGAGGGGGTTTAGGGGCCTGGGCGAAATGGGTACAGCTTTTGAGGGTCCTCGTGCCCAGGGAGGCTAAGGTCAGAGGACTGCCCTAAAATGGCAAGAAATGCCCAGTCTCTCAGCGAGTGAAATATTCGCCGAGGCCGGTGGACTATAGCCTTTGGTCTGCGGGGGTTGGGGATGGGGTTTCGGGGGCTATGGTCGTCGGAAATATGTACAGTCTTTTCGAGGGTCCTCGTGTGCCCAGTGGGAGGTTACGGTCAGAGGCCTTCCCTAAAATGGCAAGAAATACCCAGCGGCGCAGCGCATAAAATAGTAACGAGGCCGGTGGGCTATAGCCTTTGGTCAGCGGGACTGGGAGGGGATTTGGGGCCCGTTGTCGAAATTGGTACAGTCTTTCGAGGGTCCTCGTAGCCTGGGAGGCTACGGTCAGAAGCCTGCCTTAAAATGATAAGAAATACCCAGCGGCGCAGTGCGTGAATACTCGACGAGGCCGGTGGGCTATAGCCTTTGGTCCGCGGGGGTTGGGGAGGGGGTGTCCGAGGCTCTGGTCATCGGAAATGGGTACAGTCTTTACGATGGTTCTCAGTTGCCCAGTGGGAGGCTACGGTCAGAGGCCTGCCCTAAAATGGCTAGAAATGCCCAGCGGCGCAGCGCGTGAAATGGTCTCCGAGGCCGGTGGGCTATAGCCTTTGGTCCGCGGGGGTTGGGGAGGGGGGTTCGGGGGCTCGCCAGAAATATGTACAGCCTTTTGAGGGTCCTCGTAGCCCAGTGGAGGCTAAGGTTAGAAGCCTGCCCTAAAATGGCAAGAAATGTCCAGCGCAGCTGGGAAATAGTCGCCGAGGCCGGTGGGCTGGCAGCCTTGGTCGCTGGGGCTGGGGAGCGCGCTCGGGGCCTGGGCCGGAAATGGGTACATGCCTTTTGAGGGTCCTCGTAGCCTGGGGAGGCTACGTCAGAGGCCTGCCCTAAAATTGCAAGAAATGCCTGAATTAGTCACCGAGGCCGTGGGCTATAGCCTTGGTCGGCGGGCTGGGGAGGGGCGCCCGGCTCGCATCGGAAATTTTTCGAGGGTCCTCGCAGCCTGGGAAGCTACGGTCTGAGGCCTCCCCTAAAATTGCAAGAATGGCACTGCGCCGCAGCGCGTGAAATAGTCACCGAGGCCGTGGCCAGCCTTTGGTCCGCTGGGGCCGAGGGCGTCGGGGCCTGGCATCGGAAATGGGTACAATCTTTCGAGAGTCCTCGGTGCCTGGGAAGCTACGGTCGAGGCCAGCCCTAAATGGCAAAACGCCCAGCGCGCAGCTGGTGAAATGGTCACCGAGGCCGGTGGGCCTGGTCCGTGGGGGCCGGGAGGGTGTTTTGAGGCTCGCCGCCGGAAATGGGTACAGTCTTTCGAGGGTCCCAGTGCCTGGGAGGCTACGGTCAGAAGCCTGCCCTAAAATGGCAAGAAATGTCCAGCAGCGCAGCGCGTGAAATAGTCGCCGAGGCCGGTGGGCTATAGCCTTTGGTCCGCGGGGGTTGGGGAGCGGCGTTCCGGGGTTTTGGGAGTCGGAAATGGGTACAGTCTTTTTGAGGGTCCTCGTGTGCCCAGTGGGAGGCTACGGTCAGAGGCCTGCCCTAAAATGGCAAGAAATGCCGAGCGGCGCAGCGCGTGAATTAGTCACCGAGGCTGGTGGGCTATAGCCTTTGGTCGGCGGGCGTTGGGGAGGGCGCCCGGCTCGCATCGGAAATGGGTACAGTCTTTTCGAGGGTCCTCGTGTGCCCAGCGGGGAAGCTACGCGAGGCCTGCCCTAAAATTGCAAAAAACACCCAGCGTCGCAGCTGGGGAAATAGTCACCGAGGCCGGTGGGCTATAGCCGCTGATCCGCGGGGCTGGGAGGGCGCTCGGGGCCTGGGCGCCGGAAATGGGTACACCTTTTCGAGGGTCCTCGTGCGCAGCGGGAAGCTACGGTCGAGGCCTGCCCTAAATGGCAAAACGCCAGCGCGCAAGGTGAAATAGTCACCGAGGCCGGTGGGCTATAGCCTTTGGTCCGCGGGGTTGGGGAGGGTGTTTCGGGGCCTGTCCGCCGGAAATATGTACAGTCTTTTGAGGGTCCTCGTGCCTGGGGAGGTTACGGTCGAGGCCCGCCTAAATGGCAAAATGCCCAGCCGCGCAGCGCATGAAATAGTCACCGAGGCCGTGGGCTATAGCCTTGGTCCGCGGGGCCGAGGAGGGGTTTAGGGCCTGGCCGGGAAATGGGTACAGATTTTCGAGGGTCCTCGTAGCCCAGGGAGGTTACGGTCGAGGCCTGCCCTAAATGGCAAGAAATGCCCAGCGCGCAGACGTGAAATGGTCGCCGAGGCCGGTGGGGCTATAGCCTTGGTCCGCGGGGTTGAGAGGGAAGTTCGGGATCCGGGCGCCGGAAATGGCATGTCATTTCGAGGGTCCTCGTGCCTGGGCTGGAAGTTACGGTCAGAGGCCTGCCTAAAATGGCAAAACGCCCAGGCCGCAGGCAGGAAATAGTCACCGAGGCCGTGGGCTATAGCCTTTGGTCCGCTGGGGCTGGGAGGGCGCTCGGGGCTCGCCGGAAATGGGTACAATCTTTTCGAGGGTCCTCGGTGCCTGGGAAGCTACGGTCGAGGCCGCCCTAAATGGCAAAACACCCAGCGCGCAGCGTGAAATGGTCACCGAGGCCGGTGGGCTATAGCCTTTGGTCCGTGGGGGTTGGGGAGGGTGTTTCGGAGGCTCTGGTCGTCGGAAATGGGTACAGTCTTTTCGAGGGTCCTAGTGCGCCCAGTGGGAGGCTACGGTCAGAAGTCTGCCCTAAAATGGCAAGAAATGTCCAGCAGCGCAGCGCGTGAAATAGTCGCCGAGGCCGGTGGGCTATAGCCTTTGGTCCGCGGGGGTTGGGGAGCGGCGTTCGGGGGTTTTGGGAGTCGGAAATGGGTACAGTCTTTTTGAGGGTCTGCAGCCTGGGAGGCTACGGTCAGAGGACTGCCCTAAAATGGCAAGAAATGCCGAGCGGCGCAGCGCGTGAATTAGTCACCGAGGCTGGTGGGCTATAGTCTTTGGTCGGCGCGCTGGGAGGGCGCCCGGCTCGCATCGGAAATGGGTACAGCCTTTCGAGGGTCCTCGGTGCCCAGGGAAGCTACGCCGAGGCCTGCCCTGTAAATTGCAAAACGCCCAGCGCCGCAGCTCGTGAAATAGTCACCGAGGCCGGTGGGCTATAGCCATTGGTCCGCGGGGCCGGGGAGGGCGCTCGGGGCGCCGGAAATGGGTACAATCTTTCGAGGGTCCTCGTGCGCAGCGGGGAAGCTACCGCCGAGGCCTGCCCTAAATGGCAAAAACGCCCAGCGCAGCGTGAAATAGTCACCGAGGCCGGTGGGCTATAGCCTTGGTCCGCTGGGCCGGGAGGCGCTCGGGGCTCGCGCCGGAAATGGGTACACCTTTCGAGGGTCCTCGCAGCGGGGAAGCTACGGTCAGAGGCCTGCCCTAAATGGCAAAACGCCAGCGCGCAGCGTGAAATAGTCCCCGAGGCCGGTGGGCTATAGCCTTTGGTCCGCGGGGGTTGGGAGGGTGTTTCGGGGCCTGCCGCCGGAAATATGTACAGTCTGAGGGTCCTCGTGCCTGGGGAGGTTACGGTCGAGGCCCGCCCTAAATGGCAAAATGCCCAGCGCGCAGCGATGAAATAGTCACCGAGGCCGTGTGGGCTATAGCCTTTGGTCCGCTGGGGCCGAGGAGGGGGTTTAGGGGCCCGGGTCGTGGGAAATGGGTACATGATTTTCGAGGGTCCTCGTGCCTGGGGAGGCTACGGTCGAGGCCCGCCCTAAATGGCAAGAAATGCCCAGCGCGCGCAGCACGTGAAATGGTCGCCGAGGCCGGTGGGCTATAGCCTGGTCCGCTGGGGTCGGAGAGGGAAGTTCGGGATCTGGGCCGGAAATGGGTCATTTCGAGGGTCCTCGGTGCCTGGGGAAGCTACGGTCGAGGCCTGCCCTAAATGGCAAAACGCCAGCGCCGCAGCTGGCAGGAAATAGTCACCGAGGCCGTGGGCTATAGCCTTGGTCCGCTGGGGAGGCGCTCGGGGCCTGGGCGCCGGAAATGGGTACACCTTTTCGAGGGTCCTCGCAGCCTGGAAGCTACGGTCAGAGGCCGGCCCTAAAATGGCAAAAAACACCCAGCGGCGCAGCGCGTGAAATGGTCACCGAGGCCGGTGGGCTATAGCCTTTGGTCCGTGGGGGTTGGGGAGGGTGTTTCGGAGGCTCTGGTCGTCGGAAATGGGTACAGTCTTTTCGAGGGTCCTAGTGCGCCCAGTGGGAGGCTACGGTCAGAAGTCTGCCCTAAAATGGCAAGAAATGTCCAGCAGCGCAGCGCGTGAAATAGTCGCCGAGGCCGGTGGGCTATAGCCTTTGGTCCGCGGGGGTTGGGGAGCGGCGTTCGGGGGTTTTGGGAGTCGGAAATGGGTACAGTCTTTTTGAGGGTCCTCGTGTGCCCAGTGGGAGGCTACGGTCAGAGGCCTGCCCTAAAATGGCAAGAAATGCCGAGCGGCGCAGCGCGTGAATTAGTCACCGAGGCTGGTGGGCTATAGCCTTTGGTCGGCGGGCTGGAGGGGCGCCCGGCTCTGGGCATCGGAAATGGGTACAGTCTTTTCGAGGGTCCTCGTGTGCCCAGTGGGAAGCTACGTCAGAGGCCTGCCCTAAAATTGCAAAAAACGCCCAGCGTCGCAGCGCGTGAAATAGTCACCGAGGCCGGTGGGCTATAGCCTTTGGTCCGCGGGGCCGGGAGGGCGCTCGGGGCTGGCGCCGGAAATGGGTACAATCTTTCGAGGGTCCTCGTGCGCAGCGGGAAGCTACGTCGAGGCCTGCCCTAAATGGCAAAAAACGCCAGCCGCGCAGGAAATAGTGACCGAGGCCGGTGGGCTATAGCCTTTGGTCCGCGGGGCTGGGAGGGTGTTTCGGGGCCTGTCGCCGGAAATATGTACAGTCTTTTGAGGGTCCTCGTGCCCAGTGGGAGGTTACGGCCGAGGCCTGCCCTAAATGGCAAAATGCCCAGCGCGCAGCGATGAAATAGTCACCGAGGCCGGTTGGCTATAGCCTTGGTCCGCTGGGGCCGAGGAGGGGGGGCCTGGTCGGAAATGGGTACAGTATTTTCGAGGGTCCTCGTGTGCCCAGTGGGAGGCTACGGTCAGAGGCCTGCCCTAAAATGGCAAGAAATGCCCAGCGGCGCAGCACGTGAAATGGTCGCCGAGGCCGGTGGGCTATAGCCTTTGGTCCGCGGGGGTTGGAGAGGGAAGTTCTGGGGATCTGGGCGTCGGAAATGGGTACAGTCATTTCGAGGGTCCTCGCGCCTGGGAAGCTACGGTCGAGGCCTGCCCTAAATGGCAAAAACGCCCAGCGCAGCGCAGAAATAGTCACCGAGGCCGGTGGGGTATAGCCTTTGGTCCGCTGGGGCCGGGGAGGCGCTGGGGCTCGGGCCGGAAATGGGTACAATCTTTCGAGGGTCCTCGTGCCTGGGGAAGCTACGGTCAGAGGCCGCCCTAAATGGCAAAACACCCAGCGCGCGCAGCTGTGAAATGGTCACCGAGGCCGTGGGCTATAGCCTTTGCTCCGTGAGGGTAGGGGAGGGTGTTTCGGAGGCTCTTGTCGACGGAAATGGGTACACTCCTTTCGAGTGTCCTAGTGCGCCAAGTGGGTGGCTACGGTAAGAAGCCTGCCCTAAAATGGCAAGAAATGTCTAGCGCGCAGCTGCGGAAATAGTCCGCCGAGGCCGGTGGGCTATAGCCTTGGTCCGCTGGGGCCGGGGAGCGCGCTCGGGGCTTTTGGGCGCCGGAAATGGGTACAGCCTTTTGAGGGTCCTCGTGCCCAGTGGGTGGCTACGGTCTTGGCCTGCCCTAAAATGGCAAGAAATGCCCAGCGGCGCAGCACGTGAATTAGTCACCGAGGCCGTGGGCTATAGCCTGGTCGGCGGGCGCTGGGGAGGGCGCCCGCTCGCATCGGAAATGGTACAGTCTTTTCGAGGGTCCTCGCAGCCTGGAAGTGGAAGCTACGCCGAGGCCTACCCTAAATGGCAAAACGCCCAGCGCCGCAGCTGCGAAATAGTCACCGAGGCCGTGGGCTATAGCCCGGGTCCGCGGGGCCGGGAGGGCGCCCGGGGCCTGGCCGGAAATGGGTACAATCTTTTCGAGGGTCCTCGTGCCCAGCTGGGAAGCTACGGTCGAGGCCTGCCCTAAATGGCAAAACACCCAGCGCAGGTGCGTGAAATGGTCACCGAGGCCGGTGGGCTATAGCCTTTGGTCCGTGGGGGTTGGGGAGGGTGTTTCGGAGGCTCTGGTCGTCGGAAATGGGTACAGTCTTTTCGAGGGTCCTAGTGCGCCCAGTGGGAGGCTACGGTCAGAAGTCTGCCCTAAAATGGCAAGAAATGTCCAGCGCAGCGCTGGAAATAGTCGCCGAGGCCGGTGGCTATAGCCTTGGTCCGCGGGCCGGGGAGCGCGCTCGGGGTTTTGGGAGTCGGAAATGGCACAGTCCTGAGGGTCCTCGTGTGCCCAAAGGGGAGGCTACGGTCGAGGCCTGCCCTAAAATGGCAAGAAATGCCGAGCGCAGCGCTGCGTGAATTAGTCCACCGAGGCTGGTGGGCTATAGTCTTGGTCGGCGGGCGCTGGGAGGGGCGCCCGGCCTGGGCATCGGAAATGGCATGCCTTTTCGAGGGTCCCTGGTGCCTGGGGAAGCTACGCCAGAGGCCTGCCCTAAATTGCAAAAACGCCCAGCGCCGCAGCGCTGGAAATAGTCACCGAGGCCGGTGGGCTATAGCCATTGGTCCGCTGGGCCGGGAGGGGCGCCTGGGGCTCGGCCGGAAATGGGTACACCTTTCGAGGGTCCTCGGCGCAGGGGAATTCTACTGCCGAGGCCTGCCCTAAATGGCAAAACGCCAGCCGCGCAGTCAAGGAAATAGTCACCGAGGCCGTGGGCTATAGCCTTTGGTCCGCGGGGCTGGGGAGGGTGTTTGGGCCTGGCGCCGGAAATATGTACAGTCTTTCGAGGGTCCTCGTGCCTGGGGAGGTTACGGCCGAGGCCTGCCCTAAATGGCAAAATGCCCAGCCGCGCAACAGATGAAATAGTCACCGAGGCCGTGGGCTATAGCCTTGGTCCGCTGGGGCTTGAGGAGGGGTTTAGGGGCCTGGCCGTGGGAAATGGGCAGATTTTCGAGGGTCCTCGGTGCCTGGGGAGGTTACGGCCGAGGCCTGCCCTAAAATGGCAAGAAATGCCCAGCGCAAAGACGTGAAATGGTCGCCGAGGCCGGTGGGCTATAGCCTGGTCCGCGGGGTTGAGAGGGAAGTTCCGGGGATCCGCCGGAAATGGGTACATTTTCGAGGGTCCTCGCCTGGGAAGCTACGGTCGAGGCCCGCCTTAAATGGCAAAACGCCCAGCCGCAGCTGCGGTGAAATAGTCACCGAGGCCGGTGGCCAGCCTTTGGTCCGCTGGGGTTGGGAGGGGCGCCTGGGGCGCCGGAAATGGGTACACCTTTCGAGGGTCCTCGCAGCCCAAAGGGGAAGTTACGGTCGAGGCCGCCCTAAATGGCAAAAACACCCAGCGCGCAGCGTGAAATGGTCACCGAGGCCGGTGGGCCATAGCCTTGGTCCGTGAGGGCTGGGAGGGTGTTTCGAGGCTCGTCGCCGGAAATGGGTACAGTCTTTCGAGGGTCCTAGTGCGCCCAGGGAGGCTACGGTCAAGCCCGCCCTAAAATGGCAAGAAATGTCTAGCGCGCAGCTGCGGAAATAGTCGCCGAGGCCGTGGGCTATAGCCTTTGGTCCGCTGGGGTTGGGGAGCGCGCTCGGGGCTGCCGCCGGAAATATGTACAGTCTTTTGAGGGTCCTCGGTGCCTGGGGAGGTTACTACGAGGCCTGCCCTAAATGGCAAAATGCCCAGCGCGAAGCGATGAAATAGTCACCGAGGCCGGGTGGGCTATAGCCTTGGTCCGCTGGGGCCGAGGAGGGGCTTAGGGGCTCGTCAGAAATGGGTACAGTCTTTTCGAGGGTCCTCGTGTGCCCAGTGGGAGGCTACGGTCAGAGGCCTGCTCTAAAATGGCAAGAAATGCCCAGCGGCGCAGCACGTGAAATGGTCGCCGAGGCCGGTGGGCTATAGCCTTTGGTCCGCGGGGGTTGGAGAGGGAAGTTCTGGGGATCTGGGCGTCGGAAATGGGTACAGTCATTTCGAGGGTCCTCGGGGGCCCAGGGGGAAGCTACGGTCAGAGGCCTGCCCTAAATGGCAAAACGCCCAGGCCGCAGAAGGCAGGAAATAGTCACCGAGGCCGTGGGCTATAGCCTTGGTCCGCTGGGGTTGGGAGGCGCTCGGGGCTCGGGCGCCGGAAATGGGTACAATCTTTCGAGGGTCCTCGTGCCCAAGGGAAGCTACGGTCGAGGCCGCCCTAAATGGCAAAAACACCCAGCGCGCAGGTGAAATGGTCACCGAGGCCGTGGGCTATAGCCTTGGTCCGTGAGGGCTGGGGAGGGTGTTTCGGAGGCTCGTCGCCGGAAATGGGTATGCCTTTCGAGGGTCCTAGTGCGCCCAGGGGAGGCTACGAAGCCGGCCCTAAAATGGCAAGAAATGTCCAGCGGCGAAGCGCGTGGAATAGTCGCCGAGGCCGGTGGGCTATAGCCTTTGGTCCGCGGGGCCGGGGAGCGCGCTCGGGGCTTGGTCGGAAATGGGTACAGTCTTTTTGAGGGTCCTCGTGTGCCCAGTGGGAGGCTACGGTCAGAGGCCTGCCCTAAAATGGCAAGAAATGCCCAGCGGCGCAGCGCGTGAATTAGTCACCGAGGCCGGTGGGCTATAGCCTTTGGTCGGCGGGCGTTGGGGAGGGGCGTTCCGGGGCTCTGGGCATCGGAAATGGGTACAGTCTTTTCGAGGGTCCTCGTGTGCCCAGTGGGAAGCTACGTCAGAGGCCTACCCTAAAATGGCAAAAAACGCCCAGCGTCGCAGCGCGTGAAATAGTCACCGAGGCCGGTGGGCTATAGCCTTTGGTCCGCGGGGCCGGGAGGCGCTCGGGGCTGGCCGGAAATGGGTACAATCTTTTCGCGGGGCCTCGTGTGCCCAGTGGGTAGCTACGGTCAGAGGCCTGCCCTAAAATGGCAAAAAACGCCCAGCGGCGCAGCGCGTGAAATGGTCACCGAGGCCGGTGGGCTATAGCCTTTGGTCCGTGGGGGTTGGGGAGGGTGTTTCGGAGGCTCTGGTCGTCGGAAATGGGTACAGTCTTTTCGAGGGTCCTAGTTCGCCCAGTGGGAGGCTACGGTCAGAAGCCTGCCCTAAAATGGCAAGAAATGTCCAGCGGCGCAGCGCGTGAAATAGTCGCCGAGGCCGGTGGGCTATAGCCTTTGGTCCGCGGGGGTTGGGGAGCGGCGTTCGTTGGCTTTGGGCGTCGGAAATGGGTACAGTCTTTTTGAGGGTCCTCGTGTGCCCAGTGGGAGGATACGGTCAGAAGCTTGCCCTAAAATGGCAAGAAATGTCCAGCGGCGCAGCGCGTGAAATAGTCGCCGAGGCCGGTGGGCTATAGCCTTTGGTCCGCGGGGGTTGGGGAGCGGCGTTCGGGGGCTTTGGGCGTCGGAAATGGGTACAGTCTTTTTGAGGGTCCTCGTGTGCCCAGTGGGAGGCTACGGTCAGAGGCCTACACTAAAATGGCAAGAAATGCCCAGCGGCGCAGCGCGTGAATTAGTCACCGAGGCCGGTGGGCTATAGCCTTTGGTCGGCGGGCGTTGGGGAGGGCGCCCGGCTCTGGGCATCGGAAATGGGTACAGTCTTTTCGAGGGTCCTCGTGTGCCCAGTGGGAAGCTACGTCAGAGGCCTGCCCTAAAATGGCAAGAAATACCCAGCGGCGCAGCGCGTGAAATAGTCACCGAGGCCGGTGGGCTATAGCCTTTGGTCCGCGGGGGTTGGGGAGGGTGTTTCGGGGGCTCTGGTCGTCGGAAATATGTACAGTCTTTTTGAGGGTCCTCGTGTGCCCAGTGGGAGGTTACGGTCAGAGGCCTGCCCTAAAATGGCAAGAAATACCCAGCGGCGCAGCGCATAAAATAGTCACGAGGCCGGTGGGCTATAGCCTTTGGTCCGCGGGGCTGGGAGGGGGTTCGGGGTTATGGTCACGGAAATGGGTACAGTCTTCGAGGGTCCTCGTGTGCCTGGGGAGGCTTACGCCGAGGCCCGCCCTAAATGGCAAGAAATGCCCAGCGGCGCAGTCGTGAAATAGTCACCGAGGCCGGTGGGCTATAGCCTTTGGCCTGGCGGGGCCGGGAGGGGCGTCGGGGCTCGCGTCGGAAATGGGTACAATCTTTTCGAGGGTCCTCGTGTGCCCAGTGGGAAGCTACGGTCAGAGGCCTGCCCTAAAATGGCAAAAAACGCCCAGCGGCGCAGCGCGTGAAATGGTCACCGAGGCCGGTGGGCTATAGCCTTTGGTCCGGGGGGGGTGGGGAGGGCGTCGGGGCCTGCCGTCGGAAATATGTACAGTCTTTTCAAGGGTTCTCGTGTGCCCAGTGGGAGGTTATGGTCAGAGGCCTGCCCTAAAATGGCAAGAAATACCCAGCGGCGCAGCGCATAAAATAGTAACGAGGCCGGTGGGCTATAGCCTTTGGTCTGCGGGGGTTGGGGAGGGGGGTTTGGGGGATCTGGGTTTCGGAAATTGGTACAGTCTTTTCGAGGGTCCTCGTGTGCCCAGTGGGAGGCTACGGTCAGAAGCCTGCCTTAAAATGATAAGAAATACCCAGCGGCGCAGCGCGTGAAATACTCGACGAGGCCGGTGGACTATAGCCTTTGGTCCGCGGGGGTTGGGGAGGGGGTTTCGGGGGCTCTGGTCATCGGAAATGGGTACAGTCTTTATGATGGTCCTCAGTTGTCCAGTGCGAGGCTACGGTCAGAGGCCTGCCCTAAAATGGCAAGGAATGCCCAGCGGCACAGCGCGTGAATTAGTCACCGAGGCCGGTGGGCTATAGCCTTTGGTCGGCGGGCGTTGGGGAGGGGCGTTCCGGGGCTCTGGGCATCGGAAATGGGTACAGTCTTTTCGAGGGTCCTCGTGTGCCCAGTGGGAAGCTACGGTCAGAGGCCTGGCCTAAAATGGCAAAAAACGCCCAGCGTCGCAGCGCGTGAAATAGTCACCGAGGCCGGTGGGCTATAGCCTTTGGTCCGCTGGGGCCGGGAGGGGCGTTCGGGGCTCTGGGCGTCGGAAATGGGTACAATCTTTTCGAGGGTCCTCGTGTGCCCAGTGGGAAGCTACGGTCAGAGGCCTGCCCTAAAATGGCAAAAAACGCCCAGCGGCGCAGCGCGTGAAATAGTCACCGAGGCCGGTGGGCTATAGCCTTTGGTCCGCGGGGGTTGGGGAGGAGGTTTCGGGGGCTCTGGTCGTCGGAAATATGTACAGTCTTTTCGAGGGTCCTCGTGTGCCCAGTGGGAGGCTACGGTCAGAAGCCTGCACTAAAATGGCAAGACATGCCCAGCGGCGCATCGCGTGAAATTGTCGGCGAGGCCGGTGGGCTATAGCCTTTGGTCCGCGGCGTTTGGGGAGGGAAGTTCTGGGGCTCTGGGCATCAGAAATGGGTACAGTCTTTTCGAGGGTCCTCGTGTGCCCAGTGGGAGTCTACGGTCAGAGGCCTGCTCTAAAATTTCAAGAAATACCCGGCGGCGCAGCACGTGAAATATTCGCCGAGGCCGGTGGGATATAGCCTTTAGTCCGCGGGGGTTCGAGGAAGTTCTTGGGCCTCGCATCGGAAATGGGTACAGTTTTTCGAGGGTCCTCGCAGCCCGGGGAGGCTACGGTGAGAGGCTTGCCCTAAAATGGCAAGAAATGCCCAGCGGCGCAGCGCGTGAAATGGTCACCGACACCGGTGGGCTATAGCTTTTGGTCCGCGGGGGTTGGGTAGGGTCTTTCGGGGGCACTGGTCGTCGGAAATGGGTACAGCCTTTTCGAGGGTCATCGTGTGCCCAGTGGGAGGCTACGGTCAGAAGCCTGCCCTAAAATGGTAGGAAATGTCCAGCGGCGCAGCACGTGAAATAGTCGCCGAGACTGGTAGGCTATAGCCTTTCCGCGGGGGTTGGGGAGGGGCGTTCGGGGGCTCTGCGCGTCGGAAATGGGTACAGTCTTTTTGAGGGTCCTCGTGTGCCCAGTGGGAGGCTACGGTCAGAGGCCTACCCTAAAATGGCAAGAAATGCCCAGCGGCGCAGCGCATGAAATAGTCACCGAGGCCGGTGGGCTATAGCCTTTGGTCCGCGGGGGTTGGGGAGGGTGTTTCGGGGCTCGTCGCCGGAAATGAGTACATCCTTTTAGAGGGTCCTCTTGTTCCAATTGGGAGGCTACGGTCAAATGACTGCATTATATGGCAAGAACTGTCCAGCGGCGCAGCACGTGAAATAGTCGCCGAGACCGGTGGGCTATAGCCTTTCCGCGGGGGGGGGGGAGGGGCGTACGGGGATCCGGGCGCCTGAAATGCTTACGCCTTTACGTGGGTCCTCGTGTGCCCAGTGGGAGGCTACGGTCAGAGGCCTGCCCTAAAATGGCAAGAAATGCCCAGCGGCGCAGCGCGTGAAATAGTCGCCGAGGCCGGTGGGCTATAGCCTTTGGTCCGTGGGGGTTGGGGAGCGGCGTTCGGGGGCTCTGGGCGTCGGAAATTGGTACAGTCTTTTTGAGGGTCCTCGTGTGCCCAGTGGGAGGCTACGGTCAGAGGCCTACCCTAAAATGGCAAGAAATGCCCAGCGGCGCAGCGCATGAAATAGTCACCGAGGCCGGTGGGCTATAGCCTTTGGTCCGCGGGGGTTGGGGAGGGTGTTTCGGGGGCTCTGGTCGTCGGAAATGAGTACAGCCTTTTCGAGGGTCCTCGTGTGCCCAGTGGGAGGCTACGGTCAAAAGCCTGCCTAAAATGGCAAGAAATGTCCAGCGGCGCAGCACGTGAAATAGTCGCCGAGACCGGTGGGCTATAGCCTTTGGTCCGCGGGGGTTAGGGAGGGGCGTTCGGGGGATCTGGGCGTCTGAAATGCTTACAGTCTTTTTGAGGGTCCTCATGTGCCCAGTGGGAGGCTACGGTCAGAGGCCTGCCCTAAAATGGCAAGAAATGCCCAGCGGCGCAGCGCATGAAATAGTCACCGAGGCCGGTGGGCTATAGCCTTTGGTCCGCGGGGGTTGGGGAGGGTGTTTCGGGGGCTCTGGTCGTCGGAAATGAGTACAGCCTTTTCGAGGGTCCTCGTGTGCCCAGTGGGAGGCTACGGTCAAAAGCCTGCCTAAAATGGCAAGAAATGTCCAGCGGCGCAGCACGTGAAATAGTCGCCGAGACCGGTGGGCTATAGCCTTTGGTCCGCGGGGGTTGGGGAGCGGCGTTCGGGGGTTCTGGGCGTTGGAAATGGGTACAGTCTTTTCGAGGGTCCTTGTGTGCCCAGTGGGAGGCTACGGTCAGAGGCCTGCCCTAAAATGGCAAGAAATGCCCAGCGGCGCAGCGCGGGAAATAGTCACTGAGGCCGGTGGGCTATAGCCTTTGGTCCGCGGGGGATGGGGTTGGGGTTTCAGGGGCTCTGGTCGTCGGAAATGGGTACAGTCTTTTCGAGGGTCCTCGTGTGCCAAGTGGGAGGGTACGGTCAGAAGCCTGCCCTAAAATGGCAAGAAATGTCCAGCGGCGCAGCACGTGAAATAGTCGCCGAGACCGGTGGGCTATAGCCTTTGGTCCGCGGGGGTTGGGGAGCGCGTCGGGGCTCGCGGCCGGAAATGGGTACAGTCTTTTGAGGGTCCTCGGTGCCCTGGGAGGCTACGGTCAGAGGCCTGCCCTAAAATGGCAAGAAATGCCCAGCGGCACAGCGCGTGAAATAGTCGCCGAGGCCGGTGGGCTATAGCCTTTGGTCGGCGGGGATTGGGGAGGGGAGTTCGGGAGTTCTGGGCGTCGGAAATGGGTACAGTCTTTTCGAGGGTCCTCGTGTGCCAAATGGGAGGGTACGGTCAGAAGTCTGCCCTAAAATGGCAAGAAATGTCCAGCGGCGCAGCGCATGAAATAGTCGCCGAGGCCGGTGGGCTATCGCGTTTGGCCCGCGGGGGTTGCGGAGGGGCGTTCGGGGGCTCTGTGTGTCGGAAATGGGTACAGTCTTTTCGAGGGTCCTCGCGTGCCCAGTGGGAGGCTACGGTCAGGGCCTGCCCTAAAATGGCAAGAAATACCCAGCGGCGCAGCTCGTGAAATAGTCACTGAGGCCGGTGGGCTATAGCCTTTGGTCCGCGGGGGTTGGGGAGGGGGTTTCGGGAGCTCTGGTCGTCGGAAATGGGTTCAGTCTTTTCGAGGGTCCTCGTGTGCCCAGTGGGAGGCTACGGTCAGAGGCCTGCCCTAAAATGCCAAAAAATACCCAGCAGCGCAGCGCGTGAAATAGTCGCCGAGGCCGGTGGTCTATAGCCTTTGGTCCACGGGGCCGGGAGGGCGCCTGGGGCTCGGGCGCCGGCAATGGCTACAGTCTTTGAGGGTCCTCGTGCCTGGGAGGCTACGTCAGAGGCCCCGCCCTAAAATGGTAAAAATACAGCAGAAAAGCGTGAAATAGTCACTGAGGCCGGTGGGCTATAGCCTTTGGTCCGCGGGGGTTGGGGAGGGGGTTTAGGGGGCTCTGGTCATCGAAAATGGGTACAGTCTTTTTGAGGGTCCTCGTGTGCCCAGTGGGAGGCTACGGTCAGAGGCCTGCCCTAAAATGCCAAAAAATACCCAGCGGCGCAGCGCGTGAAATAGTCGCCGAGGCCGGTGGTCTATAGCCTTTGGTCCGCGGGGGTTGGGGAGGGGCGTTCGGGGGTTCTGGGCGTCGGAAATGGGTACAGTCTTTTCGAGGGTCCTTGTGTGCCCAGTGGGAGGCTACGGTCAGGGCCTGCCCTAAAATGGCAAGAAATACACAGCGGCGCAGCTCGCGAAATAGTCGCCGAGGCCCGTGGGCTATAGCCTTTGGTCCGCGGGGGTTGGGGAGGGGGTTTCGGGGGCTCTGGTCGTCGGAAATGGGTACAGTCTTTTCGAGGGTCCTCGTGTGCCCAGTGGGAGGCTATGGTCAGAAGCCTGCACTAAAATGGCAAGACATGCCTAGCGGCGCATCGCGTGAAATTGTCGGCGAGGCCGGTGGGCTATAGCTTTTGGTCCGCGGGGGTTGGGGAGGAAGTTCTGGGGCTCTGGGCATCAGAAATGGGTACAGTCTTTTCGAGGGCCCTCGTGTGCCCAGTGGGAGTCTACGGTCAGAGGCCTGCTCTAAAATTGCAAGAAATGCCCGGCGGCGCAGCGCGTGAAATAGTCGCCGAGGCCGGTGGGCTATAGCCTTTGGTCGGCTGGGGTCGGGTCGGGCGCCTGGGGGGATCTGGGCGTCGGAAATGGGTACAGTCTTTTCGAGGGTCCTCGTGTGCCCAGTGGGAAGCTACGGTCAGAGGCCTGCCTTAAAATGGCAAGAAATGCCCAGCCGCGCAGCGCGTGAAATACTCACCGAGGCCGGTGGGCTATAGCCTTTGGTCGGCTGGGGCCGAGGGGCCGGGGGCCTGGCGCCGGAAATGGGTACAGTCTTGTCGAGGGTCCTCGTGTGCCCAGTGGGAAGCTACGGTCAGACGCCTGCCTTACAATGGCTTGAAATTCCCTCCGGAGCACCGAGCGAAATACTCACCGAGGCCGGTGGGCTATAGCCTGTGGTCCGCGGGGGGTGGGGAGGGACGTTCTGGGGGTCTGGGCGTCGGAAATGGGTAAAGTTTTTTCGTTGGGCCTCGGTGTGCCCCGGGGAGGCTACGATCAGAAGCCTGCCCTAAAATTGGAAGATATGCCCAGCGGCGCAGCGCGTGAAATAGCCGAGACCCGTGGCAGCCTTGGTCCGCGGGCCGGGAGGCGCTCGGGGCCTCGCATCGGAAATGGGTACAGTCATTTTGAGGGTCCTCGTGTGCCCAGTGGGAGGCTACGGTCATAATCCTTCCCTAAATTGGCAAGAAATGTCCAGCGGCGCAGCACGTGAAATAGTCGCCGAGACCGGTGGGCTATAGCCTTTGGTCCGCGGGGCCGGGGAGCGCTCGGGGCTCTGAGCGTCTGAAATCGGTACAGTCGTTTTTGAGGGTCCTCGTGTACCCAGTGGGAGGCTACGTCAGAGGCCTGCCCTAAAATGGCAAGAAATGCCCAGCGGCGCAGTGCGCGAAATAGTCGCCGAGGCCGGTGGGCTATAGCCTTTGGTCCTGGGATTGGGAGGGAGTTCGGGGCCGCGTCGGAAATGGGTTCAGTCTTTTCGAGGGTCCTCGTGTGCCCAGTGGGAGGCTACGGTCAGAGGCTGCCCTAAAATGGCAAGAAATGCCCAGCGGCGCAGCGCGTGAAATAGTCACCGAGGCCGGTCGGCTATAGCCTTTGGTCCGCGGGGATTGGGGAGGGTGTTTCGGGGGCTCTGGTTGTCGGAAATGGGTACAATCTTTTCGGGGGTCCTAGTGCCTGGGGAAGGCTACGGTCGAGGCCCCGCCTACAATGGCAAGAAATGCCCAGCGGCGCAGCGCGTGAAATAGTCACCGAGGCCGGTGTGCTATAGCCTTTGGTCCGCGGGGGTTGGGAAGAGGGTTACGGGGGCTCTGGTCGTCGGAAATATGTACAGTCTTTTCGAGGGTCCTCGTGTGCCCAGTGGGAGGCTACGGTCAGAGGCCTGCGCTAAAATGACAATAAATGCCCAGCGGCGCAGCACGTGAAATGGTCACCGAGGCCGGTGGGCTATAGCCTTTGGTCCGCGGGGGTTGGGGAGGGAAGTTCTAGGGTTCTGGGCGTCGGAAATGGGTACAGTTTTTTCGAGGGTCCTCGTGTGCCCAGTGGGAGGCTACGATCAGAAGCCTGCCCTAAAATAGGAAGAAATGCCCAGCGGCGCAGCGCGTGAAATAGTCGCCGAGGCCGGTGGGCTATAGCCTTTGGTCCGCGGGGGTTGGGGAGGGGGTTTCGGGGGCTCTGGTCGTCGGAAATGGGTACAGTCTTTTCGAGGGTCCTCGTGTGCCCAGTGGGAGGCTACGGTAAGAAGCCTGCCCTAAAATGGCAAGACATGCCCAGCGGCGCAGCGCGTGAAATAGTCGCCGAGGCCGGTGGGCTATAGCCTTTGGTCCGCGGGGGTTGGGGAGGGGCGTTCGGGGGTTCTGGGCGTCGGAAATGGGTACAGTCTTTTCGAGGGTCCTTGTGTGCCCAGTGGGAGGCTACGGTCAGAGGCCTGCCCTAAAATGGCAAGAAATACCCAGCGGCGCAGCGCGGGAAATAGTCACTGAGGCCGGTGGGCTATAGCGTTTGGTCCGCGGGGGATGGGGAGGGGGTTTCGGGGGCTCTGGTCATCGGAAATGGGTACAGTCTTTTCGAGGGTCCTCGTGTGCCAAGTGGGAGGCTACGGTCAGAAGCCTGGCCTAAAATGGCAAGAAATGTCCAGCGGCGCAGCGCATGAAATAGTCGCCGAGGCCGGTGGGCTATCGCGTTTGGCCCGCGGGGGTTGCGGAGCGGCGTTCGGGGGCTCTGTGTGTCGGAAATGGGTACAGTCTTTTCGAGGGTCCTCGCGTGCCCAGTGGGAGGCTACGGTCAGGGCCTGCCCTAAAATGGCAAGAAATACCTAGCGGCGCAGCTCGTGAAATAGTCACTGAGGCCGGTGGGGCCAGCCTGGTCGGGGCTGGGAGGGCGTCGGGGCCTGTCGGAAATGGGTACAGTCTTTTCGAGGGTCCTCGTGTGCCCAGTGGGAAGCTACGGTCAGAGGCCTGCCTTAAAATGGCAAGAAATGCCCAGCGGCGCAGCGCGTGAAATACTCACCGAGGCCGGTGGGCTATAGCCTTTGGTCCGCGGGGGTTGGGGAGGGATGTTCAGGTTCGGGCGCCGGAAATGGGTACAGTTTTTCGAGGGGCCTCGTGTGCCTGGGAGGCTACGATCAAGCCTGCCCTAAAATTGGAAGAAATGCCCAGCGGCGCAGCACGTGAAATAGTCGCCGAGACCGTGGGCTATAGCCTTTGGTCCGCGGGGCCGAGGAGGCGCTCGGGGCTCTGGGCATCGGAAATGGGTACAGTCATTTTGAGGGTCCTCGTGTGCCCAGTGGGAGACTACGGTCATAATCCTGCCCTAAAATGGCAAGAAATGTCCAGCGGCGCAGCACGTGAAATAGTCGCCGAGACCGGTGGGCTATAGCCTTTGGTCCGCGGGGGTTGAGGAGCGGCGTTCGGGGGCTCTGAGCGTCGGAAATCGGTACAGTCTTTTTTGAGGGTCCTCGTGTACCCAGTGGGAAGCTACGGTCAGAGGCCTGCCCTACAATGGCAAGAAATGCCCAGCGGCGAAGCGCGTGAAATAGTCACCGAGGCCGGTGTGCTATAGCCTTTGGTCCGCGGGGGTTGGGAAGAGGGTTACGGGGGCTCTGGTCGTCGGAAATATGTACAGTCTTTTCGAGGGTCCTCGTGTGCCCAGTGGGAGGCTACGGTCAGAGGCCTGCGCTAAAATGACAATAAAGGCCCAGCGGCGCAGCACGTGAAATGGTCACCGAGGCCGGTGGGCTAAAGCCTTTGGTCCGCGGGGGTTGGGGAGGGAAGTTCTAGGGTTCTGGGCGTCGGAAATGGGTACAGTTTTTTCGAGGGTCCTCGTGTGCCCAGTGGGAGGCTACGATCAGAAGCCTGCCCTAAAATAGGAAGAAATGCCCAGCGGCGCAGCGCGTGAAATAGTCGCCGAGGCCGGTGGGCTATAGCCTTTGGTCCGCGGGGGTTGGGGAGGGGGTTTCGGGGGCTCTGGTCGTCGGAAATGGGTACAGTCTTTTCGAGGGTCCTCGTGTGCCCAGTGGGAGGCTACGGTAAGAAGCCTGCCCTAAAATGGCAAGACATGCCCAGCGGCGCAGCGCGTGAAATAGTCGCCGAGGCCGGTGGGCTATAGCCTTTGGTCCGCGGGGGTTGGGGAGCGGCGTTCGGGGGTTCTGGGCGTCGGAAATGGGTACAGTCTTTTCGAGGGTCCTTGTGTGCCCAGTGGGAGGCTACGGTCAGAGGCCTGCCCTAAAATGGCAAGAAATACCCAGCGGCGCAGCGCGTGAAATAGTCACCGAGGCCGGTGTGCTATAGCCTTTGGTCCGCGGGGGTTGGGAAGAGGGTTACGGGGGCTCTGGTCGTCGGAAATATGTACAGTCTTTTCGAGGGTCCTCGTGTGCCCAGTGGGAGGCTACGGTCAGAGGCCTGCGCTAAAATGACAATAAATGCCCAGCGGCGCAGCACGTGAAATGGTCACTGAGGCCGGTGGGCTATAGCCTTTGGTCCGCGGGGGTTGGGGAGGGGCGTTCGGGGGCTCTGGGCATCGGAAATGGGTACAGTCTTTTTGAGGGTCCTCGTGTGCCCAGTGGGAGGCTACGGTCAGAAGCCTGCCCTAAAATGGCAAGAAATGTCCAGCGGCGCAGCGCATGAAATAGTCGCCGAGGCCGGTGGGCTATCGCGTTTGGCCCGCGGGGGTTGCGGAGGGGCGTTCGGGGGCTCTGGGTGTCGGAAATGGGTACAGTCTTTTCGAGGGTCCTCGCGTGCCCAGTGGGAGGCTACGGTCAGGGCCTGCCCTAAAATGGCAAGAAATACCTAGCGGCGCAGCTCGTGAAATAGTCGCCGAGGCCCGTGGGCTATAGCCTTTGGTCCGCGGGGGTTGGGGAGGGGGTTTCGGGGGCTCTGGTCGTCGGAAATGGGTACAGTCTTTTCGAGGGTCCTCGTGTGCCCAGTGGGAGGCTATGGTCAGAAGCCTGCACTAAAATGGCAAGACATGCCTAGCGGCGCATCGCGTGAAATTGTCGGCGAGGCCGGTGGGCTATAGCTTTTGGTCCGCGGGGGTTGGGGAGGGAAGTTCGGGGCCTGCACGAAATGGCACAGTCTTTCGAGGGCCCTCGTGGTGCCCAGTGGGAGTCTACGGTCAGAGACCTGCACAAAAATTGCAAGAAATGCCCGCGCGCAGCTGCGGAAATAGTCGCCGAGGCCGGTGGGCTAGCCTTTGGTCCGCTGGGGCCGGGAGGGGCGTCGGGGCTCGGCCGGAAATGGGTACAGTCTTTTCGAGGGTCCTCGTGTGCCCAGTGGGAAGCTACGGTCAGAGGCCTGCCTTAAAATGGCAAGAAATGCCCAGCGGCGCAGCGCGTGAAATACTCACCGAGGCCGGTGGGCTATAGCCTTTGGTCCGCGGGGGTTGGGGAGGGAAGTTCTAGGGTTCTGGGCGTCGGAAATGGGTACAGTTTTTTCGAGGGTCCTCGTGTGCCCAGTGGGAGGCTACGATCAGAAGCCTGCCCTAAAATAGGAAGAAATGCCCAGCGGCGCAGCACGTGAAATAGTCGCCGAGACCGGTGGGCTATAGCCTTTGGTCCGCGGGGGTTGGGGAGGGGCGTTCGGGGGCTCTGGGCATCGGAAATGGGTACAGTCATTTTGAGGGTCCTCGTGTGCCCAGTGGGAGGCTACGGTCATAATCCTGCCCTAAAATGGCAAGAAATGTCCAGCGGCGCAGCACGTGAAATAGTCGCCGAGACCGGTGGGCTATAGCCTTTGGTCCGCGGGGGTTGGGGAGCGGCGTTCGGGGGCTCTGAGCGTCGGAAATCGGTACAGTCTTTTTTGAGGGTCCTCGTGTACCCAGTGGGAGGCTACGGTCAGAGGCCTGCCCTAAAATGGCAAGAAATGCCCAGCGGCGCAGCGCGTGAAATAGTCGCCGAGGCCGGTGGGCTATAGCCTTTGGTCGGCGGGGATTGGGGAGGGGAGTTCGGGGGTTCTGGGCGTCGGAAATGGGTACAGTCTTTTCGAGGGTCCTCGTGTGCCCAGTGGGAGGCTACGGTCAGAGGCTGCCCTAAAATGGCAAGAAATGCCCAGCGGCGCAGCGCGTGAAATAGTCACCGAGGCCGGTCGGCTATAGCCTTTGGTCCGCGGGGATTGGGGAGGGTGTTTCGGGGGCTCTGGTTGTCGGAAATGGGTACAATCTTTTCGGGGGTCCTAGTGTGCCCAGTGGGAAGCTACGGTCAGAGGCCTGCCCTGCAATGGCAAGAAATGCCCAGCGGCGCAGCGCGTGAAATAGTCACCGAGGCCGGTGTGCTATAGCCTTTGGTCCGCGGGGGTTGGGAAGAGGGTTACGGGGGCTCTGGTCGTCGGAAATATGTACAGTCTTTTCGAGGGTCCTCGTGTGCCCAGTGGGAGGCTACGGTCAGAGGCCTGCGCTAAAATGGCAAGAAATGCCCAGCGGCGCAGCGCGTGAAATGGTCACCGAGGCCGGTGGGCTATAGCCTTTGGTCCGCGGGGGTTGGGGAGGGAAGTTCTAGGGTTCTGGGCGTCGGAAATGGGTACAGTTTTTTCGAGGGTCCTCGTGTGCCCAGTGGGAGGCTACGATCAGAAGCCTGCCCTAAAATAGGAAGAAATGCCCAGCGGCGCAGCGCGTGAAATAGTCGCCGAGGTGGGGCTATAGCCTGGTCCGCGGGGCCGGGGAGCGGCGCTCGGGGTTCGGGCGCCGGAAATGGGTACAGTTTTCGAGGGTCCTCGTGCCCAAAGGGGAGGCTACGGTAAGAAGCTCGCCCAAAAATGGCAAGACATGCCCAGCGCAGCTGCGTGAAATAGTCGCCGAGGCCGGTGGGCTATAGCCTGGGTCCGCTGGGGTTGGGGAGCGCGTCGGGGTTCCCGCGCCGGAAATGGCACAGTCTTTCGAGTCCTTGTGCCTGGG
Source organism: Citropsis articulata (assembly GCA_030449925.1). Classification (NCBI taxonomy): domain Eukaryota; kingdom Viridiplantae; phylum Streptophyta; class Magnoliopsida; order Sapindales; family Rutaceae; genus Citropsis; species Citropsis articulata. Next base: position 80,547 of record JASUUH010000169.1, read on the forward strand.
GGAGGCTACGGTCAGAGGCCTGCCCTAAAATGGCAAGAAATACCCAGCGGCGCAGCGCGTGAAATAGTCACCGAGGCCGGTGGGCTATAGCCTTTGGTCCGCGGGGGTTGGGGAGCGGCGTTCGGGGGTTTTGGGAGTCGGAAATGGGTACAGTCTTTTTGAGGGTCCTCGTGTGCCCAGTGGGAGGCTACGGTCAGAGGCCTGCCCTAAAATGGCAAGAAATGCCGAGCGGCGCAGCGCGTGAATTAGTCACCGAGGCTGGTGGGCTATAGTCTTTGGTCGGCGGGCGTTGGGGAGGGGCGCCCGGCCTGCATCGGAAATGGCCTTTTTCGAGGGTCCTCGTGCAGCCTGGGAAGCTACGCCGAGGCCTGCCCTAAAATGGCAAAACACCCAGCGCGCAGCTGTGAAATGGTCACCGAGGCCGGTGGGCTATAGCCTGGTCCGTGGGTTGGGAGGGTGTTTCTGAGGCTCCGTCGTCGAAATGGCAGTCTTTCGAGGGTCCTAGTGCGCCCAAGGGAGGCTACGGTCAGAAGTCCGCCCTAAAATGGCAAGAATGTCCAGCAGCGCAGCTGCTGGAAATAGTCGCCGAGGCCGGTGGGCTATAGCCTTTGGTCCGCGGGGTCGGGAGCGCGCTCGGGGTTTTGGGAGTCGGAAATGGTACAGTCTTTTGAGGGTCCTCGTGCCCAAGTGGGAGGCTACGGTCGAGGCCTGCCCTAAAATGGCAAGAAATGCGAGCGGGCGCCAGCGCGTGGAATTAGTCACAGGCTGGTGGGCTATAGTCTTTAGTCGTGAGGCGTTGGGGAGGTGCGTTCGAGGCTCAGGCATCGGAAATGGGTACAATCTTTCGAGGTCTCGTGTGCCCAGTGGGAAGCTACGTCGAGGCCTGCCCTAAAATTACCAAAAAGCATGGCGTGTGCGCGTGAAATAGTCACCGAGGCCGGTGGGCTATAGCCACTGGTCCATGAGGGTTGGGGAGGGCGTTCGGGGCTCACAGGCGTCGGAAATGGGTACAATCTTTTCGAGGGTCCTCGTGTGCATGATGGGAAGCTACTTGTCAGAGGCCTGCCTAAAATAGCAGCATGGCCAGCGCGTGAAATAATCACAAGGCAGTGGGCTGTGCACCCAGTCCATGAGGGGTTGGGGAGGGTGTTTAAAGGGCTCACAGGAATATGTAAATATGTACAGTCTTTTGAGGGTCCCTCGTGTGCCCAGTGGGAGGTTCACAGTCGAGGCACTGCCCTAAAATAGCAAAAATACCCAATGGCGCAGCGCATGAAATAGTCACCAGGCAGTGGGCTATGTGCTTTGGTCATGAGGTTGAGGAGGGGGTTTAGGGGGCTCTGGTCGTGGGAAATGGGTACAGTATTTTCGAGGGTCCTCGTGTGCCCAGTGGGAGGCTACGGTCAGAGGCCTGCCCTAAAATGGCAAGAAATGCCCAGCGGCGCAGCACGTGAAATGGTCGCCGAGGCCGGTGGGCTATAGCCTTTGGTCCGCGGGGGTTGGAGAGGGAAGTTCTGGGGATCTGGGCGTCGGAAATGGGTACAGTCATTTCGAGGGTCCTCGTGTGCCCAGTGGGAAGCTACGGTCAGAGGCCTGCCCTAAAATGGCAAAAGCAGTGATAGCATGAAATAGTCACGAGGCCGGTGGGCTATGTGCTAGTCATGCGGGGGTTGGGGAGGGGCGTTCGGGGGCTCTGGGCGTCGGAAATGGGTACAATCTTTTCGAGGGTCCTCGTGTGCCCAGTGGGAAGCTACGGTCAGAGGCCGGCCCTAAAATGGCAAAAAACACCCAGCGGCGCAGCGCGTGAAATGGTCACCGAGGCCGGTGGGCTATAGCCTTTGGTCCGTGAGGGTTGGGGAGGGTGTTTCGGAGGCTCTGGTCGTCGGAAATGGGTACAGTCTTTTCGAGGGTCCTAGTGCGCCCAGTGGGAGGCTACGGTCAGAAGCCTGCCCTAAAATGGCAAGAAATGTCTAGCGGCGCAGCGCGTGAAATAGTCACGAGGCAGTGGGCTATAGCCTTTGGTCATGAGGGTTGGGAGAAAGCGTTCGGGGGCTTTGGGCGTCGGAAATGGAGTACAGTCTTTTGAGGTCCTAGTGTGCTTGAGTGGGAGGCTACGGTCAGAGGCCTGCCCTAAAATGGCAAGAAATGCCCAGCGGGCGCAGCACGTGAATTAGTCACCAGGGCGGTGGGCTATGTGCCTGGTCGTGGCGGGCGTTGGGAGGGGCGTTCCGGGGCTCTGAGGCATGAAATGGGTACAGTCTTTTCGAGGGTCCTCGTGTGCCCAGTTGGAAGCTACGGTCAGAGGCCTGCGCTAAAATGGCAAAAAACGCCCAGCGTCGTAACGCGTGAAATAGTCGCCGAGGCCGGTGGGCTATAGCCTTTGGTCCGCGGGGGTTGGGGAGGGGCGTTCGGGGGCTCTGGGCGTCGGAAATGGGTACAATCTTTTCGAGGGTCCTCGTGTGCCTTGAGGAAGCTACTGGTCAGGCCTGCCCTAAATGGCAAAAAGCATGCCCAGCGCAGCGCGTGAAATGGTCACAGGGCCGGTGGGCTATGTGCTGGTCCGTGGGGTTGGGGAGGGTGTTTGGAGGCTACAGTGGTCGGAAATGGGTACAGTCTTTTCGAGGGTCCTAGTTCGCCCATGATGGGAGGCTACGGTCAAGCCTGCCCTAAAATGGCAAAAATGTCCAGCGCAGCCGCGTGAAATAATCGCCGAGGCGGTGGGCTATAGCCTTTGATCCATGAGGGTTGGGGGCGGCGTTCGTTAACTGGGCGTCGGAAATGGTACAGTCTTTTCGAGGTCGTCGTGTGCCCAGTGGGAGAATACGGTCAGAAGCTTGCCCTAAAATGGCAAGAAATGTCATGACGCGGTAGCGCGTGGAAAAAATAGTCGCCCGAGGCGGTGGGCTATAGCCCTGGTCCTTGAGGGTTGGGGGCCCGTTCGGGGCTTTGGGCGTCGGAAATGGTTACAGTCTTTTGAGGGTCCTCGTGTGCCCAGTGGGAGGCTACGGTCGAGCCTACTAAAATGGCAAGAAATGCCCAGGCGCAGCGCGTGAATTAGTCACGAGGGCGGTGGGCTATAGCCTGGTCGGCGGGCGTTGGGAGGCGTTCGGGCTCTGGCATCGGAAATGGTACAATCTTTTAGAGGGTCCTCGTGTACCCAGTGGGAAGCTTCGTCAGAGGCCTGCCCTAAAATGGCAAAATACCCAGCTTGTGCGCATGGCCGGCGTGCGAAATAGTCACAGGCGGTGGGCTATACTAGTCCCGGGGGTTGGGAGGGTTTACCGGGGCTGCCGGTAAATGGAGAAATGTACAGTCTTTTCGAGGGTCCTCGTGTGCCCAGTGGGAGGTTACGGTCAGAGGCCTGCCCTAAAATGGCAAGAAATACCCAGCGGCGCAGCGCATAAAATAGTCACGAGGCCGGTGGGCTATAGCCTTTGGTCTGCGGGGGTTGGGGAGGGGGGTTCGGGGGTTATGGTCGTCGGAAATGGGTACAGTCTTCTTGAGGGTCCTCGTGTGCCCAGTGGGAGGCTACAGTCAGAGGCCCGCCCTAAAATGGCAAGAAATGCCCAGCGGCGCAGCTCGTGAAATAGTCACCGAGGCCGGTGGGCTATAGCCTTTGGTCGGCGGGGGTTGGGGAGGGGCGTTCGGGGGCTCTGGGCGTCGGAAATGGGTACAATCTTTTCGAGGGTCCTCGTGTGCCCAGTGGGAAGCTACGGTCAGAGGCCTGCCCTAAAATGGCAAGAAATGCCCAGCGGCGCAGCGCGTGAAATAGTCACCGAGGCCGGTGGGCTATAGCCTTTGGTCCGCGGGGGTTGGGGAGGGCGTTTCGGGGGCTCTGGTCGTCGGAAATATGTACAGTCTTTTCAAGGGTTCTCGTGTGCCCAGTGGGAGGTTATGGTCAGAGGCCTGCCCTAAAATGGCAAGAAATACCCAGCGGCGCAGCGCATAAAATAGTAACGAGGCCGGTGGGCTATAGCCTTTGGTCTGCGGGGGTTGGGAGGGTTTGGGATCAGGTTTGGAAATTGGTACAGTCTTTTCGAGGGTCTCGTGTGCCAGTGGGAGGCTCACGGTCAAGCCTGCCTTAAAATGATAAGAAATACCCAGTAGCAGGCGCAGCGCGTGAAATACTCAGCAGGCGGTGGACTATAGCCTTTGGTCCATGAGGGGTTGGGGAGGGTTTCAGAGCTCTGGTCATCGGAAATGGCTACAGTCTTTACGATGGTCCTCGAGTTGTCAGTCGAGGCTACTGATCGAGGCACTGCCTAAAATGGCAGCCCAGTGAGCGTCAGAAATAGTCACCAAGGGCCGGTGGGCTATAGTGCTGGTCCTTGAGGGTTGGGAGGAGGTGTTTGGGGGCTCTGGTCGTGAAATATGTACAGTCTTTTGAGGGTCCTCGTGTGCCCGGTGGGAGGATTCTGATGAGGCACACTAAAATGGCAAAAATGCCATGGCCGCATGGAAATAATCACGAGGGCGGTGGGCTATAGCCTTTGGTCCATGAGGGGTTGAGGAGGGGTTTAGGGGGCTCTGGTGGGTAGAAATGGGTACAGTATTTTCGAGGTCCTCGTGTGATGGGAGGCTACGGTCGGAGGCACTGCCTAAAAATGGCAAGAAATGCCAGTGGCGCAGCACGTGGGAAATGGTCGCAGGGCGGTGGGCTATAGCCTTTGGTCAGCAGGGGGTTGGAGAGGAAGTTACAGGGATGCAGGCGTCGGGAAATGGGTACAGTCATTTGAGGTCTCGCGTGCCAGTGGGAAGCTCTGATCAGGCACATACTAAAATGGCAGCGTGCAGCGTGTGAAATAGTCACAGGGCAGTGGGCTATGTACTGAGTCCCAGCGGGGTTGGGAGGGCGTTGGGGCTCTGGGCGTGAAATGGGTACAATCTTTTCGAGGGTCCTCGTGTGCCCGATGGGAAGCTACGGTCGAGGCCGGCCCTAAAATGGCAAAAAACGCCCAGCGGCCCAGCGCGTGAAAAATAGTCACGAGGCGGTGGGCTATAGTGGTCCGTGAGGGTTGGGAGGGTGTTTGGAGGCTCAGTGCGTGAAATGGGTACAGTCTTTTCGAGGGTCCTAGTCGCCCGGTGGGAGGCTACGGTCAAGCCTGCCCTAAAATGGCAAGAAATGTCTAGCAGGCCAGCGCGTGAAATAATCATGAGGCAGTGGGCTATAGCCTTTGGTCCGCGGGGTTGGGGAGGTGGGTTCGGGGCTTTGGGCGTCGGAAATGGGTGCAGTCTTTTCGAGGGTCGTCGTGTGCCCAGAGGGAGGCTACGGTCAGAGTCCTGTCCTAAAATGGCAAGAAATGCCATGGCGCAACACGTGAATTAGTCACGAGGGCCGGTGGGCTATAATAGCCTTTGGTCGGGGGGGGTTGGGTGGGGGGTTTCTGGGGCTCTGGGCATCGGAAATGGGTGATCTTTTGAGGGTCCTCGTGTGCCCGGTGGGAAGCTCGTCAGAGGCCTACCTAAAATGGCAGCATGGCGTCATGCGTGGAAATAGTCACGAGGCCGGTGGGCTATAGCCTGGTCCATGAGGGGTTGGGAGGGGCGTTCTGGGCTCTGGGCGTCGGAAATGGGTACAATCTTTCGAGGTCCTCGTGTGCCAGTGGGAAGCTTCTGTCAGAGGCCTGCCCTAAAATGGCAAAAGCGGCGCAGCGCGTGAAATGGTCACCTAGGCAGGTTGTCGATAGCCTTTGGTCCGTGGTTGTTGGGGAGGGTGTTACGGATCATCTGGTCGTCGGAAATGGGTACAGTCTTTTCGAGGGTCCCTGGATTCGCCCAGGTGGGAGGCTCTACGGTCAGAAGCCTGCCTTAAAATGGCAAGAAATGCCCAGCGGCGCAGCGCGTGAAATAGTCGCCGAGGCCGGTGGGCTATAGCCTTTGGTCCGCGGGGGTTGGGGAGCGGCGTTCGTTGGCTTTGGGCGTCGGAAATGGGTACAGTCTTTTGGAGGGTCCTCGTGTGCCCAGTGGGAGGCTACGGTCAGAAGCCTGCCCTAAAATGGCAAGAAATGTCCAGCGGCGCAGCGCGTGAAATAGTCGCCGAGGCCGGTGGGCTATAGCCTTTGGTCCGCGGGGGTTGGGGAGCGGCGTTCGGGGGCTTTGGGCGTCGGAAATGGGTACAGTCTTTTTGAGGGTCCTCGTGTGCCCAGTGGGAGGCTACGGTCAGAGGCCTGCCCTAAAATGGCAAGAAATGCCCAGCGGCGCAGCGCGTGAATTAGTCACCGAGGCCGGTGGGCTATAGCCTTTGGTCGGCGGGCGTTGGGGAGGGGCGTTCCGGGGCTCTGGGCATCGGAAATGGGTACAGTCTTTTCGAGGGTCCTCGTGTGCCCAGTGGGAAGCTACGTCAGAGGCCTGCCCTAAAATGGCAAGAAATACCCAGCGGCGCAGCGCGTGAAATAGTCACCGAGGCCGGTGGGCTATAGCCTTTGGTCCATGAGGTTGGGGGGGGTTTGGGGGGCTATGGTCGTCGGAAATATGTACAGTCTTTTGAGGGTCCTCGTGTTCCCAGTGGGAGGATTCTGATCAGAGCCTGCCCTAAAATGGCAAGAAATACCCAGCGGCGCAGCGCATAAAATAGTCACGAGGCCGGTGGGCTATAGCCTTTGGTCTGCGGGGGTTGGGGAGGGTTCGGGGTTATGGTCGTCGGAAATAGGTACAGTCTTTTTGAGGGTTCTCGTGTGCCCAGTGGGAGGCTGAGTCAGAGCCCGCCCTAAAATGGCAAGAAATGCCAGGCGCAGCTCGTGAAATAGTCACGAGGGCCGGTGGGCTATAATAACTTTGGCGGGGGTTGGGAGGGGCGTTCGGGGCTCACAGGCGTCGGAAATGGGTACAATCTTTTCGGGGTCCTCGTGTGCCCAGTGGGAAGCTACGGTCAGAGGCCTGCTCTAAAATGGCAAGAAATGCCCAGCGGCGCAGCGCGTGAAATAGTCACAAGGCGGTGGGCTATGTGCTGGTCATGAGGGGTTGGGAGAAGGCGTTTGAGCTCACGTCGGAAATATGTACAGTCTTTTCTAGGGTTCTCGTGTGCCCAGGTGGGAGGTTATAGTCGAGGCACTGCCCTAAAATGGCAAGAAATACCGCATAAAAATAATATGAGGCGGTGGGCTATAGCCTTTAGTGCGGGGGTTGGGGGAGGGTTTGGGGGATGCAGGTTTGGAGGTGGTACAGTCTTTTCGAGGGTCTCGTGTGCCAGTGGGAGGCTCTGATCAAGCCTGCATTAAAATGATAAGAAATACCCAGCGGCGCAGCGCGTGAAATACTCGACGAGGCCGGTGGACTATAGCCTTTGGTCCGCGGGGGTTGGGGAGGGGGTTTCGGGGGCTCTGGTCATCGGAAATGGGTACAGTCTTTATGATGGTCCTCAGTTGTCCAGTGCGAGGCTACGGTCAGAGGCCTGCCCTAAAATGGCAAGGAATGCCCAGCGGCACAGTAGCGTGGGATTAGTCAAGGGCGGTGGGCTATACCTGTCTGGTGTGAGGCGTTGGGGAGGGCGGTTCAGGGGCTCTGGGCATCGGAAATGGGTACAGTCTTTCGAGGTCCTCGTGTGCCCATTAGGAAGCTTCTGGTCGAGGCACTGGCCTAAAATGTCAAAAAGCAGCGTCATAGCGTGAAATAATAGTCAAGGGCGGTGGGCTATAGCCCAGTCATGAGGGGTTGGGAGGGCGTTCGGGGGCTCTGGGCGTCGGAAATGGGTACAATCTTTTCGAGGGTCCTCGTGTGCCAAGTGGGAAGCTACGGTCAGAAGCCTGCCTAAAATGCAGCCCAGTGGCCAGCGTGAAATAGTCACGAGGGCGGTGGGCTATGCTGCCCCAGTCCCATGAGGGTTGGGCAGGGGTTTGAGGCTCTGGTGGAAATATGTACAGTCTTTTCGAGGGTCCTCGTGTGCCCAGTGGGAGGCTACAGTCAAGCCTGCACTAAAATAGCAAGACATGCCAGCCCAGGCGCATCGCGTGAAGTGTCAGCCCGAGGCCGGTGGGCTATAGCCTTTGGTCCGCGTGGGTTGGGGAGGGAAGTTCTGGGGCTCTGGGCTTCAGAAATGGGTACAGTCTTTTCGAGGGTCCTCGTGTGCCTAGTGGGAGGCTACGGTCAGAAGCCTGCACTAAATGGCAAAAAATGACTGACACATCAGCGTGAAATTGTCGCTGAGGCGGTGGGCTATAGCCTCAGTCATGAGGGGTTGATAGGGAAGTTCTTGGGCTCACTGGGCATGGAAATGGGTACAGTCTTTTCGAGGGTCTCGTGTTACTTGATGGGAGGCTCTGGTGAGAACTTGCCCTAAAATGGCAAGAAATACCAAGCGTAGCAGCGCGTGAAATAGTCACCGACACCGGTGGGCTATAGCTTTTTAGTCATGAGGGGTTGGGTAGGGTCTTCGGGGCAGTGGTCGGAAATGGGTACAGCCTTTGAGGGTCATCGTGTGTGTGAGTGGGAGAACTCTGATCGGAAGCCTGCCCTAAAATGGTGAGAAATGTCAGCGGCGCAACACGTGAAATAGTCGCCCAAGGCGGTAGGCTATATCCTTTCGCGGGGGTTGGGAGGGCGTTCGGGGGCTCTGGCGTGGGAAATGGAGTACAGTCTTTTGAGGGTCCTCGTGTGCCCAGTGGGGAGCTCGTCAGAGGCCTACCTAAAATGGCAAAATGCCATGGCGCAGCGCATGAAATAATCACAGGGCAGTGGGCTATATGCCCCAGTCCCAGCGGGGGTTGGGAAGGGTGTTTGGGGCTCAGTCGTGGGAAATAGTCTGACCTTACCGAGGTCCCTCGTGTTCCCAGTGGGAGGCTACGGTCAAAAGCACACTAAAATGGCAAGAAATGTCAGCCAGCGCCACGTGAAATAAGTCGCCGAGACCGGTGGGCTATATGCTGGTCCAGGGGTTAGGGAGGGGCGTTCGCGGGGGGCAGCGTCTGAAATGCTTACAGGTCTTTGAGGTCCTCATGTGCCCAGGTGGGAGGCTACAGTCGAGGCCTGCCTAAAATGGCAAGAAATGCCAATGACGCAGGCGTGAAATAATCATGGAGGCAGTGGGCTATAGCCTTTAGTCCGTGGGGGTTGGGGAGGCGGCGTTCGGGGCTGGGCGTGGAGAAGTGGTACAGTCTTTTGAGGTCCTCGTGTGCCGGTGGGAGGCTACGGTCAGAGGCCTACCCTAAAATAGAAAGAAATGCCAATGACGCAGCGCATGAAATAGTCACGAGGCGGTGGGCTATAGCCTTTGGTCCTTGAGGGTTGGGGAGGTGTTGAGGGGGCTCTGGTCGTCGGAAATGAGTACAGCCCTTTCGAGGGTCCTCGTGTGCCCAGTGGGAGGCTAAGGTCAAAAGCCTGCCTAAAATGGCAAGAAATGTGCAGCCAGCGCAACACGTGAAATAGTCATGAGACGGTGGGCTATAGCCTTTGGTCCCAGAGGGTTAGGAGAAGCGTTAAGGATCTGAGGCGTCTGAAATGCTTCTGATCTTTTGAGGTCTCGTGTGCCCGGTGGGAGAGCTCACGGTCAGAGGCCTACCTAAAATAGCAAGAAATACCAATGTGCGCAGCGCATGGAAATAATCACAAGGGCCGGTGGGCTATAGCCTTTAGTCCTTGAGGGTTGGGAGAAGTGTTTGAGGGCTCACAGTCGTCGGAAATGAGTACAGCCTTTTGAGGTCCTCGTGTGCCCAGTGGGAGGCTACGGTCAAAAAGCCTGCCTAAAATGGCAAAAATCCAATGACGCAACACGTGAAATAATCATGAGACGGTGGGCTATAACTTTGGTCCTTGAGGGGTTGGGGAGGCGGCGTTCGAGGAGTTACAGGCGTTGGAAATGGGTACAGTCTTTTCGAGGTCCTTGTGTGCCCAGTGGGAGGCTACGGTCAGGAGGCCTGCCCTAAATGGCAAGAAATGCCAGCCAGTGGCGGGAAATAATCCTTGAGGCAGTGGGCTATAGCGTTTAGTCAGCGGGGATGGGGAGGGTTTGGGGGCTCTGGTCATCAGGAAATGGGTACAGTCTTTCGAGGTCTCGTGTGCCAAGTGGGAGGAGTGCAGTCAGGCACTGCTAAAATGGCAAGAAATGTCCAATGCGCAACACGTGAAATAGTCATGAGACCCGGTGGGCTATAATGCTTTGGTCCATGGGGGTTGGGAGGCGGCGTTCGAGAGACTCTGCAGCGTCGGAAATGGAGTACAGTCTTTTGGGGTCCTCGTGTGCCCGAGTGGGAGGCTACATCAGAGCCTGCCCTAAAATGGCAAGAAATGCCCAGCTAGCCCAGCGTGAAATAATCGCGAGGGCCGGTGGGCTATAGTCTGGTCGGGCGAGGATTGGGAGGGAGTTCGGGAGTTCTGGGCGTCAGGGAAATGGGTACAGTCTTTTCGAGGGTCTCGTGTGCCAAATGGGAGGAATGCGGTCAAGTCTGCCCCTAAAATGGCAAGAAATGTCAATGGCAGCGCATGAAATAATCATGGGGGCATTGGGCTATGTTTCAGCGTTGTTGAGGGGTTGCGGAGGAGGTGTTCGGGGCTCTGTGTGTCGGAAATGGGTACAGTCTTTTCGGGGTCTCAGCGTGCCAATGGGAGGCTCTGGTCAGGGCTGCCCTAAAATGGCAAGAAAATAGCCAGGCGCAGCTCGTGAAATAGTCACTTGAGCCGGTGGGCTATAGCCTTTGGTCCTTGAGGTTGGGAGGGTTTGGGAGCTCGGTCGTCGGAAATGGGTTCAGTCTTTTCGAGGTCTCGTGTGCCAGGTGGGAGGCTACGGTCAGAGGCACATACTAAAATGCCAAAAATACCAGCAGCGCGCAGCGTCAGAAATAATCGCCGAGCGGTGGTCTATGTGCTAGTCCACAGGGGTTGGGAGGGGCGTTCAGGGGGCTACAGGCGTCGGCAATGGGTCTGATCTTTTGAGGTCCTCGTGTGCCCCGTGGGAGGCTACGGTCAGAGGCCTGCCACAAATGGTAAAAAATACTGGCAATGGCGTGGTCGTGAAATAGTCAAGGCAGGTGGGCTATAACCTTTGGTCAGCGGGGTTGGGGAGGGGTTTGGGGGCTCACAGTCATGAAAATGGGTCTGATCTTTTGAGGGTCCTCGTGTGCCAGTGGGAGGCCTACGGTCACAGGCCTGCCCTAAAATGCCAAAAAAATACCAGCAATGTAGCGCGTGAAATAATCTTGAGGCGGTGGTCTATAACCTTTGGTCCCATGAGGGTTGGGAGGGGCGTTCGGGGTTACAGGCGTCGGAAATAGATGATCTCTTGAGGGTCCTTGCGTGCCCCGTGGGAGGCTACGGTCAGGCCTGCCCAAAAATGGCAAGAAATACACAATGTGGCGCAGCTCATGAAATAATGAGGCCACGTGGGCTATAACTGGTCAGCGAGGGGTTGGGGAGGGTTTGGGGGCTCGGTCGTCGGAAATGGAGTACAGTCTTTTCGAGGGTCCTCGTGTGCAGTGGGAGGCTATGGTCAGAAGCACTGCACTAAAATGGCAAGACATGCCTAGCGGCGCTCAGCGTGAAAGTGTCGGCCCGAGGCAGTGGGCTATAACACGGTCCTTGAGGTTGGGGGAGGAAGTTGCAGGGCTGGGCATCAAGGGAAATGGAGTACAGTCTTTTCGAGACCCCTCGTGTGCCCAGTGGGAGATCTCTGATCAGAGGCCTGCTCTAAAATTGCAAGAAATGCCCGTCGGCGCAGCGCGTGAAATAGTCGCCGAGGCCGGTGGGCTATAGCCTTTGGTCGGCTGGGGATGGGGAGGGGCGTTCGGGGGCTCTGGGCGTCGGAAATGGGTACAGTCTTCGGGGTCCTCGTGTGCCAGTGGGAAGCTTCTGATCAGAGCCTGCCTTAAAATGGCAAGAAATGCCCAGCCAGCAGCCAGTGGAAATACTCACGAGGGCGGTGGGCTATAGCCTTTGGTCGGCTGGGGTTGGGGAGGGGCGTTCGGGGCTCACAGGCGTCGGAAATGGGTGATCTTTTCGAGATCTCGTGTGCCCAGTGGGAAGCCTCGGTCAGAGGCCTGCCTTAAAATGGCAGAAATGCCCAGGCGCAGCGTGAAATACTCACGAGGGCAGTGGGCTATAGCCTTTGGTCCTTGAGGGTTGGGAGGAAGTTCTAGGGTTACAGGGGCGTCGGAGTAGGGTACAGTTTTTGAGGTCCTCGTGTGCCAGATGGGAGGCTACGATCAAGCCTGCCTAAAATAGGAAAAAATAGCCAGTGCGCAGCACGTGAAATAGTCATGAGACAGGTGGGCTATAATCCTTTAGTCATGAGGGTTGGGAGGGGCGTTCGGGGGCTGGGCATCGGATGGAGTACAGTCATTTGAGGGTCTCGTGTGCCCGATGGGAGGCTCACAGTCATAATCCTTCCCTAAATTGGCAAGAAATGTCCAAGCGGCGCAACGTGAAATAGTCAGCCGAGACGGTGGGCTATAGCCTTTGGTCACTTGAGGGGGTTGGGGGCCCGGCGTTCGGGGCTACTGCGTCTGAAATCGGTGCAGTCTTTTTGAGGTCCTCGTGTACCCAGGTGGGAGCTCTACAGTCAGAGGCCTGCCCTAAAATAGCAAAAATGCCCAGCGCAGCCGCGTGAAATAGTCATGCAGCCGGTGGGCTATAGCTAGTCGTGAGGGATTGGGGAGGGAGTTGGGGTTACAGGGCGTGAGGAAATGGGTACAGTCTTTTCGAGGGTCCTCGTGTGTGAGTGGGAGGGAGGCTCTGTCAGAGCTGCCCTAAAATGGCAGAAATGCCCATGGCGCAGCGCGTGAAATAGTCACCGAGGCGGTCGGCTATGTGCTGATCCCTTGAGGATTGGGAGGGTGTTTGAGGGCTCACGGTTGTGGAAATGGTACAATCTTTTGAGGTCCTAGTGTGCCCAGTGGGAAGCTCTGATCAGAGCCTGCCCTACAATGGCAAGAAATGCCAATGGCGCGCGTGATGAAATAGTCCACCGAGGAGCCGGTGTGCTATAACGCTGGTCCATGAGGGGTTGGGAAGAAGAGGTTCTGGGGCTCTGGTGGTGGAAATATGCTACAGTCTTTTCGAGGGTCTCGTGTGCCCAGTGGGGGAGGCCTCTGGTCAGAGGCCTGCGCTAAAATGACAATAAATGCTGACGCCAACACGTGTGAAATAGATCACCAAGGGCGGGTGGGCTATAACTAGTCCTTGAGGTTGGGAGGAAGTTCTAGGGTTCAGGCGTCGGGAAATGGGTACAGTTTTTGAGGGGTCCTCGTGTGCCCAGGTGGGAGGCTCGATCGCCTGCTAAAATGGAAGAAATGCCAAGCCAGCGTGAGAAATAGTCACCGAGGCCGGTGGGCTATAATAACTGGTTGGCAGTTGGGAGAAATGTTGCAGGGCTCTAGGCGTCGGGAAATGGGTACAGTCTTTTCAAGGGTCCTTGTGTGACCAGTGGGACGCTATGGTCAGAGGCCTGCCCTAAAATGGCAAGAAATACCCAGCGGCGCAGCGCGTGAAATAGTCGCCGAGGCCGGTGGGCCATAGCGTGTAGTCATGAGGATGGGAGGGGTTTAGGGGCTCTGGTCATGAAATGGGTACAGTCTTTTCGAGGTCCTCGTGTGTGCCAAGTGGGAGGCTAGGTCAGAGCCTGGCCTAAAATAGCAAGAAATGTCCAGCATGGCGCATGTAATAGTCGCCGAGGCGGTGGGCTACTCAGCGTTTGGCCTTGAGGGATTGCGGACGTTCGGGGCTCGTGTGTCGAGGAAATGGGTCCAGTCTTTTCGAGGGTCCTCGCGTGCCCAGTGGGAGGCTATGGTCAGGGCCTGCCCTAAAATGGCAAGAAATACCCAGCAGCATGGCCCGTGAAATACTCACCAAGGCAGTGGGCTATAGCCTTGGTGGCTGGGGTTGGGAGGGGCGTTCGAGGCTCACGGGTGTCGGAAATGGGTACAGTCTTTTCGAGGGTCCTCGTGTGCCAGTGGGAAGCTCAGTCAGAGCCTGCCTTAAAATGACAAGAAATGCTGTGGCAGTGAAATACTCACGAGGCGGTGGGCTATAGCCTGGTCATGAGGGGTTGGGGAGAAGTTCTAGGGTTACAGGCGTGGGAAATGGGTACAGTTTTTCGAGGGTCCTCGTGTGCCAGTGGGGAGGCTCGATCAAGCCTGCCCTAAAATAGGAAGAAAATGCCAGTGGCGCAACACGTGAAATAGTGTGAGACCCGGTGGGCTATAATAGCCTTTGGTCCAGCAGGGGTTGGCGTTGCATCAGGAAATGGGTACAGTCATTTTGAGGGTCCTCGTGTGATGGGAGATGATCATAATCCTGCCCTAAAATGTCAAAAAAGGAAATGTCAATGACATGTGCGACACGTGGGAAATAGTCAGCCGAGACCCGGTGGGCTATGTGCCTGGTCCTTGCGGGGTTGGGAGGCGGCGTTCGGGGGGCTCACGGCGTGAGCTCAGTACAGTCTTTTGAGGTCCTCGTGTACCAGGTGGGAAACTACGGTCAGAGCCTGCCTAATGTAAAATACTGTGGCAGGCGCAGTGAAATAATCAATGAGGCCGGTGTCTATGCATGGCCTTTGGTCCATGAAGGTTGGGAAGAGGATTCAGAGGGCTCAGTGGTGAATCTACAGTCTTTTCGAGGGTCCTCGTGTGCCAAGCGGTGGGAGGCTACGGTCATTGAGGCCTGCGCTAAAATGACAATAAAGGTCCAGCGTTGGCGAGCACGTGGGAAATAGTCACAAGGCGGTGGGCTACATGCTTCCCTGAAAAAAAGTAACTAGTCATGGGGGTTGGGGAAGGAGTTCTAGGGTTACAGGCGTGGGAATGGGTACAGGTTTTCGAGGTCCTCGTGTGCCAGTGGGAGGCTACGATCAAGCCTGCCCTAAAATAGGAAAAATGTGAGCCATGGCCGCGTGGGAAATAATCGCGGGCAGGTGGGCTATGTGCCTTTGAGTCCCATGAGGGTTGGAGGAGGGGTTGGGGGCTCTGGAGCTCTGGTGGTCGGAAATAGGTACGATCTTCGAGGTCTCGTGTGCCTGAGCTGGGAGGAGGCTACGGTGAAGCCTCTCAAATATGGCAAGACATGCCCAGTAGCGCCTTGTGAGAAATAGTCTCAAGGGCCGGTGGGCTATAGCCTTTAGTCCTTGCGGGGTTGGGAGGCGTGGCTCACAGGCATCGGAAATAAGATACAGTCATTTTGAGGGTCCTCGTGTGCCCATTGGGAGGCTCTGGTCATAATCCTGCCCTAAAATGGCAAGAAATGTCCAGCGCAGCGCATGAAATAATGGAGGCGGTGGGCTATCAGCGTTTAGCCCAGGGGATTGCGGAGGCGGCGTTCGGGGGCTCTGTACAGTCTTTTCGAGGGTCCTCGCGTGTGAGTGGGAGGCTCTGAGTCAGGGCCTGCCCTAAAATGGCAAGAAATACCTAGCGGCGCAGCTCGTGAAATAGTCGCCGAGGCCGGTGGGCTATAGCCTTTGGTCCGCGGGGGTTGGGGAGGGGGTTTCGGGGGCTCTGGTCGTCGGAAATGGGTACAGTCTTTTCGAGGTCTCGTGTGAGTGGGAGGCTATGGTCAGAAGCCTGCACTAAAATGGCAAAACATGCCTAGCGCGCATCAGCGTGAAATTGTCAGCGGGCGGTGGGCTATAACTTTTGGTCCAGGGGTTGGGGAGGGAAGTTCGGGGCTCTGGGCATCAGAAATGGGTCTAATCTTTTTGAGGGGCCTCGTGTGCTCAGTGGGAGTCTGATCAGAGGCCTGCTCTAAAATTACAAGAAATGCCAGCGGCGCAGCGCGTGAAATAATCATGAGGCAGTGGGCTATAGCCTTTAGTCGGCTGGGGTTGGGAGGGCGTTCGGTGGATCTGGGTGTCGGAAATGGGTACAATCTTTTGAGGGTCTCGTGTGCCCAGTGGGAAGCTACGGTCAGAGGCCTGCCTTAAAATGGCAAGAAATGCCCAGCGGCGCAGCGCGTGAAATACTCACCGAGGCCGGTGGGCTATAGCCTTTGGTCAGGGGTTGGGGAGGAAGTTCTAGGGTTACAGGCGTCGGAAATGGGTACAGTTTTTCGAGGGTCTCGTGTGCCAGTGGGAGGCTCGATCAAGCCTGCCCTAAAATAGGAAGAAATGCCCATGGCGCAACACGTGAAATAGTCATGAGACCGGTGGGCTATGTGCTGGTCAGCAGGGTTGGGGAGGGGCGTTCGGGGGCTCTGGGCGTCGGAAATGGGTACAGTCTTTTTGAGGGTCCTCGTGTGCCCAGTGGGAGGCTACGGTCATAATCATGCCCTAAAATGGCAAGAAATGTCCAGCGGCGCAGCACGTGAAATAGTCGCCGAGACCGGTGGGCTATAGCCTGGTCATGAGGGGTTGAGGCGGCGTTCGGGGGCACTGAGCGTCGGAAATCGGTACAGTAATTTTCGAGGGTCCTCGTGTGCCCAGTGGGAGGCTACGGTCAGAGGCCTGCCCTAAAATGGCAAGAAATGCCAAGCAGCGTGAAATAGTCGCCGAGGCCGGTGGGCTATTGCCTTGGGTTGCCGGGGATTGGGGACGTGAGTTCGGGGTTCTGGGCGTCGGAAATGGGTACAGTCTTTTCGAGGGTCCTCGTGTGCCCAGTGGGAGGCTACGGTCGAGGCCTGCCCTAAAATGGCAAGAAATGTCCAGCCAGGCGCGTGAAATAGTCACCGAGGCCGGTCGGCTATAGCCTTTGGTCCGCGGGGATTGGGGAGGGTGTTTCGGGGGCTCTGGTATTCGGAAATGGGTACAATCTTTTCGTGGGTCCTCGTGTGCCCAGTGGGAAGCTACGGTCAGAGGCCTGCCCTATAATGTCAAGAAATGCCAATGGCGCATGCGTGAAATAGTCAAGGGCGGTGTGCTATAACTGGTCAGCTTGAGGGTTGGGAGAAGAGGGTTCTGAGGGGGCTCACAGTCGTCGGAAATATGTACAGTCTTTTCGAGGGTCCTCGTGTGCCCAGTGGGAGGCTACGGTCAGAGGCCTGCGCTAAAATGACAAAAAATGCCCAGCGCAGCACGTGAAATGGTCACTTGAGGCGGTGGGCTATAGCTAGTCCATGAGGGTTGGGGAGGAAGTTCTAGGGTTGGGCGTCGGAAATGGGTACAGTTTTCGAGGTCCTCGTGTGTGCCAGTGGGAGGCTACGATCAAGCCTGCCCTAAAATAGGAAGAAATGCCAGTAGCGCAGTCGTGAAATAGTCACCGAGGCCGGTGGGCTATAGCATTTGGTCCGCGGCGGTTGGGGAGGGCGTTTCGGTGGCTCTGTTAGTCGGAAATGGGTACAGTCTTTTCGAGGGTCCTCGTGTGCCCAGTGGGAGGCTCAGTGAAGCCTGCCGAAAATGAGACATGCCAGCGCAGCGTGAAATAGTCAGCCGAGGCAGTGGGCTATAGCCTTTAGTCCATGAGGGTTGGGGAGGCGGCGTTCGGGGTTACAGGCGTCTGAAATGGGTACAGTCTTTTCGAGGGTCCTTGTGTGCCAGTGGGAGGCTACGGTCAGAGGCCTGCCCTAAAATGGCAAGAAATACCCAGCGGCGCAGCGCGGGAAATAGTCACTGAGGCCGGTGGCCTATAGCGTTTAGTCCCATGAGGGGATGGGGAGGGGTTTGGGGGGCCCTCTGGTCATCGGAAATGGGTACAGTCTTTTCGAGGGTCCTCGTGTGCCAAGTGGGAGGCTACGGTCAGAAGCCTGGCCTAAAATGGCAGGAAATATCCAGCGCAGCGCATGAAATAATCGAGGCGGTGGGCTATCAGCGTTTGCCAGGGGTTGGGAGGCGGCGTTCGGGGCTCCTACAGTCTTTTCGAGGGTCCTCGCGTGCCCAGTGGGAGGCTACGGTCAGGGCCTGCCTAAAATGGCAAGAAATACCTAGCGGGCGCAGCTCGTGAAATAGTCCTTGAGGCGGTGGGCTATAGCCTGGTCATGAGGGGTTGGGAGGGTTTAGGGGGCTCTGGGCGTCGGAAATGGGTACAGTCTTTTCGAGGTTCCTCGTGTGCCCAGTGGGAGGCTACGGTCAAAGGACTGCCCTAAAATGGCAAGAAATGCCCAGCGGCGCAGCGCGTGAAATAGTCACAGAGGACGGTCGGCTATAGGCTTTGGTCATGAGGATTGGGAGGTGTTTGGGGCTCTGGTTTTGGAAATGGGTACAATCTTTGAGGTCCTAGTGTGCCCTGTGGGAAGCTACGGTCAGAGGCCTGCAATGGCAAGAAATGCCCAGTAGGCGCGTGAAATAGTCACAGGCAGTGTGCTATAGCCTTTGGTCCTTGAGGGGTTGGGAAGAGAGGTTCTGAGGGGCTCAGGTCGTCGGAAATATGTACAGTCTTTTGAGGGTCCTCGTGTGCCCAGTGGGAGGCTGATCGAGGCCTGCGCTAAAATGACAATAAATGCCTGGCGCAGCACGTGAAATAGTCACTTGAGGCGGTGGGCTATAGCCTTTGGTCATGAGGGGTTGGGAGGAAGTTCTAGGGTTACAGGCGTCGGAAATGGGTACAGTTTTTCGAGGGTCTCGTGTGCCAGTGGGAGGCTCTGATCAAAGCCTGCCTAAAATAGGAAGAAATGCCATGGCGCAGTCGTGAAATAGTCAGGGCGGTGGGCTATAAGCCTGGTCAGCGGGGTTGGGGAGGGGTTTGGGGCTCTGTTAGGTCGGAAATGGGTCAGTCTTTTTGAGGTCCTCGTGTGATGGGAGGCTACAGTGAAGCCTGCCCAAAACAAGACATGCCAGTAGCGTGGAAAAATAGTCAGGCAGTGGGCTATAGCCTTTGGTCAGCATGAGGGTTGGGAGGCGGCGTTCGGGGGTTACTGGCGTCGGAAATGGGTACAGTCTTTTGAGAGTCCTTGTGTGCCCAGTGTGGGAGGCTACGGTCAGGAGCCTGCCCTAAAATGGCAAGAAATACCCAAGCGCAGCCTTGAAATAGTCAGAGGCGGTGGGCTATAAGCGTTTAGTCCAGGGGGATGGGGAGGGGTTTGGGGGGCTCTGGTCATCGGAAATGTCTGATCTTTTCGAGGGTCATCGTGTGCCAAGTGGGAGGCTACGGTCAGAGCACTGGCCTAAAAAAGAAATGTCCAATGGCGCATGAAATAATGAGGCCGGTGGGCTATCAGCGTTTTGCCTTGAGGGGTTGCGAGGCGTTCGGGGGCTCGTGTGTGGGAAATGGGTACAGTCTTTTGAGGGTCCTCGTGTGCCCGGTGGGAGGCTCTGGTCAGGGCCTGCTAAAATGGCAAGAAATACCCAGCGGCGCAGCTCGTGAAATAGTCACTGAGGCCGGTGGGCTATAGCCTTTGGTCCGCGGGGGTTGGGGAGGGGGTTTCGGGAGCTCTGGTCGTCGGAAATGGGTTCAGTCTTTTCGAGGGTCCTCGTGTGCCCAGTGGGAGGCTACGGTCAGAGGCCTGCCCTAAAATGCCAAAAAATACCCAGCAGCGCGATGAAATAGCCATGGCGGTGGTCTATAGTGCTGGTCCCAGGGGTTGGGGAAAGGGGCGTTGGGGCTCACAGGCGTCGGCAATGGGTACAGTCTTTTGAGGGTCCTCGTGTGTACTTGATGGGAGGCTACAGTCAGGCACTGCCTAAAATGGTAAAAATACACAGTAGCGTGAAATAGTCACAGGCGGTGGTCTATGCTGGTCAGCGAGGGGTTGGGAGGGGCGTTAAGGGGGTTACAGGCGTCGGAAATGGGTACAGTCTTTTGAGGTCCTTGTGTGCCAGTGGGAGACTACGGTTAGAGGCCTGCCTAAAATGGCAAGAAATGCCAATGGCCGTGAGGAAATAGTCATGAGGCGGTGGGCTATAGCGTTTAGTCATGAGGGGATGGGGAGGGGTTTGTGGGGGCTCTGGTCATGGAAATGGGTCTGAGTCTTTTGAGGGGTCCTCGTGTGCCTAGTGGGAGGCTACAGTCAGGCTGCCCTAAAATGGCAAGAAACGTCAGCGCCGCGCATGAAATAATCATGAGGCGGTGGGCTATCGCGTTTGGCCAGCGGGGTTGCGGAGGGCGTTCGGGGGCTGGGTGTCGGAAATGGGTACAGTCTTTTCGAGGGTCCTCGCGTGCCCGATGGGAGGCTCTGGTCAGGCCTGCCCTAAAATGGCAAGAAATACCAGTGACGCAGCTCGTGAAATAGTCATGGGGCGGTGGGCTATAGTCCTGGGGTTGGGGAGGGGCGTCGGGAAATGGGTAAAGTCTTTTGAGGGTCCTCGTGTGCCCGTGGGAGGCTACGGTCAGGAGGCCTGCCCTAAAATGGTAAAAATACCAGTGGCAGTCGTGTGAAATTATCACGAGGCGGTGGGCTATAACTGGTCAGTCCGCGGGGGTTGGGGAGGGTATTTCTGGGGCTCTGGTCGTCGGAAATATGTACAGTCTTTTAGAGGGTCCTCGTGTACCCAGTGGGAGGCTACGGTCAAGCCTGCCCTAAAATGGCAAAAATGCCAGCACGTGAAATAGTCATGGGGCGGTGGGCTATAGGCTTTGGTCTGCTTGGTGTTGGGAGGGGGTTTCGGTGGCTCTGGTCTTGGGACATGGGTACAGTCTTTTCGAGGGTCCTCGGGTGCCCGAGTGGGAGGCTCTGGTCAGAAGCCTGCCCTAAAATGGCAAGAAATGCCAGCGCTATCGCGTGAAACAGTCATGAGGCGGTGGGCTATAGCCTTTGGTCATGAGGTTGGGGAGGGGTTTGGGGGCTCTGGTAGTCAGGAAATGGAGTGCAGTCTTTTCGATGGTCCTCGTGTGCCCGATTGGGAGGCTCTGGTCAGGACTTGCCCTAAAATGCCAAAAAATACCCTCTGGTAGCGTGAAATAATCGCCGAGGCGGTGGGCTATGTGCTGGTCCACAGGGGTTGGGGAGGGTGTTTGGGAGCTCACAGTCGGAAATGGGTACAGTCTTTGAGGGTCTCGTGTGTGCCCAGTGGGAGGCTCTGGTCGAGGCACCTAAAATGGTAAAAATACCCAGTGGTGAGTCGTGAAATAGTCAGAGGCGGCGGCTATAATAGCTAGTCCATGGGGTTGGGGAGGGGTTTAGGGGCTCTTGTCATCGAAAATGGGTATAGTCTTTTGAGGGTCCTCGTGTGCAGTGGGAGGCTACAGTCGAGGCACATGCCTAAAATGTAAAAAATACCAGTGGCGATTCGTGAAATAGTCACTGAGGCGGTGGGCTATAACTTTGGTCCGTGGGGTTGGGGGAGGGTTTAGGGGCTCAGTCGCCGAAAATGGAGTCTGATCTTTTGATGGTCCTCGTGTGCCCAGTGGGAGGCTACGGTGAAGCACGCCTAAAATAACAAGACATGCAGCCAGTATGGCGTGAAATAGTCACCAAGGCGGTGGGCTATGTGCTGGTCCCACAGGGGTTGGGGAGGCGTTCGAGGATCTGGCATCGAAATGGGTACAGTCTTTTCGAGGGTTCCTCGTGCACCAGTGGGAGGCTACGGTCGAGGCCTGCCCTAAAATGGTAAGCAATGCCCGGGCGCGGGAAATAGTCCAGGCGGTGGGCTATAGCCTTTGGTCCATGAGGTTGGGAGGGGTTTGGAGCTCGTGCGTCGGGAAATGGGTGCAGTATTTTCGAGGTCCTCGTGTGCCCGGTGGGAGGCTACGGTCAGGAGGCCTGCCATAAAATGGCAAGAAATGCAAAAGCAGTAGCGCAGCGTGAAATGGTCGCCAAGGCCGATGGGCTATAGCCTTTGGTTGTGGCGGTTGGGAGAAAAAGTTCTGAGGGCTCTGGGCGTGGAAATGGATACAGTCTTTTAGGGTCCTCGTGTGCCCTTGATGGGAGGCTACGGTCGAGAGGCCTGCCAAAATGGCAACAAATGCCAGCAGCGCGTGAAATGGTCGTCGAGGCGGTGGGCTATAGCCTTTGGTTCATGGCGGTTGGGAGAAAAGTTCTGGGGCTCTGCAGGCGTCGGAAATGGATCTGATCTTTTCGAGGTCCTCGTGTGCAGTGGGAGGCTACTGATCAGAGGCCTGCCCAAATATGGTAAGAAATTCCCAGTGGCGCAGCGCGTGAAATAGTCGTCGAGGCGGTGGGCTATAGCCTTTGGTTTGGCGGTTGGGAGAAAAGTTCTGGGGCTGTCGGAAATGGGTACAGTTTTCGAGGGTCCTCGTGTGCTTGATGGGAGGCTACGGTCAAGCCTGCCCTAAAATGTGAAATGCCAATGCGGTGCAGTCGTGAAATGGTCGCCGGCAGTGGGCTATAGCCTTTGGTCATGAGGTTCGGGAGGAAGTTACAGGGCTCTGGGTGTCGGAAATGGGTACAGTTTTTTCGAGGGTCCTCGCGTGCCCAGTGGGAGGCTACGGTCAGACGCCTGCCTTAAAACTGCAAGAAATGCCTAGCGGTGCAGCGCTTGAAATAGTCGCCGAAGCCGGTGGGCTATAGCTTTTGGTCCACGGGGGTTGGGGAGGGGGTTTCGGGGGCTCTGGTTGTCGGAAATGGGTACAGTCTTTTCGAGGGTCCTCTGTGCCCAGTGGGAGGCTCTGATCAGGAAGCACACTAAAATGGCAAGATATGCCAGTGGCGTAGTGAATTAATCGCCAGGCAGTGGGCTATAGCCTTTACTCTGCGGGGGTTGGGGAGGGCGTTGGGGGTTACAGGCGTTGGAAATGGTACAGTCTTTTCAGGCGTCCTTGTGCTTGATGGGAGGCTACGGTCAGGCACATGCCCTAAAATGGCAAAAATGCCAGCGATCTGAAATAGCTGAGGCAGTGGGCTATAGCCTGGTCCAGCGGGTTTGGGGAGGGGTTTGGGGGCTCTGTTCATCGGAAATGGAGTGCAGTATTCTGAGGGTCCTCGTGTGCCAGTGGGAGGCTACGGTCAGAAGCACATACTAAAATGGCAAGACATGCCCATGGCCGCGTGAAATAGTCACCGAGGCGGTGGGCTATAGCCTTTGGTTCATGGCGGTTGGAGAAATGTTCTGGGGCTCAGGCGTCGGAAATGGAGTCTGATCTTTTCGAGGGACCTCGTGTGTGCCAGTGGGAGGCTCTGTCGAGCCTGCCTACAAATGGAAACAAATGCAAAGCTGCATGGCCAGCGTGAAATAGTCATGAGGCGGTGGGCTATAGCCTTTGGTTCGCGGTTGGGAGAAAAGTTACAGGGCTCTGGCGTCGGAAATGGATCTGATCTTTTCAAGGGTCCTCGTGTGCCCAGTGGGAGGCTACGGTCAGAGGCCTGCCCTAAAATGGCAAGAAATGCCAAGCGGCGCAGCGCGTGAAATGGTCGCTGAGGCCGGTGGGCTATAGCCTTTGATCCGCAGGGGTTGGGGAGGAAAGTTCTGGGGCTCTGGGCGTCGGAAATGGGTACAGTCTTTTTGAGGTCCTCGTGTACTTGATGGGAGGCTACGGTCGAGCCTGCCCTAAAATGGCAAGAAATTCCCAATGCGCAGTCACGGGAAATAGGAGGCCCAGGGCGGTGGGCTATAGCCTTTGGTCCATGAGGTTTGGGGAGGGGTTTGAGGGCTCTGGTCGCCGGAAATGGGTGCAGTCTTCTGAGGGTCCTCGTGTGCAGTGGGAGGCTACAGTCAAGCATGCCCTAAAATGGCAAGACATGCCAGGCGCAGCGTGAAATGGTCGCCCGAGGCAGTGGGCTATAGCCTTTGATTCGAGGCGGTTGGTGAGAAAAGTTCTGGGGCTCTGGGCGTCGGGAAATGGGTACAGTCTTTGAGGTTCCTCGTGTGCCCGATGGGAGGCTACGGCCAGACGCCTGCCACAAAATGGCAAGAAATGCAAAACGGCGCAGCGCGTGAAATGGTCGCCGAGGCCGATGTTCTATATCCATTGGTACGCGGTGCTCGGGGAGAAAAGTTCTGGGGCTCTGGGCGTCGGAAATGGATACAGATCTTTTCGAGGTCCTCGTGTGCCAGTGGGAGGCTACGGTCAGGCCTGCCCTAAAATGGCAAGAAATGCCATGGCAGCGCGTGAAATGGTCGTCGAGGCGGTGGGCTATAGCCTGATTGATTGGCGGTTGGGAGAAAAGTTACAGGGCTCACAGGCGTCGGAAATGGGTACAGTTTTTTCGAGGGTCCTCGTGTGCCCAGTGGGAGGCTACGGTCAGAAGCCAACCCTAAAATGGCAAGAAATACCCAGCGGTGCAGCGCGTGAAATGGTCGCCGAGGCCGGTGGGCTATAGCCTTTGGTCCGCGGGGGTTCGGGAGGGAAGTTCTGGGGCTCTGGGTGTCGGAAATTGGTACAGTCTTTTCGAGGGTCCTCGCGTACCCAGTGGGAGGCTACGGTCAGACGCCTGCCCTAAAATGGCAAGAAATGCCTAGCGGTGCAGCGCTTGAAATGGTCGCCGAAGCCGGTGGGCTATAGCCTTTGGTCCACGGGGGTTGGGGAGGGGGTTTCGGGGGCTCTGGTTGTCGGAAATGGGTACAGTCTTTTCGAGGGTCCTCTGTGCCCAGTGGGAGACTCTGATCAGAAGCACATGCCTAAAATGGCAAGACATGCCAGCCAGTGCGTGAAATAATCATGGGGCGGTGGGCTATAGCCTTTGCTCTGCGGTGGTTGGGAGGGCGTTCGGGGTTAGGCGTTGGAAATGGGTACAGTCTTTTCGAGCATCCTTGTGTGCCCAGTGGGAGGCTACGGTCAGAGCACTGCGCTAAAATGGCCAGAAATGCCAGTGGCGCAGTCTGAGAAATAAGGGCCCAGGCGGTGGGCTATAGCCTTTGGTCCATGAGGTTTGGGGAGGGGTTTGGGGCTCTGGTCATCGGAAATGGGTACAGTATTCTGAGGGTCCTCGTGTGCCCAGTGGGAGGCTACGGTCAGGCCTGCCTAAAATGGCAAGACATGCCAGCCTTGTGCGTGAAATAGTCACCGGCCGGTGGGCTATAACTGGTTATGGCGGTTGGGAGAAAAGTTCTAGGGAACTCTGGGCGTCCAGAAATGGGTACAGTCTTTTCGAGGGTCCTCGTGTACTTGATGGGAGGCTACGGTCAGAGGCACTAAAATGGCAACAAATGCAAAGCTGTGCGTGAAATGGTCATGAGGCGGTGGGCTTTAGCCTTTGGTTGTGGCGGTTGGGGAGAAGCGTTACGGGGCTCTGGGCGTCGGAAATGGATCTGATTTTTGAGGGTCTCGTGTGCCCAGGTGGGAGGCTACGGTCAAGCCTGCCTAAAATGGCAAAAATGCCAGTGCAGCGCGTGAAATGGTCGCCGGCGGTGGGCTATAACTTTGGTCCATGAGGTTGGGAGGGAAGTTATAGGGCTCTGGGTGTCGGAAATGGGTACAGTCTTTTCGAGGGTCCTCGTGTGAGTGGGAGGCTCTGGTCGAAGCACTGCCCTAAAATGGCGAAATGCCAATGAGCGTTTGAAATAATCGCCCGGGTGGCTATAA
Organism: Citropsis articulata; assembly: GCA_030449925.1. Taxonomy (NCBI): domain Eukaryota; kingdom Viridiplantae; phylum Streptophyta; class Magnoliopsida; order Sapindales; family Rutaceae; genus Citropsis; species Citropsis articulata. The sequence continues at coordinate 105,746 of JASUUH010000169.1, forward strand.
CCTTTGGTCCCAGGGGTTGGGGAGGGGTTTGGGGGCTCTGGTTGTCGGAAATGGAGTGCAGTCTTTTCGAGGTCCTCTGTGCCCAGTGGGAGGCTCTGATCAGCCTGCCACTAAAATGGCAAGACATGCCAGTGGCCAGCGCGTGAAATAATCAGCAAGGCAGGTGGGCTATAGCCTTTGCTCTGCGGTGGTTGGGGAGGGGCGTTCGGGGGTTCTGGGCGTTGGAAATGGGTACAGTCTTTTCGAGGGTCCTTGTGTGCCCAGTGGGAGGCTACGGTCAGAGGCCTGCCCTAAAATGGCAAGAAATGCCCAGCGCGATGCAGAAATAAGGCCCGAGGCAGTGGGCTATAGCCTTTGGTTCATGGCGGTTGGGAGAAAGTTACAGGGGCTCTGGGCGTGAAATGGGTCTGATCTTTTCGAGGTCCTCGTGTGCCCAGTGGGAGGCTGATCAGAGGCCTGCCTAAAATGGCAACAAATGCAAAGCTGCAGCGTGAAATAGTCACCAAAGGCGGTGGGCTATAGCCTTTGTTCTGGCAGTTGGGAGAAAAAGTTCTGAGCTCAGGCGTCGAAATGGGTACAGTCTTTTCGAGGTCTCGTGTGCCCAGTGGGAGGCTCTGGTCAGGCACTGCCCTAAAATGGCAACAAATGCAGCGCGTGAAAATGGTCGCCAAGGCGGTGGGCTATAGCCTTTGGTTCAGTGGCGGTTGGGAGAAAAGTTCAGGGCTCTGGGCGTCGGAAATGGATCTGATTTTCGAGGGTCCTCGTGTGCAGTGGGAGGCTAGGGTCAGAAGCCTGCCTAAAATGGCAGAAATGCCCAGTGATTGCAGCGCGTGAAATAGTCATGAGGCCGGTGGGCTTTAGCCTTTGGTCCGCGGGGGTTGGGGAGGGAAGTTCTGGGGCTCTGGGTGTCGGAAATGGGTACAGTCTTTTCGAGGGTCCTCGTGTGCCCAGTGGGAGGCTACGGTCAGAAGCCTGCCCTAAAATGACGAGAAATGCCCAGCGGCGCAGCGCTTGAAATAGTCGCTGAGGCCGGTGGGCTATAGCCTTTGGTCCGCGGGGGTTGGGGAGGGGCGTTCGGGGGCTCTGTGCGTCGGACATGGGTACAGTCTTTTCGAGGGTCCTCGTGTGCCCAGTGGGAGGCTACGGTCAGAGGCCTGCCCTAAAATGGCAAGAAATGCCCAGCGGCGCAGTGCGGGAAATAGTCAGGCAGTGGGCTATAGCCTTTGGTCGGGGGGGGTGGGGGGGGGGTTTTCGGGGGCTCTGGTCGTCGGAAATGGGTACAGTCTTTTCGAGGGTCCTCGTGTGCCCAGTGGGAGGCTACGGTCAGAGGCCTGCCCTAAAATGGCAAGACATGCCAAGCGGCGCTTGGCGTGAAATAATCAGCGGGCGGTGGGCTATAGCCTTTGCTCTCTGCGGTGGTTGGGGAGGGCGTTCGGGGGTTACAGGCGTTGGAAATGGGTAAAGTCTTTTCGAGGTCCTTGTGTGCCCGGTGGGAGGCTCTGATCAGAGGCCTGCCTAAAATGGCAAGAAATACTTAGCAGGCGCAGTCACAGGAAATAGGGAGGCCCAGGGCGGTGGGCTATAGCCTTAGTCCATGAGGTTTGGGGAGGGTTTGAGGGGCTCTGGTCATGAAATGGGTGCAGTATTCTGAGGTCCTCGTGTGCCAGTGGGAGGCTCTGATCAGAGCACGCCCTAAAATGGCATGACATGCCAGTGGCGCAGCGTGACATAGTCACCGAGGCCGGTGGGCTATAGCCTGGTTGTGGCAGTTGGGGAGAAAAGTTCTGGGGCTCTGGGCGTCAAAATGGGTCTGATCTTTTCGAGGGTCCTCGTGTGCCCAGTGGGAGGCTACGGTCAGAGGCCTGCCCTAAAATGGCAACAAATGCAAAGCTGCGCAGCGCGTGAAATGGTCGCCAAGGCCGGTGGGCTTTAGCCTTTGGTTCGCGGCGGTTGGGGAGAAACGTTCTGGGGCTCTGGGCGTCGGAAATGGATACAGTTTTTTCGAGGGTCCTCGTGTGCCCAGTGGGAGGCTACGGTCAGAAGCCTGCCCTAAAATGTGAAATGCCAGTGATTGCAGCGCGTGAAATGGTCATGGGGCGGTGGGCTATAAGCCTTTGGTCATGAGGGGTTGGGAGGAAGTTACTGGGGCTCACAGGTGTCGGAAATGGGTACAGTCTTTTCGAGGGTCCTCGTGTGCCAGTGGGAGGGAGCAGTCAGAGGCCTGCCTAAAATGGCAAGAAATGCCAGTGGTGATCAGGGAAATAGTCAAGGCGGTGGGCTATAGCTGGTCACCGGGGGTTGGGGGGGGTTTTGGGGGGGCTCTGGTCGTCGGAAATGGGTACAGTCTTTTCGAGGTCCTCGTGTGCCCAGTGGGAGGCTCTGATCAGAGCTTGCCCTAAAATGGCAAGAAATGTCAGCGTGACAGCGTGAAATAATCATGGGGCAGTGGGCTAGAGCTTTTAGTCATGAGGGGTTGGGGAGGGTTTAGGGGTTACAGGTCGTGGAAATGGGTACAATCTTTTCAAGGGTCCTCGTGTGCCCTGTGGAAGGCTACGGTCGAGGCACACCTAAAATGTGAAATTCCAATGGCCTTGTGCGTGAAATATTCGCCGAGGCCGGTGGGCTATAGTCTTTGGTCCATGGGGGTTGGGGAGGCGTCGGAAATGGGTACAGTCTTTTCGAGGGTCCTCGTGTGCCCAGTGGGAGGCTACGGTCAAGCACATACTAAAATGGAAAGACATGCTTGTGGCCTGTGTGAAATAATCGCCCGAGGCGGTGGGCTATAGCCTTTGGTCCCAGGGGTTGGGAGGGGCGTCGGGAAATGGGTGCAGTCTTTTGAGGGTCCTCGTGTGCCCTGTGGGGGGCTACGGACATAAGCCTGCCTTAAAATGGAAAGACATGCCCAGCATAGCGTGAAATAATCATGAGGCAGTGGGCTATAGCCTTTGTCCGAGGATTGGGGAGGGATTTGGGGGCTCTCAGTCGGAAATGGGTACAGTGTTTTCGACAGTCCTCGTGTGCTTGATGGGAGGCTCTGGTCGAGGCACATACTAAAATGGCAAAAATGCCAATGTGGCGTGAAATAGTCACCAGGCGGTGGGCTATAGCCTTTGGGCATGAGGGGGTTGGGGAGGGGTTTGGGGCTCACAGTCGTCGGAAATGGAGTCTGAGTCTTCTGAGGTCCTCGTGTGCTTGATGAGAGTGAGTCAGAAGCCTGCCTAAAATGGCAAGAAATGTCCAGCGGTGCGCGTGAAATAATCGCCGAGGCAGTGGGCTATAGTCTTTGCTCCGCGGGGGTTGGGGAGGGGTGTTCGGGGGCCCTGGGCGTCGGAAATGGGTACAGTCTTTTCGAGGGTCCTCATGTGCCCAGTGGGAGGCTACGGTCAAAAGTCTGCCCTAAAATGTCAAGACATGCCAGTGGCAGCCTTGTGAAATAATCGCCGAGGCCGGTGGGCTATAGACTTTAGTCAGCGGGTTGGGAGGGCGTTCGGGGCTCTGGGCGTCGGAAATCAGTACAGTCTTTTTGAGGGTCCTCGTGTACCCAGTGGGAGGCTACGGTCAGAGGCACTGCCCAAATGGAAAGAAATGCCAGTGGCCTTGGGAAATAATCACTTGAGGCAGTGGGCTATAGCCTTTGGTCCATGCGGGGGTTGGGGGCCGTCGGAAATGGGTACAGTCTTTACGAGGGTCCTCGTGTGCCCTGTGGGAGGCCACAGTCAGAGGCCTGCCCTAATATGGCAAGAAATGCCCAGTAGCAGCGCGTGAAATAGTCACGAGGCGGTGGGCTATGTGCTGGTCCCATGAGGGTTGGGGAGGCTCGTCGGAAATGGGTACAGTCTTTTCGACAGTCCTCATGTGCCCAGTGGGAGGCTACGGTCAGAGGCCTGCCCTAAAATGGCAAAAAATGCCAATGGCGCCAGTGGAAATATTCACAGGCAGTGGGCTATACCCTTTGGTCCTTGAGGGTTGGGGAGGGTTTGGGGGTCTGCAGTCGTCGGAAATGGGTCAGTCTTTTCGAGAGTCCTCTTGTGCCATGGGAGGCTACGGTCGAGGCACTGCCTAAAATGGCAAAAAATGCCAATGGCCAGCGGCGTGAAATAGTCACCGAGGCGGTGGGCTATAACTGGTTCATGAGGGGTTTAGGCGGGGGTTTAGAGCTCAGTGGTCGTGAAAATGAGTACAGTCTTTTCGAGGGGGTCGTGTCAGTGGGAGGCTACGGTCAAAAGTCTGCCCTAAAATGGCAAGACATGCCCAGCAGCGCGCGCGAAATAGTCGCCGAGGCCGGTGGGCTATAGACTTTGGTCAGCGGGTTGGGGAGGGGCGTTCGGGGGCTCTGGGCGTCGGAAATGGTCTGATCTTTTCGAGGTCCTTGTGTACCAGTGGGAGGCTACGGTCGAGGCACTGCAAATGGAAAAAAAATGCTGCCAGTAGCAGCGGGAAATAGTCAAGGCGGTGGGCTATACCCTTTGGTCATGCGGGGTTGGGGGCAGCGTCGGGAAATGGGTACTGAGTCTTTTAGGGTCTCGTGTGCCCGATGGGAGGCTCTGATCAGAGGCCTGCCCTAAAATGGCAAGAAATGCCAATGGCGCGTGAAATAGTCAAGGGCGGTGGGCTATAGCCTTTAGTCATGAGGGTTGGGAGGTCGTCGGAAATGGGTACAGTCTTTTCGAGGGTCCTCGTGTGCCCAGTGGGAGGCTACGGTCAGAGGCCTGCCCTAAAATGGGAAGAAATGCCCAGCGGCGCAGCGCGGGAAATAGTCACTGAGGCCGGTGGGCTATAGCCTTTGGTCCACGGGGGTTGGGGAGGCGCGTCGGAAATGGGTACAGTCTTTTCGACAGTCCTCGAGTGCCCGGAGGGAGGCTCTGATCAGAGGCCTGCCTAAAATGGCAAAAAATGCCATGGCGCAGCGCGTGAAATAGTCCTGAGGCGGTGGGCTATATAGCTTTGGTCCCATGAGGGTTGGGAGGGGTTTGGGGGCTCGGTGGTCGGAAATGGGTATAGTCTTTTCGACAGTCCTCATGTGCCCAGTGGGAGGCTACGGTCAGAGGCCTGCCCTAAAATGGCAAAAAATGCCAGTGGCCTTGTGAGGAAATATTCACGAGGCAGGTGGGCTATACCTGGTCCTTGAGGGTTGGGAGGGGTTTGAGGGTCTCAGTGGTCGGAAATGGGTACAGTCTTTTGAGAGTCCTCTTGTGCCCGGTGGGAGGCTACGGTCAGGCACATACTAAAATAATAAAAATGCCAGTGACGTGAAATAGTCACCGAGGCAGTGGGCTATAGCCTTTGGTTGTGAGGGGTTTAGGCGGGGTTTAGGGGGCTCAGTCGTCGAAAATAGTACAGTCTTTCGAGGGCCGTCGTGTGATGGGAGGCTACGGTCAAAAAGTCTGCCCTAAAATGGCAAGACATGCCAATGTGGCCGCGAGAAATAATCGCCGAGGCAGTGGGCTATAGACTTTGGTCAGCGGGTTGGGGAGGGCGTTCGGGGGCTCTGGGCGTCGGAAATCAGTCTGAGTCTTTTCGAGGGTCCTTGTGTACCCGGTGGGAGGCTCTGTCGAGGCACTGCCTAAAATGGAAAAGAAATGCCAATGGCCTTGTGAGAAATAGTCAACGAGGCAGTGGGCTATACCCTTTGGTCATGAGGGTTGGGAGGCGCGTGGAAATGGGTACAGTCCTTTCGAGGGTCCTCGTGTGCCCGATGGGAGGCTACGGTCAGAGGCACTGCCCTAAAATGGCAAGAAATGCCAGTATGGCGCGTGAAATAGTCACCGAGGCGGTGGGCTATAGTGCTGGTCCTTGAGGGTTGGGGAGGTCGTCGGAAATGGGTACAGTCTTTTCGAGGTCCTCGTGTGCCCGATGGGAGGCTACGGTCAGAGCCTGCCTAAAATGGGAAGAAATGCCAGTGGCCTTGTGCGGGAAATAGTCACTTGAGGCGGTGGGCTATGTGCTGGTCCCAGGGGTTGGTGGAGCGTCGGAAATGGGTACAGTCTTTTCGACAGTCCTCGTGTGATGGGAGGCTACTGATCAGAGGCCTGCCCTAAAATGGCAAAAAAATGCCAGTGGCAGCGCGTGGAAATAGTCACCGAGGCGGTGGGCTATAGCCTTTGGTCCTTGAGGGTTGGGAGGGGTTTGGGGCTCAGTGGGAAATGGGTACAGTCTTTTTGAAAGTCCTCGTGTGCCCAGAGGGAGGCTCTGATCGAGGCACTGCCCTAAAATGGCAAAAATACTTGCCAGTGGCGGGAAATATTCACAGGCAGTGGGCTATAGCCTTTGGTCCATGAGGTTGGGGAGGGGTTTGGGGCTCAGTGGTCGGAAATGGGTACAGTCTTTTCGAGGTCCTCGTGTGCCCAGTGGGAGGCTACAGTCGAGGCCTGCCCTATAATGGCAAGAAATGCCAGTGACAGTAGCGTGAAACATCATGCGAGGCGGTGGGCTATATACTGGTCATGAGGTTGGGGATGGAAGTTACAGGGGCTCACAGGCGTCGGAAATGGGTACAGTCTTTTGAGGCCCTCGTGTGCCAGTGGGAGGCTCGGTCAAGCCTGCCCTAAAATGTGCAAAAATGCCAACAGCGCAGCGTGAAATAATCGTCGAGGCAGGTGGGCTATAGTCTTTACTTTCGGCGGGGAGTTGGGAGGGGTTCGGGGGTTGGGCGTCGGAAATGGGTCTGATCTTTCGAGGTCCTCGTGTGCCCAGAGGGAGGCTCTGAGTCTAGCCTGCCCTAAAATGGCAAGACATGCCTAAGCGGGCGCCTTGTGAAATAATCAGCCGAGGCCGGTGGGCTATGTGCTTTGGTCCTTGGGGGTTGGGAGGCGTTCGGGGCTCTGGGTGTCGGAAGCAGGTCTGAGTCTTTTCGAGGTCCTCGTGTGCCCATTGGGAGGCTGGTCAGAGGCCTCCCATAAAATGTAAGAAAAGGCCAGTGGCAGCGCGTGAAATAGTCGCCGAGGCCGGTGGGCTATAGCCTTTGGTCCACGGGGGTTGGGGAGGGGCGTCGGAAATGGGTACAGTCTTTTCGAGGGTCCTCGTGTGCCCCGTGGGAGGCTACGGTCAGAGGCCTGCTATAAAATGGCAAGAAATGCCCAGCGCAGTCAGAAATAGTCACGAGGCGGTGGGCTATAGCTGGTCCCATGAGGGTTGGGGAGGGAAGTTCTGGGGCTCTGGGCGTCGGAAATGGGTACAGTCTTTTCGAGGGTCCTCGTGTGCCCAGTGGGAGGCTACGGTCAGAAGCCTGCCGTAAAATGGCAAGAAATGCCCAGCAGCGCAGCGCATGAAATAGTCGCCGAGGCCGGTGGGCTATAGTCATTGCTCCGCGGGAGTTGGGGAAGAGGGTTCGGGGGTTCTGGGCGTCGGAAATGGGTACAGTCTTTTCGAGGGTCCTCGTGTGCCCAGAGGGAGGCTACGGTCACAAGCCTGCCCTAAAATGGCAAGACATGCCTAGCGGCGTAACGCGTGAAATAGTCGCCGAGGCCGGTGGGCTATAGCCTTTGGTCCGCGGGGGTTGGGGAGGGGCGTTCGGGGGCTCTGGGTGTCGGAAACGGGTATAGTCTTTTCGAGGGTCCTCGTGTGCCCATTGGGAGGCTACGGTCAGAGGCCTGCCCTAAAATGGCAAGAAATGCCCAGCGGCGCAGCGCGTGAAATAGTCGCCGAGGCCGGTGGGCTATAGGCTTTGGTCCACGGGGGTTGGGGAGGGGCGTCGGAAATGGGTACAGTCTTTTCGAGGGTCCTCGTGTGCCCCGTGGGACTCTGATCAGAAACTTGCCCTAAAATGGCAAGAAAATGCCAGGCGCGTGAAATAATCATGAGGCCGGTGGGCTAGAGCCTTTCTTCCGCGGTCGTTGGGGAGGGGGGTTCGGGGGCTCTGGGCATCGGAAATGGGTATAGTCTTTTCGAGGGTGCTCGTGTGCCCAGTGGGAGGCTACGGTCAGAGGCCTGCCATAAAATGGTAAGAAATGCCTAGCGCGCAGCGTGAAATAATCGCCCGAGGCGGCGGGCTATATACTGGTCCATGAGGGTTGGGGAGGGATTCGGGGCTCTGGTCGCCAATCGTCTGATCTTTCGAGGGCCCTCGTGTGCCAGTGGGAGGCTCTGATCAGAGGCCTGCCCTAAAATGGCAAAAAAATGCCATGGCATGGCGGAAATAATCAAGGCGGTGGGCTATGTGCTTTGGTCCACAGGGGTTGCGGAGGCGCGTCGGAAATGGGTACAATCTTTTCGAGGGTCCTCGTGTGCCCAGTGGGGCCTTCTGATCGAGCCAGGCCTAAAATGGCATGAAATGCCAATGACCCAGTAGCGTGAAATCGTCACCAAGGCGGTGGGCTATAACTGGTCATGAGGGTTGGGGAGGGTTTAGGCGGCTCACGGTCGTGAAAATGGGTCTGATCTTTTCGAGGGTCTCGTGTGCCAGATGGGAAAGCTCTTGTCGAGCCTGCCCTAAAATGGCAAGAAATACCAGTGGCATGGCGTGTGAAATAGTCACAGGGCGGTGGGCTATATGCTGGTCCCATGAGGGGTTGGGAGGGGTTTAGGGACTACAGTGCGTGAAATGGGTCAGTCTTTTCGAGGGTCCTCGTGTGCCCGATGGGAGGCTCTGATCAGAGGCCTGCCTAAAATGGTATGAAATGCCCAGTGGCCTTGCGTGAAAGCGATCGCCAGGCCGATGGGCTATACCTGGTCATGAGGGTTGGGGAGGGTTCGGTGGTTACAGGCGTCGAAAATGGTACAGTCTTTTCAAGGGTCATCATGTGATGGGAGGCTACGGTCAAGCACTGCCTAAAATGGCAAGAAATGCCAGTGGCGCATCGGGTGAAATAATCGCCGAGGCGGTGGGCTATAATATGGTCATGAGGTTTGGGGAGGGCGGTTCGGGGGCTCTGGTCTTCGAAAATTGGTACAGTCTTTTCGAGGTCCTCGTGTGTGCTTGATGGAGGCTACAGTCAGAAGCACTGCCATAAAATCAGAAATGCCCATCGGCGCAGCGTGAAATAAGTCGCGAGGCAGTGGGCTATCGACTTTGGTCCGCGGGGGTTGGGGAGGGGGGTTCGGGGGCTCTGATCATCGGAAATGGGTATAGTCTTTTCGACGGTCCTCGTGTGCCCAGTGGGAGGCTACGGTGAGAGGCTTGCCCTAAAATGGCAAGAAATGCCCTGCTGCGCAGCGCGTGAAATAGTCGCCGAGGCCGTTGGGCTATAGCCTTTGTTCCGCGGTTGTTGGGGAAGGGGGTTCGGGGGCTCTGGGCATCGGAAATGGGTACAGTCTTTTCGAGGGTGCTCGTGTGCCCAGTGGGAGGCTACGGTCAGAAGCCTGCCATAAAATGGCAAGAAATACCAGCAGTGCGTGAAATAATCGCCGAGGCAGTGAACTATAACCTGGTCCATGAGGGGTTGGGGAGGGTTGGGGCTCTGGTCGCCAATCGATCTGATCTTTCGAGGACCCTCGTGTGCCGGTGGGAGGCCTACGGTCAGGCCTGCCCTAAAATGGCAAGAAATGCCAGTTGGCGCCTGAAGTGTCAGCCGAGGCGGTGGGCTATAGCCTTTGGTCCCATGGTGTTGGGAGGGGTTCGGGGCTCTGGTCGCCGAAAATGGGTGATCTATTCGAGGGTCCTCATGTGTCCAGTGGGAGGCTACGGTCAGAAGGCTGCCCAAAAATAGCAAGAAATGGCCAGCGGCGCAGCACGTGAAATAGTCACCGAGGCCGGTGGGCTATATAGCCTTTGGTCCGCGGGGGTTGGGGAGGGGGGTTCGGAGGCTCTGGGCATCGGAAATGGGTACAGTACTTTCGAGGGTCCTCGTGTACCCAGTGGGAGGCTCTCAGTTAGAACCACACTAAAATGGCAAGAAATGCCAGTGCGTAGCGTGGGAAATAGTTGCGAGGCGGGCTATAAGCCTTTGGTCATGAGGGTTGGGAAGGTGTTTGAGGGGCTCACGGTCGTCGGAAATGGGTAAAGTCTTTTCGAGGGTCCTCGTGTGCCCAGTGGGAGGCTACGGTCAGAAGCCTGCCGTAAAATGACAAGTAATGCCCAGCGTCGTAGCGCGTGAAATAGTCGCCGAGGCCGGTGGGCTATAGTCTTTAGTCCGCGGGGGTTGATGAGGGGGTTTCGGGGGCTCTGGGTGTCAGAAATGGGTACAGTCTTTTGAGGGTCCTCGTGTACCCAGTGGGAGATTAGGGTCAGAAGCCTGCGCTAAAATGGCAAGAAATGCCCATCGGCGCAGCGCGTGAAATAGTCGCCGAGGCCGGCGGGCTATAGCCTTTGGTCCGCGGGGGTTGGGGTGGGGGGATCGGGGGCTCTGGGTGTCGGAAATGGGTACAGTCTTCTCAAGGTTTCTCGTGTGCCTAGTGGGAGGCTACGGTCAGAGGCCTGCACTAAAATGGCAAGAAATGCCCAGGGGCGCAACGCACGAAATAGTCGCCGGGGCCGGTGGGCTATAGCGTCTGTTCCACGGGGGTTCGGGAGGGGGGTTTGGGGACTCTGGCCATCGGAAATGGGTCTAGCCTTTTTGAGTAGCCTCGGGTGCTCAGTGGGAGCCTACGGTCTGAGGCCTGCCCTAAAAAGGCGAGAAATGTCCCACGGCGGAGCGCGCGAAATAGTCTCCAAGCCCGGTGGGCTATAGCCTTTGGTCCGCGGGGGTTGGGTAGGGGGTTCGGGGGCTCTGGCTGTCCGAAATGGGTAAAGTCTTTTCGAGGGTTCTCGTATGCCCAGTGGGAGGCTACGGTCAGAAGCCTGCCCCAAAATGGCAAGAACTGCCCTTGAGCGCGGCGTGAAATAATCATGGGGCGGTGGGCTATAGCCTCTGGTCCGCGGGGGTTGGGGAGGGGGGTTCGGGGGTTCTTGGCATCGGAAATGGGTACAGTCTTTTTGACGGTCCTCGTGTGCCCAGTGGGAGGCTACGGTCAGAAGCCTGCCCTAAAATGGCAAGAAATGCCCAGCGGCGCAGCGCGTGAAATAGTCGCCGAGGCCGGCGGGCTATAGCCTTTGGTTCGCGGGGGTTGGGTAGGGGTTCGGGGGTTCTGTCCGTCGGAAATGGGTACAGTCTTTTCGAGGGTCCTCGTATGCCCAGTGGGAGGCTATGGTCAGAAGCATGCCCTAAAATGGCAAGAAATGCCCAGGGCATAGCGCGTGAAATAATCATGAGGCAGTGGGCTATAGCCTTTGGTCATGAGGGTTGGTGGTAGCGTCGGAAATGGGTACAGTCTTTTCGAGGTCCTCGTGTGCCCGTTGGGAGGCTTCGGTCAGAGGCCTGCCCTAAAATGGGAAGAAATGCCAATGGCCAGCGGGAAATAATCACTTGAGGCGGTGGGCTATAGCCTTTGGTCCACAGGGGTTGGTGGTAGCGTCGGAAATGGGTCTGAGTCTTTTCGACAGTCTCGTGTGCCAGATGGGAGGCTACGGTCAGAGAGCCTGCCCTAAAATGGCAAAAAAATGCCCAAGCGCGTGAAATAGTCACCAAGGGCCGGTGGGCTATAGCCTTTGGTCATGAGGGTTGGGGAGGGTTTGGGGGCTCACAGTGCGTCGGAAATGGGTGCAGTCTTTTGAAGTCCTCATGTGCCCAGTGGGAGGCTACGGTCAGGCCTGCCTAAAATGGCAAAAATGCCATGGCCTTGCAGGAAATATTCACGAGGCAGTGGGCTATGTGCCAGTCCTTGAGGGGTTGGGAGGGGTTTGGGGGCTCTGGTCGTGGAAATGGGTACAGTCTTTTCGAGGGGACTCGTGTGCCCAGTGGGAGGCTACGGTCGGAGGGATGCCCTATAATGGAAAGAAATGCCAGTGACACAGTAGCGTGAAAGCAGTCAGGCAGGTGGGCTATAGCCTGGTCAGCGGGGTTGGGGATGGAAGTTACAGGGCTCAGGCGTCGGAAATGGGTACTGAGTCTTTTCGAGGGCCCTCGTGTGCAGTGGGAGGCCTCTGATCAAGCCTGCCCTAAAATAACAGAAATGCCCAGCAGCGCGCCAGCGTGAAATAATCGTCGAGGCGGTGGGCTATAGTCTTTGCTCCGCGGGAGTTGGGGAAGGGGGTTCGGGGGTTCTGGGCGTCGGAAATGGGTACAGTCTATTAGAGGGTCCTCGTGTGCCCAGAGGGATGCTACGGTCACAAGCCTGCCCTAAAATGGCAAGACATGCCTAAGCGGCAACGAAATAATCAGCAGGCGGTGGGCTATAGCCTTTGGTCATGAGGGGTTGGGAGGGGCGTTCGGGGCTCACAGGTGTCGGAAGCAGGTACAGTCTTTTCGAGGGTCCTCGTGTGCCCATTGGGAGGCTACTGGCATAGGCCTGCACTAAAATGGCAAGAAAAGCCCAGCGGCGCAGCGCGGGAAATTGTCTCAGAGGCCGGTGGGCTATAGGCTTTGGTCCACGGGGGGTGGGGAGGGGCGTCGGAAATGGGTACAGTCTTTTTGAGGGTCCTCGTGTGCCCGTGGAGGCTCTGATCAGAAACTTGCCTAAAATGGCAAGAAATGCTTAGCCAGTGGCGTGGCGTGAAATAGTCGCCGTGGCCGGTGGGCTAGCGCCTTTCTTCCGCGGTGGTTGGGGCGGGGGGTTCGGGGGCTCTGGGCATCGGAAATGGGTATAGTCTTTTCGAGGGTGCTCGTGTGCCCAGTGGGAGGCTCTGATCGAGGCCTGCCATAAAATGGTAAGAAATGCCTAGCGTAGCAGCGCGTGAAATATTAGCCGAGACCGGTGAGCTATATATGCTGGTCCCATGAGGGGTTGGGAGGGATTCGAGCTCTGGTCATGTCGATCGATGTCTTTTCGAGGCCCTCGTGTGCCAGATGGGAGGCTACTGAGTCAGAGGCCTGCCCTAAAATGGCAAGAAATGCCAGTGACGCAGCGTGGGAAATAGTCACGAGGCGGTGGGCTATAGCCTGGTCCCGGGGTTGCAGGGGGCGTCGGAAATGGGTACAATCTTTTCGAGGTCCTCGTGTGCCCAGTGGGACACTTCTGATCGAGGCCGAGGCCTAAAATGGCATGAAATGCCCAATGACCCAGTGTGTGAAATCGTCACGAGGCCGGTGGGCTATAACTGGTCAGCGGGGGTTGGGGAGGGTTTAGGCGGCTCACAGTGGTCGTCGAAAATGGGTCTGATCTTTTCGAGGGTCCTCGTGTGATGGGAAGCTCTTGTCAAGCCTGCCCTAACATGGCAAGAAATACCAAGTGGCGCAGCGCGTGAAATAGTCACGAGGCGGTGGGCTATAATGCTGGTCCTTGAGGGTTGGGGAGGGTTTAGGGACTACAGTCGTCGAAATGGAGTACAGTCTTTTTGAGGTCCTCGTGTGATGGGAGGCTACGGTCGGAGGCACACCTAAAATGGTATGAAATGCCAATGACGCCTTGCGCGTGAAACGGTCGCCGAGGCCGATGGGCTATTACCTTTGGTCCGCGGGGGTTGGGGAGGGGGGTTCGGTGGTTCTGGGCGTCGAAAATGGGTACAGTCTTTTCAAGGGTCATCATGTGCCCAGTGGGAGGCTACGGTCAAGCACTGCCCTAAAATAAGAAATGCCAGAGCGCATCGGGTGAAATAGTCGGAGGCCGGTGGGCTATACTGGTCATGAGGGGTTTGGGGAGGCGGTTCGGGGCTCTGGTCTTGAAAATTAGTACAGTCTTTTCGAGGGTCCTCGTGTGCTTGATGAAGGCTACAGGTCAGAAGCACACCATAAAATCGCAAGAAATGCCCATCAGGCGCATCAGCGTGAAATAGTCGCCGAGGCAGTGGGCTATCGACTTTAGTCATGAGGGTTGGGAGGGGTTCGGGGCTCGATCATCGGAAATGGGTATAGTCTTTTCAGGCCGGTCCTCGTGTGCCTTGATGGGAGGCTACGGTGAGAGCTTGCCTAAAATGGCAAAATGCCCTGCTTGTGGCGTGAAATAGTCGCCGAGGCCGTTGGGCTATAGCCTTTGTTCCGCGGTTGTTGGGGAAGGGGGTTCGGGGGCTCTGGGCATCGGAAATGGGTACAGTCTTTTCGAGGGTGCTCGTGTGCCCAGTGGGAGGCTACGGTCAGAAGCCTGCCATAAAATGGCAAGAAATACCCAGCCAGGCCGCGTGAAATAATCATGAGGCCCAGTGAACTATGTGCCCCAGTCCTTGAGGGTTGGGGAGGGGTTCGGGGCTCACGGTCATCAATCGATACAGTCTTTTCGAGGACCCTCGTGTGCCCGGTGGGAGGCTCTGATCGGAGGCACTGCCTAAAATGGCAAAAATGCCAATGACGCCTGAAGTGTCATAGGCAGGTGGGCTATAGCCTTTGGTCATGGTGTTGGGAGGGGTTGGGGGCTCTGGTCGCCAATGGGTCTGATCTATTCGAGGTCCTCATGTGTCCAGTGGGAGGCTACGGTCAGAAGGCTGCCAAAAATAACAAGAAATGGCCAGCGACACGTGAAATAGTCATAGGGCCGGTGGGCTATATAACCTTTGGTCCCCTTGAGGGTTGGGGAGGGGTTCGGAGGCTCTGGGCATGAAATGGTGCATGTACTGAGGGGTCTCGTGTACCCAGGTGGGAGGCTCTGGTTAGAACCCTGCCCTAAAATGGCAAGAAATGCCCAGTGACGTGGCGATGAAATGATTCTTGAGGCCGGTAGACTATGCTGGTCCTTGGGGGTTGGGAGGGTGTTTCGTGGGCTCTGGTCGTCGGAAATGGGTAAAGTCTTTTCGAGGGTCCTCGTGTGCCCAGTGGGAGGCTACGGTCAGAATCCTGCCGTAAAATGACAAGTCATGCCTTGATCGTGGCAGCGTGAAATAATCGCCGAGCACATGGGCTATAGTCTTTCGTCCGCGGGGGTTGATGAGGGGGTTTCGGGGGCTCTGGGTGTCAGAAATGGGTACAGTCTTTTGAGGGTCCTCGTGTACCCAGTGGGAGATTAGGGTCAGAAGCCTGCGCTAAAATGGCAAGAAATGCCCATCGGCGCAGCGCGTGAAATAGTCCTTAGGGCGGGCTATAACTGGTCATGAGGGTTGGGGGGGGGGGCTGGGGGCCTCTGGGCGTCGGAAATGGGTACAGTCTTCTCAAGGTTTCTCGTGTGCCTAGTGGGAGGCTACAGTCAGAGGCCTGCCCTAAAATGGCAAGAAATGCCAGTATAGCATGAAATAGTCATGGGGCGGTGGGCTATAAGCGTCATTCCAGGGGTTCGGGAGGGTTTGGGGACTCAGCCGCCATGAAATGGGTCTAGCCTTTTGAGTAGCCTCGGGTGCTCGGTGGGAACCCTCTGATGCAGGCCTGCCCTAAAAAGCGAGAAATGTCCCAGCGGGCCTTGTGAAATAGTCTCAAAGCCGGTGGGCTATATGCTAGTCCTTGAGGGGTGGGGTGGGGGGTTGGGGGGCTCTGGCTGTCGGAAATGGGTAAAGTCTTTTCGAGGGTTCTCGTATGCCCAGTGGGAGGCTACGGTCAGAAGCCTGCCCCAAAATGTGAAGCCTTGTGTGGCGCAGCGCGTGAAATAATCATGGGGCGGTGGGCTATAGCCTCAGTCATGAGGGGTAGGGAGGGGGTTCGGGGTTCTTGGCATCGGAAATGGAGTGCAGTCTTTTGGTCCTCGTGTGCAGTGGGAGGCTCGGTCAGAAGCACTGCCTAAAATGTGAAATGCCAGTGCCAGCGCGTGAAATAGTCACCGAGGCCGGCGGGCTATAGCCTTTGGTCCGCGGGGGTTGGGTAGGGGTTCGGGGGTTCTGTCCGTCGGAAATGGGTACAGTCTTTTCGAGGGTCCTCGTATGCCCAGTGGGAGGCTATGGTCAGAAGCCTGCCCTAAAATGGCAAGAAATGCCCTGGGACGCAGCGCGTGAAATAGTCGCCGAGGCCGGTGGGCTATAGCCTTTGGTCCGCGGGGGTTGGGGAGGGGCGTTCGGGGGCTCTGGGCGTCGGAAATGGGTACAGTCCTTTCGAGGGTCCTCGTGTGCCCAGTGGGAGGCTACGGTCAGAAGCCTACCCTATAATGTGAAAATGTCCACAGGCGGGCCTTGTGAAATAGTCTCCAAGCTCGGTGGGCTATAGTCTTTGGTCCGCGGGGGTTGGATAGTGGGTTCGGGGGCTCTGGCTGTCGGAAATGGGTACAGTCTTTTCGAGGGTCCTCGTATGCCCAGTGGGAGGCTACGGTCAGAAGCCTGCCCAAAATGTGAAAATGACCAGCGCAGCCGCGTGAAATAGTCAAGGCGGTGGGCTATAACTGGACCCAGCGGGGTTTGGGGCGGGGGTTTCGGGGGCTCTGGTCGTCAGAAATGGGTACAGTCTTTTCGAGGGTTCTCGTGTACCCAGTGGGGCCTTCTGATTGAAGGACTGCCCTAAAATGGCAAGAAATGCCATGGCCTTGTGCGTGAAAGCAGTCGCCGAGGCAGTGGGCTATAACCTTTAGATCCCATGAGGTTGGGGAGGGACGTTAAGAACTCTGATGCGTCGAAATGGGTACATACGTTGACGGTCCTCGTGTGATGGGAGGCTCTGGTCAGAAGCCTGCCCTAAAATGGCAAGAAATGTCGGCCAGCGTGGCGCGTGAAATAATCACCGAGGCGGTGGGCTATACTGGTCATGAGGGTTGGGGAGGGGGTTTAGGGGGCTCTGGTCGTCGGAAATGGGTACAGTCTTTTTGAGCGTCCTCGTGTGCCTAGTGGGAGGCTACGGTCAGAGGCCTGCCCTAAAATGGCAAGAAATGCCCAGCGGCGCAGCGCATGAAATAGTCACCGAGGCCGGTGGGCTATAGCCTTTGGTCCCATGAGGGTTGGGGAGGGAAGTTACAGAGCTCAGGCGTCAAAATGGGTCTGAGTCTTTTCAGGGTCCTCGTGTGCCCAGTGGGAGGCTAAGGTAAGAAGCCTGCCCTAAAATGGCAAGAAATGCCTTAGCCAGCGCAGTCGTGAAATAGTCACGAGGCGGTGGGCTATACTAGTCCACAGGGGGTTAGGGAGGGGTTTAGGGGCTCTGACAGTCGTCGGAAATGGGTACAGTCTTTTAGAGGTCCTCGTGTGTGCCCATGGGAGGCAGCTCTGATGCTGAAGCCTGCCCTAAAATGGCAAGAAATGCCAGCGGTAGCAGCACCGTCATAATAGGGCTATAGCCTTTGTTCCACGGGGGTTGGGGAAGGTGTTTCGGGGGCTCTGGTCGTCGGAAATGGGTACAGTCTTTTCGAGGGTCCTCGTGTTCCCAGTGGGAGGCTACTGGCAGAAGCACTGCCTAAAATGTGCAAGACATGCCCAAGCGCATGGCGTGAAATAATCATGGGGCGGTGGGCTATGTGCTGGTCCATGAGGGGTTGGGGAGGCGACGTTCGGGGCCTCTGGTCGTCAGAAATGGGTACAGTCTTTTCGAGGGTCCTAGTGTGCCCGGTGGGAGGCTCTTGTCGAGCACTGCCCTAAAATGTGAACATGCCCATCAGTGCGTAGCGTGAAATAGTCATGGGGGCGGTGGGCTATGTGCTGGTCCCGGGGGTTGGGGAGGGGCGTTGGGGCTCAGTCGTCGAAAATGGGTACAGTCTTTTCGAGGGTCCTCGTGTGCCCAGTTTGTGGCTACAGTCAGAAGCCTGCCCTAAAATGGCAAGAAATGCCCAAGGGCGCAGCGCGTGAAATAGTCGCCGAGGCCGGTGGGCTATAACCTTTGGTCCATGGGGGTTGGGGAGGGGGTTTCGGGTGCTCTGGTCGTCGGAAATGGGTACAGTCTTTTCGAGGGTCCTCGTGTGCCCAGTGGAAGGCCACGGTCACAAGCCTGCCCTAAAATGGCAAGACATACCAGTAGCCAGCCGCGTGAAGCAGTCGCCGAGGCGGTGGGCTATAATACTGATGCTTGCGGGGTTGGGGAGGAAGTTCTGGGGCTCACAGGCGTCGAAAATGGGTGCAGGCTTTTCGAGGTCCTCGTGTGATGGGAGGCTCTGGTCAGAAGCCTGCCCCTAAAATGGCAAGAAATGCCAAAAGCGGTATAGCAGCAACGTGAAATAATCATGAGGCCGGTGGGCTATAGCCTTTGGTCCGCGGGGGTTGGGGAGGGACGTTCGGGGGCTCTAGTCGTCCGAAATGGGTACAGTCTTTTTGAGGGTCCTCGTGTGCCCAGTGGGAGGCTCTGATCAGGCCTGCCCCTAAAATGGCAAGAAAATGCTAGCGCCAGCCAGCGTGAAATAGTCAAGGCGGTGGGCTATAGCCTTTGGTCATGCGGGGTTGGGGAGGGTTTAGGGGGCTCTGGTCGTCGGAAATGGGAGTGCAGTCTTTTGAGGGTCCTCGTGTGCCTAGTGGGAGGCTACGGTGGAGGCCTGCCTAAGCGCAAGAAATACCAGTGACACAGTAGCAGAAGCAGTCGCCGAGGCGGTGGGCTATTACTGCTGGTCCAGCGGGTTTGGGGAGGGAAGTTCTGGGGCTCTCGGCGTCGAAAATGGGTACAGTCTTTCCGAGGGTCCTCGGGTGCCCAGTGGGAGGCTACGGTCAGAAGCCTGCCCTAAAATGGCAAGAAATGCCCAGCGGCGCAGTGCGTGAAATAGTCGCCGAGGCCGGTGGGCTATGTACTTTGGTCCGGGGGTTGGGGAGGGGTTTGGGGGTTACGGTCGTCGGAAATGGGTACAGTCTTTTCGAGGTTCTAGTGTACCAGTGGGAGGCTCTGGTTAGAGGCACTGCCCTAAAATGGCAAGAAATGCCAATGGCCGTGCGCGTGAAAGCAGTCGCCAGGCGGTGGGTTATAATAACCTTTGTCCATGAGGGGCTTGGGGAAGGTGTTTGAGGGCTCTGGTCGTCTGAAATGTGTCTGACGGTCTTTTCGAGGTCCTCTTGTGCCCGGTGGGAGGCTACGGTCAAAGCACACTTAAATGGCAAGACATGCCAAAAGCGGTAGCGCATGGCGTCAAATAAGTCAGAGGCAGTCGGCTATAGGCTTTGAGTCCTTGAGGGGTTGGGGAAGGTGTTTGAGGGGCTCAGTGGGGGAAATGGGTACAGTCTTTTCGAGGTCCTAGTGTGCCCAGTGGGAGGCTCTTGTCGGAAGCACTGCCCTAAAATGTGAGACATGCCCAGCAAGCAGCGTGAAATAATCAGCAGGGCGGTGGGCTATAATAACTGGTCATGAGGGTTGGGAGGGGACGTTCGGGGGCTCTGTGCGTCCAGGAAATGGGTACAGACTTTCGAGCGTCCTCGTGTGCCCAATGGAGGCTACAGGTCAGAAGCCTGCCCTAAAATAACAAGAAATGCCCAGCAGGCGCATAGCGTGAAATAGTCACAAGGGCCGTTGGGCTATAGCCTTTAGTCCATGAGGTTGGGAGGGGTTTAGGGGGCTCTGGTCGTCGGGAAATGGGTACAGTCTTTTGAGGGGTCCTCGTGTGCCTAGTGGGAGGCTACGGTCAGGCCTGCCCTAAAATGGCAAGAAATACCAGTGGCGCGCGTGAAGCAGTCAGAGGCAGTGGGCTATATATTGCTGATGTGAGGGGTTGGGAGGAAGTTACGGGGCTCACAGGCGTCGAAAATGGGTACAGGGTTTTCGGGGGTCCTCGTGTGCCCAGTGGGAGGCTAAGGTCAGGAAGCTTACCCCTAAAATGGCAAGAAATGCCAGGCGCAGTCGTGAAATAGTCACCAGGGCAGGTCGCTATGTCCAGTCCTTGAGGGTTGGGGAGGGGTTTAAAGGGGCTCACGGTCGTCGGAAATGGGTCGATCCTCCTAGAGGGTCCTCGTGTGCCCAGTGGGAGGCTCCGGTCAGAAGCCTGCCCTAAAATGGTGAAATGCCAAGCGGTATGTGCGTCAGAATAATCGCCAAGGCCGGTGGGCTATAGCCTTTGTTCCGCGGGGGTTGGGGAAGGTGTTTCGGAGGCTCTGGTCGTCGGAAATGGGTATAGTCTGTTAGAGGGTCCTCGTGTCCCCAGTGGGAGGTTACTGATCGAGCACATACTAAAATGGCAAAAACATGCCCAGCGTGACGCGTGAAATAATCAGCCGGTGGGCTATAGCCTTTGGTACGCGGGGGTGGGGGAGCGGCGTTCGGGGGCTCTGTGCGTCGGAAATGGGTACAGTCATTTCAAGGGTCCTCGTGTGCCAGTGGGAGGCTCTACGGTCAAGCCTGCCCTAAAATGGCAGAAATGTCGGCGGCGTGGCGCGTGAAATAATCACCAAAGGCGGTGGGCTATGTAACCTTTGGTCATGAGGGTTGGGAGGGGTTTAGGGGCTCTGGTCGTCGGATATGGGTACAGTCTTTTCGAGGGTCCTAGTGTGCCCAGTGGGAGGCTACAGTCGAGGCCTACTAAAATGGCAAAAATACCAGTGGCCCTTGCGTGAAGCAGTCGCCAAGGCGGTGGGCTATAATGCTGTGCAGCGGGGTTGGGAGGGAAGTTCTGGGGCTCACAGGCGTCGAAAATGGGTACAGGCTTTTCGAGGGTCCTCGTGTGCCTAGTGGGAGGCTACGGTCAGAGGCCTGCCCTAAAATGGCAAGAAATGCCCAGCGGCGCAGCGCATGAAATAGTCACCGAGGCCGGTGGGCTATAGCCTTTGGTCCGCGGGGGTTGGGGAGGGAAGTTCTGGGGCTCTGGGCGTCCAAAATGGGTACAGTCTTTTCGAGGGTCCTCGTGTGCCCAGTGGGAGGCTAAGGTAAGAAGCTTGCCCTAAAATGGCAAGAAATGCCCAGCGGCGCAGTGCGTGAAATAGTCACCGAGGCCGGTGGGCTATAACTGAGTCCACAGGGGGTTGGGAGGGGTTTGAGGGCTCTGGTGCGTCGGAAATGGGTACTGAGTCTTTTAGAGGTCCTCGTGTGCCAGTGGGAGGCTCTGATGCAAGCCTGCCTAAAATGGCAAGAAATGCTAAGCGGCAGCAACACGTCAAATAATCAGGAGGCGGTGGGCTATAGCCTTTGTTCCACGGGGTTGGGAAGGTGTTTGAGAGCTCACGGTTGTCGGAAATGGAGTCTGAGTCTTTTCGAGGTCCTCGTGTTCCCAGTGGGAGGCTACAGGCAGAAGCACATACTAAAATGTGAGACATGCCCTAAGCGGTAGCAGCGCGTGAAATAATCATGAGGCGGTGGGCTATAAGCCTTTGGTCCATGAGGTTGGGGAGCGGCGGTTGAAAGGGCTCTGGTCGTCGGGAAATGGGTACAGTCTTTTCGAGGGTCCTAGTGTGCCCAGTGGGAGGCTCTTGTCAGCCTGCCTAAAATGTGCAAGACATGCCATGCCAGCGTAGCGTGAAATAATCATGGGCGGTGAGCTATAGCCTTTGGTCCATGAGGGGTTGGGAGAACGTTCGGGGGCTCAGTCGTCGAAATGGGTACAGAACTTTTCGAGGCGTCTCGTGTGTGCCCAGTGGGAGGCTCTGATTCAGAGCACTGCAAAAATGGCAAGAAATGCTTAGTGACGCGCGTGAAATAGTCACATAGGGCCGTTGGGCTATATAACTTTGGTCCTTGAGGGTTGGGGAGGAGGTTTAGGGGCTCTGGTCGTCGAAATGGGTGCAGTCTTTTGAGGGTCTCGTGTGCCTAGTGGCAGGCTACGGTCAGTCCTGCCCTAAAATGGCAAAAATGACCAGGCATGGCGTGAAAGCAGTCAGCGGTGGGCTATACCTGAGTGCTGTGAGGGTTGGGAGGAAGTTACAGGGGCTCTGGGCGTCGAAAATGGGTGAGCTTTTCGAGGTCTCGTGTGCCAGGTGGGAGGCTAAGGTCAGAAGCTTGCAAAATGGCAAGAAAATGCCATGGCCTTGATCGTGAAATAGTCAAGGCAGTGCGCTATAATAACTGGTCCCATGGGGGTTGGGAGGGTTTCAGGGGGCTCAGTGCGTGAAATGGGTACAGTCTTTAGAGGTCCTCGTGTGCCCAGTGGGAGGCTCTGTCAAGCCTGCCCTAAAATGGCAAGAAATGCCAGCGGCGCTGGCGTCAAATAATCAGCCAAGGGGCAGTGGGCTATAGCCTTTGTTCATGAGGGGTTGGGAAGGTGTTTGGAGGCTCACAGTGCGTGGAAATGGGTACAGTCTTTTGAGGGTCTCGTGTTCCCAGTGGGAGGTTCACGGTCAAGCCTGCCTAAAATGGCAAAACATGCCATGGCGCAGCAGCGTGAAATAGTCAGCAAGGCCGGTGGGCTATAGCCTTTGGTCCATGAGGGGTTGGGGAGGCGGCGTTAAAGGGGGCTACAGTGCGTCAGGAAATGGGTACAGTCTTTTTGAGGTCTCGTGTGCCCAGTGGGAGGCTACGGTCAAGCCTGCCCTAAATATGGCAAGAAATGTCGGCGGTAGCGCGTGAAATGATCACCAAGGGCAGTGGGCTATATGCCTGGTCCATGAGGGGTTGGGGAGGGTTTAAAGAGCTCTGGTCTTCGGAAATGGGTACAGTCTTTTGAGGGTCCTCGTGTGCCTAGTGGGAGCTACGGTCAGAGCCTGCCCTAAAATGGCAAAAGAAATGCCCAGCAGGCGCGCGGAAAGCAGTCATGAGCCAGTGGGCTATATGCCTGTTCCTTGAGGGTTGGGAGGGAAATCTTGGGGCTCACAGGCGTCGAAAATGGGTACAGTCTTTTGAAGGGTCCTCGTGTACCCAGGTGGGAGGCTAAGGTCAGAAGCCTGCCTAAAATGGCAGAAATGCCAGTGGCGCGCGCGTGAAATAGTCACCAGGCGGTGGGCTATGTGCCTTTAGTCATGAGGGTTGGGGAGGAAGTTCTGGGGCTCTAAGGCGTCGAAAATGGGTACAGTCTTTTCGAGGTCCTCGTGTGCCTTGAGTGGGAGGCTAAGGTCAGAAGCTTGCCCTAAAATGGCAAGAAATACTTAGCGGCGCGGTCGTGAAATAGTCACGAGGCAGGTGGGCTATAGCCTGAGTCCTTGAGGTTGGGGAGGGGGTTTGAGGGGCTCACAGTGGTCGGAAATGGAGTCTGATCTTTTAGAGGGTCTCGTGTGCCCGGTGGGAGGCTCTGGTCTGAAGCCTGCCTAAAATGGCAAGAAATGCCAAGCGCGTGGCGTCAAATAATCATGGGGCGGTGGGCTATAGCCTTTGTTCCACAGGGGTTGGGAAGGTGTTTGAGCTCAGTGTCGTGGAAATGGGTACAGTCTTTTCGAGGTCCTCGTGTTCCCGATGGGAGGCTAGGGCGAGAAGCCTGCCTAAAATGGAAAAGACATGCCAGTGGCCAGCGCGTGAAATAATCATGCCGAGGCGGTGGGCTATAGCCTTTGGTCCCAGCGGGGTTGGGAGGCGGCGTTCGGGGCTGTAGTCGTGGAAATGGGTACAGTCTTTTCGAGGGTCCCTAGTGTGCCCAGTGGGAGGCTCTTGTCGAGAAGCCTGCCCTAAAATGGCAAGACATACCAGTAGGCGCAACCCGTGAAATAAGTCGCCCGAGGCGGTGGGCTATAGCCTTTGGTCATGAGGGGTTGGGAGGGGACGTTCGGGGGCTCTGGTGCGTCCGAAATGGGTACAGACACCGGCGTCCTCGTGTGCCCAGTGGGAGGCTACGAGTCAAGCCTGCCTAAAATGAGAAATGCTTAGCCAGCGCGTGAAATAGTCACCAAGGCCGTTGGGCTATCTCCTTGCTGGTCCTTGAGGGGTTGGGGAGGGGTTTAGGGGGCTCAGTCGTCGGAAATGGGTACAGTCTTTTTTCAGCTTCTCGTGTGCCCAGTAGGAGGCTACAGTCAGAGGCCTGCCCTAAAATGGCAAAAGAAATACCAGCGCTTATTGCGTGAAAGCAGTCAGCCCGAGGCGGTGGGCTATAACCTTTGGTGCAGCGGGGGTTGGGGAGGGAAGTTGCAGGGCTCACAGACGTCGAAAATGGGTACAGGCTTTTCGAGGTCTCGTGTGCCCAGTGGCAGGCTAACGTCAGAACCTTGCCTAAAATGGCAAGAAATGCCCAGCCAGTAGCAGTCACGTGAAATAGTCACCAAGGGCGGTCGCTATAGCCTTTGGTCCGTGAGGGTTGGGAGGGGTTTGGGGCTACAGTGGTGGGAAATGGGTACAGTCTTTTAGAGGTCTCGTGTGCCCTGTGGGAGGCTACGGTCAGAAGCCTGCCCTAAAATGGCAAGAAATGCCAAGCGGCGCAGCGCGTCAAATAATCGCCGAGGCCGGTGGGCTATAGCCTTTGTTCCGCGGGGGTTGGGGAAGGTGTTTCGGAGGCTCTGGTCGTCGGAAATGGGTACAGTCTTTTCGAGGGTCCTCGTGTGCCCGGTGGGAGGCTACAGGCGAAGCCTGCCCTAAAATGGCAAGACATGCCCAGTAGCGCGTGAAATAATCATGCGAGGCGGTGGGCTATAGCCTTTAGTCGCGGGGTTGGGAGGCGGCGTTGAGCTCTGCTCGTCGGAAATGGTTACAGTCTTTTCGACGTCCTAGTGTGCCCAGTGGGAGGCTCTCAGAAGCCTGCCCTAAAATGGCAAGAAATGCCAGGCGCAGCGCGTGAAATAATCATGAGGCGGTGGGCTATAGCCTTTGGTCATGAGGTTGGGGAGGGCGTTGGGGCTCACAGTGGTCGAAATGGGTACAGACTTTTGGCGTCTCGTGTGCCCAGTGTGAGGCTACGGTCAGAAGCCTGCCCTAAAATGGCAAGAAATGCCCAGAGTCGCGTCGCGTGAAATAGTCACCAAGCCGTTGGGCTATAGCCTTTAGTCATGAGGGTTGGGAGGGGTTTAGGGGGCTCTGGTCGTGAAATGGGTACAGTCTTTTGAGGGTCCTCGTGTGCCTCTTTGGGAGGATTCACTGAGTCAGAGGCCTGCCCTAAAATGGCAAGAAATGCCAGTACGCGCGTCAAGCAGTCATGAGGCGGTGGGCTATAGCCTTTGAGTCACTGTGAGGGTTGGGAGGAAGTTAAGGGCTCACAGGCGTGAAAATGGGTACAGGCTTTTCCGAGGTCTCGTGTGCCAGTGGGAGGCTAAGGTCAGAAGCTTGCCTAAAATGGCAAGAAATGCCAGCGCAGTCGTGAAATAGTCACCGAGGGGCAGTGCGCTGTCAGTCCTTGAGGGTTGGGGAGGGGTTTCGGGGGCTCTGGTCGTCGGAAATGGGTACAGTCTTTTAGAGGGTCCTCGTGTGCCCAGTGGGAGGCTACATTCAGAAGCCTGCCTAAAATGGCAAGAAATGCCAAGCGGCGCCAGCGTCAAATAATCGCGAGGCAGTGGGCTATAGCCTTTGTTCAGCGGGGTTGGGGAAGGTGTTTGGAGGCTCAGTCGTGGAAATGGGTACAGTCTTTTGAGGGTCCTCGTGTTCCCGATGGGAGGTTCGGTCAGAAGCCTGCCTAAAATGGCAAGACATGCTTAGCCATGGCCGCGTGAAATAGTCAGCAAGGCGGTGGGCTATAGCCTTTGGTCATGAGGGTTGGGAGGCGGCGTTCGGGGGCTCTGAGTCGTCGAGAAACAGGTACAGTCTTTTGAGGTCCTCGTGTGCCCAGTGGGAGGCTACGGTCAGAAGCCTGCCTAAAATGTGCAAAAATGTCGGCGGCGTAGCGCGTGAAATAATCACGAGGCCGGTGGGCTATAGTCCTTGAGGGTTGGGGAGGGTTTAGGGGCTCTGGTCTTGAAATGAGTACAGTCTTTTGAGGGTCCTCGTGTGCCTAGTGGGAGGCTACGGTCGAGGCCTGCCTAAAATAGCAAGAAATGCCCAGCGCGCCTGAGAAAGCAGTCATGAGCCCGGTGGGCTATAACTGTTCAGCGGGGTTGGGGAGAAATCTTGGGGCTCTGGGCGTGAAAATGGGTCTGAGTCTTTTGAAGGGTCCTCGTGTGAGTGGGAGGCTAAGGTCAGAGCTTGCCCTAAAATGGCAGAAATGCCTTGGCCAGTGATCGTGAAATAGTCAGAGGCCGGTGGGCTGTACTGGTCCTTGAGGGGTTGGGAGGGGGTTTGAGGGGCTCAGTGGTCGGAAATGGAGTGCAGTCTTTTAGAGGGTCCTCGGTTGCCCTGTGGGAGGCTTCTGTCTGAAGCCTGCCCTAAAATGGCAAGAAATGCTGCGGCTGTGCGCGTCAAATAATCATGAGGCAGGTGGGCTATAGCCTTTGTTCATGAGGTTGGGGAAGGTCTTTCAGGGGGCTCACAGTGGTGAAATGGGTACAGTCTTTTCGAGGTCCTCGTGTTCCCAGTGGGAGGCTACAGGCAGAAGCCTGCCTAAAATGGCAAGACATGACAGCCAGCGCGTGAAATAATCGCCAAGGGCAGTGGGCTATAGCCTTTGGTCCTTGAGGTTGGGAGGCTGACGTTCGGGGCTCTGCTTTCGTCGGAAATGGGTACAGTCTTTTCGAGGTCCTAGTGTACTTGATGGGAGGCTCTTGTCGAAGCCTGCCTAAAATAACAAGACATGCCAGTGTAGCGCCAGCGTGAAATAATCGTCAGAGGCGGTGGGCTATAGCCTTTGGTCCATGAGGGGTTGGGGAGGGAGCGTTAGAGGGGCTCAGTGCGTCCAGAAATGGGTACAGACTTTTGGGCGTCCTCGTGTGCCCGTGTGAGGCTACGGTCAAGCACTGCCCTAAAATAAGCAAGAAATGCCAGGCATGGCGTGAAATAGTCACAGGCCGTTGGGCTATAGCCTTTAGTCATGAGGGTTGGGGAGGGGTTTAGGGGCTCTGAGTAGTCTTTTGAGGGTCTCGTGTGCCTCTTTGGGAGGTTCTGATCAGAGGCCTGCCCTAAAATGGCAAGAAATGCCCAATGGCCATAGCAGTGAAGCAGTCGCCGAGGCCGGTGGGCTATAACAATGCTGTGAGGTTGGGAGGAAGTTACAGGGGCTCTGGGCGTCGAAAATGGGTACAGGCTTTTCGAGGGTCCTCGTGTGCCCAGTGGGAGGATAAGGTCAGAAGCATGCCCTAAAATGGCAAGAAATGCCAATGACGCGATCGTGAAATAGTCACCAAGGCGGTCTATATGCTAGTCCGCGGGGGTTGGGGAGGGGGTTTCGGGGGCTCTGGTCGTCGGAAATGGGTACAGTCTTTTAGAGGGTCCTCGTGTGCCCAGTGGGAGGCTACGGTCAGAAGCCTGCCCTAAAATGGCAAGAAATGCCAAGCGGCGCAGCGCGTCAAATAATCGCCGAGGCCGGTGGGCTATAGCCTTTGTTCCGCGGGGGTTGGGGAAGGTGTTTCGGAGGCTCTGGTCGTCGGAAATGGGTACAGTCTTTTCGAGGGTCCTCGTGTTCCCAGTGGGAGGTTACGGTCAGAAGCCTGCCCTAAAATGGCAAGACATGCCCAGCGGCGCAGCGCGTGAAATAGTCGCCGAGGCCGGTGGGCTATAGCCTTTGGTCATGAGGGTTGGGGAGGCGGCGTTGGAGCTCTGGTCGTCGGAAATGGGTACAGTCTTTTCGAGGGTCCTCGTGTGCCCAGTGGGAGGCTACGGTCAGAAGCCTGCCCTAAAATGGCAAGAAATGTCGAGCGGCGTAGCGCGTGAAATAGTCAAGGCGGTGGGCTATAGCCTTTGGTCCAGTCATGAGGGTTGGGAGGGTTTAGGGGCTCACAGTCGTGGGAAATGGGTACAGTCTTTTGAGGGTCCTCGTGTGTGCCTAGTGGGAGGCTACGGTCAGGCACTGCCTAAAATGGCAAGAAATGCCATGGCCTTGGCCGCGTGAAGCAGTCGCCGAGCCGGTGGGCTATGTGCTAGTCCCTTGCGGGGTTGGGAGAAATCTTGGGGCTCTGGGCGTCGAAAATGGGTACAGTCTTTTGAAGGGTCCTCGTGTACTTGATGGGAGGCTAAGGTCAAGCCTGCCTAAAATGGCAAGAAATGCCATGGCCAGTAGCGTGAAATAGTCTGAGGCGGTGGGCTATAATGCTGGTCCCTTGAGGGTTGGGAGGAAGTTCAGGGGCTCACTGGGCGTCGAAAATGGGTACAGTCGTTTCGAGGGTCTCGTGTGCCCAGATGGGAGGCTAAGGTCAAGCTTGCCTAAAATGGCAAGAAAATGCCAATGGCGCAGTCGTGAAATAGTCCACCGAGGCGGTGGGCTATAGCCTTTGATCCTTGAGGGTTGGGGAGGGGTTTGGGGGCTCTGTGCGTCGGAAATGGGTACAGTCTTTTAGAGGGTCCTCGTGTGCCCAGGTGGGAGGCTCTGATCACAAGCCTGCCTAAAATGGCAAGAAATGCCAAGCGGCGCAGCCGCGTCAAATAATCATGAGGCCGGCGGGCTATAGCCTTTGTTCCAGCGGGGGTTGGGGAAGGTGTTTGGGGGCTCACAGTGGTGAAATGGGTACATTCTTTTCGAGGGTCTCGTGTTCAGTGGGAGGCTACAGGTCACAGCCTGCCCTAAAATGGCAAGACATGCCCAGCGGCGCAGCGCGTGAATTAGTCGCTGAGGCCGGTGGGCTATAGCCTTTGGTCCGCGGGGGTTGGGGAGGGGCGTTCGGGGTCTCTGGTCGTCGGAAATGGGTACAGTCTTTACGGAGGTCCTCGTGTGCCCAGTGGGAGGCTACGGTCAGAAGCCTGCCCTAAAATGGCAAGAAATGTCGAGCGGCGTAGCGTGTGAAATAGTCACCGAGGCCGGTGGTCTATAGCCTTTGGTCCGCGGGGGTTGGGGAGGGGGTTTAGGGGGCTCTGCTCGTCGGAAATGGGTACAGTCTTTTTGAGGGTCCTCGTGTGCCTAGTGGGAGGCTACGGTCAGAGGCCTGCCCTAAAATAAAGAAATGTAGCAGCAGCGTGAAGCAGTCATGAGGCGGTGGGCTATAGCCTTTGGTCCATGAGGGTTGGGAGAAATCTTGGGGCCACAGGCGTCGAAAATGGAGTACTGAGTCTTTTGAAGGGTCCTCGTGTGCCCGTGGGAGAGCTAAGGTCAGTCTGCCCTAAAATGGCAAGAAATGCCCAGTGCGTGGAAATAATCCACAAGGGCGGTGGGCTATAGCCAGTCCCATGAGGGTTGGGAGGGAAGTTGCAGGGCTCACAGGCGTCGAAAATGGGTACAGTCTTTTAGAGGTCTCGTGTGCCCGATGGGAGGCTACAGTCAGAAGCCTGCACTAAAATAACAAGAAATGCCAACCGGCGTAGCGTCAAATAATCGCCCGAGGGCGGTGGGCTATAGCCTTTGTTCCATGGGGTTGGGGAAGGTGTTTGGGGCTCAGTGGTGGAAATGGGTACAGTCTTTTGAAGGGTCCTCGTGTTCCCAGTGGGAGGCTACGGTCAGAAGCCTGCCCTAAAATGGCAAGAAATGCCAAGCGGCGCAGCGCGTCAAATAGTCTCCGAGGCCGGTGGGCTATAACTTTGTTCATGAGGGGTTGGGAAAGGTGTTTGGAGGCTCACAGTGCGTCGGAAATGGGTACATTCTTTTCGAGCGTCCTCGTGTTCCCAGTGGGAGGCTCCGGTCAAGCACACTAAAATGGCAAGACATGCCAATGGCGCAGCGCGTGAAATAATCGCCAAGGCGGTGGGCTATAGCCTTTGGTCCCTTGAGGTTGGGGCGGCGTTGGGGGCTCACAGGTACAGTCTTTTAGAGGTCTCGTGTGCCCAGTGGGAGGCTACAGTCAAGCCCTAAAATGGCACGAAATGCCAACGGCGCAGCGCGTCAAATAATCGCCGAGGCCGCTGGTCTATAGCCTTTGTTCAGCGGGGGTTGGGGAAGGTGTTTGAGGGGCTCACAGTGGTCGGAAATGGAGTACAGTCTTTTCGAGGTCCTCGTGTTCCAGTGGGAGGCTACGGTCGAAGCCTGCCCTAAAATGCAAGACATGCCAGTATGGCCAGCGTGAAATAATCATGGGGCAGTGGGCTATAGCCTTTGGTCCACGGGGGTTGGGGAGCGACGTTCGGGGGCTCTGGTCGTCGGAAATGGGTACAGTCTTTTCGAGGGTCCTCGTGTGCCCAGTGGGGTCGCCGAGGCCGGTGGGCTATAGCCTTTGGTCCGCGGGGGTTGGGGAGGGGGTTTAGGCGGCTCTGGTCGTCGGAAATGGGTACAGTCTTTTCGAGGGTTCTCGTGTACCCAGTGGGAGGCTCTGATTAGAGCCTGCCCTAAAATGTGAAAATGCCAGCGCGTAGCGTGAAAGCAGTCGCCGAGGCAGTGGGCTATAACTTTGGTCATGAGGGTTGGGGAGGGGTTTAGGGGACTACAGTGGTCGGAAATGAGTCTGATCTTTTGAGGGTTCTCGTGTACCAGTGGGAGGCTACGGTTAGCGGCCTGCCCTAAAAGGGTAAAAATGCCAGTGGCTTGGCCGCGTGAAAGCAGTCACCGAGGCGGTGGGCTATAGCCTTTAAGTCATGAGGTTGGGGAGAGGGTTTAGGGGCTACAGTGGTCGAAAATGGGTACAGTCTTTTGAGGGTCCTCGTGTGTGATGGAGGCCACAGTCACAAGCCTGCCCTAAAATGGCAAGACACGCCCAGTGAGCGCAACACGTGAAAGCAGTCGAGGCAGTGGGCTATAGACTTTGGTCCTTGAGGGTTGGGGAAGGTGTTTGAGGGCTCAGTGGGTTGGAAATGGGTACAGACTTTTGAGGGTCTGGTGTGCCCAGTGGGAGGCTACTTCAGAAGCCACACTAAAATGGCAAGATGCCAGTAGTGACCAAAGCGTAAAAATAGTCAAATGCCTTTGGTCCATGAGGGGTTGGGAGGGCGTTCGGGGCTCTGGTGCGTCTGAAATGGGTACAGTCTTTGAGGTCTCGTGTGCCCGGTGGGAGGCTCTGGTCAGGAAGCACGCCACTAAAATGGCAAGAAATGCCCAGCGGCGCAGCGCGTGAAATAGTCACCGAGGCCGGTGGGCTATAGCCTTTGGTCCGCGGGGGTTGGGGAGGGGGTTTAGGGGGCTCTGGTCGTCGGAAATGGGTACAGTCTTTTTGAGGGTCCTCGTGTGCCTAGTGGGAGGCTACGCTCAGAGGCCTGCCCTAAAATGGCAAGAAATACCCAGCGGCGTAGCGCGTGAAACGGTCACCGAGGCCGGTGGGCTATGTGCTAAATCCATGAGGGGTTGGGAGGGTTTGAGGGCTCTGGTCGTCGGAAATGGGTACAGTCTTTTTGAGGGTCCTGGTGTGCCCAGTGGGAGGCTACTTGAAGCACATACTAAAATGGCAAGAAGATGCCAATGCGCAGCGCGTGAAATAATCCATAGGGCCGGTGGGCTATAGCCTTTAGTCCTTGAGGGTTGGGGAGGGGCGTTCGGGGCTGGTGCGTCTGAAATGGGTACAGTCTTTTCGAGGGTCTCGTGTGCCCGAGGAGGCTACGGTCAGGAAGCCTGCCTAAATATGGCAAGAAATGCCAGCGCCAGCGTGAAATAATCACCAGGCGGTGGGCTATAACTTTGGTCCTTGAGGGGTTGGGAGGGGTTTTATGGGGCTATGGTCGTAGGAAATGGGTAAAGTCTTTTTGATGGTCCTCGTGTGCCAAGTGGGAGTCTAAGCTCAGAGGCCTGCACTAAAATTGCAAGAAATGCCAGTGGCTTGTGCGTGAAAGCAGTCGCCCGAGCCGGTGGGCTATGTGCTGGTCAGCAGGGGTTGGGAGAAATCTTGGGGCTCACAGGCGTCGAAAATGGGTACAGTCTGTTCAAGGGTCCTCGTGTGCACAGTGGGAGGCTAAGGTCAGAAGCGTGCCCTAAAATGGCATGAAATGCCCAGCGCAGCGTGAAATAGTCACAGGCGGTGGGCTATAACCTTTGGTCCTTGAGGTTGGGAGGAAGTTACTGGGCTCACAGGCGTGAAAATGGGTACAGTCTTTTCGAGGTCCTCGTGTGATGGGAGGCTAAGGTCAAGCTTGCCCTAAAATGGCAAGAAATACAGCCAGGCGCAGTCGTGAAATAGTCAAGGGCGGTGGGCTATAACTGCTGGTCATGAGGGTTGGGGAGGGGGTTTCGGGGGCTCTGGTCGTCGGAAATGGGTACAGTCTTTTAGAGGGTCCTCGTGTGCCCAGTGGGAGGCTACGGTCAGAACCCTGCCCTAAAATGGCAAGAAATGCCAATCGGCGCAGCGCGTCAAATAGTCGCCGAGGCCGGTCGGCTATAGCCTTTGTTCCGCGGGGGTTGGGGAAGGTGTTTGAGGCTCAGTGGTCGTGAAATGGGTACAGTCTTTTCGAGGGTCCTCGTGTGCCAGTGGGAGGCTCTGATCAGAAGCCTGCCCTAAAATAGCAAGAAATGTCGAGCAGCGTGGCGCGTGAAATAATCATAGGGCGGTGGGCTATAGCCTGGTCCATGAGGGTTGGGGAGGGGTTTAGGGGCTCAGTGAGTGAAATGGAGTGCAGTCTTTTGAGGGTCCTCGTGTGCCCAGTGGGAGGCTACGGTCAGAGGCCTGCCTAAAATGGCAAGAAATACCCATGGCGTGGCGCGTGAAAGCAGTCACCAAGGGCCGGTGGGCTATAACCTTTAAATCCATGAGGTTGGGGAGGGGTTTAGGGGGCTCACAGTGGTAATGGGTACAGTCTTTTTTGAGGGTCCTCGTGTGATGGAGGCCCAGTCACAAGCCTGCCCTAAAATGGCAAGACACGCCAGCGCACGTGAAGCAGTCATGGGGCAGTGGGCTATAGACTTTAGTCCATGAGGTTGGGAAGGTGTTTGGGGCTCTGGTCGTCGGAAATGGGTCAGTCTTTTTGAGGTCTGGTGTGCCCAGGTGGGAGGCTACTGAAGCCTGCCCTAAAATAGCAAGAGATGCCAGTGGCCGCGTGAAATAGTCACAGGCGGTGGGCTATAGCCTTTGGTCATGAGGGTTGGGGAGGAGGGCGTTCGGGGGCTCAGTGGTCAAATGCGAAATGGGTACAGTCTTTTCGAGGTCCTCGTGTGCCCGGTGGGAGGCTACTGGTCAAGAAGCCTGCCCTAAAATGGCAAGAAATACCCAGTAGCGTGGCGTGAAAGCAGATCACAAAGGCGGTGGGCTATAGCCTTTAAATCCCTTGAGGGTTGGGGAGAGGGTTTAGGGGGCTCAGTGGTCGTGGAAATGGGTACAGTCTTTTGAGGTCCTCGTGTGCCCGATGGAAGGCCACAGTCACAAGCCTGCCTAAAATGGCAAGACACGCCCATGTGGCGCAACACACGTGAAGCAGTCGCCGAGGCAGTGGGCTATAGACTTTGGTCATGAGGTTGGGGAAGGTGTTTGGGGCTCTGGTCATGAAATGGGTACAGATCTTTTGAGGTCTGGTGTGCCCGGTGGGAGGCTACTTTCAAGCACGCCCTAAAATGGCAAAAATGCCAGCGTCATGGCGTGAAATAGTCACGAGGCGGTGGGCTATAGCCCCAGTCCATGAGGGTTGGGGAGGGGTTTAGGGGCTCTGGTCGTCGGAAATGGGTACAGTCTTTTGAGGGTCCTCGTGTGCCTAGTGGGAGGCTACGCTCAGGAGGCACTGCCCTAAAATGGTAAAAATACCCAGTGGCGTGGGCGTGAAAGCGATCACCAAGGGCGGTGGGCTATAACCTTTAGATCCCGGGGGTTGGGGAGGGGTTTAGGGGCTCTGGTCGAAAATGGGTGCAGTCTTTTCGAGGGTCCTCGTGTGCCAGGTGGAAGGCCACTGAGTCACAAGCCTGCCTAAAATGGCAAGACATGCCGGCCAGGCAACACGTGAAGCAGTCATGGGGCGGTGGGCTATAGCCTTTGGTCATGAGGGTTGGGAGGGAAGTTACAGGGGCTCTGGGCGTCAAAAATGGTACAGTCTTTTCGAGGGTCTGGTGTGCCCGGTGGGAGGCTACTGAGTCAAGCCTGCCTAAAATGGCAAGAAATGTCGGCCGCAGCGCGTGAAGCAGTCGCCGAGGCCGGTGGGCTATGTGCTGCTGGTCATGAGGGGTTTGGGAGGATGCAGGGCTCTGGTCGTCGGAAATGGGTACAGTCTTTTCAAGGGTCCTAGTGTGCCAAGTGGGAGGCTACTGTCAGAAGCCTTCCCTAAAATGGCAAGACATGCCAGGCGTGCGTGAAATAAGTCACCAGGGCGGTGGGCTATAGCCTTTGGTCTGCGGGGGTTGGGGAGGCGGTTCAGGGGGCTCTGGTCGTCGGAAATGGGTACAGTCTTTTTGAGGGTCCTCGTGTGCCTAGTGGGAGGCTACGGTCAGAGGCCTGCCCTAAAATGGAAAGAAATGCCTAGCGGCGCAGCGCGTGAAACGGTCGCCGAGGCCGGTGGGCTATAGCCTTTAGTGCAGGGGTTGGGAGGGAAGTTGCAGGGCTCTGGGCGTGAAAATGAGTACAGTCTTTTCGAGGTCCTTGTGTGCCAGTGGGAGGCTAAGGTCAAGCTTGCCCTAAAATGGCAAGAAATGCCAGCAGGCGCAGTCGTGAAATAGTCAAGGGCGGTGGGCTATAACTGGTCATGAGGGGTTGGGGAGGGGTTTGGGGGCTCAGTCGTCGGAAATGGGTACAGTCTTTTCGAGGGTCCTCGTGTGCCCAGTGGGAGGCTACGGTCAAGCCTGCCCTAAAATGTAAGAAATGCCAATGGCGCAGCGCGTCAAATAATCACGAGGCGGTGGGCTATAGCCTTTGTTCATGAGGTTGGGAGGGTCTTTCGGGGGCTCTGGAGTCTGAAATGTGTACAGTCTTTTCGAGGGTCCTCGTGTTCCCAGTGGGAGGCTCTGATGTCAAGCCTGCCCTAAAATGCAAGACATGCCAGCAGCGCAGCGCGTGAAATAGTCATGGGGCGGTGGGCTATAGCCTTTGGTCCATGAGGTTGGGAGGCGTCGTTCGGGGGCTCTGGTGCGTCGAAATGGGTACAGTCTTTTCGAGGTCCTCGTGTGCCCGATGGGAGGCTACGGTCAGAAGCCTGCCTAAAATGGCAAGAAATGTCGGCGGCGTGCTCGCGTGAAATAGTCACGAGGCCGGTGGGCTATGTGCTGGTCATGAGGGTTGGGGAGGGGTTTAGGGGCTCAGTGGTGGAAATGGGTACAGTCTTTTCGAGGTCTCGTGTGATGGGAGGCTAAGGTCAAGCCTGCCCTAAAATGTGCAAGAAATGCCAGCCGCGGTCGTGAAATAGTCACAGGGCGGTGGGCTATAATAACCTGGTCCCATGAGGGGTTGGGAGGGGTTTAAGGGGCTCTGGTCGTGAAATGGGTACAGTCTTTTGAGGTCTGGTGTGCCCGGTGGGAGGCTACTGAAGCCTGCCCTAAAATGGCAAGAAATACCGGCGTGGCGCGTGAAAGCGATCACAGGCGGTGGGCTATATGCTAGTCATGAGGGTTGGGAGGGGTTTAGGGGCTCTGAGTCGTGAAATGGGTACAGTCTTTTCGAGGGTCCTCGTGTGCAAAGTGGAAGGCCACGGTCACAAGCCTGCCCTAAAATGGCAAGACCATGGTACGCAGCACGTGAAGCAGTCGCCCAAGGCAGTGGGCTATAGACTTTAGTCATGAGGGGTTGGGAAGGTGTTTGAGGGCTCACAGTCGTCGGTAATGGGTACATTCTTTTTGAGGGTCCTGGTTTGCCCTTTGGGAGGCTACTTTCAGATGCCTGCCCTAAAATGGCAAAAATGCCCAGTGACTTAGCGTGAAATGATCACAGGGCAGTGGGCTATAACTAGTCATGAGGTTGGGGAGGGGGTTTCGGGGGCTCTGGTCGTCGGAAATGGGTACAGTCTTTTTGAGGGTCCTCGTGTGCCTAGTGGGAGGCTACGCTCAGAGGCCTGCCCTAAAATGGTAAGAAATACCCATGGCGTGGCGTGAAAGCGATCACCGAGGCGGTGGGCTATGTGCCTTTAAAGTCATGAGGGGTTGGGGGTGTTTGGGGGCCTCTGGTCGTCGAAAATGGGTACAGTCTTTTCGAGGTCCTCGTGTACTTGATGGAAGGCCACAGTCACAAGCCTGCCCCTAAAATGGCAAGACATGCCAATGGCGCAACACGTGAAGCAGTCATAGAGACGGTGGGCTATAGCACTGGTCATGAGGGGTTGGGAGGAGGAAGTTACAGGGCTCTGGGCGTCAAAAATGGGTCTGATCTTTTCGAGGTCCTCGTGTGCCCGGTGGGAGGCTACTGGTCAAGCCTGCCCTAAAATGGCAAGAAATGTCGGCGCAGCGCGTGAAAGCATCGCCGAGGCGGTGGGCTATAGCCTTTGGTCCCATGAGGGTTTGGGAGGGATGTTCAGAGGCTCTGACAGGCGTCGAAAATGGGTCTGATCTTTTCAAGGGTCCTAGTGTGCCCGGTGGGAGGCCTCTTGTCAGAAGCCTTCCTAAAATGTGAGACATGCCCAGTAGCCAGCGTGAAATAGTCAAGGGCCGGTGGGCTATGCTTTGGTCTGCGGGGTTGGGGAGGCGGTTCGGGGGCTCAGTGGTCGGAGAAATGGGTCTGAGTCTTTTGAGGTCTCGTGTGCCTAGTGGGAGGCTCTGATCGAGGCCTGCCTAAAATGGAAAGAAATGCCCTAGCAGGCGTAGCGCGTGAAAGCAGTCGCCGAGGCGGTGGGCTATAGTGCTTTAGTCAGTGAGGGGTTGGGGAGGGAAGTTACGGGGCTCAGGCGTCAATGGGTACAGTCTTTTCGAGGGTCCTCGTGTGCCAGTGGGAGGCTAAGGTCAGGCGTGCCTAAAATGGCAAGAAATGCCAGTGGCGCAGTCGTGGAAATAGTCACCAAGGCAGTGGGCTATAGCCCAGTCCGCGGGGTTGGGGAGGGGGGTTTGGGGGCTCTAGTCATCGAAAATGGGTACAGTCTATTCGAGGGTCCTCGTGTGTCCAGTGGGAGGCTACGGTCGGAAGCCTGCCCAAAAACGGCAAGAACTGCCCAGCGGCAGTAGCGTCAAATAATCACAGGCGATTGGGCTATAGCCTTTGTTCAGAGGTTGGGAAGGTGTTTGGGGGCTGCAGTGGGTTGGAAATTGGTACAGTCTTTTCGAGGGTCCTCGTGTTCCCAGTGGGAGGCTACGGTCAAGCCTGCCCTAAAATGTAAGACATGCCAGGCGCAGCGCGTGAAATAATCATGGGGCAGTGGGCTATAGCCTTTAGTCCTTGAGGGGTTAGGGAGGCGTCGTTGAGGCTCTGAGTCGTCCGAAATAAATGGGTACAGTCTTTTCGAGGGTCCTCGTGTGCCCGGTGGGAGCTCTGATCAAGCCTGCCCTAAAATGGCAAGACATGCCAATGGCGCGTGTGAAATAATCGCGCCGGGCAGTGGGCTATTGCCTTTGGTCATGAGGGTTGGGGAGGGCGTTCGGGGTTCTGGTCGTCAGAAATGGGTACAGTCTTTTCGAGGGTCTCGTGTGCCCAGTGGGAGCTCTGGTCAAGCCTGCCTAAAATAGCAAGAAATGCCAGTGGCAGCGCGTAGTGGAAATAGTCACAAGGCGGTGGGCTATGTGCTTTGGTCCCGGGGTTGGGAGGGGTTTAGGGGGCTCTGGTGCGTGAGAAATGGTTACAGTCTTTTAGAGGGTTCTCGTGTACAGTGGGAGCTACAGTTAGAGGCACAGCCTAAAATGGCAAGAAATGCCATGGCCTTGCGTGAAGCAGTCAGGGGCGGTGGGCTATGTGCTGGTCAGCTTGAGGGTTGGGAGGAAGTTACAGGCTCAGGCGTCAAAAATGGGTACGGTCTTTTCGAGGGTCCTCGTGTGCCCAGTGGGAGGCTAAGGTCAGAAGCCTGCCCTAAAATGGCAAGAAATGCCAGTAGCCAGTGATCGTGAAATAGTCAAGGGCGGTGGGCTATATGGTCCTTGAGGTTGGGAAGGGGTTTGGGGCTCACAGTGGTCGTCGGAAATGGTTCCAATCTTTTAGAGGGTCCTCGTGTGCCCAATGGGAGGCTAAGGTCAAGCCTGCTTGAAAATGGCAAGAAAATGCCAATGACGCAGTCGTGAAATAGTCACCAAGGCGGTGGGCTATAGCCTGTCCCATGAGGGGTTGGGAAGGTGTTTGAGGGCTCTGGTCATCGGAAATGGGTACAGCCTTTCGAGGGTCCTAGTGTGCCAGTGGGGAGCTCTTGTCAGAAGCACTGCCCTAAAATGGCAAGAAATGCCAATGTGTGTGGCGTGAAATAATCACCAAGGCAGGTGGGCTATAGCCTTTGGTCCCATGAGGTTGAGGAGGAAGGTTGTTCGGGGGTTCTGTTCGTCCGAAATTGGTACAATCTTTTCGAGGTTCCTCGTGTGCCCAGTGGGAGGCTACGGTCGAAGCCTGCCCTAAAATAGCAAGAAATGCCAATGGCGCAGCGTGAAATAATCCACAGGCAGTGGGCTATAACTGGTCCATGAGGTTGGGGAGGGGTTTTAGGGGGCTCTGGTCGTCGGAAATGGGTACAGTCTTTTCGAGTGTTCTCGTGTACACAGTGGGAGCTACGGTTAGAGGCCTGGCCTAAAATGGCAAGAAATGCCCAGTGGCGCAGCGCGTGAAACGGTCGCCGAGGCCGGTGGGCTATAGCTTTTGGTCATGAGGGGTTGGGGAGGAAGTTGCAGGGCTCAGGCGTCAAAAATGGAGTGCAGTCTTTTCGAGGTCCTCGTGTGCCCGGTGGGAGGCTAAGGTCAAGCCTGCCCTAAAATGGCAAGAAATGCCAGTGGCGCGGTCGTGAAATAGTCAAGGGCGGTGGGCTATATGTGCTAGTCCTTGAGGTTGGGAAGGTGTTTGGCGGCTACAGTGGTGAGTAATCTGATCTTTCGAGGTCTAGTGTGCCCGGTGGGAGGCTCTTGCCAGAAGTCTGCCCTAAATGGCAAGAAATGCCAGTGGCGCATGTGCGTGAAATAGTCCTAGGCGGTGGGCTATGCTGGTCCCTTGAGGGTTGGGGAAGGTGTTTCGGCGGCTCTGGTCGTCGGAAATGGGTACAGTCTTTTCGAGGGTCCTAGTGTGCCCAGTGGGAGGCTACTGCCAGAAGTCTGCCCTAAAATGGCAAGAAATGCCCAGCGGCGCAGCGCGTGAAATAGTCACCGAGGCCGGTGGGCTATAGCCTCTGGTCCGCGGGGGTTGGGGGGGGTTTAGGAGGCTCTGGTCGTCGGAAATGGGTACAATCTTTTTGAGGGTCCTCGTATGCCTAGTGGGAGGCTACGGTCATAGGCCTGCCCTAAAATGGCAAGAAATGCCAATGGCCTTGTGCGTGAAGCGATCGCCGGGCGGTGGGCTATAGCCTTTAGTCATGAGGGTTGGGGAGGGGTTTAGGGGCTCAGTGTCGGAAATGGGTACAGTCTTTTCGGGGTTCTCGTGTACACTGATGGGAGCTACAGTTGAGGCACTGGCCTAAAATGGCAAGAAATGCCAATGGCTTGTGCGCGTAAAGCAGTCAGAGGCGGTGGGCTATAACCTTTGGTCCCATGAGGTTGGGAGGAAGTTACTGGGGTTGCAGGCGTCAAAAATGGGTCTGAGTCTTTTGAGGGTCCTCGTGTGCCCAGTGGGAGGTTAAGGTCAAGCCTGCCCTAAAATGGCAAGAAATGCCAGCCAGCGATCGTGAAATACTCATAGAGGCGGTGGGCTATAGCCTGGTCCTTGAGGGTTGAGGAAGGGGTTTAGGGGGCTCAGTGCGTCGAAATGGGTACAATCTTTCGAGGTCCTCGTGTGCCCGATCGGAGGCTACGGTCAGAAGCACTGCCCTAAAATGGCAAGAAATGCCCGGTAGCATGCGCGTGAAATAGTCAAGGGCCGGTGGGCTATAGCCTTTGGTCCTTGAGGGTTGGGGAGGGTTTAGGGGGCTCACAGTGCGTGGGAAATGGGTACAGTCTTTTTAGGGGTCCTCGTGTGCCAGGGATTGGTGGCTACAGTCAGGATACTGCACTAAAATGGCAAGACATGCCCGTGGCCAGCGCGTGGGAAATAGTCAAGGGCGGTGGGCTATAGCCTTTGGTCATGAGGGGTTGGGGTGGTTTGTTCGGGGGCTCTGGTGGCGAAATGGGTCTGCAGTCTTTTCGAGGTCTCGTGTGCCCGGTGGGAGGCTACGGTCAAGGCCTGCCCTAAAATGACAAGAAATGCCCATGGCATGGCCGCGTGAAATAATCACCAAGGGCGGTGGGCTATAATGCCTTTAGTCCCATGAGGGGTTGGGGAGGGTTTGGGGGCTCAGTGGGTGAAATGGGTGCAGTCTTTTGAGGGTTCTCGTGTACCACAGTGGGAGCTACAGTTGAGGCCTGGCCTAAAATAGCAAGAAATGCCAGTGGCAGCGCGTGAAAGCAGTCACAGGCGGTGGGCTATAACCTTTGGTCCTTGAGGGTTGAGGAAGGGGTTTAGGGGCTCACTGGTCGTAAGAAATGGGTACAGTCTTTCGAGGGTCCTCGTGTGCCCAGTGGGAGGCTAAGGTCAGAAGCCTGCCTAAAATGGCAAGAAATGCCCAGTAGCGCAGTCGTGAAATAGTCACAAGGGCGGTGGGCTATAGCCTTTGGTCCATGAGGGGTTGGGAAGGTGTTTAGGGCTCACGGTGGTCGGAAATGGGTGCAGTCTTTTGAGGGTTCTCGTGTACACAGTGGGAGGCTCTGATTAGAGGCCTGCCTAAAATGGCAAGAAATGCCAGTGGCGCGAGCATGAAACAGTCAGGCAGTGGGCTATAGCTTTGAGTCCTTGAGGGTTGGGAGGAAGTTGAGGGGCTCACAGGCGTCAAAAATGGGTGCAGTCTTATCGAGGGTCCTCGTGTGCCCAGTGGGAGGCTAAGGTCAGAAGCATGCCCTAAAATGGCAAGAAATTCCCAGAGGCGCAGATCATGAAATAGTCAACGAGGCCGGTGGGATATAGCACTGGTCCCATGAGGGGTTGAGGGAAGGGGTTTGAGGGGCTCAGTGCGTCAGAAATGGGTACAGTCTTTCGAGGGTCTCGTGTGCCCAATGGGAGGCTAAGGTCAAGCCTGCCTAAAATAAAAGAAATGCCAGTGGCCTTGATCGTGAAATAGTCAAGGCGGTGGGCTATAGCCAGTCCTTGAGGGTTGGGAAGGTGTTTTGGGGGCTCTGGGCGTGAAATGGGTACAGTCTTTTCGAGGTTCGTGTACCACAGTGGGAGCTAAGGTTAGAGGCCTGGCCTAAAATGGCAAGAAATGCCAATGACGCCTTGATCGTGGAAAGCAGTCGCCGAGGCGGTGGGCTATAACACTTTGGTCCAGAGGGTTGGGAGGGAAGTTTTGGGGCTCTGGGCGTCAAAAATGGAGTGCAGTCTTTTCGAGGTCTCGTGTGCCCAGATGGGAGGCTAAGGTCAGAAGCACCCCTAAAATGGCAAGAAATGCCTTGGCCTGTGATCGTGAAATAGTCACCGGGCGGTGGGCTATAACTGCCCCAGTCATGAGGGGTTGAGGGAAGGGTTTGGGGGCCTCAGTGGTCGGAAATGGGTACAGCCTTTTCGAGGTCCTCGTGTGCCCAGTGGGAGGCTAAGGTCAGAAGCCTGCCCTAAAATGGCAAGAAATGCCAATGACGCAGTGTGAAATAGTCATGGGGCCGGTGGGCTACTGTAACTTTAGTCCCATGAGGGGTTGGGAAGGTGTTTGGCGGCTCTGGTGCGTGAAATGGGTCTGATCTTTTCGAGGGTCTCTAGTGTGCCCAGTGGGAGGCTCTTGAAGTCTGCCCTAAAATGGCAAGAAATACCCAGTGGCGCAGCGCGTGAAATAGTCACCAAAGGGCGGTGGGCTATACTGGTCCCATGAGGGTTGAGGAGGGTTGTTTGGGGGCTACAGTGCGTCAGAAATGGGTACATGATCTTTTCGAGGGTCCCTCGTGTGCCCAGTGGGAGGCTCTGATCAGAAGCCTGCCTAAAATGGCAAGAAATACCCATGGCCTTGTGATCGTGAAATAGTCAAGGGCGGTGGGCTATGTGCTGGTCCAGCGGGGTTGGGGAAGGTGTTTGGCGGCTCGGTCGTCGGAAATGGGTACAGTGTTTTCGAGGCCCTCGTGTACGTGCCCAGTGGAAAGGCTACAGTCACAAGCCTGCCTAAAATGGCAAGACATGCCAGTGGCGCAGCGCAACGTGAAATAGTCATGAGTCCGGTCGCTATAAGCCTTTGGTCCAGCAGGGTTGGGAAAGGTGTTTGAGGGGCTCACAGTCGTCCAGGTGGGTACAGTCTTTTCGAGGGTCTCGTGTGCCCGGTGGGAGGCTCTGATCGAGCACCTGCCCTAAAATGTGAGACATGCCCAGTGGCGCGTGAAATGAAATAGTCACCGAGGCCGGTGGGCTATAGCCTTTAGTCGCGGGGGTTGGGAGAGGGCGTTGGGGGCTCGATCGTCGAAATAGGTACAGTACCTCTTTTCAAGGGTCCTCGGGTGCCCAGTGGGAGGCTACGATCAAGCACTGCCCTAAAATGGCAAGAAATGCCAATGTATGTGCGTGAAATAATACCGAGGGCGGTGGGCTATAACCTGCTCCATGAGGGGTTGGGAGGCGTTTAGGGGGCTCACGGTCGGAAATGGGTACAGTGTTTTGAGGGGTCTCGTGTGCCAGATGGGAAGGCCCATGGTCACAAGCACATACTAAAATGGCAAGACATGCCCAGCCAGTGGCAGTGGAAATAATCGTAGAAGTCCGGTGGGCTATAGCCTTTAGTCCATGAGGGGTTGGGGAAGGGTGTTTGAGGGGCTACTGTTCGTCGGAAATGGGTACAGTCTTCTTGAGGGTCCTCGTGTGCTTGATGGGAGCTCGGTCAGAGCCTGCCTAAAATGGCAAGAAATACCAGCCAGCGCAATAGCGTGGAAATAGTCAACGAGGCAGGTGGACTATATGCTTTAGTCCATGAGGGGTGGGAGGGGTTTGGGGTTACAGTCGTGGGAAATGGAGTGCAGTCTTTTAGGGTCTCGTGTGCCCAGGTTGGAGACTAAGGTCGAAGCTTGCCATAAAATGGCAAGACATTCCAATGGCCTTAGCGCGTAGAAATAATCATAGGTAGGTGGGCTATAGCCTTTGGTCCACGGGGTTGGGGGGGGGTTTCGGTGGCTCTGGTCGTAAATGGGTCTGATCCTTCGAGGGTCTCGTGTGCTTGAGTGGGAGGCTAAGGTCAAGCACACCTAAAATGGCAAGAAATGCCCAGCGGCAAAGCGCGTGAAATAGTCGCCGAGGCCGGTGGGCTATAACCTTTGGTCCACGGGGGTTGGGGAAGGTGTTTCGGGGGCTCTGGTCGTCGGAAATGGGTACAGTCTTCTTGAGGGTCCTCGTGTGCCCAGTTGGAGGCCAGTCACAAGCCTGCCCTAAAATTACAAGACATGCCAGTATTGGCCGTGAAATAGTCAGTAAGTCCGTTGAATACTATGGCCTTTAGTCCTTGAGGGGTTGGGGAAAGGTGTTTGAGAATCTTGTCGTCGGAAATGGGTCAGTCTTCTTGAGGGTCCTCGTGTGCCCAGTGGGAACTACTGATCGAGCCTGCCCTAAAATGGCAAAAATACCAGTGGCCTTGATCAGAGAAATATTCATGAGCAGGTGGACTATAGCCTTTGGTCCATGAGGGGGTGGGAGGGGTTTCAGGGGTTAAGTCATGGGAAATGGGTACAGTCTTTTTAGGGTCTCGTGTGCCCGATTGGAGACTCTGATTGAAGCACCTGCCATAAAATGGCAAGAAATGCCCAGCCAGTGTGGCCAGCGTGAAATAATCACTTAGGGCAGGTGGGCTATACTGTGCTGGTCCCGCAGGGGTTGGGGAGGGTTTGAGCTCTGGTGCGTGAAATGGGTACAGTGATTTGAGGTCCTCGTGTGCGATGGGAGGCTAAGGTCAGGCTGCCCTAAAATGGCAAAATGCCAATGGCCTTGTGCGTGAAATAATCGCAAGTCAGGTGGGCTATAACAACTGGTCCCACAGCGGTTGGGGAAGGTGTTAAGGGGGCTCTGATGGTCGGAAATGGGTACAGTGTTTTCGAGGTCCTCGTGTGCCCAGGTGGAAAACCACAGTCACAAGCCTGCCCTAAAATAGCAAGACATGCCCAGTGGCCTTGTGCGTGAAATAATCGCCATGAGTCGGTGGGCTATAGCCTTTAGTCCCAGCGGGGTTGGGGAAGGTGTTTGAGGCTCTGTTCATCGGAAATGGAGTCTGATCTTCTTGAGGGTCCTACGTGTGCCAGTGGGAGGCTCGTCGAGAGGCCTGCCCATAA
Source organism: Citropsis articulata (assembly GCA_030449925.1). NCBI lineage: Eukaryota > Viridiplantae > Streptophyta > Magnoliopsida > Sapindales > Rutaceae > Citropsis > Citropsis articulata. The sequence continues at coordinate 149,363 of JASUUH010000169.1, forward strand.
AATGGCAGAAATACCAGTAGCCGTGGGGAAATAAGTCAAGGCCGGTGGACTACTATTTGGTCCTTGAGGGGTGGGGAGGGTTTGGGGTTACAGTGAGGTAGGAAATGGGTACAGTCTTTTAGGGTCTCGCGTGCCCGATTGGAGACCTACGGTCAAGCACTTGCCATAAAATAAGACATTCCAGTGGCCTTGTGCGTGAAAATAGTCAGGGCGGTGGGCTATAATACCTTTGGTCCACGAGGTTGGGAGGGGTTTGGTGGCTCACAGTGCGTAGAAAATGGGTACAGTCCTTTCGAGGTCCTCGTGTGCCCGGGTGGGGCTAAGGTCGAAGCCTGCCCTAAAATGTGAAATGCCAGTAGGCGCATGGCGTGAAATAATCATGCCCGCAGTGGGTGGGCTATAACCTTTGGTCCGCAGGGGTTGGGAGGGGTTTGAGGCTCAGTGCGTCGGAAATGGGTACAGTCTTTTCGAGGGTCCTCGTGTGCGATGGAAGGCCACAGTCACAAGCACCTAAAATTACAAGACATGCCCAGTGCGCAGCGCTGTGGATAGAAATAATCCTGTGAGGTCCAGGTGGGCTATGGCCTTTGGTCACGCTTGAGGGTTGGGAAAGGTGTTTGGGGCTCTTGTAAATCGAAATGGGTGCGAGTCTTCTTGAGGGTCCTCGTGTGCCCGGTGGGAGGCTACGGTGAGAGGCCTGCCCTAAAATGGCAAGAAATACCAGTGGCCTTGAGTCACGGAAATATTCTTGAGCCGGTGGACTAGCCTTTGGTCCCGGGGGTGGGGGGGGGTTTAGGGGTTGGTCATGGAAATGGAGTACAGTCTTTTTAGGGTCCTCGTGTGCCCAGTTGGAGACTATTGAGAAGCCTGCCATAAAATGGCAAGACACCTTGTGGCCTTGTGCGTGAAATAGTCACCGAGGCAGTGGGCTATGTGCAGTCCCACGGGGGTTGGGAGGGGTTTGGGGGCTGGTGGTGAAAATGGGTACAGTCCTTCGAGGGTCCTCGTGTGCCATGGGAGGCTAAGGTCAGAAGCACCTTACTAAAATGGCAAGAAATACCCAGTAGCAGTGTGCTTGTGAAATAATCGCCGTAGGCAGTGGGCTATAACCTTTAGTCCACAGCGGTTAGGGAGGGTTTGAGGGGCTCTGGTCGTCGGAAATGGTGTTTACAGTCTTTTCGAGGTCCTCGTGTGCCCGGTGGAAGGCAGCAGTCCTAAGCTACCTAAAATGGCCAAGACATGCCAGTGACGCAATACGTGGAAATAATCAGTCTTGAAGTCCAGTGGGCTATAGCCTTTGGTCCATGAGGGGTTGGGAAGGTGTTTGAGCTCTTGTCGTGTGAAATGGGTACAGATCTTCTTGAGGTCCTCGTGTGCCCGGTGGGAGGCTACTGAGGTCAGAGGCCTGCCTAAAATGGCAAGAAATACCAATGGCGCAGTCACGGGGAAATAATCACTTGAGGCCGGTGGACTACTAGCCTTTGGTCCCAGGGGTTGGGGAGGGTTTGAGGGCTCTGGTAGTCGGGAAATGGGTACAGTCCTTCCGAGGAGTCCTCGTGTGCCCAGTGGGAGGCTAAGGTCAGAAGCCTGCCCTAAAATGTGAAATGCCCAATGTGGCAGCGCGTGAAATAGTCAAGAGCAGTGGGCTATGTACTTTAGTCTGCAGGGGTTGGGGAAGGGTTTCAGAGTTACAGTGTGAAATGGGTGCTGATCTTTTGAGGGTCTCGTGTACTTGATGGGAGGCTAAGGTCAGAAGCCTGCCCTAAAATGGCAAGAAATGCCCAGTAGCGCAGCCGTGAAATAGTCAAGGCCGGTGGGCTATAACCTTTGGTCCCAGGGGTTGGGAGGGGGTTTGGGGGCTCTGGTGGGTGAGGTACAATCTTTTCGAGGTCCTCGTGTGCCCAGTGGAAGGCTAAGGTCGAAGCCTGCCCTAAAATGGCAAGAAATGCCAATGCGGTGGCAGTAGCGTGAAATAATCATGGGCAGTGGGCTATAACCTTTGGTCCACAGGGGGTTGGGAGGGGTTTGAGGCTCTGAGTGCGTGAAATGGGTACAGTCTTTTCGAGGGTCCTCGTGTGTTATTGTGCGGTGGAAGGCCACAGTCACAAGCCTGCCCCAAAAAATGGTAAGACATGCCAGTGGCGCGCGTGAAATAGTCATGTTAGTCGGTGGGCTATAGCCTTTAGTCCTTGAGGGGTTGGGGAAGGTGTTTGAGGGGCTCTTGTCATGGAAATGGGTACAGTCTTCTTGAGTGTCCTCGTGTGTCGATTGGGGAGGCTACAGTTAGAGCACATACCCTAAAATAGCAGAAATACTTGCCAGTAGCGTGAAGCAGTCAGCCCAAGGCAGTGGGCTATAACCTTTAGTCCTTGAGGTTGGGAGGGAAGTTCTGGGGCTCACAGGCGTTAAAAATGGGTACAGTCTTTTGAGGGTCTCGTGTGCCAGTTGGTGGCTCTGATCGAAGCACACTTAGCAAAATGCCAATGTGCCTTGTGCGTGAAATAATAACCGAGGCGGTGGGCTATAATAACCCCAGGTCCCACAGGGTTGGGGAGGGGTTTGAGGGCTCTGGTGCGTCGGAGAAATGGGTACAGTCTTTTTGAGGGTCCTCGTGTGCCAGGTGGAAGACCACAGTCGAGCTTGCCACTAAAATAGCAAGACATACTGTGGCCCAGGAAATAGTGCAGGACATGGCCTTATGCCTTTAGTCATGAGGTTGGGAAAGGTGTTTGAGGGGCTCTTGTAAGTGAGGAAATGGGTCAGTCTTCTTGAGGGTCCTCGTGTGCCCGGTGGGAGGCTACAGAGTGGAAGGCCACATGCCTAAAATGAAAATGTAGCAAGAAATACCTTGTCATGAGGCCGGTGGACTATAGGCTTTGGTCATGAGGGTTGGGAGGGGTTAGGGGCTCTGGTCGGTAAATGGAGTGAGTCTTTTAGGGTCCTCGTGTGCAGGTTGGAACTTCTGAGGTCAAAGCCTGCCCTAAAATGTGCAATGACATGCCACACGAGGCCGGTGGGCTATAGGCTTTAGTCCATGAGGGGTTGGGGAGGGTTTAAAGGGTCAGTGGGTCGAAATGGGTACAGTCTTTTCGAGGGTCTCGTGTACCCAGTGGGAGGCTACGGTCAAGGCCTGGCCTAAAATGGCAAGAAATGCCAGTGGCCTTAGCGTGAAAGCGTCTCAGAGGCGGTGGGCTATAGCCTTTAGTCCAGCGTGGGTTGGGAGGGGAAGTTGAGGGCTCTGGGCGTTAAAAATGGGTACAGTCTTTTGAGGGTCCTCGTGTGCCCGATGGGGAGGCTACAGTCAGAGCCTGCCCTAAAATGGCAAGAAATGCCAATGGCCTTGGCGTGTGAAATAGTCAAGGCGGTGGGCTATAATACTGGTCATGAGGTTGGGAGGGGCGTTGAGACTCTGGGCGTCGAAATGGGTATAGTCTTTTGAGGGTCCTCGTGTGCCCAGTGGGAGGCTGAGTCAAAAGGCTGCCTAAAATGGCAAGAAATGCCAATGGCCTTGCGCGTGAAATAATCATGGGGCGGTGGGCTATAACCTTTGGTCCACAGGGGTTGGGAGGGGTTTCAGGGGCTCACAGTCGTCGGAAATGGGTACAGTCTTTTCGAGGTCCTCGTGTGCCAGTGAGAGGCAGTCAAAAGCATGCCTAAAATGGCAAGACATGCCAGTGACGCCTTGCGTGAAATAGTCATGGGAGTCGGTGGGCTATAGCCTTTGGTCCATGAGGGGTTGGGGAAGGTGTTTGAGGGCTCTTGTCGTGAAATGGGTACAGTCTTTTGAGGGTCCTCGTGTGCCTAGGGAGGCTACGGTCAAGCCTGCCCTAAAATGGCAAGAAATGCCCAGTGACGCGTGAAAGTCTCGAGGCGGTGGGCTATAGCCTTTGGTCCATGAGGTTGGGGAGGAAGTTAGGGGCTCACAGGCGTTAAAATGGGGACAGTCTTTTCGAGGGTCCTCGTGGGCCCCGGTGGTGGCTACGGTCAGAAGCCTGCCCTAAAATGGCAAGAAATGCCCAGCGGCGCAGCGCGTGAAATAGTCGTCGAGGCCGGTGGGCTATAACCTTTGGTCCGCGGGGGTTGGGGAGGGGGTTTCGGGGGCTCTGGTCGTCGGAAATGGGTACAGTCTTTTCGAGGGTCCTCGTGTGCCCAGTGGGAGGCTACGGTCAGAAGCCTGCCCTAAAATTGTAAGACATGCCAATGTAGCGCGTGAAATAGTTGCCGAGTCCGGTGGGCTATAGCCTTTGGTCCGCGGGGGTTGGGGAAGGTGTTTCGGGGGCTCTGGTCGTCGGAAATGGGTACAGTCTTTTCGAGGGTCTTCGTGTGCCCAGTGGGAGGCTACGGTCAGAAGCCTGCCCTAAAATGGCAAGATATGCCCAATGGCCAGGCGTGTGAAATAATCCAAGGCGGTGGGCTATAGCCTTTAGTCCTTGAGGTTGGGAGGGGCGTTCGGGGGCTCTGGTCATCCGAAATGGGTATAGTCTTTTAGGGGTCTCGTGTGCCCAGGTGGGAGGCTAGGTCGAAGCCTGCCTAAAATGGCAAGAAATGCCAATGGCGCAGCCGCGTGGAAATAATCGCCATGGGGCCGTTGGGCTATAACCTTTGGTCCACGGGGGTTGGGGAGGGGGTTTGGGCTCTGAGTCGTCGAAATGGGTACAGTCTTTTCGAGGGTCCTCGTGTGATGGAGACTACAGTCAGAAGCCTGCCCTAAAATGGCAAGACATGCCCAGCGGCGCAGCGCGTGAAATAGTCGCCGAGTCCGGTGGGCTATAGCCTTTGGTCCGCGGGGGTTGGGGAGGGTGTTTCGGGGGCTCTTGTCGTCGGAAATGGGTACAGTCTTCTTGAGGGTCCTCGTGTGCCCAGTGGGAGGCTACGGTCAGAGGCCTGCCCTAAAATGGCAAGAAATACCCAGCGGCGCAGTGCGGGAAATAGTCACTGAGGCCGGTGGACTATAGCCTTTGGTCCGCGAGGTTGGGGAGGGGGTTTCGGGGGTTCTGGTCGTCGGAAATGGGTACAGTCTTTTTTAGGGTCCTCGTGTGCCCAGTTGGAGACTACGGTCAGAAGCCTGCCCTAAAATGGCAAAACATGCCCAGCGGCGCAGCGCGTGAAATAGTCATGAGGCGGTGGGCTATAACCTTTGGTCCCATGAGGGGTTAGGGAGGGGTTTGAGGGCTCAGTCGTGGAAATGGGTACAGTCTTTTCAGGTGTCCTCGTGTGCCCGGTGGAAGGCCCACAGTCACAAGCCACCTTAAAATGGCAAGACATGCCCAGCCAGGCTTGTGCGCGAAAATAGTCAATTGAGTCCGGTGGGCTATAGCCTTTGGTCCGCGGGGGTTGGGGAAGGTGTTTCGGGGGCTCTTGTCGTCGGAAATGGGTACAGTCTTCTTGAGGGTCCTCGTGTGCCCAGTGGGAGGCTACGGTTAGAGGCCTGCCCTAAAATGGCAAGAAATGCCAGTAGTGGCCGTGAAAAGCAGTCGCCGAGGCCGATGGGCTATAACTTTGGTCCATGAGGTTGGGAGGAAGTTATGGGGCTCTGGGCGTTTAAAATGGGTACAGTCTTTTCGAGGGTCCTCGTGTGCCCAGTTGGTGGCTACAGTCAGAAGCCTGCCCTAAAATGGCAAGAAATGCCAGTATGGCGCGTGAAATAATAGGGCGGTGGGCTATAACCTTTGGTCCAGGGGTTGGGAGGGGTTTGAGGGCTCACGGTCGTAGGAAATGGGTACAAGTCTTTTGAGGTCCTCGTGTGCCCAGTGGAAGACCACGGTCTAAGCTTGCCCTAAAATGGCAAGACATGCCAGTAGTGTGCGTGAAATAAGTCGCCAGGAGTCGGTGGGCTATAGCCTTTGGTCCAAGGGGTTGGGGAAGGTGTTTGAGGGCTCTTGTCGTGAAATGGGTACGATCTGAGGTCCTCGTGTGCCCAGTGGGAGGCTCACGGTCAGGCACACTAAATGGCAAGAAATACCAAGTGGCGCAGTCCGGGAAATAGTCACTGAGGCCGGTGGACTATAGCCTTTGGTCCGCGGGGGTTGGGGAGGGGGTTTCGGGGGCTCTGGTCGTCGGAAATGGGTACAGTCTTTTGTAGGGTCCTCGTGTGCCCAGGGTGAGCCTACGGTCAGAAGCCTGCCAAAAATTGCAAGACATGCCAATGGCCTTGTGCGTGAAATAATCACAGGCCGGTGGGCTAGATGCTTTGGTCATCGGGGGTTGGGGAGGGGGTTTCGGGGGCTCTGGTCGTCGGAAATGGGTACAGTCTTTTCGAGGGTCCTCGTGTGCCCAGTGGGAGGCTACGGTCAAGGCACTGCCCTAAAATGGCAAGAAATGCCAATGGCCTTGCGTGAAATAAGCGTCTCAAGGGCGGTGGTCCTATAGCCTTTGGTCCATGAGGTTGGGAGGGAAGTTGAGCTCTGGGCGTTAAAAATGGGTCTGATCTTTTGAGGTCCTCGTGTGCCGATTGAGGCTACGGTCAGGAAAGCACTGCCCTAAAATGGCAAGACATGCCCAGTAGCGCAGCGTGAAATAAGTCACGAGGGCCGGTGGGCTATGTGCTTTGGTCCATGAGGGTTGGGGAGGGGCGTTCAGGGGCTCTGGTCGTGAGAATGGGTATAGTCTTTTGAGGTCCTCGGGTGCCCGATTGGTGAGGCTACGGTCGAGCTGCCACTAAAATGGCAAGAAATGCCAGCCAGCGCAGCGTGAAATAGTCGCCATGGGGCGGTGGGCTATAACCTTTGGTCCGCAGGGGTTGGGAGGGGTTTCAGGGGCTCAGTGGTCGTGAAATGGAGTCAGTCTTTTTGAGGGTCCTCGTGTGCCCAGTGAGGACCTGATCAAAGCACACTAAATGGCAGACATGCCAATGTGCGCAGCGTGAAATAATCAAGTCAGTGGGCTATAGCCTGGTCCCGAGGTTGGGGGAAGGTGTTTGAGGGGCTCTTGTAAATGAAATCGTACAGTCTTCTTGAGGGTCCTCGTGTGCCCGGATGGGAGAGCTACAGTCAGAGGCACTGCTAAAATGGCAAGAAATACCAGCCAGGCCTTGATGCGGAAATAGTCAGGCAGTGGACTATATGCCTTTGGTCCCTTGAGGGGTTGGGAGGGTTTGAGGGGCTCACGGTGCGTCGGAAATGCGTACAGTCTTTTAGGGTCCTCGTGTGCCCAGTTGGAGACTACGGTCGAAGCCTGCTAAAATGGCAAGACATGCCAGCGGTAGCAGCGTGAAATAATCCATAGAAATTTGGTGGGCTATAGGCTTTGGTCCCACAGGGGTTGGGGAGGGGTTTAGGGGCTCACGGTGGGTCGGAGTAGATGCAGTCTTTTGAGGTCCTCGTGTGCCTAGGGGAGGCTACGGTCAAGGCCTGCCCTAAAAATGGCAAGAAATGCCAATGGCGCGTGAAATAGTCGCCGAGGCCGATGGGCTATAACTTTGGTCATGAGGGTTGGGGAAGGTGTTTCGGGGGCTCTGGTCGTCGGAAATGGGTACAGTCTTTTCGAGGGTCCTCGTGTGCCCAGTGGGAGGCTACGGTTAGAGGCCTGCCCTAAAATGGCATGAAATGCCCAGCGGCGCAGCGCGTGAAACGTCTCCGAGGCCGGTGGTCTATAGCCTTTGGTCCCTTGAGGGGTTGGGGAGGAAGTTACAGGGCTCTGGGCGTTAAAATGGGTACAGTCTTTTGAGGGTCTCGTGTGCCCGGTGGGAGGCTCTGGTCGAGCACGCCCTAAAATGGCAAGACATGCCAGTATGGCAGTGTGAAATAGTCAGGGCGGTGGGCAATAGCCTTTAGTCCCATGAGGTTGGGAGGGGCGTTCGAGGGCTCTGGTCATCGAAATGGGTATAGTCTTTTCGAGGTCCTCGGGTGCCAAGTGGGAGGCTACGGTCGAAGCACATACTAAAATGGCAAGAAATGCCAGTAGCGCAGCGTGAAATAATCGTCGAGGCGGTGGGCTATAACCTTTGGTCCACGGGGGTTGGGAGGGATTAGGGGCTCAGTCGTGGAAATGGGTACAGTCTTTTGAGGTCCTCGTGTGCCCAGATGGAAGGCCACGGTCACAAGCACTGCCTAAAATGTGAAGACATGCCAGTGTGCAGTAGCGTGAAATAGTCATGAGTCAGTGGGCTATAGCCTTTGGTCCGCGGGGGTTGGGGAAGGTGTTTCGGGGGCTCTTGTCGTCGGAAATGGGTACAGCCTTCTTGAGGGTCCTCGTGTGCGCAGTGGGAGGCTACGATCAGAGGCCTGCCCTAAAATGGCAAGAAATACCCAGCGGCGCAGTGCGGGAAATAGTCACTGAGGCCGGTGGACTATAGCCTTTGGTCCGCGGGGGTTGGGGAGGGGGTTTCGGGGGCTCCGGTCGTCGGAAATGGGTACAGTCTTTTTTAGGATCCTCGTGTGCCCAGTGGGAGGCTACGGTCAGAGGCCTGCCCTAAAATGGCAAGAAATACCAATGGCCTTGTCATGAAATAGTCACTTGAGGCCGGTGGACTATAACCTTTGGTCCCAGCGAGGTTGGGGAGGGTTTCGGGGTTCAGTGGTCGTGGAAATGGGTACAGTCTTTTTAGGGTCCTCGTGTGCCCGATTGGAACTACGGTGAGCTTTGCCCTAAAATGGCAAAACATGCCAGGCCTTGTGCGTGAAATAGTCACCAAGGGCAGTGGGCCATAGCCTGTCAGTCCTTGAGGGGTTGGGGAGGGTTTAGGGGGCTCAGTGCGTCGGAAATGGGTACAGTCTTTTCGAGGTTCTCAGTACCAGTGGGAGGCTCTGATTAGAGGCCTGGCCTAAAATGGCAAGAAATGCCCGGTAGCGCAGCCGCGTGAAACGTTCAGAGGCCGATGGGCTATAATACAGTCCAGGGGTTGGGGAAGGTGTTTCAGGGGCTCTGGTCGTCGGAAATGGGTACAGTCTTTGCGAGGGTCCTCATGTGCCCAGTGGAAGGCTACAGTTAGAGGCCTGCCCTAAAATGACAAGAAATGCCAATGGCCTTGGCGTGAAAGCGTCTCAGGGCCGGTGGTCTATAGCCTTTGGTCCTTGGGGTTAGGGAGGAAATGCAGGGCTCTGGGCGTTAAAATGGGTACAGTCTTTTCGAGGTCCTCGTGTGCCCAGTGGGAGGCTACGGTCAGAGCTGCCCCAAAATGGCAAAGACATGCCAGTAGTGAGCGTGTGAAATAGTCGCCGAGTCCGGTGGGCTATAGCCTTTGGTCCGCGGGGGTTGGGGAAGGTGTTTCGGGGGCTCTGGTCGTCGGAAATGGGTACAGTCTTTTCAAGGGTCCTCGTCTGCGCAGTGGGAGGCTACGGTTAGAGGCCTGCCCTAAAATGGCAAGAAATGCCCAGCGGCGCAGAGCGTGAAAAGTCTCCGAGGCCGGTGGTCTATAGCCTTTCGTCCGCGGGGGTTAGGGAGGGAAGTTCTGGGGCTCTGGGCGTTAAAAATGGGTACAGCCTTTTCGAGGGTCCTCGTGTGCCCAGTGGGAGGCTACGGTCAGAAGCCTGCCCTAAAATGGCAAGACATGCCCAGCGGCGCAGCGTGTGAAATAGTCACCGAGGCCGGTGGGCAATAGCCTTTGGTCATGAGGATTAGGGAGGGGCGTTCGGGGCTCTGCGTCCAGAAATGGGTATAGTCTTTGAGGGTCTCGGGTGCCCAGGTGGGAGGCTACAGTCAGAAGCACTGCCCTAAAATGGCAAGAAATACCAATGTAGCAGCGTGAAATAATCATGAGGCGGTGGGCTATAACCTTTGGTCCACAGGGGTTGGGGAGGGGTTTGAGACTCTGGTCGTCGGAAATGGGTGAGTCTTTTCGAGGGTCCTCGTGTGCAGTGGAAGGCCCACGGTCACAATCCTGCCCTAAAATGGCAAGACATGCCCAGCGGCGCAGCGCGTGAAATAGTCGCCGAGCCCGGTGGGCTATAGCCTTTGGTCCGCGGGGGTTGGGGAAGGTGTTTCGGGGGCTCTGGTCGTCGGAAATGGGTACAGTCTTTTCGAGGGTACTCGTGTGACCAGTGGGAGGCTACGGTCAGAAGCCTGCCCTAAAATGGCAAGACATGCCCAGCGGCGCAGCGTGTGAAATAGTCACCGAGGCCGGTGGGCTATAGCCTTTGGTCCGCGAGGGTTGGGGAGGGACGTTCGGGGGCTCTGGTCGTCCGAAATGGGTATAGTCTTTTCGAGGGTCCTCGGGTGCCCAGTGGGAGGCTACGGTCAGAAGCCTGCCCTAAAATGGCAAGAAATGCCAATGGCGCGTGAAATAGTCGCCGAGGCCGGTGGGCTATAACCTTTGGTCCACGGGGGTTGGGGAGGGTGTTTCGGGGGCTCTGGTCGTCGGAAATGGGTACAGTCTTTTCGAGGGTTCTCGTGTACCCAGTGGGAGGCTACGGTTAGAGGCCTGGCCTAAAATGGCAAGAAATGCCTAGCGGCGCAGCGCGTGAAAGCAGTTCAGGCCGATGGGCTATAACTGGTCCCATGAGGGGTTGGGGAGGGGCGTTCGGGGGCTACAGTCGTCGAAATGGGTATAGTCTTTTCGAGGGTCCTCGGGTGCCCAGTGGGAGGCCACGGTCACAAGCCTGCCCTAAAATGGCAAGACATGCCAGTGGCGCAGCGCGTGAAATAATCGCCCAAGTCAGTGGGCTATAGCCTTTAGTCCATGAGGGGTTGGGGAATGTGTTTGGGGGCTCTTGTCGTGGAAATGGGTACAGTCTTCTTGAGGGTCCTCGTGTGCCCAGGTGGGAGGCTACAGTCGAGGCACTGCCCTAAAATGGCAAGAAATACTGGCCAGTGCAGTGGAAATAGTCACAGGCGGTGGACTATAGCTGGTCCCTTGAGGGGTTGGGGAGGGTTTGGGGCTCACGGTGGTCGGAAATGGGTGCAGTCTTTTAGGGTCCTCGTGTGCCCGGTTTGAGACTACAGTCAAGCACACCCTAAAATGGCAAGACATGCCCAGTGGCAGCGTGAAATAGTCACTTAGGGCGGTGGGCTATGTGCCCCTTTGGTCCATGAGGGTTGGGGAGGGGTTTAGGGGCTCTGGTCGTGGAAATGGGTACAGTCTTTTCGAGGGTTCTCGTGTACCAGTGGCAGGCTACAGTTAGAGCACTGGCCTAAAATGGCAAAAATACCCAGTGGCATGCGCGTGAAGCAGTCGCCCGAGCGATGGGCTATATAGCCTTTGGTCCACGAGGGTTGGGGGGGTGTTCGGGGGCTCTGGTCGTCGGAAATGGGTACAGTCTTTTCGAGGGTCTCGTGTGCCCGATGGGAGGCTCTGATTAGAGGCCTGCCCTAAAATGGCATGAAATGCCAATGGCCAGCGTGAAAGCGTCTCAAGGCGGTGGTCTGTGCTTTGGTCATGGGGTTGGGAGGAAGTTCTGAGGGCTCTGGGCGTTAAAATGGAGTACAGTCTTTTCGAGGTCCTCGTGTGTGATGGGAGGCTGATCAAGCCTGCTAAAATAACAAGACATGCCCAGTGGCCGTGTGAGAAATAGTCACAGGGCGGTGGGCAATAATACTGGTCCGAGGTTGGGGAGGGACGTTCGGGGGCTCTGGTCATCCGAAATGGGTATAGTCTTTTCGAGGGTCCTCGGGTGCCAAGTGGGAGGCTACGGTCAGAAGCCTGCCCTAAAATGGCCAGAAATGCCCAGCGGCGCAGCGCGTGAAATAGTCGTCGAGGCCGGTGGGCTATAACCTTTGGTCCACGGGGGTTGGGGAGGGGGATTCGGGGGCTCAGGTCGTCGGAAATGGGTACAGTCTTTTCGAGGGTCCTCGTGTGCCCAGTGGAAGGCCACGGTCACAAGCCTGCCCTAAAATGGCAAGACATGCCCAGCGGCGCAGCGCGTGAAATAGTCGCAGAGTCCGGTGGGCTATAGCCTTTGGTCCGCGGGGGTTGGGGAAGGTGTTTCGGGGGCTCTTGTCGTCGGAAATGGGTACAGCCTTCTTGAGGGTCCTCGTGTGCGCAGTGGGAGGCTACGATCAGAGGCCTGCCCTAAAATGGCAAGAAATACCAATGGCCAGTCACGGAAATAGTCAGAGGCGGTGGACTATAACTGCTTTGGTCCATGAGGGGTTGGGGAGGGTTTGAGGGGCTCTGGTCGTGGAAATGGGTACAGTCTTTTTAGGGTCTCGTGTGCCCGATTGGAGACTACTGATTGAAGCACACTAAAATGGCAAGACATGCCAGTGGCCGCGTGAAATAGTTCTTAGAAGTCCGGTGGGCTATAGCCTTTGGTCCGTGGGGGTTGGGGAAGGTGTTTCGGGGGCTCTGGTCGTCGGAAATGGGTACAGTCTTTTCGAGGGTCCTCGTGTGCCCAGTGGGAGGCTACGGTCAGAGGCCTGCCCTAAAATGGCAAGACATGCCCAGCGGCGCATCGCGTGAAATAGTCGCCGAGGCCGGTGGTCTATAGCCTTTGTTTCGCGGGGGTTGGGGAGGGGGGTTCGGGGGTTCTGGTCGTCGGAAATGGGTACAGTCTTTTCGAGTGTTCTCAAGTGCCCAGTGGGAGGCTATGGTCAGAGGCCTGCCCTAAAATGGCAAGAAATGCCCAGCGGCGCAGCGCGTGAAATTGTCACCGAGGCCGGTGGGCTATAGCCTTTGGTCCGCGGGGGTTGGGGAGGGAAGTTCTGGGGCTCTGGGTGTCGAAAATGTGTACAGTCTTTTCGAGGGTCCTCGTGTGCCCAGTTGGAGGCTACGGTAAGAAGCCTGCCCTAAAATGGCAAGAAATACCGAGCGGCGCAGCGCGTGAAATAGTCGCCGAGGCCGGTGGGCTATAACCTTTGGTCCACGGGGGTTGGGGAGGGGGTTTCGGGGCCTCTGGTCGTCGGAAATGGGTACAGTCTTTTCGAGGGTCCTCGTGTGCCCAGTGGGAGGCCACGGTCACAAGCCTGCCCTAAAATGGCAAGACATGCCCAGCTGCGCAGCGCGTGAAATAGTCGCCGAGGCCGGTGGGCTATAGCCTTTGGTCCGCGGGGGTTGGGGAAGGTGTTTCGGGGGATCTGGTCGTCGGAAATGGGTACAGTCTTTTTGAGGGTCCTCGTGTGCCCCAGTTGGAAAATACGGTCAGAAGCCTGCCTACAATGGCAAGACATGCTTGGCGCAGCGTGAAATAATCGCCCAGTCCGGTGGGCAATAGCCTTTGGTCGCATGGGTTGGGGAGGGCGTTGGGGGTTACGGCGTCGGAAATGGGTACAGTCTTTTGAGGTCCTCGTGTGCCCAGGTGGGAGGCTACGGTCAGGAGGCCTGCCCTAAAATGGCAAGACATACCAGTGACGCGTGAAATAGTCATGGGGCGGTGGGCTATAGCCTTGGTCCTCGGGGTTGGGGAAGGTGTTTGAGGGGCTCAGTAGTGGAAATGGGTACAGTCTTTTGAGGGTCTCGTGTGCCCGGTGGTAGAGCTACGGTCAGGAGGCCTGCCCTAAAATAACAAGACATGCCAGTGGCAGCGTGAAATAATCAGGCAGTGGGCTATAACCTTTGGTCCACAGGGGTTGGGAGGGTGTTTGGGGGCTCACAGTCGTCGGAAATGGGTACTGATCTTTTCGAGGGTTCTCGTGTGTACCCGGTGGGAGGCTACGGTTAGAGGCACTGGCCTAAAATGGCAAGAAATACCTAGCGGCCTTAGCGCGCGTGAAAGCAGTTCTTGAGGCCGATGGGCTATAGCCTTTGGTCCGCGGGGGTTGGGGAGGGACGTTCGGGGGCTCTGGTCGTCCGAAATGGGTATAGTCTTTTCGAGGGTCCTCGGGTGCCCAGTGGGAGGCCACGGTCACAAGCCTGCCCTAAAATGGCAAGACATGCCAATGGCCTTGTGCGTGAAATAATCAGAGTCAGTGGGCTATAGCCTTTGGTCCTTGAGGGGTTGGGGGAAGGTGTTTGAGGGGCTCTTGTGTCGTCGGAAATGGGTACAGTCTTCTTGAGGGTCCTCGTGTGTGCCCAGTGGGAGGCTACTGATCAGAGGCACATACTAAAATGGCAAGAAATACCCAGCGGCGCAGTGCGGGAAATAGTCACTGAGGCCGGTGGACTATAGCCTTTGGTCCGCGGGGGTTGGGGAGGGGGTTTCGGGGGCTCTGGTCGTCGGAAATGGGTACAGTCTTTTTTAGGGTCCTCGTGTGCCCAGTTGGAGACCACGGTTAGAAGCCTGGCCTAAAATGGCAAGACATGCCTTGATTAGCAGCGCGTGAAATAATCCAAAGGCAGTGGGCTATAACTTTGGTCCATGAGGGGTTGGGGAGGGGTTTAGGGGCTCTGGTCGTGGAAATGGGTACAGTCTTTTGAGGTTCTCGTGTACCCAGTGGCGAGGCTCTGTTAGAGGCCTGGCCTAAAATGGCAGAAATGCCAATGGCCAGTAGCGTGAAGCAGTCGCCAAGGCCGATGGGCTATAACTGGTCATGAGGGTTGGGGAAGGTGTTTCGGGGGCTCTGGTCGTCGGAAATGGGTACAGTCTTCTTGAGGGTCCTCGTGTGCCCAGTGGGAGGCTACGGTTAGAGCACATGCCCTCAAATGGCATGAAATACCAGGCATGTACTGGTCCATGCGGGGGTTGGGAGGAAGTTCTAGGGCTCACAGGCGTTAAAATGGGTCTGAGTCTTTTCAGGGTCCTCGTGTGCCCAGTGGGAGGCTGATTGAAGCACATGACTAAAATAACAGACATGCCCAGTGGCGCAGCGTGTGAAATAGTCAAGGGCGGTGGGCAATAGCTGGTCCCATGAGGTTGGGAGGGGCGTTCGGGGCTCTGGTCATCGAAATGGGTATAGTCTTTCGAGGTCCTCGGGTGAGTGGGAGGCTACGGTCGAGCCTGCCCTAAAATGGCAAGAAATGCCAGTGGCTTGGTAGCGTGAAATAGTCGTCGGGCGGTGGGCTGTAACCTTTGGTCCACAGGGGTTGGGAGGGGATTCGGGGGCTCTGGTCGGAAATGGGTACAGTCTTTTTTAGGGTCCTCGTGTGCCCAGGTGGGAGGCTACTGTCAGAGGCACATGCCCTAAAATGGCAAGACATGCCAGTGTGTAGCGTGAAATAGTCGCCGAGGCCGGTGGGCTATAGCCTTTGGTCCTCGGGGGTTGGGGAAGGTGTTTCGGGGGCTCTGGTAGTCGGAAATGGGTACAGTCTTTTTGAGGGTCCTCGTGTGCCCAGTTGGACGCTCTGGTCGATTGCCTAAAATAGCAGAAATGCCCATGGCGCAGCGCGTGAAATAGTCAAGGGCGGTGGGCTATACTGTAGTCGGGAGGCGGGTTGGGGAGGGGTTTAGGGGGCTCGGTCTTGAAATGGAGTACAGTCTTTTCGAGGTCTCGTGTGCCCGATTAGGGAGTCGTTCAGGTCTGCCTAAAATGGCAAGAAATCCAGTGGCTTGTGCGAAATAATCAGCCAGGCAGTGGGCTATGTGCTGGTCCCACGGGGGTTGGGGAGGCGTCGGAAATGGAGTCTGAGTCTTTTGAGGGTCCTCGTGTGCCCAGTGGGAGGCTACGATTCAGCCACACTAAAATGGCAAGAAATGCCAATGGCCGTGAAATAGTCACGAGGCAGGTGGGCTATAGCCTTGGTCCTTGGGTTGGGGAGGGGTTTAGGGGGCTTTGGTCGTCGGGAAATGGGTACAGTCTTTTCGAGGTCCTCGTGTGCAGGTGGGAGGCTACGTTGAGCACCTAAAATGGCAAGAAATGCCCAGTGGTAGCGTGCAGGAAATGGTCATGAGGCGGTGGGCTATAGCCTTTGGTCCAGAGGGGTTGGGGAGGGATGTTGCAGGGGCTCAGGCGTCGGAAATGGGTCTGATCTTTTAGGGTCCTCGTGTGCCCGGTGGGAGGCTCTGATTCAAGCCTGCCCTAAAATGGCAAGAAATGCCAGCGCATCGCGTGAAATAATCAGCAAGGCCGGTGGTCTATAGCCTTTGTTTAGCGGGGTTGGGAGGGGTTCGGGGTTCAGTGAAGTCGGAAATGGAGTGCAGTCTTTTGAGTGTTCTCAAGTGCCGGTGGGAGGCTATGGTGAGGCACACCTAAAATGGCAAGAAATGCCAGTGGCGCAGCGTGAATTATCCACAGGCAGTGGGCTATAAGCCGGTCCATGAGGTTAGGGAGGAAGTTAAGGGGCTCTGGGTATCGAAAATGTGTACAGTCTTTTGAGGTCTCGTGTGCCCAGTTGGAGGCCTCTGTGAAGCCTGTCCTAAAATAGCAAGAAATACCAGGCGTAGCGCGTGAAATAATCATGAGGCAGTGGGCTATATTGCTGGTCCCAGGGGTTGGGAGGGTTTGAGGCCTCAGTGCGTGGAAATGGGTACAGTCTTTGAGGGTCTCGTGTGCCCGGTGGGAGCCACAGTCACAAGCACTGCCCTAAAATGGCAAGACATGCCCAGCATGCGTGAAATAGTCGCTTAGCAGGCAGCAATAACCTGGTCCGCATGGGTTGGGAGGGCGTTCGGGGTTACAGGCGTCGGGAAATGGGTACTGATCTTTTGAGGGTCCTCGTGTGCCCAGTAGGAGGCTACTGTCAGAAGCCTGCCTAAAATGGCAAAAATGCCCAACGGCGCAGCGTGAAATAATCACAGGGCAGTGGGCTATACTGTCCTTGTGAGTTGGGGAGGGGTTTAGGGGCTCTTGTCGTGGAAATGGGTACAGTCTTTTCGAGGGTCCTCGTGTGCCAGTGGGAGGCTCGTTGATCTGCCTAAAATGGCAAGAAATACTTCAGCCAGTGCGAGAAATGGTCATCGAGGCGGTGGGCTATAACTGGTCCATGAGGGTTGGGGAGGATGTTCTGGGGCTCACAGGCGTCGGAAATGGGTGAGTCTTTCGAGGGTCCTTGTGTGCCAGGGGAGGCTCTGATCGAAGCCTGCCCTAAAATAACAAAAATGCCAATGGCGCATCGCGTGAAATAATCATGAGAGGCAGTGGTCTATATCCTTTGTTTCGCGGGGGTTGGGGAGTGGGGTTCGGGGGTTAGTGCGTCGTGAAATGGAGTACAGTCTTTGAGTGTTCTCAAGTGCCCAGTGGGAGGCTATGGTCGAGGCACTGCCCTAAAATGGCAAGAAATGCCAGTGGCGAGGCGTGAAATATGGTCATGAGGCGGTGGGCTATAGCCTTTGGTCCTTGAGGTTGGGAGGAAGTTACAGGGGCTCTGGGTATCGAAAATGTGTACAGTCTTTTCGAGGGTCCTCGTGTGCCCAGTTGGAGGCTACGGTAAGAAGCCTGTCCTAAAATGGCAAGAAATACCCAGCGTGGATGAAATAATCGAGGCAGTGGGCTATAGCTTTGGTCCCACAGGGGTTGGGGGGTTGGGGGCCTCTGGTCGTCGGAAATGGGTACAGTCTTTTAGAGGGTCCTCGTGTGCCCAGTGGGAGGCCACGGTCACAAGCCTGCCTAAAATGGCAAGACATGCCAGCGCCGTGCGTGAAATAATCATGAGGCGGTGGGCTATAACTGGTCCATGAGGGGTTGGGAAGGTGTTTGGAGGATCTGAGTCGTGGAAATGGAGTGCAGTCTTTTGACGGTCCACGTGTGCCCAGTTGGAAACTACGGTCAGAAGCTTGCCTACAATGGCAAGACATGCCAATGGCCTTGCGTGAAATAATCAGCAGGGCAGTGGGCAATGCTGGTCCGCATGGGTTGGGAGGGCGTTCGGGGTTACAGGCGTCGGAAATGGGTGCAGTCTTTTGAGGTCCTCGTGTGCCCAGTGGAGGCTACTTTGAGGCCTGCCTAAATGGGAAGACATGCCAGTGGCGTGAAATAATCATGAGGCCGGTGGGCTATAGCCTGGTCCTCGGGGTTGGGAAGGTGTTTTGGGGAGCTCGATGGTGGGAAATGGGTACAGTCTTTTGAGGGTCCTCGTGTACCCAGGTTGGAGGCTCTGATCGAGCACTGCCCTAAAATGGCAAGAAATGCCAGTGGCCTTGTGCGTGAAATAATCCACAGGGCCGGTGGGCTATGCCTTTGTCCGGCGGGTTGGGAGGGGTTTAGGGGGGCTCTGGTCTTCGGAAATGGGTATAGTCTTTTGAGGTCTCGTGTGCCCAGTGGGAGGCTACGTTTAAGTCTGCCCTAAAATGGCAAGAAATACCAGCGGTATGCGAGAAATAGTCATGAGGCGGTGGGCTATAACCTTTGGTCCACAGGGGTTGGGGAGGCGTCGGAAATGGGTCTGCAGTCTTTTGAGGTCTCGTGTGCCCGATGGGAGGCTACAGTCAGAAGCACACTTAAATGGCAAGAAATACCAGTGGCCTTGTGCGTGGAAATAGTCACCAAGGCGGTGGGCTATAGCCTTTGGTCCTTGTGGGTTGGGGAGGGGTTTAGGGGCTCTGGTGCGTGGAAATGGAGTGCAGTCTTTTCGAGGTCCTAGTGTACTTGATGGGAGGCTACGTTCAGTGCACTAAAATGGCAAGAAATGCCTTGTGCTTGTGCGAGAAATGGTCAGGCAGTGGGCTATAGCCTGGTCCACGGGGTTGGGAGGGGTTTGGGGCCTCACAGTGCGTCGGAAATGGGTCTGAGTCTTTTCGAGGTCCTCGTGTGCAGTGGGAGGCCACGGTCACAAGCACTGCCTAAAATGGCAAGACATGCCAGTGCACTTGGCCGTGGAAATAGTCACCAAGGGCGGTGGGCTATAGCCTTTGGTCCATGAGGTTGGGAAGGTGTTTGGGGATCTGGTCAGTCGGAAATGGGTGATCTTTTAGGGTCTCGTGTGCCCGATTGGAAACTGGTCAGAAGCTTGCCTACAATGGCAAGACATGCCCATGGCCTTGTGCGTGAAATAATCATGAGGCCGGTGGGCAATAGCCTTTGGTCCCCATGGGTTGGGGAGGGGCGTTCGGGGGTTCTGGGAGTCGGAAATGGGTACAGTCTTTTTGAGGGTCCTCGTGTGCCCAGTGGGAGGCTACGGTCAGAGGCCTGCCCTAAAATGGGAAGACATACCCAGCGGCGCAGCGCGTGAAATAGTCGCCGAGGCCGGTGGGCTATAGCCTTTGGTCCTCGGGGGTTGGGGAAGGTGTTTTGGGGGCTCTGGTAGTCGGAAATGGGTACAGTCTTTTGGAGGGTCCTCGTGTGCCCAGTGGGAGGCTACGTTCAGAGGTCTGCCCTAAAATGGCAAGAAATACCAGGCGCAGCCTTGAAATAATCAGCCGAGGCAGTGGGCTATAGCCTTTGGTCCCACAGGGGTTGGGAGGGGCGTGGAAATGGGTCTGTCTTTTGAGGGTCCTCGTGTGTGAGTGGGAGGCTACGGTCAGAAGCCTACCTAAAATGGCAAGAAATACCCAGGCCTTGGCCGCGTGAAATAGTCACCAAGGCGGTGGGCGATAGCCTGGTCATGGGTTGGGGAGGGTTTAGGGGCTCAGTGCGTCGGAAATGGAGTGCAGTCTTTTCGAGGGTCCTAGTGTGCCAGTGGGAGGCTACGTTGAGGTCTGCCTAAAATGGCAAGAAATGCCTGTGGCCAGCCAGAAATAGTCATGAGGCGGTGGGCTATAGCCTGGTCCATGCGGGGTTGGGGAGGAAGTTACAGGGCTCACAGGCGTCGGAAATGGGTGATCTTTTCGAGGTCCTCGTGTGCCCAGTGGGAGGCTACGGTGATGAAGCCTGCCCTAAAATGCAAGAAATGCCTAGCGCATCAGCGTGAATATACTCGAGGCGGTGGTCTATAGCCTTTGTTTGAGGTTGGGGAGGGGTTGAGGTTCTGGTCGTCGGAAATGGAGTGCAGTCTTCTGAGGGTCTCGTGTGCCGATGGGAGGCTACAGTCGAGGCCACTAAAATGGCAAGAAATGCCAATGAGGCGAGTCACGGGAAATAGTCACTTGAGGCCGATGGGCTATAAGCCTGGTCCATGGGGTTGGGAGGGGTTTGGGGGCTCTGGTTGTCGGAAATGGAGTACAGTCTTCTGAGGTCCTCGTGTGAGTGGGAGGCTACAGTCAGTCACGCCACACAAATGGCAAGAAATGTCCACCGTAGCAGCGTGGAAATAATCATGCCCGGCGGTGGGCTATAACTGGTCATGAGGGGTTGGGAGGGAAGTTACAGGGGCTCACAGGGCATCGAAAATGGGTCAGTCTTTAGAGGTCCTCGCGTGCCCAGTGGGAGGCTCTGAGTCGAGGCACATCCCAAAATGGCAAGAAATACCAGTGAGCGGCGCGTGAAAATAGTCGAGGCGGTGGGCTATATAGCCTTTGGTCCCAGCGGGGGTTGGGGTGGGGCGTCGGAAATGGGTGTAGTCTTTTGAGGGTCCTCGTGTGCCCGTGGGAGGCTACGGTCAGAGGCCTGCCTATAATGACAAGAAATGCCAGCGCATGGCGCGTGGAAATAAGTCACAAGGCGGTGGGCTATGTGCTGGTCCATGAGGTTGGGAGGGGTTTGAGCTCTGGTCGTCGAAATGGGTACTGAGTCTTTTCGAGGGTCCTCGTGTGCACAGGGAGGCTACGGTCACAGGCCTGCCCTAAAATGACAAGAAATGTCCATCGGCGCAGCGCGTGTATTAGGCACCAAGGCCGGTGGGCTATGGCCCTTGGTCCGCGGGGGTTGGGGGCGTTAGAGCTCAGGTGTCGGAAATGGGTGTAGTCTTTTCGAGGATCCTCGCGTGCCCATTGGGAGGCTACGGGCAGAGGCCTGCCTAAAATGACAAGAAATGCCAATGGCGCAGCGTGAAATAGTCATAGGGCGGTGGGCTATAACACTGGTCCTTGAGGGGTTGGGAGGGTTTGAGGGGCTCACAGTGCGTCAAAAATGGGTACAGTCTTTTCGAGGGTCCTCGTGCGCCCAGGTGGGAGGCTCTGATTTGAAAGCCTGCCCTAAAATGGCAAGAAATGGCCATTGGCGCGTCAAATAAGTCGCCAAAGGGCAGTGGGCTATAGCCTTTGGTCCATGGGGTTGGGGAGGGGTTTGAGGGCTCTGAGTCGTGAGAAATGGGTACAGTCTTTTCGAGGGTCCTCGTGTGCCCAGTGGGAGGCTACGGTCAAGCCTGTCCTAAAAATAACAAGAAATGGCCAGGCGCAGCGTGAAATAGTCACCAGGCGGTGGGCTATAGCCCTTGGTCATGAGGATTGGGGAGGCGTTAGGGGCTCTGGGTGTGGAAATGGGTGCAATCTTTGAGGTCGTGTGACCAGTGGGAGGCTACGGTCAGAGGCCTGCCTAAAATGACAAGAAATAACCAGCGGCGAAGAGCGTGAAATATTCACCAAGGCCGGTGGGCTATAGCCTTTGATGCAGGGGTTGGGAGGGGTTTGAGGGGCTCAGGTAGTCAGAAATGGGTACTGTCTTTTCGAGGTCCTCGTGTGAGTGGGAGGCTACGGTCAGAGCCTGCCTAAAATAACAAGAAATGCTTGGCAGCGCAGCGCGTCAAATAATCATGCCGGGCAGGTGGGCTATAGCCTTTGGTCCCAGAGGGGTTGGGGAAGGTGTTTGGGGCTCAGTGCGTTAGAAATGGGTACAGTCTTTTCGAGGATCCTCGTTTGCACCATGGGAGGCTCTGATCGGTCAAGCCTGCCCTAAAATGGCAAGAAATGTCAGCGCAGCGCGTGAAATAATCAAGGCGGTGGGCTACTGGTCCGCGGGGGTTGGGGAGGGGGTTTCGGGGGCTCTGGTCGTCAGAAATGGGTACAGTCTTTTCGAGGGTCCTCGTGTGCCCAGTGGGAGGCTACGGTCAGAAGCCTGCCCTAAAATAGTAAGAAATGGCCAGCGGGGCAGCGCGTCAAATAGTCGCCGAGGCCGGTGGGCTATAGCCTTTGGTCCCAGCGGGTTGGGGAGGGGGTTTAGGGGGCTCTGGTCTTCGGAAATGGGTACAGTCTTTTCGAGGGTCCTCGTGTGCCCAGTGGGAGGCTACGGTCAGAAGCCTGCCCTAAAATGACAAGAAATGCTTAGCCAGTGCGCAGCGTCAGAATAGTCATAGGGCCGGTGGGCTATATGGTCCATGAGGGGTTGGGGAGGGTTTCAGGGCTCACTGGTAGTCGAAATGGGTACAGTCTTTTCGAGGTCCTCGTGTGCCCGATGGAAGGCTACAGTGAGAGGCCTGCCTAAAATGGCAAGAAATCCCCAGCCAGCAGCGTGAAAGCAGTCGCCGATGCAGTTGGCTAGCTATGGCCTTTGGTCCGCGGGGGTTGGGGAGGGGTGTTTGGGGGCTCTGGGTGTCGGAAATGGGTGCAGTCTTTTCGAGGGTCCTCGTGTGCCCATTGGGAGGCTACGGCCAGAGGCTTGCCCTAAAATGGCAAGAAATGCCCAGCAAGGCGTGAAATAATCAAGAGGCCGGTGGGCTATGTACTGGTCCCATGTGAGTTGGGAAGGGGGTTTAGGGGTCTCTGGTCGTCGGAAATGGGTACAGTCTTTTAGAGGGTCCTCGTGTACCCAGTGGGAGGCTACGGTCAGAAGCCTGCCCTAAAATGGCAAGAAATGTCCAGCGGCGCAGCGCGTCAAATAGTCACCAAGGCCGGTGGGCTATAGCCCTTGGTCCGCGGGGGTTGGGGATGGGGTTTAGGGGGCTCTGGCCATCGGAAATGGGTACAGTCTTTTCGAGGGTCCTCGTGTGCCCAGTGGAAGGCTACGGTGAGAGGCCTGCCCTAAAATGGCAAGAAATGCCAATGGCCAGCGTGAAAGCAGTCATGAGGCGGTTGGCTATGTGCTTTGGTCATGAGGGGTTGGGAGGGTGTTGGGGGGCTCTGGGAGTCGGATATGGGTGCAGTCTTTTCGAGGGTTCTCGTGTGCCCATTGGGAGGCTCTGACCAGGCACTGCCTAAAAATAAGAAATACCCAGCAGCGCAGCGTGAAATAATCACAAGGGCGGTGGGCTATAGCCTTTGGGGTTGGGGAGGGGGTTTATGGGGTTTCTGGTCGTTGGAATTGGGTACAGTCTTTTAGAGGTCCTCGTGTACCCAGGTGGGAGGCTCTGGTCAGAAGCACGCCCCTAAAATGTGCAAGAAATGGCCAGTAGCGCCAGCGTCAAATAGTCCTGAGGCGGTGGGCTATAGTCCATGAGGGATTGGGGAGGGGCGTTCGGGGCTCTGGGTGTGGAAATGGGTGCAGTCTTTTGAGTGTCTCGTGTGTGCCCCTTGGGAGGCTACGGTCAGAGGCCTGCCCTAAAATGACAAGAAATGCCCAGCGGCGCAGCGCGTGAAATAGTCACCGAGGCCGGTGGGCTATAGCCTTTGGTCCGCGGGGGTTGGGGAGGGGGTTTCGGGGGCTCTGGTAGTCAGAAATGGGTACAGTCTTTTCGAGGGTCCTCGTGTGCTTGATGGGAGGCTGGTCAGAAGCACTGCCTAAAATAGCAAGAAATGCCAGTGACAGCGTCAAATAGTCATGGGGCGGTGGGCTATAGCCTTTGGTCCCAGCGGGGGTTGGGAGGGGTTTGGGGGCTCAGTGGTGAAATGGGTACAGTCTTTTCGAGGGTCCTAGCGTGCCCAGTGGGAGGCTACGGTCAGAAGCCTGCCCTAAAATGGCAAGAAATGCCCAGCGGCGCAGCGCGTGAAACATTTGCCGAGGCCGGTGGGCTATAGCCTTTGGTCCGCGGGGGTTGGGGAGGGGCGTTCGGGGGCTCTGGGCGTCGGAAATGGGTAGAGTCTTTTCGAGGGTCCTCGTGTGCCCAGTGGGAGGCTACGGTCAGAGGCCTTCCCTAAAATGACAAGAAATGCCCAGCGGGGCAGCGCGTGAAATAGTCACCGAGGCCGGTGGGCTATAGCCTTTAGTCCGGGGGGTTTGGGGTGGGGGTTTTGGGGGCTCTGGTCGTGAGAAATGGGTGCAGTCTTTTCGAGGGTACTCGTGTGCATGGGAGGCTCTGGTCATAAGCCACTAAAATGAGAAGAAATGTCCAGCTGACCCAGTAGCGTGAAATAATCAGAGGCGGGTGGGCTATAGCCATTGGTCCTTGAGGGGTTGGGGAGGGCGTTTGGGGCTCTGGGTGTCGGAAATGGGTACAGTCTTTTGGAGGGTCCTCGCGTGCCATGTGGGAGGCTATGGTCAGTGCCTGCCCTAAAATGAGAAGAAATGTCCAGTGACGCGTGAAATAATCAGCAGAGGCGGTGGGCTATGTGCTTTGGTCCGAGGGGTTGGGAGGGGTGTTGGGGCTCACAGGTGTCGGAAATGCGTACAGTCTTTTCGAGGGTCCTCGCGTGCCCAGTGGGAGGCTACGGTCAGAGGCCTGCCCTAAAATGGCAAAAAATTCCCAGCGGCGCAGCGCCTGAAATAGTCATCGAGGCCGTTGGGCTATAGCCTTTGGTCTGCGGGGGTTGGGGAGGGGGTTTAGGGGGCTCTGGTCGTCGAAAATGGGTACAGTCTTTTCGAGGGTCCTCGTGTGCCCAGTGGGAGGCTACGGTCAGAAGCTTGTCCTAAAATTGCAAGAAATGCCCAGCGGCGCAGCGCGTGAAATAGTTACCGAGGACGGTGGGCTATGTGCTTTGGTCCATGAGGGTTGGGGAGGGGTTTAGGGGCTCTGGTGGGTTGAAAATGGGTACAGTCTTTTCGACGGTCCTCGTGTACCCAGTGGGAGGCTACGGTCAGCCCGCCCTAAAATGGTGAGAAATGCCAGCCAGTGGCCGTGAAATATAAGGCCGGTGGGCTATAATACTGGTCCTTGAGGGTTGGGAGGGTTTAGGGGGCTCACTGGTCGTCGGAAATGGAGTACAGTCTTTTCGAGGTCCTAAGCGTGCCCAGTGGGAGGCTACGGTCGAAGCCTGCCCTAAAATGGCAAGACATACCTAAGCGCGCGTGAAATATTCTGCGAGGCCGGTGGGCTATAGCCTTTGGTCCGGGGGTTGGGGAGGGGGGTTCGGGGGCTCTGGGCGTCGGAAATGGGTCGAGTCTTTTCGAGGGTCCTCGTGTGCCCAGTGGGTGGCTACAGTCAGGAGGCCTGCCTAAAATAACAAGAAATACCCATGGCCGCAGGAAATAGTCAAGGCGGTGGGCTATGCCCCAGTCCATGAGGTTGGGGAGGGGGTTTCGGGGGCTCTGGTCATCGGAAATGGGTACAGCCTTTACGGGGGTCCTCGTGTGCCCAGTGGGAGGCTACGGTCAGAAGCCTGCCCTAAAATGGCAAGAAATGTCCAGCGGCGCAGCGCGTGAAATAGTTGCCGAGGCCGGTGGGCTATAGCCTTTGGTCCGCGGGGGTTGGGGAGGGACGTTCGGGGGCTCTGGATGTCAGAAATGGGTACAGTCTTTTCGAGGGTCCTCGCGTGCCCAGTGGGAGGCTACGGTAAGGGCCTGCCCTAAAATTGCAAGAAATACCCAGCGGCGCAGCGCGTGAAATAGTTCCCGAGGCCGGTGGGCTATAGCCTTTGGTCCGCGGAGGTTGGGGAGGGGCGTCGGAAATGGGTACAGTCTTTTCGAGGGTCCTCGTGTGCCCCGTGGGAGGCTACGGTCAGAGGCCTGCCCTAAAATGACAAGAAATGCCCAGCGGGGGCAGCGCGTGAAATAGTCACCGAGGCCGGTGGGCTATAGCCTTTAGTCCGCGGGGGTTGGGGAGGGGCGTCAGAAATGGGTACAGTTTTTTCGAGGGTACTCGTGTG
This sequence comes from Citropsis articulata, assembly GCA_030449925.1. Taxonomy (NCBI): domain Eukaryota; kingdom Viridiplantae; phylum Streptophyta; class Magnoliopsida; order Sapindales; family Rutaceae; genus Citropsis; species Citropsis articulata. The sequence continues at coordinate 174,754 of JASUUH010000169.1, forward strand.
CCCAGTGGGAGGCTACGGTCAGAAGCCTGCCCTAAAATGAGAAGAAATGTCCAGCGGCCCAGCGCGTGAAATAGTCGCCGAGGCCGGTGGGCTATATGGTCATGGGGGTTGGGGGGGGGCGTTCGGGGCTCTGGGTGTCGGAAATGGGTACAGTCTTTTGAGGGTCTCAGCGTGCCCAGTGGGAGGCTCTGATCAAGCACTGCCTAAAATGAGAAGAAATGTCCAGCGCGCATGAAATAATCGCAGGCGGTGGGCTATAATTTGGTCGAGGGGTTGGGGAGGGGGGTTCGGGGGCTACAGGTGTCGAAATCGTACAGTCTTTTCGAGGTCCTCGCGTGCTTGATGGGAGGCTACGGTCAGGGCCTGCCCTAAAATGGCAATAAATGCCCAGCGGCGCAGCGCGTGAAATAGTCGCTGAGGCCGGTGGGCTATAGCCTTTGGTCAGCGGGGGTTGGGGAGGGGGTTTCGGGGGCTCTGGTCATCGGAAATGGGTACAGTCTTTACGAGGGTCCTCGTGTGCCCAGTGGGAGGCTACGGTCAGAAGACTGCCCTAAAATGGCAAGAAATGTCCCGCGGCGCAGCGTGTGAAATAGTCGCCGAGGCCGGTGGGCTATAGCCTTTGGTACGCGGGGGTTAAGGAGGGGCGTCAGGGGCTCACAGGTGTGAAATGGGTGCAGTCTTTTGAGAGGGTCTCAGCGTACCAGTGGGAGGCTACAGTGAGGCCTGCCTAAAATGGCAAAAATGCCAGTGGCGCGGCGTGAAATAGTCACGAGGCCGGTGGGCTATAGACTTTGGTCCTTGAGGGGTTGGGGAGGGATTTAGGGGGCTCAGTGGTCGAAAATGGGTACAAGCGTTTTCAAGGTCTGGTGTGCCCAGTGGGAGGCAACGATCAAGCACTGCCCTAAAATGGCAAGACATGCCAATGGCCTTGTGCGTGAAATAGTCACCGAGGCCGGTGGGCTATAGCCTTTGGTCCGCGGGGGTTGGGGAGGGGCGTTCGGGGGCTCTGGGCGTCGGAAATGGGTACAGTCTTTCGAGGGTCCTCGTGTGCCCAGTGGGAGGCTACGGTCAGAGGCCTGCCCTAAAATAGCAAGAAATGCCAGTGGCGCGTGAAATAATCCGAGCGGTGGGCTATAGCCTTTGGTCCCATGAGGGTTGGGGAGGGTTTGGGGGATCTGGTCATCGGAAATGGGTACAGTCTTTACGAGGGTCCTCGTGTGCCCAGTGGGAGGCTACGGTCGAGCACTGCCCTAAAATGTAAAGAAATGTCAACGCCATGGCCGTGAAATAGTTAGGCCGGTGGGCTATAGCCTTTGGTCATGAGGTTGGGGAGGGGCATTGGGGGCTCTGGGTGTCGGAGAAATGGAGTACAGTCTTTCCGAGGGTCCTCAGCGTGCCAGTGGGAGGCTGATCAGGGGCCTGCCCTAAAATGGCAAGAAATGCTCAGCGGCGCAGGGCGTGAAATAATCGCCGAGGCCGGTGGGCTATAGCCTTTGGTCCGCGGGGGTTGGGGAAGGGCGTCGAAAATGGGTACATTCTTTTCGAGTGTTCTCGTGTGCCCCATGGGAGGCTACGGTCAGAGGCCTGCCCTAAAATGACAAGAAATGCCCAGCCTTGTGCGTGAAATAGTCACAAGGCCGGTGGGCTGTGCTAGTCCCTTGAGGGGTTGGGGAGGGGTTTGGGGCTCAGTCGTCAGAAATGGGTACAGTCTTTTCGAGGTTCCTCGTGTGCCCAGTGGGAGGCTACGGTCAGAAGCCTGCCCTAAAATGCCAAGAAATGCCAAGCGGCGCAGTGCGTCAAATAGTCACCGAGGCCGGTGGGCTATAGCCATTGGTCCCTTGAGGGGTTGGGAAGGTGTTTGAGGCTCTGTGCGTCGGAAATGGGTACTGTCTTTTCGAGGGTCCTCGTGTGCCCAGTGGGAGGCTACGGTCAAGCACCTAAAATGAGAAGAAATGTCCATCAGTGCGCGCGTGAAATGAGTTCTTAGGGCGGTGGGCTATAGCCTTTAGTCATGAGGGGTTGGGAGGGGCGTTCGGGGGCTCTGGGTATCGGAAATGGGTACAGTCTTTTCGAGGGTCCTCGCGTGCCCAGTGGGAGGCTACGGTCAGGGCCTGCCCTAAAATGGCAAGAAATGCTCAGCGGCGCAGGGCGTGAAATAGTCGCCGAGGCCGGTGGGCTATAGCCTTTGGTCCGCGCGGGTTGGGGAGGGGCGTCGGAAATGGGTACATTCTTTTCGAGGGTCCTCGTGTGCCCCGTGGGAGGCTACGGTCAGAGGCCTACCCTAAAATGACAAGAAATGACCAGCAGCGCAGCACGTGAAATAGTCACCGAGGCCGGTGAGCTATAGCCTTTGGTCCGCGGGGGTTGGTGAGGGGGTTTCGGGGGCTCTGGTCGTCAGAAATGGGTACAGCCTTTTCGAGGGTCCTCGTGTGCCCAGTGGGAGGCTACGGTCACAAGCCTGCCCTAAAATGGCAAGAAATGCCAAGCGGCGCAGCGCGTAAATAGTCGCAAGGCCGGTGGGCTATAGCCTTTTGTCTGAGGGGGTTGGGGAAGGTGTTTCGGGGGCTCTGGGCGTCGGAAATGGGTACAGTCTTTTCGAGGGTCCTCGCGTGTCCAGTGGGAGGCTACGGTCAGAAGCCTGTCCTAAAATAGCAAGACATGCCCAGCTTGGCGTGAAATAATCGCCCAAGGCCGGTGGGCTATAGCCTTTGGTCCATGAGGGTTGGGAGGCGTTCGGGGCTTTGGGCATCGAAAATGTGGACAGTCATTTCGAGGGTCCTCGTGTGTGTGCTTGATGGGGCTCTGTCAAGCCTGCCCTAAATGACAAGAAATGCCAGTGGCGGAGGCGTGAAATAGTCACACTGGGCGGTGGGCGTGGCCTTTGGTCTGCGGGGTTGGGAGGAGGTTACAGGGCTCTGGGCGTGGAAATGGGTATAGTCTTTTGAGGGTCTCGTGTGCCCAGTGGGAGGCTACTGGTCAAGCCTGCCCAAAATGTAAGAAATTCAAAGCGCAGCGCGTCGAATAATCGCCAGGCCGGTGGGCTATAGCTGGTCAGAGGGGTTGGGAAAGGTGTTTGGGGGCTCTGGGCGTGGAAATGGGTACAGTCTTTCGAGGTCCTCGCGTGGCCAATGGGAGGCTACGGTCAGAAGCCTGTCCTAAAATAACAAGACATGCCAGTGACGCCGGTAGCATGGCGTGAAATAATCGCAGGTGGGCTATACCCTTTGGTCAGCGGTGGTTGGGGAGGGCGTTCGGGGCTTTGGACATGAAAATGGGTACAGTCTTTGAGGGTCCTCGTGTGCCAGTGGGAGGCTACTGATTAGAGGCCTGCCCTAAAATAGCAAGAAATGCCAGTATGGCTGTGAGTGAAATAATCGCGAGGCGGTGGGCTATAGTGCTGGTCCTTGAGGGGTTGGGAGGGGCGTTCGGGGCTCTGGGCGTCGGAAATGGGTATAGTCTTTTCGAGGGTCCTCGCGTGCCTAGTGGGAGGCTACGGTCAGAAGCACACTAAAATAACAAGAAATGCCAGTGCCAGCGCGGAAATAATCAAGAGGCCGGTGGCCTATAGCCTTTGGTCCACGGGGGTTGGGGAGGGGGTTTCGGGGGCTCTGGTCATCGGAAATGGGTACAGTCTTTACGAGGGTCCTCGTGTGCCCTGTGGGAGGCTACGGTCAGAAGCCTGTCCTAAAATAGCAAGAAATGTCCAGCGGCGCAGCGCGTGAAATAGTCGCCGAGGCCGGTGGGCTATAGCCTTTGGTCCGCGGGGGTTGGGGAGGGGGTTTAGGGTGCTCTAGTCGTAGGAAATGGGTACAGTCTTTTCGAGTGACCTCTTGTGCCCAGTGGGAGGCTCGGTCACATGCCTAAAATAGCAAAACATGTCAGCCAGTAGTGCGTGAAATAGTCGCCGAGGCCGTGAGCTATAACTGGTCCATGAGGGGTTCGGGAGGCGTCGGAAATGGGTACAGTCTTTTCAAGGGTCCTCGTGTACCACAGGAGGCTCTGATCGAGGCCTGCCCTAAAATGACAAGAAATGCCAGTGGCGGGCGCGTGAAATAGTCACACAAGGCGGGTGGGCGATAGCCTTTAGTCTGAGGGGTTGGGAAGGTGTTTGGGGACTCAGTGGGTTGAAAATGGGTACAGTCTTTCGAGGGTCCTCGTGTGCCAGTGGGAGGCTCTGGTCGAAGCACTAAAATATGAACATGCCCAATGGCCAGCGCGTGAAATAGTCAGGGCGGTGGCCATGTGCTAGTCCATGAGGGTTGGGAGGGAGGTTACAGGGCTCACAGGCGTGAGTGGGTACACTTCTTTTCGAGGTCCTCGTGTGCCCAGGTGGGAGGCTCGGTCAGCACTGCCCCAAAATAACAGAAATTCCAAGCGGGCGCGCGTCAAATAATCATAGGGCGGTGGGCTATAGCCTTTGGTCTGAGGGGTTGGGAAAGGTGTTTGAGGGGCTCACAGGCGTCGGGAAATGGGTAAAGTCTGTTCGAGGGTCCTCGCGTGTCCAGTGGGAGGCTACGGTCAGGCTTGTCCTAAAATAACAAGACATGCCAAGCGCATGCGCGTGAAATAATCGCCGGGCAGTGGGCTATGCTGGTCCATGAGGGTTGGGGAGGGGGGGTCGGGGGTTTTGGGCATCGAAAATGGGTACAGTGTTTTCGAGGCACCTCGTGTGCCCAGTAGGAGGCTACGGTCAGAGGCCTGCCCTAAAATGGCAAAAATGCCAATGGCGCATGAGTGAAATAATCGCTTGAGGCGGTGGGCTATAACCTGGTCCATGAGGGTTGGGGAGGGCGTTAGGGGCTCTGGGCGTCGGAAATGGGTATAGTCTTTCGAGGGTCCTCGCGTGCCAGTGGGAGGCTACGGTCAAGCCTGCCTAAAATAACAAAAATGCCAGTGGCCGCGCGAAATAGTCAGGCGGTGGCCTATAGCCTTTGGTCCACGGGGTTGGGGAGGGGTTTGAGGGGCTCTGGTCGCCAAATGGGTACAGTCTTCTGAGGGTCCTCGTGTGCCACTGTGGGAGGCTACGGTCAGAAGCCCTAAAATAACAAGAAATGTCAGTATGGCGTGCAATAGTCACCAAGGCCGGTGGGCTATAATGGTCATGAGTGGGAGGGGTTTAGGGGCTCTGGTCGTGAAAATGGGTCAGTGTTTCGAGGGTCCTCGTGTACTTGATGGGAGCAACAGTCAGAAGGCTGCCCTAAAATGGCAAGACATGCCAGTAGTATGCGTGAAATAATCAGCAAGGCGGTGGGGTATAGCCTTTAGTTGAGGGTTGGGGAGGGGCGTTCGGGGCTCTGGCGTGGGAAATGGGTACAGTCTTTTGAGGGTCTCGGGTGCCAGTGGGAAGCTTCTGATCAGAGGCCTACCCTAAAATGGCAAAAATACAATGGCCGCGTGCGTGAAATAATCACAGGCGGTGGGCTATAGCCTGTTCTGCGGGGTTGGGAGGGGTTTGAGGCTCTGGTCGCCGGAAATGGAGTACAGTCTTCTGAGGGTCCTCGTGTACCCTGGGAGGCTCGGTCAAGCACGCCATAAAATAACAAGAAATGTCCAGCGGCAGCGCGTGAAATAGTCACAGGCCGGTGGGCTATAGCCTTTGGTCCGCGGGGTTGGGAGGGGTTTGAGGGGCTCACAGTGGCGTGAAATGGTACAGTCATTTGAGGGTCCTCATGTGCCCGATGGGAGGCTCTGATTGAAGCACTGCCTAAAATGAGACATGCCCAGTGGCGCATCGCGTGAAATAGTCCAAGGCGGTGGGCTGTAATACTGGTCATGAGGAATTGGGGAGGGTGTTTGGGGCTCTAGTCGTCGGAAATGGGTCTGATATTTTGGGGTCCTCGTGTGCCCGGTGGGAAGCTACGGTCAGGCACTGCCTAAAATGGCAAGAAATGCCATGGCGCAGCGTGAAATAGTCACCAAGGGCAGTGGGCTATAATGCTGGTCATGAGGGGTTGGGGAGGGGTTTGAGGGCTCAGTGCGTCAGAAATATGTACAGTCGTTTGAGGTCCTCGTGTGCCCGGTGGGAGGCTACGGTCAGGCACGCCTAAAATAACAAGAAATGCCAGTGGCAACACGTGAAATAGTCGCCGAGGCCGGTGGGGTATAGCCTTTGGTTCGCGGGGGTTGGGGAGGGGCGTTCGGGGGCTCTGGGCGTCGGAAATGGGTACAGTCTTTTCGAGGGTCCTCGTGTGCCCAGTGGGAGGCTACGGTCAGTGGCCGCCCTAAAATAGCATGAAATGCCCAGCGGCGCAGCGCGGGAAATAGTCACCGAGGCCGGTGGCCTGTACTGGTCCATGAGGTTGGGAGGGGTTTAGGGGGCTCTGTGCGTCGAAAATGTGTACAGTGTTTTCGAGGTCCTCGTGTGATGGGAGGCAGCAGTCAGAAGCTGCCCTAAAATGGCAAGACATGCCAGTATGTGCGTGAAATAAGTCCGCCGGTGGGGTATAGCCTTTGGTTCGGGGGGGTTGGGGCGGGGGGTTCGGGGGCTCTGGGCGTCGGAAATGGGTACAGTCTTTTCGAGGGTCCTCGTGTGCCCAGTGGGAGGCTACGGTCAGAGGCCTGCCCTAAAATAGCAAGAAATGCCCAGCGGCGCAGCTCGGGAAATAGTCACTGTGGCCGGTGGCCTATAGCCTTTGGTCCCAGGGGTTGGGAGGGGTTTGGGGCTATTGTCATGATGGGTACATTCTTTCTGAGGGTCCTCGTGTGCCCAGTGGGAGGCTACAGTCGAAGCACTGCCTAAAATAACAAGAAATGTACAATGGCCTTGTGCGTAGAGTGTCAGCGAGGCGGTGGGCTATAACCTTTGGTCCATGAGGTTGGGGATGGGGTTTGGGGATCTGGTCATCGGAAATGGGACAAGGGTCCTCGTGTTCCAGTTGGAGGCTACGGTCAAGCCTGCCCTAAAATGGCAAGAAATGTACAGGCATGGCCGCGTGAAATAATCAGCCGATGCAGTGGGCTATAGCCTTTGGTTGGGGGTTGGGGAGGGGGCGTTCGGGCCTCTGGTCGTCGAGAAATATGTACAGTCGTTTGAGGGTCTCGTGTGCCCGATGGGAGGCTACGGTCGAAGCCTACCTAAAATGGCAAGAAATGCCAGTGGCGCGCACGTGAAATAGTCACAAGGCGGTGGGCTATGAGCTTTGGTCATGAGGGTTGGGGAGGGTTTGGGGCCTCAGTGGTCAGAAATATGTACATTCGTTTGAGGGTCCTCGTGTGCCCGGTGGGAGGCTACGGTCAGAGCACATGCCCTAAAATGGCAAGAAATGCCAGCGGTGCAGCACGTGAAATAGTCACAGGGCGGTGGGCTATGGAAGCTTTGGTCATGAGGGTTGGGAGGGTGTTTGGGGCTCACTGGTCGTCGGAAATGGGTACAGTTTTTTGAGGTCCTCGTGTGTGATGGGAGGCTCTGGTCAAAGCCTGCCTAAAATGATAAGAAATGCCAGCTGGCCAGCGTGAAAAATCGCGAGGCGGTGGACTATAGCCTTTGGTCCACGGGGCTTGGGAGGGGTTCGGGGGCTCACAGGCATGGAAATGGGTACAGTCTTTTGGTCCTCGTGTGCCCAGTGGGAGGCTCTGGTCAAGCCTACCTAAAATGTGAAATGCCCAGCTGCGCATCAGCGTGAAATTGTCATGCCGAGGCGTGGGCTATAGCCTTTAGTCATGAGGGTTCGGTGGGGAAGTTCAGGGCTCACTGGGCATCGGAAATGGGTCTGAGTCTTTTAGGGTCCTCGTGTGCCCAGTGGGAGGCTAAGGTCAAGCCTGTCCTAAAATGGCAAGAAATATCCAGCGGCAGCGCGTGAAATAATCATGGGGCGGTGGGCTATTGCCTTTGGTCATGAGGGGTTGGGAGGGGCGTTCGGGGCTCTGGGCGTCGGAAATGGGTACAGTCTTTGCGGGTCTCGTGTGCCCAGTGGGAGGCTAATGTCGAAGCCTGCCCTAAAATGGCAAGAAATATCCAGCGCATGTGGCCAGGTGAAATAATCATGAAGCCGGTGGGCTATAACCTTTGGTCCAGCTGGGGTTGGGGAGGCGGCGTTCGGGAGCTCTGGGCGTCTGAAATGCTTCTGAGTCTTTGAGGGTCCTCGTGTGCCCAGTGGGAGGCTACGGTCAGAGCCTGCCCTAAAATGGCAAGAAATGCCAGCCTTGTGCGTGAAATAATCGTCGAGGCGGTGGGCTATAGCCTTTGGTCCCATGAGGGGTTGGGGAGGGGGTTTGGGGCTCAGTCGTCGGAAATGGGTACAGTTTTCGAGGTCCTCGTGTGCTTGATGGGAGGCAACGGTCAAAAGCCTGCCCTAAAATGATAAGAACTCCCCCGCGGCGCCGCGCGTGAAAAATTCGCCGCGACGGGTGGACTATCGCCTTTGGTCCACGGGGCTTGGGGTGGGGGGTTCGGGGGCTCTGGGCATCGGAAATGGGTACAGTCTTTTCGAGGGTCCTCGTGTGTGCCCGATGGGAGGCTCGGTCAGAAGCCTGCCCTAAAATGGCAAGAAATGTCCAGCCAGTGGCAGCGCGTGAAATAGTCACCAGGCGGTGGGCTACAGCACTTTGGTCCCTTGAGGGGTTGGGTAGGGTCCTTGAGGGCAGTGGTCGTCGAAAATGGGTATAGCCTTTTCGAGGTCCTCGTGTGCCAGGTGGGAGGCTCTGATCGAGCCTGCCCTAAAATGGCAAGAAATGTCCAGCGGCGCAGCACGTGAAATAGTCGCCGAGACCGGTGGGCTATAGCCTTTCCACGGGGGTTGGGGAGGGGCGTTCGGGGGCTTTGCGCGTCGGAAATGGGTACAGTCTTTTGGAGGGTCCTCGTGTGCCCAGTGGGAGGCTAAGGTCAGAAGCCTGCCCTAAAATGGCAAGAAATGTCCAGCGGCGCCTTGTGCGTGAAATAATCATGGGCCGGTGGGCTATAGCCTTTGGTCCGCGGGGGTTGGGGAGCGGCGTTCGGGGGCTCTGGGCGTCGGAAATGGGTACAGTCTTTCTGAGGGTCCTCGTGTGCCCAGTGGGAGGCTACGGTCAGAGCCCTGCCCAAAAATGGCAAGAAATGCCCAGCGGGGCAGCGCATGAAATAGTCACCGAGGCCGGTGGGCTATAGCCTTTGGTCCGCGGGTTTGGGGAGGGTGTTTCGGGGGCTCTGGTCGTCGGAAATGGGTACAGCCTTTTCGAGGGTCCTCGTGTGCTTGAGTGGGAGGCTCTGGTCAAAAAGCCTGCCTAAAATGGCAAGAAATGTCAGCATGCGCAACACGTGAAATAGTCATGAGATCGGTGGGCTATAACTGGTCCTTGAGGGTTGGGGAGGGGCGTTCGGGGCTCTGGGCATGAATCATCTGAGTCTTCCAGGGTCCTCGTGTGCCCAGTGGGAGGCTACGGTCAGAGGCTTGCCCTAAAATGGCAAGAAATGCCAGCGGCGCAGCGCGTGAAATAGTCACCGAGGCCGGTGGGCTACAGCTCTTAGTCATGAGGTTGGGTAGGGTCCTTGAGGCAGTCGAAATGGGTATAGCCTTTTGAGGGTCCTCGTGTGCCAGTGGGAGGCTCTGATCAGAAGCCTGCCCTAAAATGGCAAGAAATGTCAGCGCAGCAACGTGAAATAATCATGAGACCGGTGGGCTATAGCCTTTCCACGGGGGTTGGGGAGGGGCGTTCGGGGGCTCTGCGCGTCGGAAATAGGTACAGTCTTTTGGAGGGTCCTCGTGTGCCCATTGGGAGGCTAAGGTCAGAAGCCTGCCCTAAAATGGCAAGAAATGTCCAGCGGCGCAGCGCGTGAAATAGTCGCCGAGGCCGGTGGGCTATAGCCTTTGGTCTGCGGGGGTTGGGGAGCGGCGTTCGGGGGCTCTGGGCATCGGAAATGGGAACAGTCTTTTCGAGGGTCCTCGTGTGCCCAGTGGGAGGCTACGGTCAGAAGCCTACCCTAAAATGGCAAGAAATGCCCAGCTGCGCATCGCGTGAAATTGTCGCCGAGGCCGGTGGGCTATAGCCTTTGGTCCGCGGGGGTTCGGTAGGGAAGTTCTGGGGCTCTGGGCATCGGAAATGGGTACAGTCTTTTTTAGGGTCCTCGTGTGCCCAGTGGGAGGCTAAGGTCAGAAGCCTGTCCTAAAATGGCAAGAAATATCCAGCGGCGCAGCGCGTGAAATAGTCACCGAGGCCGGTGGGCTATTGCCTTTGGTCCGCGGGGGTTGGGGAGGGGCGTTCGGGGGCTCTGGGCGTCGGAAATGGGTACGGGGTTTTCGAGGGTCCTCGTGTGCCCAGGGGAAGGCTAATGTCAGGAAGGCAAGAAATATCCAGCGGTAGCGCGTGAAATAATCATGAGGCCGGTGGGCTATAGCCTTTGGTCCGCTGGGGTTGGGGAGCGGCGTTCGGGGGCTCTGGGCGTCTGAAATGCTTACAGTCTTTTTGAGGGTCCTCGTGTGCCCAGTGGGAGGCTACGGTCAGAGGCCTGCCCTAAAATGGCAAGAAATGCCCAGCGGCGCACCGCGTGAAATAGTCACCGAGGCCGGTGGGCTATCGCCTTTGGTCGGCGGGGGTTTGGGAGGGTGTTTCGGGGGCTCTGGTCGTCGGAAATGGGTACAGTTTTTTCGAGGGTCCTCGTGTGCCCAGTGGGAGGCTACGGTCAAAAGCCTGCCCTAAAATGATAAGAAATTCCCAGCGGCGCAGCGCGTGAAAAATTCGCCGAGGCCGGTGGACTATAGCCTTTGGTCCACGGGGCTTGGGGAGGGGGGTTCGGGGGCTCTGGGCATTGGAAATGGGTACAGTCTTTTCGAGGGTCCTCGTGTGCCCAGTGGGAGGCTACGGTCAGAAGCCTGCCCTAAAATGGCAAGAAATGTCCAGCGGCGCAGCGCGTGAAATAGTCACCGAGGCCGGTGGGCTACAGCTTTTGGTCCGCGGGGGTTGGGTAGGGTCCTTCGGGGGCACTGGTCGTCGAAAATGGGTATAGCCTTTTCGAGGGTCCTCGTGTGCCCAGTGGGAGGCTACGGTCAGAAGCCTGCCCTAAAATGGCAAGAAATGTCCAGCGGCGCAGCACGTGAAATAGTCGCCGAGACCGGTGGGCTATAGCCGTTCCACGGGGGTTGGGGAGGGGCGTTCGGGGGCTTTGCGCGTCGGAAATGGGTACAGTCTTTTGGAGGGTCCTCGTGTGCCCAGTGGGAGGCTAAGGTCAGAAGCCTGCCCTAAAATGGCAAGAAATGTCCAGCGGCGCAGCGCGTGAAATAGTCGCCGAGGCCGGTGGGCTATGCCTTTGGTCCGCGGGGGTTGGGCTGGGGCGTTCGGGGGCTCTGGGCGTCGGAAATGGGTACAGTCTTTTTGAGGTCCTCGTGTGCCCAGTGGGTGGCTAAGGTCAGAAGCCTGCCCTAAAATGGCAAGAAATATCCAGCGGATGGCCAGCGTGAAATAATCATGAGGCAGTGGGCTATAGCCTTTGGTCAGCTGGGGTTGGGAGGCGGCGTTAAGGGGCTCTGGGCGTCTGAAATGCTTACAGTCTTTTTGAGGGTCCTCGTGTGCCCAGTGGGAGGCTACGGTCAGAGGCCTGCCCTAAAATGGCAAGAAATACCATGCGCAGCGTGAAATAGTTACCGAGGCGGTGGGCTATAAGCCTTTGGTCCATGAGGGGTTGGGGAGGGTTTCAGGGGCTCTGGTCGTGGAAATGGGTACATTCTTTTCAGCCAGTCTCGTGTGAGTGGGAGTCTGGTCAAAGCCTGCACTAAAATGGCAAGACATGCCATGACGCATCGCGTGAAAGTGTCGGCGGGCGGTGGGCTATAACCTTTGCTCCATGAGGTTGGGGAGGAAGTTAAGACTCTGGGCATCAGAAATGGAGTCTGATCTTTCGAGGGCCCTCGTGTGCCCAGTGGGAGTCTACGGTCAGAGGCCTGCTCTAAAATTGCAAGAAATGCCCGGCGGCACAGCGCGTGAAATAGTCGCCGAGGCCGGTGGGCTATAGCCTTTGGTCGGCTGGGGTTGGGGAGGGGCGTTAGGGGGCTCTGGACGTCGGAAATGGGTACAGTATTTTCGAGGGTCCTCGTGTGCCCAGTGGGAAGCTACGGTCAGAGGCCTGCCTTAAAATGGCAAGAATTGCCCAGCGGCGCAGCGCGTGAAATACTCACCGAGGCCGGTGGGCTATAGCCTTTGGTCCGCGGGGGTTGGGGAGGTGTTTCGGAGGCTCTGGACGTCGGAAATGGGTACAGCCTTTTCGACGGTCCTCGTGTGCCGATGGGCTCTACTCACATGCCTAAAATGGCAAGAAATGTCATGGCGCCACGTGAAATAATCGAGACCGGTGGGCTATAACTAGTCCATGAGGGTTGGAGGCGGCGTTCGGGGCTCTGGCGTCGGAAATTGGTACAGTCTTTTGAGGGTCCTCGTGTGCCCGGTGGGAGGCTACGGTCAGGCCTGCCTAAAATGGCAAGAAATGCCATACGCTGCAGTGAAATAGTCATGGGCGGTGGGCTATAGGCTTTGTTCATGAGGGGTTGGGGAGGGGTTTAGGGGCTCAGTGCAGTGGAATTGGTAAAGTCTTTTCGAGGGTCCACGTGTGCCCGATGGGAGGCTCTGATCAGAAGCCTGCCCTAAAATGGCAAGACATGCCAATGCCTTGGCCAGTGAAATAGTCGCTGAGGCCGGTGGGCTATAGCCTTTGGTCCGCGGGGGTTGAGGAGGGGCTTTCGCGGCTTTGGGGGTCGGAAATGGGTACAGTCTTTTCGAGGGTCCTCGTGTGCCCAGTGGGAGGCTACGGTCAAAAACCTGCCCTAAAATGATAAGAAATGCCCAGCGGCGCAGTGCATGAAATACTCGAGGCAGTGGGCTATGTGCTTTAGTCCATGAGGCTTAGGGAGGGTTCGGGTGATGCTGGGCATCGGAAATGGGTACAGTCTTTTGAGGGTCTCGTGTGCCCAGTGGGAGGCTAAGGTCAAGCCTGCCTAAAATGGCAAGAAATATCCAATGGCCTGGCGTGAAATAATCATGAGGCGGTGGGCTATAGCCTTTAGTCCGCTGGGGTTGGGGAGCGGCGTTCGGGGCTCTGGGCGTCTGAAATGCTTACAGTCTTTTTGAGGGTCCTCGTTTGCCCAGTGGGAGGCTACGGTCGAGGCCTGCCCTAAAATGGCAAGAAATACCAGCCAGCGCATGGCCGTGAAATAGTTCTTAGGGCGGTGGGCTATAGCTGGTCATGAGGATTAGGGAGGGTGTTTGAGGGGCTCAGTTGTCGGAAATGGGTGATCTTTTCGGGGGTCCTAGTGTGCCTAGTGGGAAGCTACGTTCAGAGCTTGCCTAAAATGGCAAAAATGCCCAGCCAGCTAGCGTGAAATTATCAAGGCCGGTGGGCTATAATAACTGGTCAGTCCAGGGGTTGGGCAGGGGTTTGGGGCTCACGGTGGTCGGAAATATGTACAGTCTTTTCGAGGGTCCTCATGTGCCCGGTGGGAGGCTACGGTCAGAAGCCTGCCCTAAAATAACAGAAATGCCCAGCTTCATGGCACGTGAAATAGTCATGCCGAGGCAGTGGGCTATAGCCTTTGGTCCAGCAGGGTTGGGAGGGTTTGGGGCTCACGGTCGTCGGAAATGGGTACATTCTTTTGACGGTCCTCCTGTGCTGATGGGAGTCTCTGATCAAGCCTGCACTAAAATGGCAAGACATGCCAGTGACGCATCGCGTGAAATTGTCGGCGAGGCCGGTGGGCTATAGCCTTTGCTCCATGAGGTTGGGAGGAAGTTAAGGGCTCTGGGCATGAAATGGAGTGAGTCTTTTCAGGGCCCTCGTGTGCCAAGTGGGAGTCTCTGATCAGAGGCCTGCTCTAAAATTGCAAGAAATGCCAGTGACAGCGTGAAATAGTCGCCAGGCGGTGGGCTATAGCCTTGGTGGTGGGGGGGGGAGGCGTTAGGGGGCTCTGGGCGTCGGAAATGGGTGCAGTATTTCGAGGTCCTCGTGTGCCAGTGGGAAGCTCTGATCAGGCCTGCCTTAAAATGGCAAGAATTGTAGCCAGGCGCAGTAGCGTGAAATACTCACCGAGGGCGGTGGGCTATAACTGGTCCTTGGGGGTTGGGAGGAGGTGTTTGGAGGCTCTGGGCGTCGGAAATGGGTACAGCCCGGCGGTCCTCGTGTGCCAGATGGGCGGCTACGGTCATAATCATGCCCTAAAATGGCAAGAAATGTCCAGCGGCGCAGCACGTCAAATAGTCGCCGAGACCGGTGGGCTATAGCCTTTGGTCCGCGGGGGTTGGGGAGCGGCGTTCGGGGGCTCTGTGCGTCGGAAATCGGTAGAGTCTTTTTGAGGGTCCTCGTGTGCCCAGTGGGAGGCTACGGTCAGAGGCCTGCCCTAAAATGGCAAGAAATGCCCAGCTACGCAGCACGTGAAATAGTCGCCGAGGCCGGTGGGCTATAGGCTTTGTTCCGCGGGGGTTGGGGAGGGGGTTTCGGGGGCTCTGGTCGTCGGAAATGGGTACAGTCTTTTCGAGGGTCCACGTGTGCCCAGTGGGAGGCTACAGTCAGAAGCCTGCCCTAAAATGGCAAGACATGCCCAGCGGCGCAGCGCGTGAAATAGTCGCTGAGGCCGGTGGGCTATAGCCTTTGGTCCGCGGGGGTTGAGGAGGGGCTTTCGCGGCTTTGGGGGTCGGAAATGGGTAAAGTCTTTTCGAGGGTCCTCGTGTGCCCAGTGGGAGGCTACGGTCAAAAACCTGCCCTAAAATGATAAGAAATGCCCAGCGGCGCAGTGCATGAAATACTCGCCGAGGCCGGTGGGCTATAGCCTTTGGTCCGCGGGGCTTGGGGAGGGGGGTTCGGGTGATCTGGGCATCGGAAATGGGTACAGTCTTTTTGAGGGTCCTCGTGTGCCCAGTGGGAGGCTAAGGTCAGAAGCCTGCCCTAAAATGGCAAGAAATATCCAGCGGCGCAGCGCGTGAAATAGTCGCTGAGGCCGGTGGGCTATAGCCTTTGGTCCGCTGGGGTTGGGGAGCGGCGTTCGGGGGCTCTGGGCGTCTGAAATGCTTACAGTCTTTTTGAGGGTCCTCGTGTGCCCAGTGGGAGGCTACGGTCAGAGGCCTGCCCTAAAATGGCATGAAATACCCAGCGGCGCAGCGCGTGAAATAGTTGCCGAGGCCGGTGGGCTATAGCCTTTGGTCCGCGGGGATTGGGGAGGGTGTTTCGGGGGCTCTGGTTGTCGGAAATGGGTACAGTCTTTTCGGGGGTCCTAGTGTGCCCAGTGGGAAGCTACGTTCAGAGGCTTGCCCTAAAATGGCAAGAAATGCCTTAGCCAGCGTAGTGAAATTATCCAAGGCAGTGGGCTATAATAACTGGTCCCATGGGGTTAGGCGGGGGTTTGAGGGCTCTGAGTCGTGGAAATATGTACAGTCTTCGAGGGTCCTCATGTGCCCAGTGGGAGGCTACGGTCAAGCCTGCCTAAAATGGCAAGAAATGCCCAACTCAACACGTGAAATAATCATAGGGCAGTGGGCTATAGGCTTTGTTCCATGAGGGTTGGGAAGGGGTTTAGGGGCTCACAGTCGGAAATGAGTACAGTCTTTGAGGTCCTATTTTGACCAGTGGGATGCTACAGTCGAGGCCTGCCCTAAAATGGCAAGACATGCCAATGTGTAGCGCGTGTGAAATAGTCGCTGAGGCCGGTGGGCTATAGCCTTTGGTCCGCGGGGGTTGAGGAGGGGCGTTCGGGGGCTCTGGGCATCGGAAATGGGTACAGTCTTTTCGAGGGTCCTCATGTGCCCAGTGGGAGGCTACGGTCAAAAGCCTGCCCTAAAATGATAAGAAATGCCCAGCGGCGCAGTGCGTGAAATACTCGCCGAGGCCGGTGGGCTATAAGCCTGATCCCAGTGAGGCTTGGGGAGGGTTCGGGGATGGGCTTGGAAATGGGTCAGTCTTTTCGAGGGTCCTCGTGTGCCCAGTGGGAGGCTACTGGTCAAGCCTGCCCTAAAATGGCAAGAAATGCTTAGCCAGGCGCAGCAGCGTGAAACAGTCAGCCGAGGCAGTGGTCTATAGCCTTTGGTCCATGGGGGTTGGGGAGGCGTTCAGGGGCTCTGGGTATCGAAATGGGTACAGTCTTTTCGAGGTCCTCGTGTGATCTGAGGCTCTGATCAGAGGCTGCCCTAAAGGACAAGAAATGCCATGATGCAGCGTGCGAAATAGTCGTCGAGGCGGTGGGCTATGTGCTGGTCCATGAGGGGTTGGGGAAGGGGTTCGGGGCTCAGGCGTCGGAAAAGGGTACCGTCTTTTCGAGATCCTCGTGTGAGTGGGAGGCTATGGTCAGAGCCTGCCCTAAAATGGCGAAATGCCCAGCTCTGCATTGCGTGAAATAGTCGCCGAGGCGGTGGGCTATAGCTTCGTCATGAGGGTTGGGAGGTGGTTTGGGGGCTCAGTGGTCGGAAATGGGTGGATCTTTTCGAGGGTCTCGTGTGCCCAGTGGGAGGCTGCGGTCACAGAGCCTGCCCTAAAATGGCAAGAAATGCCATGGCGCAGCGTGAAATAGTCACACATGGGCAGTGGGCCTTTGGTCCCATGAGGTTGGGAGGGTGTTTGAGCTCAGTCGTGAAATAATGGGTCTGATCTTTCGAGGGTCCTCGTGTGCTTGATGGGAGGCCTCTGGTCATAAGCACATGCCCTGAAATGGCAAGACATGCCCAGGCCAGCGCAGCGTGAAATAATCAGAGGCCAATGGGCTATAACCTTTGGTCCTTGAGGAGTTGGGGAGGGGCGTTCGGGGCTCTAGGAGTCGGAAATGGGTACAGTCTTTTTGAGGGTCCCTAGTTTGATTGGGATACTCTGATCAGTGGAGGCCTGCCTAAAATGGCACGAAATGCTGCTGGCAGGTGAAATAATCATGGCAGGTGGAGTTCTGACCATTGGTCCATGAGGGGTTCGGGAGGGACGTTCTAGGGTTTTGAGCATCAGAAATGGGTACAGTCTTTTCGAGGGTCCTCGTTGCCCAGTGGGAGGCTACGGTCAGAGGCTGCCCTAAAATGCCAAGAAATGCCCAGCGTCGCTCTGCGTGGAAATAATCACTTTGAGGCGGTGGGCTATAGCCTTTGGTCCAGAGGTTGGGAGGCTGTTTGGGGACTCAGCCGTCGAAATCGTCTGATCCTTTCGAGGGTCCTCGTGTGCCCAGTGGGAGGCTACGGTCAGGCACTGCCCTAAAATGGCAGAAATGCCAATGTGGCGTGAAATAATCATGCCGAGCAGTGGGCTATGTGCTGGTCCATGAGGAGTTGGGAGGGCGTTCGGGGGCTCAGGAGTCGGAAATGGGTGAGTCTTTTGAGGGTCCTAGTTTGCCCGATTGGGATGCTACGGTCGAGGCACACCTAAAATGGCACTGAAATGCCAATGGCCAGAGTGGGAAATAATCGAGGCAGTGGGCTTTAGCCCAGTCCATGAGGGTTGGGAGTGTCGTTCGGGGCTGGGCGTCGGAAATGGTCTGATCTTTTCAAGTCCTCTTGTGCCTAGTGGGAGGCTACAGGCGAGGCACCTTGCCCTAAAATGGCAAGAAATGTAGCAGGCGCGTAGCGTGAAATAGTCACGAGGCAGTGGGCTATACTCTTTAGTCCTTGAGGTTGGGAGGGAAGTTACTGGGGCTTTGGGCATCGGAAATGGTTCTGATCTTCTCGAGGTCCTCGTGTGCAGTGGGAGGCTACGGTCAAGCACTGAATGGCAAGAAATGCCCTAGGCTGCATAGCGTGAAATTGTCAGCCGAGGCGGTGGGCTATAGCCATTGGTCATGAGGGGTTGGGAGGGGACGTTCTAGGTTTTGGACATGAAATGGGTACAGTCTTTTCGAGGGTCTCGTGTGCCCAGTGGGCCTTCTGATCAGAGCACGCCTAAAATGCCAAGAAATGCCAGTCGCTCTGCGTTAAATAGTCATGAGGCGGTGGGCTATAGCCTTTGTCCATGAGGGGTTGGGAGGGTGTTTCGGGGACTCTGGCCGTCGAAATCATCTGATCCTTCGAGGGTCCTCGTGTGCCCGATGGGAGGCTCTGATCAGTCACACGCCTAAAATGGCACGAAATGCCAATGGCGCAGCTTGAAATAATCGCCCGAGGCGGTGGGCTATAGCTGGTCCATGAGGAGTTGGGAGGGCGTTCGGGGGCTCAGGAGTCGGGAAATGGAGTCAGTCTTTTGAGGTCCTAGTTTGCCCAGGTGGGATGCTACAGTCAAGCGCCTAAAATGGCACGAAATGCCAAGTGGTGCAGAGTGAAATAATCTGAGGCCGGTGGGCTTTGGTCATGAGGGTTGGGGAGTGTCGTTCGGGGCTCTGCAGGAGTCGAGAAATAGTTCTGATCTTTTCAAGGGTCCTCGTGTGCTTGATGGGAGGCTCTGGTCAGAACCACCTTGATGGCAAGAAATGCCTAAGCCGTGAAATTGTCATAGGCCGGTGGGCTATAGCCATTGGTCATGAGGGTTCGGGAGGACGTTCTAGGGTTTTGGGCATCGAAATGGGTGCAGTCTTTTGAGGTCTCGTGTACCCAGTGGGAGGCTCTGATCGAGGCCTGCCCTAAAATGGCAGAAATGCCAGCGTCGCTGGCAATGAAATAGTCACTTGAGGCCGGTGGGCTATAGCCTTTGGTCATGCGGGGTTGGGAGGGTGTTTGGGGACTACGGCCGTCGAATCGTCTGATCCTTTCGAGGGTCCTCGTGTGCCCAGTGGGACGCTACTGTACGAGGCCTGCCCTAAAATGGCCAAAATGCCAATGCTTGGCGCTTGAAATAATCGCCAAGGCCAGTGGGCTATAGCCTTTAGTCCATGAGGAGTTGGGAGGGGCGTTGGGGGCTCTGGTTGTCGGGAAATGGAGTGCAGTCTTTTGGCGGTCTCGTTTGCCCAGTGGAGAGGCTACGGTCAGGCACATGCCCTAAAATGGCCTGAAATGCCAGTAGCGCAGTGAAAATAATCGCCGAGGCGGTGGGCTTTAGCCTTTGGTCCCATGAGGGTTAGGGAGTGGCGTTCGGGGCTCAGGCGTCGAAATGGGTCAGTCTTTCAAGGGTACTCGTGTGCCCGGTGGGAGGCTACGGTCAGGCACATCCTAAAATGGCAAGAAATGCCACGTCGCTGCTGCGTGAAATAGTCCTTGAGGCGGTGGGCTATGGCCTGGTCATGGGGGTTGGGAGGGTGTTTGGGGACTCGGCCGTCGAAATCGTACACTCCTTCGAGGTCCTCGTGTGCCCAGTGGGAGGCTACAGTCAGAGGCCTGCCCTCAAATGGCACGAAATGCCCAGCGGCGCAGAAATAGTCGCCAAGGCGGTGGGCTATAGCCTTTGGTCCTTGAGGAGTTGGGAGAAGCGTTCGGGGGCTCTGGTCGTGAAATGGTACTGAGTCTTTGTGATCCTCGTTTGCCAGTGGGAGGCTACGGTCAGGCACATGCCCTAAAATGGCACGAAATGCCCAGTGGCAGCGTGAAAGTGAAATAATCGCCGAGGCGGTGGGCTTTAGCCTTTGGTCCTTGAGGTTAGGGAGTGGCGTTCGGGGGCTCTGGGCGTCGGAAATGGTGATCTTTTCAAGGGTACTCGTGTGGTGGGAGGCTCTGATCGAGGCACACTGCCTAAAATGGCAAAATACCAATGGCCTTGGCGCGTGAAATAGTCACCAAGGGCGGTGGGCTATACTCTTTAGTCCTTGAGGGGTTGGGGAGGAAGTTACTGGGGCTTTGGGCATGGAAATGGTTCTGATCTTCTCGAGGTCCTCGTGTGCCAGTGGGAGGCTACGGTCAGGCCTGCCATAAATAACAAGAAATGCCCAGCCAGCGTAGCGTGAAATTGTCATGCCGAGGCGGTGGGCTATAGCTTCGTCCAGGGGTTGGGAGGGACGTTCTAGGGTTTTGGGCATCAGAAATGGGTACAGTCGTTTCGAGGTCCTCGTGTGCCAGATGGGAGGCTACTGGTCGAGGCCGCCCTAAAATGGCAAAAATGCTGTCGCTCTTGCGTGAAATAGTCACTGAGGCGGTGGGCTATGTGCCTTTGGTCAGCGGGGTTGGGAGGTGTTTGGGGACTCGGCCGTCGGAAATGTGTACACTCCTTCGAGGGTCTCGTGTGATGGGAGGCTACGATCAGGCACATGCCCTAAAATGGCACGAAATGCCCAATGACAGCGCTGAAATAATCGCCGAGGCCGGTGGGCTATAGCCTTTGGTCCGCGGGAGTTGGGAGGCGTTAAGGGAGCTCACAGTCGTGGGAAATGGAGTGCAGTCTTTGTGGTCCTCGTTTGCCAGTGGGAGGCTCTGATCGAGGCACACTAAAATGGCACGAAATGCCCAGCGGCGCAGCGAGTGAAATAGTCGCCGAGGCCGGTGGGCTTTAGCCTTTGGTCCGCGGGGGTTAGGGAGTGGCGTTCGGGGGCTCTGGGCGTCGGAAATGGGTACAGTCTTTTCAAGGGTACTCGTGTGCCCAGTGGGAGGCTACGGTCAGAGGCCTGTCCTAAAATGGCAAGAAATGCCCAGCGTCGCTGCGCGTGAAATAGTCACTGAGGCCGGTGGGCTATAGCCTTTGGTCCGCGGGGGTTGGGGAGGGTGTTTCGGGGACTCGGCGTCGAAATCGTACCTCCTTTCGAGGGTCCTCGTGTGATGGGAGGCTACAGATCAGGCACGCCTCAAATGGCACGAAATGCCCAGTAGATGGCCTTGAAATAATCATGGGAGGCGGTGGGCTATAGTGCTGGTCCCATGGGAGTTGGGGAGGGGCGTTGAGGGGCTCTGAGTCGTCGGAAATGGGTACAGTCTTTTTGGGGGTCCTCGTGTGCCCGGTGGGAGGCTACGGTCAGTAGCCTGCCCTAGAATGGCACGAAATGCCAGTGGCAGAGTGAAATAGTCATGGGGCAGTGGGCTTTAGCCTTTGGTCATGAGGGTTAGGGAGTGGCGTTAGGGGCTCACAGGCGTCGGGAAATGGGTACAGTCTTTTCAAGGGTACTCGTGTGCCCAGTGGGAGGCTCTGGTCAGAGGCACCTGCCTAAAATGGCAAGAAATACCCAGCTGACATGGCGTGAAATGGTCACGAGGCAGTGGGCTATACTCTTTAGTCATGAGGGTTGGGAGGGAAGTTCTGGGCTTTGGGCATGGAAATGGTTCTGATCTTCTCGAGGGTCTCGTGTGCCAGTGGGAGGCTCTGATTGAAGCCTGCCCTTAAATGGCAAGAAATGCCCAGCCAGTATGTGGTGAAATTGTCGCCGAGGCGGTGGGCTATAGCCTTTAGTCATGAGGTTGGGAGGGGCGTTCTGGGGTTTTGGGCATCAGGGAAATGGGTACAGTCGTTTGAGGTCTCGTGTGCCCAGTGGGAGGCTACAGTCGAGGCACCTAAAATGGCAAGAAATGCCAGTCGCTGCGCGTGAAATAGTCACTGAGGCGGTGGGCTATAGCCTTGCTGGTCATGAGGGGTTGGGAGGGTGTTTGGGGACTCTGGCACGTGGAAATGTGTACCTCCTTTCGAGGGTCCTCGTGTGCCCGATGGGAGGCTCTGATCGAGGCCTGCCTAAAATGGCACAGAAATGCCATGCAGCGCTTGAAATAATCGCCGAGGCAGTGGGCTATAGCCTTTGGTCCGAGAGTTAGGGGAGGGGCGTTCGGGGCTCAGTGGTCGGAAATGGGTACAGTCTTTTGTGGTCCTCGTTTGCCCGATGGCGAGCTACGGTCGAGGCCTGCCCTAAAATAACCTGAAAATGCCAGTGTGGCAGTGAAATAAGTCATGAGGCAGTGGGCTTTAACCTTTGGTCCATGAGGTTAGGGAGTGGCGTTCGAGGCTCTGCAGGCGTGGGAAATGGGTACAGATCTTTTCAAGGGGACTCGTGTGCCAAGTGGGTGGCACCGGTCTGAGGCTGTCCTAAAATGGCAAAAAATGCCCAGCGTCGCTGCGCGTGAAATAATCAGCAGGCGGTGGGCTATAGCCTTTGGTCCATGAGGGGTTGGGAGGGTGTTTGGGGACTCGGCGTCGGAAATCGTACAGTCCTTCGAGTGTCCTCGTGTGCAGTGGGAGGCTACTGATCAGAGGCCTGCCCTCAAATGGCATGAAATGCCAGTGGCGCGCTTGAAATAATCAGCCGAGGGCAGTGGGCTATAGCCTTTGGTCGCGGGAGATGGGAGGGGCGTTCGGGGCTCTGGTCGTCGGAAATGGGTCTGATCTTTGGCGGTCTCGTTTGCCAGTGGGAGGCTACTGTCAGGCCTGCCCTAAAATACGAAATGCCAGTATGGCAGAGTGAAATAATCGCCGAGGCAGTGGGCTTTAGCCTGGTCATGAGGTGTTGGGGAGGAGCGTTCGGGGCTCTGGGAGTCGGAAATGGGTACAGTCTTTTCAAGGGTCCTCGTGTGCCCAGTGGGAGGCTACGGTCAGAGGCCTGCCCTAAAATGGCAAGAATTGCCCAGCGGCGCAGCGCGTGAAATGGTCACCGAGGCCGGTGGGCTATACTCTTTGGTCCCTTGAGGGTTGGGAGGAAGTTACAGGGCTTTGGGCATCGAAAGTAGTTCTGATCTTCTCGAGGGTCCTCGTGTGATGGGAGGCTACGGTCAAGCCTGCTTAAATAGAAATGCCAGGCGCAACGTGAAATTGTCGCCGAGGCCGGTGGGCTATGTGCTTTCGTCAGCGGGGTTGGGAGGGGCGTTCTAGGGTTTTGGGCATCAGAAATGGAGTACAGTCGTTTGAGGGTCCTCGTGTGATGGGAGGCTACGGTCGAGGCACTGCCCTAAAATGGCAAGAAATGCCAGCGTCGCTCTTGCGTGAAATAGTCCTTGAGGCGGTGGGCTATAGCCTTTGGTCAGCGGGGTTGGGGAGGGTGTTTGGGGGACTACGGCCGTCGAATCGTACCTCCTTCGAGGTCTCGTGTGCCAAGTGGGAGGCTACTGGTCGAGGCCTGCCTAAAATGGCACGAAATGCCTAGCCTTGGCGCAGAAATAGTCTCAGGGCGGTGGGCTATAGCCTTTGGTCCATGGGAGTTGGGGAGGGCGTTCGGGGCTCACGGTGGTCGGAAATGGGTACAGTCTTTTGTGGTCCTCGTTTGCCAGGTGGGAGGCTACGGATCAGAGGCACTGCCCTAAAATGGCCTGAAATGCCAATGTGCCAGCATGAGTGAAATAATCGCCGAGGCGGTGGGCTTTAGCACTTTGGTCATGAGGTTAGGGAGTGGCGTTCGGGGCTCAGGCGTCGGAAATGGGCAGTCTTTTCAAGGGTACTCGTGTGCCCAGTGGGAGGCTACGGTCGAGGCACTGCCTACAAAATGGCAAGAAATACCAGTGTAGCGCGTGAAATAGTCACGAGGCGGTGGGCTATACTCTTTGGTCCCATGAGGGTTGGGAGGGAAGTTACAGGGCTTTGGGCTTGGAAATAGTTCTGATCTTCTCGAGGGTCCTCGTGTGCCCAGTGGGAGGCTACGGTCAGAAGCCTGCCCTTAAATGGCAAGAAATGCCCAGCGGCGCAACGCGTGAAATTGTCGCCGAGGCCGGTGGGCTATAGCCTTTCGTCCGCGGGGGTTGGGGAGGGACGTTCTAGGGTTTTGGGCATCAGAAATGGGTACAGTCTTTTCAGGGTCCTCGTGTGCCCAGTGGGAGGCTACGGTCAGAGGGCTACCCTAAAATGGCAAGAAATGCCCAGCGACACAGCGCGTGAAATAGTAGCAGAGGCCGGTGGGCTATAGCCTTTGGTCGGCGGGGGTTGGGGAGGGTGTTCGGGGGCTCTGGGCATCGGAAATGGGTACAGTCATTTCGAGAGTCCTCGTGTGCCCAGTGGGAAGCTACGGTCAGAAGCCTGCCCTAAAATGGCAAGACATGCCCAGCGGCGCATCGCGTGAAATAGTCGCCGAGGCCGGTGGGCTATAGCCTTTGGTCCCATGAGGGGTTGGGAGGGTGTTTCGGGGACTCTGGCGTGAATCGTCTGATCCTTTCGAGGTCTCGTGTGCCCGATGGGAGGCTACAGTCGAGGCACTGCCCTAAAATGGTACAGAAATGCCCGTGGTAGCGTGAAATAGTCGCCGAGGCCGGTGGGCTATAGCCATTGGTCCGCGGGGGTTCGGGAGGGACGTTCTAGGTTTTTGGGCATCAGAAATGGGTACAGTCTTTTCGAGGGTCCTCGTGTGCCCGATGGGACCTTCTGATCGAGGCACTGCCTAAAATGCCAAGAAATGCCAGCGTCGCTCTGGCGTGAAATAGTCACTTGGGCCGGTGGGCTATAGCCTTTGTCATGAGGGGTTGGGAGGGTGTTTGGGGACTCTGGCCGTCGAAATCGTACAGTCCTTCAGGTGTCCTCGTGTGCCAGTGGGAGGCTCGGTCAGAGGCACTGCCCTCAAATGGCATGAAATGCCAGCCAATGGCCAGAAATAATCGAGGCGGTGGGCTATAGCCTTTGGTCAGCGGGAGTTGGGAGGGCGTTAGGGGCTCTGGTCGTCGGAAATGGTCTGAGTCTTTTGAGGGTCCTAGTTTGCCCGGTGGGATGCTCGGTCAGAGGCACATACAAAATGCACGAAATGCCAATGGCATGAGTGAAATAGTCGGCCCTGAGGCGGTGGGCTTTTAGCCCAGTCCATGAGGGTTGGGAGTGTCGTTCGGGGGCTCAGGCGTCGGAAATGGTTCTGATCTTTTCAAGGGTCCTCGTGTGCCCGGTGGGAGGCTCTGAGCGAGGCTGCCCTAAAATGGCAAGAAATATGTGCCAGCCAGCGTGAAATAGTCCTGAGGCCGGTGGGCTATACTCTTTGGTCCATGAGGGGTTGGGAGGGAAGTTCACAGGGCTTTGGGCGTCGGAAATGGTTCTGATCTTCGAGGGTCCTCGTGTGCTTGATGGGAGGCTACAGTCAGAGCACTGCCCTTGATAACAAGAAATGCCTAGCTGCATAGCCGTGAGTGTCATGAGGCAGTGGGCTATAGCCATTGGTCCTTGAGGGTTGGGAGGGGCGTTCTAGGGTTTGGGCATCGAAATGGGTACAGTCTTTTGAGGTCCTCGTGTGCCCAGTGGGAGGCTCTGGTCGAGGCCTGCCTAAAATGGCAGAAATGCCAGCGTGCTGCGTGAAATAGTCACTTTGAGGCGGTGGGCTATAGCCTTTGGTCATGAGGGTTAGGGAGGGTGTTTGGGGACTCTGGCGTCGAAATCGTACACTCCTTTCGAGGGTCCTCGTGTGCCCAGTGGGAGGCTACGGTCAGAGGCTGACCTAAAATGGCACAGAAATACCCAGTGTAGCGCAGAAATAATCGCCGAGGCGGTGGGCTATAGCCTTTGGTCCATGCGGGGAGTTGGGAGGGCGTTGAGGGCTCACAGTCGTCGGAAATGGAGTCTGATCTTTTGAGGTCCTCGTTTGATGGGAGGCTACGGTCAGGCTGCCTAAAATGGCAGAAATGCCAGGCCTTAGCAGAGTGAAATAGTCGCAAGGCGGTGGGCTTTAGCCTTTGGTCCATGAGGGGTTAGGAGTGGCGTTCGAGGGGATACAGGCGTCGGAAATGGGTGGTCTTTTCAGCGGTACTCGTGTGCCCAGGTGGGAGGCTACGGTCGAGGCCTGCCCTAAAATGGCAAGAAATACCAGCCAGCGCAGTGCGTGAAATAGTCACGAGGGCGGTGGGCTATACTCTTTGGTCCATGAGGTTGGGAGGGAAGTTCTGGGGCTTTGGGCGTCGGAAATGGTTACAGTCTTCTCGAGGGTCCTCGTGTGCCCAGTGGGAGGCTACGGTCAGAAGCCTGCCCTTAAATAGCAAGAAATGCCCAGCGGCGCAACGCGTGAAATTGTCGCCGAGGCCGGTGGGCTATAGCCTTTCGTCCGCGGGGGTTGGGGAGGGACGTTCTAGGGTTTTGGGCATCAAAAATGGGTACAGTCTTTTCAGGGTCCTCGTGTGCCCAGTGGGAGGCTACGGTCAGAGGGCTACCCTAAAATGGCAAGAAATGCCCAGCGACACAGCGCGTGAAATAGTAGCCGAGGCCGGTGGGCTATAGCCTTTGGTCCGCGGGAGTTGGGGAGGGGCGTTCGGGGGCTCTGGTCGTCGGAAATGGGTACAGTCTTTTTGACGGTCCTCGTTTGCCCAGTGGGAGGCTACGGTCAGAGGCCTGCCCTAAAATGGCACGAAATGCCCAGCGGCGCAGCGCTTGAAATAGTCGCCGAGGCCGGTGGGCTATAGCCTTTGGTCCGCGGGAGTTGGGGAGGGGCGTTCGGGGGCTCTGGTCGTCGGAAATGGGTACAGTCTTTTTGACGGTCCTCGTTTGCCCAGTGGGAGGCTACGGTCAGAGGCCTGCCCTAAAATGGCACGAAATGCCCAGCGGCGCAGCGAGTGAAATAGTCGCCGAGGCCGGTGGGCTTTAGCCTTTGGTCCGCGGGGGTTAGGGAGTGGCGTTCGGGGGCTCTGGGCGTCGGAAATGGGTACAGTCTTTTCAAGGGTACTCGTGTGCCCAGTGGGAGGCTACGGTCAGAGGCCTGCCCTAAAATGGCAAGAAATACCCAGCGGCGCAGCGCGTGAAATGGTCACCGAGGCCGGTGGGCTATACTCTTTGGTCCGCGGGGGTTGGGGAGGGAAGTTCTGGGGCTTTGGGCGTCGGAAATGGTTACAGTCTTCTCGAGGGTCCTCGTGTGCCCAGTGGGAGGCTACGGTCAGAAGCCTGCCTTGTAAATAACAAAAATGCCCAGTAGCAACGTGAAATCATGAGGCGGTGGGCTATGTGCTTTCGTCAGGGGTTGGGGAGGGACGTTCTAGGGTTTTGGGCATCAAAAATGGGTACAGTCTTTTCAGGGTCCTCGTGTGCCCAGTGGGAGGCTACGGTCAGAGGGCTACCCTAAAATGGCAAGAAATGCCCAGCGACACAGCGCGTGAAATAGTAGCCGAGGCCGGTGGGCTATAGCCTTTGGTCCGCGGGAGTTGGGGAGGGGCGTTCGGGGGCTCTGGTCGTCGGAAATGGGTGCAGTCTTTTGGCAGTCCTCGTTTGATGGGAGGCTACGGTCGAGGCCTGTCTAAAATGGCACGAAAATGCCAATGGCGCATCGCGTGAAATAATCATGAGGCAGTGGGCTATAGCCTTTAGTCCATGAGGTTGGGGAGGGTGTTTCGGGACTCACAGGCGTCGAAATCGTACAGTCCTTCGAGGGTCTCGTGTGCCCAGTGGGAGGCTGCGGTCAGAGGCCTGCCTAAAATGGCACGAAATGCCAATGGCGCAGCGCTTGAAATAGTCGCCGAGGCCGGTGGGCTATAGCCTTTGGTCCGCGGGAGTTGGGGAGGGGCGTTCGGGGGCTCTGGGAGTCGGAAATGGGTACAGTCTTTTTGAGGGTCCTAGTTTGCCCAGTGGGATGCTACGGTCAGAGGCCTGCCCTAAAATGGCACGAAATGCCCAGCGGCGCAGCGAGTGAAATAGTCGCCGAGGCCGGTGGGCTTTAGCCCTTGGTCCGCGGGGGTTGGGGAGTGTCGTTCGGGGGCTCTGGGCGTCGGAAATGGTTACAGTCTTTTCAAGGGTCCTCGTGTGCCCAGTGGGAGGCTACGGGCAGAGGCCTGCCCTAAAATGGCAAGAAATGTAGACAGCGCATGAAATAGTCACCAGGCGGTGGGCTATACTCTTTGGTCCTTGAGGGGTTGGGAGGAAGTTACAGGGCTTTGGGCGTCGGAAATGGTTCTGATCTTCTCGAGGTCCTCGTTTGCCAGTGGGAGGCTACGGTCAAGCCTGCCCTTAAATAACAAGAAATGCCAATGGCCAGCGCGTGAAATTGTCAGCAAGGCAGTGGGCTATAGCCTTTAAATCCATGAGGGTTGGGAGGGACGTTCTAGGGTTTGGGCATCAAAATGGGTACAGTCTTTTCAGGGTCCTCGTGTGCCCATTGGGAGGCTACTGGTCAGGAGGCTACCCTAAAATGGCAAGAAATGCCAGCGACACAGTAGCGTGAAATAATGCAGGGCGGTGGGCTATAGCCTTTGGTCATGAGGAGTTGGGAGGGCGTTCGGGGCTCAGTCGTGGAAATGGGTGCAGTCTTTTGTGGTCCTCGTTTGCCAGTGGGAGGCTACGGTCGAGGCACTGCCTAAAATGGCACGAAATGCCTGCAGGCGCATCAGCGTGAAATAGTTACGAGGCGGTGGGCTATAGCCTTTGGTCCCATGAGGGTTGGGAGGGTGTTTGGAGGCTCTCAGTGCGTCGGAAATAAGTCTGATCTTTTCGAGGGTCCTAGTGTGCCCAGTGGGAGGCTACAGTCAGGCTGCCCTAAATGGGAAGAAATGTCCTGCTGAGACAGCGTGAAATAGTGGCCGAGGCAGGTGGGTTATAACCTTTGGTCATGCGGGGTTGGGGAGGGCGTTCGGGGGCTCAGGAGTGGAAATGGGTACAGTCTTTAGAGGGTCCTAGTTTGCCCAGTGGGATGCTACGGTCAGAGGCCTGCCCTAAAATGGCCTGAAATGCCAGTGAGCAGCAGAGTGAAATAATCATGCGGGGCAGTGGGCTTTAGTCCTCGGGGTTGGGAGTGTCGTTCGGGGGCTCTGTGGCGTGGAAATGGTTCAGTCTTTCAAGGGTCTCGTGTGTGCCCAGTGGGAGGCTACAGGCGAGAGGCACACTAAAATGGCAAGAAATGCCCAGGCGCAGCGCATGAAATAGTCACCGGGCGGTGGGCTATACTCTTTGGTCATGAGGGGTTGGGAGGAAGTTACAGGGCTTTGGGCGTGAAATGGTTCTGATCTTCTCGAGGGTCCTCGTGTGCCCAGTGGGAGGCTACAGTCAGAACCTTGCCCTTAAATGGCAAGAAATGCCTAGCTAGCAATCGTGAAATTGTCGAGGCGGTGGGCTATAGCCATTGGTCCATGAGGGGTTGGGGAGGGGCGTTCTAGGGTTTGGGCATGAAATGGGTACAGTCTTTTCGAGGGTCCTCGTGTGCCCAGTGGGAGGCTCTGATCAGGGGCACCGCCTAAAATGGCAGAAATGCCCAGCGGTGCTCTTGCGTGAAATAGTCACCGAGGGCGGTGGGCTATATAGCCAGTCCATGAGGTTGGGGAGGATGTTTGGCACTCAGTCGTGGGAGTAATTAGTGATCTTTTGGCGTCGTCGTGTGCCCAGTGAGAGGCTACGGTCAGAAGCCTGCCCTAAAATGGCAAGAAATGTCCAGCGGCGCCGTGCATGAAATAGTCGCCGAGGCCGGTGGGCTATAGCCTTTGGTTTCGAGGGTTGGGAGGCGTTACAGGGGTTCAGGCGTCGGAAATGGGTACAGTCTTTTTGAGGGTCCTCGTGTGCCTAGTGGGAGGCTACGGTCAGAGGGCTACCCTAACATGGCAAGAAATGCCCAGCGACACAGCGCGTGAAATAGTAGCCGAGGCCGGTGGGCTATAGCCTTTGGTCGGCGGGGGTTGGGGAGGGGCGTTCGGGGGCTCTGGGCATCGGAAATGGGTACAGTCATTTCGAGAGTCCTCGTGTGCCCAGTGGGAAGCTACGGTCAGAAGCCTGCCCTAAAATGGCAAGAAATGTCCAGCGGCGCAGCACGTGAAATAGTCGCCGAGACCGGTGAGCTATAGCCTTTGGTCCGCGGGGGTTGGGGAGGGGCGTTCGGGGGCTCTGGTCGTCGGAAATGGGTACAGTCTTTTCGAGGGTCCTCGTGTGCCCAGTGGGAAGCTACGGTCAGAGGCCTGCCCTAAAATGGCACGAAATGCCCTGCGGCGCATCGCGTGAAATAGTTACCGAGGCCGGTGGGCTATAGCCTTTGGTCCGCGGGGGTTGGGGAGGGTGTTTCGGAGGCTCTGGTCGTCGGAAATAGGTACAGTCTTTTCGAGGGTCCTAGTGTGCCCAGTGGGAGGCTACGGTCAGAAGCCTGCCCTAAAATGGGAAGAAATGTCCTGCGGGGCAGCGCGTGAAATAGTGGCCGAGGCCGGTGGGTTATAGCCTTTGGTCCGCGGGGGTTGGGGAGCGGCGCAGCGCGTGAAATAGTCACCGAGGCCGGTGGGCTATAGCCTTTGGTCGGCGGGGGTTGGGGAGGGGCGTTCGAGGGCT
Source organism: Citropsis articulata (assembly GCA_030449925.1). Classification (NCBI taxonomy): domain Eukaryota; kingdom Viridiplantae; phylum Streptophyta; class Magnoliopsida; order Sapindales; family Rutaceae; genus Citropsis; species Citropsis articulata. The sequence continues at coordinate 204,614 of JASUUH010000169.1, forward strand.
CTGGGCGTCGGAAATGGGTACAATCTTTTCGAGGGTCCTCGTGTGCCCAGTGGGAAGCTACGGTCAGAGGCCTGCCCTAAAATGGCAAGAAATGCCAGGCGCCTTCGTGAAATAAGTCACAGGCGGTGGGCTATAACTGGTCCATGAGGGGTTTGGGAGGGGTTTGAGGGGCTCAGTGGTCCGAAATATACAGTCTTTTCGAGGTCTCGTGTGTCAGTGGGAGGTTCTGATCAGGAGCCTGCCCAAAATGGCGAGAAATACCAGTGAGCTTAGCATAAAATAATATGAGGCAGTGGGCTATAGCCTTTGGTCTGCGGGGGTTGGGGAGAGGGGTTTGGGGGCTCTGGTTGTCAAAAAATGGTACAGTCTTTTTGAGGGTCCTCGTGTGCCCAGTGGGAGGCTAAGGTCAGAAGCCTGCCCTAAAATGGCAAAAAATGCCCAGCGGCGCAGCGCATGAAATAGTCACCGAGGCCGGTGGGCTATAACTGGTCCATGAGGGGTTGGGGAGGGTTTAGGGGCAGTGGTCGAAATGGTACAGTCTTTTCAAGGGTCCTCGTGTGCCCAGGTGGGAGGCTACTGATCGAGGCACATACAAAATGGCAAGAAATGCCAGTGGCCAGCGCATGAAATAGTCACGAGGCAGTGGGCTATAGCCTTTGGTCCATGAGGGGTTGGGGGGGTGTTTCGGGGGCTCTGGTCGTAGGAAATGGGTACAGCCTTTTCCAGGGTCTCGTGTGATGGGAGGCTACGGTCAAGCCTGCCCTAAAATGTAGAAATGTCCAGCGGCGCAGCACGTGAAATAGTCGCCGAGACCGGTGGGCTATAGCCTTTGGTCCGCGGGGGTTGGGGAGGGGCGATCGGGCGCTCTGCGCGTCGGAAATGGGTACAGTCTTTTTGAGGGTCCTCGTGTGCCCAGTGGGAGGCTAAGGTCAGAAGCCTGCCCTAAAATTGCAAAAAATGTAAAGCGGCGCAGCGCGTGAAATAGTCGCCGAGGCCGGTGGGCTATAGCCTTTGGTCCGCGGGGGTTGAGGAACGGCGTTCGGGGGCTCTGGGCGTCTGAAAATGGGTACAGTCTTTTTGAGGGTCCTCGTGTGCCCAGTGGGAGGCTACGGTCAGAGGCCTGCCCTAAAATGGCAAGAAATACCCAGCGGCGCAGCGCGTGAAATAGTCGCCAAGGCCGGTGGGCTATACCCTTTGGTCCGCCGGGGTTGGGGAGGGGGTTTCGGGGGCTCTGGTCGTCGGAAATGTGTACAGTCTTTTCGAGGGTCCTCGTGTGCCCAGTGGGAGGCTACGGTCAGAAGCCTGCACTAAAATGGCAATACATGCCCAGCGGCGCATCGGGTGAAATTGTCGGCGAGGTCGGTGGGCTATAGCCTTTGGTCCGCGGGGGTTGGGAGGGAAGTTCTGGGGCTCTGGGCATCAGAAATGGGTACAGTCTTTTCGAGGGTCCTCGTGTGCCCAGTGGGAGTCTACGGTCATAATCCTGCCCTAAAATGGCAAGAATGTCCAGCGGGCGCCAACACGTAAATAGTCTTGAGACCCGGTGGGCTATAGCCTTTGGTCGCGGGGGTTAAGGAGGCGGCGGGGGCTCTGGGCGTCGGAAGTCAGTACTGATCTTTTAGGGTCCTCGTGTGCCAGTGGGAGGCTACGATCGAGGCACCGCCCTAAAATGGCAAGAAATGCCAGGCGCAGCGCGTGAAATAATCCTTAGAAGGCCGGTGGGCTATAGCCTTTGGTCCACGGGGGTTGGGGAGAGGGTTTCGGGACCTCTGGTTGTCGGAAATGGGTACAGTCTTTTCGAGAATCCTCGTGTGCCCAGTGGGAGGCTACGGTCAGAGGCCTGCTCTAAAATGGCAAGAAATACCCAGCGGTGCAGCGCATGAAATAGTCACCGAGGCCGGTGGGCTATAGCCTTTGGTCCGCGGGGGCTCTGGTCGTCGGAAATGGGTATAGTCTTTTCGAGGGTCCTCGTGTGCCCAGTGGGAGTCTACGGTCAGAGGACTGCTCTAAAATTGCAAGAAATGCCTGGCGGCGCAGCGCGTGAAATAGTCGTTGGGGCCGGTGGGCTATAGCCTTTGGTCGGCGGGGGTTGGGGAGGGCGTTCGGGGGCTCTGGTCGTCGGAAATGGGTACAATCTTTTCGAGGGTCCTCGTGTGCCCAGTGGGAAGCTACGGTCAGAGGCCTGCTCTAAAATGGCAAGAAATGCCCAGCGGCGCAGCGCGTGAAATAGTCACCGAGGCCGGTGGGCTGTGCTAGTCCTTGAGGGGTTGGGAGGTGTTTGGAGGCTCTGAGTCGTGAAATGGGTACAACCTTTCAAGGGCCCTCGTGTGCCCAGTGGGAGGGTTCGGTCATAGTCCTGACCTAAAATGGCAAGAAATTTCCAGCGGCGCACGTGAAATAATCATGAGGACCGGTGGGCTATAGCCTGGTCCATGAGGTTAGGGAAGGCGTTCGGGGCTGGGCGTCAGGAAATGGGTCTGATATTTTTAGGGTCTCGTGTGCAGTGGGAGGCTAAGGTCAGAAGCCTGCCTAAAATTGCAAAAAATGTAGCCCAGTAGCGCGTGAAATAATCGCCAGGCGGTGGGCTATAGCCTTTGGTCCCATGAGGTTGAAGCCATGGCGTTCGAGACTCTGGGCGTCTGAAATGGGAACAGTCTTTTGAGGTCCTCGTGTGCCCAGTGGGAGGCTCTGAGTCAGAGCCTGCACCTAAAATAGCAAGAAATACCCAGCGCATGGCCGTGAAATAATCGCCAAGGCCGGTGGGCTATACCTTTGGTACGCCGGGGGTTGGGAGGGTTTGGGGGCTCTGGTGGGAAATGTGTACAGTCTTTTCGAGGGTCCTCGTGTACTTGATGGGAGGCTACGGTCAGACGCCTGCACTAAAATGGCAATACATGCCCAGCGCATCGGGTGAAATTGTCGGCGGGTGGTGGGCTATAGCCTGGTCCCTTGGGGGTTGGGAGGAGATTACAGGGCTCTGGGCATCAGAAATGGAGTCTGATCTTTTGAGGGTCCTCGTGTGCCCAGATTGGGAGTCTCTGATCATAATCCACTGCCTAAAATGGCAAAGAAATGTCCATGGCGCAACACGTAAATAGTCATGCAGAGACCCGGTGGGCTATAGCTTTAGTCATGATGGGGTTAAGGGCGGCGTTCGGGGCTCACAGGCGTCGGAAGTCAGTCAGATCTTTTTAGGGTCTCGTGTGCCAGGTGGGAGGCTACAGTCGAGGCCTGCCCTAAAATGGCAAGAAATGCCCAAGCGGCGCAGCAGTGAATAGTCAGGGCGGTGGGCTATATGCTAGTCCACAGGGGTTGGGAGAGGTTTCTGGGACCTCTGGTTTATCGGAAATGGAGTACAGTCTTTTACCGAGAATCCTCGTGTGCTTGATGGGAGGATACGGTCAGTGGCCTGCTCTAAAATGGCAAGAAATACCAGTGATTGCAGCGCATGAAATAGTCACAAGGGCGGTGGGCTATAACCTTTGGTCATGGCGGGGCTCTGGTCGTCGGAAATGGGTATAGTCTTTTCGAGGGTCCTCGTGTGCCCAGTGGGAGTCTACGGTCAGAGGACTGCTCTAAAATTGCAAGAAATGCCTGGCGGCGCAGCGCGTGAAATAGTCGTTGGGGCCGGTGGGCTATAGCCTTTGGTCGGCGGGGGTTGGGGAGGGCGTTCGGGGGCTCTGGTCGTCGGAAATGGGTACAATCTTTTCGAGGGTCCTCGTGTGCCCAGTGGGAAGCTACGGTCAGGGCTGCACTCTAAAATGTGAAAATGCCCCTTGTGTGCGCGTGGGAAATAATCATAGGGCAGTGGGCTATATGCTAGTCATGAGGGGTTAGGGAGGGTGTTGGAGGCTCACAGTGCGTCGGAAATGGGTACAACCTTTTCAAGGGCCCTCGTGTGCCCAGTGGGAGGCTCTGTCATAATCACCGCACAAAATGGCAAGAAATGTCCAGTGGCAACACGTGAAATAGTCGCCGAGGACCGGTGGGCTATAGCCTGGTCCTTGAGGGGTTGGGGAGGACGTTCGGGGTTACAGGCGTCGGAAATGGGTACAGTCTTTTGAGGGTCCTACGTGTGCAGGTGGGAGGCTAGGTCGAGCTTGCCCTAAAATGGCAAGAAATGTCCATGGCGCAGCGCGTGAAATAATCACTGAGGCGGTGGGCTATAGCCTTTAGTCATGAGGTTGGGAGGTGTTTGAGGCTCTGGGCGTGGAAATGGTACAGCCTTTGAGGTCTCGTGTGATGGGAGGCTACAGTCATAATCATGCCCTAAAATGGCAAGAAATGTCCAGCGCGCACGTGAAATAATCATGGAGACCCGGTGGGCTATAGCCTTTGGTCCTTGAGGGTTGGAGAGGGAAGTTCGGGGCTCACAGGCATCGGAAATGGGTACAGTCATTTCGAGAGTCTCGTGTGCTTGATGGGAAGCTACTGGTCAAGCCTGCCCTAAAATGGCAAGAAATGTCCAGTAGCGCAGCAAGTGGAAATAATCGAGACCCGGTGGGCTATGTGCTTTGGTCATGAGGGGTTGGGAGGTGTTTAGGAGGAGGCTCTGGTCGTCAGGAAATGGGTACAGCCTTTCGAGGTCCTCGTGTGCCAGTGGGAGGCTCACAGTCATAATCACCTAAAATGGCAAGAAATGTCCCAGCAGCCACGTGAAATAATCGCTGAGACCAGTGGGCCTATAGACTGAGTCCATGAGGGTTGGGAGAAAGCGGCGTTACAGAGACTCTGGGCGTTGAAAATCAGGTACAGTCTTTTGAGCTCCTCGTGTGCCTAGTGGGAGGCTACGGTCAGAGGCCTGCCTAAAATGGCAACAAATGCCAGTGGCGCAGCGTGAAATAATCGCGAGGCGGTGGGCTATAGCCTTTGATCGTGAGGTTGGGAGGGAGTTCGGGGGCTCTGGGTGTCGGGAATGGGTACAGTCTGTTCGAGGGTCCTCGGGTGCCAGTGGGAATCTCGTCGAGGCCTACCCTAAAATGGCAAGAAATACCCAATGGCGCAGCGCGTGAAATAGTCACCAAAGGGCCGGTGGGCTATGCTTTGTTCTGCGGGGGTTAGGGAGGGGTTTGAGGCTCTGGTCATCTGAAATATGTACAGCCTTTACCGAGGCCCTCGTGTGAGTGGGAGGCTCACGGTCGAAGCCTGCCTAAAATGACAAGAAATGCCATGGCAGCGTGAAATAATCATGAGGCGGTGGGCTATAGACTTTGGACATGAGGGGTTAGGGAGGGGTTTGAGGGCTCTGGTGGTGAGAAATGGGTACAGTCATTTCGAGGGTCCTCGTGTGCTTGATGGGAGGCTACGGTCAAGCCTGCCCTAAAATGGCAAGACATGCCAGTAGCGCATCGCGTGAAATTATCACCAAGGCCGGTGGGCTATGTACTGGTCCGCTTTCGGGTTGGGGGAAGTTAAGGGCTCTGGGCATAGGAAATGGGGACAGTCTTTTCGAGGGTCGTCGTGTGCCCGGTGGGAGGCTACGGTCCGAGGCTGCCCTAAAATGGCAAGAAATGCCCTAGCACGCCTTGTAGCGTGAAATAGTCACCAAGGGCAGTGGGCTATAGCCTGATGGTCTGCGGGGATTGGGAGGGAGTTTCGGGGCTATGGTGCGTCGGGAAATGGAGTCTGGATCTTTTCAGGGGTCCTCGTGTGCCCGGTGGGAAGCTACTGATCAGAGGCCTGCCTAAAATGGCAAGAAATGCCCATGGCGCAGCGCTTGAAATAGTCACCAAAGGCGGTGGGCTATACAGTCCCGGGGGTTGGGGGGGGGTTTCGGGGGCTCGGGTCGTCGGAATGGGTACAGTCTTTTCCAGGGTCCACGTGTGCAGTGGGAGGCTACGGTCAAGCCTGCCCTAAAATGGCAAGACATGCCAATGGCGCATGGCCGTGAAATAATCGGCCCAGGCGGTGGGCTATAGCCTTTAGTCATGAGGGGTTGAGGAGGGGCGTTCGGGGCTCTGGGCGTCGGAAAGCAGGTCTGATTTTTTAGGGTCCTCGTGTGCCCAGTGGGAGGCTACGGTCAAAAGCCTGCCCTAAAATGATAAGAAATGCCCAGCGGCGCAGCGTGAAATACTGCAAGGCGGTGGACTATAGCCTTTGGTCCACAGGGGCTTGGGGAGGGTTCAGGGGCTCACAGGCATCGGAAATGGGTGCTGTCTTTTAGAGGGTCTCGTGTGCCCAGGTGGGAGGCTCTACGGTCGAAGCCTGCCTAAAATGACAAGAATGCCAGCCGAATCGCGTGAAATTGTCATGAGGCGGTGGACTATAGCCTTTAGTCCATGAGGTTCGGTAGGGAAGTTGAGACTCAGGCATCGAGAAATGGGTACAGTCTTTTCGAGGTCCACGTGTGCCCAGTGGGAGGCTACAGTCAGGAGGCTTGCCTAAAATGGCAAGAAATGCCCTAAGCAGGCGCAGCGCGTGAAATAGTCACCAAGGCCGGTGGGCTATAACCTTTGGTCATGAGGGGTTGGTGAGGGTCTTCAGGTCTTGGTCGTCGGAAATGGGTACAGCCTTTCGAGGGTCCTCGTGTGCCGGAGGGAGGCTACTGGTCAGAAGCCTGCCCTAAAATGGTGAAATGTCAGCGGCGCAACACGTTAAATAATCATGCAAGACCAGTGGGCTATAGCCTTTCCGCGGGGGTTGGGGAGGGGCGTTCGGGGGCTCTGGGCGTCGGAAATGGGTACAGTCTTTTTGAGGGTCCTCGTGTGCCCAGTGGGAGGCTAAGGTCAGAAGCCTGCCCTAAAATGGCAAGAAATATCCAGCGGCGCAGCGCGTGAAATAGTCGCCGAGGCCGGTGGTCTATAGCCTTTGGTCCGCGGGGGTTGGGGAGCGGCGTTCGGGGGCTCTGGGCGTCGGAAATGGGTACAGTATTTTTGAGGGTCCTCGTGTGCCCAGTGGGAGGCTACGGTCAGAGGCCTGCCCTAAAATGGCAAGAAATGCCCAGCGGCGCAGCGCGTGAAATAGTCACCGAGGCCGGTGGGCTATAGCCTTTGGTCCGCGGGGGTTGGGGAGGGTGTTTCGGGGGCTCTGGTCGTCAGAAATGGGTACTGCCTTTTCGAGGGTCCTCATGTGCCCAGTGGGAGGCTACGGTCAAAAGCCTACCCTTAAATGGCAAGAAATGTCCAGCGGCGCAGCACGTGAAATAGTCGCCGAGACCGGTGGGCTATAGCCTTTGGTCCATGAGGGGTTGGGAGGGCGTTCGGGGCTCAGGCGTCGGAAATGGGTACAGTATTTGTGAGAGTCGTCGTGTGCCCAGTGGGAGGCTAAGGTCAGAGGCCTGCCCTAAAATGTGAAATACTTAGCCAGGCGCAGCGTGAAATAATCGCCAAGGCGGTGGGCTGTGCTGGTCATGAGGGGTTGGGGAGGGGGTTTCGGGGGCTCTGGTTGTCGGAAATGGGTACAGTCTTTTCGACGGTCCTCGTGTGCCCAGTGGGAGGCTACGTTCAGAAGCCTGCACTAAAATGGCAAGACATGCCCAGCGGCGCATCGCGTGAAATTGTCGCCGAGGCCGGTGGGCTATAGCCTTCGCTCATGAGGGGTTGGGAGGAAGTTACAGACTCACTGGGCATCGAAATGGGTACTGATCTTTTCGAGGCCCTCGTGTGCCCAGTGGGAGTCTGGTCATAATCATGCCCTAAAATGGCAAGAAAGGTCCAGCGGCGTAGCGCGAGAAATAGTCGCCGAGGCCGGTGGGCTGTATAGCCTGGTCCCGGGGGTTGGGAGGGTGTTTCGGAGGCTACAGGCGTCGGAAATGGGTACAGCCTTTTCGAGGGTCCCTCGTGTGCCCAGTGGGAGGCTACGGTCATAGTCATGCCTAAATGGCAAAGAAATGTCCAGCCAGCGCAAGCACGTGAAATAATCATGAGACCGTTGGGCTATAGCACTTTGGTCCATGAGGGTTGGGAGGGGCGTTAGGGGGCTTTGGGCGTCAGGAAATGGGTACAGTCATTTCGAGGGTCTCGTGTGCCAGTGGAGCTCGTTCAAGCCTGCCCTAAAATGTAAAAAATGCCAAGCCTGTGTGAAATAGTCGCCAGGGCGGGTGGGCTATAGCCTTCAGTCCTTGAGGTTGGGAGGTGTTTAGGAGGCTCTGCATAAATCGGAAATGGGTACAGCCTTTTGAGGGTCCTCGTGTGCCAGTGGGAAGCTCTGGTCATGTCATACTAAAATGGCAAGAAATGTCAGCGGCAACACGTGAAATAGTCGTCGAGACCGTTGGGCTATAGCATTTGGTCCTCGGGGGTTGTGGTGTGGGGTCTGGGGCTCTGGCGTCGAGGAAATGGGTACAGTCATTTGGGTCCTCGTGTGCCAGTGGGAGGCTAAAGTTCAAGCCTGCCTAAAATGGCAAGAAATGCCAAGCCAGGCAATGGCAGTGAAACAGTCGCCGAGGCGGTGGGCTATGGCGCTGATCATGAGGGGTTGGGGAGGTGTTTGGGAGGCTACAGTGGTCGAAATGGATCACAGCCTTTTCGAGGGTCCTCGTGTGAGTGGGAGGCTCGGTGTAATCACACCCCCAAATGAAATATGTCCAGCCCAACACGTGAAATAGTCATGACCTGGGCTATGCCCCCAGTCAGGGGGTTGGGAGGCGTTGAGAGCTCAGGCGTTGGAAATCGGTACAGTCTTTGTGGATCCTCGTGTGCCTAATTGGGAGGCTACAGATTGAGCCTGCCCTAAAATGGCAAGAAATGCCCAACATGGCGTGAAATAATCATGAACTGGTGGGCTATAACTGATCGGCGGGGGTTGGGAGGAGTTCGGGGCTCAGGGTGTCGAGTATGGGTACAGTCTTTTCGGGTCTCAGGTGCCAGTGATGGGAATCTGAGGTCAGAGGCCTACCTAAAATGGCAAAAATACCCAAGCTGGCGTGGAAAATCCACCAAGAAGCCGGTGGGCTACTGCTGTTCTGATGGGGGTTGGGAGGGTTTGGGGAGCTCAGTCATGGAAATATGTACAGCCTTTTGAGGGCCTCGTGTGCTTGATGGGAGGCTACGGTCAGAAGCACGCCTAAAATGACAAAAATGCCCAATGGCCAGACGTGAAATAATCAGCTGAGGCGGTGGGCTATACTGGACCCTTGTGAGGGTTAGGGAGGAGGGGTTTGAGGGCTCAGTCGTCGGAAATGGGTACAGTCATTTCGAGGTCCTCGTGTGCTTGATGGGAAGGCTACGGTCGAAGCACTGCCTAAAATAGCAAAGACATGCCTGTGGCGCATCAGCGTAAGAAATTGTCAAGGCGGTGGGCTATAATGCCTGGTCCGCTCGGGTTGGGGGAAGTTACTGAGGGCTCTGGGCATCAAATGGGGTACAGTCTTTCGAGGGGTGCGTGGTGCGCCAGTGGGAGGCTACGGTCAGGCTGCCCTAAAATGGCAAAAATGCCCAGCTTAGGAACAACAGGGCCTTGAAATAATCACCAAGAGGCAGGTGGGCTATATGCAGTCCTTGGAGGTTGGGAGAGGGTTTACAGGGCTCTGGGCATAGAAATGGGTATAGTCTTTTCGAGGGTCGTCCGTGTACCCGGTGGGAGGCTCTGGTCAGAGGCTGCCTAAAATGGCAAGAAATGCCAGTAGGCGCACGCTTCCATAATAATCACCAAGGCAGGTGGGCTGTAGCACTTGGTCCGCATGAGGGAGGTTGGGAGGGGTTTGAGGCTCACAGTGGTCGTCGGAAGTGCAGTGATCTTTCGAGGTCCACGTGTGCCCGGTGGGAGGCTCGGTGAAGCCTGCCCTAAAATATGGCAAGACTTATGCCCAGGCGCGGCCAGCGTGAAATAATCGGAGGCCGGTGGGCTATAGCCCTGGTCCTTGTGAGGGGTTGAGGAGGGCGTTGGGGCTCTGGGCGTCGGAAATGGGTACAGTTTTTTTGAGGGTCTCTGTGTGCCCAGTGGAGGCTGGTCAAAAACCTGCCCTAAAATGATAAGAAATGCCCAGCTGAGCTTCGCGTGAAATACTGCCAGGCAGTGGACCTATAGCTTTGGTCCACAGGGCAGGGAGGGGTTCAGGCACTCAGGCATCGGAAATGGGTACTGTCTTTTAGAGGTCCTCGTGTGTGCCCAGGTGGGAGGCTAAATGGTCGAAAGCCTGCCTAAAATAACAAGGAATGCCTTATGAATCAGCAGTGAAGTGTCGCCCGAGGAGGTGGACTATACTTTTGATCACATGAGGACTGGTAGGAAGTTACAGGAGACTCTGGGCATGAGAAATGGGTACAGTCTTTTCGAGGGTCCACGTGTTGTTGATGGGAGAGCTCTGGCCTGGAAGCTTGCCTAAAATGGCAAGAAATGCCCAGCGCGCGCGTGAAATAATCACGAGGGCCGGTGGGCTATAACACAGTCCTTGAGGTTGGGTAGGGTCTTCAAAGTGCGGTGAGCCGTGGGTACAGCCTTTCAGGGTCCTCGTGTGCCCAGGAGGAGGCTGGGTCAAGCCTTCCCTAAAATGGTGAAAATGTCGTGACGCAACACGTGAAATAATCAGCAAGAGACGATGGGCTATAGCCTTTCCATGAAGGGTTGGGAGGGGCGTTCGGGAGGAGGCGTCTGGAAATGGGTCTACAGTCTTTTTTTGAGGTCCTCGTGTGCTTGCGGTGGAGGCTAAGGTCAGAAGCCTGCCTAAAATGGCAAGAAATATCAACAGCATGGCCTGTGAAATAATCATGAGGCAGGTGGTCTATAACTTTGGTCCTTGAGGGGTTGGGGCCAGCGTTCGGGGGCTCACAGGGCGTCGAGAATGGGTACAAAAGTATTTTGAGGTCTCAGTGTTGCTTGGTGGGAGGCTACAGTCGAGAGAGCCTGCCACACAAAATGGCAAGAAATGCCACTTGGCGCAGCGCATGAAATGATCACCAAAGGCAGTGGGCTATAATGCTGGTCCCATGAGGTTGGGAGGGTGTTTGAGGGGCTCTGAGTGGTCGAGAAATAGAAAGGTACCATGCTTGCTTGGAGGTCCTCATGTGCCAGTGGGAGGCTACGGTCAAAAAGCCTACCCTTAAATGGCAAAAATGTCAATGCTTGGCGCCTTACGTGAAATAGTCGCCCGAGACCGGTGGGCTACTGTGCTAGTCCATTGAGGGTTGGGAGGCGCTCACAGGCGTGGAAATGTCTGAGTCTTTTGAGGTCCTCGTGTGCCCGATTGGGAGGCTAAGGTCAGAGCCTGCCCTAAAATAGCAAGAAATGCAGTAGCGTGAAATAATCAGCGAGGCCGGTGGGCTATAGCCTTTAGTCATGAAGGGTTGGGGAGGGGGTTGAGGGGCTCTGGTTGTCGGAAATGGGTACAGTCTTTTTTTTTTGACGGTCCTCGTGTGCAGGAGGCTACGTTCAAGCCTGCACTAAAATGGCAAGACATGCCCAGACGCATCGCGTGAAGTGTCGCCCGAGGCGGTGGGCTATAGCCCGCCCATGGTGGGAGGAAGTTACAGGCTCTGGGCATCGAAATGGGTACGATCTTTTCGAGAGGCCATCGTGTGCCCGATTGGGAGTCTCTGGTCATAATCATGCCCTAAAATGGCAAGAAATGTCCAGCGGCATGGCGAAATAATCACAAGGCGGTGGGCTATAGCCTTTGGTCCGCGGGGGTTGGGGAGGGTGTTTCGGAGGCTCTGGGCGTCGGAAATGGGTACAGCCTTTTCCAGGGTCCTCGTGTGCCCAGTGGGAGGCTACGTTCAGAAGCCTGCCCTAAAATGGCAAGAAATGCCCAGCGGCGCAGCGCGAGAAATAGTCACCGAGGCCGGTGGGCTATAGCCTTCAGTCCGCGGGGGTTGGGAGGGTGTTTCGGAGGCTCTGGTCGTCGGAAATGGGTACAGCCTTTTCGAGGGTCCTCGTGTGCCCAGAGGGAGGCTATGGTCATAATCCTGCCCTAAAATGGAAAGAAATATCCAGCGGCGCAGCACGTGAAATCGTCGCCGAGACCGGTGGGCTATAGCCTTTGGTCCGCGGGGGTTGGGGAGCGGCGTTCGGGGGCTCTGAGTGTCGGAAATCGGTACAGTCTTTTTTGAGGCTCCTCGTGTGCCCAGTGGGAGGCTACGGTCAGAGGCCTGCCCTAAAATGGCAAGAAATGCCTAGCGGCACAGTGCGTGAAATAGTCACCGAGGCCGGTGGGCTATAGCCTTTGGTCGACGGGGATTGGGGAGGGGAGTTCGGGGGTTCTGGGCGTCGGAAATGGGTACAGTCTTTTCGAGGGTCCTCGGGTGCCCAGTGGGAAGCTACGGTCAGAGGCCTACCCTAAAATGGCAAGAAATGCCCAGCGGCGCAGCGCGTGAAATAGTCACCGAGGCCGGTGGGCTATAGCCTGTGGTCTGCGGGGGTTGGGGAGGGGGTTTCGGGGGCTCTGGTCATCGGAAATATGTACAGCCTTTTCGAGGGTCCTCGTCTGCCCAGTGGGAGGCTACGGTCAGAAGCCTGCCCTAAAATGGCAATGCCAATGGCCTTGGCGGGGTAATAGTCACAAGGCGGTGGGCTATGTGCTAGTCCATGAGGGGTTGGGAGGGTGTTTGGAGGCTCACTGGTCGTCGGAAATGGGTACAGCCTTTTCGAGGGTCCTCGTGTGATGGGAGGCTCGGTCATAATCACGCCCTAAAATGGCAAAAGAAAAGTCCAGCCAGCACGTGAAATAATCATGAGACCGGTGGGCTATAGCCTTTGGTCCGCGGGGGTTGGGGAGCGGCGTTCGGGGGCTCTGAGCGTCGGAAATCGGTACAGTCTTTTTTGAGGGTCCTCGTGTGCCCAGTGGGAGGCTACGGTCAGAGGCCTGCCCTAAAATGGCAAGAAATGCCAGTGACACAGTGTGAAATAATCGCCATGGGGCGGTGGGCTATAGCCTTTGGTCGTGAGGGATTGGGGAGGAGTTCGGGGTTACAGGCGTCGGAAATGGGTACAGTCTTTTCGAGGGTCCTCGGGTGCCAGTGGGAAGCTGACGAGCCTACTAAAATGGCAAGAAATGCCAGTGTGCGTGAAATAGTCACCGAGGCCGGTGGGCTATAGCCTTTGGTCAGCGGGGGTTGGGGAGGGGGTTTCGGGGGCTCTGGTCGTCGGAAATATGTACAGTCTTTTCGAGGGTCGTCGTGTGCCCAGTGGGAGGCTACGGTCAGAAGCCTGCCCTAAAATGGCAAGAAATGCCAGTAGTGGCAGTGAAATAATCATGCCGAGGCCGGTGGGCTATAGCCTTTGGACCGCGGGGGTTGGGGAGGGTGTTTCGGAGGCTCTGGACGTCGGAAATGGGTACAGCCTTTTCGACGGTCCTCGTGTTCCCAGTGGGCGGCTACGGTCATAATCATGCCCTAAAATGGCAAGAAATGTCCAGCGGCGCAGCACGTGAAATAATCGCCGAGACCGGTGGGCTATAGCCTTTTGTCCGCGGGGGTTGGGGAGGGGCGTTCGGGGGCTCTTGGCGTAGGAAATGGGTACAGTCATTTCGAGGGTCCTCGTGTGCCCAATGGGAGGTTACGTTCAGAAGCCTGCCCTAAAATGGCAAGAAATGCCCAGCGGCGCAGCGTGAGAAATAGTCACCGAGGCCGGTGGGCTATAGCCTTTGGACCGCGGGGGTTGGGGAGGGTGTTTCGGAGGCTCTGGACGTCGGAAATGGGTACAGCCTTTTCGACGGTCCTCGTGTTCCCAGTGGGCGGCTACGGTCATAATCATGCCCTAAAATGGCAAGAAATGTCCAGCGGCGCAGCACGTGAAATAATCGCCGAGACCGGTGGGCTATAGCCTTTTGTCCATGAGGGGTTGGGGAGGGGCGTTCGGGGGCTCTTGGCGTAGGAAATGGGTACAGTCATTTCGAGGGTCCTCGTGTGCCCAATGGGAGGTTACGTTCAGAAGCCTGCCCTAAAATGGCAAGAAATGCCCAGCGGCGCAGCGTGAGAAATAGTCACCGAGGCCGGTGGGCTATAATGCTAGTCAGCGGGGTTGGGAGGGTGTTTGGAGGCTCACAGTGGGTCGGAAATGGGTACAGCCTTTTCGAGGGTCCTCGTGTGCCAGTGGGAGGCTACGGTCATAATCCACGCCTAAAATGGCAAGAAAAGTCAGCGGTGCAACACGTGAAATAATCAGCGAGACCGGTGGGCTATAGCCTTTAGTCCTTGAGGTTGGGGAGGCGGCGTTCGAGGGCTCTGGCGTCGGAAATCAGTCTGATCTTTTGAGGGTCTCGTGTGCCCGGTGGGAGGCTACGGTCAGAGGCCTGCCTAAAATGGCAAGAAATGCCCAGCGGACTGGCGTGTGAAATAAGTCGCCATGAGGCGGTGGGCTATAGCCTTCGGCGTGGGATTGGGGAGGAGTTCGGGGTTGGGCGTCGGAAATGGGTACAGTCTTTTCGAGGGTCCTCGGGTGCCAGTGGGAAGCTACGGTCGAGCCTACCCTAAAATGGCAAGAAATGCCAGTGGCGCGTGAAATAGTCACAGGGCCGGAGGCTATAGCCTTTAGTGCGGGGGTTGGGGAGGGGTTCGGGGCTCTGGTCATCGAAATATGTACAGCCTTTTCGAGGTCCTCGTGTGATGGGAGGCTACGGTCAGAAGCCTGCCCTAAAATGGCAAGAAATGCCAGTGGCAGCCAGCGTGAAATAAACAAGGCGGTGGGCTATAGCCTTTGGACGCGAGGGGTTGGGAGGGTGTTTGGAGGCTCTGGGCGTGGAAATGGGTACAGCACTTTTCGGCGGTCCTCGTGTGCCAGATGGGCGGCTACGGTCATAATCATGCCCTAAAATGGCAAGAAATGTCAGTAGCGCAGCACGTGAAATAGTCGCGAGACGGTGGGCTATAGCCTTTGGTCATGAGGGGTTGGGAGGGGCGTTCGGGGCTCTTGGCGTAGAAATGGGTACAGTCATTTCGAGGGTCTCGTGTGCCCAATGGGAGGCTACGTTGAAGCCTGCCTAAAATAACAAGAAATGCCAGTGGCCTTGAGAAATAGTCACCGAGGCGGTGGGCTATAGCCTTTAGTCATGGGGGTTGGGAGGGGTTTGGAGGCTCTGGTCGTGAAATGGGTACAGCCTTTTCGAGGGTCCTCGTGTGCCAGTGGGAGGCTCGGTCATAATCCTACCCTAAAATGGCAAGAAATGTCAAGTGACGCAACACGTGAAATAATCGCCGAGACGGTGGGGTATAGCCTTTGGTCCTTGAGGGTTGGGGGGCGGCGTTGAGACTCTGAGCGTCGGGATCAGTACAGTCTTTTTGAGGGGCCTCGTGTGCCCAGTGGGAGGCTACAGTCAGAGACCTGCCCTAAAATGACAAGAAATGCCAGTGACTCTGGCGTGAAATAGTCAGCAAGGCGGTGGGCTATAGCCTAGTCGGCTTGGATTGGGAGGGAGTTCGGGGTTACAGGCGTCGGAAATGGGTACAGTCTTTTCGAGAGTCCTCGGGTGCCCAGTGGGAAGCTACGGTCAGTGTCCTGCCATATAATGGCAAGAAATGCCCAGTGAGCGTGAAATAGTCACCGAGGCCGGAGGCTATAGCCTGCTGCTGCGGGGTTGGGGAGGGTTTGAGGGGCTCTGGTCATGGAAATATGTACAGCCTTTCGAGGTCCTCGTGATCCCGTGGGAGGCTACGGTCAGCCTGCCCTAAAATGGCAAAAATGCCCAGGCGCAGCGTGAAATAGTCATGAGGGGCGTGAGCTATAATACTTTGGACCCATGAGGGGTTAGGGAGGGTGTTTCGGAGGCTCTGGACGTCGGAAATGGGTACAGCCTTTTCGACGCTGCTCGTGTGCCCAGGGGGCGGCTACGGTCATAATCATGCCATAAAATGGCAAGAAATGTCAATGAGCGCAACACGTGAAATAAGTCGGAGGCGGTGGGCTATAGCCTTTGGACCCGGGGTTGGGGAGGGTGTTTGGAGGCTCTGGGCGTCGGAAATGGGTACAGCCTTTCGGCGGTCTCGTGTGCCAGTGGGCGGCTCACGGTCATAATCATGACCCAAAGGGCAACAAATGTCAGCGGTAGCACGTGAAATAATCGCCGACACGGTGGGCTATAGCCTTTGGTCGTGAGGATTGGGAGGGAGTTCGGGGTTACAGGCGTGGAAATGGTTACAATCTTTTCGAGGGTCCTCGGGTGCCAGATGGGAAGCTTCTGTCAGAGCCTACCTAAAATGGCAAGAAATGTCCAAGCGGCGCAGCTGTGAAATAATCCGCCCGAGACCGGTGGGCTATAGCCTTTGGTCATGAGGGGTTGGGAGGCGTTCGGGTGCTCTGGGCGTCGGAAATGGGTACAGTCATTTCGAGGGTCCTCGTGTGCCCAGTGGGAGGCTACGTTCAGAAGCCTGCCCTAAAATGGCAAGAAATGCCCAGTGGCGCAGCGCGAGAAATAGTCACCGAGGCCGGTGGGCTATAGCCTTTAGTCCGCGGGGGTTGGGGAGGGTGTTTCGGAGGCTCTGGTCGTCAGAAATGGGTACAGCCTTTTCGAGGGTCCTCGTGTGCCCAGTGGGAGGCTACGGTCAGAAGCCTGCATTAAAATGGCAAGAAATGCCTAGCGGCGCAGCGCGTGAAATAGTCACCGAGGCCGGTGGGCTATAGCCTTTGGTCCGCGGGGGTTGGGAGGGGGTTTAGGGGCTCTGAGCGTCGGAAATTGGTACAGTCTTTTTTGAGGGTCCTCGTGTGCCCAGTGGGAGGCTACGGTCAGAGGCCTGCCCTAAAATGGCAAGAAATGCCAATGACTGGCGTGTGAAATAGTCATGAGGCGGTGGGCTATAGCCTTTGGTCGTGAGGATTGGGAGGAGTTCGGGGTTGGGCGTGAAATGGGTACAATCTTTTCGAGGGTCTCGGGTGCCAGTGGGAAGCTTCTGTCAGAGCCTACCTAAAATGGCAAGAAATGTCCAGAGCGCAACACGTTAAATAGTCGAGACCGGTGGGCTATAGCCTTTGGTCATGAGGGTTGGGAGGCGTTCGGGTGCTCTGGGCGTCGGAAATGGGTACAGTCATTTCGAGGGTCCTCGTGTGCCCAGTGGGAGGCTACGTTCAGAAGCCTGCCCTAAAATGGCAAGAAATGCCCAGCGGCGCAGCGCGAGAAATAGTCACCGAGGCCGGTGGGCTATAGCCTTTAGTCCGCGGGGGTTGGGGAGGGTGTTTCGGAGGCTCTGGTCGTCGGAAATGGGTACAGCCTTTTCGAGGGTCCTCGTGTGCCCAGTGGGAGGCTACGGTCATAATCCTGCCCTAAAATGGCAAGAAATGTCCAGCGGCGCAGCACGTGAAATAGTCGCCGAGACCGGTGGGCTATAGCCTTTGGTCCGCGGGGGTTGGGGAGCGGCGTTCGGGGGCTCTGAGCGTCGGAAATCGGTACAGTCTTTTTTGAGGGTCCTCGTGTGCCCAGTGGGAGGCTACGGTCAGAGGCCTGCCCTAAAATGGCAAGAAATGCCAGTGACACAGTAGCGTGGAAATAATCGCGAGGCCGGTGGGCTATAACTACTGGTCGTGAGGGGATTGGGGAGGGGAGTTCGGGGGTTCTGGGCGTCGGAAATGGGTACAGTCTTTTCGAGGGTCCTCGGGTGCCCAGTGGGAAGCTACGGTCAGAGGCCTACCCTAAAATGGCAAGAAATGCCCAGCGGCGCAGCGCGTGAAATAGTCACCGAGGCCGGTGGGCTATAGCCTGAGGTGCGCGTGGGTTGGGGTGGGGTTTTGGGGGGCTCTGGTCATCGGAAATATGTACAGCCTTTTCGAGGGTCCTCGTGTGCCCAGTGGGAGGCTCTGATCTGAAGCACGCCTAAAATGGCAAGAAATGCCAGCCAGCGCGTGAAATAATCGCCAGGCGGTGGGCTATAGCCTTTGGACATGAGGGTTGCGGAGGGGGTTTGGGGCTCTGGTGCGTCGGAAATGGGTACAGCCTTTTGAGGTCCTCTTGTGCCGATGGGAGGCCTACAGTCATAATCACACCTAAAATGGCAAGAAATGTCCAGCGGCGCACACGTGAAATAATCATGGGACCCGGTGGGCTCTAGCCTTTGGTCCGCGGGGGTTGGGGAGCGGCGTTCGGGGGCTCTGAGCGTCGGAAATCGGTACAGTCTTTTTTGAGGGTCCTCGTGTGCCTAGTGGAAGGCTACGGTCAGAGGGCTGCCCTAAAATAACAAAAATGCCATGACTGGTAGCGTGAAATAATCATGAGGCGGTGGGCTATAACTGGTCGTGAGGGGATTGGGGAGGAGTTGGGGGTTACAGGCGTCGGAAATGGGTACAGTCTTTTGAGGTCCTCGGGTGCCAGTGGGAAGCTCTGGTCAGAGGCCTACCCACAAATGGCAAGAAATGCCCAAGCGCAGCGTGAAATAATCCAGGCCGGTGGGCTATAAGTGCTGGTCTGGGGGTTGGGGAGGGTTTGAGGGCTCTGGTCATCGGAAATATGTACAGCCTTTTCGAGGGTTCACGTGTGCCCATGGGAGGCTACGAGTGAAGCCTGCCCTAAAATGGCAAGAAATGCCAGTGGCGCAGCGCGTGAAAGTGTCATGAGGCGGTGGGCTATAGCCTTTGGACCCATGAGGGTTGCGGAGGGGTTTTGGGGCTCAGTGGGTCGGAAATGGGTACAGTCATTTCGAGGGTCTCGTGTGATGGGAAGCAAGGGTAGAAGCATGCCATAAAATGGCGAGACATGCCAAGCGGCGCATCGCGTGAAATTGTCACCGAGGCGGTGGGCGTTAGCCTGGTCATGAGGGTTGGGAGGAAGTTACAGGGCTCACTGGGCATGGAAATGGGTGATCTTTCGAGGTCCTCGTGTGCCCGGTGGGAGGCTACGGTCAGGAGGAGCTACCCTAAAATGGCAAGAAATGCCCAGTGGCGCGTGGAAATAGTCACGAGGCGGTGGGCTATATGCTGGTCCCATGAGGATTGGGGAGGGTGTTTCGGGGGCTCTGGTTGTGGGAAATGGGTACAGTCTTTTCGGGGGTCATAGTGTTCCCAGTGGGAAGCTACGGTGGGAGGCACACTAAAATGGCAAGAAATGCCAGTAGCAGCGTGAAATAGTCAAGGGCGGTGGGCTATATGCTTTGGTCCATGAGGGGTTGGGGAGGGTTTGGGGGCTCAGTGCGTCGGAAATATGTAAAGTCTTTTCGAGGGTCCTCGTGTGCCCAGTGGGAGGCTACGGTCAGATGCCTGCCCTAAAATGACAAGGAATGCCAGCTGCACGTGAAATAGTCGTAGGGCGGTGGGCTATAGGCTTTAGTCATGAGGGTTGGGAGGGGTTTGAGGGCTCAGTTGTCGGAAATGGGTATAGTCTTTTCGAGGGTCCACGTGTGCCAGTGGGAGGCTGATCGATCAGGCACCTAAAATGTAAGACATGCCAATGGTAGTGCGTGAAATAATCGGCGAGGCGGTGGGCTATATAGCCTTTGGTCATGAGGGTTGAGGAGGGCGTTCGGGGCTCTGGGAGTCGGAAATGGGTACAGTCTTTTCGAGCGTCCTCGGGTGCCCAGTGGGAATCTACTGTCAGAGGCCTACTAAAATGGCAGAAATGCCCGGCTAGCAGCGTGAAATAGTCACCAGGCGGTGGGCTATGTGCTTTGGTTGTGAGGTTGGGAGGGTTTCCGGTGCTCACAGTGGTCGGAAATGGGTACAGTCTTTTTGAGGGTCCACGTGTGCCCAGTGGGAGGCTACGGTCAGAGGGCTGCCCTAAAATGGCAAGAAATGCCAGTGACACAGTAGCGTGAAATAATCAGGGGCGGTGGGCTATAGCCTTTGGTCGTGAGGATTGGGGAGGAGTTGGGGGTTGGGCGTCGGAAATGGGTACAGGTCTTTTGAGGTCCTCGGGTGAGTGGGAAGCTACAGTCGAGGCCTACTAAAATGGCAAGAAATGCCCAGCGCAGCGTGAAATAGTCACCAAGGCGGTGGGCTATAGCCTGAGTGCGGGGTTGGGAGGGGTTTGGGGGCTCTGGTCATGAAATATGTACAGCCTTTTGGTCCTCGTGTGCCCAGTGGGAGGCTCTGGTCTGAAGCACTGCCTAAAATGGCAAGAAATGCCAATGGCCTTGTGCGTGAAATAATCAGCCAAGGGCGGTGGGCTATAGCCTTTGGACCCATGAGGGTTGCGGAGGGTTTTGGGGGCTCTGGTCGTCGGGAAATGGGTACAGCCTTTTCGAGGGTCCTCTTGTGCCAGATGGGAGGCTCTGGTCATAATCCACACTAAAATGGCAAGAAATGTCCAGCGGCGCAGCACGTGAAATAGTCGCCGAGACCGGTGGGCTATAGCCTTTGGTCCGCGGGGGTTGGGGAGCGGCGTTCGGGGGCTCTGCGCGTCGGAAATCGGTACAGTCTTTTTTGAGGGTCCTCGTGTGCCTAGTGGAAGGCTACGGTCAGAGGGCTGCCCTAAAATGGCAAGAAATGCCAGTGACACAATGGCGTGAAATAATCATGGGCCGGTGGGCTATAGCCTTTGGTCGGCGGGGATTGGGGAGGGGATTTCGGGGGTTATGGGCGTCGGAAATGGGTACAGTCTTTTCGAGGGTCCTCGGGTGCCCAGTGGGAAGCTACGGTCAGAGGCCTACCCTAAAATGGCAAGAAATGCCCAGCGGCGCAGCGCGAGAAATAGTCACCGAGGCCGGTGGGCTATGTGCTGGTCTGCGGGGTTGGGAGGGGTTTGGGGCTCTGGTCATGAAATATGTACAGCCTTTCTTTGAGGGTCTCGTGTGCCCAGTGGGAGGCTACGGTCAAGCCTGCCCTAAAATGGCAATAAATGCCATGGCCTGAAGTGTCATGAGGCCGGTGGGCTATAGCCTTTGGACCGCGGGGGTTGCGGAGGGGGTTTTGGGGGCTCTGGTCGTCGGAAATGGGTACAGTCATTTCGAGGGTCCTCGTGTGCCCAGTGGGAAGCAAGGGTAGAAGCATGCCCTAAAATGGCGAGACATGCCCAGCGGCGCATCGCGTGAAATTGTCACCGAGGCCGGTGGGCGTTACTGGTCCCATGAGGTTGGGGAGGAAGTTACAGGGCTCTGGGCCTCTGAAATGGGTTCAGTCTTTTCGAGGGTCCTCGTGTGCCCAGTGGGAGGCTACGGTCAGAGGGCTACCCTAAAATGGCAAGAAATGCCAGTGGCCGCGTGAAATAGTCATAGGGCCGGTGGGCTATAACTGGTCCATGAGGGATTGGGAGGGTGTTTCGGGGGCTCTGGTTGTGGGAAATGGGTACAGTCTTTTCGGGGTCCTAGTGTGCCCGGTGGGAAGCTACTGATCGAGGCACTGCCCTAAAATGGCAAGAAATGCCCAGTAGCGCGTGAAATAGTCACCAGGCAGTGGGCTATACTTTAGTCATGAGGGGTTGGGAGGGTTTGAGGGGCTCAGTGCGTGGGAAATGTAAAGTCTTTCGAGGTCCTCGTGTGCCCGTGGGAGGCTACGGTCGAAGCCTGCCCTAAAATGACAAGGAATGCTTGACTCATGCCACGTGAAATAGTCATGGCGGTGGGCTATGAGGCTTTGGTCATGAGGGTTGGGGAGGGGTTCCGGGGCTCGGGTTGTCGGAAATGGGTATAGTCTTTTCGAGGTCCACGTGTGCCGATGGGAGGCTACGGTCAGGCACACTAAAATGGCAAGACATGCCAATGGCCTTGGCGCGTGAAATAATCAGCCCAGGCCGGTGGGCTATAGCCTTTGGTCCATGAGGGGTTGAGGAGGGGCGTTGGGGCTCAGGCGTCGGAAATGGGTACAGTCTTTTCGAGGGTCTCGGGTGCCCAGTGGGAAGCTACGGTCGAGGCCTACCTAAAATGGCAAGAAATGCAGCGGCGCAGCCAGTGAAATAGTCACCAAGGCGGTGGGCTATAGCCTTTGGTTCGCGGGGTTGGGAGGGTTTCATTGCTCAGTGGTCGGAAATGGGTGCAGTCTTTTGAGGGTCCACGTGTGCCCAGTGGGAGGCTACGGTCAGAGGGCTGCCCTAAAATGGCAAGAAATGCCAGTGACACAGTAGCGTGAAATAGTCGCCCGGGCGGTGGGCTATAATACTGGTCGTGAGGATTGGGGAGGGAGTTGGGGGTTACAGGCGTCGGAAATGGGTACAGTCTTCGAGGTCTCGGGTGCCAGTGGGAAGCTACGGTCAGAGAGCCTACCCTAAAATGGCAAGAAATGCCCAGCAGTGCGCGCGTGAAATAGTCACCAAGGCGGTGGGCTATAGCCCCAGTGCTGGGGGTTGGGGAGGGGGTTTCGGGGGGCTCTGGTCATCGGAAATATGTACAGCCTTTTCGAGGGTCCTCGTGTACCCAGTGGGAGGCTACGGTCAAAAGCCTGCCCTAAAATGATAAGAAATCTGGTGGTCGTGAAATACTCATGGGGCGGTGAGCCATAGCCTTTGGTCCAGAGGCTTGGGGAGGGTTTGAGGATCTGGGCATGAAATGGGTACAGTCTTTTCGAGGTTCCTCGTGTGCCCGATGGGAGGCTACGGTCAGGCTTGCTAAAATGGCAAGACATGCCCAGTGGCAGCCGAAATAATCGGGCAGGTGGGCTATAACTTTGGTCATGAGGTTGGGGGCGGGGTTTGAGGGCTCTGGTCGTCGGAAGCAGGTACAGTCTTCGAGGTCCTCGTGTGCCCAGTGGGAGCCTACGGTCAGAAGCACTGTCCTAAAATAACAAGACATGCCATGCGCAGCGCGTAGAAATAATCATGGGGCAGTGGGCTATAGCGTCTGTTCCGCGGGGGTTGGGGAGGGGGATTCGTGGGTTCTGGGCGTCGGAAATGGGTACAGTCTTTTCGAGGGTCCTTGTGTGCCAGTGGGAGGCTACAGTCAGAGGCCTGCCCTAAAAAGGAAAGAAATGCCAATGCCTTGGCGCAGGAAATAGTCACTGAGGCCGGTGGGCTATAGCCTTTGGTCCGCGGGGGATGGGGAGGGGGTTTCGGGGGCTCTGGTCATCGGAAATGGGTACAGTCTTTTCGAGGGTCCTCGTGTGCCTAGTGGGAGGCTACGGTCAGAATCCTGCCCTAAAATGGCAAGAAATGTCCAGCGGCGCAGCGCATGAAATAGTCGCCGAGGCCGGTGGGCTATCGCGTTTGGCCCGCGGGGGTTGGGGAGGGGCGTTCGGGGGCTCTGGGTGTCGGAAATGGGTACAGTCTTTTCGTGGGCCCTCGCGTGCCCAGTGGGAGGCTACGGTCAGAAGCCTGCCCTAAAATGGCAAGAAAAGCCCAGCGGCGCAGCGCGTGAAATGGTCACCGAGGCCGGTGGGCTATGCTGGTCAGCGGGGGTTGGGAGGGAAGTTCTAGGGCTGCAGGCGTGGAAATGGGTACAGTTTTTGAGGGACCTCGTGTGCCCAGTGGGAGGCTCGATCAAGCCCGCCCTAAAATTGGAAGAAATGCCCGCGTGGCCGTGGAAATAATCAGCAAGGCGGTGGGCTATAGCCTTTGGTCCGCAAGGTTGGGGAGGGGTTTGAGGCTCAGTCGTGGAAATGGGTCAGTCTTTTCGAGGTCCTCGTGTGCCCAGTGGGAGGCTCTGATCAAGCCTGTCTAAATAGCAAGACATGCCCGGCCAGCCAGTAGCGTGAAATAATCATGAGGGCCGGTGGGCTATTGCCTTTGGTCCGCGGGGGTTGGGGAGGGGCGTTCGGGGGATCTGGGCATCGGAAATGGGTACAGTCTTTTCGAGGGTCCTTGTGTGCCCAGTGGGAGGCTACGGTCAGAGGCCTGCCCTAAAATGGCAAGAAATACCCAGCGGCGCAGCGCAGGAAATAGTCACTGAGGCCGGTGGGCTATAGCCTTTGGTCATGAGGGTTGGGAGAGGATTTGGGGCTCACTGGTCGCCGGAAATGGGTGGTGATCTTTTCGAGGGTCCTCGTGTGCCTAGTGGGAGGCTACGGTCAGAAGCCTGCCCTAAAATGGCAAGAAATGTCCAGCATGGCGCATGGAAATAAGTCATGAGGCGGTGGGCTATCGCGTTTGGCCTTGAGGGGTTGGGGAGAGGGCGTTCGGGGCTCACAGGGTGTCGGATTTGGTTACAGTCTTTTCGTGGGCCCTCGTGTGGCCATTGGGAGGCTATGGTCAGAGGTCTGCCCTAAAATGGCAAGAAAAAGCCAGGCGCAGCGCGTGAAATGGTCACCAGGCAGGTGGGCTATAGCCTGGTCATGAGGTTGGGAGGAAGTTCTAGGGCTCTGGGCGTCGGAAATGGGTCTGAGTTTTGAGGGTCCTCGTGTGCCCGGTGGGAGGCTACGATCAAGCCTGCCTAAAATTGGAAAAATGCCAATGGCAGGCCGCGTGAAATAATCATGGGGCGGTGGGCTATAGCCTTTGGTCCACAGGGTTGGGGAGGGTTTGGGGGCTCAGTCGTCGGAAATGGGTACAGTCTTTTCGAGGTCCTCGTGTGCCCAGTGGGAGGCTCTGGTCAAGCCTGCCTAAAATGACAAGACATGCCAGGCGCACAGCGTGAAATAGTCGGCGAGGCGGTGGGCTATAGCCTTTGGTCATGAGGGGTTGGGAGGGCGTTGGGGGTTACAGGGGTGGAAATGGGTACAGTCTTTTCGAGGTCCTTGTGTGCCCAGTGGGAGGCTACGGTCAGGCACTGCCCTAAAATGGCAAAAATACCAGTAGCAGGAAATAGTCAATGAGCGGTGGGCTATAGCCTTTAGTCCCGGGGGATGGGGAGGGGTTTGGGGCTGGTCATCGGAAATGGGTGCAGTCTTTTGAAGGTCCTCGTGTGCCTAGTGGGAGGCTACGGTTGAAGCACACTAAAATGTAAGAAATGTCAGCGCATATGAAATAATCATGAGCGGTGGGCTATCAGCGTTTGGCCAGGGGTTGGGGAGGGGCGTTCGGGGGCTCTGGGTGTCGGAAATGGAGTGCAGTCTTTTCGTGGGCCCTCAGCGTGCCCAGTGGGAGGCTCTGATCGAAGCACAGCCCTAAAATGACAAGAAATTCCCTACACGTGAAATAGTCGCAGAGGCGGTGGGCTATAGGCTTTGGTCCCATGAGGGTTGGGAGGGTTTCGGGGGCTCGGGTTGTGAGGAAATGGGTATAGTCTTTCGAGGTCCACGTGTGCCCGGTGGGAGGCTACGGTCGAGCACATACTAAAATGGCAAGACATGCCATGACGCAGCGCGTGAAATAGTCGCTGAGGCCGGTGGGCTATAGCCTTTGGTCCGCGGGGGTTGAGGAGGGGCGTTCGGGGGCTCTGGGCGTCGGAAATGGGTACAGTCTTTTCGAGGGTCCTCGGGTGCCCAGTGGGAAGCTACGGTCAGAGGCCTACCCTAAAATGGCAAGAAATGCCCAGCGGCGCAGCGCGTGAAATAGTCACCGAGGCCGGTGGGCTATAGCCTTTGGTTCGCGGGGGTTGGGGAGGGGGTTTCCGGTGCTCTGGTCGTCGGAAATGGGTACAGTCTTTTTGAGGGTCCACGTGTGCCCAGTGGGAGGCTACGGTCAGAGGGCTGCCCTAAAATGGCAAGAAATGCCCAGCTGCAGTAGCGTGGAAATAATCGTAGGCGGTGGGCTATAAGCCTTTAGTCATGCGGGGGATGGGAGGGGTTTGAGGGGCTCTGGTCATGGAAATGGGTACAGTCTTTTGAAGGTCCTCGTGTGCCTAGTGGGAGCTACGGTCAAGCCTACAAAATAAGAAATGTCAGCCAGCGCATGAAATAATCGCCAAGGCGGTGGGCTACTCAGCGTTTGGCCCTGGGGGGTTGGGGAGGGGCGTTCGGGGGCTCTGGGTGTTGGAAATGGGTACAGTCTTTTCAAGGGTCCTCGCGTGCCCAGTGGAAGGCTCTGATCGAAGCACATACTAAAATGACAAGAAATGCTTGACTCACGGCACGTGAAATAGTCGCGTAGGCGGTGGGCTATAGGCTTTGGTCATGAGGGTTGGGGGAGGGTTCGAGGGGCTCGGGGTTGTGGGAAATGGGTATAGTCTTTTCGAGGGTCCACGTGTACCCAGTGGGAGGCTCTGATCGAGGCACACTAAAATGGCAAGACATGCCCAGTGTGTGTGCGTGAAATAATCGGCGGCCGTGTGCTATACTTTGGTCAGCGGGGTTGAGGAGGCGTTCGGGGCTCAGGCGTCGGAAATGGGTGATCTTTTGAGGGTCTCGGGTGCCCAATGGGAAGCTACGTTCAGAGGCCTACCCTAAAATGGCAAGAAATGCCAATGGCCTTGTGCGTGAAATAGTCAGAGGCGGTGGGCTATAAGCCTTTACATGAGGGGTTGGGGAGGGGTTTCCGGTGCTCAGTGCGTGAAATGGAGTGCAGTCTTTGAGGGTCCACGTGTGCCCGGTGGGAGGCTACGGTCGAGGCTGCCCTAAAATGGCAAGAATGCCATGACACAGTAGCGTGAAATAATCATGAGGCGGTGGGCTATACTTTGGTCCTTGAGGGGTTGGGGATGGGGGTTCGGGGGATACAGGCATGGAAATGGGTACAGTCTTTTCGAGGTCCTCGGGTGCCAGTGGGAGCTACGGTCGAGCCTACCTAAAATGGCAAGAAATACCAGTGTGGCGTGAAATAGTCATAGGGCAGTGGGCTATGAGTGCGGGGGTTGGGAGGGGTTTAGGGGCTCACGTGTAATGGAAATATGTACAGCCTTTTGAGGTCCTCGTGTACCAGTGGGAGGCTACGGTCAAAACCTGCCCTAAAATGATAAGAAATACCAATGGCCTTGATCGTGAAATATTCGGCCCGGTGGGCCATATGCTAGTCCCAGCGGGGCTTGGGGAGGGGTTTGAGGATCTGGGCATCGGAAATGGGTACAGTCTTTTCGAGGGTCCTCGTGTGACTAGTGGGAGGCTACATTCAGAAGCCTGCCCTAAAAATGTAAGACATGCCAGTGTAGCGCGAGAAATAATCGGTAGGTGGGCTATAGCCTTGGTCAGCGGGGTTGGGGCAGGGTTTGAGGGAGCAGTGCGTCGGGAAAGCAGGTGCAGTCTTCGAGGTCCTCGTGTGTACCCAGTGGGAGGCTACGGTCAAGCCTGTCCTAAAATACAAGAAATGCCCAGCAGTGTGCGTCAAATAATCATGAGGCAGTGGGCTATAGCCTTTGGTCCATGGGGGCTTGGGGAGGGTTCGGGGGATGCAGGCATGGGAAATGGGTACAGTCTTTCGAGGTCCTCGTGTACCAGTGGGAGGCTACTGGTCAAGCCTCCCTAAAATAACAAGAAATGCCAGGCGCATCGCGTGAAACAGTCGCCAAAGGGCCGGTGGTCTATAGCCTTTGGTCCAGCAGGGGTTGGGGATGGGGGGTTGAGAGGATCTGGGCATCGGAAATGGAGTACAGTCTTTTCGAGGGTCCTCGTGTACCCGGTGGGAGGCTCTGGTCAGAAGCCTCCCTAAAATAACAGAAATGCCCATGTAGCAGCGAGGAAATAGTCAGCAGGTGGGTGGGCTATAGCCTTTGGTCCCATGAGGGGATGGGAGGGGTTTGGGGCTCAGTCAGCGGAAATGGGTACAGTCTTTTCGAGGCTCCTCGTGTGCCTAGTGGGAGGCTACGGTCAGAATCACTACAAATGGCAAGAAATGTCCAGCGGCCATGCCTTGAAATAGTCAGAGGTCGGTGGGCTATCGCGTTTGGCTGGGGGTTGGGAGGGTCGTTCGGGGCTCACTGGGTGTGGAAATGGGTACAGTCTGTGAGGCCCTCGCGTGCCCAGTGAGAGGCTGATCAGGAGGCACACCTAAAATGGCAAGAAAAGCCAGTAGCCTTGTGAAATAGTCACAAGGCGGTGGGCTATAGCCTGGTCCAGCGGAGTTGGGAGGGAAGTTCTGGGGCTCTGGGCGTCGGAAATGGGTACAATCTTTTCGAGGGTCCTCGTGTGCCCATTGGGAGGCTCGATCGAAGCACATACAAAAATAGGAAGAAATGCCAGTGAACATGGCGTGAAATAATCATGAGGCGGTGGGCTATAGCCTTTGGTCCGCAGGGGTTGGGGAGGGGTTTCGGGGGCTGCAGTCGTGAGTGGTAATCTTTTCGGGGTCTCGTGTGCCCGATGGGAGGCTGATCAAGCACATACAAAATGGCAAGACATGCCAGTGGCCTTGGCGCGTGAAATAAGTCATGAGGCGGTGGGCTATAGCCTTTAGTCATGAGGGTTGGGGAGGGGCGTTCGGGGTTACAGGCGTCGGAAATGGGTACGATCTTTTCGTGGGACCTTGTGTGCCCGGTGGGAGGCTGGTCAGAGGCACTGCCCTAAAATGGCAAGAAATGCCCGGTGAGCCGCGGGAAATAGTCACTGAGGCCGGTGGGCTATAGCCTTTGGTCCGCGGGGGATGGGGAGGGGGTTTCGGGGGCTCTGGTCATCGGAAATGGGTACAGACTTTTCGAAGGTCCTCGAGTGCCTAGTGGGAGGCTACGGTCAGGCTTTACTAAAATGAAAATGTCCAATGGCCTTGGCGCATGAAATAGTCGCCGAGGCCGGTGGGCTATCGCGTTTGGCCCGCGGGGGTTGGGGAGGGGCGTTCGGGGGCTCTGGGTGTCGGAAATGGGTACAGCCTTTTCGTGGGCCCTCGCGTGCCCAGTGGGAGGCTACGGTCAGGGCCTGCCCTAAAATGGCAAGAAATACCTAGCGGCGCAGCTCGTGAAATAGTCGCCGAGGCTGGTGGGCTATAGCCTTTGGTCCATGAGGGGTTGGGAGGCGTCGGAAATGGGTGCAGTCTTTTCGAGGTCCTCGTGTGCCCGTGGGAGGCTACGGTCATGGCCTGCCTAAAATGACAATAAATGCCAGTGACACAGTAGCGTGGTATCCCATGGGTGAAGGCTATAGCCTTTGGTCAGAGGTTGGGGAGGGGTTTCGAGGGCTGGTAGTCAGAAATGGGGCAGTCTTTTCGAGGTCCTCGTGTGCAATGCCAGGAGAGCTCTGGTCAGGCACATAAAATAGTAGAAGCCTTGTGTGTGCGTCGAATAATCATGAGGCAGGTGGGCTATACTTTGGTCCTTGAGGTTGGGAAGGTGTTTGGGGCTCACAGTCGTCGGAAATGGGTATAACCTTTTCGAGGGTCCCTCGTGTGCCCATGGGAGGCTACTGGTCAGGAAGCCTGCCATAAAATGGCAAGACATGCCAATGGCCTTGTGCGTGAAATAATCGTTGAGGCGGTGGGCTATAGCCTTTGTTCCTTGAGGGGTTGGGAGGGGTTTCAGGAGCTCTGCGTCAAGAAATGGGTACAGGCTTTCGAGGGTCCTCGTGTGCAGGTGGGAGGCTCTGGTCAGAAGCCTACCCTAAAATGGCAAAGACATGCCAATGGCAGCGCGTTAAATAATCATGGAGGCGTGGGCTATAGCCTGGTCCCATGAGGGTTGGGGATGGGTTTGGGGCTCTTGTCGTCGGAAATGGGTACAGCCTTTTGAGGTCCTCGTGTGCCAGTGGGAGGCTACGGTCGGAGAGCACTGCCTAAAATGCCAAAAATACCAGTATGGCAGTCGTGAAATAGTCAGAGGCCGGTGGGCTATAGCCTTTAGTCCCATGGGGGTTGGGGAGGGTTTAGGGGGCTCACGGTCGCATGAAAATGGGTACAGTCTTTTGAGGGTCCTCGTGTGCCAGTGGGAGGCTGAGTCGGGCACTGCTCAAATGTAAAAAATACCAATGGCGCAGTAAGTGAAATAGTCACTTGAGGCCGGTGGGCTATAAGCGCTTTGGTCCCATGAGGGTTGGGAGGGGTTTGGAGCTACAGGTCGTCGGGAAATGGAGTACAGTCTTCTGAGGGTCCTCGTGTGCCCAGTGGGAGGCTACGGTCGAGGCATGCCTAAAATGCCAAAAAATACCAGCATGATCGTGAAATAGTCACTTGAGGCGGTGGGCTATAGCACTTTAGTCCATGGGGGTTGGGGAGGGGTTTGAGGGGCTCTGGTCGCCGAAAATGGAGTGCAGTCTTTTTATGGTCTCCTCGTGTTGCCCGGTGGGAGGCTACGGTCAGAAGCCTGCCTAAAATATGCAAGACAAGCCAGTAGCGCAGCGCGTGGAAATAGTCACTTGAGGCGGTGGGCTATAGCCTTTGTTCCACAGGGGTTGGGAGGAGGGGCGTTCGGGGGATCAGGGCATCAAGAAAAAGTCTGGAGTCTTTTAGGAGGTTCCCTCGTGTACCTAGTGGGAGGTAGGGTCAGGCACACCTAAAATGTAAGAAATGCCAATGGCCAGCGCGTGAAATAATCGCCATGGGGCGGTGGTCTATAGCCTTTGGTCCTTGAGGTTGGGAGGGGCGTTCGGGGGCTCAGGGCGTCGGCAATGGGTACAGTCTTTTGAGGTCCTCGTGTGCCCAGTGGAGGCTACGGTCGGGAGGCCTGCTACAAATGGCAAGAAATGCCAGCCAGGCGCAGCCTTGAGGAAATTGTCACTTGAGGCAGTGGGCTATAGCATTTTAGTCCTTGGGGTTGGGAGAAGGTTTGGGGGCTCACGGTGGTGAGGAAATAGGTGCAGTCTTTTCGAGGGTCTCGTGAGCCCAGTGGGAGCTCTGGTCAGAAGCCCGCTAAAATGGCAAGAAATGTCCAAGCCCGGCCAGCGATCAGAAATAGTCGCCCACCGTAGGGCCAGCAGACTATAACTGGCCCAGCGGTTGGTTGGGGAGGGGCGTTCGGGGCTCACAGGTGTCGAAATGGGTACAGTCTTTTCGAGGGTCCTCGCGTGCAGATGGGAGGCTCTGGTCAGGGCACTGCCCCTAAAATGGCAAGAAATGCCAATGGCGCGTGCGTGAAATCGTCGAGGCGGTGGGCTATATGCTGATGCGGGGGTTGGGGAGAGGCATCGGAAATGGGTGCAGTCTTTTCGAGGGTCTCGTGTGCCCGTGGGAGGCTCTGATCGAGGCTGACCTAAAATGACAAGAAATGCTTGGCCAGCGGGAAATTGTCAGGCAGTGGGCTATAGCCTTTAGTCATGGGGGTTGGGAGGGGTTTGAGGGCTCACAGGTGGAAGCAGGTGCAGTCTTTTCTAGGGTCCTCGTGTGCCCAGTGGGAGGCTCTGGTCGAGCACATCCTAAAATAACAAGAAATGCCCAATGCGTGAAATAATCATGAGGCGGTGGGCTATAGCCTTTGGTCATGAGGGTTGGGGAGGGTCGTTCGAGGGTTACAGGCGTCGGAAATGAGTACAGTCTTTTCGAGGGTCCTCGTGTGCTTGATGGGAGGCTACGGTCAGAAGCCTACCCTAAAATATAAGACATGCCCAAGCGCCGCGTGAAATAGTCATGGGCGGTGGGCTATAGCCTTTGGTCCATGAGGGGTTGGGAGGGGCGTTCGGGGCTCTGGGCGTCGAAATGGGTACAGTCATTTGAGGGTCCTCGTGTGCCCGGTGGGAGGCTACGGTCGAGGCCTGCACTAAAATGGCAAGAAATGCCAGTGGCCTTGAAATAGTCACCAAGGCGGTGGGCTATAACCTTTGGTCCATGAGGGTTGGGGTGGGGGTTTGGGGGGCTCTGGTCGTCGGAAATGGATCCAGTCTTTTCGAGGGTCCTCGTGTGCCCAGTGGGAGGCTACGGTCAGGTGCCTAAAATGGCAAGAAATGCCCAGCACAGTGAAATAATAGTCACTAGGCAGGTGGGCTATAGCCTTTGGTCCCTTGAGGTTGGGAGTAGGTTTGAGGGGCTCAGTGGTCGGAAATGGAGTCAGTCTTTTCGAGGGTCCTCGTGAGCCCAGAAGGGAGGCTACAGTCAGAAGCCGCCTAAAATGGCAAGAAATGTCAGCATGGCAGTAGCGTGAAATAATCGCCGAGGCGGTGGGCTATAGCCTTTGGCCCCATGAGGTTGGGAGGGGCGTTCGGGGCTCACAGGTGTCGGAAATGGGTACAGTCTTTTCGAGGGTCCTCAGCGTGCCAGGTGGGAGAGGCTCTGGTCGAGGGCCTACTAAATGGCAAAAAAATGCCCAGTGGCCTTGTGCGTGAAATCGTCATGAGGCCGGTGGGCTATAGCCTTTGAGTCTGCAGGGGTTG
This sequence comes from Citropsis articulata, assembly GCA_030449925.1. Lineage (NCBI taxonomy): Eukaryota > Viridiplantae > Streptophyta > Magnoliopsida > Sapindales > Rutaceae > Citropsis > Citropsis articulata. The sequence goes on from JASUUH010000169.1 coordinate 236,357, forward strand.
GGGAGGCGTCGGAAATGGGTGCAGTCTTTTCAAGGGTCTTCGTGTGCCCGTGGGAGTCTGATCGAGGCACTGCCTAAAATGACAAGAAATGCCCAATGGCGCAGCGGGAAATTATCACTTTGAGGCCGGTGGGCTATAGCCTTTGGTCAGCGGGGGTTGGGGAAAGGTGTTTGAGGGGCTCTGTTAAGTCCGAAATGGAGTACAGTCTTTCGAGGGTCCTCGTGTGCCCGATGGGAGGCTACGGTCAAGCCTACCTAAAATGTAAAGACATGCCAGTGGCCTTGTGCGTGAAATAATCGCCAAGGGCGGTGGGCTATAGCCTTTGGTCCCATGAGGTTGGGAGAGGCGTTCGGGGCTCAGGCGTCAGAAATGGGTATAGTCATTTCGAGGTCCTCGTGTACCCGATGGGAGGCTACGGTCGAGGCACTGCCCTAAAATGGCAAGAAATGCCCTGCGGCCTTGAGGAAATAGTCATAGGGCCGGTGGGCTATAGCCTTTGGTCATGAGGTTGGGGGGCGAGGTTTGGGGGCTCTGGTCGTCGGAAATGGTGCAGTCTTTTCGAGGGTCCTCGTGTGCCCAGTTGGGAGGCTACGGTGAGAGGCACATACAAAATGGCAAAAATGCTGCAGCGGTAGCGTGAAATAGTCACTGAAGTCGGTGGGCTATAGCCCTTGGTCCGCGGGGGTTGGGGAGGGGTTTTAGGGGGCTCTGGTCGTCAAAAATGAGTACAGTCTTTTCGAGGGTCCTCGTGTGCCCAGTGGGAGGCTACGTTCAGAAGCCTGCCCTAAATTGGCAAGAAATACCCAGCGGCGCATCGCGTGAAATATTCACTGAGGCCGGTGGGGTATAGGCTTTGGTCCGCGGGGGCTGGGGAGGGGGTTTAGGGGGCTCTGGTCATCGAAAATGGGTACAGTCTGTTTGAGGGTCCTCGTGTGCCCAGTGGGAGGCTACGGTCATAGGCCTGCCCTAAAATTGCAAAAAATACCCAGCGGCGCAGCGCGTGAAATAGTCACCGAGGCCAGTGGGTTATAGGCTTTGGTCCCTTGAGGTTGGGAGGGGTTTATAGGGCTGCAGTGCATAGAAAATGGGTACAGTCTTTTCAAGGGTCCTAGTGTGCCTTTGGGAGGCTAGGGTCAAGCCTACCCTAAAATGGCAAGAAATGCCAGTGCGCAGCGCGTGAAATAGTCATAGGCGGTGGGCTATAGCCTTTGGTCCTTGAGGGTTGGGAGGGGTTTAGGGGAGCTCCGATCTCGGAAATGGAGTACAGTCTTTTTGAGGGTCTCGTGTGCCCGGTGGGAGGCTACGGTCAGAGGCTGCCCTAAAATGGCAAGACATGCCTAGCGGGCGCAGCGCGTGAAATAGTCACCAAGGCAGTGGGCTGTGCTTTGGTCCCGGGGGTTGGGGAGGGGCGTTGGGGGCTGCAGGCGTCAAGAAATGGAGTCAGTCTTTTCGAGGGTCCTCGTGTACCTAGTGGGAGGCTACGGTCAGAGGCCTGCCCTAAAATGGCAAGAAATGCCCAGCGGCGCAGCGCGTGAAATAGTCGCCGAGGCCGGTGGTCTATAGCCTTTGGTCCACGGGGGTTGGGGAGGGGCGTTCGGGGGCTCTGGGCGTCCGAAATGGGTACAGTCTTTTCGAGGTTCCTCGCGTACCCAATGGGAGACTACGGTCCGAGGCCTGCCCTAACATGGCAAGAAATGCCAGTGGCGCGGGAAATAAGTCACAAGGCGGTGGGCTATAGCCTTTGGTCCCAGGGTTGGGGCGGGGTTTGGGGGGCTCTGGTCGTCGGAAATGGGTACAGTCTTTTCGAGGGTCCTCGTGATCCCAGTGGGAGGCTACGGTCAGAAGCCCACCCTAAAATGGCAAGAAATGTCCATGGTATGGCCGCGTGAAATAATCATGGGGCGGTGGGCTATAGCCTTTGGCCATGAGGGTTGGGGTGGGGGCGTTCGGGGCTCTGGGTGTCGGAAATGGAGTACAGTCTTTTCGAGGTCTTCGTGTGCCCGTGGGAGGCTACGGTCAAGCCTGTCTAAAATAGCAAGAAATACCCAGCGGCGCAGCGCGTCAAATAGTCGCCAAGGCGGTGGGCAATAGCATTTGGTCTGCGGGGGTTGGGGAAGGTGTTTCGGGGGCTCTGGTCGTCAGAAATGGGTAAATTCTTTTCGAGGTCCTTGTGTGTGCCCGGTGGGAGGCTACGGTCAAGCCTACCCTAAAATGGCAAGACATGCCTAGCAGGCGCAGCGTGAAATAAGCGCCAAGGCGGTGGGCTATAGCTGGTCCTTGAGGTTGGAGAGGGGCGTTGGGGGGCTCTGGGCGTCCGAAATGGGTATAGTCTTTTCGAGGGTCCTCTTGTACCCTGTGGGAGGCTACGGTCAGAGGCCTGCCCTAAAATGGCAAGAAATGCCAGTATGTGCAGCGGAAATAATCAAGGCAGTTGGCTATAGCCTTTAGTCCTTGAGGGTTAGGCGGGGTTTGGGGTTCAGTGGTCGGAAATGGGTGCAGTCTTTTCGAGGTCCTCGTGTGCCATGGGAGGCTACGTGAGAGCCTTCACAAATAGCAAAAAATGCCAGCCAGTGTAGCGTGAAATAATTCTTGAGGCATTGGGCTATAGCCTTTGGTCATGAGGGTTGGGGAGGGTTTAGGGGCTCTGAGTCGTGAAAATGATGCAGTCTTTTCGAGGTCCTCGTGCTTGATGGGAGGCTACGTTCGAAGCACATACTAAAATGGCAAGAAATGCCAGTAGCAATGCGCGTGAAATAGTCACAGGCGGTGGGCTATAGCCTTTGGTCATGAGGTTAGGGAGGGTTTGAGGGCTCTGGTCGTCGGGAAATGGGTGCAGTCTTTTCAAGGGTCCTCGTGTCCCGTGGGAGGCTACTGATCGAGGCCTACCTAAAATTACAAAAAATGCCAGTAGCGCTTGTGCGTGAAATTATCACCAAGGCAGTGGGCTATAGCACTGGTCCTTGGGTTGGGGGAGGGTTTAGGGGCTCACAGTGGTGGAAATGGGTACAGTCTTTTCGAGGGCCTCGTGTACCCAGTGGGAGGCTCTACGGTGAAGCACTGCCACTAAAATGGCAAAGACATGCCAATGGCCTTGTGCGTGAAATAGTTACAAGGGCGGTGGGCTATAGCCTTTGGTCCAAGGGGGTTGGGGAGGGTGGTTCGGGGTCTCTGTGCGTCCGAAATGGGTACAGCCTTTTGAGGGTCCTCGTGTACCTAGTGGGAGGCTACGGTCAGGCACTGCCCTAAAATGACAAGAAATGCCCAGTAGCGCGTGGATGGTCATGGGGCCGGTGGGCTATAGCCTTTGGTCCATGAGGGTTGGGAGGCGGCGTTGAGGGGTTACAGGCGTCGAAATGGAGTACAGTCTTTTGAGGGTCTTACGTGTGCCCGTGGGAGGCTACTGATCAGAAGCACTGTCCTAAAATAGCAAGAAATACCCAGCGGCAGTGCGTCGAATAATCAGGGCGGTGGGCAATAACCTTTGGTCATGGGGGTTGGGAAGGTGTTTGGGGGGCTCTGGTCGTCCGAAATGGGTACAGTCTTTTCGACGGTCCTCGTGTGCCCATTGGGAGGCTACGGTCAGAAGCCTACCCTAAAATGGCAAGACATGCCCAGCGCGCGTGAAATAATCATGGGGCACATGGGCTATAGCCTTTGGTCATGAGGTTGGGAGGGGCGTTCGGGGCTCTGGGCGTCCGAAATGGGTCTGATCTTTTGAGGGTCCTCATGTACCCGGTGGGAGGCTACGGTCAGAGGCCTGCCTAAAAAATGGCAAGAAATGCCAGTGAGGAAATGAGTCATAGGGCAGTTGGCTATAGCCTTTGGTCCCTTGAGGGTTGGGGCGAGGGTTTGAGGCTCTGTTAGGTCGGAAATGGAGTACAGTCTTTTCGAGGGTCCTCGTGTGCCCAGTGGGAGGCTCGTGAGAGCCTTCCCAAAATGGAAAAAATGCCCAGCTTGTGCGTGAAATAGTTACTGAGGCCGGTGGGCTATAGCCTTTGGTCCGCGGGGGTTGGGGAGGGGTTTTAGGGGGCTCTGGTCGTCGAAAATGAGTACAGTCTTTTCGAGGGTCCTCGTGTGCCCAGTGGGAGGCTACGTTCGGAAGCCTTCCCTAAAATGGCAAGAAATGCCAATGGCCTTGGCCGCATGAAATAGTCAAGGGCGGTGGGCTATAACCTTTAGTCCCATGAGGTTGGGGAGGGGTTTAGGGGCTCAGTCGTCGGAAATGGAGTGCAGTCTTTCGAGGGCCTCGTGTACCAGTGGGAGGCTACGGTCAGAAGCCTGCCTAAAATGGCAAGACATGCCAGTAGCGCAGCGCGTGAAATAGTTACCGAGGCCGGTGGGCTATAGCCTTTGGTCCACGGGGGTTGGGGAGGGTCGTTCGGGGGCTCTGGGCGTCCGAAATGGGTACAGCCTTTTCGAGGGTCCTCGTGTACCCAGTGGGAGGCTACGGTCAGAGGCCTGCCCTAAAATGACAAGAAATGCCCAATGGCCTTGTGCGTGAATTAATCGAGGCGGTGGGCTATAGCCTTTGGTCATGAGGGTTGGGGAGGCGGCGTTCGAGTTGGGCGTCAGAAATGGGTACAGTCTTTTGAGGGTCTTCGTGTGCCCGTGGGAGGCCTCTGTCGAGCACATGTCCTAAAATAACAAGAAATACCAATGCCTTGTGCGTCAAATAGTCGCAGGGCGGTGGGCAATAACCTTTGGTCCGCGGTGGTTGGGAAGGTGTTTGGGGGCTCTGGTCGTCCGAAATGGTTATGACCTTTTCCAGTCCTCGTGTGCCCATTGGGAGGCTCAGAAGCCTACCCTAAAATGGCAAGACATGCCAGTAGCGGTGTTGAGTGTTAGAGGTGTATATTTATAAAGGAAAATGGGTCATTTTACATGAGTCTCACTTAACATTGCTATTTTATTTATTTAAGTATTTTATTATTTAATTCGTGTGTTTCATTATAATTAGTTATTTTATGTATTTTAGGGGTATCACGATCATTTCACAATGAGCGGGTGATCGAGACAAAGCGGACGTCACATTTGAACTCGGGACGATCGAAACCTTAGAAGGAGCATAAAAGGAAAAATGTCACTGTTCACATATCTGGAACTATTAAATACGTATAGTCTTGTTCATGATCTTGTACAAATAGTATTCTTGTGCAAAACCGGTTTCTTGTGCAAATAGTGGTCAAGCAGTGTGTTGTGCAAATAGTATTCTTGCCAAAACCGGTTCTTTGTCAAATGGTGGTCAAACCGTGTGAGCTGTTCAAATAGTGTTCTTGTTCAAATAGTGGTACATTGTTGTTGTTGATGCGTGGCGCAATCACTGGCGTCAAAGCTGTTTTTAATCGATGGTCATGATTCACTCAATGTACTATAAAGGGGCTTCCCACAATTTGATATCCAGATTCATTTGTAAGCTTAGATTTACATAATTCCTTCTCTTTCTTGTATTTTCTATGTATTTTAATAAATTCCCATTTTATCCCTAGTTCAAAATGAGTAACTAATTTTCTTTTAAGCTTGGGTTGAAGGTGAAGTCTCAACATGTTCCATGGGAACTGATTTGGTAAATTTACTTTCTCTTCCCCTCTAATATTTGTGGTTGTTTTGACTTTTAGGTAAATGAATAATAATAGTCTTGTCTAGAATCATACAGTTAAGCCGGCACACTAGTACAAAGTTATTATTATTTGTACGATAAATAGCACCATATTTATTTGGCGTGGTTCATGAGGTGTGGAATCCCCTGATTTAATTAGTATTAATATGGAATATTTAGCCCATGGAGCATGTTGATGCGGATCAGGATACCCAAGTGCTTTATTTGATAGTTTGATTTCAAGTTATTCGCTATTCAATTTAATTTCTAGCACAATTTAAATTCCTTTCACTATCAATCCAACCATCCATCTAAGAAAATTAATTCTACACACAATTAAAATCAACCTCCTCGTGGGATCGACACTCGTCACCATTGATCTATTCTACAATAGATTAAATGCTTGAGTTCAATAAAATTTACACAACAAGTTTTGGCGCCGTTGCGGTGATAAGTATTTTAATTAGTAGAGTTAGTTTTTTTCTTTAATATATATATTTTTTAATTTATTTTAGTTGTTTTCTTGTAATTTTTTTAATTTTAGTAATATTTGTTTCACGTAATCTCTTTTCTTATAGCAATTGAGTTTATTTTCATAGTAAGATTGTAACAACGTCACAAGGTTAGTATCGTAATTTCTCCCTCTGTTTATTTTTATTTGTTTTATTTTCATTTATTTTGTTCTTTGTATGCGTGGTGAAGGTCATTATCACTAATCTTGAGCCTTTAGACCTTGAGTTAGAAAAACACTTACATAAACACACACCGCATTTAAAAGCAATTTGACATGGATTTACAAAATAACAACGGAACCACAAGAGGCCATTTAAGGACTATTTTGGTCCATAGCTAATTTGAGCACATCAAGCATCAGATACCCAAATGTATATGCTCGGAGTTTAGAATTAAAACATAGTGTGATAAATTGTCACCCTACGTTTATGGCCTAGAAAATGAGGACCCATATAATCATCGAATGATTTTATGCTATGTTGTCAAACTTTAAATATGAGAATTTTCAGATGATGATGTTAAACTTAGATTATTCCATTTTCTTTAAAGGTTTGAGCTCGTTCATGGTTTAATCCATTGAATGCTAATAGCATTACATGCTGGGAACAAATTGTAAATAAATTTTTATATAAATATTTCACAGTTCATAAAACAAATGCTATTAGGAAATTTCAGAATTTACTCAAAGAGGCGACGAGCAATTTTTGAAGCATGGGAGGCGATTCAATGGGCTACTCTTGAAGTGTCCACATCATGGAGTGCTGAAATGGCACCAATGCCAATACTTTTTGGAGGGATTATTGCCACATATGCAAGAATGGCTAATGGCGACCAGTGGAGGAGAGCTTATGTCAAAAAGCGCTTCAGAGATTTGGGAATTCTTCCAGCGACAATCGGATAATTCCCAACAACGGAGTCAATCACTTAGAAATACCAAGAGAATTAAGGGAGTTAATGAGGTTCACGTTGGCGAGTCAAGCTCAGGAATTAAAGAAGTCAAAGAGATGGTTGAAGGCCTTTCTCGACGAATAGCATCATTAACGACAGTCAACTCAGCGATGACCATGACTCGTATTCAAATCAAGTCAATGCCATGGGGTCATGAGAAAACCATCAATTACAACCCGTACTCCAACACATACTGACCACGGATGGAGAGACCACCCCGATTTTCATGGTCTCGAGGTTCAACAAAATGGAACCAACTCACCTCCGCTTTGATTCCTCAAATTCCTCCAAATTCCTCAAGCCTCTCAGCCACCGTTTAGACCGTACAATCAAAACCCAAACCATACTCAGACCATGGGAGGATCGTTCGAATCTGAAAAATCTCACTAATTCTAGAATCGAGCGAGAACCGCACCGTTGATGAGCTGAGAAATGAGATGAGGCGGGCTTGACTCATGAGCCAATCGATTTCAAATCTCGAGAAAATGGTGGGACAACATGCTTGAGTTCAAACCTTGGCAATGACCGTTGAGAAGGTAAATTCCAAGTCAACGATTGCACAACCTAAAAGCGTTACATGAAGCAAGTTCGAGTTCACCGCACGGTATGGAGAGGTCAAAGCTATCATGACCTTGCGAAAAGGGAAAGAAATCGATAACAAAGTGGAGATGCCAAAATCAACTCAGATTGTACATGTGAATATTGAGGACCCATCACCAGAGGAGAAAGAAGAAACCAACTCACGAGAATACATTCCCAAAGCTCCATTTCCTCAGAGGTTAGCTAAAGGGAAGAAAGGAAAATCCACAGGTGAGATTTTTGAAATCTTCAAACAGGTAAGTGTTAACATCCCTTTGCTTGAAGCTATAAAACAAGTGCCATCGTATGCCAAGTTTCTTAAAGATCTATGCACTAAAAAGAGAAATATTCATGTTCAGAAAAAGGCCTTTTTAACAGAAAATGTTAGTTCTATACTCCAACATAAAATGCCTCACAAAATTCAAAGATCCGGGCTCACATCTCTTGTAGTATAGGGAACCACACAATTGAGAATGCTTTGTTGGATTTAGGAGCTATTGTAAATCTGTTTCCTTAATGCATGTTGTGAAACTTGGGTGGGAGAATTACTGACTCCGGTGGTGTTACGACTTGCAGATCGGTCACAAAATCCTCGTGGTATTGTGGAGGGCGTCTTTATTCAGTAGACAAGTTTTATTTTCACATTGATTTCATTGTAATTGACACTCGACGGTCTGAGATTCAAAAAGCACATCCCATTATCCTAGGCCGACCTTTCTTGGCTTGCCGATGCTCACATTCAATGCGAGGAAATATCACGAGTTGTCCTTTGGCAATATGACCATGGAACTCAACATCTTCAACATTGCCAAACAACCTCATAATCTGCAGATGATGGAATTGTTGATGTGGATTTAATAGAAACATTAGTTGATAATAATTTTCTGTCAAATCTTAGTGATGATCCTTTACAAACATGTTTAACTCACTTCGGTTTGGATTTTGATGTTGACAGATCAATCGATGAGGTCAATGCCCTGCTTGACTCGGCCGTCCATGGACACTGAATAAATGGAAGTCAAAATTTGAACAACTAGTACCATCGGAGAAAAACTCAACCCATCATCGGAATCACCACGAAACTCGAGCTCAAGCCATTGCAACACTTTGGAATCGCATTCTTGGAGAAGAAAGCACTTTGCCGATAATCATCTCTTCCTCCTCGATGGCCAGACAAAAGGTAAGTTGTTGGATGTTTTAAAAGAGCATAAAGGAGCATTAGGATGGACCATAGCAGACATAAAGGTATAAACCAGTGGGCGCATGCATTACATTCACCTTGATGAAAATGCTAGACCTACTAGGGAAATGCGTCGGTTAAATCACAACATGAAAGAAGTTGTTACTGAAGTCCTTAAGCTATTAGATCACGGTGTTATTTACCCATTCGATGGTTCATGGGTTGAGTCACAATGTGCAAGTTGTTCTACAAAAGTCGAAGTCACAGTGGTTACCAATCTAATAATGAATTAGTGTGAGAGTAACTACAGGGATGGCGTGTATGCATTGATTATAGGAAGTTGAATTACATTACGTAAGACCATTTTCCTTTACCATTTATCGATCAAATGCTTAATAGATTAGCGGGTCATTAATTTCATTATTTTCTAGATGGCTACTCAGGATATAATCAGATCCCCATAGCCCTAAAAGACTAAGAGAAAACTATCTTCACTTGCCCTTTTGAAACATCTACATATAAGAGAATGCCATTTAGATTATGTAATGCACTTGCCATATTTCAACGATGCATCTTAAGCATTTTTTTCTGATATGGTTGAGCGATTCCTTGAGGTCTTTATGGATGACTTTTCTGTTTTGGTGATTCGTTTGATCAATGTTTACATCATCTAACACTAGTTACTGAGAGATGTATCGAGAAGAATTTAGTCTTGAATTGGGAAAAATGCCATTTATGGTAAAACAAGGTATTGTTCTCGGTCACATCATTTCAAGCAAAGGTATTGAGGTTGATAAAGCCAAGGTGGATCTCATTTCTAATCTTCCTCCACCAAAGCGATCGAGTAAGATCTTTCCTTGGGCATCTTTGGTTTTATAGGCGTTTCATTAAAGATTTTAGCAAAGTTTACTAGACCATATACGATCTACTTTAAGGATGTATCTTTGTCTTTGATGATTCATGTCTTGTGGCATTTGAAAAATTAAAAGCGATTGTTGACATCATCACCCATCATTCAGCCCCCAAATTGGAATTTACCTTTTGAGCTTATGTGTGATGCATCTGATTATGCGATGGGGCGATATTAGGACAAAGAGTTGATCGGGTTCCCATGTGATTTACTATGCTAGTATGACATTGAATGATGCACAATTGGATTATTCAACCACGAAAAGAAATGCTAGCTGTAGTGTTTGCATTAGAAATTTCGATCTTATCTCATTGGTTGTAAAATAATTATATTCACGAGATCATCTTTGCTCTTAAATATCTTCTCACAAAGAAGATCTGAAAAGCTAGACTAATTAGATTTGGGTGTTACTTTTGCAGGAATTTGACTTAGAAATCAAGGATAAGAAGGAGCAGAAACTGTTGTGGCTGACCATCTTTTTTGTCTCTATTTTGACATAACTATAGAACCATTACCCTTGAATAAGTCATTTCCAGATGAACAATTAATGAGTGTGGAAGTAGTACTATAGTATGCTGATATTGTTAATTATCTTGTTACAGGTCAACTTCCAGAGCATTGGACTAAGCAGGACAAGGCCAAATTCTTTACAGAAATAAAGAATTTCTTTTGGATGATGATATCTATTCAAGTATTGTGCAGATCAAATTGTTCGACGATGTGTCCCGGAGAATGAATTTCAAAACATTCTTTCATTACGCCATGAACAAAGCTTGTGGAGGCCACTTGATTGCTAAGAAAACGACTACAAAATTTTACAATGTGGTTTCTATTGGCCAACTATATTTGAGATGCTTACGCATTTGTTCTTCATGTGATAGGTGTCAGCAGAATGGGAGCATAACACGAAGAATATGATGCCACTAAATCCAATTTTAGTGGTTGAAATTTTTGATGTATGGGTATCGATTTCATGGGACCACTTTCCTCCATCTTTTGGCCATCAATACATATTGATTGGTGTTGACTATGTTTCGAAATGGGTAGAGGCAATTCCGTATGGGACCAGCGATCACAAAGTAGTGATAAGATTTTGAAAAACAACATTGTTTCCCAGCTTTGGATTTCCTCGAGCAATTATCGGTGATGGTGGTGCCCACTTTTGCAATAAATCCTTAAAGCACTTTTGACAAAGTACTCCATCACTCATAAAGTGGCAACCCGTATCATCCACAAACCCGTGGAGTTGAGATCTCGATAGAAATAAAGCACATTTTAGAAAGGCGGTGAGGCCCGGCGGAAAAGATTGGTCGTTCGACTCGATGATGCATTATGGGCATATAGAGCGACTTTCAAAACTCAATTGGGATGTCACTACGGCTAGTGTATGGAAAAGCATGCCACCTACTGTGGAACTCGAGCATCGTCGTCTTGGGCCATCGAGAAATTCAATTTTGACATGCGACAAGTGGCTCGGAAAGAAGATTACAATGGCGAACTTGAAGAAATTCGCAATGGAGCGTATATGAAAATGCCAAGATTTACAAACAGCGAATGAAAGTCTTTCACGACAAAGCAAATTATGAGAAAATCTTTTACTCCGGTTAGAAAGTGCTTTTATTCAATTCTCGCTTTTTATTTCCGAGGTAAATTCGTTCTCGATGGTGCAGTCCGTTTGTTGTTCACTGTTTTTTCCACATGGGGCAATTGAAATTAAGGATCGAAAGAGCAGCGTTACTTTTAAAGTAAATGGTCAAGATTAAAGCCATATCTAGAATACCACGTGGAGGAGGTGAAATAAATCGGGTGACCCACGAGTTTAAATTGAGGTTTTCTTTTCTTTTGTAATTTGATTTGATTCTTTTCTTTCTTTTGATTATTCTTTTGCTAATTGAAATTATTTTTGTTTAAGTGTGTTTGTTTAACCATTATAGTTTTCTCTTATCATTTTAATCATGAGGCGGTACCTCTTGTACACGATTAGAACACTTGACGTATCGAACTCATCTCGAGGAAAGCGGAATCACGATTTTGTAAATTTCATCTATCTGGGATCTACAACATGAGTTAGTATTTCACGTTAAAGATCTAGAAAGACAACTCTGAAATAGAGGATGGAATTTTTGATGCGGAATTGGAGCTTGAGGTAATTCGATAAGAGGGCGATTTTAATTTGCTTTGTGTTTTTTATTTTTCTGTTTGTGTGTTTTAGTTTGCTTTTGTGTTTAAGTTTGTCACCCGGTGAAGAGGCGGATAACGGTACTCCGTGACAATCAAGTCAGTTACTTGGTTTCCCAATAAGCGATATTACGAGGCGAAGGCATGGACGGAGGCAGATTTTAGCAAAGCTTCACAAGCGATTCCTTGACTTCCTCGAGAATGCACTCTTTTCAATCTATAAAGCCCGATCCGAGCAGCGTCGATTGCTTATGAAGAATGGCATACACTGCGACATCCATTGGTTAATCGAGGCCAAAATCGTTTAGCGGGTGAGTTGCCTCTAAATTTATTGCATACATGCCTGGTTGTGGTAAAGGAAATTATGCAAGAAAGCAGCGAGCTAAAGACTTTCTGTTGCTTGTCATAAGTGTGCGAGCGATATGCAATAAAAAACCATGTTCTTTAGGAATGGTGTCGATACTTGAGGAAGATAAGATTAAATTCATTAGGGATGGCTTGAATAAAGAGTCATTGGATAATATCCTTTTGTCTTTTGAAAGCATCCCGGTGGATATGTACAAGAAGCGATCCTCAGGTTATGGCCATTATTCGAGAAAAGAGCGTGCACGTCTGATCTCGGGAATCGACTATAAGCGACCACATTTGCGGTTTGTAAGAAAAGCTGGATGGGAAGCTATCCTCGACCCATAGAGGCGTTCAAGCCGTTACGGGACGTAAAACCCGAGAGGAAGATGTGAGCCACGTCATACACCTGTGGATATCCTTTACTTTCTTGTTGTTTTACTTTCTTTGTTATTTTACCATCGCATTATTGCTTGTAAAATTTTTCTTGTTATCATTGTTTTGCTTTTCCTTTTAGCTTTATTTCTTTTTACTCTCGAGCCATGTGCCTTCTGCATTGACATAATGCCTCATACAATTTGTGACCGTTGTCACCAAGGTTCTTAAATATAATTTTGTTGTTGTGCACTCACAAGTTGTTTTAGCGGTATCTAATGGTACTACAATTCAAGAACATTTGTGTGCTCTCTGGATTTAACTATGGCAAACATAAAGAGTTCGTTGAGGCGACCATAGATCTTGGTCGAAGAATAGCGAGAGAAAATTGCACTTGTGTATGGAGGAGGTGAGGGGTTATCAAAATGGTCTCGGAGCTGCTTATGTCAGAGGGAGCCAAGTGTTAGACATCATCCCAACAGCCCTAAAACCTTTGGGCTGTTTGTCTGACTCACCAACTGGAGAAGAGTTAGTTGTCTCAGGTATGCAAGAGCATGGCGAAATGATAAATCATCTTTGATGCTTTTATTTTCCTTCGGGAGATCTTGCAACTCTAGAGGCACTAATCACATTAGCATCTTGGGCCCATCTGAACATCCATGAAACCCATCGGTTTGTTAAATGTCAATAATTTTATGATGGCTTTATCGCATTTCTTAACCATGATAAAACCTATTTCATTCCTTCCTCGAGTTAAAAAGTCTTTATTTGTGCACATCGCTAATGAGCTACTTGATGCATTACAAGCTTATCAATCGAGAGACGGATCCAGGACCATTGTGTTGGAGTGTTCAAATAATGATGATAACGATGGCCATGATGAAGTACAAATTAGATTTAACTCTCCGTTTGTAAATATTTTCTTCTGTGTTGCACTACCCAGGTGATGTCTTCTAAACTTTACTTCTTTCCTTTCAAACATTGAGGACAATGTTTCATTCAGGTTGGGGGGAGGGAATAGTTGACAATTGTGGAATATTGGTTAAGTTTTTACTAATTTTTTGTTGTAGAACTAACCATTTTGAATAGAAGATGGCTGAATATGGAGTGTAGTTACTCTAGAAACGCATCTTCTTAGTAAAAAAAAAAAAATAAATAAAAATTATTATTATGTTTTTCCTAACTTTTCTTTTTGACTTCTCCTTTATAAATATATGTTTTCAAGTTTTTAAGTCGAAGATGGCTGAATATGGAGTGTAGTGACTCTAGAAACGCATCTTCTTTAAAAAAAAAAAAAAATTCAGACATTTTTCTTTAATTTTTCTGCATGTATGTTTTTCTTTTTATGTTTAGAATAGGTTGGGGGGTAGAATTTCGTTAAAAAAAATATATATTTGGTAATTTTGTGTGAATTTTTGATATTGGATGATATGATGACTTTTAAATTTTAGTATTTGTATTATCTTTGGTCTTGAGTGATGTTACACCATGTTTGCTATTCTATATGTTGATGTTGGGGACAAATATGAGTTGCTTGAAGGAATGCATATGTCAATATAAATTCCAAGTGAGTTTTGAGCCTATTAATTTTTCTTGGAAGTAACCCTTTTGCCCCATTATTCATGCGACCATGAGTTTATTATTTTATACATGATCTCTAGATTTCCTTTAAGTCAACCCCTTTAAAAAAAAAAATGTGTGTTGTTGCATCTAAAGGCCCAGTAAATATGGAAGATTATTTAGAGCTCTAAGAGGCGATGGAAGGCCATCTTTGATCCGTTTGAGCCTTTCAAATCACTGTATAAAATATCCATAGTTAGCCATTTTGAGCCTAAATAAATAAATTAAAAAAAAAAAAAAAAAAAAGCTTTTTCTTTGTTAACTTATCATCCTGACCCACTCCAATTTGGAGTATTACCCGATATAATACAAGTTCCATCACCTATTCATGTTTGAGAAAAAGGATAAATAATTATTTTGTTCAATAAAGTTGTGCCATATAAAAAAAAAAAAAAATTCAAAAAGAAAAAAAAAAAAAAAAAAAATGGGATAAACAAAAGCAATAAATAAGCAAAACGCATCTTGTAATTTTAAAAAGTTCGTGAAATTTTCTCAAACATATATTTTGTTTCCTATTTTCCTTTCTTTGTTAAGCCATGTCCCTAGCCTCGTTCGTCTAATAAAAGTCCTTCTTGATTTTAGAGAACTATAGTCTGAAGTAAAAGCTAGTTATATGGGCTATTAAGATGTAGTGATGCATTTATAAAAAAAAAAAAAAAAAAGAATAAATTGGGTTGAGTAGTAATTTATTTGAGGTCGTATTATTTTTAAGCTGTGGGCATATTTCTTTCATCTTGGTGAGAGTGTGTGGTATTTCTATATTATTTCTCTCGATTCACCATTCATTGTAGTGACAATTTTTATTGGGTTTAATTTCTTTGTGAGTGTCACTACTACTGGTGAGATTTTGGGGTTTGACATGTTATTCTTGAAAGTGGCACGATTACTATAGTCTCTTGGGTGATGCATGTGGATTGTTGATGTGGCTATGATATTTCTTTAGGCGGAGATAATACTTGTACTTTTCTTTGATTCTTATCATTAATCGATTGAATAAACACGTGTGTTTAAAAAAAAAAAAAAATTGGTTTTGAATTTTATCTTCTGTTGCTAGGGACTAGCAATAAAAGTTGATTGAAGTGTGTTGAGTGTTAGAGGTGTATATTTATAAAGGGAAAATCGTCATTTTACATGAGTCTCACTAACATTGCTATTTTTATTTATTTAAGTATTTTATTATTTAATTACGTGTGTTTCATTATAATTAGTTATTTTATGTATTTTAGGGGTATCACGATCATTTCACAATGAACGGGTGATCAGACAGCAAAACAGACGTCACATTTGAACTCATGACGATCGAAAACCTTAGAAGGAGCATAATAGGAAAAATGTCACTGTTCACATATCTGGACTATTCATACGTATAGTCTTGTTCATGATCTTGTGAAATAGTATTCTTGTGCAAAAAGGTTTCTTTGTGTAAATAGTGGTCAAACCGTGTGAGCTGTGTAAATAGTGTATTCTTGTGCCAAAACAGGTTTCTTTGTGTAAATAGTGGTCAAACCGTGTGGTATGCAAATGGTGTTCTTGTTCAAATAGTGGTATGTTGTTGATGGTGATGGCGTGGCGATCACGACGTCCATTGTTTTAATCAGATGGTCATGATTCACTCGATGTACTATAAAGGGGCTTCCCACAATTTGATATCCACAGATTCATTTGTAAAGCTTAGATTTACGTAATTCCTTCTCTTTCTTGTATTTTTCTATGTATTTTAATAAATTCCATTTATCCCTAGTTCGAAATGAGTAACTAATTTTCTTTTAAGCTTGGGTTGAAGGTGAAGTCTCAACATGTTCCATGGAACAATTTGGTAAATTTACTTTCTCTTCCCCTCTAATATTTGTGGTTGTTTTGACTTTTTAAATGAATAATAATAGTCTTGTCTAGATACATACAGTTAAACCGGCACACTAGTACAAAGTTATTATTATTTGGCGATAAACCTAACACCGTATTTATTTGGCGTGGTTCGTGAGGGTGTGGAATCCCCCTAAGTGATTTAATTAGTATTAATATGGAATATTTGGCCATGGAGCATGTTGATCTGATTAGGATACCCAAGTGCTTTATTTGATGGTTTGATTTCAGGTTATTCTGTATTCATTTAATTTCTAACAATTTAAATTCTTTCACTATCAATCCAACCATCCATCAAAGAAAATTAATTCTACACACAATTAAAATCAACCTCCTCGTGGGATCGACCTCGTCACCATTGATCTATTCTACAATAGATTCGTAAACTTGAGTTCAATAAAATTTACACAACCGGTAGCGTGAAATAGTCATGAGGCACATGGGCTATAGCCTTTGGTCCATGAGGGTTGGGAGGGCGTTCGGGGCTCAGGCGTCAGAAATGGGTCAGTCTTTTGAGGGTCCTCATGTACCCGGTGGGAGGCTACGGTCGAGCCTGCCTAAAATAAGAAATAATGCCCTTGACATGAGGAAATAATCATAGAGTCCGGTTGGCTATAGCCTTTAGTCCCATGAGGGTTGCGGGGTTTGAGGGGCTCTGTTCATGGAAATGGGTCAGTCTTTTGAGGGTCCTCGTGTGCCAGTGGGAGGCTACGTGAGCCTTCACAAATGGAAAAAATGCCAGCTGGCGCGTGTGAAATAGTCTTGAGGCAGTGGCTATAGCCTTTGGTCATGAGGGTTGGGGAGGGGTTTAGGGGGCTCACGGTGGTGAAAATGGGTCAGTCTTTTGAGGGTCCTCGTGTGCCCAGAGGAGGCTACGTTCGGAAGCCTTCCACTAAAATGGCAAGAAATGCCAGTATGCGCATGAAATAGTCACCAAAGGGCGGTGGGCTATAACTTTGGTCCTTGAGGGGTTGGGGAGGGGTTTAGGGGCTCACGGTCATGAGGAAATGGGTACAGTCTTTTTGAGGTCCTCGTGTGCCAGTGGGAGGCTACGGTCAAGCACTGCCCTAAAATGGCAAGACATGCCATGTGCGTGAAATAATTCACAAGGCGGTGGGCTATAGCCTTTGGTCCACATGGGGTTGGGAGGGTGGTTCGGGGGCTGGGCGTCGAAATGGGTACAACCTTTTCGAGGGTCCTCGTGTACCTGAGTGGGATGCTACGGTCAGAGGCTGACCTAAAATGGCAATAAATGCCCAGTGGCCTGCGTGAATTAATCCGAGGCGGTGGGCTATAGCCTTTGGTCCTTGAGGGTTGGGGAGGCGGCGTTGAGGATTCAGGTGTCGGAAATGGGTACAGTATTTTGAGGGTCTTCGTGTGCCCGTGGGAGGCTCTGATTGAGGCCTGCCCTAAAATGACAAAAATGCCAGTGGCGTGAAATAATCCTTTGGTAGGAGGCTATAGCCTTTGGTCCGCGGGGGTTGGGGAGGGAGTTTCGGGGGCTCTGGTCATCGGAAACGGGTACAGTCTTTTCGAGGGTCCTCGTGTGCCCAGTGGGAGGATACGGTCAGAAGCCTGTCCTAAAATAGAAAGAAATGCCCAGCGTGATCGTCGAATAGTCATCGAGGCAGGTGGACTATAGCCTTTGGTCGGCGGGGTTGGGGAAAGGTGTTCGGGGGCTCGGTGGTCGAAATGGGTACAGTCTTTTCGAGGCTCCTCGTGTGCCTAGTGGGAGGCTACGGTCAAGCCTACTAAAATAACAAGACATGTGTGGCTGTGCGTGAAATAATCGTAGAGGCCAGGTGGGCTATAACTGGTCAGCGGGGGTAGGGAGGGTTTAGGGGGCTCTGGTAAATGAAAATGGGTACAGTCTTTTGAGGGTCCTCATGTGCTTGATTGGGCTACGGTCGAAGCCGGCCCTAAAATGGCAAGAAATGCCAAGCGGTAGCGGCGCGTGAAATAGTCACCATAGGGCGGTGGGCTATAACTGGGTCATGAGGGTTGGGAGGGATTTAGGGGGCTCTGGTGGTCGAAAATGGGTACATTCTTTTCGAGGTCCTCGTGTGCCAGTGGGAGGCTACGGTCGGGAGGCACTGCCCTAAATGCCAAGAAATACCCAGTAGAGGCATGAAGCAGTCAGCCAAGGGCCGGTGGGCTATAGCCTTTGGTCCGCATGGGTTGGGAGGGGCGTTCGGGGTTACAGGCGTCGGAAATGGTGTACAGTCTTTTGGAGGGTCTCGTGTGCCCAAGGGAGGCTAGTTGAGAACCACCCTAAAATGGCAAGAAATGGCCAGCGCAGCGCGTGAAATAGTCACTTAAGGGCGGTGGGCTATTGCTTTGGTCATGAGGGGTTGGCGAGGGGTTTCGGGGGTTCCTATCGTCGGAAATGGAGTACAGTCTTTTCGAGGTCCTTGTGTACCCAGTGGGAGGCTACTGATCGAAGCACACTAAAAATGGCAAGACATGCCAATGACGTCTGAAATAGTCCCGAGGCGGTGGGCTATAGCACTGGTCCCGGGGTTGGGAAAAAGGTGTTTGGGGGCTCAGTGGGTGAGGAAATGGGTACAGTCTTTTCGAGGTCTCGTGTGCCCAATGGGAGGCTACAGTCGAAGCACTGCCCTAAAATGCAAGACATGCCAATGGCCTTGGCGTGAAATAGTCAAGGCGGTGGGCTACTGCTGGTCCCAGGGGTTGGGAGGGGCGTTGAGTGCAGGCCTCCGAAATGGGTCTGATCTTTTCGAGGGTCTCGTGTACCCAGTGGGAGGCTCTGATTAGAGCTGCCCCAAAATGGCAAGAAATGCCCAGTGACACAGTAGCGTGAAATAGTCCGAGGCGGTGGGCTATAGCTTTGGTCCTTGAGGGGTTGGGGGCGGGGGTTTAAGCGGCTACTGGTCGTGGAAATGGGTCTGATCTTTTCGAGGGTCCTCGTGTACCCGGTGGGAGGCTACGGTGAGAGGCACACTAGCAGCAAAAATTCCCAGCAGCAGTCGTGGGAAATAGTCACTTGAGGCGGTGGGCTATAGCCTATGGTCCATGAGGGGTGGGGGCGGGGTTTTCGGGGGCTCTGGTCATCGAAAATGGGTACAGTCTTTTCGAGGGTCCTCGTGTGATGGGAGGCTACGTTGAAGCACATACTAAAATTGTAAAAAATACCAGTGCTTGTGCGTGAAATAAGTCATAGGCCGGTGGGCTATAGTTTTGGTCCATGAGGGTTGGGAGGGGTTTAGAGGTTCTGGTCGGCGAAATGGTACAGTCTTTTCGGCGTCCTCGTGTGATGGGAGGCTACGGTCGAGGCACTACTAAAATTGTAAAAATGCCCAGTTGTGCGTGAAATAGTCAAGGCGGTGGGCTATAGCCTTTGGTCCTTGAGGGGTTGGGGCGGGGTTTGGGGGGCTCTTGTCCTCGGAAATGGGTATAGTCTTTTCGAGGGTCCTCGTGTGCCCAATGGGAGGCTACGGTCAGAAGCCTGCCCTAAAATGGCAAGAAATACCAGTAGCGCACGTGAAATAAGTCAAGGCGGTGGGCTATAGCCTTTGGTCATGAGGGGTTGGGGAGGGGTTTCGGGGCTCAGTCGTCGGAAATGGGTGCAGTCTTTTCGAGGGTCCGTGTGAGTGGGAGGCTACGGTCAAGCACTAAAATAGCAAGACATGCCAGCAGCGTGAAATAATCATGCAAGAGGCGGTGGGCTATAGCCTTTAGTCATGAGGTTGGGGAGGGTTTAGGGGCTCTGCAGTCGAAATGGAGTAGAGTCTTTTCGAGGTCCTCGTGTGCCCAGTGGGAGGCTACGGTCGAGGCCTGCCTAAAATGGCAAGAAATGCCAAGCGTGGCGCGTGAAGCAGTCGAGGGCGGTGGGCTATAAGCCTTTGTCCTTGAGGTTGGGAGGAAGTTACAGGGGCTCAGGCGTCGGAAATGGAGTGCAGTCTTTTCGAGGTCCTCGTGTCCCAGTGGGAGGCTCTGATCAGAAGCCTGCCTAAAATGGCAAAAATGCCCAGCGACGCAGTCGTGAAATAGTCACGGGCCGGAGGGCTATAGCCTTTAGTCCAGCGGGGTCGGGAGGCGGCGTTCGGGGGTTAGGTGTCGAGAAATGGAGTACAGTCTTTTGAGGGTCTTACGTGTGCCCGTGGGAGGCTCGGTTAGAGGCCTGCCCTAAAATGACAAGAAATGCCAATGGCCTTGCGTGGGAAATAATCACTTGAGGCCGGTGGGCTATAGCCTTTGGTCCATGAGGGGTTCGGGAGGGGTTTGAGGGGCTCTTGTCATCGGAAGCAGGTACAGTCTTTTCGAGGTCTCGTGTGCCCAATGGGAGGCTACAGTCAGAGGCACTAAAATGGCAAGAAATACCAATGGCCTTGGCGTGAAAAGTCGTAGGCGGTGGGCTATAGCCTTTGGTCCGCATGGGTTGGGAGGGCGTTCGGGTGCTCACAGGCGTGGAAATGGAGTGCAGTCTTTTCGAGGTCTCGTGTGCCCAGTGGGAGGCTCGTTGAACCACTGCCCTAAAATGGCAAGAAATGCCCAGCAGCGCGTGGAAATAATCAAGGCGGTGGGCTATAGCCTTTGGTCATGAGGGTTGGGGAGGGGTTTGAGAGTTCACAGCGTGAAATGGGTACAGTCTTTTCAAGGGTCCTTGTGTACCCAGTGGGAGGCTCTGAGTCAAGCACACACTGAAATGGCTAGACATGCCAGTGAGCGTCTGAAATAGTCCCAGGGCGGTGGGCTATAGCCTTTAGTCCTTGAGGGGTTGGGGAAGGTGTTTGAGGGGCTACAGTCGAGAAATGGGTACAGTCTTTTGAGGGTCCTCTGTGTGCCCAATGGGAGGCTACGGTCAAGCCTGCCCTAAAATGGCAAGACATGCGCGCGTGAAATATCCACAGGGCCGGTGGGCTATGCTGGTCCACGGGGGGTTGGGAGAAGGCGTTAGAGTGCAGGCGTCAGAAATGAGTCGATCTTTTCGAGGGTCCTCGTGTACCAGTGGGAGACTACGGTTAGAGGCCCAAAATGGCAAGAAATGCCCAGTGACCTGGTAGCGTGAAATAGTCACAGGCGGTGGGCTATAGCTTTAGTCCCTTGAGGGTTGGGGCGGGGTTTAAGCGGCTCTGGTCATCGGAAATGGGTACAGTCTTTTCGAGGGTCTCGTGTGAGTGGGAGGCTACGGTGAGAGGCACACTTAAAATGGCAAAAATGCCCAACAGCGGTCGTGTGAAATAGTCACTTGAGGCGGTGGGCTATAGCCTAGATCCATGAGGTCGGGGAGGGTTTAGAGGGCTCTGTTCATGAAAATGGGTACAGTCTTTTCGAGGTCCTCGTGTGTGCCAGTGGGAGGCTACGGTCAGAAGCACACGCCCTAAAATGGCAAGACAAAGCCTACTGCAGGCGCGTGAAATAGTCACAAGGGCAGTGGGCTATAGCCTTTAGTCCTTGAGGGTTGGGAGGGCTTTAGGGGGCTCACGGTCGTCGGAAATAGGTACAGTCTTTTGAGGGTCCTCGTGTGCCCAGTGGGAGGCTACGGTGAGAAGCCTGCCTAAAATGGCAAAAATGCCAGACGCGGTCGTGAAATAGTCCTTTGAGGCGGTGGGCTATAGCCTTTCGTCATGAGGTCGGGGAGGGTTTAGGGGCTCTGGTCGCCGAAAATGGGTACAGTCTTTTCGAGGTCTCGTGTGCCCAGATGGGAGGCTACGGTCGGAAGCACTGCCCTAAAATGTAAGACAAGCCCTGCAGCGCGTGAAATAGTCCATAGGGCGGTGGGCTATAGCCTTTAGTCATGAGGGGTTGGGGAGGGGCTTTAGGGGCTCAGTCGTCGGAAATAAGTACAATCTTTTGAGGGTCCTCGTGTGCCCGTGGGAGGCTACGGTCAGAGGCCTACTAAAATGACAAAAATGCCAAGTGGCCTTGGCGCGTGAAATAGTCACCAAGGCCGGTGGGCTATGCTGGTCCCTTGAGGGTTGGGGAGGGGTTTAGGGGCTCTGGTCTTGGAAATGGGGTATAGTCTTTTCGAGGGTCCTCGTGTGCCCAATGGGAGGCCAGTCAGAAGCACATGCCCTAAAATGGCAAGACATGCCAGTGCCTTGTGCGTGAAATAGTCATACGGTGGGCTATAGCCTTTGGTCCCTTGGGGGTTGGGAGGAGGTTTAGGGGCTCTGGTCTTGAGAAATGGGTATGAATCTTTTCGAGGTCCTCGTGTGCCCAATGGGAGGCCCGCGGTCAGAAGCCTGCCCTAAAATGGCAAAAATACCCGGTAGCCCGTGAAATAATAGTCAAGGCCGGTGGGCTATAGCACTTTGGTCCATGAGGTTGGGGAGGGGTTTCGGGGGCTCTGGTGGTGGAAATGGGTACAGTCTTTTCGAGGTCTCGTGTGCCAGTGGGAGGCTACGGTCAAGCACTGCCCTAAAATGGCAAGACATGCCCAATGTGTAGCGCGTGAAATAGTCGCCGAGGCCGGTGGGCTATAGCCTTTGGTCCGCGGGGGTTGGGGAGGGGCTTTAGGGGGTTCTGGTCGTCGGAAATAGGTACAGTCTTTTCGAGGGTCCTCGTGTGCCCCGTGGGAGGCTACGGTTAGAGGCCTACCCTAAAATGACAAAAAATGCCAGTATGGCCTTGTGCGTGAAATAGTCACCAAGGCGGTGGGCTATAGCCTTTGGTCCTTGAGGGTTGGGGAGGTTTAGGGGCTCTGGTCTTGGAAATGGGTATAGTCTTTTGAGGGTCTCGTGTGCCCAATGGGAGGCTACGGTCGAGCACTGCCCTAAAATAACAGAAATACCAGTGACGCAGCCCGTGAAATAATCAGCCAAGGCAGGTGGGCTATAGCCTTTGGTCCATGAGGGGTTGGGAGGGGCGTTACAGGGCTCAGGCGTGGAAATGGGTACAGTCTTTTGAGGTCCTCGTGTCCCAGTGGGCTCTGGTCAAGCCTGCCTAAAATGGCAAAAATGTGCCCAGTCGTGGGGAAATAGTCATGAGGCCGGTGGGCTATAGCCTTCAGTCCCATGAGGGGTGGGAGGGTTTAGGGGGCTCTGGTCTTGGAAATGGGTATAGTCTTTTGAGGGTCCTCGTGTGCCCAATGGGAGGCTACAGTCAGGCTGCCCTAAAATGGCAAAACCTGTGGCGCAAGTGAAATAGTCAAAGGCGGGTGGGCTATGTGCTGGTCGCAGGGGGGGAGGGTTTCAGGGGGGCTCACGGTGGTGGGAAATGGGTACAGTCTTTTGAGGTCCTCGTGTGCCATGGGAGGCTACAGGCGAGCACATACAAATGTGCAAGACATGCCTAAGCGGCGCGGCGTGTGAAATAGTCACAGGGCGGTGGGCTATAGCCTTTGGTCCATGAGGGGTTGGGGAGGGGTTTAGGGGCTCTGGTCATGAAAATGGGTACAGTCTTTTCGAGGGTCCTCGTGTGATGGGAGGCTACGGTCAGAGGCACATACAAATTACAAAAAATGCCAGCCAGGCGCGTGGAAATAATCATGGGGGCGGTGGGCTATAGCTTTTAGTCCCATGAGGTTGGGGAGGGTGTTTAGGGGCTCTGGTCTTGAGAAATGGGTATAGTCTTTTCGAGGGTCTCGTGTGCCCAATGGGAGGCTACGGTCGAAGCACTGCTAAAATGGCAAGAAATACCAATGGCGCAGCCCGTGAAATAATCATGAGGCGGTGGGCTATAGCCTTTGGTCCCATGAGGGTTGGGAGGAAGTTAAGGGCTCTGGGCGTCGGAAATGGGTACAGTCTTTTCGAGGGTCTCGTGTCCCCGATTGGGAGGCTACTGTCGAAGCCTGCCTAAAATGGCAAAAATGCCAGCCGGCGATCGTGAAATAGTCTGAGGCGGTGGGCTATAAGCCTTTGGTCATGAGGGGTTGGGAGGAAGTTACAGGGCTCTGGTGTAGGAAATGTGTACAGTCTTTTCGGGGTCCTCGTGTCCCAGTGGGAGGCTCTGATCAGAAGCCTGCCTAAAATAAAAAAAATGCCCAGTCGCAGTCGTGAAATAGTCACTTGGTAGGAGGCTATAGCCTGGTCCCAGGGGGTGGGGAGGGTTTAGGGGCTCTGGTCATGAAAATGGAGTGCAGTCTTTTGAGGGTCCTCGTGTGTGCCCGATGGGAGGCTACGTTCGAAGCACTGCCTAAAATTACAAAAATGCCAGTGCGCGTGAAATAGTCACCAAGGCGGTGGGCTATAGGTTTTCATGAGGGGTTGGGAGGGTTTAGAGGTTACAGTCGGCGAAATGGGTACAGTCTTTTCGAGGGTCCTCGTGTGGCTGTGGGAGGCTACTGGTCAGAAGCCTCCCTAAAATGCAAAAATGCCAGTGTGCGTGGGAAATAGTCAAGGCGGTGGGCTCTGATTTTGGTCCATGAGGGGTTGGGGAGGGGTTTAGAGGTTACTGGTCAGCGAAATGGAGTACAGTCTTTTCGAGGGTCCTCGTGTGGCAGTGGGAGGCTCTGATCAAGCCTACCTAAAATTACAAAAATGCCCAGCGCGCAGCGTGTGAAATAGTCACAAGGCGGTGGGCTATAGCTGGTCATGAGGGTTGGGGAGGGTTCGGGGGCTCTGGTCGTAGGAAATGGGTACAGTCTTTTCGAGGTTCCTCGAGTGACCAGAGGGAGGCTACGGTCAGAAGCCAGCCCTAAAATAAAGACATGCCAGTGGCGCAGCGCGTGAAATAATCAGCAAGGCGGTGGGGTATAGCCTTTGGTCCCGGGGTTGGGGAGGGGCTTTAGGGGGCTCTGGTCGTCGGAAATAGGTACAGTCTTTGTGAGGGTCCTCGTGTGCCCGTGGGAGGCTCTGATCAGAGGCCTACCTAAAATGACAAAAATGCTTTCAAGTGGCGCAGCGCGTGAAATAATCAGCAAGGCGGTGGGCTATAGCCTTTGGTCATGAGGGTTGGGGAGGAGCTTTAGGGGCTCTGGTCGTGGAAATATGTACAGTCTTTTCGAGGTCCTCGTGTGCCCCGTGGGGAGGCTACGGTCAGAGGCCTACCTAAAATTACAAAAATGCTCAGTAGCGCAGCGTGAAATAATCATGGGAGGCGGTGGGCTATAGCCTTTAGTCCTTGAGGGTTGGGGAGGAAGTTACAGGGGCTCTGGGCGTCGGAAATGGGTACAGTCTTTTCGAGGTCCTCGTGTCCCCGGTGGGAGGCTCTGGTCAAGCCTGCCTAAAATGGAGAAAAAATGCCCAATGCGCGCAGTCGTGAAATAGTCAGAGGCGGTGGGCTATAATACTGGTCCCATGAGGGGGTCGGGAGGGGTTTAGGGGGCTCACGGTCTTGAGAATGGGTATAGTCTTTTCGAGGGTCCTCGTGTGCCCAATCGAGGCTCTGATCGAAGCCTGCCTAAAATGGCAAGAAATGCCAGTAGCGCAGCGCGTGGAAATAGTCACCAAGGCGGTGGGCTATAGGTTTTGGTCCATGAGGGGTTGGGGAGGGGTTTAGAGGTTACAGTCGGCGAAATGGGTACAGTCTTTTGAGGTCCTCGTGTGTCCAGTGGGAGGCTACGGTCGAGGCACCTGCCCTAAATTACAAAAAAATGTGGCCAGCTGTGCGTGGAAATAGTCACCGAGGCCGGTGGGCTATAGCCTTTGGTCCGCGGGGGTTGGGGAGGGGGTTTAGGGGCTCTGGTCTTCGGAAATGGGTATAGTCTTTTCGAGGGTCCTCGTGTGCCCAATGGGAGGCTACGGTCAGAAGCCTGCCCTAAAATGGCAAGAAATACCCAGCGGCGCAGCCCGTGAAATAGTCAAGGACGGTGGGCTATGTGCTTTGGTCCGCGGGGGTTGGGGAGGGTTTGGGGGCTCAGTGGTGGGAAATGGGTACAGTCTTTTCGAGGTCCTCGTGTGCCCTTGATGGGAGGCTACGGTCAGGCACGCCTAAAATGGCAAGACATGCCCTAAGCGGCGTGGCGTGAAATAATCATGGGGCGGTGGGCTATAGCATTTTGTCATGAGGGTTGGGGAGGGTTCGGGGGCTCTGGTCATCGAAAATGGGTACAGTCTTTTGAGGGTCCTCGTGTGGCGAGTGGGAGGCTACGGTCAAGGCTGCCCTAAAATGGCAAGACAAGCCCTGCGGTATGACGCGTGAAATAATCACAAAGGCGTTGGGCTATACTTTGGTCATGAGGGGTTGGGAGGGGCTTTAGTGGGCTCAGTCGTGAAATGGGTACAGTCTTTTCGAGGGTCTCGTGTGCCCGTGGGAGGCTCTAGTCAAGGCCTACTAAAATGACAAAAAATACCCAATGGCAGTGCGTGGAAATAATCCAAGGGCGGTGGGCTATAGCCTTTGGTCCATGAGGGGTTGGGGAGGGTTTCGGGATCTGGTTGTCGGAAATGGGTGAAGTCTTTTGGAGGCTCCTCGTGTGCCAGGTGGGAGGCTACGTTGAAGCACGCCTAAAATTACAAAAAATACCAGCCAGTGTGCGTGAAATAGTCCATAGGGCGGTGGGCTATAGTTTTAGTCATGAGGGTTGGGGAGGGGGTTTAGAGGGTTCTGGTAGGCCGAAATGGGTACAGTCTTTTCGAGGGTCCTCGTGTGCCCAGTGGGAGGCTCTGATCAGGCCTGCCCTAAGTACAAAAAATGCCAATGGCCTTGGCCGTGAAATAGTCAAGGCGGTGGGCTATAACCTTTGGTCCCTTGAGGGGTTGGGAGGAGCTTTAGGGGCTCACATGGTCATGGAAATGGGTACAGTCTTTTGAGGGTCCTCGTGTGCCCGTGGAGGCTCTGGTCAGGAGGCCTACCTAAAATGACAAAAATACCCAGTGGCCCGTGAAATAATCACAGGGCGGTGGGCTATAACTGGTCCCATGAGGGGTTGGGGAGGGGCTTTAGGGGCTCAGTTGTCGGAAATAGTACAGTCTTTTGAGGGTCCTCGTGTGCCCAGTGGGAGGCTCAGTCAGAGGCCTGCCTAAAATGGCAAGAAATACCAGTGACGCAGCACAGAAAGCAGTCATGGGGCAGTGGGCTATAGCCTTTGGTCATGAGGGGTGGGAGGGTTTAGGGGCTCACAGGTCATGAAATGGGTACAGTCTTTTGAGGGTCCTCGTGTGCCCAGTGGGAGGCTACGTTGAAGCCTGCCTAAAATTACAAAAATACCAAGCCAGTGCGTGAAATAGTCACAAGGCGGTGGGCTATAGGTTTAGTCCATGAGGGGTTGGGAGGGGTTTAGAGGGTTACAGTCGGCGAAATGGGTACAGTCTTTTCGAGGTCCTCGTGTGCGGTGGGAGGCTCTGGTCAGAGGCCTAAGTGCAAAAATGCCAAGCCCAGCCTAGCGTGGAAATAGTCAAGGCCGGTGGGCTATAACTGGTCCATGAGGTTGGGGAGGGGTTTAGGGGCTCTGGTCTTGGAAAGGTGGTATAGTCTTTTCGAGGGTCTCGTGTGCCCAATGGGAGGCTACGAGACCTGCCCTAAAATGGCAAGAAATACCAGTAGCGCAGCCGTGAAATAGTCTTGAGGGCCGGTGGGCTATAGCCTTTGGTCATGAGGGGTTGGGAGGGGGTTTGGGGCTCTGGTGGTGGGAAATGGAGTACAGTCTTTTCGAGGGTCCTCGTGTGCCCAGTGGGAGGCTCTGGCGAGCACATACTAAAATGGCAAGACATGCCAAGCGGTAGCGTGAAATAGTCCAAGGGCGGTGGGCTATAGGTCCATGAGGGTTGGGGAGGGGTTTAGGGGCTCTGGTCGCCGAAAATGGGTACAGTCTTTTGGTGTCCTCGTGTGATGGGAGGCTCGTTGAAGCACTGCCCTAAATTGGAAAAAATGCCAGTAGCCATGCGTGAAATAAGTCACCAAGGCGGTGGGCTATAGGTTTAGTCCATGGGGTTGGGGAGGGTTTAGAGGTTCTGGTCGGCGAAATGGGTACAGTCTTTTCGAGGGTCCTCGTGTGCCCCGTGGGAGGGTACTGTCAGAGGCCTGCCTAAAATTGCAAAAAAATGCCAGTAGGCGCAGCGTGTGAAATAGTCAAGGGCCGGTGGGCTGTAGTCCATGAGGTTGGGGAGGGGTTTAGGGGCTCTGGTCTTGAAATGGGTATAGTCTTTTCGAGGTCCTCGTGTGCCCAATCACGAGGCTTGATCGAAGCACTGCCTAAAAGTGGCAAGAAATACCCAGTGGCGCAGCCCGTGAAATAGTCAAGGCAGTGGGCTATAAGCCTTTGGTCCCAGCGGGGTTGGGAGGGTTTGGGGCTCTGGTGGTGGAAATGGGTACAGTCTTTTCGAGGGTCCTCTTGTGCCCAGTGGGAGTCTACGGTCAGGCACTACTAAAATGGCAAGACATGCCTAGCGGCGCAGCGCGTGAAATAGTCGCCGAGGCCGGTGGGCTATAGCCTTTGGTCCGCGGGGGTTGGGGAGGGGGTTTAGGGGGCTCTGGTCATCGAAAATGGGTACAGTCTTTTCGAGGGTCCTCGTGTGCCCAGTGGGAGGCTACGGTCAGAAGCCTGCCCTAAAATGGCAAGACAAGCCCTGCGGCGCAGCGCGTGAAATAGTCACCGAGGCCGGTGGGCTATAGCCTTTGGTCCGCGGGGGTTGGGGAGGGGCTTTAGGGGGCTCTGGTCGTCGGAAATAGGTACAGTCTTTTCGAGGGTCCTCGTGTGCCCCGTGGGAGGCTACGGTCAGAGGCCTACCCTAAAATGACAAAAAATGCCCAGCGGCGCAGCGCGTGAAATAGTCACCGAGGCCGGTGGGCTATACACAGTCCACAGGGGTTGGGGAGGGCTTTAGGGGCTCAGTCGTCGGAAATGGGTACAGTCTTTTCGAGGGTCCTCGTGTGCCAGTGGGAGGCTCTGATGAGGCCTGCCCTAAAATGGCAAGAAATACCCAATGGCTGTGGCGTAAACAGTCATGAGGCCGGTGGGCTATAGCCTTTGGTCGCATGGGTTGGGAGGCGTTCGGGTGCTGCAGGCGTCGGAAATGGGTACAGTCTTTTGAGGGTCCTCGTGTGCCCGATGGGAGGCTCGTTCAGAACCCTGCCTAAAATGGCAAGAAATGCCCTTAGCGCAGCGTTAATGTCCAAGGCGGTGGGCTATAGCCTTTGGTCAGCATGAGGGTTGGGAAGGTGTTTGGGGCTCTGGTCGTCGGGAAATGGGTACAGTCTTTTGAGGGTCCTCGTGTACCCAGTGGGAGGCTACGGTTGAGGCCTGCCCTAAAATAGCAAGACAAGCCTCTGGCATAGCGCGTGAAATAGTCACCGAGGCCGGTGGGCTATAGCCTTTGGTCCGCGGGGGTTGGGGAGGGGGTTTAGGGGGCTCTGGTCGTCGGAAATGGGTACAGTCTTTTCGAGGGTCCTCGTGTGCCCAGTGGGAGGCTACGGTCAGAGGCCTGCCCTAAAATTGCAAAAAATGCCCAGCGGCGCAGCGCGTGAAATAGTCACCGAGGCCGGTGGGCTATAGCCTTTGGTCCGCGGGGGTTGGGGAGGGGGTTTAGGGGGCTCTGGTCTTCGGAAATGGGTATAGTCTTTTCGAGGGTCCTCGTGTGCCCAATGGGAGGCTACGGTCAGAAGCCTGCCCTAAAATGGCAAGAAATACCCAGCGGCGCAGCCCGTGAAATAGTCACCGAGGCCGGTGGGCTATAGCCTTTGGTCCGCGGGGGTTGGGGAGGGGGTTTCGGGGGCTCTGGTGGTCGGAAATGGGTACAGTCTTTTCGAGGGTCCTCGTGTGCCCAGTGGGAGGCTACGGTCAGAAGCCTGCCCTAAAATGGCAAGACATGCCAAGCGGCGCAGCGCGTGAAATAGTCACCGAGGCCGGTGGGCTATAGCCTTTGGTCCATGAGGGTTGGGGAGGGGGTTTAGGGGGCTCTGGTCATCGAAAATGGGTACAGTCTTTTCGAGTGTCCTCGTGTGCCCAGTGGGAGGCTACGTTCAGAAGCCTGCCCTAAAATTGGAAAAAATGCCCAGCCAGTATGCGTGAAATAGTCAAGAGGCGGTGGGCTATAGATTTTAGTCATGAGGTTGGGGAGGGGTTTAGAGGGTTCTGGTCGGCGAAATGGGTGCAGTCTTTTCGAGGGTCTCGTGTGCCCGGTGGGAGGCTACTGGGTCGAGGCCTGCCTAAAGTACAAAAAATGCCCAGTGCAGCGTGTGAAATAGTCAAGGGCCGGTGGGCTATAGCCCAGTCCTTGAGGGGTTGGGGAGGGGGTTTAGGGGGCTCTGGTCTTCGGAAATGGGTATAGTATTTTCGAGGGTCCTCGTGTGCCCAATCTGAGGCTTTGGTCGAGCACTGCCTAAATTAAAAGAAATACCCAGTGGCGCAGGCGTGAAATAATCATAGGGCGGTGGGCTATAGCCTTTAGTCCTGAGGGGTTGGAGGGTTTGAGCTCTGGTGGTGGAAATGGGTACAGTCTTTTCGAGGTCCTCGTGTGTGCCAGTGGGAGGCTACGGTGAAGCCTGCCCTAAAATGGCAAGACATGCCTAAGCATGGCGTGAAATAATCATGCCGAGGCAGTGGGCTATAGCCTTTGGTCCATGAGGTTGGGAGGGTTTAGGGGCTCTGGTCGCCAAAATAAGTGAGTCTTTTGAGGGTCCTCGTGTGCCCGATGGGAGGCTCTGATCAGAAGCACTGCCTAAAATGGCAAGACAAGCCTGCGGCGCCTTTGCGTGAAATAATCACTTAGGGCGGTGGGCTATAACTTTGGTCATGAGGTTGGGGAGGGGCTTTGAGGGGCTCACAGTCGTGAAATGAGTACAGTCTTTTAGGGTCTCGTGTGTGCCAGTGGGAGGCTACGGTCAGAAGCCTGCCTAAAATGGCAAGACAAACCTGCAGCAGCGTGAAATAGTCACCAAGGCGGTGGGCTATATGCTGGTCCACAGGGGTTGGGGAGGGGCTTTAAGGGGCTCTGGTCGTGGAAATAGGTACAGACTTTTGAGGTCTCGTGTGCCCAGTGGGAGGCTACGGTCAGAGGCCTGCCCTAAATGGCAGAAATACCCAGTAGCGCAGCGCATGAAAGCAGTCGGGTGCAGTGGGCTGTGCTGGTCCGCATGGGTTGGGGAGGGCGTTAAGGTGCTGGGCGTCGGAAATGGGTACAGTCTTCCGAGGGTCCTCGTGTGCCCGCAGATGGGAGGCTACGTTCAGAACCACTGCCACAAATGGCAAAAATGCCCAGCGTGACAGCGTGAAATAGTCCCAAGGGCGGTGGGCTATAGCCTTTGGTCCGAGGTTGGGGAAGGTGTTTAGGGGGCTCAGGTGGTGAAATGGGTACAGTCTTTTGAGGGTCCTCGTGTGCCCAGTGGGGCTACAGTCGAAAGCACATGCCCTAAAATGTGAAAGACATGCCTAAGCATGTGCGTGGGAAATAATCGTAGGGCCGGTGGGCTATAGCCTTTGGTCCGAGGTTGGGAGGGGTTTAGAGGGGCTACTGGTCGAAAAATGGTGTACAGTCTTTTGAGGGTCCTCGTGTGTGCCAGTGGGAGGCTCTGATCAGAGCCTGCCCTAAAATAGCAAGACAAGCACTGCTTGGCGCGCGTGAAATAGTCCACCAAGGCGGTGGGCTATAGCCCCAGTCCTTGAGGGTTGGGGGAGGGCTTTAGGGGGCTCACAGTGCGTCGGAAATGTCTGAGTCTTTGAGGGTCCTCGTGTGGCAGTGGGAGGCTACGGTGAAGCACTGCCCTAAAATGGCAAGACAAGCCTGCAGTGTGCGTGAAATAGTCAAGGGCGGTGGGCTGTGCTTTGGTCCCTGAGGTTGGGGAGGGCTTTAGGGGCTCAGTGGTCGGAAATGGGTACGAGA
Source organism: Citropsis articulata (assembly GCA_030449925.1). NCBI lineage: Eukaryota > Viridiplantae > Streptophyta > Magnoliopsida > Sapindales > Rutaceae > Citropsis > Citropsis articulata. The sequence goes on from JASUUH010000169.1 coordinate 268,126, forward strand.
CTTTTGGGGTCCTCGTGTGCCCAGTGGGAGGCTACAGTCGAGGCACGCCTAAATGGCAAAAAAATACCCAGTAGGCGCAGCGCATGAAGCAGTCATGAGGCGGTGGGCTATGTGCTGGTCATGGGTTGGGGAGGGGCGTTCGGGTGCTCTGGGCGTCGGAAATGGGTACAGTCTTTTCGAGGGTCCTCGTGTGCCCAGTGGGAGGCTACGTTCAGAACCCTGCCCTAAAATGGCAAGAAATGCCCAGCGGCGCAGCGCGTGAAATAGTCACCGAGGCCGGTGGGCTATAGCCTTTGGTCCGCGGGGGTTGGGGAAGGTGTTTCGGGGGCTCTGGTCGTCGGAAATGGGTACAGTCTTTTCGAGGGTCCTCGTGTACCCAGTGGGAGGCTACGGTTAGAGGCCTGCCCTAAAATGGCAAGACAAGCCCTGCGGCGCAGCGCGTGAAATAGTCACCGAGGCCGGTGGGCTATAGTCTTTGGTCCGCGGGGGTTGGGGAGGGGCTTTAGGGGGCTCTGGTCGTCGGAAATAGGTACAGTCTTTTCGAGGGTCCTCGTGTGCCCCGTGGGAGGCTACGGTCAGAGGCCTGCTCTAAAATTACAAAATGCCAGTGAGCGCGTCGTGAAATAATCACCAAGGCGGTGGGCTAATAGCCTTTGGTCATGAGGGGTTGGGGATCGGGTTTAGGGGGCTCTGGTCTTCGGAAATGGGTATAGTCTTTTCGAGGGTCCTCGTGTGCCCAATGCGAGGCTACGGTCAGAAGCCTGCCCTAAAATGGCAAGAAATACCCAGCGCAACCGTGAAATAGTCAAGGCGGTGGGCTATAGCTGGTCATGAGGTTGGGAGGGTTTGGGGGCTGTGGTGGTCGGAAAAGGGTACAGGCTTTTCGAGGGTCCTCGTGTGCCCAGTGGGAGGCTACGGTCGAGCACTGCCCTAAAATGGCAAGACATGCCAATGGCCAGCAGCGTGAAATAGTCACGAGGCAGTGGGCTATAGCCTTTGGTCCACGGGGTTGGGGATGGGCGTTCGAGGGCAGGCGTCGAAATGGTCTGAGTCTTTTCGAGGTCCTCGTGTACCCGAGTGGGAGGCTACAGTTAGAGCTTGCCCTAAAATGGCAAGAAAATGCCAGTGACCGTAGTGAAATAATCCACTGGTAGGTGGGCTATAGCTTTTGGTCCATGAGGGGTTGGGGAGGGGTTTAGGGGCTCACAGTCGTGAAATGGGTGATCTTTTCGAGGTCCTCGTGTGCCCAGTGGGAGGCTACGGTGAGGCACGCCCTAAAATGGCAAAAAATGCCAGTGACGCGTCGTGAAATAATCCTTGGGCCGGTGGGCTATAGCCTGGTCATGAGGGTGGGGAGGGGTTTAGGGGCTCTGGTCGAAAATGGGTATAGTCTTTTCGAGGTCTCGTGTGCCCAGTGGGAGGCTACGTTGAAGCCTGCCTAAAATTACAAAAATGCCAGGCCGCGTGAAATAGTCACCGAGGCCGGTGGGCTATAGGTTTTGGTCCGCGGGGGTTGGGGAGGGGGTTTAGAGGGTTCTGGTCGGCCGAAATGGGTACAGTCTTTTCGAGGGTCCTCGTGTGCCCAGTGGGAGGCTACGGTCAGAGGCCTGCCCTAAGTACAAAAATGCCCAGTAGCGCATGGCGTGAAATAATCCTGAGGCGGTGGCCTATAGCCTTTGGCTCTTGGGGGTTGGGGTGGGGGTTTGGGGGCTCTGGTCTTCGGAAATGGGTATAGTCTTTTCGAGGGTCCTCGTGTGGCCAATGGGAGGCTACAGTCGAGCACCGCCCTAAAATGTAACCAAGAAATACCAGTATGGCGCGGCCCCGTGAAATAATCCTTAGAAGTAGGTGGGCTATAACCTTGGTCCTTGAGGGGTTGGGAGGGTTTAGGGAGACTCTGGTCATGAAAATAGAGTCACAGTCTTTTGAGGTCTCGTGTGCCAGTGGGAGGCTACGGTCAGGCTTTTGCACCCAAAATGGCAAGAACAAGCCTATGGCGCTGTAGCGTGAAATAGTCACAGGGCAGGTGGGCTGCTGCTTTGGTCACGGGGGTTGGGAGGGGCTTTAGGGGCTCTGGTCGTGGAAATAAGTCGAGTCTTTTGAGGGTCCTCGTGTGCCCGATGGAGAATCTGGTGAGAGGCCTACCCTAAAATGACAAGAAATACCAGTGGCGCAGCGTGAAATATTCACCGAGGGCCGGTGGGCTATAGCCTTTGGTCCCGGGGTTGAGGGAGGGCTTTGGGGCTCGGGTCGTCGGAAATAAGTCTGCAGTCTTTTCGAGGTCCTCGTGTACTTGATGGGAGGCTACGGTGAGGCCTGCCCTAAAATGGCAAGAATACCAGTGACACACAGCGCATGAAGCAGTCGCCGAGGCGGTGGGCTATACCTTTGGTCCGCATGGGTTGGGAGGCGTTCGGGTGCTCACTGGGCGTGGAAATGGTGTCTGATCTTTTCGAGGGTCCTCGTGTGCCCAGTGGGAGGCTACGTTCAGAACCGTGCCGAAAATGGCAAGAAATACCAGTGACGCGCATAGCGCGTGAAATAGATCATGAGGCGGTGGGCTATATGCTGGTCCTTGAGGGAGGTTGGGGAGGAGTTCGGGGGATCTGGTTGTCGGGAAATAGAGAGCAGTCTTTCGAGGTCCTCATTATTGCCCGATGGGAGGCTACGGTCAGGACACGCCTAAAATGGCAAGACATGCCCAGTGGCTTGTGCCGTGAAATAGTTCTTAGGGGCAGTGGGCTATGCTAGTCCATGAGGTTGAGGGAGGGTTTAGGGGCTACAGTCGCCGAATAATGGGTACAGTCTTTTGAGGGTCTCGTGTGCCCGATGGGAGGCTACGGTGAGCACCGCCCTAAAATGGCAGAAAATGCCAATGGCCTTGTGCGCGTGAAAGCAGTCGCAGGCGATGGGCTATAGCCTGGTCATGAGGGGTTGGGAGGGAAGTTACGGGCTGCGTCGGAAATGGAGTACAGTCTTTTGAGGGTCCTCGTGTCCCAGTGGGAGGCCTGAGTCAGAAGTCGCCTAAAATGGCAAAAATACCAATGGCGCCAACGTGAAATAGTCCAAGGGAAGTAGTGGGCTATAGCCTTTGGTCCGCGGGGGTTGGGGAGGGCGTTTAGGGGCTCTGGTCTTTGGAAATGGGTATAGTCTTTTCGAGGGTCCTCGTGTGCCCAATGGGAGGCTACGGTCAGAAGCCTGCCCTAAAATGGCAAGAAATACCAATGGCGCAGCCATTGAAATAATCCATATAGCCTTTGGTCCTTGAGGGTTGGGGAGGGAGTTTCGGGGATCGGTTGTCGAAATGGAGTGCAGTCTTTTGAGGGTCCTCGTGTGATGGGAGGCTACAGTCGGAAGCCTGCCCTAAAATGTAAGAACATGCCAGTAGTAGCGCAGCAGTAGCGAAGGCCAAAACGATGTAGTAAAGGCGGTGGGCTATAACCTTTGGTCCCGCGAGGTTGGGAGGGGTTTAGGGGCTCACAGTGAAAATGGGTGGAGTCTTTTCGGGGTCTCACTCGTTCTTGATGGGGAAGCTACTGATTCGAGGCCTGCCCTAAAATGTAAGAAATGCCAGTATTGACGCGTGCAGTGAAAGCAGTCATGCGGGCCGGTGGGCTATATGCTGGTCATGAGGTTGGGAGGGAAGTTACAGAATCACAGGCGTGAAATGGGTACAGTCTTTTCGAGGGTCCTCGTGTCCCAGGTGGGAGGCTACGGTCGAGACACATACTAAAATGGCAAAAAATACCAGTAGCGACCAGCCGTGGAAAATAATCACAAAAAGGGGTGGGCTTTAGCCTTGGTCCGGGGGGGTTGGGGTGGGGTTTATGGGGGCTCTGGTCTTCGGAAATGGGTATAGTCTTTTCGAGGGTCCACGTGTGCCCAATGGGAGGCTACGTTCGAGCACATACAGGCAAAAAAAATGCCAAGTGTGATGCGTGAAATAGTCAAAGGGCACAGGTGGGCTATAGGTTTCTAGGTCACGCAGATTTGGGGGAGGGTTTAGAGGAGGTTGGTGGTAAAATGAGTGCTGATCTTTTCGAGGTCGCCTCGTGTGCCAGTGGGAGAGCTACGGTCGGGAAGGCCTAAAAATTGCAAAAATGCCAATGGCCTTGGTGACGCGTGAAATAATCCACAAGGCGGTGGGCTATAGTCCCTTTGGTCCATGAGGTTGGGGAGGGGTTTAGGGGCTCTGGTCTTCGGAAATGGGTGGAGTCTTGTCGAGGGGCGTCGTGTGCCCAAGGGGAGGCTCTGGTCAGGAAGCCATGCCCCTAAATAGCAAGAAATACCAGTAGCGCGGCCGTGAAATAAGTCCGCAAGGGCCGGTGGGCTATAACCTTTAGTCCCATGCGGGGTTGGGGAGGAAGGTTCGGGGCTACGGTGGTGGGAAATGGGTTCAGTCTTTCCGAGGGTCCTAGTGTGTGCCCAGTGGGAGGCTACGGTCAGAAGCCTGCCCTAAAATGGCAAGACATGCCTAGCGGCGCAGCGCGTGAAATAGTCGCCGAGGCCGGTGGGCTATAGCCTTTTGTCCGCGAGGGTTGGGGAGGGGGTTTAGGGGGCTCTGGTCATCGAAAATGGGTACAGTCTTCTCGAGGGTCCTCGTGTGCCCAGTGGGAGGCTACGGTCAGAAGCCTGCCCTAAAATGTAGACAAATACCAGTGGCAGCCGTGAAATAGTCACAAGGCCGGTGGGCTATAGCCTTTGGTCCCATGAGGTTGGGAGGAAGTTCAAGGGGCTCTGTGCGTCGGAAATGGTTTCAGTCTTTTCGAGGTCCTCGTGTACCCAGTGGGAGGCTACAGTCAAGCCTTCCTAAAATGGAAAAAATGCCCTAGCGTGGCCAAGCGTGAAATAATCATGGGGCGGTGGGCTATAGCGTTTTGTCATGAGGGTTGGGGAGGGGTTTAGGGGGCTCAGTCGTCGAAAATGGTACAGTCTTCTCGAGGTCCTCGTGTGTGCCCAGTGGGAGGCTACGGTTGAAGCCTTCCTAAAATAGCAAGACAAGCCAGGCGCACGTGGAAATAATCACCAAGGCGGTGGGCTATAGCCTTTAGTCCTTGAGGGTTGGGAGGAAGTTTTGCAGGGCTCTGGTTGCGTCGGAAATGGGTACAGTCTTTTCGAGGTCCTCGTGCCCAGTGGGAGGCTACAGTGAGCCTTCACAAATGGAAAAATGCCCGTAGCGCAGCCGCGTGAAATAATTCTAGGGCGGTGGGCTATAGCGTTTGGTCACAGGGGGTTGGGGAGGGTTTTACAGGGGACTCAGTGGCGTCGAAATGGGTACAAGTCTTTTGAGGGTCCTCGTGTACCTGAGTGGGATGCTACGATTCGAGCCTGACCTAAAATAGCAGAAATGCCAGTGAGGCAGCGCGTGGAAAATAGTCAAGGCGGTGGGCTATAGCCTTTAGTCCGGGGGTTGGGGAGGCGTTTGGGGCTCTGGTTCTTTGGGTGTCAGGAAATGGTACAGTCTTTTGAGGTCTCGTGTGCCCGTGGGAGGCTACGGATTAGAGCCTGCCCTAAATGGCATGACATGCCCAGTGGCCAGCGTGGGAAATAGTCAGGGCGGTGGGCTATAGCCTTTGGTCACGGGGTTGGGAGGGATTCGGGGCTCTGGTCGTCGAAATGGTACAGTCTTTTAGAGGGACCTCGTGTACCTAGTGGGATGGATCTGGTCAGGCCTGTCCTAAAATAGAAAGAAATGTCCAGTTGTGCCAGCGTCAAATAATCGCGCAAGGCGGTGGGCTATAGCCTTTGGTCATGGGGTTGGGGGAAGGTGTTTGGGTTCTGGGTGTGAGAAATGGAGTACAGTCTTTTTCGAGGGTCTCGTGTGCCCGTGGGAGGCTACTGAGTTAGAGGCCTGCCCTAAAATGGCAAGAAATACCAGTGACGCAGCGTGAGCAAATAGTCCTTGAGGCGGTGGGCTATAGCCTTTGGTCATGGGTTGGGAGGGGCGTTCGGGGTTGGGCGTGAGAAGCAGGTACAGTCTTTTCGAGGGTCCTCGTGTGCCCAGTGGGAGGCTACGTTCAGAACCCTGCCCTAAAATGGCAAGAAATGCCCAGCGGCGCAGCCCGTGAAATAGTCACCGAGGCCGGTGGGCTATAGCCTTTGGTCCGCGGGGGTTGGGGAGGGGGTTTAGGGGACTCTGGTCTTCGGAAATGGGTATAGTCTTTTCGAGGGTCCTCGTGTGCCCAATGGGAGGCTACGTTCAGAAGCCTGCCCTAAAATTGAAAAAAATACTTGGCCTGTGCATGAAATAATCCACCAAGGCGGTGGGCTATAGGTTTTGGTCCGCATGAGGGTTGGGAGGGCGTTTATAGGGTTTAGTGCGGCGAAAAATGTACAGTCTTTCGAGGGTCCTCGTGTGCCCAGTGGGAGGCTACGTTCAGAACCCTGCCCTAAAATGGCAAAAATGCCCAGCGGCGCAGAGCGTGAAATAGTCACCGAGGCCGGTGGGCTATAATACTGGTCATGAGGGTTGGGAGGGGTTTAGGGGCTCTGGTCTTGAGTAATGGGTATAGTCTTTCGAGGGTCTCGTGTGCCCAATGGGAGGCTCGTTCAAAGCCTGCCCTAAAATGTGAAAAAATACCAGCGGGCGCAGCCCGTGAAATAGTCAAGGGCGGTGGGCTAGAGTTTTGGTCATGAGGGGTTGGGGAGGGGTTTATGGGGTTACTGGTGGTGAGAAATGGGTTCAGTCTTTTCGAGGTCCTCGTGTGCCCAGGTGGGAGGCTACAGATCAGAAGCCTGCCCTAAAATGCAAAAACTTGCCAGTGGCGGCCGCGTGAAATAGTCGCCAAGGCGGTGGGCTATAGCCTTTTGTCCCTTGAGGAGTTGGGAGGGGTTTAGGGGCTCTGGTCATGAAATGGGTATAGTCTTTTGAGGGTCCTCATGTGCCCAATGGGAGGCTACGGTCAAAGCCTGCCCTAAAATAACAAGAAATGCCAGTATGGCCAAGCGTGAATTAAGTCAAGGCAGGTGGGCTATGTGCTTTGGTCCCTTGAGGTTGGGAGGCGTTCGGGGGTTTCTGGGTGTCATAAATGGGTACAGTCTTTTTGAGGGTCTCGTGTGCCCGTGGGAGCTCTGGTTAGAGCCTGCCCTAAAATGACAAGAAATGCCAGGCTTGCGTGGGAAATAGTCATAGGCGGTGGGCTATAGCCTTTGGTCATGAGGGTTGGGAGGGGTTTGGGGCTCTGGTCGCCAGGAAGCAGGTACAGTCTTTCGAGGTCCTCGTGTGCCCGATGGGAGGATCTGGTCAGAAGCACACTAAAATAGAAAGAAATGCCAGTGACGCAGTCTGCGTCAAATAGTCATGAGGCTGGTGGGCTATAGCCTTTAGTCCTTGAGGGGTTGGGAGGGCGTTTAGGGGCTCTGGGTGTCATAAATGGGTACAGTCTTTTCGAGGGTCCTCATGTGCCCATTGGGAGGCTACGGTTAGAGGCCTGCCTAAAATGGCAAGAAATACCAGTGATGGCGTGGGAAATAGTCACTTGAGGGCCGGTGGGCTATATACCTTTAGTCCCTTGAGGGTTGGGGAGGGGTTTGGGGCTCTGGTCGTGATGGTACATTCTTTTGGTCTCGTGTGCCCGATGGGAGGCCTCTGATCAGAGGCCTGCCCTAAAATGGCAAGAAATACCAGTGACGCGCGCATGAAAGCAGTCGCCGAGGCCCGGTGGGCTATAACACTTTGGTCATGATGGGTTGGGGAGGGGCGTTGGGGTGCTCTGGGCGTCGGAAATGGGTTCAGTCTTTTCGAGGGTCCTCGTGTGCCCAGTGGGAAGCTACGTTCAGAACCCTGCCCTAAAATGGCAAGAAATGCCAGTGGCCGCGTTAAATAATCACGAGGCGGGTGGGCTATATGCTGGTCCTTGAGGGGTTGGGGAGGGTTTGAGGGGTTCACTGTCGTGAGAAATGGGTACATTCTTTTGAGGGTCCTTGTGTGCCCAGGTGGGAGGCTCTGAGGTCAGCCTGCCTAAAATAGCAAGAACATGCCAATGCGCAGCGTGGAAATAGTCCCGGGGCCGATGGGCTATGTGCTTTGGTCCATGGGTTGGGGAAGGTGTTTCGGGGGCTCTGGTCGTCGGAAATGGGTACAGTCTTTTCGAGGGTCCTCGTGTGCCCAATGGGAGGCTACGGTCAGAAGCCTGCCCTAAAATGGCAAGAAATACCCAGCGGCGCAGCCCGTGAAATAGTCACCGAGGCCGGTGGGCTATAGCCTTTGGTCCGCGGGGGTTGGGGAGGGGGTTTCGGGGGCTCTGGTGGTCGGAAATGGGTTCAGTCTTTTCGAGGGTCCTCGTGTGCCCAGTGGGAGGCTACGGTCAGAAGCCTGCCCTAAAATGGCAAGACATGCCTAGCGGCGCAGCGCGTGAAATAGTCGCCGAGGCCGGTGGGCTATAGCCTTTTGTCCGCGAGGGTTGGGGAGGGGGTTTAGGGGGCTCTGGTCATCGAAAATGGGTACAGTCTTTTCGAGGGTCCTCATGTGCCCAGTGGGAGGCTACGGTCAGAAGCCTGCCCTAAAATGGCAAGAAATGCCAATGACCATGGCCGCGTGAAATTAATCATACAAGGCAGTGGGCTATAGCCTTTGGTCCTTGAGGGTTGGGAGGGGCGTTCGGGGTTCACAGGGTGTCATAAATGGGTTACAGTCTTTTGAGGGTCTTCGTGTGCCCGTGGGAGGCTACAGTTAGAGGCCTGCCCTAAAATGACAAGAAATGCCAAGCGGGCGCAGCGTGGGAAATAATCATGAGGCGGTGGGCTATAGCCTTTGGTCCATGAGGGGTTGGGAGGGAGTTTGAGGGGCTCTGGTCGCCAGGCAGGTACAGTCTTTCGAGGGTCCTCGTGTGCCCGGTGGGAGGATCTGGTCGAAGCACTGCTAAAATAGAAAGAAATGCCAATGACGCGATCGTCAAATAGTCATGGGGCTGGTGGGCTATGTGCTGGTCATGAGGGGTGGGGAGGGGTTTAGGGGCTCTGGTCATAAATGGGTACAGTCTTTTCGAGGGTCCTCATGTGATGGGAGGCTCAGTTAGAGCCTGCCCTAAAATGACAAGAAATGCCATGTGACCGCGTGAAATAATCCAGAGGCGGTGGGCTATATGCTGGTCACATGAGGTTGGGGAGGGATTTAAGGGGCTCTGCGTCATAGAAAATGGGTACATTCTTTTCGAGGGTCTCGTGTGCCAGTGGGAGGCTCGGTCAGAGGCACTGCCCTAAAATGGCAAGAAATACCCAGTGGCATGGCGCATGAAGCAGTCGGCAAGGGCGGTGGGCTATAAGCCTTTGGTCGCGTGGGTTGGGGAGGGCGTTGGGGGTTACAGGGCGTGGAAATGGGTACAGTCTTTTGAGGTCCTCATGTGCAGTGGGAAGCTACGTTCAGAACCCTGCCCTAAAATGGCAAGAAATGCCAGTGGCCTTGTGCGTTAAATAGTCACCGAGGCGGTGGGCTATACTTTGGTCATGAGGTTGGGGAGGGGTTTCGGGGTTCTGTCGTCGGAAATGGGTACAGTCTTTTTCGAGGTCCTTGTGTACCAGTGGGAGGCTACGGTCAGAGCCTGCTAAAATAGCAAGACATACCAATGGCCTTGACGTGAAATAGTCCCAGGCCGATGGGCTATAGCCTTTAGTCCCATGAGGTTGGGGAAGGTGTTTGAGGGGCTCACGGTGTCGTGGAAATGGGTACAGTCTTTTGGAGGGTCTCGTGTGCCCAATGGGAGGCTTCTGGTCAGAAGCCTGCCTAAAATGGCAAGAAAATGCCCAGCGTGGCGTGAAATAGTCACCAGGGCGATTGGGGCTGTGCTGGTCCACGGGGGTTGGGAGAGGGCGTTCGGGGTCTGGCGTCCGAAATGGGTATAGTCTTTTCGAGGGTCCTCGTGTACCCAGTGGGAGGCTACGGTTGGGCTGCCCAAAATGGCAAGAAATGCCCAGTGACACAGTAGCGTGAAATAGTCCCCAGGCCGGTGGGCTATAGCCTTTCAGTCCTTGAGGGTTGGGGAGGGGTTTAGGGGCTCACAGGTGATCGAAAATGGGTACAGTCTTTTGGGGTCCTTGTGTACCAATGGGAGGCTCGGTCAGCCTGCACTAAAATGGCAAGACATGCCAGTGACGCGTCGTGAAATAGTCCCAAGGCAGTGGGCTATAGCCTTTGGTCAGGGGGTTGGGAAGGTGTTTGAGGGGCTCTGGTCGTCGGGAAATGGGTACAGTCTTTTCGAGGTCCTCGTGTGCCCAATGGGAGGCTCTGATCAAGCCTGCTAAAATAGCAAAAATACCAATGCGCGTGAAAATAGTCACGAGGCGGTGGGCTATGTGCTGGTCACAGGGGTTGGGAGGCGTTCGAAGTGCAGGCGTCGAAATGGGTATAGTCTTTCGAGGTCCTCGTGTACCCAGTGGGAGGCTCTGATTAGAGGCCTGCCCAAAAATGGCAAGAAATGCCCAGTGGCGTGTGAAATAGTCCTTTGAGGCGGTGGGCTATAGCTGAGTCCATGAGGGGTTGGGGCGGGGGTTTAAGGCGGCTACAGTCGTCGAGAAATGGGTCTGATCTTTTCGAGGGTCCTCGTGTGCCCAATGGGAGGCTACGGTGAGAGGCACTGCTAAAATGGCAAAAATGCCAATGGCCTTGTGCGTGAAATAATCCTTGAGGCGGTGGGCCTAGCCTTTGGTCCTTGAGGGGTCGGGGAGGGGTTTAGGGGCTCACAGGTCCTCGAAAATGGGTATAGTCTTTTCGAGGGTCTCGTGTGCCAGATGGGAGGCTACGTTGAGCACTTGCCCTAAGTTATAAAAAATGCCAAGTGAGTGTGCGTGAAATAATCATAGGCGGGCCGGCTATAAGTTTAGTCATGAGGGTTGGGGAGGGGTTTAGAGGGTTCTGGTCGGCGAAATGGAGTAGCAGTCTTTCAGGCGTCCTCGTGTGCTGATGGGAGGCTCGGTCAGAGGCCTGCCCTAAAATTGTAAAAAATGCCAGCCAGCCAGCGTGAAATAGTCAGCAAGGGCAGGTGGGCTATAGCCTTTGGTCCCATGAGGGGTTGGGAGGAGTTTAGGGGCTCTGGTCATGCCAGGAAGGGTACAGTCTTCGAGGGTCCTCGTGTGCCCAGTGGGAGGATTCGGTCAGAGCCTGTCCTAAAATAGAAAGAAATGCCAATGACGCAGTCGTCAAATAATCATGAGGCTGGTGGGCTATAGCCTGGTCCATGAGGGGTAGGGGAGGGGTTTAGGGGGCTCTAGTAAATCGAAAATGGGTACAGTCTTTCGAGGTCCTCATGTGCCAGTGGGAGGCTACGGTCAGAAGCCTGCCCTAAAATGGCAAAAATACCCAGTGGCGCATGCGTGAAATAGTCACAGAGGCGGTGGGCTATAATAACTGGTCATGAGGTTGGGGAGGGAGCTTTAAGGGAGCTCTGGTCGTGGGAAATGGGTACAGTCTTTTGAGGGTCCTCGTGTGCCCGTGGGAGGCTCGGTCAGGCCTACCTAAAATGACAAGAAATGCCAAGCGGCGCAGCGCGTGAAATAGTCAAGGCCGGTGGGCTATAGCTGGTCCCTTGAGGGTTGGGGAGGGGTTTAGGGGCTCTGGTCCTCGAAAATGGGTGATCTTTTGAGGTCTCGTGTCCCAGTGGGAGGCTCACGGTCAAAGCCTGCCCTAAAATGGCAAGAAATGCCAGTAGTGGCAGCGTGGGGAAATAGTCCAAGGCGGTGGGCTATAAGCCTTTGGTCCAGCAGGGGGTTGGGGAGGCGGTTTAGGGGCTCAGTCGTCGAAATGGGTACAATCTTTTGAGGGACCTCGTGTGCCCAGTGGGAGGCCAGTCAAGGCCTACCTAAAATGACAAAATGCTTATTGGCCTTGGCGTGAAAACAGTCGCCAAGGCGGTGGGCTATAACTGGTCATGAGGGGTTGGGGAGGAAGTTACGGGGCTCTGGACGTCGAAAATGGGTCTACACTTTTCTACGGTCCTCGTGTGAGTGGGAGGCTCTGACAGAAGCACACTTAAAATAACAGAAATTCCCAGCAGTAGCCATGTGCGTGAAAGCAGTCATGGGGCGGTGGGCTGGCTGAGGGGTTGGGGAAGGAAGTTACAGGGGCTCACAGTCGTGGGAAATGGGTACAGTCTTTTCGAGGGTCCCTCGTGTCCCAGTGGGAGGCTACGGTCAAGCCTGCCCTAAAATAGCAAGACAAGCATTGCAGTAGCAGCGCGTGAAATGGTCGCCAAGGTGGGCTATAGCCTTTGGTCATGAGGGTTAGGGAGGGGTTGAGGGGCTCGGTCCTCGAAAATGGGTACAGTCTTTTAGAGGGTCCTCGTGATGCCTTGATGGGAGGCTGATCAGAAGCCTGCCCTAAAATGTAAGAAATGCCAGTGATTGCAAGCCGCGTGAAATAGTCACCAAGGCGGTGGGCTTAATAACTGGTCCCATGAGGGTTGGGAGGAGCTTTAGGGGCTCTGGTCGTCGGAAATGATTACAGTCTTTCGAGGTCCTCGTGTGCCCGTGGGAGGCTCGGTGGGAGGCCTACTAAAATGACAAGAAATGCCAGTGGCGCGCGTGGAAATAGTCGCCAAGGCGGTGGGCTACCTGTGCTTTGTCCGCGGGGGTTAGGGAGGCGGTTTAGGGGGCTCTGGTCGTCGGAAATGGGTACAATCTTTTCGAGGGTCCTTGTGTGCCCAGTGGGAGGCTACGGTCAGAGGCCTACCCTAAAATGGCAAGAAATGCCCAGCGGCGCAGCGCGTGAAGCGAGTCAGCCAAGGCAGTGGGCTATAACCCCTCATGAGGGGTTGGGGAGGGAAGTTCTGGGGCTCTGGGCGGTGGAAATGGGTACAGTCTTTTCGAGTGTCCTCGTGTGCCCAGTGGGAGGCTACGGTCAGAAGCCTGCCCTAAAATGACAGAACAAGCCACATGGCGCAGCGTGAAATAGTCAAGGCGGTGGGCTATAGCCTTTGGTCATGAGGGGTTGGGAGAGCTTTAGGGGCTCTGGTCGTCGGAAATGGTGGTCTTTTCGAGGGTCCTCGTGTGTGCCCGTGGGAGGCTACGGTCAGGAAGCACTGCCCTAAATAGCAAGACAAGCCACTGTGGCGCAATGGCGTGAAATAGTCAAGGGCGGTGGGCTATAATGCTGGTCCCATGAGGGGGTTGGGGAGGGGCTTTAGGGGCTCACAGTGGGTGAAATGGGTACAGTCTTTTCGAAAGGGTCCTCGTGTGCCCGATGGGAGGCTCTGGTCGAGGCCTACCTAAAATCACAAGAAATGCCAATGGCGCAGCTCGTGAAATAATCAAAGGGCCGGTGGGCTATAGGCTTGGGAGGGGGTTTAGGGGGCTCTGGTCTTCGAAAATGGGTACAGTCACTTCGAGGTCCTCGTGTGTGCCCATTGGGAGGCTCTGAGTCAAAGCACTGCCCTAAAATGCAAGAAATACTCAAGCGGCGCCCAATACGTGAAAGCGTTGTGACGCGGTGGGCTATAACTGCTTTGGTCCTGGGATGGAGCGTTAGGGGGAGGGGGCGTGGAAATGGGTACAGTCTTTTCGAGGGTCCTCGTGTGCCCAGTGGGAGGCCTGACCCAGAAGCCTGCCCTAAAATCAAGAAATGCCAGTGGCGCAGCTGCGTGAAATAGTCACGAGGCGGTGGGCTATGTGCCTTTAGTCTTGAGGTTGGGGAGGGGTTTAGGGGCTGCAGTGGGTGAAAATGGGTACAGTCTTTTGAGGGTCCTCGTTTCCCAGTGGGAGGCTACGTTGGAAACCTTCCTAAAATAAGCAAGAAATGCCAGTGACAAGCGCATGAAATAGTCATAGGCAGTGGGCTATAGCCTTTAGTCCCTTGAGGGGTTGGGGAGGGAGCTTTAGGGGGCTCGGTGAGTCGGAAATGGGTGCAGTCTTTTCGAGGGTCCTCGTGTGCCCGTGGGAGGAGGTCAGAGCCTACCCTAAAATGACAAGAAATGCCATAGGCGCAGCGTGAAATAATCCACAGGCCGGTGGGCTATGTAATGTCCATGCGGGGGTTGGGGAGGCGGTTTAGGGGGGCTCAGTGCGTAGAAAATGGGTACAATCTTTTCGAGGGTCTCGTTTGCCCAGTGGGAGGCTCGTTCGGAAGCCTTCCACTAAAATGGCAAGAAATGCCAGTGATAGCGCATGAAATAGTCACATAGGGCCGGTGGGCTATGTGCTGGTCATGAGGTTGGGAGGGGATTAGGGGCTCGGGTAGTCGGAAATGGGTACAGTCTTTTCGAGGGTCCTCGTGTGCCCAGTTGGAGGCTACGGTCAGAAGCCTGCCCTAAAATGGCAAGACATGCCCAGCGGCGCAGCGCGTGAAATAGTTACCGAGGCCGGTGGGCTATAGCCTTTGGTCCACGGGGGTTGGGGAGGGTCGTTAGGGGGCTCTGGGCATCCGAAATGGGTACAGCCTTTTCGAGGGTCCTCGTGTACCTAGAGGGACGCTACGGTCAGAGGCCTGACCTAAAATGGCAAGAAATGCCCAGCGGCGCAGCGCGTGAATTAGTCGCCGAGGCCGGTGGGCTATATGTGCTTTGGTCCGGGGGTTGGGGCGGCGTTAGGGAGTTACAGGTGTCGAGTAAATGGGTACAGTCTTTTGAGGGTCTTCGTGTGCCCGTGGGAGCTGATTAGAGCCTGCCCTAAAATGACAAGAAATGCCATGGCGCAGCGTGGGAAATAGTCACGAGGCCGGTGGGCTATAGCCTTTAGTCATGAGGGGTTGGAGGGGTTTGGGGCTCTTGTCCGGAAGCAGTACAGTCTTTCGAGGTCTCGTGTGCCCGTGGGAGGCTACTGATCAGAGCCTACCTAAAATGACAAGAAATGCCAATGACGCCATGCGCGTGAAATAATCGTAGCAAGGCAGGTGGGCTATAGCCTTTGGTCCATGAGGGTTGGGAGGGTTGAGGGGCTCTGGTCCTCGAAAATGGGTCTGATCTTTTCGAGGGTCCTCGTGTGATGGGAGGCTCTGACGGTCAAAAAGCCTGCCTAAAATGGCAAGAAATGCCCAATGTGCAGCGCGTGAAATAGTCACCCAAGGCGGTGGGCTACGCCTTTGGTCAGAGGGTTGGTGAGGGGCTTTAGGGGGCTCTGGTCATCAGAAATGGCTACAGTCTTTTGAGGGTCCTCGTGTGCCCGTGGGAGGCTACAGTCGAGCCTACCTAAAATGACAAAAATGCCCATGGCCTTGTGCGTGGGGAAATAGTCACCGAGGGCGGTGGGCTATAACTGGTCACATGAGGGTTGGGTAGGGGGTTTGGGGGGCTCTGGTCCTCGAATATGGGTACAGTCTTTTTCGAGGGTCCTCGTGTGCCCGATGGGAGAGCCTACGGTCAGGAAAGCCTGCCCTAAAATGGCAAGACAAGCCACAGTGGCGCAGCGTGAAATAGTCACCAGGGCGGTGGGCTATAAGCCTTTGGTCATGAGGGGTTGGGGAGGGGCTTTAGGGGCTCACAGTCGTCGGGAAATAGGTACAGTGCTTTCGGGGTCCTCGTGTGCCCGATGGGAGGCTACGGTGTCAGAGGCCTACCCTAAAATCTACAAGAAATGCCAATGACTTGTGAAATAATCAGGGCCGGTGGGCTATTAACTGGTCGCGAGGTTGGGGAGGGTTTGGGGGCTCACGGTCCTCGAAAATGGTGTTACAGTCCTTTCGAGGGTCTCGTGTGCCATTGGGAGGCTACGGTCAAGCCTGCCCTAAAATGGCAAAAATGCTCAATGACGGCGCTTAGCCGTGAAAGCGTTCCATGACGCGGTGGGCTATAACACTTTGGTCAGCGAGGTTGGGGATGGGCGTTACTGGGGTTACAGGGGGCGTCGGAAATGGGTACAGTCTTTTTGAGGGTCCTCGTGTCCCCAGTGCGAGGCTACGGTCAGAGGCCTGCCCTAAAATAACAAGACAAACTTTGGCCTTGGCCCCTTGTGCGTGAAATAATCAGCAGGCAGTGGGCTACTCTGTCTTGGGAGTTAGGGAGGGTTGAGGGGCTCTGGTCGTGGAAATGGGTACAATCTTTGAGGTCCTCGTGTGCCCGATGGGAGGCTACGGTCAAGAGCCTACCCTAAAATAACCAAGAAATGCCCAGCCAGGCGCGCAGGCGCGTGAAAAGCGATCGCCAACGGTGGGCTATAGTGCTGGTCCTTGAGGTTGGGAGGGATATTCTAGGGGCTCTGGGCGTCGGGAAATGAGTACAGTCTTTTCGAGGGTCTCGTGTGCCCAGTGGGATACTACGACAATGAGCCTGCTAAAATGGCAGAAATGCCTTGAGCGTATTGAGCGCGCGTGAAGCAGTCGCCAAGGGGCAGGTGGGATATGTAGCTTTGGACCCGCAGAGGGGTTGGGGAGGAAGTTCAGGGCTCAGTGCGTCGGAAATGGGTGCAGCCTTTTCGAGGTCCTCGTGTCCCAGGTGGCGGCTTCTGATTCGAAGCACGCACCTAAAATGAACAAGACAAGCCCTGCTGTAGTATGCGTGAAATAATCGCGCCCTTGAGGCGGTGGGCTATAGCCTTTGGTCCTTGAGGGTTGGGGAGGGTTGAGGGCTCTGGTCACTCGAAAATGGGTACAGTCTTCGAGGGTCCTCGTGTGAGTGGGAGGCTCTGGTCAGAAGCCTGCCCTAAAATGGCAAGAAATGCACATGATGCTGAAATTGGGCTAGCGATGAAATAGTCTTGAGGCCGGTGGGCTATAGGGGTTGGGGAGGGAAGTTACGGGGCTCTGGTCGTCGGAAATGGGTACAGTCTTTTCGAGGGTCCTCGTGTCCCAGTGGGAGGCTACGATCAGAAGCCTGCCCTAAAATAGCAAGACAAAGCACTCACGTGGGCGCAGCCGCGTGAAATAATCGCCAGCGGTGGGCTATAGCCTTTAGTCCGCGAGGTTGGGGAGGGTTGAGGGGCTCTGGTCCTCGAAAATGGTACAGTCTTTCGAGGTCCTCGTGTACTTGATGGGAGGCTCGGTCAAGAGCCTGCCACAAATGGCAAAAATGCCCATGATTGCAGCAGCGTGAAATAATCACAAGGCCGGTGGGCTATGGTCCCAGTCATGAGGGGTTGAGGGAGGGGGCTTTAGGGGGCTCTAGGTGGGTAGGAAATAGATGCAGTCTTTTTCGAGGGTCCTCGTGTGCCCGATGGGAGGCTACGGTCAGAGCCTACCCTAAAATGACAAGAAATGCCAGTAGCAGCGCATGAAATAGTCACTTAGGGCCGGTGGGCTATAGCCTTTGTCATGAGGGTTGGGGAGGCGGTTTAGGGAGCTCAGTGGTCGAAAATGGGTACAATCTTTTTGAGGGTCCTCGTGTGCCCAGTGGGAGGCTCCGATCCGAGGCCTCCCCGAAAATGGCAAAAGAAATGCCCAGTGACACGGTAGCGTGAAGCAGTCGCAAGGCCGGTGGGCTATAACCTGTCATCGCGGGGTTGGGAGGGAAGTTACGGGGCTCTGGGCGTCGGAAATGGGTACAGTCTTTTCGAGGGTCCTGGTGTGCCCGATGGGAGGCTACTGTCAAGCACTGCCTAAAATAGACAAGCCACAATGGCGCAGCGTGAAATAGTCACTTAGGGCCGGTGGGCTATGTGCCCCAGTCCCATGAGGGGTTGGGGAGGGGCTTTAGGGGGCTCTGGTCGTCGGAAATGGGTACAGTCTTTACCGAGGTCCTCGTGTGCCCAGTTGGAGGCCTACGGTCGGAAGCACGCCCCTAAAATGGCAAGACAAGCCACATGTGGCTTAGCGTGGAAATAGTCACAGAGGCGGTGGCTATATGCTGGTCCTTGAGGGGTTGGGGAGGGGCTTTAGGGGGCTCTGGTCGTCGGAAATAGGTACAGTCTTTTCGAGGGTCCTCGTGTGCCCCGTGGGAGGCTACGGTCAGAGGCCTACCCTAAAATCACAAGAATTGCCCAGCGGCGCAGCGCGTGAAATAGTCACCGAGGCCGGTGGGCTATAGCCTTTGGTCCGCGAGGGTTGGGGAGGGGGTTTAGGGGGCTCTGGTCCTCGAAAATGGGTACAGTCCTTTCGAGGGTCCTCGTGTGTGTGCCTTGATGGGAGGCTCTGGTCAGAAGCCTACTAAAATGGCAAAAATGCTCAATGGCAGCGATAAACGTTCGCCCGGCCTTGGGCTATAACCTTTGGTCCATGAGGTTGGGATGGGCGTTCTGGGGCTCACTGGGCGTGAGTGAAATGGGTGATCTTTTCGAGGTCCTCGTGTGATGGGAGGCTCTGACGGAAGCACTGCCCTAAAATGGCAAGAAATGCCAGTAGCGCGTGGAAATAGTCACAGGGCAGGTGGGCTATAGCCCAGTCCTTGAGGGGTTGGGGAGGGTTTGGTGGCTACAGTCGTGGGAAATGGGTACATTCTTTTGAGAGTCTCGTGTGCTTGATGGGAGGCTGATCAGGCAGCCTGCCCTAAAATGGTAAAAATGCCAATGGCGGCGCGTAGAAATAGTCAAGGCCGGTGCGCTATAGCCTGGTCCATGCGAGGGTTGGGGAGGGTTTAGGGTGCTCTACAGTGCGTCGAAAATGGGTACAGTCTTTTCAAAGGTCTCGTCTTGATTGGGAGGCTCTGATCAAGCTGCCTAAAATAGCAAAAATGCCAGTGGTGTGATGCAGTCAGCCAAGGCGGTGGGCTATAACTGGTCCATGAGGGGTTGGGAGAGGGTTCACAGGGGGCTCTGGGCGTCGAATGGGTACATTCTTTTCGAGGGTCCTCGTGTGGCCGGTGGGAGGCTACGGATCAGGAGGCCTGCCCTAAAATAACAAGAAATGCCAGTGGCAGCGTGAAATAAGTCCATAGGGCCGGTGGGCTATGCTGGTCCCAGTCATGAGGGTTGGGAGGGGTTTAGGGGCTCTGGTCCTCGAAATGGGTACAGTCTTTGAGGTCCTCGTGTCCCAGTGGGAGGCTCTGGTCAGAAGCCACCTAAAATAACAAGAAATGCCAATGGCTGTGGCGTGAAATAGTCAAGAGGCGGTGGGCTATGCTGGTCCATGAGGCTTGGGAGGCGGTTTACGGGGCTCTGGTCATCGGAAATGGGTACAATCTTTTCGAGGGTCTTCGTGTGCCCAGTGGGAGGCTCTGATCAGAGGCCTACCTAAAATGGCAAGAAATGCCAATGGTAGCGTGCGTAAGCAGTCGCGGGCAGGTGGGCTATAATGCTGGTCCATGAGGGTTGGGAGGGAAGTTACTGGGGCTCTGGGCGTCGGAAATGGGTACAGTCTTTTCGAGGTCCTCATGTGCCCAGTGGGAGGCTCTGACGAAGCACTGCCCTAATAATGGCAAAATGCCAGTGGCCTTGTGTGAAGCAGTCGCAAGGGGCGGTGGGATATAGCCTTTGGACCCAGGGGGTTGGGAGGAAGTTACAGGGCTCTGGTGGGTCGAGAATGGGTACAGTCTTTTCGAGGGTCCTCGTGTCCCAGTGGTGGCTCTGATGAAGCCTGCCCTAAAATAGCAAGACAAACCTATGGCATGGCAGCGTGAAATAATCATGAGGCAGGTGGGCTATGTGCCTTTGGTCCATGAGGTTGGGGAGGGTTGAGGGGCTCTGGTCGCTCGAAAATGGGTACAGTCTTCGAGGTCCTCGTGTGCCCGATGGGAGGCTACAGTCAGAAGCACACAAAATAGCAAAAATGCCAGCGGTGCAGCGTGAAATAGTCACCGGGCGGTGGGCTATAGTGCTTTAGTCATGGGGTTGGGGAGGGGCTTTAGGGGGCTCTGGTCGTCGGAAATGGGTACAGTCTTTTCGAGGGTCCTCGTGTGCCCAGTGGGAGGCTATGGTCAGAGGCCTACCCTAAAAAGGCAAGAAATGCCAGTGACACAGCGCGTGGAAATAATCAAAAGGCGGTGGGCTATAATCTGGTCCATGAGGTTGGGGAGGGGTTTAGGGGGCTCTGGGTAGGAAATGGGTACAATCTTTTCGAGGGTCCTCGTGTGCCCAGGAGGGCTACAGTCAGAGCCTACCTAAAATGGCAAGAAATGCCTGTGGCCTTGTAGCGTGAAAGCAGTCATGAGGCGGTGGGCTATAACTGAGTCCATGCGGGGGTTGGGAGGGGTTCGGGGTTCTGGTCGTAAGAAATGGGTACAGTCTTTTCGAGAGTCCTCGTGTGCCCAGTGGGAGGCTCTGATCAGAGGCACATACTAAAATGGCAAGAAATGCTCAAGCTAGCCGCGTGAAAGCATCATGGGGCGGTGGGCTATAGCCTTTAGTCCCAGCGGGGTTGGGAGGGTTTGGGGTTCTGGTCGTGAAATGGGTACAGTCTTTTGAGAGTCCTCGTGTGCCCGGTGGGAGGCTACGGTCGGAGGCACACTAAAATGGCAAGAAATGCTTTCAGTGGCCTTGGCGCGTGAAAGCAGTCTCAAGGAGCGGTGGGCTATATGCTTTGTCCATGAGGGTTGGGAGGGAAGTTCTGGGGCTCTGGGCGTCGGAAATGGGTACAGTCTTTTCGAGGGTCCTCGTGTGAGTGGGAGGCTCTGACGAAGCCCTGCCCTAAAATGGCAAGAAATACCAATGGCCTGTGACGCGTGAAATAATCACAAGGCGGTGGGCTATAATAACTGGTCCTTGAGGGTTGGGAGGGGTTTAGGGGCTCTGCTCGTGTAAAATGGGTGCAGTCTTCTGAGGGGCCCTCGTGTGCCTTGTGATGGGAGGCTCTGATCGAGGCCTGCCCTAAAATGGCAAGAAATGCCAGCCTTGTGCGTGAAATAATCACCAAGGCCGGTGGGCTACCTTTGGTCCATGCAGGGTTGGGAGGGTTTAGGGGCTCAGGTCTCGAAAAATGGGTACAGTCTTTTCGAGGGTCCTCGTGTCAGTGGGAGGCTACGGAAGCATGCCTAAAATAACAAGAAATGCCAGCGCGTGCGTGAAATAGTCACCAAGGCCGGTGGGCTATATAACCTTTGGTCCAGCGGGGTTGGGGAGGCGGTTTAGGGGGCTCAGTCGTGAAATGGAGTACATTCTTTTCGAGAGTCCTCGTCTGCCCAGTGGGAGGCTACGGTCAGAGGCCTGCCCTAAAATGGTAAAATACTTGTGGCATGGTAGCGTGAAATAGTCATAGGGCGGTGGGCTACCAGTCCATGAGGGTTGGGAGGGTTAGGTGCTCTGCTCATGAAAATGGGTCTGAGTCTTCTGGGGCCCTCGTCTTGTGTGATGGGAGGCTACGGTCAGGAAGCCTTGCCTAAAATGGCAAGAAATGCCAATGGCGCAGTGGCGTGAAATAGTCATAGAGGCGGTGGGCTATAGCCTTTGGTCCTTGAGGTTGGGGGAGGGGTTTAGGGGCTCTGGTCCTCGAAAAGTGGGTCTGATCTTTGAGGTCCTCGTGTCCCAGGTGGGAGGCTTCACGGTCAAGCACCTGCCTAAAATGGCAAAAGAAATGCCAGTGGCAGCGCGTGAAATAGTCAGCGGTGGGCTATAATGAGGGGTTGGGAGGCAGTTGGAGGGGCTCTGGCTGCGAATGGGTACAATCTTTTCGAGGGTCTCGTGTGTGCCCAGTGGGAGGCTCTGACAGAGCCTACCAAAATGGCAAGAAATGCCAATGGCCTTGTGTGAAAGCAGTCATGCCCGGGGCAGGTGGGCTATAACCTTTGGTCCAGCGGGGGGTTGGGAGGCGGTTTAGGGGCTCACAGTGGTCGAGAAATGGGTACAATCTTTCGGGGTCCTCGTGTACTTGATGGTGACTACGGTCAGCACACTAAATGGCAAGAAATACCCTGTGGTGCAGCGCGTGAAAGCAGTCGCCCATGAGGCGGTGGGATATAGCCTTTGGACACGGGGTTGGGGAGGGAAGTTACAGGGAACTCTGGGTCGGGAAATGGGTACAGTCTTTTCGAGGGTCCTCGTGTCCCAGTGGGCCTCGGTCAGAGCCTGCCCTAAAATAGCAAGACAAAGCCTCTTGGTGCAGTAGCGTGAAATAGTCATGAGGCAGTGGGCTATAGCCTTTGGTCCAGCGAGGGTTGGGAGGGGTTGAGGGGCTCTGGTCCTCGAAATGGGTACAGTCTTTTGAGGTCTCGTGTGCCCAGTGGGAGGCTCTAGTCAGGAAGCACACTAAAATGGCAAGAAATGCCAGTGATTGCAAGCGTGAAATAGTCCATAGGGCCGGTGGGCTATGTAACAGTCCTTGGGGTTGGGGAGGGGCTTTAGGGGCTCTGGGCGTCGGAATGGGTACAGTCGTTTGAGGGTCCTCGTGTGCCCGTGGGAGGCTACAGTCAGAAGCCTACCCTAAAATGACAAAAATGCCAGTAGCGCGTGAAATAGTCAGCAAGGCCGGTGGGCTATGTGCTAGTCCCTTGAGGGTTGGGAGGGTTTAGGGGCTCACAGTCGTGAAATGGGTACAATCTTTTCGAGGGTCCTCGTGTACTTGATGGGAGGCTACTGATCAGAGCCTACCTAAAATGGCAAGAAATGCCAATGGCCTTGTGCGCGTGAAAGCAGTCAGCCGAGGCGGTGGGCTATAACTGGTCAGCGGGGTTGGGAGGAAGTTACAGGGGCTCTGGGCGTCGGAAATGGGTACAGTCTTTTCGAGGGTCCTCGTGTGCTTGATGGGAGGCTCTGATCAGAAGCCTGCCCTAAAATGGCAAAAATACCAATGGCGGCGCGTGAAATAATCATGAGGCGGTGGGCTATAAGCGCTTTAGTCCCATGAGGGGTTGGGAGGGGTTTAGGGAGTTCTGGTCGTGAAATGGGTACAGTCTTTTCGAGTCTCCGCGTGTGCCCAGTGGGAGGCTCTGATCAGAGGCCTGCCCTAAAATGGCAAGAAATGCTCGTGGCTTGGCCAGCGTGAAAGCAGTCGCCCAGGGCGGTGGGCTATAGCCTTTGTCCCATGAGGGGTTGGGAGGAAGTTCTGGGGCTCTGGGCGTCGGAAATGGGTACAGTCTTTTCGAGGGTCCTCGTGTGCCCAGTGGGAGGCTACGGCCAGAAGCCTGCCCTAAAATGGCAAGAAATGCCAATGACGCAGTAGCAGCGTGAAATAGTCCACAGGGGCGGTGGGCTATGTACTGGTCCGCGAGGGGTTGGGGAGGGGGTTTCAGGGGCTCTGGTCGTCGGAAATGGGTACATTCTTTTCGAGAGTCCTCGTGTGCCCAGTGGGAGGCTACGGTCTGAGACCTGCCCTAAAATGGTAAAAAATGCCCGTGGCGCGTGCGTAAATAGTCACGAGGCGGTGGGCTATAGCTGCTAGTCCATGAGGGGTTGGGAGGGTTTAGGGTGCTCTGCTCATGAAAATGGGTACAGTCTTCTGAGGGCCCTCGTCGTGCGCATGGGAGGCTGGTCAGAGCCTGCCTAAAATGGCAAGAAAATGCCCAGCCAGGCGCAGCGCGTGAAATAGTCAAGAGGCGGTGGGCTATAAGCCTTTGGTCATGAGGGTTGGGGTGGGGGTTTCGGGGCTCTGGTCGTCGGAAATGGGTACATTCTTTTCGAGGGTTCTCGTGTGGCCAGTGGGAGGCTACGGTCAGGAGGCACTGCCTAAAATGGCAAGAAATGCCAATGACGCAGTAGCGTGAAAGCAGTCATGAGGCGGTGGGCTATAGCCTTTGGTCCCATGAGGTTGGGAGGAAGTTACAGGGCTCACTGGGCGTCGAAATGGGTAGTGCAGTCTTTTCCAGGGTCCTCGTGTGCCCGGATGGGAGGCTGCATCAGAAGCACACACTAAAATAGCAGAAATACCATGGCCTTGTGGCGTGAAATAATCACCAAAGGCCGGTGGGCTATATACTAGTCCCTTGAGGGTTGGGGAGGGTTTGGGGGTTACAGGTCGTAAGAAATGGGTCACAGTCTTTTCGAGTCCTCGTGTGCCCGGTGGGAGGCTCTGATCGAGAGCACTGCCTAAAATGGCAAGAAATGCTTTCAGCGCTTGTGCGTGAAAGCAATCAGAAGGCAGTGGGCTATAACCTGTGCTGTCCATGAGGGGTTGGGGAGGAAGTTAGGGCTGGGCGTCGGAAATGGGTACAGTCTTTTGAGGGTCTCGTGTGCCCAGTGGGAGGCTACGGCCAGGCACATACTAAAATGGCAAAAATGCCAATGGCCTTGTGCGTGAAATAGTCACCAAGGGCCGGTGGGCTATAGCCTTTGGTCCATGAGGGTTGGGAGGGGTTTGGGATCAGTGCGTCGAGAAATGGGTACATTCTTTTCGAGAGTCCTCGTGTGTGAGTGGGAGGCTACAGTGGAGGCCTGCCTAAAATGGTAAAAATGCCAATGGCTTGTGCGTGAAATAGTCACAGGCGTGGGCTATGTGCCTTTGGTCATGAGGGGTTGGGGAGGGGTTTAGGGTGCTACGCTCATGAAAATGGGTACAGTCTTTCTGAGGGCCCTCGTCTGTGATGGGAGGCTCGGTCAGAGCCTGCCCTAAAATGGCAAGAAATGCCATGGCGCCGTGAAATAGTCATAGGGCGGTGGGCTATAACTTTGGTCCATGAGGGGTTGGGGAGGGGTTTAGGGGCTCAGTCGTCGGAAATGGGTACATTCTTTTCGAGGGTTCTCGTGTGGCAGTGGGAGGCTACTACGGTCAGGCCTGCCCTAAAAATGGCAAAAATGCCAGTGGCCGCAGCGCGTGAAAGCAGTCAAAGGCAGTGGGCTATAGCCTTTGGTCCATGCGGGGTTGGGAGGGAGTTACAGGGCTCTGGGCGTCGGAAATGGGTACAGTCTTTCGAGGGTCCTCGTGTGCCAGTGGGAGGCTCTGATCAGAAGCTTGCCTAAAATGGCAAGACATGCCAGTGCGCAGTGCGTGGAAATAATCGCCAAAGGCGGTGGGCTATAGCCTGGTCAGCAGGGGGTTGGGAGGGGTTTAGGGGGCTCTGGTCATGAAAATGGGTGCAGTCTTTCTGAGGGCCCTCGTCTTGTATGATGGGAGGCTACGGTCGAGAAGCACACCTAAAATGGCAAAAATGCCAATGACCTTGACGCGTGAAATAATCCAAGGCCGGTGGGCTATAATGCCTGGTCCCATGAGGGTTGGGAGGGTTTAGGGGCTCGGTGGAGTACATTCTTTTCGAGGGTTCTCGTGTGTGCCAGTGGGAGGCTACTGATCAGGCACATACTAAAATAGCAAAAAATGCCAGTGGCGCGTGAAAGCAGTCGCAGGCAGTGGGCTATAACTTTGGTCCAGGGGTTGGGAGGAAGTTACAGGGGTTACAGACGTCGGAAATGGGTACAGTCTTTTCAGGGGTCCTCGTGTGCCCAGTGGGAGGCTACGGCCGAGCAAGCCTGCCTACAAATGGCAAGAAATGCCAGTAGCGCGTAGCGTGAGAAATAGTCACCAGGCCGGTGGGCTATACTGGTCCCATGAGGGTTGGGGAGGGTTTAGAGGGCTCACAGTCGTCGGAAATGGGTACATTCTTATGAGGAGTCTCGTGTGCCCAGTGGGAGGCTACAGTCGGAGGCACAAAATGGTAAAAATGCCAATGGCGTGCGTGAAATAGTCACAGGGCCGGTGGGCTATAACCTGGTCCTTGAGGGTTGGGGAGGGTTTAGGTGCTCTGCTCATCGAAATGGGTCTGAGTCTTCTGAGGGGCCCTCGTGCGCAGATGGGAGGCTACGGTCAAGCCTGCCCTAAAATGGCAAAAATGCCAGTGACAGCGCGTGAAATAGTCACAAGGCAGTGGGCTATAGCAGTCATGAGGGTTGGGGAGGGGTTTAGGGGCTCTACAGTGTCGGAAATGGGTACATTCTTTTGAGGGTTCTCGTGTGGCCCGGTGGGAGGCTACGGTCGGAGGCACTTGCCCTAAAATGGCAAGAAATGCCAATGGCCTTGTGCGCGTGAAGCAGTCAGCCAGGGCCGGTGGGCTATAGCCTTTGGTCCAGCAGGGGTTGGGAGGGAAGTTACAGGGCTCTGGGCGTCGAGAAATGGTAGTCTGATCTTTTCGAGGGTCCTCGTGTGCCCAGTGGGAGGCTCTGATCAAAGCTTGCCTAAAATGGCAAGACATGCCAGTGCTTGGCCGCGTAGCGAAATAATCATGAGGCGGTGGGCTATAGCCTTTGGTCCATGAGGGTTGGGGGAGGGTTTAGGGGGCTCTGGTCGCCAATGGGTACAGTCTTCTGAGGGCCCTCGTCTTGCCCTTGATGGGAGGCTCTGGTCAAGCACTGCCCTAAAATAAGAAATGCCCAGGCGCAGCGTGGAAATAGTCACATAGGGCCGGTGGGCTATGTGCTAGTCCATGAGGGGTTGGGGAGGGGTTTAGGGCTCACAGTGCGTCGGAAATGGGTACATTCTTTTCGAGGGTTCTCGTGTGGCCGGTGGGAGGCTACGGTCGAGCCTGCCCTAAATAGCGAAATGCCCAGTAGTAGCAGTGAAACAGTCAGCGGGGCGGTGGGCTATGTGCCCCAGTCCATGAGGTTGGGAGGGAAGTTACAGGGCTCTGGGCGTGAGATGGGTACAGTCTTTTCGAGGGTCCTCGTGTGTGCCCGATGGGAGGCTGCGGTCAAGCCTGCCCTAAAATAGCAAGAAATACCCAGCCAGTGTGCGTGAAATAGTCACCAAGGCGGTGGGCTATAGCCTGATCCTTGAGGGGTTGGGAGAGGGTTTAGGGGTTCAGTGCGTAGAAATGGGTACAGTCTTTTGAGTCTCGTGTGCCCGATTGGGAGGCTCTGGTCAGGAGCCTGCCCTAAAATGAAAATGCTCAAGCGGTATGGCCGCGTGAAAGCAGTCGCCAAGGCGGTGGGCTATAGCCTTTGTCCTTGAGGGTTGGGAGGGAAGTTCTGGGGCTCAGGCGTGGGAAATGGAGTCAGTCTTTTCGAGGGTCCTCGTGTGCCCAGTGGGAGGCAAAGACCAGAAGCCTGCCCTAAAATGGCAAGAAATTCCCAGCGGCGCAGTGAAATAATCCTTAGGGCCGGTGGGCTATAATAAGTCCATGAGGGGTTGGGGAGGGTTTAGGGATCTGGTGGTCGGAAATGGGTACATTCTTTTTCGAGGTCCTCGTGTGCCCGGTGGGAGGCTACGGTCAGAGGCCTGCCCTAAAATGGTAAAAATGCCAATGGCGCGCGTGGAAATAGTCACCAAGGGCGGTGGGCTATAGCCTTTAGTCCATGAGGGTTGGGGAGGGTTTAGATGCTCTGCTCGCCGAAAATGGGTACAGTCTTCTGAGGGGCCCTCGTCTGCAGCGTATGTGGGAGGCTACAGTCGAAGCACGCCTAAAATGGCAAGAAATGCCCAGTGGCGCTGTGGCGTGGAAATAGTCACCAAGGGCGGTGGGCTATAAGCTAGTCCATGAGGGGTTGGGGAGGCGGTTTAGGGAGCTCTGGTAAATGGAAATGGGTACATTCTTTTGAGGGTTCTCGTGTGGCCGATGGGAGGCTACGGTCGAGGCCTGCCCTAAAATGGCAAGAAATGCCAATGGCGCTTGTGCGTGAAAGCAGTCGCCATAGGAGCCCGGTGGGCTATGCTTTGGTCCTTGAGGGTTGGGAGGAAGTTCTGGGAGCTCTGGACGTGAAATGGGTACAGTCTTTTGAGGGTCCTCGTGTGCACTTGATGGGAGGCTCTGATCGAAGCTTGCCCTAAAATGGCAAAACATGCCAGCCAGCTAGCGCGTGAAATAATCATGGGGCGGTGGGCTATAGCCTTTGGTCCTTGAGGTTGGGGAGGGGTTTAGGGGCTCTGGTCATGAAAATGGGTACAGTCTTCTGAGGGCCCTCGTCTTGTGATGGGAGGCTACAGTCAGAGCACTGCCCTAAAATGGCAATGAAATGCCAATGACTGGCCGCGTGAAATAGTCACCGAGGCCGGTGGGCTATAGCCTTTGGTCCTCGGGGGTTGGGGAGGGGGTTTCGGGGGCTCTGGTTGTGGGAAATGGGTACATTATTTTCGAGGTTCGTGTGGCCAGTGGGAGGCTGATCGGAGGCCTGCCCAAAATGGCAAGAAATGCCAATGGCCTTAGCCGCGTGAAGCAGTCATGCCGGGCGGTGGGCTATAGCTAGTCAGCGGGGGTTGGGAGGAGAGTTCAGGGCTCACTGGGCGTCGAGAAATGGAGTACAGTCTTTTCGAGGGTCCTCGTGTGCCAGATGGGAGCTACTGACGAGCACCTAAAATGGCAAAAATGCCCAGCGTGCAGCGTGAAATAGTCAAGGCGGTGGGCTGTAACCCCAGTCCTTGAGGGTTGGGGAGGGGTTTGGGGGCTCACTGGTCGTCGGAAATGGGTACATTCTTATCGAGAGTCTCGTGTGCCCGGTGGGAGGCCTGATTCGAGGCCTGCTAAAATGGTAAAAATGCCAATGGCCTTAGCGGCGCGTGAAATAGTCACCAAGGCGGTGGGCTATAACTGGTCCATGAGGTTGGGGAGGGTTTAGGGTGCTCTGCTCATGAAAATGGAGTACAGTCTTCTGAGGGCCCTCGTGCTTGGCATGATGGGAGGCTACGGTCAAAGCCTGCCCTAAAATGGCAAGAAATGCCAGTGTGTGCGTGAAATAATCATAAGGGCATTGGGCTATAGCCTTTGGTCCGCGAGGGGTTGGGGAGGGATTTAGGGGCTCTGGTCGTCGGAAATGGGTACATTCTTTTGAGGGTTCTCGTGTGGCGGTGGGAGGCTACGGTCGAGCCTGCCCTAAAATGGCAAGAAATGCTGTGCCTGTGCGGCGCGTGAAGCAGTCGCCAAGGGCGGTGGGCTATAATTTGGTCCATGAGGGTTGGGGAGGAAGTTACAGGGCTCTGGGCGTGGGAAATGGAGTCTGATCTTTTGAGGGTCCTCGTGTGCCCTTGATGGGAGGCTCTGATCGAGCGTGCCTAAAATGGCAAGACATGCCATGGCGCATGTGCGGAAATAATCATGAGTAGGTGGGCTATAGCCTTTGGTCCGCGGGGGTTGGGGAGGGGGTTTACGGGGCTCTGGTCGTCAAAAATGGGTACAGTCTTTTTGAGGGACCTCGTGTTCCCAGTGGGAGGCTACGGTCAGAAGCTGCCTTAAAATGGCAAGAAATGCCCAGTGAGGCGTGAAATAATCCATAGGGCCGGTGGGCTATAACTGATCCCTTGAGAGGTTGGGGAGGGTTTAGGGGCTCTGTTCATCGGAAATGGGTACATTCTTTTCGAGGGTCCTCGTGTACCCAGTGGGAGGCTACAGTCAGAGGCCTGCCCTAAAAATGGCAAGAAATGCCAGTGCAATGCGCGTGAAGCAGTCATGAGGCGATTGGGCTATAATGCTGGTCCATGAGGGGTTGGGAGGAAGCTCAGGGGCTCAGGTGTGGGAAATGGGTACAGACTTTATGTGGGTCCTCGTGTGCCTTGTGGGAGGCTCTGTCAAGCCTTGCCCAAAATAGCAAGACATGCCATGGCCACTTAGCGTGAAATAGTCACAAGAGGCGGTGGGCTATAGCCTGGTCGCGAGGAGTTGGGAGGGTTTGAGGAGCTCACGAGTGGTGAGAAATGGGTACATTCTTTTCGAGAGTCTCGTGTGCCAGTGGGAGGCTACTGATCAGAGGCCTGCCCTAAAATAGCAAGAAATGCTTTCGCAGCGTGCGTGAAGCAGTCCCATGAGGCAGTGGGCTATAACTAGTCCAGCGGGGGTTGGGGAGGAAGTTCTGGGGCTCTGGGCATGGGAAGTACAGTCTTTTCGAGGGTCCTCGTGTGCCATGGGAGGCTTCTGACCCGGAAGCCTGCCCTAAAATGGCAAGAAATGCCCAGCGTAGCAGCGCGGGAAATGATCACAGGGCGGTGGGCTATAGCACTTTGGTCCATGAGGTTGGGAGAGGTTTAGGGTGCTCTGGTCATCGAAAATGGGTACAGTCTTTTCGAGGGCCCTCGTGCTTGTATGATGGGAGGCTACGGTCGAAGCCTGCCCCTAAAATGTAACAGAAATGCCAATGGCTGGCCCAGCGTGAAATAGTCACCAAGGCGGTGGGCTATAGCAGTCATGAGGGTTGGGAGGGTTTAGAAGGGAGCTCTGGTGCGTGAGAATGGGTACATTCTTTTGAGGGTCCTCGTGTGGAGTGGGAGGCTCTGATCGAGGCCTGCCCTAAAATGGCAAGAAATGCCAATGGCCTTGTGCGTGAAAGCAGTCATGCAAGGCGGTGGGCTATAACTTCAGTCCTTGAGGTTGGGGAGGAAGTTACAGGAGCTCTGGGACGTGGAAATGGGTACAGTCTTTTGAGGGTCCTCGTGTGATGGGAGGCTACGGTCAGGCTTGCCCCAAATGGCAAGACATGCCCAGTGGCGCATGGCGTGGAAATAATCATGAGGCCGGTGGGCTATGCGTTTGGTCATGAGGTTGGGGAGGGTTTAGGGGCTCTGGTCGTCGAAAATGGGTACAGTCTTTTCAAGGGTCCTCGTGTGCCTAGTGCGAGGCTCTGATTGAAGGCTTGCCCTAAAATAACAAGAAATGCTTGCAGTGTGCGTGAAATAATCTTAGGGCCGATTGGGCTATAATACTTTGTCATGAGGTTGGGAGGGTTTAGGGGCTCTGGTCGTCGATAAATGGGTACAGTCTTTTCGAGGTCCTCGTGTGCCCACGTGGGAGGCTGATTGAGAGGCCTACCCAAAATGACAAAAGAAATGCCAGCCAGTGGCGCGTGGAAATAGTCAAAGGCGGTGGGCTATAACACTGGTCCCATGAGGTTGGAGAGGGTTTAAGGGCTCTAAGTCGTGGGAAATAAGGTACAGTCTTTTCGAGGGTCCTCGTGTGTCAGTGGGAGCTACGGACAGAGGCACATACTAAAATGGCAAAAATACCAGCGATTGCAATGGCGTGAAGCAGTCGTAGAGGGCCGGTGGGCTATGTGCTGGTCATGAGGGTTGGGAGGAAGTTCAGGGCTCTAGGTGTCGGAAATGGGTACAGACTTTCGTGGGTCCTCGTGTGTGCGCGGTGGGAGGCTCTGATCAGCACTGCCCAAAATAACAAGACATGCTTGGCTCTGGTGAAATAGTCACTTAAGGGCAGTGGGCTATAGCCTTTGGTCCATGAGGGAGTTGGGGAGGGTTTAGGGCTCTGGTCGTCGAAATGGGTACATTCTTTTCGAGAAGTCCTCGTGTGCCCAGTCAGTGGGAGGCTACGGTCAGGAGGCACCTGCCCTAAAATGGCAAGAAATGCCAGTAGTAGCAGCGCGTGAAGCAGTCGCCCGAGGCAGTGGGCTATAATGCTTTGAGGTCCTTGAGGGGTTGGGGAGGAAGTTCAGGGCCTCACAGGTGTCGGAAATGGGTGCAGAGCTTTTCGTGGGTCCTCGTGTGCATGAGTGGGAGGCTCTGGTCAGGAAGCCTGCCCAAATAGCAAGACATGCCCAGTGGCCAGCTCGTGAAAATAATCACCAAGGCAGCCCGTGGGCTACTGTGCTGATCCATGAGGGGTTGAGGGGGGGGTTTAGGGAGCTCTGGTCGTCGAAATGGTACATTCTTTTGAGGGTCTCGTGTGGCGGTGGGAGGCTACGGTCGAGCACTGCACCACTAAAATGGCAAGAAATGCCCAGTGGCCTTGTGCGTAAAGCAATCCAGGCAGTGGGCTATAATGCCCTTTAGTCCTTGAGGGGTTGGGGAGGGAAGTTGCAGGGGCTCTGGGCGTCAGGAAATGGGTACAGTCTTTTCGAGGTCTCGTGTACTTGATGGGAGGCCTCTGATCAGAAGCTTGCCTAAAATGGCAAAGACATGCCCATGGCGCATGTAAGTAAAATAATCGCCAGGAGCGGTGGGCTATAGCCTTTAGCTGGTCATGAGGGGTTGGGGAGGGAGTTTAGGGGCTCACGGTCATCGAAATGGGTACAGTCTTTTCGAGGGCCCTCATTCTCCAGGTGGGAGGCTCTGGTCGAAGCACCTTACTAAAATAGCAAGAAATGCCCAGTGGCCTTGAGCGTGAAATAGTCTGAGGCGGTGGGCTATAGCCTTAGTCCCATGAGGGTTGGGAGGGTTTAGGGGCTCTGGTCGTGAAATGGGTACATTCTTTTCGAGGGTCCCTCGTGTGCCCGGTGGAGGCTACTGATCAGGCACACCTAAAATGGCAAGAAAATGCCAAGCGGTGCGGTAGCAGTGAAAGCAGTCGCCCAGGCAGTGGGCTATGCTGCTAGTCCCATGAGGGATTGGGAGGAAGTTCAGGGGCTGGGTGTCGGAAATGGGTACAGCCAACACCGTGGGTCCTCGTGTGCGCTGTGGGAGGCTACGATTCGAGCTGCCCAAAATAAGTCATGCCAGTGAGCGCAATAGCGTGAAATAATCGCCCGTAGGGCCGGTGGGCTATAGCGTTTGGACGCGGGTTGGGGAGGGGTTTAGGGGTCTGGTCGCCGAAAATAGGGTACAGTCTTTTCAAGGGGCACCTCGTGTTGATGGCAGGCTGATCAGAGGCCTACCCTAAAGCGGCAAGAAATACCAGCAGCCCTTGGCCGATCGCGGAAGCAGTCGCCGAGGCGGTGGGCTATAACCTTTGTTCCAGCGGGGGTTGGAAAAAGGGGTTTAAGGGGGCTATCGTCGTCGGAAATAAGTGCAGTCTTTCGAGGGGTCCTCGTGTGTCGGTGGGAGGCTACGATTGAGCCTGCCCTAAAATGGCAAAAATACCAGGCTTGCCTTGACGTGAAAATAGTCTCGAGGCGGTGGGCCGGTGCTAGTCCCATGTGAAGGCGTTGGGCTATAGCCTTTGGTCCAGCGGTTGGGAGGGGTTTAGGGGGCTCTGGTCGCCAGTGGGTACAGTCTTTTGAGGGTCTCGTCGTGTGCCCCAGTGGGAGGCTATTGGGTGAGAGCCTACCTAAAATGGCAAAAATACCAATTGCCAGGCATGGCGCGTGAAGCAGTCATGAGCGGTGGGTCTGACCTTTGGTCCATGGGGTTAGGCGGGGAAGTTACAGGGCTGGGCGTCGAGTGGGTACAGTCTTTTCGAGGGTCCTCGTGTGCCCGATTAAGGGGGCTACGGTCAGGCCTACCTAAAATGGCAAGAAATACCTTAGCGCCATGGCCTTGCGTGAAGCAGTCATGGGGCGGTGGGCTCTGTAACCTTTGGTCCTTGGGGGTTGGGGGGTTTGAGAGGGCTCGTCGTCGTCCAAATAACCAGTCTTTTCGAGATGTCGTGTATCGATGGGAAGCTACGATTGATAGGCCTGCCTACAAACTGGAAAAAAATGCCAATGGCGTTAAATAGTCCTCGAGGCGGTGGGCTCTGACCTTTGGTCCTTGAGGGTTAGGGGCGGATGTTACAGAGGGCTCTGGGCGTCGGGAAATGGGTCTGAGTCTTTTGAGGGTCTCGTGTGCCCAGTTGGAGGCCTACGGTCAGAGGCCTACTAAAATGGCAAAGAAATACCTGCTTGGCCATGACAAGCAGTCATGAGGCGGTGGGCTATAACCTTTGGTCCTTGGGGGTTGGGGGTTTGGGGGCTCTCGTCGTCGAAAATGGGTACAGTCTTTTGAAGGCCCTCGTGCGTGCCCGGTGGGAGGCTACGGTCAAGCCTACTAAAATAGCAGAAATGCCAGCGTGAGCGTGAAATGATCAAGGCCGGTGGGCTGTGCTGGTCCAGCGGGGTTGGGGGGTTTAGGGGCTCTGGTCGCCGAAAATGGGTACAGTCTTTTCGAGGTCCTCGTGTGCCAGATGGGAGGCTACGGTCAGAGAGCCTACCCTAAAATGGCAAAAATACCAGGCGCCATAGCCTTGAAAGCAATCAGCAAGGTGGGCTCTGACCTTTGGTCATGAGGGTTGGGGGTTTTGGGGGCTCTGGTCATCGAAAATGGGTACAGTCTTTTCGAGAGTCCTCGTGTGCCCAGTGGGAGGCTACGGTCAGAGGCCTGCCCTAAAATGGCAAAAAATACCCAAGCCTTGTGCGTGAATCAGTCGCCAAAGAGGCGGTGGGCTATAACCTTTGGTCAGCGGGGGTTGGGGGAGGAAGTTACAGGGGCTACAGGCGTGAAATAGGGTGCAGTCTTTTCGAGGTCCTCGTGTGTGCCCGATTGGAGGCTCTGATCAGAGGCCTACCCTAAAATGGCAAGAAATACCTGCGCTTGGCACGTGGAAGCAGTCATGGGGCGGTGGGCTATAACCTTTGGTCATGAGGGGTTGGGGGGGTTTGGGGGCTCCTGTCGTCGAAAATGGGTACAGTCTTTTGAAGGCCCTCGTGTGCCAGTGGGAGGCTACGGTCGAGGCCTGCCCTAAAATGGCAAGAAATGCCAGTAGCATGGCGTGAAATAGTCCATAGGGCCGGTGGGCTATAATAACTGGTCATGAGGGTTTGGGAGGGTTTAAGGGCTCTGAGGTCGAATGGGTACATTCTTTTCGAGGTCCTCGTGTGAGTGGGAGGCTCTGGTCAGGAGGCCTGCCTAAAATGGCAAGAAATGCCAATGATTGCAATGGCGTGAAGCAGTCGCCAAGGCCGGTGGGCTATAACCTGGTCATGAGGTTGGGAGGAAGTTCAGGGGCTCAGGTGTCGGAAATGGGTACAGCCTTTCGTGGGTCCTCGTGTCTTGTGATGGGAGGCCTCTGATCAGAAGCACTGCCCCAAAATGGCAAGACATGCCCAGTGGCGCAGCGCGTGAAATAATCATGGAGGCAGTGGGCTATAAGCGTTTGGTCCCTTGAGGTTGGGGAGGGGTTTAGGGAGCTCACTGGTCGCCGAAAATGGGTACAGTCTTTTGAGGGTCCTCGTCTTGGCGATGGGAGGCTCTGATCGAGGCACCCTAAAATGTGCAAAAAAATGCCAGTGGTAGCGCGTGAAATAATCACAAGGCGGTGGGCTATAATAGCAGTCCCATGAGGGTTGGGAGGGTTTAGGGGCTCTGGTGCTCAGTGGGTGCAATTCTTTTGAGGGTCCTCGTGTGGCAGTGGGAGGCTCACGGTCAGGAGGCACACCTAAAATGGCAAGAAATGCCAGCTTGGCGCGTGAAGCAGTCGCCGAGGCGGTGGGCTATAACTGGTCCGAGGGGTTGGGAGGAAGTTGGGGCTCTAGGCGTCGGAAATTGGTACAGTCTTTTCGGCGGGCGTCGTGTGCCCAGTGGGAGGCTACGGTCAGAGGCCTACCCTAAAATGGCAAGAAATACCCATGGCCGCGTGACCTGATCAGCAGGCCGGTGGGCTATAACCTTTAGTCCCGAGGGTTGGGGGGGTTTAGAGGGCTCTCATCGTTGGAAATAAACAGTCTTTGAGGTCCTCGTGTGTCAGTGGGAGGCTCGGTCAGAGGCCTAAAATGGCAAAAAATGCCAGACGGCGCGTGAAATAAGTCCTCGAGGCGGTGGGCTATCGCGTTTGGGCGGCGGGGGTTGGGAAGTGGGTTGAGGGGCTCTGGTCGTCGAAAATGGGTACCGTCTTTTCGAGGGTCCTCGTGTGCCCATTGGGAGGCTGATCAGAGGCCTACCCTAAAAGCAGCAAGAAATACCCAGCGCCCTTGTGCGTGAAGCAGTCGCCGAGGCAGGTGGGCTATAACCTTTGTTCCTTGAGGTTGGGGGGTTTGGGGGCTATCATCGGAAATAAATTGCAGTCTTTTCAGGGGTCCTCGTGTGTGTGTCTGGGAGGCTGCTGTGGAGCCCAGGCAAATAAATGCCAAAAAAAATGACGGTGCATAGCGCGCGAAAATGTCAGGGGAGGGGTTTAGGGGCTCGGTCGTGAAAATGGGTACAGTCTTTTCGAGGGTCCTCGTGTGCCTTGATGGGAGGCTACGGTCAGAGGCCTACCAAAAATGGCAAGAAATACCAGCCTTGGCGTGAAGCAGTCACATAGGGCGGTGGGCTCTGACCTGGTCCCTTGAGGGTTGGGCGGGGAAGTTACAGGGCTCTGGGCGTCGGAAATGGGTACAGTCTTTTGAAGGTCCTCGTGTCCCCAGTGGGATGCTACGGTCAGAGGCCTACCCTAAAATGGCAAAAAATACCAGCGCCATGGCCGTGAAGCAGTCGCCATAGGGCCGGTGGGCTATAACCTGCTGGTCCCATGAGGGGTTGGGGGGTTTTCGGGGGCTCTCCTCGTCAGAAATAGGTACAGTCTTTTCGAGGGTAATCGTGTGTCCAGTGGGAGGCTACGGTCAGAGGCCTGCCCTAAAATGGAAAAAAATGCCCAGCGCGTTAAATAGTCCTCGAGGCCGGTGGGCTATAGCCTTTGGTCCGCGGGGGTTGGGGAGGGGGTTTAGGGGGCTCTGGTCCTCGAAAATGGGTACAGTCTTTTCGAGGGTCCTCGTGTGCCCAGTGGGAGGCTACGGTCAGAGGCCTACCCTAAAATGGCAAGAAATACCAGTACATGGCCGTGAAGCAGTCGCCCAAGACGGTGGGCTCTGACCTTTGGTCCCTTGAGGGTTGGGCGGGAAGTTACAGGGCTCTCAGGCGTCGGAAATGGTTACAGTCTTTTCGAGGGTCCTCGTGTGTGCCAGTTGGAGGCTACAGTCGAGCCTACCTAAAATGGCAAAAATACCAGCGCCACAGCCGTGAAGCAGTCATCGCCGAGGCCGGTGGGCTATAACCTTTGGTCCGCGGGGGTTGGGGGGGGGTTTCGGGGGCTCTCGTCGTCGAAAATAGGTACAGTCTTTTCGAGGGCCCTCGCGTGCCCAGTGGGAGGCTACGGTCAGAAGCCTGCCCTAAAATGGCAAGAAATGCCAGTAGTGCGAGCGTGAAATAGTCCTGAGGCGGTGGGCTATAGCCTTTGGTCCATGAGGGGTTGGGGAGGGGTTTAGGGGGCTCTGGGTGAAATGGGTACATTCTTTTCGAGGGTCCTCGTGTGCCCTTGATGGGAGGCTACGGTCAGGCCTGCCTAAAATGGCAAGAAATGCCAGTGATGCGCGTGAAGCAGTCGCCGGGCGGTGGGCTATAGCAGTCATGAGGGGTTGGGAGGAAGTTCAGGGCTCTGGGTGTCGGAAATGGGTTCAGTCTTTTGGTGGGTCCTCGTGTGTGCAGTGGGTGGCTACGGTCAGTAGCCTGAAAATGGCAAGACATGCCAGTGGCGCAGCCGCGTGAAATAAGTCACAAGGCCGGTGGGCTATAAGCGTTTGGTCCATGAGGGGTTGGGAGGGTTTAGGGGCTCTGGTCGCCGAAATGGGTACAGTCTTTTGAGGGTCCTCGTGTGTGATGGGAGGCTTCTGACGGTCACACTAAAATGGCAAGAAATGCCAGTGACGCAGCGCGTGAAATGAGTCACCAAGGGCGGTGGGCTATACTTTGGTCCGCGGGGGTTGGGGAGGGTTTAGGGGCTCAGTCGTCAGAAATGGGTACATTCTTTTGAGGGTCTCGTGTGGCCAGTGGAAGGCTACGGTCGAGGCACTGCCCTAAAATGGCAAGAAATGCCAGTGGCCTTGGCGCGTGAAATAATCGCCGAGGCAGTGGGCTATAGCCTTTGGTCGAGGGTTGGGGAGGAAGTTACAGGGCTCTGGCGTCGGAAATGGGTACAGTCTTTTCGAGGGTCCTCGTGTGTGATGGGAGGCTCTGTCAGAAGCTTGCCTAAAATGGCAAGACATACCCAGTGGCGCAGCGTGAAATAATCATAGAGGCGGTGGGCTATAGCCTTTGGTCATGAGGGGTTGGGGAGGGGTTTAGGGGTCTCTGGTCGCCGAAAATGGGTACAGTCTTTTCGAGGGGCCCTCGTGTGCCAGTGGGAGGCTACGGTCAAGCCTGCCTAAAATGGCATGAAATGCAGTGAGCGTGAAATAGTCACAAGGCGGTGGGCTGTGCTGGTCATGCGGGGGGTTGGGGAGGGTTTAGGGGCTCTGGTCGTCGGAAATGGGTGCATTCCTTTCGAGGGTCCGCGTGTGCTTGATGGGAGGCTACGTCAGAGCCTGCCCTAAAATGGCAAGAAATGCCCAGCGGTATGGCCTTGTGCGTGAAAGCAGTCGCCAGGGCCGGTGGGCTATAACCTTTGGTCAGGGGTTGGGGAGGAAGTTAGGGGCTCTGGGCGTGGAAATGGGTACAGTCTTTTCGAGGGTCCTCGTGTGGATGGGAGGCTACGGTCAGGGCCTGCCCTAAAATTGCAAGAAATGCCCAGCGGCGCAGCGCGTGAAATAGTGACCGAGGCCGGTGGGCTATAGCCTTTGGTCCGCGGGGGTTGGGGAGGGGGTTTAGGGGGCTCTGCTCGTCGAAAATGGGTACAGTCTTTTCGAGGGCCCTCGTGTGCCCAGTGGGAGGCTACGGTCAGAAGCCTGCCCTAAAATGGCAAGAAATGCTCAGTAGCCAGGCGTGGAAATAGTCACAGGCGGTGGGCTATAGCTGGTCCATGAGGGGTTGGGGCGGGGTTTTAGGGGGCTCTTGTCGCCGGAAATGGGTACAGTCTTTTCGAGGGTCCTCGTGTGCCCAGTGGGAGGCTACGGTCAGAAGCCTGCCCTAAAATGGCAAGACATGCCCAGCCAGTAGCGCGTGGAAATAGTCATCGGGGCGGTGGGCTATAAGCGTTTGGTCCTTGAGGGTTGGGGAGGGGTTTAGGGGCTCTGGTCGAAATGGGTACAGTCTTTTCGAGGGTCCTCGTGCTTGTGATGGGAGGCTCACGGTCAGAAGCCTGCCCTAAAATAACAGAAATGCCAGTGGCCTTGTGCGTGAAATAGTCCATGAGGCCGGTGGGCTATAGCCTTTGGTCATGAGGGTTGGGGAGGGGTTTAGGGGCTCAGTGGTCAGAAATGGGTACATTCTTTTGAGGGTCCTCGTGTGGCGGTGGGAGGCTACGGTCAGAGGCCTGCCTAAAATGGCAAGAAATGCCAGTGTGCCAGCATTGAAACCGTCATGGGGCGGTGGGCTATAGCCTTTGGTCCAGGGGTTGGGAGGAAGTTCTGGGGCTCTGGGCGTGGAAATGGGTACAGTCTTTTCGAGGGTCTTCGTGTGTGAGTGGGAGGCTCTGGTCAGAGGCCTACCCTAAATGGCAAAAAATACTGTGCCATGCAGCCGTGAAATAGTCATGGGGCGGTGGGCTATAACCTTTGGAATCATGAGGGTTGGGGGGTTTGAGGGCTCTCATAAATGGAAATAGGTACAGTCTTTTCGAGGGTCCTCGTGTGTCGATGGGAGGCTACGGTCGAGGCCTGCCCTAAAATGGCAAAAATGCCAATGGCCTGGCCATGCGTGAAATAGTCCTCGAGGCGGTGGGCTATAGCCTTTAGTCATGAGGGGTTGGGGAGGGTTGAGGGCTCTGGTCGCCGAAAATGGGTACAGGTCTTTTCGAGGGTCCTCGTGTGCTTGATGGGACTACGGTCAGGCCTACTAAAATGGCAAGAAATACCAGTGCCCTTGGCGTGAAGCAGTCATCGAGGCGGTGGGCTATAACCTTTGTTCCAGCAGGGGTTGGGGGGTTTAGGGGCTATCGTCGTAGGAAATGGGTACAGTCTTTTCAGGGGTCTCGTGTGTCAGGTGGGAGGCTCTGATCGAGGCACCTAAAATGGCAAGAAAATGCCCAATGGCGTGCGTGAAATAGTCTCGAGGCAGTGGGCTATAGCCTTTGGTCATGAGGGTTGGGGAGGGTTTAGGGGCTCTGGTCGTGAGAAATGGGTACATTCTTTTCGAGGGTCCTCGTGTGCCAGTGGGAGGCTCTGATCGAGGCCTACCCTAAAATGGCAGAAATACCAGCGCCCTTGGCACGTGAAGCAGTCAGCAAGGCGGTGGGCTATAACCTTTGGTCATGAGGGGTTGGGGGGTTTGAGGGGGCTCTCCTCGTCGAAATAGGTACAGTCTTTTCGAGGGTGTCGTGTGTCAGTGGGAGGCTCTGGTCAGGCACACCCCTAAAATGGAAAAAAAATGCTTGGCGCGTTAAATAGTCCTCGAGGCGGTGGGCTATAGCCTTTGGTCCCATGAGGTTGGGAGGGGTTTAGGGGCTCTGGTCCTCGAAAATGGGTACAGTCTTTTCGAGGGTCTCTCGTGTGCCAGTGGGAGGCCTACGGTCGGGAGCCTACCTAAAATGGCAAAATACCCAGCACATAGCGTGAAGCAGTCATGGGGCCGGTGGGCTCTGACCTTTGGTCCATGAGGGTTAGGGGCGGGCGATTACAGGAGCTCAGGCGTCGGAAATGGGTCTGATCTTTTCGGGGTCTCGTGTGCCCGATTGGAGGCTACGGTCAGAGCCTACCTAAAATGTGAAATACCAAGCGCAGCCAGAAGCAGTCATGGGGGCGGTGGGCTATAACCTTTGGTCCAGGGGGTTGGGGGGGTTTCGGGGGCTCTCGTCGTCGAAAATAGGTACAGTCTTTTCCAGGGTCCTCGTGTGTCCAGTGGGAGGCTACGGTCAGAGGCCTGCCCTAAAATGTAAAAAATGCTGTGGCAGCGCGTTAAATAGTCCTCGAGGCGGTGGGCTATAGCCTTTGGTCCTTGAGGGGTTGGGAGGGGTTTAGGGGCTCACTGGTCTCGAAAATGGGTACAGTCTTTTGAGGGTCCTCGTGTGATGGGAGGCTACGGTCAGAGCCTACCTAAAATGGCAAGAAATACCCAGCACCATGGCGTGAAGCAGTCGTGAGGGCAGGTGGGCTCGACCTTTGGTCCTTGGGGGTTGGGGCGGGCGATTCTGAGACTCAGGCGTCGTAAATGGGTACAGTCTTTTCGAGGGTCCTCGTGTGCCCAGTTGGAGGCTACGGTCAGAGCCATCCCTAAAATGGCAATAAATACCAAGGCGCCCTTGCGTGAAAGCAGTCGCCAGGGCGGTGGGCTATAACCTTTGGTCCACTGGGTTGGGGGGGTTTGGGGGCTCGTCGTGAAAATGGGTACAGTCTTTTCGAGGGCCCTCGCGTGCGCAGTGGGAGGCTAGGTTCAGAAGCCTGCCCTAAAATGGCAAGAAATGCCAATGGCATGGCGTGAAATAGACACCGAGGCCGGTGGGCTATAGCCTTTGGTCCGCGGGGGTTGGGGAGGGGGTTTAGGGGCTCTGGTCGTCGGAAATGGGTACATTCTTTTCGAGGGTCCTCGTGTGCCCAGTGGGAGGCTACGGTCAGAGCCCATACTAAAATGGCAAGAAATGCCAAGCGCAGTAGCGTGAAAGCAGTCATGGGGCGGTGGGCTATAATACTGGTCCGAGGGGTTGGGGAGGAAGTTCTGGGGCTCTGGGCGTCGGAAATGGGTTCAGACATTTCGAGTGTCCTCGTGTGCCAGTGGGAGGCTCTGGTCAAAGCTTGCCCTAAAATGGCAAGACATGCCAATGGCCTTGTAGCGTGAAATAGTCATGCGAGGCGGTGGGCTATAGCCTTTGGTCCATGAGGGGTTGGGGAGGGTTTAGGGGTCTCTGGTCATCGAAAATGGGTACAGTCTTTTCGAGGGCCCTCGTGTGCCCAGTGGGAGGCTACGGTCGAGCCTGCCCTAAAATGGCAAGAAATGCCAGTATGGCGAGCGTGAAATAGTCCACCAAGGGCGGTGGGCTATAGCCTTTGGTCCGGGGGGGTTGGGGCGGGGTTTTCGGGGCTCTGGTCGTCGGAAATGGGTACATTCTTTTCGAGGGTCCTCGTGCGTGTGATGGGAGGCTCTGATCAGAGGCCTGCCCTAAAATGGCAAGAAATGCCCAAGCGCAGCCTTGTGCGTGAAGCAGTCGCCCGATGCGGTGGGCTATAACTTTGGTCCGAGGGGTTGGGGAGGAAGTTGCAGGGGCTCTGGACGTCGTGAATCGTCTGAGTCTTTTCGAGGGTCTCGTGTGCCCAGTGGGAGGCTCTGATCAGAAGCTTGCCCTAAAATGGCAAACATGCCAATGGCCTTGTGCGTGAAATAGTCGCCAAGGCAGGTGGGCTATAGCCTTTGGTCCGCGGGGGTTGGGGAGGGGTTTAGGGGGCTCTGTGGTCGGAAATGGGTACATTCTTTTGAGGGTCCTCGTGTGCCCAGTGGGAGGCTACAGTCAGGAGGCCTACTAAAATGGCAAAAATGAAATGCCCAGTGGTAGCGTGAAGCAGTCATGGGGCGGTGGGCTATAACGTCCCATGAGGGGTTGGGGCGGGAAGTTACAGGGCTCTCAGGCGTCGGAAATGGGTACAGTCTTTTGAGGTCTTCGTGTCTTGATGGGAGGCTACAGGTCAGAGGCCTACCTAAAATGGCAAAAAATACCAGTAGCGCCGTGACCGCAGTCATGAGGCGGTGGGCTATAACCTTTGGTCCCTTGAGGGGTTGGGGGGTTTGGGGCTCGTCGTCGTGGAAATGAGTACAGTCTTTTCGAGGTCCTCGTGTGTCGATGGGAGGCTACAGTCGGGAGGCACATAAAATGGCAAAAATGCCAGGCGCAGCGCGTAGAAATAGTCCTCGAGGCCGGTGGGCTATGTGCCTTTGGTCCCATGAGGGTTGGGGAGGAGGTTGAGGGGCTCTGGTCGTCGAAAATGGGTACAGTCTTTTCGAGGTCTCGTGTGATGTGGGAGGCTGGTCAGGCCTACCATAAAAGCAAGAAATACCCAGTAGCCCAGAAGCAGTCGCAAGGCCGATGGGCTATAACCTTTGTTCATGCGGGGTTGGGGGTTTCGGGGCTATCGTCGTGGGAAATAAGTCTGATCTTTTCAGGGTCCTCGTGTGTGTGTCGATTGGGAGGCTACGGTCAGAGGCCTGCCCTAAAATGGCAAAAAAATGCCAGTGAGCAGCCATGCGTGAAATAGTCCTCGAGGCGGTGGGCTATTGCCTTTGGTCCATGAGGGGTTGGGGAGGGTTTAGGGGAGCTCTGGTCGCCGAAAATGGGTACAGTCTTCGAGGGTCCTCGTGTGAGTGGGAGGCTACGGTCAGAGGCCTACCTAAAATGGCAAGAAATACCAAGCGCCATGGCCGTGAAGCAGTCGCCATGGGGCGGTGGGCTGACAACCTTTGTCCATGAGGGTTGGGGCGGGCAGTTCTGGGGCTCTGGGCGTCGGAAATGGGTACAGTCTTTTCGAGGGTCCTCGTGTGCCCAGTTGGAGGCTACGGTCAGAGGCCTACCCTAAAATGGCAAGAAATACCCAGCCATGGCCAGCGTGAAAGCAGTCAGCAAGGCCGGTGGGCTATAACCTTTGGTCATGAGGGGTTGGGGGGGGCTTTGCGGGGGCTCTCGTCGTCGAAAATAGGTACAGTCTTTTCGAGGGTCCTCGTGTGTCCAGTGGGAGGCTACGGTCAGAGGCCTGCCCTAAAATGGCAAAAAATGCCCAAGTGGCATGGCGTGAAATAGTCCTCGAGGCAGTGGGCTATAGCCTTTGGTCATGAGGGTTGGGGAGGGTTTAGGGGCTCTGGTCATCGAAAATGGGTACAGTCTTTTGAGGGTCCTCGTGTGCTTGATGGCGAGGCTACGAGAGCCTACCCTAAAATGGCAAAAAAATACCCAACACCATGGCCAGCGTGAAGCAGTCGCCGAGGCGGTGGGCTATAACCTTTGTTCATGAGGGGTTGGGGGGTTTAAGGGGCTATCGTCGTCAGGAAATAAGGTACAGTCTTTTGAGGGTCCTCGTGTGTGTCGATGGGAGGCTACTGATCATGAGCCTGCCTAAAATGGCAAAAATGAACAAGCGCAGCGCGTGAAATAGTCCTCGAGGCGGTGGGCTATAGCCTTTAGTCCATGAGGGGTTGGGGAGGGATTTAGGGGCTCTGGTCATCGAAAATGGGTCAGTCTCTTGAGGGTCCTCGTGTACCCGGTGGGAGGCTACGGTCAGAGCCTACCCTAAAATGGCAAAAATACCAGTAGCCTTGGCCAGCGTGAAGCAGTCATGCCGAGGCGGTGGGCTAACCTTTGGTCCCATGAGGGTTGGGGAGGGGGGTTCGGGGGCTCTGGGCATCATAAATGGGTCCAGTCATTCCGAGGGGCCTCCCGTGCCCAGTGGGAGGCTACCGTCAGAGGCCTACCCTAAAATGACAAGAAATACCAGCGCCCTTGGCCAGTGAAGCAGTCATGCGAGGCGGTGGGCTATATAACCTTTGGTCCAGGGGTTGGGGGGTTTCGGGGCTCTCGTCGTCGGAAATGGGTACAGTCTTTCGAGGTCCTCGTGTGTCAGTGGGAGGCTACGGTCAGTGGCCTGCCTAAAATGGCAAAAATGCCCTTGGCAGCAGCGTGAAATAGTCCTCGAGGCGGTGGGCTATAGCACTTTGGTCATGAGGGGGTTGGGAGGGTTTTAGGGGGCTCTGGTCATCGAAAATGGGTACAGTCTTTTCGAGGGTCCTCGTGTGCCCAGTGGCAGGCTACGGTCAGAGGCCTACCCAAAAATGGCAAGAAATACCCAGCGCCGCAGCGCGTGAAACGGTCGCCGAGGCCGGTGGGCTATAACCTTTGTTCCGCGGGGGTTGGGGGGGGGGTTTCGGGGGCTATCGTCGTCGGAAATAGGTACAGTCTTTTTGAGGGTCCTCGTGTGTCCAGTGGGAGGCTACGGTCATAGGCCTGCCCTAAAATGGCAAAAAATGAACAGCGGCGCAGCGCGTGAAATAGTCCTCGAGGCCGGTGGGCTATAGCCTTTGGTCCGCGGGGGTTGGGGAGGGGATTTAGGGGGCTCTGGTCATCGAAAATGGGTACAGTCTCTTCGAGGGTCCTCGTGTACCCAGTGGGAGGCTACGGTCAGAGGCCTACCCTAAAATGGCAAGAAATACCCAGCCTTGCATGGCCGTGAAGCAGTCGCCAAAGGCGGTGGGCTCTGACCCTTTGGTCATGAGGGGGTGGGGTTTTCGGGGGCTCTGGTCGTCGGAAATAGGTACAGTCTTTTCGAGGGTCCTCGTGTGTCCAGTGGGAGGCTACGGTCAGAGGCCTGCCCTAAAATGGCAAAAAATGCCCAGCGGCGCAGCGCGTGAAATAGTCCTCGA
This sequence comes from Citropsis articulata, assembly GCA_030449925.1. Lineage (NCBI taxonomy): Eukaryota > Viridiplantae > Streptophyta > Magnoliopsida > Sapindales > Rutaceae > Citropsis > Citropsis articulata. Next base: position 312,575 of record JASUUH010000169.1, read on the forward strand.
GGCCGGTGGGCTATAGCCTTTAGTCCCCGGGGGTTGGGGAGGGGGTTTAGGGGCTCTGGTCGCCGAAAATGGGTACAGTCTTTTCGAGGTCCTCGTGTGTGAGTGGGAGCCTACGGTCAGAGGCCTACCTAAAATGGCAAAAATACCCAGTAGCGCCCTTGTGCGTGAAAGCAGTCAAGGCAGTGGGCTATAACGCTTTGTTCCCATGAGGGGTTGGGGGTTTGGGGGGCTATCGTCGTCGGAAATAGGTACAGTCTTTCGAGGTCCTCGTGTGTCCAGATGGGAGGCTACGGTCAGAGGCCTGCCTAGAATGGCAAAAATACCCAATGGTATGGCGCGTGAAATAGTCCTCGAGGCCGGTGGGCTATAGCCTTTGGTCCGCGGGGGTTGGGGAGGGGGTTTAGGGGGCTCTGGTCATTAAAAATGGGTACAGTCTTTTCGAGGGTCCTCGTGTGCCCAGTGGCAGGCTACGGTCAGAGGCCTACCCAAAAATGGCAAGAAATACCAGCCCTTGGCGTGAAGCAGTCATGGGGCGGTGGGCTATAACCTGGTCTTGAGGGTTAGGCGGGAAGTTACAGGGCTCTGGGCGTCGGAAATGGGTACAGTCTTTTCGAGGGTCCTCGTGTGCCCGATGGGAGGCTACTGTCGAGGCCTACCTAAAATGGCAAAAAATACCAGCGCCTTGCGTGAAGCAGTCGCGCCGAGGCCGGTGGGCTATAACCTTTGGTCCGCGGGGGTTGGGGGGGGGTTTCGGGGGCTCTCGTCGTCGGAAATAGGTACAGTCTTTTCGAGGGTCCTCGTGTGTCCAGTGGGAGGCTACGGTCAGAGGCCTGCCCTAAAATGGCAAAAAATGCCAGGCCATAGCGTGAAATCGTCCCCGCGCCCGGTGGGCTATAGCCTTTGGTCCGCGGGGGTTGGGGAGGGGGTTTAGGGGGCTCTGGTCATCGAAAATGGGTACAGTCTTTTCGAGGGTCCTCGTGTGCCCAGTGGGAGGCTACGGTCAGAGGCCTACCCTAAAATGGCAAGAAATACCCAGCGCCGCAGCGCGTGAAACGGTCGCCGAGGCCGGTGGGCTACAGCCTTTGGTCCGCGGGGGTTGGGGCGGGAAGTTCTGGGGCTCTGGGCGTCGGAAATGGGTACAGTCTTTTCGAGGGTCCTCGTGTGCCCAGTGGGAGGCTACGGTCAGAGGCCTACCCTAAAATGGCAAGAAATACCCTGCGCCTTGGCGCGTGAAGCAGTCATCGAGGCGGTGGGCTATAACCTTTGGTCCGGGGGGTTTGGGGGGGTTTTCGGGGGCTCTCGTCGTCGGAAATAGGTACAGTCTTTTCGAGGGTCCTCGTGTGACATGTGGGAGGCTACGGTCAGAATCCTGCGCTAAAATGGCTAGAAAAGCCATGTGGCGCAGCGCGTCAAATAGTCTCCGAGTGCGGTGGGCTATAGCCTTTGGTCATGAGGGGTTGGGGAGGGTTTGAGGGGCTCTGGTCGTCGGGAAATTGGGTTCAGTCTTTTCGAGGGTACTCGTGTGCCAGTGGCGAGCTACGGTCAGAGGCCTACCAAAATGGCAAAAATACCAGTAGCCTTGTGCCGTAAAGCAGTCAGCCCGAGGCAGTGGGCTATAACTCTTAGTTCCTTGAGGGTTGGGGGGGTTTGGGGGCTATCAAATCGTCGGAAATAGGTACAGTCTTTTCCAGGGTCCTCGTGTGTGTCCATGGGAGGCTCGGTCAGAGGCACTACCTAGAATGGCAAAAATACCAGTAGCGCGCGCGTGAAATAGTCCTCGAGGCGGTGGGCTATAGCCTTTGGTCATGAGGGTTGGGAGGGTTATGGGGCTCTGGTCGTCGAAAATGGGTACAGTCTTTTCGAGGGGTCCTCGTGTGCGATGGGAGGCTACGGTCAGGCCTACCAAAAATGGCAAGAAATACCAGCCCATGTGCGTGAAGCAGTCATAGGGGCGGTGGGCTCTGACCTTTGGTCCATGAGGGGTTGGGCGGGGGTTTGACGGGGCTCTGGGCGTCGAAAATGGGTACAGTCTTTTCGAGGGGTCCTCGTGTGCGATGGGAGGCTACATCAGAGCCTACCCTAAAATGGCAAAAATACCAGTAGCCATGTGCGTGAAAGCAGTCAGCCGAGGCGGTGGGCTATAACCTTTAGTCCTTGAGGGGTTGGGGGGGGGTTTCGGGGGCTCTCGTCGTCGGAAATAGGTACAGTCTTTTCGAGGGTCCTCGTGTGTCCAGTGGGAGGCTACGGTCAGAGGCCTGCCCTAAAATGGCAAAAAATGCCCAGCGGCGCAGCGCGTGAAATAGTCCTCGAGGCCGGTGGGCTATAGCCTTTGGTCCGCGGGGGTTGGGGAGGGGGTTTAGGGGGCTCTGGTCATCGAAAATGGGTACAGTCTTTTCGAGGGTCCTCGTGTGCCCAGTGGGAGGCTACGGTCAGAGGCCTACCCTAAAATGGCAAGAAATACCCAGCGCCGCAGCGCGTGAAACGGTCGCCGAGGCCGGTGGGCTACAGCCTTTGGTCCGCGGGGGTTGGGGCGGGAAGTTCTGGGGCTCTGGGCGTCGGAAATGGGTACAGTCTTTTCGAGGGTCCTCGTGTGCCCAGTGGGAGGCTACGGTCAGAGGCCTACCCTAAAATGGCAAGAAATACCCAGCGGCCACGTGAAGCAGTCGTAGGGCGGTGGGCCGCTATAACCTTTGGTCCTTGAGGGTTGGGGGGTTTTGGGGGGGCTCTCGTCGTCGGAAATAGGTACAGTCTTTTCGAGGGTCCTCGTGTGTCCAGTGGGAGGCTACGGTCAGAGGCCTGCCCTAAAATGGCAAAAAATGCCCAGCGGCGCAGCGCGTGAAATAGTCCTCGAGGCCGGTGGGCTATAGCCTTTGGTCCGCGGGGGTTGGGGAGGGGGTTTAGGGGGCTCTGGTCATCGAAAATGGGTACAGTCTTTTCGAGGGTCCTCGTGTGCCCAGTGGCAGGCTACGGTCAGAGGCCTACCCAAAAATGGCAAGAAATACCCAAGCCTGGCAGCGTGGAAAGCAGTCAGGGGCGGTGGGCTATAACCTTTGGTCCGCGGGGGTTGGGGGGGGGGGTTTCGGGGGCTATCGTCGTCGGAAATAGGTACAGTCTTTTCGAGGGTCCTCGTGTGTCCAGTGGGAGGCTACGGTCAGAGGCCTGCCCTAGAATGGCAAAAAATACCCAGCGGCGCAGCGCGTGAAATAGTCCTCGAGGCCGGTGGGCTATAGCCTTTGGTCCGCGGGGGTTGGGGAGGGGGTTAAGGGGGCTCTGGTCATCGGAAATGGGTCCAGTCTGTTCGAGGGTCCTCGTGTGCCCGATGTGAGCTACAGTCAGAGGCCTACCCAAAATGAAATACCAGCGCCCATGGCCTGCGTGAAGCAGTCGCCGAGGCAGTGGGCTATGACACTTTGGTCCGCGGGGGTTGGGGGGAAGTTCTGGGGCTCTGGGCGTCGAAATGGGTACAGTCTTTTCGAGGGTCCTCGTATGCCCAGTGGGAGGCTACGGTCAGAGCCTGCCCTAAAATGGCAAAAATACCAGCCTTGTAGCGTGAAGCAGTCCTCGAGGCGGTGGGCTATAACCTTTGGTCCATGAGGGGTTGGGGCTCGTCGTCGGAAATAGGTACAGTCTTTTTGAGGGTCCTCGTGTGTCCAGTGGGAGGCTACGGTCAGAGGCCTGCCCTAAAATGGGCATGGGGTTTAGGGGCTCACTGGTCATGAAAATGGGTACAGTCTTTTCGAGGGTCTCGTGTGCCAGGTGGGAGGCTACAGTCAGAGGCCTACCCTAAAATAACAAAATACCAGCACCATGCGCGTGAAGCAGTCATGCGAGGCGGTGGGCTACAACCTTTAGTCCCATGGGGTTGGGGCGGGAAGTTCCCAGGAGCTCTGGGCGTCGGAAATGGGTACAGTCTTTTCGAGGTCCTCGTGTGTGAGTGGGAGGCTCTGGTCAGAGGCCTACCTAAAATGGCAAAAATACCAGCGCCATGGCCGTGAAGCAGTCGCCGAGGCCGGTGGGCTATAACCTTTGGTCCATGAGGGTTGGGGGTTTCAGGGGCTCGTCGTGGAAATAGGTACAGTCTTTTCGAGGGTCCTCGTGTGTCCAGTGGGAGGCTACGGTCAGAGGCCTGCCCTAAAATGGCGAAAAATGCCCAGCAGCGCAGCGCGTGAAATAGTTACCGAGGGCGGTGGGCTATAGCCTTTGGTCCGCGGGGGTTGGGGAGGGGTTTAGGGGATCTGGTCATCGAAAATGGGTAGAGTCTATTCGGGGGTCCTCGTGTGCCCAGTGGCAGGCTACGGTCAGAGGCCTACCCAAAAATGGCAAGAAATACCCAGCGCCCTTGTGCGTGAAGCAGTCAGCCCGGGCGGTGGGCTATAACAACTGTTCCTTGAGGGTTGGGGTGTTTCGGGGGCTATCGTCGTCGGAAATAGGTACAGTCTTTTCGAGGGTCCTCGTGTGTCGGATGGGGAGGCCTCTGTCAGGCCTGCCCTAAAATGGCAAAATACCAGCGCCCTTAGCGCGTGAAAAAGCAGTCGCCGGGCGGTGGGCTATAACTGTCCATGAGGGTTGGGGGGGTTCTGTGGGGCTATCGTCGTCGGAAATAGGTACAGTCTTTTCGAGGGTCCTCGTGTGTCCAGTGGGAGGCTACGGTCAGAGGCCTGCCCTAGAATGGCAAAAAATACCCAGTGACGTGTGAAATAGTCCTCGGGCGGTGGGCTATAGCTGGTCCATGAGGGGTTGGGAGGAGGGTTAAGGGGCTCTGGTCATCCGAAAATGGGTACAGTCTTTTGAGGGTCCTCGTGTGCTTGATGTGAGGCTCTGGTCAGAGGCCTACCAAAATGGCAAGAAATACCCAGTGCCCAGCCGTGAAGCAGTCGCCGAGGCGGTGGGCTACAACCTTTGGTCCCTTGAGGGGTTGGGGGCGGGAAGTTCTACAGGGCTCTGGGCGTCGGGAAATGGGTACAGTCTTTTGAGGGTCCTCGTGTGCCAGTGGGAGGAGGCTACTGAGTCAGAGCCTACCCTAAAATGGCAAAAGAAATACCAAGCGCCATAGCCGTGAAGCAGTCATGCAAGGGCAGGTGGGCTATAACCTTTAGTCCCTTGAGGGGTTGGGGGTTTAGGGGCTCTCGTCGTCGGAAATAAAGGTACAATGACAGTCCTTTTCGAGGGTCTCGTGTGTCAGTGGGAGGCTACGGTCGAGGCCTGCCTAAAATGGAAAAAAAATACCCAGCTGGCCGTGAAATAGTCCTCGAGGCCGGTGGGCTACCTGTGCTTTGGTCCAGCAGGGGTTGGGGAGGGGGTTTAGGGGCTCTGGTCGCATGAAAATGGAGTCTGCAGTCTTTTCGAGGGTTCTCGTGTGTGATTAAGTTCTACAGTCAGGAGGCCTACCTAAAATAGCAAGAAATACCAAGCACATGGCCGTGATCTGATCGTCGCAGGCGGTGGGCTCTGACCTTTGGTCCCGCGGGGGTTGGAAGGGGAAGTTACTGACTCTGGGCGTCGGGAAATGGGTACAGTCTTTTCGAGGGTCCTCGTGTGTGCCCGATTAGGAGGCTCTGATCAGAGGGCCTACCCTAAAATGGCAAAAATACCAGTAGCCATGGACGTGAAGCGGTCATGTAGGCGGTGGGCTATAACCTTTAGTCCTTGGGGTTGGGGGGTTTGGGGGCTCTAGTCGTCGGAAATAGAGTAAATCTTTTCGAGGGTCCTCGTGTCCAGATGGGAGGCTACGGTCAGAGGCCTGCCCTAAAATGGCAAAAATACCCAGTGGCCTTGTGCGTGAAATAGTCCTCGAGGCAGGGGGGCTATAGCCGGTGGTCCGCGGGGTTGGGGAGGGGTTTAGGGGCTCTGGTCGCCGAAATGGGTACAGTCTTTTCGAGGTCCTCCACACTTGATGGGAGGCTATCAGGCCTACCTAAAATGGCAAGAAATACCAGTGACAGCCGCGTGAAGCATCAGCCGAGGCCGGTGGGCTATAACCTTTGTTCCGCGGGGTTTGGGGGGGGGTTTCGGGGGCTATCGTCGTCGGAAATAGGTACAGTCTTTTCGAGGGTCCTCGTGTGTCCAGTGGGAGGCTACGGTCAGAGGCCTGCCCTAGAATGGCAAAAAATACCCAGCGGCGCAGCGCGTGAAATAGTCCTCGATGCCGGTGGGCTATAGCCTTTGGTCCGCGGGGGTTGGGGAGGGGGTTTAGGGGGCTCTGGTCATCGAATGTGGGTACAGTCTTTTCGAGGGTCCTCGTGTGCCCAGTGGGAGGCTACGGTCAGAGGCCTACCCTAAAATGGCAAGAAATACCAGTAGCCGGTGAAAGCAGTCATGGAGGCTAGTGGGCTATAACCTTTGGTCATGAGGGTTGGGGCCAGGAAGTTACAGGGCTCTGGGCGTCGGAAATGGGTCAGTCTTCTCGAGGGTCCTCGTGTGCCCATGGGAGGCTATGGTCAGAAGCACTGCCTAAAATGGCAAGACATGCCAGTGGCCTTGGCCAGTGAAACAGTCATGGGGCGGTGGGCTATAGCCTTTGGTTCGCGGGGGTTGGGGAGGGGTTTAAGGGGCTCTGGTCGTCGGAAATGGGTAGAGTCTTTTTGCGGGTCCTCGTGTGCCCAGTGGGAGGCTACGGTCAGGCCTGCCCTAAAATGGCAAAAATGCCAGTGCTTGGCCGCGTGAAATAGTCCATGAGGCGGTGGGCTATGTGCCCCAGTCCGGGGGTTGGGGAGGGGTTTAGGGGCTCTGGTCGTGAAATGGGTACAGTCTTTTCGGTCCTCGTGTGCCCAGTGGGAGGCTACTGGTCAGGCACGCCTAAAATGTAAGAAATACCAATGTGTGCGTGAAATAATCGCCGAGGCAGTGGGCTATAAGCCTTTGGTCCCATGAGGGGTTGGGGAGGGTTTGGGGGCTCTCGTTGGAAATGGGTACAGCCTTTTCGAGGGTCCTCGTGTGCCATTGGAGGCTCTGGTAATGGCATGACATGCCAAGCGGTAGCGTGTGAAATAGTCGGCAGGCGGTGGGCTATAGCCTTTGGTCCATGCGGGGTTGGGAGGGGTTTCAGGGGCTCACAGTCGTGAAATGGGTCAGATCTTTTCTGCGGGTCCTCGTGCGCCCGGTGGGAGGCTACAGTCAAGCCTGCCTAAAATAGCAAGAAATGCCAAGCATGGCCAGCGTCAAATAATCGTGAGGCCGGTGGGATATAGCTTTTGTCCCTGGGGGGTGGGGGGGGGGTTTTGGGGGGCTCTGGTCGTCGGAAATGAGTGATCTTTTGAGGGTCCTTGTGTGCCCGGTGGAAGGCTCAGTCAGGCACCATACAAAATAATGAGACATGCCCAGTGGCGTGAAATAGTCAGAGGCGGTGGGCTATAACTTTGGTCCTTGAGGTTGGGAAAAGGCTGTTTGGAGGCTCGGTCGTCGGAAATGGGTGCAGTCTTTTCGAGGGTTCTCGTGTGCCCATGGAAGGCTACGGTCAAGCCTGCCTAAAATAACAAAAAAAATGCCAATGACATGGCCAGCGTCAAATAGTCAGGGCAGTGGGCTATAGCCTTTGTCCCATGAGGTTGGGGAAAATTTGTTTGGGGGCTCACAGTGGTGAGGAAATGGGTACAGTCTTTTCGAGGGTCCTCGTGTGCCCAGTGGAAGGCTACGGTCAGAAGCCTGCCCTAAAATGCAAAGACATGCCAGTGGCGCAGCGTGAAATAGTCAGCCAGGGCGGTGGGCTATAGCCTTTGGTCCATGAGGTTGGGGAAGGATGTTCGGGGCTCACAGGCGTCAAAATGAGTACTGATCTTTTCGAGGTCCTCGTGTGCCCGATCGGAAGGCTCTGGTCATAAGCCTGCCTAAAATAACAAGAAATGCCAAGCGTATGGCCGTCGAATAATCAGGCAGGTGGGCTATGTGCTGGTCCATGAGGGTTGGGAGGGGCGTTCGGGGTTACAGGTGTCGGAAATGGGTACAGTCTTTTCGAGGGTCCTCGTGTGCTTGATGGTGAGCTACGGTCAGAGCTGCCGTAAAATGGTAAAAATGCCCAGCGGTGCGGAGAAATAGTCTGAGGCCGGTGGGCTATAGCCTTTGGTCCCATGGCGGTTGGGAGAAAAAGTTAAGGGCTCTGGGTCTAGGAAATGGGTGCAGTCTTTTCGAGGTCTTCGTGTGCCAGTGGGAGGCTACGGTCAGAAGCCTGCCCTAAAATGGAGAAATGCCCATCAGCGGCGTGAAATGGTCGCCCGAGGCGGTGGGCTATAGCCTTTGGTCATGAGGTTGGGAGGGAAGTTACAGGGATCGGCGTGAAATCGTCTGATCTTTTCGAGGTCCTCACATGCCAGTGGGAGGCTACGGTCAGAAGCCTGCCTAAAATGGCAAGAAATGCCAGTGGCCAGTGGAAATAGTCAGTCCGGTGGTCTATAGCCTTTATATTGCTGAGGATTGGGGTGGGGTCACGGGGGGGTGCGTCGGAGTGGGTACAGTCATTTCGAGTGCCCTCTTGTGAGTGGGAGGCTACGGTGAGGCACATGCCTAAATGGCAAGAAATGCCAATGGTATGTAGCGTGAAATGGTCAGCCAAGGCAGGTGGGCTATAGCCTTCGTCATGGCAGTTAGAGGGCAGGCGATTAAGGGCTCTTGGCATCGGAAATGGGTACAATCTTTTCAAGGGTCCTCGTGTGCCCAGTGGGAGGCTACGGTCAGAAGCCTGCTAAAATGGCGAAATGCCAATGGCCTTGTGCGTGAAATAATCAGTCGCCGAGGCAGTGGGCTATAGCCTTTGGTCCACGGGGTTGGGGAGGGCGTCGGAAATGGGTGCAGTCTTTTGAGGGTCCTCGTGTGCTTGATGGGAGGCTACTGATTAGAAGCATGCCCTAAAATGGAAGACATGCCCTTGTGTGTGGCGTGAAATAATCGCCGAGGCAGTGCGCTGTGCTGGTCCAGGGGATTGGGAGGGATTTGGGGCTCTGGTCGTGGGAAATGGGTGAGTCTTTTCGAGAGTCCTCTTGTGCACAGTGGGATGCTACGGACAGAGGCCTGCTAAGATGGCAAAAAATGCCAGTGGCCTGGCATGAAATAATCATGAGGCCAGTGGGCTATAGCCTTCGGTCCGCGGTGGTTTAGGCGGGGGTTTAGGGGGCTCTGGTCGTCGAAAATGTGTACAGTCTTTACGAGGTCTCGTGTGCCAGTGGTGGGCTCTGTCAGGAGCCTGCCTAAAAAATGGCAAGAAATGCCAATGGTGTGAGCGAAATAGTCATGAGGCAGGTGGGCTATAGTCTTTGCCATGGTGGGAGGGGTTGAGGGGCTCTGGGCGTGGAAATGGGTCAGTCTTTTCGAGGGTCCTCATGTGCCCTTGATGGGAGGCTATGGTCAAAAGCCTGCCTAAAATGGCAAGAAATGCCAATGACGCATGGCGTGAAATAATCATGCCGGTGGGCTATATTCTTTGCTCATGAGGTTGGGAGGGTTCGGGGCTCTGGGCGTCGGAGAAATGGGTACAGTCTTTTTAGAGGTCCTCGTGTGCCAGTGGGAGGAATGCGGTCAGGAGGCACATACTAAAATGGAAAGAAATGCCAGTGGCAGCAGGAAATAATCACTTGAGGCGGTGGGCTATAGCGTTTGGTCCATGAGGGTTGGGGAGGGGTTTAGGGGCTCTGGTCGTCGGAAATGGGTGCTGATCTTCTGAGGGTCCTCGTGTGCCCAGGGGGAGAATGCAGTCAGAAGCACACCTTAAATGGCAAGAAATGTCAAGTGGCCTTGGCGTGTGAAATAATCATGAGGCAGTGGGCTATAGCCTTTGGTCCCATGAGGGTTGGGAGGGGCGTTCGGGGTTACAGGTGTCAAAATGGGTACAGTCTTTTAGAGGGTCCTCGTGTGCCCATTCGGAGGCTCTGATCGAGGCTGCCCGTACAATGTGAAATGCCAGTGACGTAGCGTGAAATAATCATGGCAGGTGGGCTATAAGCCTTTGGTCCACAGGGGTTGGGGAGGCGTCGGAAATGGGTGCAGTCTTTTCGAGGGTCCTCGTGTGCCCGTGGGAGGCTACTGATCAGGCAGGCCTGCTCAAAATGTGAAATGCCAGTGATTGCAGCAGCGTGAAATAGTCAGCAAGGGCAGTGGGCTATAGCCTTTAATCCCATGAGGGGGTTGGGGAAGGGGTTTAGGGGGCTCTGGTCCTCGGAAATGGGTACAGTCTTTTCGAGGGTCCTCGTGTGCTTGATGGGAGGCTACTGGTCAGAGGCTGAACTAAAATGGCAAAGAAATGCCAATGGCCTTGTGGCGTGAAAGCAGTCATGGAGCAGGTGGGCTACTGACCTTTGATCCCATGAGGGTTGGGGAGGAAGTTTGGGGCTCTGGGCGTGGGAAATGGGTACAGTCCTTCGAGGTCCACTGTGCCCGGTGGGAGGCTACAGTCAGGAAGCCTGCCTAAAATGGCAAGAAATGCCAATGGCCAGCGTGAAATAATCAGAAAGGCCCGATGGGCTATAGTCTTTGCTCTGCGGGGGTTGGGGAGGGGAGTTCGGGGGCTCTGGGCGTCCGAAATGGGTACAGTCTTTTCGAGGGTCCTCGTGTACACAGTGGGAGGCTACGGTCAGAGGCCTGTCCTAAAATGGCAAGAAATGCCCAGCTGTGGCCAGCGGAAATAAGTCACAGGCCGGTGGGCTATGCTTTGGTCATGAGGGGTTGGGGAGGGGTTTGGGGCTCACAGTCGTCGAAATGGGTACAGCACCGAGTCCTCGTGTGCCCAGTGGGAGGCTACGGTCAGAGGCCTGACCTAAAATGGCAAAAAATGCCCAGCGGCAAAGCGTGTTAAATAGTGACCGAGGCCGGTGGGGTATAACCAGTCCTTGAGTGTTTTGGGGCGGGGGTTTAGGGGCTCAGTCGTCGAAAATGGTACAGTCTTTTGAGGGTCCTCGTGTGAGTGGGAGGCTACTGATCAGAGGCCTGCCCTAAAATGGTAGTAAATGCCAAGCGGCGCAGAGCGGGCAATAGTCACCGAGGCCGGTGGGCAATAGCCTTTGTCCCATGCGGGGTTGGGGAGGGATTGAGGGGCTCACAGTCGTGGAAATGGGTACAATTTTTGAGAGTCCTCGTGTGCCCGATGGGAGGGCAGTCAGAGGCCTGCTAAAATGGCAAAAATGCTTGGACCATGACAAGCGTTAAATAGTGTGGGGCGGTGGGCTATAGCCTTTGGTCCATGAGGGGTTTGGGCGGGGGTTTAGGGGCTCACGGTGCGTCGAAATGAGTACAGTCTTTTCGAGGTGTCGTGTGCCCAGGTGGGAGGCTGACGGTCGGAAGCACTGCCACTAAAATGGGAAGACATGCTTGTGGCCTTGGCAGCGTGGAAATAATCATAGAGGCAGTGGGCTATAGCCTTTGTCATGGCAGGGGTTGGGAGGGAGTTCAGGGCTCTGGGCGTCAAAATGGGTACAGTCTTTTCGAGGTCCTCGTGTACCCAGTGGGAGGCTACTGATCGAGGCTGCCTAAAATGGCAAGAAATGCCCAAATGCTGTAGCCTTGAAATAGTCACAAGGCAGTGGGCTATAACTTTGGTCCCATGAGGGGTTGGGAGGGTTTGAGCTCACAGTGCGTCGGAAATGGGTACAGCCTTTCGAGGTCCTCGTGTGCCCAGTGGGAGGCGACAGTCAGAGCCTGCCTAAAATGGCAAAATGCCAGTGACAAGCGCGTTAAATAGTGACCGAGGCGGTGGGCTATAGCCTTTGGTCATGAGGGGTTTGGGCGGGGTTTAGGGGGCTCACAGTCGTGAAATAAGTCTGATCTTTTGAGGGTCCTCGTGTGTGCCCGGATGGGAGGCTACGGTCAGAGGCCTGCCCTAAAATGGTAGGAAATGCCAAGCGGCGTAGAGCGGGCAATAGTCACCGAGGCCGGTGGGCAATAGCCTTTTGTCCGCGGGGGTTGGGGAGGGGGATTCGGTGGCTCTGGTCGTCGGAAATGGGTACAGTTTTTTCGAGGGTCCTCGTGTGCCCAGTGGGAGGCTACGGTCAGGCACTGGCCTAAAATGGCAAAAGAATACCCAGTGGCGCTTGGCGTGAAATAGTCAAGGCGGTGGGCTATAACTGGTCATGAGGTTGGGGAGGAGATTACAGGGCTCAGGCGTCGGGAAATGGGTAAGTCTTTTCGAGGTCTCGTGTGCCCAGTGGGAGGCTACGGTCGAAGCCTGCCTAAAATGGCAAGAAATGCCCAGCAGTGGCGCGTGAAATAGTCACCAAGGCGGTGGGCTATAGTCTTTGCTCAGCGGGAGTTGGGGAGGGGTTCGGAGGTTGGGCGTCGGGAAATGGGTACAGTCGTTTGAGGTCCTCGTGTGCCCAGGAGGAGGCTACAGTCACAAGCCTGCCTAAAATGGCAAGACATGCCCAATGGCCAGCGCGTCAAAATAATCGCCCGAGCCGGTGGGCTATAACTGGTCCATGAGGTTGGGGGGCCGTTAGGGGGCTCTGGGCGACGGAAATAGGTACAGTCTTTTCGAGGTCCTCGTGTGTACCCAGTGGGAGGCTACTGTCAGGAGGCACATGCCTAAAATGGCAAGAAATGTCCAAGCCAGTGCGCGAAATAGTAGTCGAGGCCGGTGGGCTATAGCCTTTGGTCTGCGGGGGTTGGGGAGGGGGGTTCGGGGGCTCTGGGTGTCAGAAATGGGTACAGTCTTTTCGAGGGTCCTCGTGTGCCCAGTGGGAGGCTACGGTCAGAGGCCTGCCCTAAAATGGCAAGAAATGCCAGTGGCCTTGTCACGGAAATAGTCACAAGGCAGTGGGCTATAGCCAGTCATGAGGGTTGGGGAGGGGTTTGAGGGCTCACAGTGGGTCGGAAAAGGGTACACTCATTTCGAGGGTCCTCATGTGCCCAGTGGGAGGCTACGGTCAGAGGCCTCGCCTAAAATGACAAAAATACCAATGGCCTTGTGCGTGGAAATAATCATAGGGCGGTGGGCTATAGCCTGGTCCTTGAGGGTTGAAGAGGGGTTTAGGGGCTCAGTGGTGAAAATCAGTACAGTCTTTTCGAGGGTCCTTGTGTGCCCATGGGAGGCTACGGTCAGAGCCTGCTCTAAAATGGCAAGAAATGCCAGCCAGTGGCGGAAATAGTCACAGGGCCGGTGGGCTATGTGCCCCTAGTCCTTGAGGTTGGGAGGCGCGTCGAAATGTGTACAGTCTTTTCGAGGGCCCTCGTGTGCCCAGTGGGAGGCTACGGTCAGAGGCCTGCCTAAAATGGCAAGAAATGCCAGCGTGCGGAAATAGTCACCAAGGGCAGGTGGGCTATAGCCTTTGGTCATGAGGGGTTGTGGAGGAAGTTACAGGGCTCAGGCGTCGGAAATGGGTGGGAAGTCTTTTCGAGGTCCTCGTGTGCCCAGTGGGAGGCTACGGTCAGAGGCCTGCCTAAAATGGAAAAAGAAATGTCAGCGCATGTGCGTGAAATAATCAGCAAGGCCGGTGGGCTATAGCCTTTGGTCCGCGGGGGTTGGGGACGGGCGTTCGGGGGCTCTAGGTGTCGGAAATGGGTACAGTCTTTTCGAGGGTCCTCGTGTGCCCATTGGGAGGCTACGGTCAGAGGCCTGCCCTAAAATGGCAAGAAATGCCAATGTAGCGAGTCTGGGAAATAGTCATAGGGCGGTGGGCTATAGCCTGGTCCCATGAGGGTTGGGGAGGGGTTTGAAGTGCAGTGGGTAGGAAATGGGTACAGTCATTTCGAGGGTCCTCATGTGCCCAGTGGGAGGCTACGGTCAGAGGCCTCGCCTAAAATTGCAAAAAATACCCAGCGGCGCAGCGCGTGAAATAGTCACCGAGGCCGGTGGGGTATAGCCTTTGGACCGCGGGGGTTGAAGAGGGGGTTTAGGGGGCTCTGGTCGTCGAAAATCAGTACAGTCTTTTCGAGGGTCCTTGTGTGCCCAGTGGGAGGCTACGGTCAGAGGCCTGCTCTAAAATGGCAAGAAATGCCAGTGGCAGCATGAGGAAATAGTCATAGGGCGGTGGGCTATAGCTGGTCCTTGAGGGTTGGGAGGGTTTTTGGGGGTTACAGTGTCGGAAATGGGTGCAGTCTTTTGAGTGTCCTCGTGTGTCAGTGGGGCCTTCTGGTCGGAAGGCAGGCCTAAAATGGCAAAAATGCCAATGGCCGCGTGAAATAAATCATCGAGGCGGTGGGCTATAGCCTTTGGTCATGAGGGGTTGGGGAGGGTTTAGGGGCTCAGTCGTCGGAAATGGGTACAGTCTTTTCGAGGGTCCTCGTGTGCTTGATGGGAGGCTCTTGTCGAAGCACTGCCTAAAATGGCAAGAAATACCAATGGCATGCGTGAAATATTCACGAGGCGGTGGGCTATAATACAGTCCTTGAGGGTTGGGGAGGGGTTTAGGGGCTCTGGTCGTGGAAATGGAGTCTTGTCTTTTAAAGGGTCCTCGTGTGTCGATGGGAGGCTCTGAGTCAGGCACACTAAATTGGCAAGAGATGCCAGTGGCCTGTGTGCGTGAAATAGTCGCCAAGGCCGGCGGGCTATAGACTTTGGTCCATGGGCGTTGGGGTGGGGGGTTCGGGTGCTCTCGGCGTCGGAAATGGGTAAAGTCTTTTTGAGGGTTCTCGTGTGCCCAGTGGGAGGATACGGTCGAGAGGCACAGCTAAAATGGCAAGAATACCAATGGCGCGCGTGGAAATAGTCAGAGGCGGTGGGCTATAACTGCTGGTCCATGCGGGGTTGGGGGCAGCGTCGGAAATGGGTACAGTCTTTTCGAGGGTGTCGCGTGCCCAGGGGGAGGCTACGGTCAGAGGCCTGCCCTAAAATGGGAAGACATGCCCTTGTGTGGCCTGAAATAATCATGAGCCGATTAGCTCTGACCTTTGGTCCATGAGGGGTTGGGGGGGGTTTGGGGGGCTCTGGGCGTCGGAAATGGGTACAGTACTGAGGTCTCGTGTACCCAGTGGGAGGCTCTGATCAAAACCACCTGCCTAAAATGGCAAGAAATGTCCAGCAGCGTGCGTGAAATAATCATGGAGGCGGTGGGCTATAGCCTGGTCCATGAGGGGTTGGGGAGGGCGTTCGGTGGCTCACAGGTGTCGGAAATGAGTACAGTCTTTTCGAGGGTCCTCGTGTGCCCATTGGGAGGCTACGGTCAGAGGCCTACCCTAAAATGGCAAGAAATACCCAGCGGCGCAGTGCGGGAAATAGTCACCGAGGCCGGTGGGCTATAGCCTTTGTTCCGCGGGGGTTGGGGAGGGAGTTTCGGGGGCTCTGGTTGTCGAAAATGGGTACAGTCTTTTCGAGGGTCCTCGTGTGCTTGATGGCAGGCTACTGATCAGAAGCACATGCCCTAAATAACAAGAAATGCCAAGCAGCGCAGTAGCGTCGAATAGTCATGCCGGGCGGTGGGCTATAGCCTTTGGTCCGCGGGGGTTGGGGAAGGTGTTTCGGGGGCTCTGGTCGTCGGAAATGGGTACAGTCTTTTCGAGGGTCCTAGTGTGCCCAGTGGGAGGCTACTTGTCGAAGCACGCCTAAAATGGCAAGACATACTTGCCAGCGCTTGTAGCGTGAAATAATCATGAGGCGGTGGGCTATAGTGCCTTTGGTCCATGAGGGTTGGGTGGGGTTCGGGGCTCTGGCTGTCGGAAATGGGTAAAAAGTCTTTTCGAGGGTTCTCGTGTATGCCCAGTGGGAGGCTCTGGTCAGGCTTGCCCAAAATAACAAGAAATACCAGTGGCGCGTGAAATAATCATGAAGTGGCGGTGGGCTATAGCCTTTGGTCCGCGAGGTTTGGGTAGGGGGTTCGGGGGGTCTTGGCATCTGAAATGGGTACAGTCTTTTAGTCTCGTGTACTTGATGGGAGGCTACGGTCAGAAGCCTGCCCTAAAATGGCAAGAAATGCCCAGCGGCGCAGCGCGTGAAATAGTCGCCGAGGCCGGCGGGCTATAGCCTTTGGTCCGCGGGGGTTGGGTTTGGGTTCGGGGGCTCTTGCCGTCGGAAATGGGTAGAGTCTTTTCGAGGGTCCTCGTATGCCCAGTGGGAGGCTACGGTCAGGCACCTGCTAAAATGTGAAATGCCAGTGTGGCCTTGTGGCGTGAAATAATCATGGAGGCCGGGGGGCTATAGCCTCTGGTCCGCGGGGGTTGGGGTGTGGGGTTCGGGGGTTCTTGGCATCGGAAATGGGTACAGTCTTTTTGGCGGTCCTCGTGTGCCCAGTGGGAGGCTAAGGTCAGAAGCCTGCCCTAAAATGGCAAGCGCCCAGTGAGGGCAGTCGTGAAATAGTCACCAAGGGCAGTGGGCTATAGCCTTTGGTCCTTGAGGGGTTGGGAGGGAGTTTGGGGCTCTGGCTGTCGGAAATGGGTACAGTCTTTTCGAGGGTCCTCGTGTACTTGATGGGAGGCTACGGTCAAGCACTGCCCTAAAATGGCAAGAAATACCAAGCGGCGCAGCGTCAAATAATCGCCGGCAGTGGGCTATGTGCTGGTCATGAGGTTGGGGAGGGGTTTAGGGGCTCACAGTGCGTCGAAAATGGGTGCAGTCTTTTGAGGGTCCTCGTGTGCTTGATGGTGAGCTCTTGTCAGGCCTGCCCTAAAATGTAAAGAAATGCCAGTATGTGGCGTGAAATAGTCATGCCCAAGGCGGTGGGCTATAAGCCTTCGTCCATGAGGGTTGGGAGGGGCGTTCGGGGCTCTGGGCGTCGGAAATGGGTACAGTCCTTTCGAGGCCCTCGTGTGCCAGTGGGAGACTACGGTCAAGCCTACCTAAAATGGCAAGAAATGTCACAATGGGCCTTGTGAAATAGTCTCGAGCCGGTGGGCTATAGCCTTTAGTCATGGGGGGTTGGGTAGGGGTTCAGGGGGCTCACGGCTGTCGGAAATCGTACTGATCTTTTGAGGGTCCTCGTATGCAGGTGGGAGGCTACAGTCAAGCCTTCCCAAAATGTGAAATGACCAGTAGCAGCCTAGCGTGAAATAATCGCCAAGGCAGTGGGCTATAGCCTCACAGTCCTTGAGGCTGGGAGGGTTCGGGGTTCTTGGCATGGAAATGGGTCAGTCTTTTGGCCGGTCCTCGTGTGCCCAGTGGGAGGCTACTGGTCGAAGCCTGCCCTAAAATGGCAAAAATGCCAGTTGGCGTGAAATAATCGCCGAGGGCAGTGGGCTATAGCCTTTGGTCATGAGGTTGGGTTTGGGTTGGGGCTCTTGCCATCGGAAATGGGTGGGAAGTCTTTTCGAGGTCCTCGTATGCCCGATGGGAGGCTACAGTCGAGAAGCACCGAAATGTGAAATGCTGTACTTGGCCATGGCCCGTGGAAATAGTCATGGGGCAGTGGGCTATAGCCTCACAGTCCATGAGGTTGGGGAGTGGGGTTCGGGGGTTCTTGGCATCGGAAATGGGTACAGTCTTTTTGGCGGTCCTCGTGTGCCCAGTGGGAGGCTACGGTCAGATGCCTGCCCTAAAATGGCAAGCGCCCAGTGTGATCGTGAAATAGTCACAAGGGCGGTGGGCTGTATAGCTGGTCCCTTGAGGGTTGGGGAGGGAGTTTGGGGCCTCTGGTTGTCGGAAATGGGTACAGTCTTTTCGAGGGTCCTCGTGTGCCCAGTGGGAGGCTACAGTCACAAGCACATACTAAAATGGCAAGAAATACCAGCCAGGCAACACGTGGAAATAGTCAAGGGCAGTGGGCTATAGCCTTTGGTCATGAGGGGGTTGGGGAGGGGTTTAGGGGCTCAGTGGTGAAATGGATACAATCTTTTCGAGGGTCCTCGTGTGACTTGATGGGAGGCTACGGTCAGAGCCTGCCCTAAAATGGCAAAAATGCCAGCGTGCGTGAAATAGTCAAGGCCGGTGGGCTATAGCCTGGTCATGAGGGGTTGGGGAGGGATTCGGGGGCTCAGTGCGTCGGAAATGGGTACAGTTTTCGAGAGTCCTCGTGTGCCCAGGTGGGAGGCTACAGTCAGAGGCCTGCCCTAAAATGGCAAAATGCTGGACAAAAGCGCGTTAAATAGTGACGAGGCGGTGGGCTATAGCCTTTGGTCCCATGAGGGTTTGGGCGGGGTTTAGGGGGCTCACAGTGGTCGAAAATGAGTCAGTCTTTTCGAGATGTCGTGTGTGCTTGATGGGAGGCTACGGTCAGAAGCCTGCCTAAAATGGGAAGACATGCCCTTGGCGCGCAATGAAATAATCGAGGCAGTGGGCTATAGCCTTTGGTCCTTGAGGGTTGGGGAGGAGTTCGGGGCTCTGGGCGTCCAAAATGGGTACAGTCTTTTCGAGGGTCCTCGTGTACCCGGTGGGAGGCTCTGTCGGAGCCTGCCCTAAAATGGCAAAAATGCCCAGCTGCATGTGGAAATAGTCACAGGCAGGTGGGCTATAGCCTTTGGTCCTTGAGGGTTGGGGAGGGGTTTCGGGGGCTCACAGTCGTGGGAAATGGGTACAGCCTTTCGAGAGTTCTCGTGTGCCAGGTGGGAGGCTCTACGGTCAGAGGCCTGCCCTAAAATGGCAAAAATGCCCATGACAAAGCGCGTTAAATAGTAACCCGAGGCGGTGGGCTATAGCCTTTAGTCCTTGAGGGTTTGGGCGGGGGTTTAGGGGCTCAGTGGTCGAAAATGGTCTGATCTTTCGAGGTCCTCGTGTGCCCAGTGGGAGGCCTACGGTCAGAGGCCTGCCCTAAAATGGTAGGAAATGCCAATGGCGCAGGCGAGAATAATCACAGGGCGGTGGGCAATAGCCTTTGTCCATGCGGGGGTTGGGAGGGATCAGGGGCTCAGTCGTCGGAAATGGGTACAGCCTTTTCGAGAGTCCTCGTGTGCCCAGTGGGAGGCTACGGTCAGAGGCCTGGCCTAAAATGGCAAAGAATACCCAGCGGCGCCGCGCGTGAAATAGTCACTGAGGCCGGTGGGCTATAGCCTTTGGTCCGCAGGGGTTGTGGAGGCGCGTCGAAAATGAGTACAGTCTTTTCGAGGGCCCTCGTGTGCCCAGTGGGAGGCTACGGTCAGAGGCCTGCCCTAAAATGGCAAGACATGCCAGTATGGCCATGGCGGAAATAGTCACCGAGGCGGTGGGCTATAGCCAGTCCCATGAGGGTTGGGAGGAAGTTACAGGGCTCTGGGCGTCGGAAATGGGTAGAGTCTTTTCGAGGGTCCTCGTGTGCCCGTGGGAGGCTACGGTCAAGCACGCCTAAAATAACAGAAATGCCCAGCAGCAGCGTGAAATAGTCCTAGGCCGGTGGGCTATAGTCTTTGCTCCTTGAGGGAGTTGGGGAGGGGTTCGGAGGTTACTGGGCGTCGGGAAATGGGTACAGTCGTTTGAGGTCTCGTGTGCCCAGAGGAGAGGCTCTGATCACAAAACGCCCTAAAATGGCAAGACATGCCAGTGGCGCGCGTCAAATAGTCATGCAAGGCGGTGGGCTATAGCCTTTGGTCCAGCGGGGTTGGGAGGGCGTTCGGGGCTCAGGCGTGGGAAATAAGTACAGTCTTTTGAGGGTCCTCGTGTACCCAGTGGGAGGCTACAGTCACAGGCCTGGCCTAAAATGGAAAGAAATGTCCAGCGTAGCGCGTGAAATAATCGGAGGCGGTGGGCTATAGCCTTTGGTCATGAGGGTTGGGAGGGGCGTTCGGGGGCTCTGAGTGTCAGAAATGAGTACAGTCTCTTCGAGGGTCCTCGTGAGCCCAGTGGGAGACTACTGATCAGAGGCCTGCCATTACAATGGCAAGAAATGCGCAGCAGCGTGAAATAGCCCAGGCGGTGGGCTAAAGCCTTTGGTCAGCAGGTTGGGGAGGGGGGTTCGGGGGCTTTGGGCGTCGGAAATAGGGCAATATTTTTGGTACTCATGCACCAGTGGAAGGCTACTGATCGAGGCCTGCCCTAAGATGGCAAGAAATGTACAGCCAGCGTGCGTGAAATAATTCGCCGAGGCGGTGGGCTATGTACGTTGGTTGTGAGGGGTTGGGGAGGCGTTAAGGGGGCTCTGAGGCGTCAAAATGGGTACAGATCTTTTCGAGGTCTCGTGTACCCGGAGGGAGGCTACGGTCAGGCACTGCCTAAAATGGCAAGAAATGCCAGCCAGCGGGAAATAATCAAGGGCGGTGGGCGATATGCTTTGGTCCATGAGGGGTTTGAGAGGTTTAGGGCTCTGGTGGTGAAAATGAGTACAGTCTTTTCGAGGTCCTCGTGTGCCCAGTGGGAGGCTACGGTCGAGGCCTGCCTAAAATGGTGAAATGCCAAGCGGCGCAGCGCCTTGGCAATAGTCACCAAGGCCGGTGGGCTATAACCTTTGGTCCTTGAGGGTTGGGAAGGGGTTTCAGAGGGCTCAGTCGTCGGAAATGGAGTGCAGATTTTGTCGAGGTCTCGTGTGCCCAGTGGGAGGCTACTGGTCAGGAGGCACAGCCTAAAATGGCAAAGAATACCAGGCGCTGCGCGTGAAATAGTCACGAGGCGGTGGGCTACTGCTGGTCATGAGGTTGTGGGCGCGTCGGGAAATGGAGTACAGTCTTTTCGAGGTCTCGTGTGCCCGTGGGAGGCTCAGTCAGAGGCCTGCTCTAAAATGGCAAGAAATGCCCAGTGGCCTTGAGAAATAATCACCGAGGCGGTGGGCTGTGCTGGTCCATGAGGATTGGGAGGAGTGTTTGAGCTCTGGTCATGGAAATGGGTACAGTCTTTCGAGGGTCCTCGTGTGCCCAGTGGGAGGCTACGGTCAGGCACGGCCTAAAATGGCAAAGAATACCCAGTGGCGCAGTCGTGAAATAGTCACGAGGCGGTGGGCTATATAGCCTGGTCATGAGGGGTTGGGGAGGCGCGTCGGAAATGGGTACAGTCTTTTGAGGGTGTCGTGTGCCAGTGGGAGGCTACGGTCAAGCCTGCCTAAAATGGGAAGACATGCTCCATGGCGCAGCGCGTGAAATAATCGCCGAGGCCCGGTGGGCTATAGCCTTTGGTCCATGAGGGGTTGGGGAGGGAGTTCGGGGGCTCTGGGCGTCAAGTGGTACTGATCTTTTCGAGGTCCTCGTGTACCCAGTGGGAGGCTACGGTCGAGGCCTGCCCTAAAATGGCAAGAAATACCCAGTGCATGTGCGGAAATAGTCACCAAGGCGGTGGGCTATGCTGGTCATGAGGGGTTGGGAGGGTTTCGGGGCTCACAGTCGTCGGAAATGGGTACAACCTTTTGAGAGTTCTCGTGTGCCCGGTGGGAGGCTACGGTCAGAGGCACTGCCTAAAATGGCAAAAATGCTTAGCCAGGCGCGTGGGAAATAATTACCGAGGCGGTGGGCTATACTGGTCCATGAGGGGTTGGGGAGGCGCGTCGGGAAATGGGTACAGTCTTTTGAGGGGTGTAATCGTGTGCCCGGTGGGAGGCTACGGTCGAAGCTGCCCTAAAATGGGAAGACATGCCCCTTGGCAGCAGCGTGAAATAATCGCCAGCGCGGTGGGCTATAGCCTTTGGTCCAGCGGGGTTGGGAGGGAGTTCGGGGGCTCGGGCGTCCAGAAATGGGTACAGTCTTTCGAGGGTCCTCGTGTACCCAGTGGGAGGCTCTGATCAGGCCTGCCAAAATGGCAAGGAATGCCAGCTGCATGGCCTAGCGGAAATAGTCACCAGGCAGGTGGGCTATGTGCCCCAGTCCCTTGAGGGGTTGGGAGGGGTTTCGGGGCTCAGTGCGTGGGAAATGGGTACAGCAACCGAGTCCTCGTGTACCCAGTGGGAGGCTAGTCAGGAGGCTGGCCTAAAATGGCAAAGAATACCAGTGGCGCCGTGAAATAGTCAGCAGGTGGGCTATAGCCTTGGTCACTTGAGGGGTTGTGAGCCAGCGTCGAAAATGGGTACAGTCTTTTCGAGGCCCTCGTGTGCCCAGGTGGGAGGCTACGGTCAGAGGCACTAAAATGGCAAAAATGCCAATGGCCTTGTGGGAAATAGTCGCCGAGGCCGGTGGGCTGAATCCTTTGGTCCGCGTGGGTTGGGGAGGGGGGTTTGGGGGCTCTGGGCGTCGGAAATGGGTACTGTCTTTTCGAAGGGTCTCGTGTGCCCAGTGGGAGGCTACGGTTTGAGGCCTGCCCTAAAATGACAAGAAATGCCAGGCCTGGCGTGAAATAGTCACGAGGGCGGTGGGCTAAAGTCTTTGCTCAGCAGGAGTTGGGAGGGTTCGGAGGTTACAGGCGTGGAAATGGGTGCAGTCTTTTGAGGTCTCGTGTACCCAGTGGGAGGCTACAGTCAGAGCCTGCACATAAAATGGCAAGACATGCCCAAGCTTGGCGCAGCGTGAAATAGTTAGGGGCCGGTGGGCTATAGCCTTTGGTCCATGCGGGGTTGGGAGGGGCGTTGGGGCTCACAGGTGTCGGAAATAGTACAGTCTTTTGAGGGTCCTCGTGTGCCCATTGGGAGGCTACGGTCAGAGCACATGCCTAAAATGGCAAGAAATGCCAATGCGCAGTCAGGGAAATAGTCACAAGGGCGGATTGGGCTATACTGGTCCATGAGGGGTTGGGGAGGGGTTTAGGGGGCTCTGGTCGTGAAAGTGGGTACAGTCATTTCGAGGTCCTCATGTGCTTGATGGCAGGCTCTGATCAGGCCTCGCCTAAAATTGCAAAAATACCCAGTGACGCATGTGTGAAATAATCACCAAGGCCGGTGGGGTATAAGCTTTGGACCTTGAGGGGTTGAAGAGGGGTTTAGGGGCTCACAGTGGGTGAAAATCAAGTACAGTCTTTTCGAGGGTCCTTGTGTGTGCCAGTGGGAGGCTCTGATCGAGGCTGCTCTAAATGGCAAGAAATGCCAGTATGTGCAGGGAAATAGTCAAGGCCGGTGGGCTATGTGCTGGTCATGAGGGGTTGTGGAAGCCGTCGAAAATGAGTACAGTCTTTTGAGGGCCCTCGTGTGCCAGTGGGAGGCTCTGATCAGAGGCCTGCCCTAAAATGGCAAGAAATGCCAGTGTGCCAGGAAATAGTCACCGAGGCGGTGGGCTATGTGCCCCAGTCCTTGAGGGGTTGGGGAGGAAGTTACAGGGGCTCACAGGCGTCGGAAATGGGTAGAGTCTTTTCGAGGGTCCTCGTGTGCGGGGTGGGCGGCTACGGTCAGAGGCCTGCCTAAAATGGCAAGAAATGTCCAGCCAGTAGCGTGAAATAATCATGGGCCGGTGGGCTATTGCCTTGGGTCCGGGGGGTTTGGGGTGGGGCGTTGGGGGGCTCTGGGTGTCGGAAATGGGTACAGTCTTTTCGAGGGTCCTCGTGTGCCCAGTGGGAGGCTACGGTCAGAGGCCTGCCCTAAAATGGCAAGAAATGCCCAGCAGTAGCAGTCAGGAAATAGTCACGAGGCAGTGGGCTATGTGCCCCAGTCCCATGAGGGGTTGGGAGGGTTTGAGTGTCTGGTCGTCGGAAATGGGTACAGTCATTTCGAGGGTCCTCATGTGCCCAGTGGGAGGCTACGGTCAGAGGCCTCGCCTAAAATGGCAAAAAATACCAAGCCTTGGCGTGAAATAATCCACAGGCGGTGGGGTATAGCCTTTGGACATGAGGGGTTGAAGAGGGGTTTAGGGGCTCTCAGTGGTGAAAATCAATCTGATCTTTTGAGGGTCCTTGTGTGCCAGTGGGAGGCCTACGGTCAGGAGGCCTGCTCTAAAATGGCAAGAAATGCCAGTGGCCTTGTGCGGAAATAGTCACCGAGGCAGTGGGCTATAACTGCTGGTCCATGAGGGGTTGTGGAAGCGTCGAAATAGTCTGATCTTTTGAGGGCCCTCGTGTGATGGGAGGCTACGGTCAGAGGCCTGCCTAAAATGGCAGAAAATGCCAATGGCGCGGAAATAGTCACCGAGGCAGGTGGGCTATAACTTTGGTCCCTTGAGGGTTGGGGAGGGGTTTCGGGGTTACTGCAGTGTCGGAAATGGGTACAGTCTTTTGAGTGTCCTCGTGTGTCGATGGGGCCTTCTGGTCGAGGCAGGCCTAAAATGGCAAAAATGCCAATGGCCAGCGTGCGTGAAATAAATCACAGGGCGGTGGGCTATAAGCCTGGTCCATGAGGTTGGGGAGGCGGTTTAGGGGGCTACTGGTTGTCGAAATGGAGTCAGTCTTTTCGAGGGTCTCGTGTGCTTGATGGGAGGCTCTTTGTGGGAAGCACACCTAAAATGGCAAGAAATACCAATGACTTGTGGCGTGAAATATTCACCAGGCCGGTGGGCTATAATATGAGTCATGAGGGGTTGGGAGGGGTTTAGGGGCTCACAGTGGTCGGAAATGGGTCTTGTCTTTTCGAGGTCCTCGTGTGCCCAGATGGGAGGCTACGGTCGAGGCCTGCCCTAAATTGTGGCAAGAGATGCCCAGTGTGGCGTGAAATAAGTCGCCAAGCGGCGGGCTATGTGCTGGTCCATGGGCGTTGGGGTTGGGGTTCGGGTGCTCCGGCGTGGAAATGGGTAAAAGTCTTTGAGGTTCTCGTGTGCCCAGTGGGAGGATCTGATCAGAGGCACTGGCCTAAAATGGCAAAAGAATACCCAGGCCTTGCGCGTGAAATAGTCACCGAGGCGGTGGGCTATAACTTTAGTCCATGAGGGTTAGAGGGGCAGCGTCGGGAAATGGAGTCTGATCTTTTCGAGGTGTCGTGTGTGCCCGTGGGAGGCTACGGTCAAGCCTGCCTAAAATGGGAGAAGACATGCTTGTGGCCAGCGCGTGAAATAATCATGAGGCCGATTAGCTCTGACCTTTGGTCCGCGGGGGTTGGGGGGGGTTCGGGGGCTCTGGGCGTCGGAAATGGGTACAGTACTTTCGAGGGTCCTCGTGTACCCAGTGGGAGGCTACGGTCAAAACCCTGCCCTAAAATGGCAAGAAATGTCCAGCGGCGCAGCGCGTGAAATAGTCGCCGAGGCCGGTGGGCTATAGCCTTTGGTCCGCGGGGGTTGGGGAGGGGCGTTCGGTGGCTCTGGGTGTCGGAAATGAGTACAGTCTTTTCGAGGGTCCTCGTGTGCCCATTGGGAGGCTACGGTCAGAGGCCTACCCTAAAATGGCAAGAAATGCCCAGCGGCGCAGTGCGGGAAATAGTCACCGAGGCCGGTGGGCTATAGCCTTTGTTCCGCGGGGGTTGGGGAGGGAGTTTCGGGGGCTCTGGTTGTCGGAAATGGGTACAGTCTTTTCGAGGGTCCTCGTGTGCCCAGTGGGAGGCTACGGTCAGAAGCCTGCCCTAAAATGGCAAGAAATACCAGCAGCTGGCGCGTCAAATAATCAGCAAGGCGGTGGGCTATAAGCCTTTGGTCATGAGGGTTGGGGAGGCGGGTTTAGAGGCTCAGTGCGTCGAAAATGGGTACAGTCTTCGAGGTTCCTCGTGTGCTTGATGGCAGGCTACGGTCAGAAGCACTGCCCTAAATAACAGAAATGCCAAGCGCGCAGCGTCGAATAGTCATGGGGCCGGTGGGCTATAGCCTTTGGTCCATGAGGGTTGGGAAGGTGTTTGGGGGCTCGGTGCGTCGGGAAATGGGTACAGCCTTTTCGGCCGGTCCTAGTGATGGGAGGCTCTTGTCAAGCCTGCTAAAATGTGAAGACATGCCAGCCAGTATGGCGTGAAATAATCATGAGGCGGTGGGCTATAGCCTTTGGTCATGAGGGTTGGAGTAGGGGGTTAAGGGGCTCAGCTGTCAGGAAATGGGTAAAGTCTTTTCGAGGGTTCTCGTATGCCCAGTGGGAGGCTACGGTCAGAAGCCTGCCCCAAAATGGCAAGAAATATCCAGTGGCCTTGGCCGCGTGAAATAGTTCTTAGGGCGGTGGGCTATAGCCTCCTGGTCCCTTGAGGTTGGGAGGAGTTCGGGGGTTCTTGGGATCAGAAATGGGTACAGTCTTTTTGACGGTCCTCGTGTGCCCAGTGGGAGGCTACGGTCAGAAGCCTGCCCTAAAATGGCAAGAAATGCCCAGGGGCGCAGCGCGTGAAATAGTCGCCGAGGCCGGTGGGCTATAGCCTCTCGTCCGCGGGGGTTGGGGAGGGGCGTTCGGGGACTCTGGGCGTCGGAAATGGGTACAGTCCTTTCGAGGGTCCTCGTGTGCCCAGTGGGAGACTACGGTCAGAAGCCTACCCTAAAATGGCAAGAAATGTCCCACGGCGGAGCGCGCGAAATAGTCTCCAAGCCCGGTGGGCTATAGCCTTTGGTCCGCGGGGGTTGGGGAGGGGGGTTCGGGGGTTCTTGGCATCGGAAATGGGTACAGACTTTTTGACGGTCCTCGTGTGCCCAGTGGGAGGCTACGGTCAGAAGCCTGCCCTAAAATAACAAAATGCCAATGGCGCGTGAAATAATCGCCAAAGGCAGTGAGCTATATGCTGGTCCTTGAGGGTTGGGAGGGGTTTCGAAGTGCAGTCGTCGGAAATGGGTACAGTCATTTCGAGGGTCCTCATGTGCTTGATGGGAGGCTACGGTCAGAGGCCTCGCCTAAAATGGCAAAAATACCAGGCTGGCCGTGGAAATAGTCAAAGGCCGGTGGGGTATAGCCTTTGGACATGCGGGGGTTGAAGAGGGGTTTAGGGGCTCAGTGCGTGAAAATCAGTACAGTCTTTTCGAGGTCCTTGTGTGCCCAATGGGAGAGCTACTGATCAGATGCCTGCTCTAAAAATGGCAAGAAATACCCAGCGGCCTTGCGAAATAATCACCGGGCAGTGGGCTATAGCCTTTGGTCAGAGGTTGGGGAGGGGTTTGAGGGTTACAGTGCGTCGGAAATGGGTACAGTCTTTTGAGTGTCTCGTGTGTCAGTGGGGCCTTCTGGTCAGAGGGCAGGCCTAAAATGGCAAAAAATGCTTAGCCAGCGCGTGAAATCGTCACAGGCAGTGGGCTATAACTGGTCCATGAGGTTGGGAGGCGGTTTAGGGGCTCTGGTTGTCGAAAATGGGTACAGATCTTTTCGAGGGTCCTCGTGTGCCTTGATGGGAGGCTCTTGTCAGAAGCACTGCCTAAAATGGCAAGAAATACCCAGCCTTGGCCGCGTGAAATATTCACAGGCAGTGGGCTATAGCCACTAGTCCTTGAGGGGTTGGGGAGGGGTTTAGGGGGCTCACAGTGGTGGGAAATGGTCTTGTCTTTTCGAGGGTCCTCGTGTGCCAGTGGGAGGCTACAGTCAGGCACTGCCTAAATTGGCAAGAGATGCCAGTGCGCAGCGTGAAATAATCATGAGGCCGTGAGGCTATATGCTTTGGTCCATGGGCGTTGGGGTTGGGGTTCGGGTGCTCGGCGTCGGAAATGGGTAAGAAGTCTTTTGAGGTTCTCGTGTGTGCCAGTGGGAGGATCACGGTCGAGAGGCACAGCCTAAAATAGCAAGAATACCCAGTGGCGCGTGAAATAATCACCGAGGCGGTGGGCTATAGCCTTTAGTCCATGAGGGTTGGGGGCCTTGTCGGAAATGGAGTGCAGTCTTTTCAAAGGGTCGTGTGTGCCCAGTGGGAGGCTACGGTCAAGCCTGCCTAAAATGGGAAGACATACTTGTGGCCTTGGCCTCGGTGAAATAATCGCCGAGGCCGATTAGCTCTGACCTTTGGTCAGCGGGGGTTGGGGAGTTCGGGGGGCTCTACAGGCGTCGGAAATGGGTACTGATGCTTCTGAGGTCCTCGTGTACCCAGTGGGAGGCTCTGATCAAAACCCTGCCCTAAAATGGCAAGAAATGTCAATGCCAGTAGCCGCGTGAAATAGTCGCCGAGGCCGGTGGGCTATAGCCTTTGGTCCGCGGGGGTTGGGGAGGGGCGTTCGGTGGCTCTGGGTGTCGGAAATGAGTACAGTCTTTTCGAGGGTCCTCGTGTGCCCATTGGGAGGCTACGGTCAGAGGCCTACCCTAAAATGGCAAGAAATGCCAGTGTGCAGTCACGGAAATAGTCCCCGAGGCCGGTGGGCTATAGCCTTTGTTCCGCGGGGGTTGGGGAGGGAGTTTCGGGGGCTCTGGTTGTCGGAAATGGGTACAGTCTTTTCGAGGGTCCTCGTGTGCCCAGTGGGAGGCTACGGTCGAAACACGCCTAAAATGGCAAAAATACCAAGCGGTAGCGCGTCAAATAATCGCCGAGGCGGTGGGCTATGTGCTGGTCCCATGAGGGTTGGGGAGCCAGGTTTAGGGGCTCACAGTGCGTCGAAAATGGGTACAGTCTTTTCGGGGTTCCTCGTGTGCCTTGATGGCGAGGCTACGGTCGGAAGCACATGCCCTAAAATGGCAAGAAATGCCAAGCGCAGCCAGCGTCAAATAATCGCCGAGGCAGGTGGGCTATAGGCTTTGGTCATGCGGGGTTGGGAAAAGGTGTTTGGAGCTCACAGTGCGTCGGAAATGGGTACAGCCACCGTGCCAGTCTAGTGTGTGATGGGAGGCTCTTGTCAGGCCTGCCCTAAAATAACAAGACATGCCATGTGCAGCGTGAAATAGTCATGAGGGGCGGTGGGCTATATGCTGGTCCTTCGGGGTTGGGTGGGGGTTAGAGGGCTCGGCTGTCGGAAATGGGTAAGGTCTTTTCGAGGTTCTCGTATGCCCGATGGGAGGCTCGGTCAGGCCTGCCCAAAATCAAAAAAATACCCAGTGGCCTTGTGCGTGAAATAGTTCTGCAAGGCCGGTGGGCTATAGCCTCTGGTCCCTTGAGGGGTTGGGGAGGAGGGTTCAGAGGTTCTTGGGATCAGAAATGGGTGAGTCTTTTGGCCGGTCCTCGTGTGCCAGTGGGAGGCTACGGTCAAGCCTGCCTAAAATGGCAAAGAATGCCCAGGGGCGCAGCGCGTGAAATAGTCGCCGAGGCCGGTGGGCTATAGCCTTTCGTCCGCGGGGGTTGGGGAGGGGCGTTCGGGGGCTCTGGGCGTCGGAAATGGGTACAGTCCTTTTGAGGGTCCTCGTGTGCCCAGTGGGAGACTACGGTCAGAAGCCTACCCTAAAATGGCAAGAAATGTCCACAGTGAGCCTTGAAATAGTCTCAAGCCGGTGGGCTACTGTAGCCTTTGGTCCCAGGGGGTTGGGGAGGGGGTTCGGGGTTTCTTGGCATCGGAACTGGGTACAGTCTTTTAGCCCAGTCCTCGTGTGTGCCCAGTGGGAGGCTGGTCAGAAGCACAGCCTAAAATGGCAAGAAATGCCAATGGCGCCTTAGCGTGATGAGAAATAATGAGGCAGCCTGGGCTAATGCTGATCATGAGGGTTGGGTTTGGGTTCGGGGGCTCTTGCCATCGGAAATGGGTAGAGAGTCTTTTGAGGTCCTCGTATGCCAGTGGGAGGCCTACGGTCAGAAGCACACCCAAAATAGCAAGAAATGCCAGTGGCGCAGCCAACGTGAAATAATCGCCGAGCCGGTGGGCTATAACCTCACAGTCCATGAGGGGTTGGGAGTGATTCGGGGGTTGAGAGTTCTTAGCATCGGAAATGGAGTGCAATCTTTGCGGTCCCTCGTGTGCCCAGTGGGAGGCTAAGGTCAGGAGCCTGCCCTAAGATGGCAGAAGCGCCCAGTGAGGCAGTCACGTGAAATAGTCACCAAGGCCGGTGGGCTATAGCCCCAGTCCTTGAGGGGTTGGGAGGGAGTTTGAGGCTCACGGTTGTCGGAAATGGGTACAGTCTTTTCGAGGTCCTCGTGTACCCAGTGGGAGGCTCTGGTCAAGCCTGCCCTATGGCAAAAGAAATGCCAAGCGGGCGCAGCGTCAAATAATCGCCCGAGGCGGTGGGCTATAGCCTTTGGTCCAGCGGGGTTGGGAAGGTGTTTGAGCTCACGAGTCGTAAATGGGTACAGTCCTTTCGAGGCTCCTAGTGTGCCCAGTGGGAGCTCTTGTCAGGAAGCCTGCCTAAAATGGCAAGACATGCTTGTGCGTGAAATAGTCGCCGAGGCCGGTGGGCTATAGCCTTTGGTCCGCGGGGGTTGGGTAGGGGGTTCGGGGGCTCTGGCTGTCGGAAATGGGTAAAGTCTTTTCGAGGGTTCTCGTATGCCCAGTGGGAGGCTACGGTCAGAAGCCTGCCCCAAAATGGCAAGAAATACCCAGCGGCGCAGCGCGTGAAATAGTCGCCGAGGCCGGTGGGCTATAGCCTCTGGTCCGCGGGGGTTGGGGAGGGGGGTTCGGGGGTTCTTGGCATCAGAAATGGGTACAGTCTTTTTGACGGTCCTCGTGTGCCCAGTGGGAGGCTACGGTCAGAAGCCTGCCCTAAAATGGCAAGAAATGCCCAGCGGCGCAGCGCGTGAAATAGTCGCCGAGGCCGGTGGGCTATAGTCCATGAGGGGTTGGGAGAGGCGTTCGGGGCTCAGGCGTCGGAAATGGGTACAGTCTTCTGATGGTCCTCAGTTACCCAGTGGGAGGCTACGGTCAAGCCTGCCTAAAATAACAAGACATGCCCAGTGCGCAGCGCGTGAAATAGTCAAGGCGGTGGGCTATAATGCTGGTCCATGAGGGGTTGGGGAGGGGGTTTGGGGCTCTGAGTCAAATGGGTACAGTATTTTAGAGGGTCCTCGTGTGCCCAGTGGGAGGCTACGGTCAGAGGCCTGCCCTAAAATGGCAAGAAACACCCAGCGGCGCAGCGCGTGAAATAGTCACCGAGGCCGGGGGCTATAGCCTTTGGTCCGCGGGGGTTGGGGGGGTTTTAGGGGGCTCTGGTCGTCGAAAATGGGTACAGTCTTTTCGAGGGTCCTCGTGTACGCAGTGGGAGGCTACGGTCAGAAGCCTACCCTAAAATGGCAAGAAATGCCAATGGCGTGAAATGTCATGCCGATGCGGTGGGCTATAGCCTTTGGTCATGAGGTTGGGAGGGGCGTTCGGGGCTCAGGCGTGGAAATGGGTACCGTCTTTTCGAGGGTCCTCGTGTGCCCAGTGGGAGGCTCTGGTCAGAAGGCTGCCCTAAAATGGCAAGAAATGCTTAGCCAGCGTGTGAAATAGTTAGGGCCGGTGGGCTATATGTGCTAGTCCACGGGGTTGAGGAGGGGGTTTCGGGGGCTCTGGTCGTCAGAAATGGGTACAGTCTTTTAGCAGTTCCTCGTGTGCCCAGTGGGAGGGTACGGTCAGAGGCCTGCCCTAAAATGGCAAAAAATGCCCAGCGGCACAGCGCGTGAAATGGACACCTAGGCCGGTGGGTTATAGCCTTTGGTCCGCGGGGGTTGGGGAGGGGGTTTAGGGGGCTCACGGTGTGAAATGGGTCTGTCTTTTGAGGTCCTCGTGTGCCCAGTGGGAGGCCTACGGTCAGGCCTGCCCTAAAATGGCAAAAATGCCAGTAGCCGTGAAATAGTCACCGAGGCGGTGGGCTACAGCCTTTGGTCCTTGAGGGTTGGGAGGCGGTTTGAGGGGCTCAGTGGTCGTGAAATGGGTCTGATCTTTTCGAGGGTCCTCGTGTGCCCAGTGGGAGGGAGTCAGTCGAGGCCTGCCCTAAAATGGCAAAAATACCAGTGGCGCAGCGCGTGAATTAGTCATGAGGCCGGTGGGCTATGTGCTGGTCGCGGGGTTGGCGAGGGGTTTAAGGGCTCTGGTGGTCGAGAAATGGGTACAGATCTTTGAGGGTCCTCGTGTGCCCGGTGGGAGGCTCGGTCAGGCCTGACCAAAATGGCAAAAATGCCCAGCGCGTATGGCGTGAAATAGTCACCGAGGCGGTGGGCTATAGCCTTTGGTCCGCGTGGGTTGGGAGGAAGTTACAGGGCTCACAGGCGTCGGAAATGGGTACTGATCTTTTCGAGGGTCCTCGTGTGGCCGTGGGAGGCTGATTCAGAAGCCTGCCTAAAATGGCAAGAAATGCCAGCTGACGCAGCACGTGAAATAATCGCCGAGGCCGGTGGGCTATAGCCTTTGGTCCGCGAGGGGTTGGGGAGGCGGTTCGGGGCTCTGGTCATCGAGAAATGGGTCTGATCTTTTGAGGGTTCTCGTGTGCCCAGATGGGAGGAGTGCAGTCAGGCCTGCCCTAAAATGGCAAAAATGCCATGGCCAGCAGCGTGAAATAGTCACCAAGGGCAGGTGGGCTATATGCTGGTCATGAGGGGTTGAGGAGGGGTTTAGGGGCTCGGTCGTCGAAAATGGGTACAGTCTTTTGAGGGGTCCTCGTGTGCCCGATGGGAGGCTACGGTCAGAGGCACTGCCTAAAATTGCAACAAATACCAGCCAGCAGCGTGAATTAGTCAAGCAGGCCGGTGGGCTATAGCCTTTGGTCCGGGGTCGGGGATGCGGTTTAAGGGGCTCAGTCGTCGTGAAATGGGTGCAGTCTTTTGAGGGTCTCGTGTGCCCAGATGGGAGGCTACGATCATAGGCACACCTAAAATGGCAAGAAATACCAATGGCCGTGCGATGAAAGCGATCATGCCGAGGCAGTGGGCTATAGCCTTTGGTCATGAGGGTTGGCGAGGGAAGTTACGGGGCTCTGGCGTCGGAAATGGGTGATCTTTTCGAGGGTCCTCGTGAGCCCAGTGGGAGGCTAAGTTCAGAAGCCTGCCCAAAAAGGGGAAGAAATGACCATAGGCGCAGCGCGTGAAATAGTCAACGAGGCCGGTGGGCTATAGCCTTTGGTCCGCGGGGGTTGGCGAGGGGGTTTAAGGGGCTCTGGTCGTCAGAAATGGGTACAGTCTTTTTGAGGGTCCTCGTGTGCCCAGTGGGAGGCTACGGTCAGAGGCCTGCCCTAAAATGGCAAAAAATGCCCAGCGGCGCAGCGCGTGAAATAGTCACCGAGGCCGGTGGGCTATAGCCTTTGGTCCGCGGGGGTTGAGGAGGGGGTTTAGGGGGCTCTGGTCGTCGAAAATGGGTACAGTCTTTTCGAGGGTCCTCGTGTGCCCAGTGGGAGGCTACGGTCAGAGGCCTGCCCTAAAATGGCAAGAAATACCCAGCGGCGCAGCGCGTGAATTAGTCAACGAGGCCGGTGGGCTATAGCCTTTGGTCCGCGGGGGTCGGGGATGGGGTTTAAGGGGCTCTGGTCGTCGGAAATGGGTACAGTCTTTTCGAGGGTCCTCGTGTGCCCAGTGGGAGGCTACGATCAGAGGCCTGCCTAAAATGGCAAGAAATACCCAGCGGCGCAGCGCGTGAAACGATCGCCGAGGCCGGTGGGCTATAGCCTTTGGTCCGCGGGGGTTGGCGAGGGAAGTTCTGGGGCTCTGGGCGTCGGAAATGGGTACAGTCTTTTCGAGGGTCCTCGTGTGCCCAGTGGGAGGCTACGGTCAGAAGCCTGCCCTAAAATGGCAAGAAATACCCAGCGGCGCAGCGCGTGAATTAGTCAACGAGGCCGGTGGGCTATGTGCCTTTGGTCATGCAGGGGTCGGGGATGCGGTTTAAGGGGCTCACAGTGGTGGAAATGGGTGCAGTCTTTTCGGGGTCCTCGTGTGCCAGTGGGAGGCTACTGATCAGGCACTGCCTAATATGGCAAGAAATACCCAGCCCGCATGGCAGTGAAGCAATCGCCCGAGGCGGTGGGCTATAGCCTTTGGTCCATGAGGGTTAGCGAGGAAGTTCTGAGGGCTCTGCAGCGTCGTAAATGGGTGCAGTCTTTTCGAGGGTCCTCGTGTGCCGATGGGAGGCTCGGTCAAAGCCTGCCCTAAAATGGCAAGAAATGCCAATGGCCGCGTGAAATAGTCACCAAGGCGGTGGGCTATAGCCTTTGGTCCCATGAGGGGTTGGGGAGGGCGTTCAGGCTCAGGCGTCGGAAATGGGTACAGTCTTTTCGAGGGTCCTCGTGTGCCCAGTGGGAGGCTACGGTCAGAGGCCTGCCCTAAAATGGCAAGAAATACCCAGCGGCGCAGCGCGTGAAACGGTCGCCGAGGCCGGTGGGCTAAAGCCTTTGGTCCGCGGGAGTTGGGGAGGGAAGTTCTGGGGCTCTGGGCGTTGGAAATGGGTACAGTCTTATCGAGGGTCCTCGCGTGCCCAGTGGGAGGCTACGGTCAGAACCCTGCCCTAAAATGGTAAGAAATGCCCAGCGGCGCAGCGCGTGAAATAGTCGCCGAGGCCGATGGGCTATAGCCTTTGGTCCGCGGGGGTTGGGGAGGGTGTTTCGGGGGCTCTGGTCGTCGGAAATGGGTACAGTCTTTTCGAGGGTCCTCGTGTGCCCAGTGGATGGGTACGGTCAGAGGCCTGCCCTAAAATGGCAAAAAATGCCCAGCGGCGCAGCGCGTGAAATAGTCACCGAGGCCGGTGGGCTAAAGCCTTTGGTCCGCGGGGGTTGGGGAGGGAAGTTACAGAGGGCTCACAGGCGTCGGAAATGGGTACAGTCTTTTCGAGGGTCCTCGCGTGCCCAGTGGGAGGCTACGGTCAGAACCCTGCCCTAAAATGGTAAGAAATGCCCAGCGGCGCAGCGCGTGAAATAGTCGCCGAGGCCGGAGGGCTATAGCCTTTTGTCCGCGGGGGTTGGGGAGGGGGTTTAGGGGGCTCTGGTCGTCAAAAATGGGTACAGTCTTTTCGAGGGTCCTCGTGTGCCCAGTGGGAGGCTACAGTCAGAAGCCTGCCCTAAAATGGTAAGAAATGTCTAGCGGCGAAGCGCGTGAAATAGTCGCCGAGGCCGGTGGGCTATAGCCTTTGGTCCGCGGGGGTTGGGGAGGGGGTTTCGGGGGCTCTGGTCGTCAGAAATGGGTACAGTCTTTTCGAGGGTCCTCGTGTGCCCAGTGGGAGGCTACGGTCATAGGCCTGCCCTAAAATGGCAAGAAATGCCCAGCGGCGCAGCGCGTGAAATGGTCGCCGAGGCCGGTGGGCTATGTGCTGGTCCTTGAGGGTTGGGAGGAAGTTACAGGGGCTCTGGGCGTGGGAAATGGAGTACAGTCTTTTGAGGGTCCTCGTGTGCCCGGTGGGAGGCTCGGTCAGAAGCCTGCCCTAAAATGAGAAATGCCAGGCGCAGCGGGTGAAATACTCGCCGAGGCGGTGGGCTATAGCCTTTGGTCCTCGGGGTTGGGGAGGCGGTTTGAGGGGCTCACAGTCGTCGAGAAATGGAGTCTGATCTTTTCGAGGTCCCTCGTGTGCCCAGTGGGAGGCTATGGTCAAGCCTGCCACTAAAATGGCAAAAATGCCAGTGGCCAGCGTGCGCGTGAAATAGTCACCGAGGCCGGTGGGCTATAGCCTTTGGTCCGCGGGGGTTGAGGAGGGGGTTTAGCGGGCTCTGGTCGTCGAAAATGGGTACAGTCTTTTCGAGGGTCCTCGTGTGCCCAGTGGGAGGCTACGGTCAGAAGGCTGCCCTAAAATGGCAAGAAATACACAGCGGCGCAGCGCGTGAAATAGTTAACAAGGCCGGTGGGATATAGCCTTTGGTCCGCGGGGGTTGGCGAGGGGGTTTAAGGGGCTCTGGTCGTCAGAAATGGGTACAGCCTTTTTGAGGGTCCTCGTGTGCCCAGTGGGAGGCTACGGTCAGAAGCCTGCCCTAAAATGGCAAGAAATGCCCAGCGGCGCAGCGCGTGAATTAGTCAACGAGGCCGGTGGGCTATAGCCTTTGGTCCGCGGGAGTCGGGGATGGGGTTTAAGGGGCTCTGGTCGTCGGAAATGGGTACAGTCTTTTCGAGGGTCCTCGTGTGCCCAGTGGGAGGCTACGATCAGAGGCCTGCCTAAAATGGCAAGAAATACACAGCGGCGCAGCGCGTGGAACGATCGCCGAGGCCGGTGGGCAATAGCCTTTGGTCCGCGGGGGTTGGCGAGGGAAGTTCTGGGGCTCTGGGCGTCGTAAATGGGTACAGTCTTTTCGAGGGTCCTCGTGTGCCCAGTGGGAGGCTCTGGTCAGAAGCCTGCCCTAAAATGGCAAGAAATACCAAGCGGCGTGAAATAATCACCAGGCGGTGGGCTATAGAGCTTTGGTCCTTGAGGGGTTGGGGGCCAGCGTCGGAAATGGGTCTACAGTCTTTTCGAGGGTGTCGTGTGCCCGATGGGAGGCTACGGTCAAGCCTGCCCTAAAATGGGAAGACATGCATGGCGCAGCCGTGAAATAATCGCCGAGGCCGATTAGCTCTCAGCCTTTGGTCCATGAGGGTTAGGGGGTTCGGGGGCTCTGGGCGTCGGAAATGGGTACAGTACTTTCGAGGGTCCTCGTGTACCCAGTGGGAGGCTACGGTCAAAACCCTGCCCTAAAATGGCAAGAAATGTCCAGCGCGTATGGTGCGTGAAATAATCATGGGGCGGTGGGCTATAGCCTTTGGTCCCATGAGGGTTGGGAGGGGCGTTCGGTGGCTCTGGGTGTCGGAAATGAGTACAGTCTTTTCGAGGGTCCTCGTGTGCCCATTGGGAGGCTACGGTCAGAGGCCTACCCTAAAATGGCAAGAAATGCCCAGCGGCGCAGAGCGGGAAATAGTCACCGAGGCCGGTGGGCTATAGCCTTTGTTCCGCGGGGGTTGGGGAGGGAGTTTCGGGGGCTCTGGTTGTCGAAAATGGGTACAGTCATTTCGAGGGTTCTCGTGTAACCAGTGGCAGGCTACGGTCAGAAGCCTGCCCTAAAATGGCAAGAAATGCCAAGCGGCGCAGCGCGTCAAATAAGTCATGAGCGGTGGGCTA
Source organism: Citropsis articulata (assembly GCA_030449925.1). Lineage (NCBI taxonomy): Eukaryota > Viridiplantae > Streptophyta > Magnoliopsida > Sapindales > Rutaceae > Citropsis > Citropsis articulata. The sequence goes on from JASUUH010000169.1 coordinate 348,857, forward strand.
TAGCCTTTGGTCCATGAGGTTGGGGAAGGTGTTTCGGGGGCTCTGGTCGTCGGAAATGGGTACAGTCTTTTCGAGGGTCCTAGTGTGCCCAGTGGGAGGCTACTGTCAGAAGCCTGCCCTAAAATGGCAAGACATGCCCAGCGGCGCAGCGCGTGAAATAGTCGCCGAGGCCGGTGGGCTATAGCCTTTGGTCCGCGGGGGTTGGGTAGGGGGTTCGGGGGCTCTGGCTGTCGGAAATGGGTAAAGTCTTTTCGAGGGTTCTCGTATGCCCAGTGGGAGGCTACGGTCAGAAGCCTGCCCCAAAATGGCAAGAAATACCCAGCGGCGCAGCGCGTGAAATAGTCGCCGAGGCCGGTGGGCTATAGCCTCAGTCCTTGAGGGGTTGGGGAGGGGTTCGGGGTTCTTGGCATCAGAAATGGGTGATCTTTGTGGTCTCGTGTGCCAGTGGGAGGCTACGATCAGAAGCACGCCCTAAAATAACAAAAATGCCCAGCTGCGCAGCGCGTGAAATAGTCGCCGAGGCCGGCGGGCTATAGCCTTTGGTCCGCGGGGGTTGGGTTTGGGTTCGGGGGCTCTTGCCGTCGGAAATGGGTAGAGTCTTTTCGAGGGTCCTCGTATGCCCAGTGGGAGGCTACGGTCAGAAGCCTGCCCTAAAATGGCAAAAATGCCAGTGGCGCAGTGCGTGAAATAATCGCCAAAGGCGGTGGGCTATAGCCTCACAGTCCATGAGGGTTGGGAGTGGGGTTGGGGGGTTCTTGGCATCGGAAATGGGTACAGTCTTTTTGGCGGTCCTCGTGTTCCCAGTGGGAGGCTAAGGTCAAGCACTGCCTAAAATGGCAAGAAGCGCCCGGTGAGCGGTCGTGAAATAGTCACCAAGGGCGGTGGGCTATGTGCCCCAGTCCATGAGGGTTGGGAGGAGTTCTGGGGGCTCTGGTCGTCGGAAATGGGTACAGTCTTTTCGAGGGTCCTTGTGTGCCCAGTGGGTGGCTACGGTCAGAAGCCTGCCCTAAAATGGCAAGAAATGCCAAGCGGCGAAGCGCGTCAAATAATCGCCGAGGCCGGTGGGCTATAGCCTTTGGTCCGCGGGGGTTGGGGAAGGTGTTTCGGGGGCTCACAGTGGGTTGAAAATGGAGTGATCTATTCGAGGGTCCTCGTGTGATGGTAGAACTCTTGTCAGGCTTGCCCTAAAATAGCAAAAATGAGCGGTATGAGCGTCGAATAAGTCAGCCGAGGCGGTGGGCTATAGCCTTTGGTCCAGCGGGGTTGGGGAAGGTGTTTGAGGGGCTCAGTCGTGGAAATGGGTACAGTCTTTTCGAGGGTCCTAGTGTGCCCGGTGGGAGCTCTTGTCGGAAAGCCTGCCCTAAAATGGCAAGAAATACCAATGGCATGGCGCGTGGAAATAATCGCCTTAGAGGCAGGTGGGCTATAGCCTCTCAGTCATGAGGGTTAGGGAGGGTTCGGGGGTTCTTGGCATCAGAAATGGGTACAGTCTTTGTGGTCCTCGTGTGCCAGTGGGAGGCTGGTCGAAGCACTGCCCTAAAATAACAAGAAATGCCAGCCAGCGTGAAATAGTCGTGAGGCGGGCTATACTTTGGTCCTTGAGGGGTTGGGTGGGGTTCGAGGTTCTGGCCATCGAGAAATGGGTCTGATCTTTTCGAGGGTCTCGTATGCCCAGTGGGAGGCTATGGTCAGAAGCACTGCCTAAAATGGCAAAAATGCCAGGCGCAGCGTGAAATAATCATGGCGAGGCCGGTGGGCTATAGCCTTTAGATCATGAGGGTTGGGGAGGGGCGTTCGGGGGCTCTGGGCGTCGGAAATGGGTACAGTCCTTTCGAGGGCCCTCGTGTGCCCAGTGGGAGACTACGGTCAGAAGCCTACCCTAAAATGGCAAGAAATGTCCCACAGCGGAGGCCTTGTGAAATAGTCTCAGCCGGTGGGCTACTAGCCTTTGGTCCATGAGGTTGGGTAGGGGTTCAGGGCTCACGGCTGTCGAAATGGGTACAGTCTTTTCGAGGGTCCTCGTATACTTGATGGGAGGCTACGGTCAAGCCTTCCCAAATGGCAAGAAATGACCAGCGGCGTGGTAGCGTGAAATAATCATGGAGCCGGTGGGCTATAACCTACAGTCCCAGGGCTGGGGAGGGGGGTTCGGGGGTTCTTGGCATCGGAAATGGGTACAGTCTTTTTGACGGTCCTCGTGTGCCCAGTGGGAGGCTACGGTCAGAAGCCTGCCCTAAAATGGCAAGAAATGCCCAGCGGCGCAGCGCGTGAAATAGTCGCCGAGGCCGGCGGGCTATAGCCTTTGGTCCGCGGGGGTTGGGTTTGGGTTCGGGGGCTCTTGCCATCGGAAATGGGTAGAGTCTTTTCGAGGGTCCTCGTATGCCCAGTGGGAGGCTACGGTCAGAAGCCTGCCCCAAAATGGCAAGAAATGCCAGTAGCCGCGTGGAAATAGTCAGCCGAGGCGGTGGGCTATAGCCTCTGAGTCCCATGAGGTGTTGGGGAGTGGGGTTCGGGGGTTCTTGGCATCGGAAATGGGTACAGTCTTTTTGGCGGTCCTCGTGTGCCCAGTGGGAGGCTAAGGTCAGAAGCCTGCCCTAAAATGGCAAGAACTGCCCAGCAGAGCAGTGCGTGAAATAGTCACCGAGGCCGGTGGGCTATAGCCTTTGGTCCGCGGGGGTTGGGGAGGGAGTTTCGGGGCCTCTGGTTGTCGGAAATGGGTACAGTCTTTTCGAGGGTCCTCGTGTGCCCAGTGGGAGGCTACGGTCACAAGCCTGCCCTAAAATGGCAAGAAATACACAGCGGCGCAGCACGTGAAATAGTCACCGAGGCCGGTGGGCTATAGCCTTTGGTCCCATGAGGTTGGGAGGGGTTTCGAGGGCTCAGTGGTCAGAAATGGATACAATCTTTTCGAGGGTCCTCGTGTGCTTGATGGGAGGCTACGGTCAGAGGCCTGCCTAAAATGGCAAAAATGCCAGCGTCGCGGTAGCGTGAAATAGTCACCAGAGCCGGTGGGCTATAGCCTTTGGTCCATGAGGGTTGGGAGGGATTCGGGGCTCAGTGGGTGGGAAATGGGTACAGTTTTTGAGAGTCCTCGTGTGATGGGAGGCTACGGTCAAGGCCTGCCCTAAAATGGCAAAAATGCCTTAGTGACAAAAGCTCGTTAAATAGTGACAGAGGCAGGTGGGCTAAAGCCTTTGGTCCCATGGGGGTTTGAAGCGAGGGGTTTAGGGGCTCGGTCGTGAAATGAGTACAGTCTTTTTGAGGTGTCGTGCGCCCGATTAGGGAGGCTACGGTCAAGCCTGCCTAAAATGGGAAGACATGCCCAGGCGCGTGAAATAGTCGCCGAGGCCGGTGGGCTATAGCCTTTGGTCCGCGGGGGTTGGGGAGGGGAGTTCGGGGGCTCTGGGCGTCCAAAATGGGTACAGTCTTTTCGAGGGTCCTCGTGTACCCAGTGGGAGGCTACGGTCAGAGGCCTGCCCTAAAATGGCAAGAAATGCCCAGCTGCATGAGGAAATGATCATAGGGCGGTGGGCTATATGTGCCCCAGTCATGGGTTTGGGGAGGGGGTTTCGGGGGCTCTGGTCGTCGGAAATGGGTACAGCCTTTTCGAGAGTCCTCGTGTGCCCAGTGGGAGGCTACGGTCAGAGGCCTGCCCTAAAATGGCAAAAAATGCCCAGCGGCAAAGCGCGTTAAATAGTGACCGAGGCCGGTGGGCTATAGCCTTTGGTCCGCGGGGGTTTGGGCGGGGGTTTAGGGGGCTCTGGTCGTCGAAAATGAGTACAGTCTTTTCGAGGGTCCTCGTGTGCCCAGTGGGAGGCTACGGTCAGAGGCCTGCCCTAAAATGGTAGGAAATGCCAAGCGGCGCAGAGCGGGCAATAGTCACCGAGGCCGGTGGGCAATAGCCTTTTGTCCGCGGGGGTTGGGGAGGGGGATTCGGGGGCTCTGGTCGTCGGAAATGGGTACAGTTTTTTCGAGGGTCCTCGTGTGCCCAGTGGGAGGCTACGGTCAGAGGCCTGGCCTAAAATGGCAAAGAATACCCAGCGGCGCCGCGCGTGAAATAGTCACCGAGGCCGGTGGGCTATAGCCTTTGGTCCGCGGGGGTTGTGGAGGCGCGTCGAAAATGAGTACAGTCTTTTCGAGGGCCCTCGTGTGCCCAGTGGGAGGCTACGGTCAGAGGCCTGCCCTAAAATGTGAAATGCCAATGGCCTTGTGCCAGAAATAGTCACCGAGGCGGTGGGCTAGCCTTGGTCATGAGGGTTGGGAGGGAAGTTCACAGGGCTCACAGGCGTCGGAAATGGGTAGAAGTCTTTTCGAGGTCTCGTGTGCCCAGTGGGAGGCTACAGGTCAAGCCTGCCTAAAATAACAAGAAATGCCCAACAGCGCAGCGTGAAATAATCACCAAGGGCGGTGGGCTATAGTCTTTGCTCATGGGGAGTTAGGGAGGGTTCGGAGGTTAGGCGTCGGAAATGGGTACAGTCGTTTGAGGGTCCTCGTGTGCCCAGAGGAGGCTACAGTCTGGCCTGCCCTAAAATGGCAAGACATGCCCAGCGGCGCAGCGCGTCAAATAGTCGCCGAGGCCGGTGGGCTATAGCCTTTGGTCCGCGGGGGTTGGGGAGGGGCGTTCGGGGGCTCTGGGCGTCGGAAATAGGTACAGTCTTTTCGAGGGTCCTCGTGTACCCAGTGGGAGGCTACGGTCAGAGGCCTGCCCTAAAATGGCAAGAAATGTCCAGCGGCGCAGCGCGTGAAATAGTCGCCGAGGCCGGTGGGCTATAGCCTTTGGTCCGCGGGGGTTGGGGAGGGGCGTTCGGGGGCTCTGGGTGTCAGAAATGAGTACAGTCTTTTCGAGGGTCCTCGTGTGCCCATTGGGAGGCTACGGTCAGAGGCCTGCCGTACAATGGCAAGAAATGCCCAGCGGCGCAGCGCGTGAAATAGCCCCGAGGCCGGTGGGCTAAAGCCTTTGGTCCGCGCGGGTTGGGGAGGGGCGTTCGGGGGCTTTGGGCGTCGGAAATAGGGGCAATATTTTCGCGGGTACTCATGCACCCAGTGGAAGGCTACGGTCAGAGGCCTGCCCTAAGATGGCAAGAAATGTACAGCGGCGCAGCGCGTGAAATATTCGCCGAGGCCGGTGGGCTATAGCCGTTGGTTCGCGGGGGTTGGGGAGGGGCGTTCGGGGGCTCTGGGCGTCCAAAATGGGTACAGTCTTTTCGAGGGTCCTCGTGTACCCAGTGGGAGGCTACGGTCAGAGGCCTGCCCTAAAATGGCAAGAAATGCCCAGCGGCGCAGCGCGGGAAATAATCACCGAGGCCGGTGGGCGATAGCCTTTGGTCCGCGGGGGTTTGGGGGGGGGGTTTAGGGGCTCTGGTCGTCGAAAATGAGTACAGTCTTTTCGAGGGTCCTCGTGTGCCCAGTGGGAGGCTACGGTCAGAGGCCTGCCCTAAAATGGTAAGAAATGCCAAGCGGCGCAGCGCGGGCAATAGTCACCGAGGCCGGTGGGCTATGTGCTGGTCCTTGAGGGTTGGGAAGGGGTTTGAGGGCTCAGTGGGTCGGAAATGGGTACAGTTTTGTCGAGGGTCCTCGTGTGCCCAGTGGGAGGCTACGGTCAGAGGCCTGGCCTAAAATGGCAAAGAATACCCAGCGGCGCTGCGCGTGAAATAGTCACCGAGGCCGGTGGGCTATAGCCTTTGGTCCGCGGGGGTTGTGGAGGCGCGTCGGAAATGGGTACAGTCTTTTCGAGGGTCCTCGTGTGCCCAGTGGGAGGCTACGGTCAGAGGCCTGCTCTAAAATGGCAAGAAATGCCCAGCGGCGCAGCGCGGGAAATAGTCACCGAGGCCGGTGGGCTATAGCCTTTGGTCCGCGGGGGATGGGGAGGGGGTTTCGGGGGCTCTGGTCATCGGAAATGGGTACAGTCTTTTCGAGGGTCCTCGTGTGCCCAGTGGGAGGCTACGGTCAGAGGCCTGGCCTAAAATGGCAAAGAATACCCAGCGGCGCAGCGCGTGAAATAGTCACCGAGGCCGGTGGGCTATAGCCTTTGGTCCGCGGGGGTTGGGGAGGCGCGTCGGAAATGGGTACAGTCTTTTCGAGGGTAATCGTGTGCCCAGTGGGAGGCTACGGTCAGAAGCCTGCCCTAAAATGGGAAGACATGCCCCGCGGCGCAGCGCGTGAAATAGTCGCCGAGGCCGGTGGGCTATAGCCTTTGGTCCGCGGGGGTTGGGGAGGGGAGTTCGGGGGCTCTGGGCGTCCGAAATGGGTACAGTCTTTTCGAGGGTCCTCGTGTACCCAGTGGGAGGCTACGGTCAGAGGCCTGCCCTAAAATGGCAAGAAATGCCCAGCTGCGCAGCGCGGGAAATAGTCACCGAGGCCGGTGGGCTATGTGCTTTAGTCATGAGGTTGGGAGGGGTTTGAGGGGCTCAGTCGTCGGAAATGGGTACAGCCTTTTCGAGAGTTCTCGTGTGCCCAGTGGGAGGCTACGGTCAGGAGCCTGCCTAAAATGGCAAAATGCCAGCGCCATGGCGTGAAATAGTCACCGAGGCGGTGGGCTATAATACTGGTCATGAGGTTGGGAGGCAGCGTCGGAAATGGGTACAGTCTTTTCGAGGGTGTCGTGCCCGGTGGGAGGCTACGGTCAAGCCTGCCCTAAAATGGGAAGACATGCCCTTGTGGCAGCGTGAAATAATCGCCATGGCCTTGGTGGGCTATAGCCTTTAGTCCCATGAGGTTGGGAGGGAGTTCGGGGCTCAGGCGTCGAAATGGGTACAGTCTTCGAGGTCCTCGTGTACCCGTGGGAGGCTACAGTCGAGGCCTGCCCAAAATGGCAAGAATGCCCAGCTAGCCGGAAATAGTCCACCGAGGCGGTGGGCTATAGCCTTTGGTCCCTTGAGGGTTGGGGAGGGTTTCGGGGCTCTGGTCGTCGGAAATGGGTACAGCAAGTTAGAGAGTCCTAGTTTACCCAGTGGGAGGCTACGGTCAGAGGCCTGGCAGACAATGGCAAGTAATAAGCATCGTCGACGCGCGTGAAATAGTCACTGAGGACGGTGGGCTAAAGCCTTTGGTCCCTTGAGGGTTGTGGAGGCAACGTCGAAAATGAGTACTGATCTTTCGAGGCCCTCGTGTGCCCGATGGGAGGCTCACGGTCAGAGGCCTGCCCTAAAATGGCAAGAAATGCCAGTGTGGAAATAGTCACCGAGGCCGGTGGGCTATGTGCTGGTCCCATGAGGTTGGGGAGGGAAGTTCTGGGGCTCTGGGCGTTGGAAATGGGTAGAGTCTTTTCGAGGGTCCTCGTGTGCCCAGTGGGAGGCTACGGTTAGAAGCCTGCCCTAAAATGGCAAGAAATGCCCAGCAGCGCAGCGCGTGAAATAGTCACCGAGGCCGGTGGGCTAAAGTCTTTGCTCCGCGGGAGTTGGGGAGGGGGGTTCGGAGGTTCTGGGCGTCGGAAATGGGTACAGTCTTTTCGAGGGTCCTCGTGTACCCAGTGGGAGGCTACGGTCAGAGGCCTGCCCTAAAATGGCAAGACATGCCCAGCGGCGCAGCGCGGGAAATAATCACCGAGGCCGGTGGGCTATAGCCTTTGGTCCCATGAGGGGTTTGGGGGTTTAGGGGCTCTGGTCGTCGAAAATGAGTACAGTCTTTTCGAGGGTCCTCGTGTGCCCAGTGGGAGGCTACGGTCAGAGGCCTGCCCTAAAATGGTAAGAAATGCCAAGCGGCGCAGCGCGGGCAATAGTCACCGAGGCCGGTGGGCTATAGCCTTTGGTCCGCGGGGGTTGGGAAGGGGGTTTCGGGCTCACAGTGGGTCGTGGGAAATGGAGTGATTTTGTCGAGGGTCCTCGTGTGCCCAGTGGGAGGCTACGGTCGGAGGCCTGGCCTAAAATGGCAAAGAATACCCAAGCCAGCTGCGTGAAATAGTCACCGAGGCGGTGGGCTATAACTGGTCATGAGGGGTTGTGGGCGCGTCGGAAATGGGTACAGTCTTTTCGAGGTCCTCGTGTGCCCGTGGGAGGCTGATCAGAGCACTGCTCTAAAATGGCAAGAAATGCCAGTGGGCGCATGCGCGGAAATAGTCACCGAGGCGGTGGGCTATAGCCTTGGTCCCATGAGGATTGGGAGGAGGGTGTTTAGGGGCTCTGGTCATCGGAAATGGGTACAGTTTTTTCGAGGGTCCTCGTGTGCCCTATGGGAGGCTACGGTCAGAGGCCTGCCCTAAAATGGCAAGAATACCCAGGCGCAGTCGTGAAATAGTCACCGAGGCGGTGGGCTATATGCTGGTCATGAGGGTTGGGAGGCGTCGGAAATGGGTACAGTCTTTTCGAGGGTAATCGTGTGCCCAGTGGGAGGCTACGGTCAGAAGCCTGCCCTAAAATGGGAAGACATGCCCCGCGGCGCAGCGCGTGAAATAGTCGCCGAGGCCGGTGGGCTATAGCCTTTGGTCCGCGGGGGTTGGGGAGGGGAGTTCGGGGGCTCTGGGCGTCCGAAATGGGTACAGTCTTTTCGAGGGTCCTCGTGTACCCAGTGGGAGGCTACGGTCAGAGGCCTGCCCTAAAATGGCAAGAAATACCCAGCGGCGCAGCGCGGGAAATAGTCACCGAGGCCGGTGGGCTATAGCCTTTGGTCCGCGGGGGTTGGGGAGGGGGTTTCGGGGGCTCTGGTCGTCGGAAATGGGTACAGCCTTTTCGAGAGTTCTCGTGTGCCCAGTGGGAGGCTACGGTCAGAGGCCTGCCCTAAAATGGCAAAAAATGCCCAGCGGCGCCGCGCGTGAAATAGTCACCGAGGCCGGTGGGCTATAACTGGTCATGAGGGGTTGGGGGAGGCGCGTCGGAAATGGGTACAGTCTTTTCGAGGTGTCGTGTGCCAGTGGGAGGCTACGATCAGAAGCACTGCCCTAAAATGGAGAAGACATGCCCTTGGCCAGCGTGAAATAATCGCCCGGCCTTGAGTGGGCTATGTGCTAGTCCTTGAGGGGTTGGGGAGGGAGTTCGGGGGCTCGGGCGTCGAAATGGGTACAGTCTTTTCGAGGTCCTCGTGTACCCAGGTGGGAGGCTGATCAGAGCCTGCCAAAAATGGCAAGAATGCCAGTGGGCAGCATGAGAAATAGTCAAAGGCGGTGGGCTATAGCTTTGGTCCAGGGGTTGGGAGGGTTTCGGGGCTCTGGGTCGGAAATGGGTACAGCCTTTTCGAGAGTCATCGTGTACCCAGTGGGAGGCTACTGGTCAGGCTGGCCTAAAATAGCAAAGAATACCCAATGGCCGTGCGTGAAATGATCATGAGGCGGTGGGCTATGCCCAGTCCGAGGGTTGTGGAGCAAGCGTCGAAAATGAGTCTGATCTTTGAGGGCCCTCGTGTATGCCCGATGGGAGGCTACTGTCAGGCACTGCCTAAAATGTGAAATGCCAGTGGCCAGCGCGGAAATAGTCACCGAGGCAGTGGGCTATAGCCTTTGGTCCCAGGGGTTGGGAGAGGAAGTTCTGGGGCTCTGGGCGTTGGAAATGGGTAGAGTCTTTTCGAGGTCTCGTGTGCAGTGGGAGGCTACGGTTAGAAGCACTGCCCTACAAAATAACAGAAATGCCAGCCAGCGCAGCGCGTGAAATAGTCACAGGGCGGTGGGCTAAAGTCTTTGCTCAGCAGGGAGTTGGGAGGGGTTGGAGGTTACAGGCGTCGGATATGGGTACATTTTTTTTAGAGGGTCCTCGTGTACCGAGTGTGAGGCTCTGATCGAGGCCTGCCCTAAAATGGCAAGACATGCCCAGCCAGTGCGTGAAATAGTTCTTAGGCGGTGGGCTATAGCCTTTGGTCATGAGGGGTTGGGAGAGGCGTTGGGGGCTCACAGGTGTGGAAATGAGTCCAGTCTTTTCGAGGGTCCTCGTGTGCCCATTGGGAGGCTACGGTCAGAGGCCTGCCCTAAAATGGCAAGAAATGCCTGGCGCAGTCAGGAAATAGTCACCAGGGCGGTGGGCTATAATACTGGTCATGAGGGTTGGGGAGGGGTTTGAGGGGCTCAGTCATCGGAAATGGGTACAGTCATTTCGAGGTCCTCATGTGCTTGATGGCAGGCTACAGTCAGAGGCCTCGCCTAAAATTGCAAAAAAATACCCAGCGGCGCAGCGCGTGAAATAGTCACCGAGGCCGGGGGGGTATAGCCTTTGGACCCTTGAGGGGTTGAAGAGGGGTTTAGGGGCTCACAGTGGTGAAAATCAAGTACAGTCTTTTGAGGGTCCTTGTGTGATGGGAGGCTACGGTCAGGCTGCTCTAAAATGGCAAGAAATGCCAGTGGCCAGGAAATAGTCACGAGGCGGTGGGCTATATGCTGGTCATGGGTTGTGGGCGTCGAAAATGAGTACAGTCTTTTCGAGGGGCCCTCGTGTGCCAGTGGGAGGCTACGGTCGAGGCCTGCTAAAATGGCAAGAAATGCCCAGCGCAGGAAATAGTCACCAAGGCCGGTGGGCTATAGCCTTTGGTCATGAGGTTGGGAGAGGAAGTTCAGGGCTCACAGGCGTCGGAAATGGGTAGAGTCTTTTCGAGGGTCCTCGTGTGCCCAGTGGGAGGCTACGGTCAGAGGCCTGCCCTAAAATGGCAAGAAATGTCCAGCGGCGCAGCGCGTGAAATAGTCGCCGAGGCCGGTGGGCTATAGCCTTTGGTCCGCGGGGGTTGGGGAGGGGCGTTCGGTGGCTCTGGGTGTCGGAAATGGGTACAGTCTTTTCGAGGGTCCTCGTGTGCCCAGTGGGAGGCTACGGTCAGAGGCCTGCCCTAAAATGGCAAGAAATGCCCAGCGGCGCAGTGCGGGAAATAGTCACTGAGGCCGGTGGGCTATAGCCTTTGGTCCGCGGGGGTTGGGGAGGGGGTTTCGGGGGCTCTGGTCGTCGGAAATGGGTACAGTCATTTCGAGGGTCCTCATGTGCCCAGTGGGAGGCTACGGTCAGAGGCCTCGCCTAAAATGGCAAAAAATACCCAGCGGCGCAGCGCGTGAAATAGTCACCGAGGCCGGTGGGGTATAGCCTTTGGACCGCGGGGGTTGAAGAGGGGGTTTAGGGGGCTCTGGTCGTCGAAAATCAGTACAGTCTTTTCGAGGGTCCTTGTGTGCCCAGTGGGAGGCTACGGTCAGAGGCCTGCTCTAAAATGGCAAGAAATGCCAGCATGGCCAGGAAATAATCAGGCCGGTGGGCTATAGCCTTTGGTCCGCGGGGGTTGGGGAGGCGCGTCGGAAATGGGTACAGTCTTTTCGAGGGTAATCGTGTGCCCAGTGGGAGGCTACGGTCAGAAGCCTGCCCTAAAATGGGAAGACATGCTCCATGGCCTTGGCGCGTGAAATAATCGCCGAGGCAGTGGGCTATAACTTTGGTCCCATGAGGTTGGGGAGGAGTTCGGGGCTCTGGGCGTCGAAAGTGGTACAGTCTTTTCGAGGTCTCGTGTACCCGATGGGAGGCTACGGTCGAGGCCTGCCTAAAATGGCAAGAAATACCCAGCTGCATTGGCGGAAATAGTCACCGAGGCGGTGGGCTATGCTGGTCCCATGAGGGTTGGGAGGGGTTTCAGGGGCTGCAGTGGTCGGAAATAAATGCAGCCTTTTCGTGAGTTCTCGTGTGCCCAGTGGGAGGCTACGGTCAGAGGCCTGCCCTAAAATGGCAAAAAAATGCCCATCGCCGCGCGTGAAATAGTCACAAGGCAGTGGGCTATAATACTAGTCCTTGAGGGGTTGGGAGGCGCGTGGAAATGGGTACAGTCTTTTCGAGGTAATGTCGTGTGCCCGTGGGAGGCTACGGTCAAGCCTGCCCAAATGGGAAGACATGCCATGGCCTTGTAGCGTGAAATAATCGCCAGCCGGTGGGCTATAGCCTTTGGTCCATGAGGTTGGGGAGGGAGTTCGGGGGCTCAGGCGTCGAAATGGGTACAGTCTTTTCGAGGTCTCGTGTACCCGATTGGGAGGCTACTGTCGAGGCCTGAAAATGGCAAGGAATGCCAGCTGCTGTGCAGGAAATAGTCACCAAGGCGGTGGGCTATAACTGGTCATGAGGGTTTGGGGAGGGGGTTTCGGGGGCTCTGGTCGTCGGAAATGGGTACAGCCTTTTCGAGAGTCCTCGTGTACCCAGTGGGAGGCTACGGTCAGAGGCCTGGCCTAAAATGGCAAAGAATACCCAGCGGCGCCGCGCGTGAAATAGTCACTGAGGCCGGTGGGCTATAGCCTTTGGTCCGCAGGGGTTGTGGAGACGCGTCGAAAATGAGTACAGTCTTTTCGAGGGCCCTCGTGTGCCCAGTGGGAGGCTACGGTCAGAGGCCTGCCCTAAAATGGCAAGAAATGCCAGTATGGCCAGCGGGAAATATCACCGAGGCGGTGGGCTATAGCCTTTGGTCCTTGAGGGGTTGGGAGGGAAGTTCAGGGCTCTGGGCGTTGGAAATGGGTAGAGAGTCTTTTCGAGGTCTCGTGTGCCCGGTGGGAGGCTGACGGTTAAGCCTGCCCTAAAATGTGAAAATGCCCAGCATGGCGTGAAATAGTGACCGAGGCCGGTGGGCTATCGTCTTTGGGCCGCGGGAGTTGGGGAGGGGGGTTCGGCGGGTCTGGGCGTCGGAAATGGGTACAGTCTTTTCGAGGGTCCTCGTGTGCCCATAGGGAGGCTACTGATCGAGGCACTAAATGGCAAGACATGCCCGGCCAGCGCAGCGTGAAATAGTTAAGGCGGTGGGCTATAGCCTTTAGTCCGGGGGTTGGGGAGGCGTTGGGGGCTCTGGGTGTGGAAATGAGTACAGTCTTTTCGAGGTCTCGTGTGCCCATTGAGAGGCTACGGTCAGAGGCCTGCCCTAAAATGGCAAGAAAATGCCAGTGATCACGGAAATAGTCACCGAGGCGGTGGGCTATAGCCTTTGGTCCATGAGGGTTGGGGAGGGTTTGGGGCTCACAGTCGTCGGAAATGGGTACAGTCATTTCGAGGGTCCTCATGTGCCCAGTGGGAGGCTACGGTCAGAGGCCTCGCCTAAAATTGCAAAAAATACCCAGCGGCGCAGCGCGTGAAATAGTCACCGAGGCCGGTGGGGTATAGCCTTTGGACCGCGGGGGTTGAAGAGGGGGTTTAGGGGGCTCTGGTCGTCGAAAATCAGTACAGTCTTTTCGAGGGTCCTTGTGTGCCCAGTGGGAGGCTACGGTCAGAGGCCTGCTCTAAAATGGCAAGAAATGCCCAGCGGCGCAGCGCGGGAAATAGTCACCGAGGCCGGTGGGCTATAGCCTTTGGTCCGCGGGGGTTGTGGAGGCGCGTCGAAAATGAGTACAGTCTTTTCGAGGGCCCTCGTGTGCCCAGTGGGAGGCTACGGTCAGAGGCCTGCCCTAAAATGGCAAGAAATGCCCAGCGGCGCAGCGCGGGAAATAGTCACCGAGGCCGGTGGGCTATAGCCTTTGGTCCGCGGGGGTTGGGGAGGGAAGTTCTGGGGCTCTGGGCGTCGGAAATGGGTAGAGTCTTTTCGAGGGTCCTCGTGTGCCCAGTGGGAGGCTACGGTCAGAGGCCTGCCCTAAAATGGCAAGAAATGTCCCATGGCGTGCGTGAAATAATCATGAGGCAGTGGGCTATAGCCTTTGGTCCATGAGGTTGGGGAGGGGCGTTCGGTGGCTGGGTGTCAGGAAATGAGTACAGTCTTTCGAGGGACCTCTTGTGCCCATTGGGAGGCTACGGTACGAGGCCTGCCCTAAAATGGCAAGAAATGCCAATGGCGCAGTGGGAAATAGTCACAAGGCGGTGGGCTATAGCCCCTGGTCATGAGGGGTTGGGAGGGTTTGAAGGGTCTGGTCGTCGGAAATGGGTACAATCATTTCGAGGGTCCTCATGTGCCCAGTGGGAGGCTACGGTCAGAGGCCTCGCCTAAAATGGCAAAAAATACCCAGCGGCGCAGCGCGTGAAATAGTCACCGAGGCCGGTGGGGTATACTGGACATGAGGGGTTGAAGAGGGGTTTAGGGGCTCAGTGGTAAAATCAGTACAGTCTTTTCGAGGTCCTTGTGTGCCCAATGGGAGGCTACTGGTCAGATGCTGCTCTAAAATGGCAAGAAATGCCAGTAGCATGGCAGAAATAAGTCACTGAGGCCGGTGTGCTATAACCTTTGGTCCACGGGGGTTGGGGGGGGGTTTCGGGGTTACGAGTGCGTAGAGTACAGTCTTTTGAAAGTGTCCTCGTGTGTCGTGGGACACTTCTGGTCGAAGGGCAGGCCTAAAATGGCAAAAATGCCAGCGCAGCGCGTGAAATATTCACCGAGGCCGGTGGGCTATAGCCCTTGGTCCGCGGGGGTTGGGGAGGGGGTTTAGGGGGCTCTGGTCGTCGGAAATGGGTACTGTCTTTTCGAGGGTCCTCGTGTGCCCAGTGGGAGGCTCTTGTCGAGCACACCTAAAATGGCAAGAAATACCAATGGCCAGCGTGAAATATTCACGAGGCGGTGGGCTATATATAGTCCTTGAGGGTTGGGGGAGGGGTTTAGGGGCTCACAGTGCGTCGGAACTGGGTCTTGTCTTTTCGAGGGTCCTCGTGTGTGATGGGAGGCTCTGATCAGGCCTGCCCTAAATTGGCAAGAGATGCCCAGCGGCGCAGCGCGTGAAATAGTCGCCAAGGCCGGCGGGCTATAGCCTTTGGTCCATGGGCGTTGGGGTTGGGGGTTCGGGTGCTCTCGGCGTCGGAAATGGGTAAAGTCTTTTTGAGGGTTCTCGTGTGCCCAGTGGGAGGATACGGTCAGAGGCCTGGCCTAAAATGGCAAAGAATACCCAGCGGCGCAGCGCGTGAAATAGTCACCGAGGCCGGTGGGCTATAGCCTTTGGTCCGCGGGGGTTGGGGAGGCGCGTCGGAAATGGGTACAGTCTTTTCGAGGGTGTCGTGTGATGGGAGGCTACGGTCAGAAGCCTGCCTAAAATGGGAAGACATGCCCTTGTGGCGCGCATGGAAATAATCATGGAGGCCGATTAGCTCTGACCTTTGGTCCATGAGGGGTTGGGGGGTTCGGGGGCTCTGGGCGTCGGAAATGGGTACAGTACTTTCGAGGGTCCTCGTGTACCCAGTGGGAGGCTACGGTCAAAACCCTGCCCTAAAATGGCAAGAAATGTCCAGCCGCGTGCGTGAAATAGTCACGAGGCCGGTGGGCTATAGCCTTTGGTCCGCGGGGGTTGGGGAGGGGCGTTCGGTGGCTCTGGGTGTCGGAAATGAGTACAGTCTTTTCGAGGGTCCTCGTGTGCCCATTGGGAGGCTACGGTCAGAGGCCTGCCCTAAAATGGCAAGAAATGCCCAGCGCAGTCTGAGAAATAGTCAAGGCGGTGGGCTATAGCCTTTGGTCCGCAAGGGTTGGGAGGGAGTTTCGGGGGCTCTGGTTGTCGGAAATGGGTACAGTCTTTTCGAGGGTCCTCGTGTGCCCAGTGGGAGGCTACGGTCAGAAGCCTGCCCTAAAATGGCAAGAAATGCCAAGCGGCGCAGCGCGTCAAATAATCATAGGGCCGGTGGGCTATAAGCCTTTGGTCATGAGGGTTGGGGAGCGGGTTTAGGGGCTCACAGTGCGTGAAATGGGTACAGTCTTTTCGAGGTCCTCGTGTGCCAGTGGGAGGCTGGTCAAGCCTGCCCTAAAATGGCAAGAAATACCAAGCGCAGCGCGTCAAATAATCATCGCCGAGGCAGGTGGGCTATAGCCTTTGGTCCAGCGGGGTTGGGGAGGCGGGTTTAGGGGCTCTGGTCGTGAAAATGGGTACAGTCTTTTCGGGGTTCCTCGTGTGTGATGGCAGGCTCTGGTCAAGCCTGCCCTAAAATAACAGAAATGCCAAGCCAGTGCGTCAAATAGTCATGGGGCCGGTGGGCTATAGCCTTTGGTCATGAGGGGTTGGGAAGGTGTTTGAGGGCTCAGTCGTGGAAATGGGTACAGCCCGGTCCTAGTGTGCCAGTGGGAGGCCTCTTGTCAGGAAGCCTGCCCTAAAATGGCAAGACATGCCAGTTGTGCGTGAAATAATCATGCAGGCCGGTGGGCTATAGCCTTTGGTCCGCGGGGGTTGGGTACGGGGTTCGGGGGCTCTGGCTGTCGGAAATGGGTAAAGTCTTTTCGAGGGTTCTCGTATGCCCAGTGGGAGGCTACGGTCAGAAGCCTGCCCCAAAATGGCAAGAAATACCCAGCGGCGCAGCGCGTGAAATAGTTCTTAGGGCCGGTGGGCTATAGCCTCACAGTCCCTTGAGGGGTTGGGGAGGGAGTTCGGGGGTTCTTGGGATCAGAAATGGGTACAGTCTTTTTGACGGTCCTCGTGTGCCCAGTGGGAGGCTACGGTCAGAAGCCTGCCCTAAAATGGCAAGAAATGCCCAGGGGCGCAGCGCGTGAAATAGTCGCCGAGGCCGGTGGGCTATAGCCTTTCGTCCATGAGGGGTTGGGAGGGCGTTCGGGACTCTGGGCGTCGGGAAATGGGTACAGTCCTTCGAGGTCTCGTGTGCCCAGTGGGAGACTACTGATCAGAAGCCTACCCTAAAATGGCAAGAAATGTCCCATGAGGCCTTGAAATAGTCTCAAGCCAGTGGGCTATAGCCTTTAGTCCATGAGGGGTTGGGGAGGGTTCGGGGTTCTTGGCATCGGGCTGAGTACAGACTTTTGGCGGTCCTCGTGTGCGTGGGAGGCTACGGTCAAGCCTGCCTAAAATGGCAAGAAATGCCAGCAGCGCCGCGAAATAGAAATAATCGGAGGGCAGGGCTATAATGCTGGTCCATGAGGGGTTGGGTTTGGGTTCGGGGGCTCTTGCCATCGGAAATGGGTGGGAAGTCTTTTAGGGTCCTCGTATGCCCGATGGGAGGCTCTGGTCGACACTGCCCCAAAATGGCAAGAAATGCCCAGCGGCGCAGCGCGTGAAATAGTCGCCGAGGCCGGTGGGCTATAGCCTCTGGTCCGCGGGGGTTGGGGAGTGGGGTTCGGGGGTTCTTGGCATCGGAAATGGGTACAGTCTTTTTGGCGGTCCTCGTGTGCCCAGTGGGAGGGTAAGGTCAAGCACGCCCTAAAATGGCAGAAGCGCCAGTGAGCGAGTCGTGAAATAGTCAAGGGCGGTGGGCTATAGCTATGGTCATGAGGTTGGGGAGGAGTTCGGGGCTCTGGTTGTCGGGAAATGGGTACAGTCTTTTCGAGGTCCTCGTGTACCAGTGGGAGGCTGGATCAGGCACTGCCCTACAATGGCAAGAAATGTGCCAATGGCCAGTGTAGTCGCCGGGCGGCGGTGGGCTATAGCCTTTGGTCCCGGGGTTGGGGAAGGTGTTTGGGGCTCTGGTGGGTCGGAAATGGGTACAGCACCGAGGTCCTAGTGTGTGCCAGATGGGAGGCTCTTGTCGAAGCACATGCCCTAAAATGGCAAAGACATGCCCAGTGACGCGCGATGAAATAATCGCCGAGGCAGTGGGCTATAAGCCTGGTCATGAGGGGTTGGAGTGCTGGGGTTCGGGGGCTCTGGCTGTGAAATGGGTAAAAGTCTTTTCGAGGGTTCTCGTATGCCAGGTGGGAGGCTACAGTCAAGCACTTTGAAATGTGAGAAATACCAATGCGCAGCCGCGTGAAATAATCGCCGAGGCAGTGGGCTACTCGCCTCTAGTCCTTGAGGGGTTGGGAGGGGTTCGGGGTTCTTGGCATCAGAAATGGGTCTGATCTTTTAGCCAGTCCTCGTGTGCTTGATGGGAGGCTACGGTCAAGCCTGCCCTAAAATGGCAAGAAATGCCAGGGCGCAAGCGTGAAATAATCGCCAAGGCAGTGGGCTATAGCCTTTAGTCCCATGAGGGTTGGGAAGAAGGCGTTCGGGGGCTCACAGGCGTCGGAAATGGTACAGTCTTCTGATGGTCTCAGTTACCCAGTGGGAGGCTACGGTCGAAGCACTGCCCTAAAATGGCAAGACATGCCAGTGGCAGCGTGCGTGAAATAGTCACCAAGGGCAGTGGGCTATAACTGGTCCTGGGGGGTTGCGGAGGGGTTTCGGGGGCTCTGGTCGTCGGAAATGGGTACAGTCTTTTCGAGGGTCCTCGTGTGCCCAGTGGGAGGCTACGGTCAGAGGCCTGCCCTAAAATGGCAAAAAATACCCAGCGGCGCAGCGCGTGAAATAGTCACCGAGGCCGAGGGCTATAGCCTTTGGTCCGCGGGGGTTGGGGGGGGTTTTAGGGGGCTCTGGTCGTCGAAAATGGGTACAGTCTTTTCGAGGGTCCTCGTGTACGCAGTGGGAGGCTACGGTCAGAAGCCTACCCTAAAATGGCAAGAAATGCCCAGCGGCGCAGCGCGTGAAATAGTCGCCGAGGCCGGTGGGCTATAGCCTTTGGTCCGCGGGGGTTGGGGAGGGGCGTTAGGGGGCTCTGGGCGTCGGAAATGGGTACAGTCTTTTCGAGGGTCCTCGTGTGCTTGATGGGAGGAGTGCAGTCAGAGCCTGCCCAAAAATGGCAAAAATACCATGGCGTGCGTGAATTAGTCAGCAGGCGGTGGGCTATAGCCTTTGGTCCTTGAGGGGTTGGCGAGGGGTTTAAGGGGCTCTGGTCGTCGAAATGGGTGAGTCTTTTGAGGGTCCTCGTGTGCCCGGTGGGAGGCTCTGAGTCAGGCCTGCCCTAAAATGGCAAAAATGCCAGTGGCAGCGCGTGAAATAATCACCAAGGGCCGGTGGGCTATGTGCTGGTCATGAGGGTTGGGAGGCGGTTTGAGCTCTGGTAGTCAGAAATGGGTACAGTCTTCGAGGGTCCTCGTGTGCCCAGTGGGAGGAGTGCAGTCAGGCCTGCCCTAAAATGGCAAGAAATACCCAATGGCGTGGGTGAATTAGTCAACAGGCGGTGGGCTATAGCCTTTGGTCATGAGGGGTTGGCGAGGGGTTTAAGGGGCTCGGTGGTCGAGAAATGGAGTGCAGTCTTTTGAGGTCCTCGTGTGCCCAGTGGGAGGCTACGGTCGAGGCCTGACCTAAAATGGCAAAAATGCTTAGCCGGCGCAGCGTGAAATAGTCATAGGGCGGTGGGCTATAGTACTGGTCAGCGTGGGTTGGGGAGGAAGTTCAGGGCTCTGGGCGTGGGAAATGGGTACAGATCTTTTCGAGGTCCTCGTGTGGCGGTGGGAGGCTACGGTCGAAGCCTGCCTAAAATGGCAGAAATGCCAATGACGCCTTGCGTGAAATAGTCATGCCGAGGCCGGTGGGCTATAGCCTTTGGTCCGAGGGGTTGGGAGGCGGTTTGGGGGCTCACAGTCGTCGAGAAATGGGTCCAGTCTTTTCGAGGGTTCTCGTGTGCCCAGTGGGAGGATACGGTAAGAGCCTGCCACAAATGGCAAAAATGCCAGCGCAGCGCGTGAAATAGTCACCAAGGGCGGTGGGCTATAGCCTGGTCCATGAGGGGTTGAGGAGGGGTTTAGGGGGCTCACAGTCGTCGAAAATGGGTACAGTCTTTTGAGGGTCCTCGTGTGCCAGTGGGAGGCTACGGTCAGAGGCCTGCCACAAATTACAACAAATACCAGTGGCGCAGCGCGTGAATTAGTCAACGAGGCGGTGGGCTATGGCCTTTGGTCTGCGAGGGTCAGGGATCACGGTTTAAGGGCTCAGTGGTCGTGGAAATGGAGTGCAGTCTTTTCGAGGTCCTCGTGTGCTTGATGGGAGGCTCTGATCAGAGGCACTGCCTAAAATGGCAAGAAATACCCAATGGCAGCTTGGCGTGTGAAGCGATCGCCCGAGGGCGGTGGGCTATAGCCTGGGTCATGAGGGTTGGCGAGGGAAGTTCACAGGGCTCACTGGGCGTCGGAAATGGGTGCAGTCTTTTCGAGGGTCTCGTGTGCCCAGTGGGAGGCTACGGTCAGAAGCCCTAAAATGGCAAGAAATACCAGTGGCCAGCGCGTGAAATAGTCAACGAGGCGGTGGGCTATAGCCTTTGGTCCTTGAGGGGTTGGCGAGGGGTTTAAGGGGCTCAGTCGTCGAAATGGGTCTGAGACTTTTGAGGGTCCTCGTGTGCCCGGTGGGAGGCTCTGATCGAGGCACTGCCTAAAATAAAAATGCCAGTGGCAGCGCGTGAAATAAGTCACCAGGCAGGTTGGCTATACCCTTTGGTCATGAGGGGTTGAGGAGAGGGTTTAGGGGCTCAGTCGTCGAAAATGGGTGCAGTCTTTTCGAGGGTCCTCGTGTGTGATGGGAGGCTACTGATCGGAGGCCTGCCCTAAAATGGCAGGAAATACCAGTGGACGGCCGCGTGGATTAGTCAACGAGGCCGGTGGGATATAGCCTTTGGTCCTTGAGGGGGTCGGGATCACAGTTTAAGGGGCTCACAGTGAGAAATGGGTACAGTCTTTTCGAGGGTCTCGTGTGCCCGATGGGAGGCTGATCAGAGGCACTGCCTAAAATGGCAAGAAATACCCAAGCCAGCATGGCCCGTGAAAAAGATCGCCCGAGGCGGTGGGCTATAGCCTTTGGTCCATGAGGGTTGGCGAGGAAGTTCTACAGGGGCTCAGGCGTGGGAAATGGGTCAGTCTTTTCGAGGGTCCTCGTGTGCCAGTGGGAGGCTACTGGTCAAGCTTGCCTAAAATGGCAAGAAATACCAATGGCGCAGCGCGTGAATTAGTCAACAGGCGGTGGGCTATAGCCTTTGGTCCATGAGGTCGGGGATCAGTTTAAGGGGCTCTGAGTCGTGGAAATGGGTACAGTCTTTTGAGGGTCCTCGTGTGCCCAGTGGGAGGCTACGATCGAGGCCTGCCTAAAATGGCAAGAAATACCCAGCCAGCATGGCCGTGAACGATCGCCGGGCGGTGGGCTATAGCCTTTGGTCCATGAGGGTTGGCGAGGAAGTTCAGGGCTCTGTGGCGTCGTAAATGGGTACAGTCTTTCGAGGGTCCTCGTGTGCCCGATGGGAGGCTCCGGTCAAGCCTGCCCTAAAATGGCAAGAAATGCCATGGCGCGTGAAATAGTCACCGAGGCAGTGGGCTATGTGCTGGTCCAGCGGGGTTGGGAGGCGTTCGGGGGCTCAGGCGTCGGAAATGGGTACAGTCTTTTCGAGGTCTCGTGTGCCCAGTGGGAGAGCTACGGTCGAGGCCTGCCCTAAAATGGCAGAAATACCAATGGCCAGCGCGTGAAGCAGTCGCCCGAGGCGGTGGGCTAAAACTTTGGTCATGAGGAGTTAGGGAGGGAAGTTACAGGGCTCTGGGCGTTGGAAATGGGTACAGTCTTATCGAGGTCCTCAGCGTGCAGTGGGAGGCTACGGTCAGAACACTGCCTAAAATGGTAAGAAATGCCAGTGGCGCGTGAAATAGTCGCCGAGGGCCGATGGGCTATAGCTGGTCCATGAGGGTTGGGAGGGTGTTTGGGGCTCACAGTGGTCGGAAATGGGTGCAGTCTTTTCGAGGGTCCTCGTGTGCCCAGATGGATGGAGTGCAGTCAGAGCCTGCCTAAAATGGCAAAAAATGCCAGTGGCGCGCGTGAAATAATCCAAGGCGGTGGGCTAAAAGCCTTTGGTCCATGAGGGTTGGGAGGAAGTTACAGGGCTCACAGGCGTCGGAAATGGGTCTGGTCTTTTCCGAGGGTCCTCGCGTGCCAGTGGGAGGCTCTGATCAGAACCCTGCCCTAAAATGGTGAAATGCCAATGGCCAGTAGCGCGTGAAATAATCATGAGGCGGAGGGCTATATGCTTTGTCCATGAGGGTTGGGGAGGGTTTAAGGGGCTCACAGTGAGTCAAAATGGGTACAGTCTTTTCGAGGGTCCTAGTGTGTGCCCAGGTGGGAGGCTCTGATCAAGCCTACCTAAAATGGTAAAATGTCTAGCGTGAGCGTGGGAAATAATCATGAGGCGGTGGGCTATAGCCTTTGGTCCATGAGGGTTGGGGAGGGGTTTGGGGGCTCTGGTCGTGAAATGGGTACAGTCTTTTCGGTCTCGTGTGCCCAGTGGGAGGCTACTGGTCATAGGCCTGCCCTAAAATGGAAAAGAAATGCCTTGGCAGCGCGTGAAATGGTCATGAGGCGGTGGGCTATAGCCTTTGGTCATGAGGGTTGGGAGGGAAGTTGCAGGGCTGCAGGCGTCGGAAATGGGTACAGTCTTTTCGAGGGTCCTCGTGTGCCCAGTGGGAGGCTACGATCAGAGGCCTGCCTAAAATGGCAAGAAATACACAGCGGCGCAGCGCGTGGAACGATCGCCGAGGCCGGTGGGCAATAGCCTTTGGTCCGCGGGGGTTGGCGATGGAAGTTACAGGGCTCAGGCGTCGTAAATGGGTCTGATCTTTTCGAGGGTCTCGTGTGCCCAGTGGGAGGCTACGATCAGAGGCCTGCCTAAAATGGCAAGAAATACACATGACGCCTTAGCGCGTGGAGCGATCGCCGAGGCGGTGGGCTATAACCTTTGGTCAGAGGGGTTGGCGAGGAAGTTACAGGGGCTCAGGCGTCGGAAATGGGTACAGTCTTTTCGAGGGTCCTCGTGTGCCCAGTGGGAGGCTCTGGTCAGAAGCCTGCCCTAAAATGGCAAGAAATACCCAGCGGCGTAGCGCGTGAAATAGTCACCGAGGCCGGTGGGCTATAGGCTTTGGTCCGCGGGGGTTGGGGAGGGGCGTTCGGGGGCTCTGGGCGTCGGAAATGGGTACAGTCTTTTCGAGGGTCCTCGTATGCCCAGTTGGAGGCTCTGGTCAGAAGCCTGCCCTAAAATGGGAAGAAATACCAGCGGGCGTGCGCGTGAAATAATCAAGGCGGTGGGCTATAGGCTTTGGTCCATGAGGGGTTGGGGAGGGGCGTTCGGGACTCTCAGGCGTCGGAAATGGGTCTGATCTTTTCGAGGGTCCTCGTATGCCATTAGAGCTACTGATCAAGCCTGCCTAAATTGGAAAGAATTGCCAGCGTCGCAGCACGAGAAATAGTCATAGGGCGGTGGGCTATATGCTGGTCCAGCGGGGTTGGGAGGGGTTTAGGGGCTCACAGTCGTCAAAAATGGGTACAGGCTTTTGAGGGTCCTCGTGTGCTTGATGGGAGGCAACATCGAAGCACCTAAAATGGCCAGAAATGCCTAGCGGGCCGTGGCGTGAAATAATCACCAAGGCGGTGGGCTCACACTGAGCCCACGGGGGTTGGGGAGGGTTTGGGGCTCACAGTGCGTCGGAAATGGGTACAGTCTTTCGAGGGTCCTCGTGTGCCCGATGGGAGGCTACGGTCGAAGCACATAAAATGGCAGAAATGCCAATGACGCAAGCGCATGAAATAATCACCAAGGCGGTGGGCTCGACCAGTCCCAGGGGTTGGGAGGGTTTCGGGGCTCTGGTTGTCGAGAAATGGGTCTGCAGTCTTTTTCTAGGGTCCTCGTGTGCCCAGGTGGGAGGCTACAGTCAAAGCCTGCCTAAAATGTGAGAAATGCCAGCGTTGCAGCGTGAAATAGTCAAGGGCGGTGGGCTATAACAGGTCCATGAGGGGTTGGGAGGGGCGTTCGGTGGCTCACAGTCGTCAGAAATGGGTACAGTCTTTTCGAGGTCCTCGTGTTCCAGTGGGATGCTACGGTCAGGAAGCCTACCTAAAATGGCAAGACATACCAGTAGCGCTTGTGCGTGAAATAGTCACCAAGGGCGGTGGGCTATAACAGGTCATGCGGGGGTTGGGGAGGCGTTGAGGGCCACAGTGCTTGAAATGGGTACAATCTTTTGAGGGTCCTCGTGTGCCCAGTGGGAGGCTACTGGTCAAGCCTGCCCTCAAATGGCAAGAAATGTCCAGTGGCCGCGTGAAATAATCGAAGGCAGGGCTTTAGCCTTTGTTCCTTGAGGTTGGGAGGGGCGTTCGAGGGGCTCACGGCTGTGGAAATGGGTACAGTCATTTCGAGGTCCTCAGCGTGCAGTGGGAGGCTCTGGTCGGGGCCTGCCTAAAATGGCAAGAAATACAGCCAGGCGCGCGTGAAATAATCGCCGAGGCCGGTGGGCTATAGCCTTTGGTCATGCGGGGTTGGGGAGGCGTCGGGAAATGGGTACAGTCTTTTCGATGGTCCTCGTGTGCCCGTGGGAGGCTACGGTCAAGCCTGCCCTAAAATGGCAAAAATGCCAGTGTGGCAGCGAAATAGTCACCAGGCAGTGGGCTCTGACCTTTGCTGTGAGGGGTTGGGGAGGGGTTTGAGGGGCTCTGGTCGTCGGAAATGGAGTGCGTCTTTTGAGGGTCCTCGTGTGCCCAGTGGGAGCCTGCGGTCAGAGGCCCGCCTAAAATGGCAAGAAATGCCCTAAGCGGCCCAGTAGCGTGAAATAGTCAAGGCCGGTGGGCTCTGCTAGACCCACGGGGGTTGGGGAGGGTTTGAGGGGCTCACAGTGGGTCGGAAATGGGTACAGTCTTTTCGAGGGTCTCGTGTGCCCAGTGGGAGGCTCTGATCAAGCCTGCCTTAAAATGGCAAGAAATGCCAGTGGCAGCGCGCATGAAATAGTCACAGGCGGTGGGCTCTGACCTTTGGTCACAGGGGTTGGGGAGGGTCTTTCTGGGGCTCTGGTCGTCAGAAATGGGTACAGTCTTTTCTAGGGTCCTCGTGTGCCCAGTGGGAGGCTACGGTCAGAAGCCTGCCCTAAAATGGCAAAAAATGCCCAGCGGCGCAGCGCGTGAAATAGTCACCGAGGCCGGTGGGCTATAACAGGTCCAGGGGGTTGGGAGGGGCGTTCGGTGGCTCTGAGTGCGTCAGAAATGGTAGTGATCTTTTCGAGGGTCCTCGTGTTCCCAGTGGGATGCTACGGTGGAAGCCTACCTAAAATGGCAAAGACATACCCAGCGCATGCGTGAAATAGTCACAGGCGGTGGGCTATAGCAGGTCAGCGGGGGTTGGGGAGGGCGTTCGGGGCCACAGTGCATGAAATGGGTACAATCTTTTCGAGGTCCTCGTGTGCCCAGTGGGAGGCTACGGTCAGAAGCCTGCCCTCAAATGGCAAGAAATGTCCAGCCTTGGTAGCGTGGGGAAATAATCATGAGGCGGTGGGCTTTGGCGTTGGTCCCATGAGGGTGTTGGGGAGGGGCGCTTCGGGGGCTCTGGCTGTCGGAAATGGGTACAGTCTTTTGAGGTCCTCGCGTGCAGTGGGAGGCTCTGTCAGGGGCCTGCCCTAAAATGGCAAGAAATACCAGTGGCGTGCGTGAAATAATCCTTGAGGCCGGTGGACTATAGCCTTTGGTCCATGAGGGGTTGGGAGGCGTCGGGAAATGGGTACAGTCTTTTCGAGGGTCTCGTGTGCCCGTGGGAGGCTGGTCAGAAGCCTGCCCTAAAATGGCAAAATGAAATACTGTATGGCAGAAATAGTCACCGAGGCCGGTGGGCTACAGCCTTTGGTACGCGGGGGTTGGGGAGGGGGTTTCGGGGGCTCTGGTCGTCGGAAATGGGTACGTCTTTTCGAGGGTCCTCGTGTGCCCAGTGGGAGGCTACGGTCAGAGGCCCGCCCTAAAATGGCAAGAAATGCCTAGCGGCGCAGCGCGTGAAATAGTCACCGAGGCCGGTGGGCTACACCCTTTGGGCCACGGGGGTTGGGGGGGGGTTTTGGGGGGCTCTGGTCGTCGGAAATGGGTACAGTCTTTTCGAGGGTCCTCGTGTGCCCAGTGGGAGGCTACGGTCAGAAGCCTGCCCTAAAATAGCAAGAAATGCCCAGCGGCGCAGCGCGTGAAATAGTCGCCGAGGCCGGTGGGCTATAGCCTTTGGTCCACGGGGGTTGGGGAGGGGCGTCAGGGCTCTGGTTGTCGAAATGGGTACAGTCTTTCTAGGGTCCTCGTGTGCCCAGTGGGAGGCTACAGTCAAGCCTGCCTAAAATGGCAAGAAATGCCCAGCGTTGCAGCCAGCGTGAAATAGTCACCGAGGCGTGGGCTATAAGCAGGTCCATGGGGGTTGGGAGGCGTTCGGTGGCTCACAGTGCGTCGAAATGGGTGTACAGTCTTTTCGAGGTCTCGTGTTCCCAGTGGGATGCTCTGGTCGAAGCCTACCTAAAATGGCAAGACATACCCAGTGGCGCGCGTGAAATAATCACAGGGCGGTGGGCTATAAGCAGGTCCATGAGGTTGGGAGGGGCGTTAGGGGCTCTGGTCGCGAAATGGGTACAATCTTTTCGAGGTCCTCGTGTGCCCAGTGGGAGGCTACGGTCAAGCCTGCCCTCAAATGTGAAATGTCCAGCGGCGTGGCCGCGTGAAATAATCATGAAGGCGGTGGGCTTTGTGCTGGTCATGAGGGTTGGGGAGGGGCTTTCGGGGGCTTTGGCTGTCGGAAATGGGTACAGTCTTTTGAGGGTCCTCGCGTGCAGTGGGAGAGGCTCTGAGTCAGGGCCTGCCTAAAATGGCAAGAAATACCAATGGCCAGTAGCGCGTGAAATAATCGCCGAGGCCGGTGGGCTATAGCCTTTGGCCGCGGGGGTTGGGGAGGAGCGTCGGAAATGGGTACAGTCTTTTCGAGGGTCCTCGTGTGCCCCGTGGGAGGCTACTGTCAGAAGCCTGCCCTAAAATGGCAAAAGAAATGTGGCAGCGGGAAATAGTCACAGGCGGTGGGCTACAACTTTGATGCTGTGAGGGTTGGGAGGAGGGTTTGAGGGGCTACAGTGGTCGTCGGAAATGGGTCTCGTCTTTTCGAGGGTCCTAGTGTGCCAGTGGGAGAGCTACAGTCAGGAGGCCCGCCCTAAAATGGCAGAAATGCCTAGCAGGCGCAGCGCGTGAAATAGTCATGAGGCAGTGGGCTCTGACCTTTGAACCACAGGGGTTGGGAGGGGTTTCGGGGCTGCAGTGCGTCGGAAATGGGTACAGTCTTTTCGAGGGTCCTCGTGTGCCCAGTGGGAGGCTACGGTCAGAAGCCTGCCCTAAAATGGCAAGAAATGCCCAGCGGCGCAGCGCGTGAAATAGTCACCGAGGCCGGTGGGCTACAGCCTTTGGTCCACGGGGGTTGGGGAGGGGGTTTCCGGGGCTCTGGTTGTCAGAAATGGGTACAGTCTTTTCTAGGGTCCTCGTGTGCCCAGTGGGAGGCTACGGTCAGAAGCCTGCCCTAAAATGGCAAGAAATGCCCAGCGTTGCAGCGCGTGAAATAGTCACCGAGGCCGGTGGGCTGTAACAGGTCCATGAGGGGTTGGGAGGAGGCGTTGGTGGCTCTGAGTGCGTCATAAATGGGTACAGTCTTTTCGAGGTCCTCGTGTGCCCAGTGGGATGCTACGGTGAGCCTACCACTAAAATGGCAAGACATACCCAGTAGGCGCGCGTGAAATAGTCACCGAGGCGGTGGGCTATAAC
Organism: Citropsis articulata; assembly: GCA_030449925.1. Lineage (NCBI taxonomy): Eukaryota > Viridiplantae > Streptophyta > Magnoliopsida > Sapindales > Rutaceae > Citropsis > Citropsis articulata. The sequence goes on from JASUUH010000169.1 coordinate 375,990, forward strand.
AGGTCATGAGGGTTGGGAGGGGCGTTGGGGCTCAGTGCTTGAGAAATTACAATCTTTTCGAGGGTCTCGTGTGCCCAGTGGGAGAATGCAGTCAGAAGCCTGCCGTCAAATGGCAAGAAATGTCCAATGGCGCGTGCGTGAAATAATCATGAATGCGGTGGGCTTTATGCTGGTCCATGAGGGGTTGGGGAGGCGTTGAAGGGCTCTGGCTGTCGGAAATGGGTACAGTCTTTTCGAGGTCCTCGCGTGCAGTGGGAGGCTCTGGTCAGGGCCTGCCTAAAATGGCAAGAAATACCAATGGCCAGCGCGTGAAATAATCAGAGGCGGTGGGCTATAGCCTTTGGTCCCATGGGGGTTGGGGAGGCGTCGGAAATGGGTACAATCTTTTGAGGCCCTCGTGTGCCCGTGGGAGGCTCACGGTCAAGCCTGCCTAAAATGGCAAGAAATGCTTAGCGGCAGGAAATAATCACCGAGGCAGGTGGGCTCACAGCCTTTGATGCAGAGGGTTGGGAGGGGTTTGGGGGCTCAGTCGTCGGAAATGGGTCACGTCTTTTGAGGTCTCGTGTGCTAGCCGGAGAGCTACGGTCAGAGGCCCATACAAATGGCAAAAAATGCCAGTGGCGCAACGTGAAATAGTCACAGGCCGGTGGGTTATAACCTTTGGTCATGGTGTTGGGGAGGGGTTTGGGGGCTCACAGTGCGTGAAAATGGGTACAGTCTTTTCGAGGGTCTCGTGTGATGGGAGGCTACGGTCAAGCCTGCCTAAAATGTAAGAAATGTCAGCGGCGCTGCGCGTGAAATAGTCGCCGAGGCCGCTGGGCTATAGCCTTTGGTCCGCGGGGGTTGGGGAGGGGTGTTCGGGGGCTCTGGCTGTCGGAAATGGGTACAGTCTTTTCGAGGGTCCTCGCGTGCCCAGTGGGAGGCTACGGTCAGGGCCTAACCTAAAATGGCAAGAAATACCCAGCGTCGCAGCGGGTGGAATAGTCGTCGAGGCCGGTGGGCTATGCCTCCTTTGCTCCCGAGGTTGGGGAGGGCGTCGGGAAATGGGTACAGTCTTTTCAGGGTCTCGTGTGCCCGTCAGGAGGCTACGGTCAGAGGCCTGCCTAAAATGACAAGAAATGCCCAATGCAGCGCACGCGTGAAATAATCACAGGCCGGTGGGCTATAGCTGGTCATGAGGGGTTGGCGAGGGGTTTGGGGCTCAGTCGTCAGAAATGGGTACAGTCTTTTCGGGGTTCCTCGTGTGCCCAGTGGGAGGCTACGGTCAAGCCTGCCTAAAATGTGAAAATGCCAAGCGGCGCAGCCGCGTCAAATAATCGCAGGGCGGTGGGCTCTTTGGTCATGAGGTTGGGGAAGTTGTTTCGGGGAGCTCTGGCCGTGAAATGATTCTGATCTTCGAGGTCTCGTGTACCCAGTGGGAAGCTACTGATCAGAGGCCTGCCACTAAAATGGCAAAATGCCCAGCCTTGTGCAGGAAATAATCACTGAGGCAGGTGGGCTATAGCACTTTAGTCTGAGGTTGGGAGGGGTTTCAGGGGCTCTGGTCGTCGGAAATGGGTCTGAGTCTTTGGAGGTCCTCGTGTGCCCGATGGGGGCTGACGGAAGATGCCACCTAAAATGGCAAAAAATACATGGCCTGTGGCGTGAAATAGTAATAGGGCGATTGGGCTATGTGCTGGTCCTCGGGGTTTGAGAGGTGGTTTAGGGGCTCACAGTGCGTCGAAAATGGGTACAGTCTTTTCGAGGGTCATCGTGTGCCGAGTGGGAGGCTACGGTCAGAGGCCTGCCCTAAAATGGCAAGAAATGCACAGCGGCGCAGCGCGTGAAACAATCGCGAGGCAGTGGGCTATAACCTGGTCCATGAGGTTGGGGAGGGAAGTTACAGGGCTCAGGCGTCGGAAATGGGTACAGTCTTTTCGAGGGTCTTCGTGTGTGCCCAGGGGAAGCTCTGATCGAAGCCTAAAATGGCAAAAATGCCCAATGACTCATCGCTTGAAATAGTCATGGAGGCAGTGGGCTATAGCCCTTGGTCCCGGGGGTTGGGGAGGGTTTGAGGGGCTCTGGTCGTCGGGAAATAGGTCTGATCTTTTCGAGGGTCCTCGTGTGCCGAGTGGGAGGCTACGGTCAGAAGCCTACCCTAAATGACAAGACATGCCCTGCAGGCTGTGGCGTGAAATAATCCATGAGGGGACGGTGGGCTATAGCCTTTGGTCATGAGGGGTTGGGGAGGCGTTCGGGGTTGGGCGTCGGAAATGGGTACAGTCTTTTAGAGGTCTCGTGTGCAGTGGGAGGCTCTGGTCAGAGCCTGCCCTAAAATGGCAAGAAATGTCCAGCCCAGCGCAGCGCGTGAAATAATCGTCGAGGCAGGTGGGCTATATCACTGGTCATGGGGGTTGGGGAGGCGTTCGGGGACTCTACAGGTGTCGGAAATGGGTACAGTCTTTTGAGGGTCCTCGTGTGCTTGATTGGGAGGCTACGGTCGACCTGCCCTGAAATGACAAGAAATGCTTAGTGGCGCAGCACGTGAAAATAGTCATAGGGCATGTGGGCTATAGCCTTTTGTCATGAGGGGTTTGGGAGGGGTTTAGAGGGCTCTGGTGAGTCAGGAATGGGTAGTGTTTCGAGGGTCTCGTGTGCCCGGGTGGGAGGCTACGGTCAGAAGCACTGCCACTAAAAATAATGAAATAGAAATGGCCAGTGTATGCGTGAAATAGTCGCCTTGAGCCAAAGTGGGCTACAGCAGCTGGTCCGGGGAGTTGGGGAGGGGTTTGAGGGTTCTGGTCTTGAGAAATGGTACAGTCTTTTCGAGGGTCTCGTGTATTGATCAGAGGCCTCTGTCAGAAGCACATACTAAATGGCAAGACATGCCAAAGCGGCACAGCGTGAAATAATCTTTGAGGCCGGTGGGCTATATGCCTTTAGTCCTTGAGGGGTTGGCGAGGGGTTTAGGGGCTCACTGGTCGTCGGGAAATGGGTGCAGTATTTTCGAGGGTCCTCGTGTGCCCAGATGAGAGGCTACGGTCAGGCACTGCCCTAAAATGGCAAGAAATGTCAGCCAGGCGCAGCGTGAAATAATCATGGGCTATATCCTTTGGTCCTTGAGGGTTGGGAGGGGCGTTCGGGGACTACGGGTGTGGAAATGGGTCTGTCTTTTGAGGGTCTCGTGTGCCCGATGGGAGGCTACAGTCAGGAGAGCCTGACAAGAAATGCCATGGCGCGACACGTGAAATAGTCACAGGGCGGTGGGCTATAATAACTGGTCAGCGGGGTTTGGGAGGGTTTGAGGGGCTCTGGTAGTCGAGAATGGGTGAGTGTTTCGAGGGTCCTCGTGTGTGATGGGAGGCTCTGATCAGAAGCACACCCTAAAATGGCAAGAAATCATGTGCGCAGTAGCGTGAAATAATCGCCGAGGCCGGTGGGCTCTGACCTTTGGTCCATGAGGGGTTGGGAGGGGTTTCGGGGTTCTGGTCTTGAAATGGGTACAGTCTTTTGAGGGTCCTCGTGTGCCCGATGTGAGGCTACTGATCAGAAGCACGCCCTAAAATGTGAGACATGCCAATTAGCTGTAGCGTGAAATAGTCACTTTGAGGCCGGTGGGCTATAGCCTTTGGTCCATGAGGGGTTGGGAGGGGTTTAGGGGCTCAGTCGTGAAATGGGTCTGATATTTTGAGGTCCTCGTTTGCCCAGTGAGAGGCTACGGTCGAGGCACCTAAAATGGCAAGTAATGCCAGTGTGACACGTGAAATAGTCACCAAGGCGGTGGGCTATAACTGGTCCTTGAGGGGTTGGGAGGGGTTTGAGGGCTCTGCTAGTCAGAAATGGGTACAGTCTTTCGAGGGTCCTCGTGTGCCCGATGTGAGCTACTGGTCAGTCTGCCTAAAATAACAAGAAATATTGTTGGCCAGCGTGTGAAATAATCCTTGAGGCCGTTGGGCTATAGCCTTTGGTCATGAGGGTTGGGGAGAGGTTTAGGGGCTCAGTGGGTTGGAAATGGGTACATTATTTTCGAGGGTCTCGTGTGCCCGATGGGAGGCCTACGGTCAGGCACAATATGGCAAGTAATGCGCAGCGCGTCAAATAGTTGCCGAGGCCGGTGGGGTATAGCCTTTGATCCGCGGGGGTTGGGGAGGGGCGTCGGAAATGGGTACAGTCTTTTCGAGGGTCCTCGTGTGCCCCGTTGGAGGCTACGGTCAGAGGCCTGCCCTGAAATGACAAGAAATGCCCAGCGGCGCAGCACGTGAAATAGTCACGAGGCGGTGGGCTATAGCCTTTAGTCCCATGAGGTTGGGGAGGGGTTTGGGGTTACAGTCGTCGGAAATGGGTACAGTCTTTTCCAGGGTCCTCGTGTGCCCAGTGTGAGGCTACGGTCAGAAGCCTGCCCTAAAATGACAAGACATGCCAATGTGGCAGCGCGTGAAATAATCATGGGGCAGTGGGCTATAGCCTTTGGTCCATGAGGTTGGGGAGGTGCGTTCGGGGTTACAGGCGTCAGGAAATGGGTACAGTCTTTTTAGGGTCCTCGTGTGTGCCCAGTGGGAGGCTACAGTCAGAAGCCTGCCTAAAATGCCAAGAAATGCCAGGCGCATCAGCGTGAAATAGTCAGCCGGTGGTCTATAGCCTTTGGTCCATGAGGGGTTGGGAGGGGTTGAGGTTACAGTGAGTCTAAAATGGGTACAATCTTTTGAGTGTCCTCGTGTGCCCGATGGGAGGCTCTGATCAAGCACATACTAAAATAACGAAAATGTGGCGCATCGCATGAAATAATCATGAGGCGGTGGTCTATAGCCTTTGGTCATGAGGTTGGGAGGGGTTGGGGTTACTGGTAAGTCTGAAATGGGTACAGTCTTTTCGAGTGTCCTCGCGTGCCACAATGGGAGGCTCTGATCGAGGACTGCCCTAAAATGGCAAAAAATGCCCAGGCGCATCGCGTGAAATAATCGCCGAGGGCGGTGGCGTATAACCTTTAGTCCATGAGGGTTGGGAGGGGTATCAGGGGGCTCACAGTCGTGGAAATGGGCTGATCTTTTCGAGGTCCTCGTGTACCAGTGGGAGGCTACGGTCAAGCCTGCCACTGAAATGGCAAGAAATGCAGTGCATCGCATGAAATAATCATGAGGCGGTTGTCCTATAACTTTGGTCCTTGAGGGGTTGAGGAGGGTTGAGTTACGGTAAATGCAGAAATGGGTCAGTCTTTTCAGTGTCCTCGTGTGCCCATTGATGGGAGGCTACGGTGAGAGGCCTGCGCTAAAAGGACAAGAAATATGCCAGTGGCCAGCGTGAAATAATCGCCCGAGGCGGTGGGCTATAGCCTTTGGCCCTTGGGGAGTTAGGGAGGCGCGTTCGGGGCTCTGGGTGTCGGAAATGGGGTACAGTCTTTTGAGGGTCCTCAGCGTGCAGTGGAAGAGCTACGGTCAGAAGCCTGCCATAAAATGCCAAGAAAATGCCAGGCGCGTCAGCGTGAAAAAGTCGCCGAGGCCGTTGGTCTATAGCCTTGTGAGGGTTGGGGAGGAAGTTACAGGGCTCACAGGCGTTGGAAATGGGTACAGTCTTTTCGAGGTCTCGTGTGCCCGGATGGGAGGCTACTGGTCGAGGCCTGCCCTAAAATGGCAAGATATGCCCAGTGATGAGTACAAGCGTGAAATAGTCACGAGGCGGTGGGATATAGCCTTTGGTCTCTGGGGTTGGGGAGGGCGTCGGAAGCAGGTGCAGTCTTTTCGAGGGTCCTCGTTTGCCCGTGGGAGGCTACGGTCAGAGCCTGCCCTAAAATGACAGAAATGCCAAGCGGGCCATGGCGTGAAATAATCACCAAGGGCGGTGGGCTATAGCTTTGGTCCCTTGAGGGTTGGGAGGGTTTCGGGGCTCAGTGGTCGTGAGGAAATGGAGTGCAGTCTTTTCGAGGGTCCTCGCGTGAGTGGGAGGCTCTGGTCAGGGCCTGCCCTAAAATGGCAAGAAATGCCAGACAGTAGCGTGAAATATCACGAGGCGGTGGGCTATATGCTAGTCAGGGGTTGGGAGGGGTTTGAGGCTCTGGTCATCAGAAATGAGTGCAGTCTTTTCGAGGGTCCTCGTGTGCCCAGTGGGAGGCTCTGGTCAAGCCTGCCTAAAATGTAAGACATGCCAATGGCGCAGGTGAAATAATCGCCGAGGTCGGTGGGCTATAGCTTTGGTCCCTTGAGGGGTTGGGGAGGCGTCGGAAATGGGTAGAGTCTTTTCGATGGTCCTCTTGTGCCCGGGGGAGGCCTGATCAGAGGCCTGCCCTAAAATGACAAGAAATGCCGGCGTGCAGGAAATAGTCACCGAGGCCGGTGGGCTATAGCCTTTGGTCCGCGGGGGTTGGGGAGGGGGTTTCGGGGGCTCTGGTGGTCAGAAATGGGCTTGGTCTTTTCGAGGGTCCTCGTGTTCCCAGTGGGAGGCTACGGTCAAGCACATACAAAATGTGAGGACATGCCAGCAATGACTGCAGTGAAATAAGCTGAGTCGGTGGGCTATAGCCTTTGGTCCGCGGGGGTTGGGGAGGGGTTTCGGGGGCTCTGATCGTCAGAAATGGGTACGGTCTTTTCGAGGGTCCTCGCGTGCCCAGTGGGAGGCTACGGTCAGGGCCTGCCCTAAAATGGCAAGAAATACCAGTGACACGGTAGCGTGAAATAGTCAACAGGCCGGTAGCCTATAGCCTTTGTCATGAGGGTTGGTGAGGGGTTTAAAGGGGCTCTGGTCGTCAGAAATGAGTGCAGTCTTTTCGAGGTCCTCGTGTGCCCGGTGGGAGGCTCTGGTCAAGCCTGCCTAAAATGGCAAGACATGCCAGTGGCAGCGTGAAATAGTCACGAGGCCGGTGGGATATGCTGGTCTGCGGGGGTTGGGGAGGGGCGTCGGAAGCAGTGCAGTCTTTTCGAGGGTCCTCGTGTTCCCGTGGGAGGCTGATCAGAGGCCTGCCATAAAATGACAAAAAGAAATTCCAGTGACGCCGTGGAAATAGTCACCAGGCGGTGGGCTATAGCCTTTAGTCCATGAGGTTGGGGAGGTGGTTTGAGGCTCAGTCGTCGAGAAATGGGTCCACTCTTTTCGAGGGTCCTCGTGTGCCCGATGGGAGGCTCGGTCAGAGCCTGCCCTAAAATGGCAAGACATGCCAATGGCCATGGCGCGTGAAATAATCGCCCAGGGCGGAGGCTATAGCCTTTAGTCCATGAGGGTTGGGAGGGTTTGGGGCTCTGGTCGTCGAAATGGAGTGCAGTCTTTTCGAGGGTCCTCGCGTGCCCAGGTGGGAGGCTCTGATCAGGGGCACTGCCACTAAAATGGCAAGAAATGCCAATGACACAGTAGCGTGAAATAGTCACGAGGGCGGTGGCCTATGTGCTGGTCCCATGAGGTTGGGGAGGGGTTTGAGGGCTCTGGTTGTCAGAAATGGAGTACGGTCTTTTCGAGGTCCTCGTGTGCCCAGTGGGAGGCTACGGTCAAGCCTGCCTAAAATGTAAGACATGCCCATGGCGCGTGAAATAGTCACAGGGTCGGTGGGCTATACTAGTCATGAGGGGTTGGGGAGGGGCGTCGGAAATGGGTGCAGTCTTTTCGAGGTCCTCTTGTGCCCGTGGGAGGCTACGGTCAGAGCCTGCCCTAAAATGACAAGAAATGCCCAGCGCGCGTAAAATAGTCACCAGGCGGTGGGCTATAGCCTTTAGTCCCATGAGGGTTGGGAGGGGGTTTGAGGCTCAGTGCGTCAGAAATGGGTGCAGTCTCTTGAGGGTCCTCGTGTGCCCGTGGGAGGCTACGGTCAAGCCTGCCTAAAATAGCAAGACATGCCCAGCGCAGCGTGAAATAATCATGGCGGTGTAATCTGAGCTTTGGTCTGCGGGGGTTGGGAGGCGTCGGACATGGGTACAATCTTTTGAGGTCCTCTTGTGCCCGTTGGAGAGCTACTGATCAGAGCCTGCCCTAAAATGACAAGAAATGCCAATGACGCAGCGCGTGAAATAGTCACGAGGCGGTGGGCTATAGCTGGTCCCTTGAGAGGTTGGGGAGGGTTTGAGGGCTCAGTGGTCGTCAGAAATGGATCTGTCTTTTCGAGGTCTCGTGTGCCCAGTGGGAGGCTACTGGTGAAGCCTGCCCTAAAATAACAAGACATGCCAGTAGCGCGCGTGAAATAGTCGCCCGAGGTCGGTGGGCTATAGCCTTTGGTCAGGGTTGGGAGGCGTTCGGGGCTCTGGGTTTCGAAATAGGTACAGTCTTTTAAGGGTCCTCGTGTGCCTAGTGGGAGGCTCGGTCGAGCCTGCCCGAAAATAAGAAATGCCAGTGGCGCAGCGTGAAATATATCACTGAGGCGGTGGGCTATGTGCTGGTCATGAGGGGTTGGGGTGGGGTTTTCGGGGGCTCTGGTCGTCGGAAATGGGTACAGTCTTTTCGAGGGTTCTCGTGTGCCGCGTGGGAGGCTACGGTCAGAGGCCTGCCCTAAAATGTAAGAAATGTGTGGCAGCGCGTGAAATAAGTCACAAGGCGGTGGGCTATAGCCTTTGGTCCATGAGGGTTGGGGAGGGTTTGGTGGCTCTGGTCGTCAGAAATGGAGTGCAGTCTTTTCGAGGGTCTCGTGTGCCCTTGATGGGAGGCTACTGATCAGGCACTGCCCTAAAATAGCAAGACATGCCCAGCCATGGCGCGTGAAATAATCATGGGGCGGACTATAGCCTTTGGTCCATGAGGGGTTGGGGAGGGTTTGGGGGCTCACAGTGCGTCGAGAAATGGAGTGCAGTCTTTTCGAGGGTCCTCGCGTGCCCAGTGGGAGGCTACTGATCAGGGCCTGCCCTAAAATAGCAAAAATGCCATGACACAGTAGCGTGAAATAGTCACGAGGCAGGTGGCCTATAGCCTTTAGTCCAGCGGGGTTGGGAGGGTTTGAGGGCTCTGGTTGTCAGAAATAGAGTACGGTCTTTCGAGGTCCTCGTGTGCCCAGTGGGAGGCTACGGTCAGAAGCCTGCTAAAATGGCAAGACATGCCCAAGCGCAGCGTGAAATAGTCACAGTCGGTGGGCTATAGCCTTTGGTCATGAGGGTTGGGGAGGCGTCGGAAATGGGTACAGTCTTTTCGAGGTCCTCTTGTGCCCGTGGGAGGCTACAGTCAGGCCATAAAATGACAAGAAATGCCCAGTGCGCAGCGCGTAAAATAAGTCACAGGCGGTGGGCTATAACTGGTCCAGTCATGAGGTTGGGAGGGGTTTGAGGGGCTCGGTGGGTCAGAAATGGAGTGCAGTCTCTTGAGGGTCTCGTGTGCCCAGTGGGAGGCTACGGTCAGCCTGCCCTAAAATGGCAAGACATGCCCAATGGTAGCGCGTGAAATAATCGCCAGGCGGTGTAATCTGACCTTTGGTCTGCGGGGGTTGGGGAGGCGTCGGACATGGGTACAATCTTTCGAGGTCCTCTTGTGCCCGTTGGAGGCTCAGTCAGAGGCCTGCCCTAAAATGACAAAAAAATGCCAATGGCATGGCGCGTGAAATAGTCACCGAGGCGGTGGGCTATAGTGCTGGTCCAGGGGTTGGGAGGGGTTTGAGGGCTCTGGTCGTCAGAAATGGATACGGTCTTTTCGAGGGTCCTCGTGTGCCTAGTGGGAGGCTACGGTCAGAAGCCTGCCCGAAAATGGCAAAGACATGCCAATGGCGCGTGAAATAATCATGGGGTCAGTGGGCTATAGCCTTTGGTCCATGAGGGTTGGGGAGGCGTTCGGGGCTCTGGGTTTCGAAATAGGTACAGTCTTTTCGAGGGGTCCTCGTGGGCCGAGTGGGAGGCTGCGGTCAAGCCTGCCGAAAATGGCAAGAAATGCCAATGGCGCATGGAAATAGTCAACGAGGCCGGTGGGCTATAGCCTTTGGTCCAGAGGGGTTGGGGAGGGGTTTGAGGCTCACAGTCGTGGAAATGGGTACAGTCTTTTCGAGGGTTCTCGTGTGCCCAGTGGGAGGCTACGGTCAAAGTCCTGCCTAAAATGACAAGAAATGTGTAGCGGCGCGCCAGCGTGAAATAGTCACAAGGCGGTGGGCTATGTGCTTTGGTCATGAGGGGTTGGGGGGGGCGTTTCGGTGGCTCTGGTCGTCAGAAATGGAGTTACAGACTTTTCTAGTGTCCTCGTGTGCCCAGTGGGAGGCTCGGTCAGGCACGCCCTAAAATAACAAGACATGCCAATGGCCTTGTGCGTGAAATAATCGCCCGAGGCAGACTATAGCCTTTGGTCATGAGGGGTTGGGAGGGTTTGAGGGGCTCTGGTCGTCAGAAATGGAGTGCAGTCTTTTCGAGGTCTCAGCGTGCCCAGTGGGAGGCTCTGGTCAGGGCCTGCCCTAAAATAGCAAAAATGCCCAGTGACACAGTAGCGTGGGAAATAGTCACGAGGCGGTGGCCTATGTGCTGGTCCCATGAGGGGTTGGGAGGGTTTAGAGACTCTGGTTGTCGAGAAATGAGTCACAGTCTTTTCGAGGGTCCTCGTGTGCAGTGGGAGGCTCTGATCGAAGCCTGCCCTAAAATGGCAAGACATGCCCAGGCGCAGCGCGTGAAATAGTCACAGGTCGGTGGGCTATAGCCTAGTCCTTGAGGGTTGGGAGGTGCGTCCGAAATGGGTACAGTCTTTTCTAGGTTCCTCTTGTGCCCCGTGGGAGGCTACGGTCTGAGGACTGCCCTAAAATGACAAGAAATGCCCAGCGGCTCAGCGCGTAAAATAGTCACCGAGGCCGGTGGGCTATAGCCTTTGGTCCATGAGGTTGGGAGGGGTTTGGGGGCTCTGGTGGTCGTCAGAAATGGAGTGCAGTCTCTTGAGGGTCTCGTGTGCCCAGTGGGAGGCTACGGTCAGAAGCCTTCAGTAAAATGGCAAGACATGCCCAGGCCCGCAGTGCGTGAAATAGTCAGCCGTAGGCGGTGTAATCTGACCTTTGGTCTGCGGGGGTTGGGGAGGGGCGTCGGACATGGGTACAATCTTTTCGAGGGTCCTCTTGTGCCCCGTTGGAGGCTACGGTCAGAGGCCTGCCCTAAAATGACAAGAAATGCCCAGCGGCGCAGCGCGTGAAATAGTCACCGAGGCCGGTGGGCTATAGCCTTTGGTCCACGGGGGTTGGGGAGGGGGTTTCGGGGGCTCTGGTCGTCAGAAATGGATACGGTCTTTTCGAGGGTCCTCGTGTGCCCAGTGGGAGGCTACGGTCAGAAGCCTGCCCTAAAATGGCAAGACATGCCCAGCGGCGCAGCGCGTGAAATAGTCGCCGAGGTCGGTGGGCTATAGCCTTTGGTCCGCGGGGGTTGGGGAGGGCGTTCGGGGGCTCTGGGTTTCCGAAATAGGTACAGTCTTTTCGAGGGTCCTCGTGTGCCTAGTGGGAGGCTACGGTCAGAAGCCTGCCCGAAATGTGAAATGCCAGTGTAGCCTGAGAAATACTCACTTGAGGCAGTGGGCTATAGCCTTTGGTCATGAGGGTTGGGAGGGGTTTGAGGGCTCTGGTCGTCGGAAATGGGTACAGTCTTTTCGAGGGTTCTCGTGTGCAGTGGGAGGCTCGGTCGAAGCACTGCTAAAATGAAGAAATGTGTGGCATGGCGTGAAATAATCACAGGGCCGGTGGGCTATAGCCTGGTCATGAGGGTTGGGGAGGGTTCGGTGGCTCAGTGTCGTCCAGAAATGGAGTGCAGTCTTTTCGGCAGGCCCTCGTGGAGCCAGTGGGAGGCTCTGATTGGAAGCCTGCCATAAAATGGCAAGAAATACCAGTGGTGTGCGTCAAATAGTCAGCCGTGGGCTATAGCCTTTGGTCATGAGGGGTTGGGGAGGGCGTTCGGGGCTCTGGGTGTCGGGAAATGGGTACAGTCTTTTCGAGGGTCCTCGCGTGATGGGAGGCTACGGTCAGAGGCCTGCCCTAAAATGACAAGAAATGCCATGGCGCAGCGCGTCAAATAATCATGCCGAGGCGGTGGGCTATGTGCTGGTCCACAGAGGTTGGGAGGGGTTTGAGGGGCTCTGAGTCGTCAGAAATGGGTGCAGTCTTTCAAGGGTCCATGTGTGCCCAGGTGGGAGGCTCTGGTATGAAGCACTAAAATGGCAAGACATGCCAGTGGCTGTAGCGTGAAATAATCGCCGAGGCGGTGGGCTATAGCCTTTATTGTGAGGGAGTTGGGAGGGTTTGGGGCTCTGGTCGTCGGAAATGGGTACAGTCATTACGAGGGTCCTCGTGTACCCGATTGGGAGGCTACTGGTCAGAGGCCTGCCTAAAATGGCAAGAAATGTAGCAGGCGCAGAAATAGTCACTTGAGGCCGGTGGGCTATAGCCTTTGGTCATGAGGGGTTGGGAGGGGTTTGGGAGCTCTGGTGGTGAAATGGGTACAGTCTTTTCGAGGGTCCTCGTGTGCCCAGTGGGAGGCTACGGTCAGGAGGCCTGCCCTAAAATGACAAGAAATGCCAATGGCCTTGCGCGCGTCAAATAGTCATGAGGCAGGTGGGCTATAGCCTTTAGTCATGAGGGGTTGGGGAGGGGTTTCAGAGGGTTCTAGTCGTCAGGAAATGGGTGCAGTATTTTCATGGTCCTTGTGTGTGCCCAGTGGGAGGCTACGGTCAAGCCTGCCTAAAATGGTAGAAATGCCAGTGAGCGTAGCGTGAAATAATCAGCCAGGCAGTGGGCTATGTGCTTTGGCCCCATGAGGGTTAGGGGAGGCGTTCGGGGCTCTGGGTGTGGAAATGGGTACAGTCTTTTCGAGGGTCCTCGCGTGCCAGGTGGGAGGCTCAGTCAGAGGCCTGCCCTAAAATGACAAGAAATGCCCAGCGGCGCAGCGCGTCAAATAGTCGCCGAGGCCGGTGGGCTATAGCCTTTGGTCCGCTGGGGTTGGGGAGGGGGTTTCGGGGGCTCTAGTCGTCAGAAATGGGTGCAGTCTTTTCTAGGGTCCATGTGTGCCCAGTGGGAGGCTACGGTCAGAGCACATGCCCTAAAATGTAAGACATTCCCAGCTGGCCTGTGTGCGTGAAATAGTCGCCATGCCGGTGGGCTATAACTTTGGTCCGCGGGAGTTGGGGAGGGGCGTTCGGGGGCTCTGGGCGTCCGAAATGGGTACATTCATTTCGAGGGTCCTCGAGTACCCAGTGGGAGTCTACGGTCAGAGGCCTGCCCTAAAATGGCAAGAAATGCTTAGCCTTGTGAGGAAATAGTCAGGCGGTGAGCTATAGCCTTTGGTCATGAGGGTTGGGGAGGGGGTTTCGGGGGCTCTGGTCGTCGGAAATGGGTACAGTCTTTTCGAGGGTCCTCATGTGCCCAGTGGGAGGCTACGGTCAGAGGCCTGCCCTAAAATGACAAGAAATGCCCAGCGGCGCAGCGCGTCAAATAGTCGCCGAGGCCGGTGGGATATAGCCTTTCGTCCATGAGGAGTTGGGGAGGGTTTAAGGGGTCTCTAGTCGTCAGAAATGGGTGCAATCTTTTGAGGTCCTTATGTGCCCAGTGGGAGCTCTGATCGAGCACTGCTCTAAAATATGAGACATGCCCAGTATGTAGCGTGAAATAGTCGCCCATGCCGGTGGGCTATAGCTTTGGTCCGCGGGGGTTGGGGAGGGGTGTTCGGGGGCTCTGGGCGTCCGAAATGGGTACAGTCATTTCGAGGGTCCTCGTGTACCCAGTGGGAGGCTACGGTCAGAGGCCTGCCCTAAAATGGCAAGAAATGCTCAGCAGCCTTGGAGAAATAGTCACTTGAGGCGGTGGGCTATAGCCTTTAGTCCATGAGGTTGGGGAGGGGTTTGAGGGGCTCAGTGGGTCGGAAATGGGTACAGTCATTTCGAGGTCCTCGTGTACCCAGTGGGAGGCTACGGTCAGAGGCCTGCCCTAAAATGGCAAGAAATGCTTGGCCTTGTGTGAGGAAATAGTCACTTGAGGCAGTGGGCTATGTGCTTTAGTCCATGAGGGTTGGGAGGTGATTTCGGGGGCTCTGGTAGTCGGAAATGGGTACAGTCTTTTCGAGGGTCCTCGTGTGCCCAGTGGGAGGCTACGGTCAGAGGCCTGCCCTAAAATGACAAGAAATGCCCAGCGGCGCAGCGCGTCAAATAGTCGCCGAGGCCGGTGGGCTATAGCCTTTGGTCCGCGGGGGTTGGGGAGGGGGTTTCGGGGGTTCTAGTCGTCAGAAATGGGTGCAGTATTTTCGCGGGTCCTTGTGTGCCCAGTGGGAGGCTACGGTCAGAAGCCTGCCCTAAAATGGTAAGAAATGCCCAGCGGCGCAGCGCGTGAAATAGTCGCCGAGGCCGGTGGGCTATAGCCTTTGGCCCGCGGGGGTTGGGGAGGGGCGTTCGGGGCTCTGGGTGTCGGAAATGGGTACAGTCTTTTCGAGGGTCCTCGCGTGCCCAGTGGGAGGCTACGGTCAGAGGCCTGCCCTAAAATGACAAGAAATGCCATGAGCGCCAGCGCGTCAAATAATGCAGTAGGCAGGTGGGCTATAGCCTTTAGTCCCAGGAGTTGGGAGGGGTTTGAGGGGCTCTAGTAAATGGAAATGGGTGCAGTATTTTCTAGGGTCCATGTGTGCCCAGTGGGAGGCTACGGTCAGAAGCCTGCCCCTAAAATAAGACATTCCAGTGGCCTTGTGCGTGAAATAATCGCCATGCAGTGGGCTATAACTTTGGTCAGGGAGTTAGGGAGGCGTTCGGGGGCTCTGGGCGTCCGAAATGGGTACATTCATTTCGAGGGTCCTCGAGTACCCAGTGGGAGTCTACGGTCAGAGGCCTGCCCTAAAATGACAAGAAATGCCATGGTAGCAGTGAGGAAATAGTCAGAGGCAGTGAGCTATAGCCTTTGGTCAGGGGTTGGGAGGGGTTTGAGGGCTCTGGTCGTCGGAAATGGGTACAGTCGTTTGAGGTCCTCATGTGCCCAGTGGGAGGCTACGGTCGAGGCACATGCCCTAAATGACAAGAAATGCTTTGGCGCGTCAAATAATCGCCGAGGCAGTGGGATATAGCCTTTAAATCCCATGAGGGTTGGGGAGGGTTTGAGGTCTCTAGTCGTCAGAAATGGGTGCAATCTTTTCGAGGGTCCTTGTGTGCAGTGGGAAGCTACGGTCGAGCTTTGCTCTAAAATGTGAACATACTTGACGCGCGTGAAATAATCGCCCATGCGGTGGGCTATAGCTTTGGTCCATGAGGTTGGGAGGGCGTTGAGACTCTGGGCGTCAGAAATGGGTACAGTCATTTGAGGGTCCTCGTGTACCAGTGGGAGGCTACTGATCAGAGGCACACTAAAATGGGAAGAAATACCCAGCGGCGTAGCGCGTGAAATAGTCGCCGAGGCCGGTGGGCTATAGCCTTTGGTCCGCGGGGGTTGGGGAGGGGGTTTAGGGGGCTCTAGTCATCAGAAATGGGTGCAGTCTTTTCGAGGGTCCTCGTGTGCCCAGTGGGAGGCTACGGTCAGAAGCCTGCCCTAAAATGGCAAGACATGCCCAGCGGCGCAGCGCGTGAAATAGTCGCCGATGCCGGTGGGCTATAGCTTTGGTCCGCGGGGGTTGGGGAGGGACGTTCGGGGGCTCTGGGCGTCCGAAATGGGTACAGTCATTTCGAGGGTCCTCGTGTACCAGTTGGGAGGCTACGGTCAGAGGCCTGCCCTAAAATGGCAAGAAATGCCCAGCGGCGCAGCGCGTCAAATAGTCACCGAGGCCGGTGGGCTATAGCCTTTGGTCCGTGGGGGTTGGGGAGGGGGTTTCGGGGACTCTGTTCGTCAGAAATGGGTCCAGTCTTCTCGAGGGTCCTCGTGTGCCCAGTGGGACTCTATGGTCAGAAGCCTGCCCTAAAATGACAAGACATGCCCAGCGGCGCAGCGCGTGAAATAGTCGCCGATGTCGGTGGGCTATAGCTTTGGTCCGCGGGGGTTGGGGAGGGGCGTTCAGGGGCTCTGGGCGTCCGAAATGGGTACAGTCTTTTCGAGGGTCCTCGTGTACCCAGTGGGAGGCTACGGTCAGAGGCCTGCCCTAAAATGGCAAGAAATACCAATGGCAGCGCGTCAAATAATCGCCGATCGGGTGGGCTATAGCCTTTGGTCCCATGAGGTTAGGGAGGGGTTTCAGGGCTCTAGTTCTCAGAAATGGGTGCAGTCTTTTGAGGTCTCGTGTGCCCGGTGGGAGGCTACTGGTCAAGCCTGCCTAAAATAACAAGACATGCCAAGCGGCGCAGCGTGAAATAATCGGATGCGGTGGGCTATAGCTTTGGTCAGGGTTGGGAGGGGCGTTCGGGGGCTCAGGCGTCAGAAATGGGTACAAGTCATTTCGAGGTCCTCGTGTAGATGGGAGAGCTACGGTCAGGAGGCCTGCCTAAAATGGGAAGAAATACCCAGCAGTGGCAGCGTGAAATAATCGCCGAGGCGGTGGGCTATAGCCTTTGGTCCCTTGAGGGGGTTGGGGAGAGGGGTTTAGGGGCTCTAGTCATCGAAATGGGTGCAGTCTTTTCGAGGGTCCTCGTGTGCCCAGTGGGAGGCTACGGTCAAGCCTGCTAAAATGGCAAGACATGCCCATGGCGCAGCGCGTGAAATAATCGCCGATGCGGTGGGCTATAGCTTTGTCATGAGGGGTTGGGAGGGGCATTCGGGGCTCTGGGCGTCAAAATGGGTACAGTCTTTCGAGGGTCTCGTGTACCCGATGGGAGGCTGATCGAGGCCTGCCCTAAAAATGGCAAGAAATACCCAATGCCAGCGCGTCAAATAATCGCCGATCGGTGGGCTATAGCCCCATGAGGGTTGGGGAGGGGTTTCAGGGGCTCTAGTTCTCGAAATGGTGCAGTCTTTTGAGGGTCTCGTGTGCCCGGTGGGAGGCTACGGTCAAGCCTGCCCTAAAATAACATGCCAAGACATGCCAGCAGGCGTGAAATTGTCGCCGTGGCGGGTGGGCTATTGCTTTGGTCCGGGGGGGTTGGGGCGGGGCGTTCGGGGGCTCTGGGCGTCCGAAATGGGTACAGTCATTTCGAGGGTCCTCGTGTACCCAGTGGGAGGCTACTGATCAAGCCTGCCCTAAAATGGCAAAGAAATGTGTGGCAGGCGCAGCGCGTGAAATAATCACCGAGGCGGTGGGCTATAGCCTGGTCATGGCCGGTTGGGGAGAGGTTTGGGGGCTCTGGTGCGTCCAGAAATGGAGTGATCTTCGGCAGCCCTCGTGGGCCCAGTGGGAGGCTACGGTCAGGAAGCACACCATAAAATAACAAAAAATACCAGTAGTAGTGGCCAGCGTCAAATAATCGCCAGGCGGTGGGCTCTAGCCTTTGGACCGCGGTGGTTGGGAAGGGGTTTGAGGGCTCTGTTAAATCAGAAATGGGTGCAGTCGTTTCGAGGTCCTCGTGTGCCCGATTGGGAGGCTACGGTCAAGCCTGCCCTAAAATGGCAAAGACATGCCAGTGACTTGGCCCGTGATGAAATAGTCGCCGATGCCGGTGGGCTATAGCCTTTGGTCCGCGGGGGTTTGGGAGTGGCGTTCGGGGGTTCTGTGCGTCGGAAGTGGGTACAGTCTTTGCGAGGGTCCTCATGTGCCCAGTGGGAAGCTACGGTCAGAGGCCTGCCCTAAAATGGCAAGAAATGCCCAGCGGCGCAGCGCGGTAAATAGTCAAGGGGCAGTGGGCTCTGCCTTGGTCCGTGGGGGTTGGAGAGGGGGTTTCGGGGACTCTGTTCGTCAGAAATGGGTACAGTCTTTTCGAGGGTCCTCGTGTGCCCAGTGGGACGCTATGGTCAGAAGCATGCCCTAAAATGTCAAGACATGCACAGCGGCGCAGCGCGTGAAATAGTCGCCGAGGCCGGTGGGCTATAGCCTTTGGTCCTTGGCCGGTTGGGAAGAAGGTTTGGGGCTCTGGTGGGTAGGAAATGGGTACAATCTTTCGAGGATCCTCGTGCGCCCAGTGGGAGCTCTGATCAGAGGCACATGCTAAAATGGCAAGAAATACCAGTGGCGTCAAATAATCATAGGGCGGTGGGCTATATGTGCCCCCTTGGGTTGGGGAGGGTTTAGGGGCTCACAGTGCGTCGGAAATGGGTACAGCTTTTCGAGGGTCCTCGTGTGCCCGATGGGAGGCTCTGATCAGGGCCTTTTGCCCTAAAATGGCAAGAAATGCCAATGGCGCAGTGAAATAGTCAACTTGAGGCGGTGGGCTATAGCCTTTGGTCCTTGAGGGGTTGGGGAGGGGAACTTCGGGGTTACAGTGCGTGAAATGGGTACAGTCTTTTCGAGGTCTCGTGTGCCCAGTGGGAGGCTCTGGTCAAGCACATGCTAAAATGGCAAGAAATGTCCAGCGCCAGCGCGTGAAATAGTCACAGGTCGGTGGGCTATGCCTTTGGCCCTTGAGGGGGTTAGGGAGGGCGTTAAGAGCTCTGGGTGTCGGAAATGGGTACAGTCTTTTCGAGGTCCTCGCGTGCCCAGTGGGAGAGCTCTGATCATAGCCTACCTAAAATGGCAAGAAATGCCATGGCCTTGTGCGTGAAATAATCGCAAGGCGGTGGGCTATAGCCTTTGGTCCCTTGAGGTTGGGGAGGGGTTTGAGGTTACTGGTCGTCGGAAATGGGTACAGTCTTTTGAGGTCCTCGTGTGCCCAGTGGGAGGCTGACAGGCACTGCCTAAAATGTGCAAGAAATGCCAGTGGCGCCGCGAGAAATAATCGGAGGCCGGTGGGATATAGCCTGGTCTGCAGGGGGTTTGGGAGGGGCGTCGGAAATGGGTCTGCGGTCTTTTGAGGTCCTCGTGTGCCCGTGGGAGGCTCTGATTGAGGCCTGCCCTAAAATGACAAGAAATGCCAGTGATTGCAGCGCGTGAAATAGTCACCAGGGCGGTGGGCTATAGCTGGTCCATGAGGGGTTGGGGAGGGGTTTGAGGGGCTCAGTGGTCGGAAATGGGTACAGTCTTTTCAGGCGTCCTCGTGTGCCAGTGTGAGGCTCTGATCAGAGGCCTGCCTAAAATGGCAAGAAATACCAAGTACGGGAAATAGTCACTTGAGGCGGTGGGCTATAGCCTTTGGTCCATGAGGGGTTGGGGAGGGGTTTCGGGGTTCTATTAAATCAGAAATGGGTGCAGTCTTGTGGAGGGTCCTCGTGTGCCCAGATGGGAGGCTACTGGTCAGAAGCACTGCCCTAAAATGGCAAGACATGCCAGTGAGCGCGCGTGAAATAATCGCCGATGCAGTGGGCTATAGCCTTTAGTCCAGAGGGTTTGGGAGTGGCGTTGAGGGGTTGTGCGTCGGAGTGGGTACAGTCTTCTGCGAGGGTCCTCATGTGCCCAGTGGGAAGCTTCTGATCAGGAGGCCTGCCTAAAATGGCAAGAAATGCCAGTGACGCAGCCTTGATAAATAAGTCCAAGGGCCGGTGGGCTACATGCCTTTGGTCCGTGGGGGTTGGAGAGGGGTTTGGGGACTGTTCGTCAGAAAATGGGTACAACCTTCGAGGTCCTCGTGTACTTGATGGGGACGCTATAATTGAGCATGCCTAAAATGTCAAGACATGCACAAGCTGGCATGGCGTGAAATAATCATGAGGGGTGGGCTATAGCCTTTAGTCCATGGCCCGGTTGGGAAGAAGGGTTTCAGGGGCTCAGTCGTGGAAATGGGTCTGATCTTTTCGAGGGTCTCGTCGCCCGTGGGAGGCTCTGGTCGGAGGCACATACTAAAATGGCAAGAAATGCCCAGTAGCGCAGCAGGAAATAATAGTCAGGGCGGTGGGCTATAGCCTTTATGGTCCTTGAGGGGTTGGGGAGGGGTTTAGGGGCTCACAGTCGTCGGAAATGGAGTGCAGTCTTTTCGAGGGTCCTCGTGTGCCAGTGGGAGGCTACAGTCAGAAGCCTGCCCTAAAATGGCAAGAAATGTCCAGCATGCGCAGCGTGAAATAGTCACAGGTCGGTGGGCTATAGCCTGGCCCATGAGGTTGGGGAGGGCGTTCGGGGGCTCTGGGTGTCGGAAATGGGTACAGTCTTTTGAGGTCCTCGCATTGCCAGTGGGAGCTCTGATCATAGCCTGCCTAAAATGACAAGAAATGCCCATGTGCGTGAAATAATCGCCGAGGCGGTGGGATATAGCCTTTGGTATCACGGGGTTTGGGAGGGGCGTCGGAAATGGAGTGCAGTCTTTTCGAGGGTCTCGTGTGCCCGTGGGAGGCTCACGGTCAAGCCTGCCTAAAATGGCAAAGGCATGCTCAAGCGGCAGCGCGTGAAATAATCAGCCGGGCAGTGGGCTATAGCCTTTGGTCTGCAGGGGTTGGGAGAGGCGTCGGAAATGGAGTACAGTCTTTTCGAGGTCCTTGTGTACCCGTGGGAGGCTACAGTCATAGGCCTGCCCTAAAATGACAAGAAATGCCAGCCAGGCGCAGCGCGTGAAATAGTCACGAGGGCGGTGGGCTATAACAGTCCATGAGGGTTGGGGAGGGGTTTGGGGGGCTCTAGTCGTCAGAAATGGGTCTGGTCTTTTAGAGGGTCTCGTGTGCAGTGGGAGGATACGGTCAGAAGCACAATGCCGTAAAATGGCAAAAATGCTTGCCAGTGGTAGCGTCAGGTGTCTCAAGGCATGTGGGCTATAGCCTTTGGTCCATGAGGGTTGGGAGCGTGTTTGGGGCTATGGTCGCGGAAATGGGTCTGATCTTCGAGGGTCCTCGTGTGCCCAGTGGGAGGCTACGGTCAAAGCCTGCCCTAAAATGGCAAGACATACCATGACTGCGCTGGCGTGAAATAGTCATGGGGCGGTGGGCTATAGCCTTTGGTCCGCAGGAGTTGGGGAGGGGCGTTCGGGGGCTCTAAGTGTCCGAAATGGGTAAAGTCTTTTCGAGGGTCCTCGTGTACCCAGTGGGAAGCTACCGTCAGAGGCCTGCCCTAAAATGGCAAGAAATGCCAGTGCCAGCGGGAAATAGTCACGAGGCAGGTGGGCTAAAAGCCTTTGGTCCAGCGGGAGTTGGGGAGGGGTTTGAGGGGCTCACAGTGGTCAGAAATGGGTACAGCCTTTTCGAGGGTTGTCGTGTGCCCAGTCGGAGGCTACGGTCAGAGGCCTGCCTAAAATGGCAAAAAATGCCAATGGCCTTGGCGCGTGAAATAGTCACCAGGGCAGTGGGCTATAATGCTGATCATGAGGGTTGGAGAGAGGGGTTTAGGGGGCTCAGGTCGTGGAAATGGATCTGAGTGTTTTCGAGGGTCCTCGTGTGCCCGTGGGAGGCTCTTGTCGAGGCCTGCCCTAAAATGACAAGAAATGCCCAGTAGTAGCGCGTGAAATAGTCACCAAGGGCGGTGGGCTATAATGCTGGTCCATGAGGGGTTGGGGAGGGGGTTACGGGGGCTCTGGTCGTCAGAAATGGGAGCAGTCTTTTCGAGGTTTCGTGTGCCCGATGGGAGGCTGCGGTTAGAGGCACATACTAAAATGGAACATGCCAGTAGTGCGCGTGAAATAATCATGCAAGGCGGTGGGCAATAAGCCTTTAGTCATGAGGGTTGGGAGGGCGTTCGGGGTTCTAGGTGTCGAAATGGGTACAGTCTTTTCGAGGGTCCTCGTGTACCCAGTGGGAGGCTACAGTCAGAGCCTGCCATAAAATGGCAGAAATGCCAATGGCCTTGTGTGGTCATGAAATAGTCACCGAGGCGGTGGGCTATAATGCTTTGGTCCCATGAGGGGTTGGGAGGGTTTCAGGGCTCTGGATGTCGAGAAATGGAGTGCAGTCTTTTCTAGGGTCTCGTGTGCCCAGTGGGAGGAGTTCTGATCAGGCACGCCTAAAATGGCAAGAAATGCCAGTGGCCTTGTGCGTGAAATAATCGAGGCCAGTGGGATATAGCCTTTGGTCTGCGGGGGTTGGGGAGGGGCGTCGGAAATGGGTACAGTCTTTCGAGGATCCTCGTGTGCCCCGTGGGAGGCTCTTGTCGAGGCACATGCCCTAAAATGACAAGAAATGCCAAGTGGCCTTGTGCGCGTGAAATAGTCACAGGCTGGTGGGCTATGTGCTTTGGTCCACAGGGGTTGGGGAGGGGTTTAGGGGGCTCTGAGTAAATCAAAAATGGGTACAGTCTCTTGAGGTCCTCGTGTGTGATGGGAGGCTCTGATCGAGGCACTGTCTAAAATGGCAAGAAATGCCAGTGGCAGTGAGGAAATAGTCACCAAGGGCGGTGGGCTATAACTTTGGTCCATGAGGTTGGGGAGGGTTTGAGGTTCTGGTCTTGGAAATGGATCTGATCTTTTGAGGGTCCTCATGTGCCCAGTGGGAGGCTACGGTCAGGAGGCACATACAAAATGGCAAGAAATGCCTAGCGGTATGGCCTTGAGAAATAGTCGCCGGTGGGATATAGCATTTGGTCTGCGGGGGTTGGGAGGCGTGAAATGGGTACAGTCTTTTCGAGGGTCCTCGTGTGCCCGTGGGAGGCTCTGATCAGGCACCTGCTAAAATGACAAGAAATGCCAGTGATTGCTGCGTGAAATATTCACGAGGCCGGTGGGCTATACTGGTCCATGAGGGTTGGGGAGGGGTTTGGGGGCTCTGTGTCGGGAAATGGGTCTGAGTCTTTTAGAGGTCCTCATGTGCCCGGTGGGAGGCTCTGATCAGAAGCACAAGTAAAATGGCAAGAAATGCCAGTGTGGCAGCAGCGTCAAATAGTCAGCCAGGGGCATGTGGGCTATAGCTTTGGTCCAGGGGTTGGGAGGCGTGTTGTGGGGGCTATGGTCGTCGGAAATGGGTACAGTCTTTTCGAGGGTTCTCGTGTACCCAGTGGGAGCCTACTGATCAAAAGCCTGCCTAAAATGGCAAGACATGCCAAGCCAGTGACGCGTGAAATAGTCAAGGGCGGTGGGCTATAATGCTGGTCCTTGGGGGTTGGGAGGGGTTTAGGGGGCTCACGGTGGTCGAAATGGGTACAATCTTTTTGAGGGGTCCTCGTGTGCCCGGTGGGAGGCTACACGTCGAGGCACATGCCCTAAAATGAGAAATGCCAATTGCTGTGATCACAGGAAATAGTCACCAGTCCGGTGGGCTATAGCCTTTGGTCCCATGAGGGTTGGGGAGGGTTTGGGGTTACAGTCGAGAAATGGGTATAGTCTTTTGAGGGTTGTCGTGTGCCCATCGGAGGCTACGGTCAGGGCCTGCCCACAAAATGCCGAAAAATGCCAGTGGCCAGTAGCGTGAAATAGTCAAGGGCAGGTGGGCTATAGCCACTGAGTCCCATGAGGGTTGGGGAGGGGTTTAAGCGGGCTCTAGTGCGTCGGAAATGGATCTGATCTTTTCGAGGGTCTCGTGTGCCCGATGGGAGGCTACGGTCGAGGCCTGCCTAAAATGGCAAGAAATGCCCGGCGCGTGCGTGAAATAGTCACCAAGGGCGGTGGGCTATAGCCTTTGGTCCCATGAGGGTTGGGGAGGGTTTAGGGGCTCTGGTCATCGAAAATGGGTACAGTCTTTTCGAGGGTCCTCGTGTGCCTTGATGGGAGGCTACGGTCAGGAGGCACATGCCCTAAAATGTGCAAGAAATGCCAGTGAGAGCGTGAGGAAATAGTCACTTGAGGCCGGTGGGCTATAGCCTTTAGTCCCATGAGGGTTGGGAGCGTGTTTGAGAGCCTCTGAGTCGTCGAAATGGGTCTGATCTTTTGAGGGTCCTCGTGTTCCCAGTGGGAGGCTACAGTCGGAAGCACTTGCCCTAAAATAGCAAGACATGCTCGGTGGCTGGCGCGTGAAATAATCACCAAGGCCGGTGGGCTATGTGCTAGTCATGAGGGTTAGGGAGGGTTTGGTTACAGTCGTCAGAAATGGGTCTGATCTTTTCGAGGGTCCTCATGTGCCCGATGGGAGGCTATGGTCAGGCTTGCCTACAAATGGCAAGACATGCCAATGGCCTTGGCGCGTGAAATAATCATGAGCCGGTGGGCTATGTGCTAGTCCTTGAGGGGTTTGGGAGAGGGTTTGAGGCTCTTAAATCGAGAAATGGGTCTGAGTCTTTTCGAGGGTAAATCGTGTGCCCGGTGGGAGGCTCAGTCGAGGCCTGCCCTAAAATGGCAAAAATGCCAATGACGTAGCGTGGAAATACTCGCATGAGGCGGTGGGCTATAGCCTGCACCCATGAGGTTGGGAGGGGTTCGGGGCTCACAGGCGTCGGAAATGGGTGAGTCTTTTCGAGGTCCTCGTGTGATGTGGCTTCTGTCAGAGGCCTGCCTGATGGCAAGAAATGCCAGCGCGCATGCGTGAAATAATCGCCGAGGCGGTGGGCTATAGCTGGTCCACGAGAGTTGGGAGAGGGTTTAGGGGCTCACAGTCGTGAAATAGTTACAGTCTTTTTGAGGGTCCTCGTGTGCTTGATGGGAGGCTACGGTCGAGCCTGCCCTAAAATGTAAGACATGCCAATGGCTAGCATGCGTGGAATTAGTCATCGCCCGAGGCCGGTGGGCTATAGCCTTTGGTCCGCGGGGGTTGGGGAGGGGGTTTCGGGGGCTCTAGTTATCGGAAATATGTACAGTCTTTTAGAAGGTCCTCGTGTGCCCAGTGGGCGGCTACGGTCAGAAGCCTGCCCTAAAATGGCAAGAAATGCCTAGCGGCGTAGCGCGTGAAATACTCGCGGAGGCCGGTGGGCTATAGCCTTTGCTCCGCGGGGGTTGGGGAGGGGGGTTCGGGGGCTCTGGGCGTTGGAAATGGGTACAGTCTTTTCGAGGGTCCTCGTGTGCCTAGTGGCAAGCTACGGTCAGAGGCCTACCCTAAAATGGCAAGAAATGCCCAGCGGCGCACCGCGTGAAATAGTCGCCGAGGCCGGTGGGCTATAGCCTTTGGTCCGCGGGGGTTGAGGAGGGGGTTTCGGGGGCTCTGGTCATCGGAAATGGGTACAGTCTTTTCGAGGGTCCTCGTGTTCCCAGTGGGAGGCTACGGTCAGAAGCCTGCCCTAAAATGGCAAGAAATACCCAGCGGCGCAGCGCATGAAATAGTCACAAGGGGCAGTGGCTATAGCCTGGTGCTGGGGGTTGGGGAGGGGTTCGGGGCTCTGGTCGCCGGAGTGGTACTGAGTCTTTTAGAGGTCCTCGTGTGCCCAGGTGGGAGGCTACGGTCAGAAGCCTGCCCTAAAATGATAAAAATGTGGCCAGTAGCCTTGTGCGTGAAATACTCATGGCGGTGGGCTATAGCCTTTGGTCCATGAGGGGTTGGGGAGGGGTTCGGGGCTCTGGGCATGGAAATGGGTACAGTCTTTCAAGGGTCCTCGTGTGCCCGGTGTGGCTACGGACAAAGGCCTGCCTAAAATGGCAAGAAATGCAGTAGTGCAATGCGTGGAAATAGTCAAGGGCCGGTGGGCTATAGCCTTTGGTCCGCGGGGGTTGGGGAGGGTTGTTCGGGGGCTCTGGATATCAGAAATATGTATACGCTTTTAGAGGGTCCTCGTCTGCCCAGTGGGAGGCTACGGTCAGAAGCATGCCCTAAAATATGAAATGCCAGTAGCGCAGCGTGAAATAATCGGAGGCGGTGGGCTATAGCCTGGTCCATGAGGGGTTGGGGAGGGTGTTTGGGGGCTCTGAGTCGTGGAAATGGGTACAGTCTTTTCGAGTCGTCGCGTGCCCATTGGGGCCTTCTGATCAGAGCACTGCCCTAAAATGGCAAGACATGCCAGTGCGCGTGCGTGATATTATTCAGGCGGTGGGCTATAGCCTGGTCCCATGGGCATTGGGAGGAAGTTCATGGGCTCTGGGCATCGGAAATGGGTCTTGTCTTTTGAGGGTCCTCGTGTACTTGATGGGAGGCTTCTGATGGGGCCTACCTAAAATGGCAAGAAATGCCAGTGGCCTAGCGTGGAAATAATCACCAGGCGGTGGGCTATAGCCCCAGTCCATGAGGGGTTGGGGAGGGTGTTTGGGGGCTCAGTCGTCGGAAATGGGTATAGTGTTTTCGAGGTCCTCGTGTGCCTAGTGGGAGGCTACGGTCAGAAGCACTGCCCTAAAATATTGAAGACATGCCCAGTAGGCCAGCGATGAAATAGTCATGAGCCCGGTGGGCTATAGCCTTTGGTCATGAGGGGTTTAGGAGAGGTTTAGGGGGCTCTGGTGCAGTAGGAAATGGGTGCACTCTTTTCGAGGGTCGTCGTGTGCCCAGTGGGAGGCTACTGTCAGAGGCCTGTCCTAAAATGGCAAAAATGCCAATGACGCCAGCGTGAGAAATACTCGAGGGCGGTGGGCTATAGCCTTTGCACCTTGAGGGGTTGGGGAGGGGTTCGGGGCTCACAGGCGTCGGGAATCGGGTACAGTCTTTTCGAGGGTCCTCGTGTGCCCAGTGTGGCTACGGTCGAGGCCTGCCCTACAATGGCAAGAAATGCCCAAGCCAGGCGTGCGTGAAATATCACCAAGGGCGGTGGGCTATAGCCTTTGGTCCACGAGAGTTGGGAGGGTTTAGGGGCTCTGGTACGTCGAGAAATTGTTACAGTCTTTTCGAGGGTCCTCGTGTGCCCAGTGGGAGGCTCTGGTCGAAGCCTGCCCTAAAATGGCAAAGACATGCCCAGCAGGCGCAGCGTGGAATTAATCCAGCCAAGGCCGGTGGGCTATAGCCTTTGGTCCCTTGAGGGGTTGGGAGGGGTTTGAGGGCTCTAGTTATCTGATATATGTACAGTCTTTTAGAATGTCCTCGTGTGCCCTGTGGTCGGCTTATGTCAGAAGCCTGCCCTAAAATGGCAAGAAATGCCTAGCGGCGTAGCGCGTGAAATACTCGCGGAGGCCGGTGGGCTATAGCCGCTCTCCCAGGTTGGGGAGGGGTTCGAGGGCTCAGGTTGGAAATGGAGTGCAGTCTTTTCGAGATCCTCGTGTGCCTAGTGGCAAGCTACGGTCGAGGCCTACCCTAAAATGGCAAGAAATGCCAGTGGCACCGCGTGAAATAGTCATGCCGAGGCGGTGGGCTATAGCCTTTGGTCATGAGGGGTTGAGGAGGGGTTTGAGGGGCTCTGGTCATGGAAATGGGTACAGTCTTTTCGAGGGTCCTCGTGTTCCCAGATGGGAGGCTACGGTCAAGCACTGCCCTAAAATAGCAAAATACCCAGCGGCATGGCGCATGAAATAGTCACAGGGGCAGTGGCTATAGCCTGTGCAGTGCAGGGGTTGGGAGGAGGGTTGAGGCTCTGGTCATGGAGTGGTACAGTCTTTTAGAGGTCCTCGTGTGCCCGGTGGGAGGCTGATCAAGCCTGCCTAAAATGATAAGAAATGCCAGCGCTGGCCGTGGAAATACTCATGCGAGGCGGTGGGCTATAGCCTTTGGTCCATGGGGTTGGGGAGGGGTTGAGGGCTCACAGGCATCGGAAATGGGTTAAGTGTTTTCAAGGGTCCTCGTGTGCCGAGTGGCAAGCTTCGGACAAAGGCCTGCCCTAAAATGGCAAGAAATGCCAGTGGCCTTGGCGTGAAATAATCCACGAGGCGGTGGGCTATAGCTAGTCCTTGAGGGTTGGGGTGGGGGTTTGAGGGGCTCTGGATATGAAATATGTATACTCTTTTGAGGTCCTCGTGTGCCCAGGTGGGAGGCTACGGTCGAAGCACACTACAAAAATGGCAAGAAATGCCAATGGCCTTGGCGTGAAATAAGTCATTGAGGCAGTGGGCTATAGCCTTTGGTCCATGAGGGGTTGGGAGGGTGTTGAGGGCTCACTGGTCGTGGGAAATGGGTACAGTCTTTTCGAGGGTCGTCAGCGTGCCCGGTGGGGACGCTCTGACGGTCGAAGGCACGCCTAAAATGGCAAGACATGCCAGTGACGCGTGCGTGATATTATTCTTAGGGGCGGTGGGCTATAGCCTTTGGTCCCATGGGCATTGGGAGGAAGTTCATGGGCTCTGGGCATGGAAATGGGTCTTGTCTTTTCGAGGTCCTCGTGTGCCAGTGGGAGGCTCTGATGAGGCCTACCTAAAATGGCAAGAAATGCCAGTGGCTCACGTGGAAATAGTCAAGAGGCGGTGGGCTATATAGCCTGGTCCAGCGGGGTTGGGGAGAAGGTGTTTGGGGCTCTGGTCGTCAGAAATGGGTATAGTGTTTGAGGGTCCTCGTGTGCCTAGTGGGAGGCTACAGTCGAGCCTGCCCTAAAATGGGAAGAAATGTCAGTGACGGCAACACGTGAAATATTCGCGAGACCGGTGGGCTATAGCCTTTGCTCCATGAGGTTGGGAGAGGCGGTTCGGGGTTACAGGCGTCGAAAATGGAGTACTGATCCTTTCGCGGTCCTCGTGTGCTTGATGTGGCTACTGGTCAGAGCCTGCCCTAAAATGGCAAAAATGCCAGTGACGCAGCGTGAAATACTCATGGAGGCCGGTGGGCTATAGCCTTTGCTCCACGAGGTTGGGAGGGGTTCGGGGCTCACAGGCGTGGAAATGGGTACAGTCTTCGAGGGTCTCGTGTGCCGATGTGAAGCTACTGATCAGAGGCCTGCCTACAATGGCAAGAAATGCCAGCCATGGCGCAGCGCGTGAAATAATCGCTTGAGGCCGGTGGGCTATACTGGTCCACGAGTTGGGGAGGGGTTTGAGGCTCTGGTCGTCGGAATAATTCTGATCTTTTCGGGTCTCGTGTGCCCGATTGGGAGGCTACGGTCAGAAGCACTGCCCTAAAATAACAAGACATGCCCATGGCAGCCGCGTGGTGTAATCGCGCGGCGGGGGGGCTTTCGCTTTGGGCCGGGGGGGGTGGGGGGGGGGGTTGGGGGGGCTCTAGTTATCGGAAATATGTACAGTCTTTTAGAAGGTCCTCGTGTGCCCAGTGGGCGGCTACGGTCAGAAGCCTGCCCTAAAATGGCAAGAAATGCCTAGCGGCGTAGCGCGTGAAATACTCATGAGGCGGTGGGCTATAGCCTTTATCATGAGGTTGGGAGGGGTTCGGGGCTCACAGGCGTTGGAAATGGGTACAGTCTTTTCGAGGGTCCTCGTGTGCCTAGTGGAGCTACGGTCAGAGCCTACCTAAAATAATGGCAAGAAATGCCAGCGCACCGCGTGAAATAGTCATAGTGGGCTATATGCTAGTCCATGAGGGGTTGAGGAGGGTTGGGGGCTCTGGTCATGGAGTGGGTCAGTCTTTTCGAGGTCCTCGTGTTCCCAGTGGGAGGCTACGGTCGAAGCCTGCCCTAAAATGGCAAGAAATATCCAGCGCCAGCGCATGGAAATAGTCATAGGGGCGATGGCTATGCACTGGTCTGCGGGGGTTGGGAGGGGTTCGGGGCTCTGGTCATGCCGGAGGTGATGCAGGTCTTTTAGAGGTCCTCGTGTGCCCAGTGGGAGGCCTACGGTTGAAGCCTGCCCTAAATGATAGAAATGCCAGCGGTAGCGCGTGAAATACTCGCCCAAGGCGGTGGGCTATGTGCTCCTCCCAGCGGGGTTGGGGAGGGGGGTTCGGGGGCTCTGGGCATCGGAAATGGGTACAGTCTTTCAGAGGGGCTTCGTGTGCCCAGTGGGAGGGTGCGACAGAGGCCTGCCCTAAAATGGCAAGAAATGCCAGGCGGTGCAGTGCTCGAAATAGTCGCCGAGGCCGGTGGGCTATAGCCTTTGGTCCGCGGGGGTTGGGGAGGGGGGTTCGGGGGCTCTGGGCATCGGAAATATGTATACTCTTTTAGAGGGTCCTCGTGTGCCCAGTGGGAGGCTCTGATCAGGCACACTAAAATGGCAAGAAATGCCAATGACGTGCGTGAAATAATCTTGAGGCGGTGGGCTATAGCCTTTGGTCCCATGAGGGGTTGGGAGGGTGTTTGGGGCTCAGCATCGAGAAATGGGTACAGTCTTTTCGAGGTCGTCAGCGTGCAGTGGGACTTACGGTGAGGCCCTAAAATGGCAAGACATGCCAGTAGGCGCGTGCGTGATATTGTTCTGCAAGGCGGTGGGCTAAAATAACTGGTCCTTGAGGCATTGGGAGGGAAGTTCATGGGCTCTGGGCATCGGAAATGGGTATGTCTTTTCGAGGGTCCTCGTGTGCCCAGTGGGAGGCTACGGTCAGGGCCTAACCTAAAATGGCAAGAAATGCCAGCCAGGCCTTGCCAGCGTGGAAATAATCACGAGGCGGTGGGCTAAAGCCTTTGGTCATGGAGGGGTTGGGAGGGTGTTTACAGGGGCTCTGAGTCGTCGAGAAATGGGTATAGTCTTTTCGAGGTCTCGTGTGCCTGAGTGGGAGGCTACAGTGGAGCACTGCCTAAAATGGGAAGAAATGTCATTGTAGCAACACGTGAAATATTGGAGACCGGTGGGCTACTAGCCTTTGCTCAGCTTGAGGGTTGGGGAGGCGGTTCGGGGGTTCTAGGGCGTCGAAAATGGAGTCTGGGTCACTGCACGTGCAGGTCCTCGTGTGATGCAGTGGCAAGCTACGGTCAGAGGCACTGCCTAAAATGGCAAGAAATGCTTAGTAGTAGCAGCGTGGTGAAATAGTCACAAGGGCCGGTGGGCTATAACTGCTCCTGGTCATGCGGGGTTGGGGGGGTTTCGAAGGGGCTCTGGATTATCGGAAATATGCAGTCTTTTAGAGAGGTCCTCGTGTGTGGGTGGGAGGCTAAATTGGAGCCTTTTGCCACTAAAATAACAAGAAATGCCTAAGCGCCAGGTGCAGTGAAATACTCGCGAGGCGGGTGGGCTATACTTTAACTCCGCGAGGTTGGGGAGGGTTCGAGGGCTCTGAGTCGTGAGGTGAAGTGGTACAGTCTTTTCGAGGGTCCCTCGTGTGCTTGATGGGAGGCTATGGTCGCCTGCCCTAAAATGATAAGAAATGCCCAATGGCGCGTTAAATACTCATGAGGCGGTGGGCTATAGCCTATGCTCCATGAGGTTGGGGAGGGTTGGGGGCTCTGGGCGTCGGGAAATGGGTACAGTCTTTTCGAGGGTCCTCGTGTGCTTGATGGCAAGCTCTGGACAGAGGCCTGCCCTAAAATGGCAAGAAATGCCAGCGCATGGCGTGAAATAGTCACCGAGGCGTGTGCTATATGCTAGTCCCATGAGGGGTTGGGGAGGGGGTTTCGGGGGCTCTAGTTATCGGAAATATGTACAGTCTTTTAGAAGGTCCTCGTGTGCCCAGTGGGCGGCTACGGTCAGAAGCCTGCCCTAAAATGGCAAGAAATGCCTAGCGGCGCAGCGCGTGAAATACTCGCCGAGGCCGGTGGGCTATAGCCTTTGCTCCGCGGGGGTTGGGGAGGGGGGTTCGGGGGCTCTGGGCGTCGGAAATGGGTACAGTCTTTTCGAGGGTCCTCGTGTGCCCAGTGGCAAGCTACGGTCAGAGGCCTGCCCTACAATGGCAAGAAATGCCCAGCGGCGCAGCGCGTGAAATAGTCGCCGAGGCCGGTGGGCTATAGCCTTTGGTCCACGAGAGTTGGGGAGGGGGTTTCGGGGGCTCTGGTCGTCGGAAATAGTTACAGTCTTTTCGAGGGTCCTCGTGTGCCCAGTGGGAGGCTACGGTCAGAAGCCTGCCCTAAAATGGCAAGACATGCCCATGACGCAGCGTGAAATAATCGCGGGTCGGTGGGCTATCGCCTTGGGCCCGGGGGGGGGGGGGCGGGGGTTTCGGGGGCTCTAGTTATCGGAAATATGTACAGTCTTTTAGAAGGTCCTCGTGTGCCCAGTGGGCGGCTACGGTCAGAAGCCTGCCCTAAAATGGCAAGAAATGCCTAGCGGCGCAGCGCGTGAAATACTCGCCGAGGCCGGTGGGCTATAGCCTTTGCTCCTTGAGGTTGGGAGGGGTTCGGGGGCTCTGGGCGTCGGAAATGGGTCTGATATTTCGAGGTCCTCGTGTGATGTGGCTCTGGTCGAGGCCTGCCCTACAATGGCAAAAGAAATGCCAGTGGCGCAATGCGTGAAATAATCGCCGGTGGGCTATAGCCTGGTCCACGAGAGTTGGGAGGGGTTTGGGGGCTCAGTGGTCGTGGAAATAGTTACAGTCTTTCGAGGTCCTCGTGTGCTTGATGTGAAAGCTACGGTCAGGCCTGCCTACAATGGCAAAAGAAATGCCAGCCAGTGCATGGCGTGAAATAGTCATGGGGCGGTGGGCTATAGCCTTGCTCCAGCGGGGTTGGGAGGGGTTCGGGGGCTCTCAGGCGTTGGAAATTGGTATAGTCTTTTCGATTGTCCTCGTGTGCCTAGTGGCAGGCTACGGTCAGAGGCCAGCCCTAAAATACCAAGAAATGCCCGGTGGCGCACAGCGTGAAATAGTCACCGAGGCCGGTGGGCTATAGCCTTTGGTCATGAGGGTTGAGGAGGGGTTTGGGGCTCTGGTCATCGGAAATGGGTCTGATCTTTTCGAGGTCCTCGTGTTCCCAGTGGGAGGCTACGGTCAAAGCCTGCCCTAAAATAGCAATAAATACCAAGCCTTGGCGCATGAAATAGTCACCAAGGGCGATGGCTATGTGCTAGTGCGGGGGGTTGGGAGGGGTTGGGGCTCTGGTCATGGAGGTGGTACAGTCTTTTAGAGTGTCCTCGTGTGCCGAGTGGTAGGCTACTGTCTGATGCCTACCCTAAAATGATAAGAAATGCCATGTACGCAGCGCGTGAAATAGTGCCCGAGGCCGGTGGGCTATAGCCTTTTATCCGCGGGGGTTGGGGAGGGGGGTTATAGGGCTCTGGGCATCGGAAATGGGTACAGTCTTTTCAAGGGTCCTCGTGTGCCCAGTGGGAGGCTAGGGTCAGAGGCCTGCCCTAAAATGGCAAGAAATCCGCAGCGGCGCAGCGCGTGAAATAGTCACCGGGCAGCGGTGGGCTATAGCCTGGTCATGAGGGTTGGGGTGGGGGTTTCGGGGGCTCTGGATATCGGAAATATGTATACTCTTTTAGAGGGTCCTCGTGTGCCCAGTGGGAGGCTACGGTCAGAAGCCTGCCCTAAAATGTAAAGAAATGCCAGTGCATGTGCGTGAAATAATCAGCCCGAGGCGGTGGGCTATGCCTTTGGTCCTCGGGGTTGGGGAGGGTGTTTGAGGGGCTCTGGTCATGGAAATGGGTACAGTCTTTTGAGGGTCCTCGTGTTCCCGATGGGAGCTCACGGTCAAGCACATACTAAAATGTAAAAATACCAGTGACGCAGCATAGAAATAGTCACGGGGCCGGTGGCTATAGCCTTTGGTCTGCGGGGGTTGGGAGGGGTTGGGGCTCTGGTCATGGAGGTGGTTCAGTCTTTTAGAGGTCCTCGTGTGCCCGGTGGGAGGCCTACGGTCAAGCACTGCCTAAAATGATAAGAAATGCCAGTAGTGCCTTGGCGTGAAATACTCATGGGGCGGTGGGCTATAGCCTTTGCTCATGAGGGGTTGGGAGGGGGTTCGGGGCTCTGGGCATCGGAAATGGGTCAGTGTTTTCAAGGGTCTCGTGTGCCTTGATGGCAAAGCTCTGGACAAGGCCTGCCCTAAAATGGCAAGAAATGCCAATGGCGTGTGCGTGAAATAATCACCAAGGCAGTGGGCTATAGCTGATCCATGAGGGTTAAGTGGGGTTTTCGGGGGCTCTGGATATCGGAAATATGTATACTCTTTTAGAGGGTCCTCGTGTGCCCGATTAGGGAGGCCTACGGTGAGCCTGCCCTAAAATGTGAGGAAAATGCCAATGGCGTAGCGTGAAATAATCAGAGGACGGTGGGCTATAGCCTTTGGTCCCATGAGGGTTGGGGAGGGTGTTTGAGGGCTCTGGTGCGTCGGAAATGGGTATAGTCTTTTGAGGGTCCTCGTGTGCCTAGTGGGAGGCTACGGTCAAGCCTGCCCTAAAATGGGAAGAAATGTCCAGTGGCGCAGCACGTGAAATATTCGCCGAGACCGGTGGGCTATAGCCTTTGCTCCGCGGGGGTTGGGGAGGGCGTTTCGGGGGCTCTGGGCGTCGGAAATGGGTACAGTCTTTTCGAGGGTCCTCGTGTGCCCAGTGGGAAGCTACGGTCAGAGGCCTGCCCTAAAACGGCAAGAAATGCCCAGCGGCGCAGCGGCGCAGCGCGTGAAATAGTCACCGAGGCCGGTGGGCTATAGCCTTTGGTCCGCGGGGGTTGGGGAGGGGGTTTCGGGGGCTCTGGTGATCGAAAATATGTACAGTCTTTTAGAGGGTCCTCGTGTGCCCAGTGGGAGGCTACGGTCAGAAGCCTGCCCTAAAATGGCAAGAAATGCCAAGCGGCGCATGAAATAGTCGCTGAGGCTGGTGGGCTATAGCCTTTGGTCCGCGGGGGTTGGGGAGGGGGGTTCGGTGGCTCTGGTCGTCGGAAATTAGTACAGTCTTTTCGAGGGTCCTCGTGTGCCCAGTGGGAGGCTATGGTCAGAAGCCTGCCCTAAAATGATAAGAAATGCCAGCCATGGCCGTGAAATAGTCACCGAGGCCGGTGGGCTATAGCCTTTGGTCCGCGGGGGTTGGGGAGGGGCGTTCGGGGGCTCTGGGCGTCGGAAATGGGTACAGTCTTTTAGAGGGTCCTCGTGTGCCCAGTGGGAGGCTACGGTCAGAAGCCTGCCCTAAAATGGCAAGAAATGCCCAGCGGCGCAGCGCGTGAAATAGTCACCGAGGCCGGTGGGCTATAGCATTTGTTCCGCGGGGGTTGGGGAGGGATGTTCGGGGGCTCTGGATATCAGGTCCTCGTGTGCCCGATGGGAGGCTATGGTCAGAAGCACTGCCTAAATGATAAGAAATGCCCAATGCCAGTACGTGAAATACTCGGGGCGTGGGCTATAGCCTTAGTCAGCGGGGTTGGGGAGGGTTTGAGGGGGCTGAGTCGTGGAATTGGTACAAACTTTTCGATGGTCCTCGTGTGGCCAGTGGGAGGCCAGGGACAGAGGCCTGCCCTAAAATGGTAAGATATGCCCAGAGGCGCATTGCGTGGAAATAGTCAAGGCGGTGGGCTATAAGCCTGGTCATGAGGCGTTGGGGAGGGTTTCTGGTGCTCTGGGATTCGGAAATGGGTACAGTCTTTTAGAGGGTCCTCGTGTGCCCAGTGGGAGGCTACGGTCCGATGCCAGCCCTAAAATGGCTAGAAATGCCAGTGGCGTGAAATAATCATGAGGCGGTGGGCTATAGCCTGGTCATGAGGGTTGGGGAGGGTGTTTAGGGGCTCTGGTCGTCGGAAATGGGTACAGTCTTTTCGAGGGTCCTCGTGTGCCTAGTGGGAGGCTACAGTCAGAGGCCTGCCCTAAAATGGGAAGAAATGTCAGCCATGGCGCACGTGAAATATTCGCCGAGGACCGGTGGGCTATAGCCTTTGGTCATGAGGCGTTGGGAGGAAGTTCGGGGGTTCTGGGCGTCGAAATGGGTACAGTCTTTTTGAGGGTCCTCGTGTGATGGGAGGCTCTGATCGAGGCCTGCCCTAAAATGGCAAGAAATGCCAGTGGCAGCGTGAAATAGTCAAGGCGGTGGGCTATAAGCCTTGGTCCGGGGTTGGGGAGGGGTTTGGGGGCTCTAGTTATCGAAATATGTACAGTCTTTTAGGGTCCTCGTGTGCCTAGTGGGAGGCTACGGTCAAGCCTGCCCTAAAATGGCAAGAAATGCACAGCCAGGCGCAGCGTGAAATAATCGCCGAGGCCGGTGGGCTATAGCCTTTGGTCCCATGAGGGGTTGGGAGGTTCGGGGTTCAGGGGTCTAGTTATCAGTCTTTTAGAGGGTCCTCGTGTGCCCAGTGGGAGGCTACGGTCAGAGCCTGCCCTAAAATGGCAAGAAATGCACAGCGGCGCAGCGCGTGAAATAATCACAGAGGCGGTGGGCTATAATGGTCCCATGAGGGTTGGGGGAGGGTTTGGGGCTCTGGTCGGAAATATGGGTACAGTCTTTTAGAGGTCCTCGTGTGCCCAGGTGGGAGGCTACAGTCAGAAGCACTGCCCTAAAATGGCAAGAAATGCCTAGGCATGGCGTGAAATAATCGCCGAGGCAGTGGGCTATAGCCTTTGGTCCATGAGGGGGTTGGGGAGGGTTCGGGGTTCTGGGCGTGGGAAGGTACAGTCTTTCGAGGTCCCTAGTGTCCCCATTGGAAAGCTACGGTCAGATACCTGCCCTAAAATGGTAGAAATACCTAGCCAGCCGCGTGAAATAATCACTGAGGCAGGTGGGCAATAGCCTTTAGTCCATGAGGTTGGGGAGGGTTGGGGCTCACAGGTCGTGGAAATATCTGATCCTTCGAGGTCTCGTGTGCCCGGTGGGAGGCTACGGTCGAAGGCACACCACTAAAATGGCAAAGAAATGTACAGCAGGCGCAGCGCGTGAAATAGTCACCAAGGCGGTTGGCCAATAGCCTTTGGTGCATGAGGGTTGGGGAGGGGGTTCGGGGCTGCAGGTGCGTGAAATATGTACAGTCTTCGAGGGTCCTCGTGTGTGCCCGGTGGGAGGCCTGATCGAAGCCTGCCTAAAATGGCCAGCCATGGCGTGAAATAGTCGCCGAGGCGGTGGCTGAAAGCCTTTGGTCCATGAGGGAGGTTGGGGAGGAAGTTACAGGGCTCTGGGCGTCGTAAATGGGTGCTGATCTTTGAGGTCTCGTGTGCCCGGTGGGAGGGCTACAGTCAGGCTTTCCTAAAATGGCAAGAAATGCTGCAGCCAGTGAAATAGTCACCAGGCGGTGGCCTATGCCTTTGGTCCATGAGGGGTTGGGGGGTTTAAGGGCTCGGTCATCGAAAATGGGTCAGTCTTCTGAGGGTCCTCGTGTAGCTAAGTGGGAGGCTATGGTCCGAGGAAGCACTGCCCTTAAATAGCAGAAATATCCAGACAGTAGCGTGAAATAATGGTCGAGGCCGGTGCGCTATAGCATTTGGTCCGCGGTGGTTGGGGAGGGGCGTTCGGGGGCTCTGGGGGTCGGAAATGGGTACAGTCTTTTCGAGGGTCCTCGTGTGCCCAGTGGGAGGCTACGATCAGAAGTCTGACTTAAAATAGCCAGAAATGCCCAGCGGCGCAGCGTGAAATAATCATGCCAGGCGGTGGGCTATAGCTGGTCCACAGAGGGTTGGAGAGGGGTTTGGGGCTCTCGTCTTCGGAAATGGGTACAGTCTTTTCGAGGGTGCTCGTGTGCCCGGTGGGAGGCTACGATCAGAAGCCTGCCCTAAAATAACAAAAATGCCAGTGCGCAGCGCGTGAAATATTCAGCGGGCAGGTGGGCTATGCCTTTGGTCCCCAGGGCTTGGGGAGGGATTTGGGGCTCTGGTGCGTCGAGAAATAGCTCTGAGTCTTTGGAGGGTCCTCGTGTGGCTAGTTGGAGGCTACGGTGAGCACTGCCCTAAAATGTAAGACATGCCAGTGGCCAATGTGAAGTGTCATGAGGCCATTGGGCTATAGCCTTTAGTCATGAGGGTTGAGGAGGGTTTGGGGGCTCACAGTGCGTCGAAACTGGGTCCAGTCTTTTCGAGGGTCCTCGTGTGCCCGGTGGGAGGCTACGGTCAAGCTTCCCTAAAATGGCAAGAAATGTCCAGCGCGACACGTGAAATAATCATGAGGCAGGTGTGCTATATAGCCTGATGCATGGGGGTTGGGAGGCGGGCGTTCGGGGTTGTCGTCGAAATGGGTACAGTCTTTCGAGGGGTCCTCGTGTGCCTAGTGGGAGGCTCTGGCCCAGAGCACATACCCTAAAATGGCAAGAAATGCCATGGTGTAGCGATGAAATAATCATGAGGCAGTGGGCTGGGGGTTGGGAGGGGTTCGGGGCTCTGGGCGTCGGAAATGGAGTACAGTCTTTTGTGTGTCCTCGTGTACCCAGTGGGAGGATTCTGGATCAGGCACATGCCCTAAAATGGCAAGAAATACCAGCCAGCCGCATGAAATAATCACAAGGGCGGTGGGCTATAATGCTAGTCCATGAGGTTGGGGAGGAGGTTACAGGGGCTCTGGGCGTCGAAATGGGTGCAGTCTTTTCGGCGATCCTCGTGTGCCCCGTGGGAGGCTACGGTCAGGCCTGCCTAAAATGGCAAGAAATGCCAGTGAGCGTAGCGTGAAATAGTCGCCGAGGCCGGTGGGCTATAGCCTTTGGTCTCTGAGGGGTTGGAGAGGGACGTGGAAATGGGTACAGTCTTTTGAGGTCCTCGTGTGTGTCCCGTGGTAGGCTACGGTCAGGAGGCCTGCCCTAAAATGACAAGAAATGCCAGCGCAGCGCGTGGAAATAAGTCACCAAGGCGGTGGGCTATGTGCTGGTCCATGAGGGTTGGGAGGGGTTTCAGGGGGCTCTGGTCGTCGAGAAATGGGTACAGTCTTTTAGTGTCCTCGTGTGCCCGATGGGAACAGCAGTCAAAAGGCCTGCGCTAAAATGGCAAAAGAAATGCCATGGCGCAGCGCGTGAAATGATCACCAAGGCAGTGGGCTATGTGGTCATGAGGTTGGGAGGGAGGTTACAGGGCTCGGGCATCAGAAATGGGTATAGTCTTTTGGCGTCTCGTGTGCCGGTGGGAGGCTCGATGAAGCCTGCCTAAAATAACAAGAAATGGTCACCAGGCGGTGGGCTATAGCTGGTCCTTGAGGTTGAGGAGGAAGTTACAGGGCTCAGGCGTCGGAAATGGGTCTGATCTTTTCGAGGGTTCCTCGTGTGCCAGTGGGAGGCTCTGATCAGAAGCTTGCCCTAAAATGGCAAAAAATGCCAATGGCAGTAGCGTGAAATAATCATGGGGCGGTGGGCTATATAGCCTTTGGTCTGCGGGGTTGGGAGTGGTGTCGGAAATGGGTGCAGTCTTTTCGAGGGTCTCGTGTTCCCGTGGGAGGCTCTGATCGAGGCACTGCCCTAAAATGACAAGAAATGCCAGTGGCATGTGCGTGAAATAGTCACCAGGGCAGGTGGGCTATAGTGCCTAGTCCGGAGGGGTTGGGGAGGGGTTGGGAGTTCGATCGTGAAATGGGTACAATCTTTTGAGTGTCCTCGTGTGCCCGTGGGAGGCTACGGTCGAGGCCTGCGCAAAATGGCAAGAAATGCCAGTAGCGTGAAATAATCGCGATCTTGGTGGGCAATAGTCTGGTCCAGGGGTTTGGGGAGGGGTTTGAGGCTCTGGTTTCGGAAACATGTACAGTCTTTCGGCGGTCGTCGTGTGCCCAGATGGGAGGCTACGGCTGAAGCACCTACTAAAATGGCAAGAAATGCCAATGACAGCGTGGCGTGAAATAATCGCGAGGCAGGTGGGCTATAGCCTTTGGTCATGAGAGTTGGAGGGTCTCGGGGCTCTGGTGAGCAGGAAGTGGAGCAGTCTTTCGAGGGTCGTCGTGTGCCCGTGGGAGAGCTCGGTCGAGAGGCACTGCCCTAAAATGACAAGAAATACCAGTAGCGCAGCGCATGAAATAGTCACCAAGGCAGTGGGCTATGTGCCTTTGGTCATGAGGGTTGGGGAGGAGGAGGTTACAGGGCTCTGGGCGTCAGAAATGGAGTGATCTTTTCGGCATCCTCGTGTACTTGATGGGAGGCTCTGATCAAGGCCTGCCTAAAATGGCAAGAAATGCCAATGAGCGTGGCGTGAAATAGTCGCCGAGGCGGTGGGCTATAGCCTGGTCTCTGAGGTTGGAGAGGACGTCGGAAATGGAGTGAGTCTTTTCGAGGGTCCTCGTGTGTCCCGTGGTGAGCTCTGATCAGAGGCCTGCCCTAAAATGACAAGAAATGCCAATGGCGCAGCGTGAAATAGTCTCCGAGGCCGGTGGGTAAAAGCCTTTGGTCCGAGGGGGTTTGGGAGGTGATTAAGTTCGCTCTGGTCGACAGAAATGGGTACAGTCTTTTGAGTGTCCTCGTGTGCCCAGTGGGAGGCAGTCAAGGCCCTGCGCTAAAATGGCAAGAAATGCCAGTAGGCCTTGGCGTGAAATAGTCACCAGGGCAGTGGGCTATAGCCTTTGGTCCCATGAGGGGTTGGGAGGGAGGTTACAGGGCTCAGGGCATCAGAAATGGTTACAGTCTTTTGGCGTCCTCGTGTGCCCAGTGGGAGGCTACGATGAAGCCTGCCTAAAATAACAAGAAATGGTCACGAGGCAGTGGGCTATAGCCTAGTCCTTGAGGGTTGAGGAGGGAAGTTCTGGGGCTCTGGGCGTCGGAAATGGGTACAGTCTTTTCGAGGTTCCTCGTGTGCCCAGTGGGAGGCTACGATCAGAAGCTTGCCCTAAAATGGCAAGAAATGCCCAGCGGCGCAGCGCGTGAAATAGTCGCCGAGGCCGGTGGGCTATAGCCTTTGGTCTGCGGGGGTTGGGGAGTGGTGTCGGAAATGGGTACAGTCTTTTCGAGGGTCCTCGTGTTCCCCGTGGGAGGCTACGGTCAGAGGCCTGCCCTAAAATGACAAGAAATGCCCAGCGGCGCAGCGCGTGAAATAGTCACCGAGGCCGGTGGGCTATAGCCTTTGGTCCGCGAGGGGTTGGGGAGGGGTTCGGGGTTCTGATCGTCGGAAATGGGTACAATCTTTTCGAGTGTCCTCGTGTGCCCAGTGGGAGGCTACGGTCAGAGGCCTGCGCAAAAATGGCAAGAAATGCCAATGTGCGGCGCGTGAAATAATCGCCCGATGCGGTGGGCAATAGCCTTTGGTCCACAGGGGTTTGGGAGGGTTTGAGCTCTGGAGTCTCGGAAACATGTACAGTCATTTCGACTGTCGTCGTGAGCCCAGTGGGAGGCTCTGACACATACTAAAATGGCAAGAAATGCCAGTGGCGCGTGAAATAATCATGAGGCGGTGGGCTATAGCCTTTGGTCATGAGGGTTGGAGGGTCTCGGGGCTCACTGGTGAGCGGAAGTGGTGCAGTCTTTTCGAGGGTCGTCGTGTGCCCGTGGGAGGCTCTGATCGAGGCCTGCCCTAAAATGACAAGAAATGCCCAGTGTGCAGCGCGTGAAATAGTCACGAGGCGGTGGGCTATAGCCTTTAGTCATGAGGGTTGGGGAGGGGTTGGGGTTCTGATCGTCGGAAATGGGTACAGTCTTTTCGAGTGTCCTCGTGTGCCGAGTGGGGGGCTACGGTCAGAGGCTTGCGCTAAAATGGCAAGAAATGCCAATGGCGCTTGTGCGTGAAATATCACAGGCGGTGGGCTATAATAACTGGTCCCATGAGGGGTTGGGGAGGGGTTTGGGGCTCTGGTCATGAAAATGGGTACAGTCTTCGAGGGTCCTCGTGTGCCCAGTGGGAGGCTACTGATCAGAGGCCTGCCTAAAATGGCAAGAAATGCCAGTGGCGCAGCGTGAAATAATCGCTTGGGTCGGTGGGCTATAGCCTTTGTTCTGCGGGGGTTGGGGAGGGGCGTCGGAAATGGATACAGTCTTTTCGAGGGTCCTTGTGTGCCCCGTGGGAGGCTACGGTCAGAGGCCTGCCCTAAAATGACAAGAAATGCCAAGCGGCGTAGCGCGTGAAATAGTCGCCGAGGCCGGTGGGCAATAGCCTTTGGTCCACGGGGGTTGGGGAGGGGGTTTCGGGGGCTCTGGTTTCTCGGAAATATGTACAGTCTTTTCGAGGGCCGTCGTGTGCCCAGTGGGTGGCTCTGACCAGAGCTTGCCTAAAATGGCAAGAAATGCCAATGGCCTTGGCGTGAAATAATCATGAGGAGGCCGGTGGGCTATAGCCTGGTCATGGGGTTGGGAGGGGTTTGAGGGCTCTGGTCAACGAAAATGGGTCTGATCTTTTCGAGGTCCTCGTGTGCCCGGTGGGAGGCTACTGTCAGGAGGCCTGCCTAAAATGGGAAGAAATGCCAGCCAGGCGCAACACGGAAATAGTCATGAGGCGGTGGGTATAGCCTTTGGTCCTTGAGGAGTTTGGGAGGGTTTGAGGGCTCACAGTCGTCGGAAATGGGTACAGTCTTTCGAGGGTCTCGTGTGTCAGTGGGAGATTACTGGTTAGAAGCCTGCCCTAAAATGGCAAGAAATATCCAGTAGCGCGTGCGTGAAATAATCGCCGAGGCGGTGGGCTATAACCTTTGGCCCTCGGGGTTAGGGAGGGAGTTCGGGGGCTCTGGGTGTCGGAAATGGTACAGTCTTTTGAGGTCCTCGCGTGCCCGGTGGGAGGCTCTGATCAGGCCTGCCTAAAATGGCAAGAAATGCCAGTGGCCGCGTGAAATAAGTCAGTCGGTGGGCTATAGCCTTTGGTCCATGAGGGTTGGGAAAGGTGTTTCAGGGGCTCAGTCGTCAGAAATGGAGTCTGATCTTTTTGAGGGTCGTCGTGTACTGATGGGAGGCTATGGTCAAGCACACTAAAATGGCAAGACATGCCAATGGCTTGTGCAAATAATCCTTGAGGCAGTGGGCTATAGCCTTTGGTCCAGCTGGGGTTGGGAGGGGCGTTGGGGCTCTGGGCGTCGGAAATGGAGTCTGAGCTTTTGAGGGACCTCGTTTGACCAGTTGGAGCCTACGGTCAGAGGCTTGCCCTAAAAGGGCAAGAAATGCCAGTGTGAGCAGGAAATAGTCACTTGAGGCGGTGGGTATAGCCTTTGGTCCCTTGAGGGTTGGGAGGGGTTTCGGGGGCTCTGGCCGTCGGGAAATGGGTCTGATCTTTATGAGGTCCTCTTACACTTGATGGGAGATTGATTAGAAGCCTGCCTACAAATGGCAAGAAATGTCCAGCGTGTAGCGCGTGGAAATAATCGCGAGGCGGTGGGCTACTGTGCTGGTCTCTGTGGGGGTTGGGGAGGCGTCGGGAAATGGGTCTGAGTCATTTGGAGAGGTCCTCGTGTGCCCGTGGGAGAGCTCTGATTGAGGCACTGCCCTAAAATGACGAAATGCCAATGGCCAGCGGCGTGAAATAGTCACGAGGCGGTGGGCTATGTGCTGGTCCCATGCGGGGTTGGGGAGGGGTTTGAGGGGCTCTGGTCGTCAGGAAATGGAGTCTGAGTCTTTTCGAGGGTCCTCGTGTGCCCGGTGGGAGGCTCTGACCCGAGCCTAAAATGGCAAGAAATGCCCAGTGGCGTGGCGCGATCAAATAATCATGGGGCGGTGGGCTATAACTGGTCCTTGAGGGGTTGGGGAAGGTGTTTGGGGCTGGTCGTGAAATGGGTACAGTCTTTTCGAGGGTCTCGTGTGCCCAGTGGGAGGCTACTGGTCGAGGCTGCCTAAAATGGCAAGAAATGCCAATTGCTTGTGCGGGAAATAGTCACCGAGGCCGGTAGGCTATAGCCTTTGGTCCGCTGGGTTTGGGGAGGGGCGTTCGGGGGCTCTGGGCGTCGGAAATGGGTACAGGCTTTTCGAGGGACCTCGTTTGCCCAGTGGGAGGCTACGGTCAGAGGCTTGCCCTAAAATGGCAAGAAATGCCAGTGGCCACGGAAATAGTCAAGGGCAGTGGGTATAGCCTTTGGTCATGAGGAGTTGGGAGGGTTCGGGGCTCTGGCCGTCGGAAATGGTCTGATCTTTATGAGGGTCCTCTTACACTTGATGGGAGATTACAGTTAGAAGCACTGCACAAAATGGCAAAGAAATGTCAGTGGTAGCGTAGCGTGAAATAATCAGCCAGTGGGCTATAGCCTTTGTGCTCTCTGCGGGGGTTGGGAGGGGCGTCGGAAATGGGTGCAGTCATTTCGAGGGTCCTCGTGTGCCCGTGGGAGACTCGGTGAGAGGCACTAAAATGAGAAATGCCAGCCGCGCGTGAAATAATCCAGGGCCGGTGGGCTATAGCATTTGGTCCGCGGGGGTTAGGGAGGGGTTTGAGGGCTCAGTGCGTCAGAAATGGGTCTGAGTCTTTTCGAGGGTTCTCGTGTGGCCAGTGGGAGGCTGACGAGCACACTAAAATGGCAAGAAATGCCAATGGCGTGGGCGTCAAATAATCATGGGGCGGTGGGCTATAGCCTGGTCATGAGGTTGGGAAGGTGTTTGAGAACTCTGGTCGTGAGAAATAGGTCTGATCTTTCGAGGGTCTCGTGTGCCCGATGGGAGGCTCTGGTCGGAGGCTGCCCTAAAATGGCAAGAAATGCCAGTGTGTGTGAAATAGTCACCAAGGGCAGTGGGCTATAACTTTAGTCCCAGCATGGGGGTTGGGGAGTGGGTTTGAGGGCTCTGGTCGCCAGTGGGTACAGTCCTTCGAGGTCCTCACTGTCCCAGTGGGAGGCTACAGTCGAGGCCTGCCCTAAAATGGCAAGAAATGCCAATGGCGCAGCACGGGAAATAGTCACTTGAGGCGGTGGGTATAGCTTTGGTCCTTGAGGGGGGTTGGGAGGGGTTTGGGGCTCTGGCCGTCGGAAATGGTCTGATCTTTATAAGAGGTCCTCGTGTGCCCGGTGGGAGATTCTGGGTTAGAAGCCTGCCACTAAAATGGCAAGAAATGTCCATGGCCTTGTAGCGTGGAAATAATCATGGGGCGGTGGGCTATAGCCTGAGTCTGCAGGGGTTGGGGAGGGTCGGAAATGGGTACAGTCATTTGAGGGTCCTCGTGTGCCCGTGGGAGAGCTACAGTGAGAGGCCTGCTAAAATGACAAAAGAAATGCCCAGTGAGCCGCGTGGAAATAGTCACGAGGCCGGTGGGCTATAGTCTTTGGTCCATGAGGGGTTCGGGAGGGGTTTGAGGGCTCTGGTCGTCAGAAATGGAGTCAGTCTTTTCGAGGGTCCTCGTGTGCCCAGTGGGAGGCTCTGACAGGCTTTGCCCTAAAATGTGAGAAATGCCAGCGTGGCGCGTCAAATAATCATGGGGCGGTGGGCTATAGCCTTTGGTCATGAGGGTTAGGAAGGTGTTTGGGGCTCACGGTCATCAGAAATGGAGTCTGAGTCTTTTGAGGTGTCCTCGTGTGCAGTGGGGCGCTATGGTCAGAAGCCTGCCCTAAAATGGCAAGACATGCCCAATGACGCGTGGCAACGTGAAATAGTCGCAAGAGGCGGTGGGTTATAGCACTGGTCAGCGGGGGTTGGGAGGAGTTCGAGGGCTCAGGCGTCAGAAATAATGCAGTCTTTCAAGGGTCTCGTGTGCCCAGTGGGAGGCTCTGTCGAGGCTGCCTAAAATGGCAAGAAATGCCAGTGGCATAGCGGCGGAAATAA
The DNA here is from genome assembly GCA_030449925.1 of Citropsis articulata. Taxonomy (NCBI): domain Eukaryota; kingdom Viridiplantae; phylum Streptophyta; class Magnoliopsida; order Sapindales; family Rutaceae; genus Citropsis; species Citropsis articulata. The sequence continues at coordinate 420,685 of JASUUH010000169.1, forward strand.
TCACAGGCGGTGGGCTATAGCCTTTGGTCCTTGAGGTTGGGAGGGTTTAAGGGGCTCTGGTCATCGAAATGGGTACAGTCACTTCGAGAGTCCTCATGTCCCAGTGGGAGGCTCTGGTCAGGCACACTTTGCCCTAAAATGGCAAAAAAAATGCCAGTGGCGCAGTAGCGTCGTGAAATAGTCACAGGCGGTGGGCTATAGCCACGATGGTCAGCGGGGGTTGGGGAGGGGTTTAGGGGGCTCACAGTCGTCGAAAATGGAGTCTGATCTTTTCGAGAGTCCTCGTGTGTGCTGAGTGGGAGGCTCTGAGACGAGCACACTTAAAATGGCAAGAAATGCCAATGGCCTTGGCCAGGAAATAGTCCCAAGGCAGTGGGCTATTGCACTTTAGTCATGAGGTTTGGGGAGGGGTTTAGGAGGCTACGGGTGAAAATGGGTACAGACTTTTAGAGGTCCTCGTGAGCCAGTGGGAGGCTATGGTCATTATCACCTTTAAAATGGCAAGAAATACCAGTGACGTAGCGCGTGAAATAATCCATAGGCGGTGGGCTATAATACTGGTCCATGAGGGTTCTGGAGGGTTTAGGGTCTCACAGTACGTCGGAAATGGAGTGCAGTCTTTTCGAGGTCCTTGCACCTTGATGGGAGGCTACTGATCAGCTTGCCAAATGGCAAGACATGCCAGCTTGGCAGCGTGAAATAATCATGGAGGCAGTGGGCTATAGCCTTTGGTCCGCGGGGGTTGGGATGATGGGTTTGGGGGCTCTGGCCGTCGGAAATGGGTACTGATCTTCGAGGTCCTCGTGTGCCCAGTGGGAGGCTATGGTCAAGCCTGAAAATGGCAAGACATGCCCAATGGCCTTGGCGCGTGAAATAGTCGCCGAGGCCGGTAGGCTATAGCCTTTGGTCCGCGGGGGTTGGGGAGGGGCGTTCGGGGGCTCTGGGCTTCGGAAATGGGTACAGGCTTTTCGAGGGTCCTCGTGTGCCCAGTGGGAGGCTACGGTCAGAGGCCTGCCCTAAAATGGCAAGAAATGCCCAGCGGCGCAGCACGGGAAATAGTTACGGAGGCCGGTGGGTATAGCCTTTGGTCCGCAGGGGTTGGGGAGGGGAGTTCGAGGGCTCTGGGCGTTCAAAATGGGTACAGCCTTTTCGAGGGTGCTCGTGTGCCCAGTGGGAGGCTACGGTCAGAGGGCTGCCCTAAAATGGCAAGAAATGCCAGTACTTGTGCGGAAATAGTCAAGGGCGGTGGGCTATAACCTTTGGTCATGAGGGTTGGGGGGGGGTTTTCGGGGGCTCTGGTCGTAGGAAATGGGTACATTCCTTTCGAGGGTCCTCATGTCCCCAGTGGGAGGCTACGGTCAGAGGCCTGCCCTAAAATGGCAAAAAATGCCAGTGGCCTTGTGCGTGAAATAATCAGAGGCCGGTGGGATATAGCCTTGGTCCATGAGGGTTGGGGAAGGCGTTTGAGGGCTCAGTCGTCGAGAAATGGGTACAGTCTTTTGAGTGTCCTCTTGTGCCCAGTGGGAGGCTACGGTCAGGAAGCACACTTAAAATGGCAAGACATGCCAGTGGCGCAGCGTGAAATATTCGCCGAGGCGGTGGGCTATAGCTGGTCCCACGGGGGTTGGGAGGGTTTGGGGGCTCACGGCCGTGGAAATGGGTACAGTCTTTTCGAGGGTCCTCGTGTGCCCAGGTGGGAGGCTATGGTCGAAGCCTGCCCAAAATGGCAAGACATGCCAATGGCCTTGGCGCGTGAAATAGTCGCCCGAGGCGGTGGGCTATAGACTTTAGTCCTTGGGGTTGGGGAGGGGCGTTCGGGGGCTCTGGAGTCGGAAATGGGTACAGTCTTTTCGAGGGTCCTCGTGTGCCCAGTGGGAGGCTACGGTCAGAGGCCTGCCCTAAAATGGCAAGAAATGCCCAGCGGCGCAGCACGGGAAATAGTCACTGAGGCCGGTGGGTATAGCCGTGGGGCCGGGGGGGGTCGGAAGGGGGTTTCGGGGAGCTCTGGCCGTCGAAATGGGTCTGATCTTCTGAGGTCCTCGTGTACTTGATGGGAGATTACGGTTAGAAACCTGCCAGAAAATGGCAAGAAATGTCCAGCAGCCGTAGCCGTGAAATAATCATAGGGCAGTGGGCTATCGCCTTTGCTGTCACGGGGTTGGGGAGGCGTCGGAGAATGGGTACAGTCTTTTCGAGGTCCTCGGGTGCCCAGTGGGAGGCTACGGTCAGAACCTGCCCTAAAATGACAAGAAATGCTTGTGCGCAGCGTGAAATAGTCAAGGGCGGTGGGCTATAATGGTCCAGAGGGGTTGGGGAGGGTTTGGGGGCTCACTGGTGCGTCAGAAATGGAGTACGGTCTTTTCGAGAGTCCTCGTGTGCCCGATGGGAGAGCTCTGGCCAGAATCACATGCCCTAAAATGGCAAAGAAATGCCCAGCGTAGTCACGTCAAATAGTGGCGAGGCGGTGGGCTATAACTACTATCATGGGGAGATGTTTGGGGCTCTGGTCGTCAGAAATGGGTCAGTCTTTTCGAGGTCCTCGTGTGTGATGGGAGGCTATGGTCAGAAGCCTGCCCTAAAATGGCAAGACATGCCCAGTGTGGCAGCGTGAAATAATCGCCAGAGGCAGTGGGCTATAGCCTTTGGTCCCTTGAGGGTTGGGAGGGTTTAGGGGCTCTGGGCGTCGAAATGGGTACATTCTTTTCGAGGGTCCTCGTGGTACTTGATGGGAGGCTACGGTCAGAGGGCTGCCCTAAAATGGCAAGAAATGCCCAGCTGCAGTGGAAATAATCACCAAGGCGGTGGGCTATGTGGTTCGCGGGGGTTGGGAGGGGTTTGGGGGCTCAGTGCGTCGGGAAATGGGTACAGTCTTTTCCCAGTGGGAGGCTCTGGTCGAGGCCTGCCTAAAATTGCAAAAATGCCAATGGCGCAACACGTGAAATAGTCACAAGGGCCGGTGGGCTATAACTTTAGTCCATGAGGTTGGGAGGGGTTTAGGGGGCTCAGTGCGTGAAAATGGGTACAGTCTTTTCGAGGTCCTCGTGTGCAGTGGGAGGCTACGGACAGAAGCCTGCCCTAAAATGGCAGAAATGCCAAGTGTGCAGAAATAATCCTCACAAGGCAGTGGGCTATGGCTTTAGTCAGCATGAGGTTGAGGAGGGTTTAGGAGGTTACAGTCGTCGAAAATGGGTACAGTCTTTTGAGGGGTCCTCGTGCCAGTGGGAGGCTATGGTCAGAATCCTTTGGTCATGCGGGGTTGGGGAGGCGTCGGAAATGGGTACAGTCTTTTAAGGGTCTCAGCGATGATGGGAGGCTCTGGTCAGGCCTGCCTAAAATGGCAAGAAATGCTCAATGACGCAGGCGTGAAATAATCGCCCGAGGGCAGTGGGCTATACTGGTCCATGAGGGTTGGGGAGGGTTTAGGGGGCTCACGGTCGTCGCAAATGGGTACAGCCTTTTCCGAGGGGCCTCGTGTGCCCAGGTGGGAGGCTACGGTCGAGGCCTGCCCAAAATAACAAGACATGTCAGCCAGGCGCAGCGCGTGAAATAATCGCTTGAGGCGGTAGGCTATAGCCTTTGGTCCGCGGGGGTTGGGAGAGGTCGTTCGGGGCTCACGGGTGTCGGAAATGGGTCAGTGATATTCTGAGGGTCCTCGTGTGAGTGGGAGATTACGGTTAGAAACTGCCATAAAATGGCAAGAAATGTCAGCATGGCCGCGTGAAATAATCGCCGAGGCGGTGGGCTATGTGCTGGTCATGAGGGTTGGCGAGGCGTTCGGGGGCTACAGGCGTCGGAAATCGTCTGATCTTTTCGAGGTCCTCGTGTGCGCGGTGGGAGGCTCTGATCAAGCCTGCCCTAAAATAACAAGAAATACCAATGCGTGCGTAAGCGCGTGAAATAATCATGCCGAGGCGGTGGGCTATAGCACTTTGGTCCGCAGGGGTTGGGAGGGGTTTACAGGGCTCAGCCGTCGGAAATGGGTACAGTCTTCTGAGGGTCTCGTGTGCCCAGTGGGAGATTACAGTTAGAAGCCTGCCCTAAAATGGCAAGAAATGTCAGCCAGCGGCGCGCGTGAAATAATCGCCGAGGCGGTGGGCTATAGCCTTTGGTCTCTGCAGGGGTTGGGAGGCGCGTCGGAAATGGAGTCGAGTCTTTTCGAGGTCCTCAGCGTGCCCATGAGGCTGATCAGAGGCACACTCTAAAATGACAAAAAAATGTCCAGCGGCGCGTGAAATAGTCACCGAGGCGGTGGGCTATATGTGCTGGTCCCGAGGGGTTGGGAGGGGGTTTCAGGGGATCTTGTTGTCAGAAATGGAGTGCAGTCTTTTCGAGGTCCTCGTGTTCCCAGTGGGAGGCTCACGGTCAGGCTTGCCCTGAAATGGCAAGAAATGCCAGTGGCGTAGCGTCAAATAATCATGGGCGGTGGGCTATAGCCTTTAGTCCCATGAGGGGTTGGGAAAGTGTTTGAGGTCAGTGGTCGGAAATGAGTGCAGTCTTTCGAGGTCCTTGCGTGATGGAGGCTCTGGTCAGAAGCCCATAAAATGCCAAGACATGCCAGCAGGCGCAGCGCGTGAAATAATCGTGAGGCCGGTGGGCTTTAGCCTTTGGTCCAGGGGTTGGGGGAGGGCGTCGGAAATGGGTACAGTCTTTTCGAGGTCCTCGCGTGCCCGATGGGAGGCTACAGTCAGGGCCTGCCCTAAAATGGCAAGAAATGCTTTCGTGGCCAGAGGCGTGAAATAATCGCCGAGGCGGTGGGCTATAATACTGGTCATGAGGGTTAGGGAGGGTTTAGGGGCTCACAGTGGTCATGCAAATGGATACAGCCTTTTCGAGGGGCCTCGTGTGCCAGGTGGGAGGCTACGGTCGAGGCCTGCCCAAAAATGAGACATGTCCATGGCCAGCGCGTGAAATAATCGCGGGCAGTGGGCAGTGAGCCTGTGCTAGTCCCATGAGGGTTGGGGAGGGCGTTAAAGGGGTCTCTGGGTGTCGGAAATGGAGTACAGTCTTCTGAGGGTCCTCGTGTGCCCAGTGGGAGATTACTGGTTAGAAGCCTGCCATAAAATGGCAAAAGAAATGTCCAATGCAGGCATAGCGCGTGAAATAATCGCCGAGGCGGTGGGCTATAGCCTTTAGTGGTCATGAGGGGTTGGCGGGCGTTCGGGGGCTCACAGGCGTCGGGAAATGGGTACAGTCTTTCGGCCGGTCTCGTGTGCCAGTGGGAGGCTCTGATCAGAAGCCTGCCCTAAAATAACAAGAAATGCCAAGCGGCGTGGCGCGTGAAATGGTCGCCGAGGCGGTGGGCTATGTGCTCTGGTCCATGAGGGGTTGGGGTGGGGGTTTGGGGGCTCAGCCGTCGGAAATGGGTCTGATCTTCTGAGGGTCCTCGTGTGATGGGAGATTCTGGTTGAAAGCCTGCCTAAAATGGCAGAAATGTCAGCAGCGCGCGTGAAATAATCGCCGAGGCAGGTGGGCTATAGCCTTTAGTCTGATGAGGGTTAGGGGCGTCGAGGAAATGGAGTCTGATCTTTTCGAGGTCTCGTGTGCCCGTGGGAGGCTGATCAGAGCCTGCTCTAAAATGACAAAGAAATGTCCAGCGGCGCAGCGCGTGAAATAGTCACCAGAGGCCTGTGGGCAATAGCCTTTCGACCGAGGGGGTTGGGGTGTGGGTTTCGGGGGCTCTGGTCGTCGGGAAATGGAGTGCAGTCTTTTCGAGGGTCTCGTGTTCCAGTGGGAGGCTACGGTCAAGCCTACAGAAATAACAGAAAATGCCAGCGTGCGGCGTGAAATAATCGCCGAGAGCGGTGGGCTATAGACTTTGGTCAGCGGGGTTGGGAGGGTTTAGGGAGCTCACGGTCGTGGAAATGGGTACGGTCTTTTCGAGGGTCCTTGTGTGCCAGATGGGAGGCTCTGGTGGAAGCCAGCCCATGTAAATTACCAAGACATGTCCAGGCGCATGGCGTGAAATAATAATCGGCAGGCAGTGTGGGCTATAACCTAGCACTGGTCCATGAGGGGTTGGGGAGGGGCGTCGGCGAAATGGGTACAGTCTTTTCGAGGTCTCTCGCGTGCTGATGGGAGGCTACGGTTCAGAGCCTGCCCTAAAATGGCAAGAAATGCTTTCAGTAGGCCAGTAGCGTGAAATAATCGCCGAGGCGGTGGGCTATAGCCTTCAGTCCCAGCGGGGGTTGGGGAGGGTTTAGGGGGCTCACAGTCGTCATGAATGGGTACAGCCTTTTGAGGGCCTCGTGTGTGCCCAGTGGGAGGCTACAGTCAGGAGGCCTGCCCTTAAATGACAAGACATGTCCAAGCGTGGCGCGTGAAATAGTCGGCAGAGGCAGTGGGCTATAGTGCCTTTGGTCCATGGGGGTTGGGAGGGGCGTTCGGGGGCTCACAGGCGTCGGAAATGGAGTACAGTCTTCTGAGGGTCCTCGTGTGAGTGGGAGATTACGGTTAGAAGCACATAAAATGTAAGAAATGTCAAGCCTGTGGCGTGAAATAGTCATAAGGCAGTGGGCTATAGCCTTTGGTCTGCGGGGTTGGGGAGGGCGTCGAAAATTGGTGCATTCTTTCGAGGGTCCTCGTCTGCCCAAGTGGGAGGCTCTGAGTTGAAGCCGGCCTTAAATGACAAGAAATGCCAGTGGCGCATGTGCGTGAAATAGTCATGAGGCAGTGGGCTATAGCCTTTGGTCATGAGGGTTGGGGAGGGGTTTAGGGGCTGAGTCGTCAGAAAATGGGTACAGCCTTTCCGAGGGTCCTCGTGTGCCCAGTGGGAGGCCCCGGTCATAAGCCTGCCTAAAATGGCAAAAAATTCCAGCGTGAGCGTCAGAAATAGTCGCCCGGGCGGTGGGCTATACTGGTCATGGGGGTTGGGAAGGTGTTGGGGGCTTTTCGAGGGTCCTCGTGTGCCAGTGGGAGGCTCTGAGGTCAGAGCACACCTAAAAATATTGAACATGCCAGCGGTATAGCGTGAAATAGTCATGGCTGGTGCGCCTAGCTGGTCCTTGGGGGTTGGGGAGGGTGTTTGGGGGCCTCAGTGCGTCATGGAAATGGGTACAGTCTTTTCGAGGGTCCCTCGTGTGTGCCCAGGTGGCGAGACTCTGGGTCAGAGCTTACTAAAATAGCAAAAAATGTCCAGCCAAGCGTGTGAAATAATCGCCGAGGGCCGGTGGGGTTGGGAGGCGTCGGAAATGGGCTCTGGTCGGAAATGGGTGCAGTCTTTTGAGGGTCTCGTGTACCAATGGGAGGCTCGTCGAGCCTGCCCTAAAATGACAAGAAATGCCCTAGCCAGCATGAAAAATCAAGAGGCGGTGGGCTATAGCCTTTGGTCTGAGGTTGAGGGGAAGGTGTTTAACTGGGGCTCTGAGTGGAAATGGGTAGTCTTTTCGAGGGTCATCGTGTGCCCGGTGGGAGGCTGGTCAGAAGCCTGCCCAAAATGTGAACTTGCCAGTGCCAATGGCGTGAAATAATCGCCGAGGCGGTGGGCTATAGCCTTAGGTCTGAGGGGGTTGGGGAGGGGGTTTCGGGGGCTCTGGTCATCGGAAATGGGTAGAGTCTTGATGAGGGTCCTCGGGTGCCCTCTGGGAGGCTATGGTCAGAAGCACTGCAATAAAATGGCAAGAAATGTCAGCCTTGTAGCGTGAAAAAAGTCAGCCAAAGGCGGTGGGCTATAGCCTTTGGTCAGGGGTTGAGGAGGCGTTCGGGCTTTGGGCGTCGGAAATGGGTACAGTCTTTTCGAGGTCCTCGTGTGATGGGAGAGCTCGTCAGAGGCCTGCCTAAAATATCAAGAAATGCCAGCGCAGCAGGAAATAATCAGAGGCCGGTGGCCTATAGCCTTTGGTCAGCGGGGTTGGGAGGGGTTTGGGGCTCTGGTGATCGGAAATGGGTACAGTCTTCTGAGGGACCTCGTGTGCCAGTGGTGAGCTCTGATTGAAGCACACCTAAAATAACAGAAATGTCCAAGGGCGCAGCGCGTGAAATAGTCGCCGAGCCCGGTGGGCTATAGCCTTTGGTCCGAGGGGGTTGGGGAGGGGCGTTCGGGGGCTCTGGGTGTCGGAAATGGGTACAGTCTTTTCGATGTCCTAGCGTGCCCAGTGGGAGGCTCTGATCAGACCTGCCTAAAATGGCAAGAAATTCCAAAGCGGCGAGGCGTCAAATAGTCATGCCGAGGCGGTGGGCTATAACTTTGGTCCATGAGGTTGGGAAGGTGTTTGAGGGGCTCTGGTCATCGCCAGAAATGGAGTGCAGTCTTTTGAGGTCTCGTGTACCCAGTGGGAGGCTCTGATCAGGCCTGCCCTAAAATGCCGAGACATGCCAGTGGCGCGTGAAATAGTCGCCCAGGCTGGTGCGCTATAGCCTTTGGTCCTTGAGGGGGTTGGGGAGGGGTTTAGAGGCCTCTGGTCGAAATGGGTACAAGTCTTTTGAGGGTCTCGTGTGCTGATGTGAGCTACGGTCAGAAGCTTGCCTAAAATGGCAAAATGTCAGCAGTGATGTGAAATAATCGCCGAGGCGGTGGGGGTTGGGGAGGCGTCGGAAATGGGTGCAGTCTTTCGAGGGTCTCGTGTACCCATGGGAGGCTCGGTCAGAGGCCTGCCCTAAAATGACAAGAAATGCCTAGCGGAGGCGCGTGAAATAGTCACAGGCGGGTGGGCTATAGCCTGGTCTCTGCAGGGGTTGGGAAGGTGTTTGAGGCTACAGTGCGTTGGAAATGGGTACAGTCTTTTCGAGGTCATCGTGTGCCCGGTGGGAGGCTCTGATCAAGCCTGCCCCAAAATAACAAGACTTACCCAGTGGCGTGCAATGAAATAGTCCAAGGCCGGTGGGCTATAGCCTTAGGTCAGGGGTTGGGGAGGGGTTTGAGGGCTCTGGTCATGAGATGGAGTCTGATCTTCTGAGGGTCCTCGTGTGCCCACTGGGAGGCTATGGTCAGAAGCCTGCCCTAAAATGGCAAGAAATGTCCAGCGGCGCAGCGCGTGAAAGAGTCGCCGAGGCCGGTGGGCTATAGCCTTTGGTCCGCGGGGGTTGGGGAGGGGCGTTCGGGGGCTTTGGGCGTCGGAAATGGGTACAGTCTTTTCGAGGGTCCTCGTGTGCCCAGTGGGAGGCTACGTCAGAGGCCTGCCCTAAAATATCAAGAAATGCCCAGCGCGCAGCGCGGGAAATAGTCACTGAGGCCGGTGGCCTATAGCCTTTGGTCCGCGGGGGTTGGGGAGGGTTGGGGGCTCACGGTGATCGGAAATGGGTACAGTCTTTCTGAGGGTCCTCGTGTGCTTGATGGTAAAGCTCTGATCAAGCACACCCTAAAATAACAGAAATGTCCAGTAGCCTTGTGCGTGAAATAATCAGAGGCGGTGGGCTATAGCCTTTGGTCCAGGGGTTGGGAGGGCATTCAGGGGCTCACTGGGTGTCGGAAATGGGTACAGTCTTTTTGAGGGTCTCGCGTGCCCATTGGGAGGCTCTGATCAGAGCCTGCCCTAAAATGGCAAGAAATTCAAGCGGTAGCAGGCGTCAAATAGTCAGGGGCGGTGGGCTATGCTGGTCATGAGGGTTGGGAAGGTGTTTGAGGCTCTGGTCATGAGGAAATGGGTGCAGTCTTTTCGAGGGGTCCTCGTGTGCAGTGGGAGGCTACTGTCAGAGCCTGCCTAAAATAGCCAGAACATGCCCAGTGGCCAGCAACGTGAAATAGTCGCAGGGCTGGTGCGCTATGTGCTTTGGTCCTTGAGGGGTTGGGGAGGGTTTAGGGGCCTCTGGTCATGAAAATGGGTACATCTTTTCGAGGGTCCTCGTGTGCCGATGTGAGCTCTGATCAAGCTTGCCACTAAAATGGCAAAAATGTCAGTGGCGTGTGAAATAGTCGCCGAGGCCGGTGGGGGTTGGGGAGGGGCGTCGGAAATGGGTACAGTCTTTTCGAGGGTCCTCGTGTACCCCATGGGAGGCTACGGTCAGAGGCCTGCCCTAAAATGACAAGAAATGCCTGGCCAGGCGGGCCGTGAAAAATAGTCCTTAGGCAGGTGGGCTATAGCCTTTGGTCTGCGGGGGTTGGGGAAGGTGTTTCGGGGGCTCTGGTCGTTGGAAATGGGTACAGTCTTTTCGAGGGTCATCGTGTGCCCAGTGGGAGGCTACGGTCAGAAGCCTGCCCCAAAATGGCAAGACTTGCCCAGCGGCGCAGCGCGTGAAATAGTCGCCGAGGCCGGTGGGCTATAGCCTTAGGTCTGAGGGGGTTGGGGAGGGGGTTTCGGGGGCTCTGGTCATGAGTAATGGGTACAGTCTTCTGAGGGTCCTCGTGTGCCCGTGGGAGGCTATGGTCAAAGCCTGCACTAAAATGGCAAGAAATGTCCAGCAGCGCAGCGCGTGAAAAAGTCATGAGGCGGTGGGCTATGTGCCTTTGGTCATGAGGTTGAGGAGGCGTTCAGGGGCTTTGGGCGTCGGAAATGGGTACAGTCTTTTTAGGGTCTCGTGTGAGTGGGAGAGCTCACGTCAGAGGCCTGCCCTAAAATATCAAGAAATGCCCAGCCTTGCCATGCGGAAATAATCAGGCGGTGGCCTATAGCGCTGGTCATGAGGGGGTTTGGGGGGGGGTTTTGGGGGGCTCTGGTGATCGGAAATGGGTACAGTCTTCTGAGGTCCTCGTGTGTGTGAGTGGTGAGCTCTGGTCATAAGCCTGCCCTAAAATGGCAAGAAATGTCAGCCAGTGTAGTGCGTGGAAATAATCATGCCCAGGGCGGTGGGCTATAGCCTTTTGTCCCATGAGGGTTGGGAGGGGCATTGGGGGCTCTGGGTGTCGGAAATGGGTGATCTTTTCGAGGTCCTCAGCGTGCCCATTGGGAGGCTCTGAGGTCAGGGCTATACAAAATAGCCAGAAATTCCAAGCGGGCGCAGAGGCGTCAAATAATCGCCGAGGCCGGTGGGCTATACCTTTAGTCCATGAGGTTGGGAAGAGGATTCGAGGGCTCTGGGTGTGAGAAATGGGTACAGTCGTTTCGAGGGTCCTAGCGTGCCCATTGGGAGGCTACCGTAAGGGCATGCCCTAAAAAGGCAAGAAATTCCCATGGCCAGTAGTGATGTCACCGGGGCGGTGGGCTATAGCCTTTGGTCATGAGGGTTGGGAGGGGTTTTAGGGGCTCACAGTGGGTGAAAATGGGTACAGTCTTTTCAGGGGCCCTCGTGTGCCAGATGGGAGGCTACGATTGAAGCCTGCCTAAAATGGCAGAAATGCTCAGCTGTGCGTGAAATAATCCAGGCGGTGGGCTATCACTTTTGCAGGGGTTGGGAGGGGTTTAGTGGGCTCTGCTTTCGTGAGAAATGGGTACAGTCTTTTGAGGGTCCTCGTGTGTACCTTGATCTTGAGGCTCACGTCGAGTCACTGCCTAAAATAGCAAGAAATGCCCAGACACAGCATGGAAATAGTCACCAAGGCCGATGGGCTATAGCCTTTAGTGCAGCGGGGTTGGGAGAGTTCAGGGGCTCAGTAATTGAAAATGGTACAGTCTTCTGAGGGGTCCTCGTGTGCCTGAGTGGAGAGGCTACGGTCAAGCCTACTAAAATGTGCAAGAAATGCCAAGCGGCAGCGCGTCGAATAGTCATGCCGGGCAGGTGGGCTATAACTGGTCCAGGGGTTGGGAAAGGTGTTTGGGGCTTTGGTCGTGAGAATGGGTCTGATCTTTTAGAGGGTCCTCGTGTGCCCAGTCGGAGGCTACTGGTCAAGCCTACCTAAAATGAGAAGAAATGTCAATGGCTGCAGTGCGTGAAATAGTCATGGGAGGCGGTGGGCTCTATACTTCGTCTGCGGGGTTGGGAGGCGTTCGGGAGATAAGGTGTCGGAAATGGGTACAGTCTTTTCGAGGTCCTCGCGTGCCCAGTGGGAGGCTCTGATCGAGCCTGCCCTAAAATGGCAAGAAAATGCCAATGGCGCTTGTGCGTGAAATAATCGCGAGGGCAGTGGGCTATACTGTGCTGGTCCCATGAGGTTGGGGAGGGTTTCGGGAGCTCTGGTCATGGAAATGCGATCTTCTGAGGGTCTCGTGTGCCCAGTGGGAGGGCTCTGGTCAGGGGCCTGCCCTAAATGCAGAAATGCCCCAGCGCAGCGCGCGAAATAATCACTGAGGCCGGTGGGCTATGCTGCTTTGAGTCCCTTGAGGTTGGGGGAGCGCGTTCGGGGCTCTGGGTGTCGAAAATGGTCTGATCTTTTGAGGTCTCGCGTGCGAGTGGGAGAAACAGTCGAGGCCTACTAAAATGGCAAGAAATGCCAGCGCGCGCCGTGAAATAGTCATCGAGGCGGTGGGCTATAGCCTTTGGTCATGAGGGGTTGAGGAGGGTTTAGGGGCTCTGGTCGTCGCAAATGGGTACCGTCTTTTGAGGGCCCTCGTGTGCTTGATGGGAGGCTACAAATCAGAAGCACACCTAAAATAACAAGAAATGCCCAGGCAGTGGCGCGTAGAAATAGTCACCAAGGGCGGTGGGCTATAACTTTGGATCCCTTGAGGGGTTGGGGAGGCGTCGGAAATGGGTACAATCTTTTCGAGGTCCCTCGTGTGCCACGTGGGAGCTACGGTCAAAGAGCCTGCCCTAAAATGACCGAAATGCCTAGCGGCGCGCGCGTGAAATAATCCTTAGAGGCCGGTGGGCTATAACCTGGCCCCAGTCAGCGGGGTTGGGGTGGGGTTTAAGGGGCTCACAGTGGTGAAAATGGGTGCAGTCTTTTCGAGGTCCTAGTCTACCCGATGGGAGGCTCACGGTCAACACCTAAAATGTGAAATGCCCAATGGCGAGCTCAGTGAAAATAGTCACAGGGCGGTGGCTATAGCACAGTCATGAGCGGGGGTTGGGGAGGGAGTTTAGGGGCTCTGGTGCGTCGAAAATGGTTGATCTTTCGAGGATCTCGCGTACTGAGTGGGAGGTTGATCGGAAGCACTGCCTAAAATGGCAAGACATGCCCAACGGCACGCGATGAAATAGTCAGCAAGGCGGTGGGCTATAGCCTTTAGTCCAGGAGGTTGGGAAGGGCGTTGGGGGCTGGGTGTCGAAATAGGTACAGTCTTCCGAGGGTCTCGCGTGCCCAGTGGGAGAGCTACGGTCAGGGCCTGCCTAAAATGGCAAGAAATGCCATGGCGCGCGTGAAATAGTCACAGGCCGGTGGGCTATGGCCTTGGTCCCATGAGGGGGTTGGGTAGGGGTTTATGGGGTTACAGTGCATGAAAATCGATGCAGTCTTTTCGAGGGCCCTCACTGCCATGGTGGAGAGGCTCAGTCAGGGCCTGCCCTAAAATAATAAATGCCAGTGACAGTAGCGCGTGAAATAATCACCAGGGCAGTGGGCTATAGCTTCGATCCTTGAGGGTTGGGAGGGGTTTCAGGGCTCACGGTCATCGGAAATGGGTACAGTGTTCTGAGGTCCTCGTGTGCCCGATTGGGAGGCTACTGATTAGAAGCACCTGCCCTAAAATAAGCAAAAATGTCCAGTAGCGCAACACGTGGAAACAGTCACCAAGGCAGGTGGGCTATAGCCTTTCGCGGGGTTGGGAGAATTGAGGGCTCACAGGTGTCGGAAATGGTCTGATCTTTTCGAGGTCCTCGCGTGCCCAGTGGGAGAGCTCAGTCAGGCCTACCCTAAAATAAAAAAATGCTCAGCGGCGCATGGCGTGAAATAATCACCGAAGGCCGGTGGGCTATGTGCTTGTCCCAGCAGGGGTTGGGGAGGGCGTTGAGGGGCTTTGGGTGTCAAAATGGGTACAGTCTTCGGGGTCCTCGTGCCAGTGGAGGCTCAGTGAGGCCTGCCACTAAAAATGGCAAGAAATGCTCATGGCGCAGCGCGTGAAATAGTCCACCAGGCGGTGGGCTATAAGCTTTGGTCCAGAGGGTTGGGAGGGGTTTAGGGGCTCACAGTGAGAATGGGTACATTCTTTTCGAGGGTCCTCGCGTGCCCAGTGGGAGGCTACGTCAGAGGCCGGCCCTAAAATAGCAAGAAATCCCAAGCTGACAATAGGAAATAATCAAGGGCCGGTGGGCTACTGTGCTAGTCCCTTGGGGTTGGGAGGGGTTTGAGGCTCACAGTAAGTAAATGGGTCACAGTCTTTTCGAGGGTCCTCGTGTGCCCAGTCGGACCCGACGGTCAGTACCCTAAAATGAGAAGAAATGTCAAGCCAGGCAGTAGCGTGAGAAATAGTCATGAGGGCAGGTGGGCTATAGCCTTTTCATGAGGGGTTGGGGAGGGGCGTTGAGGGCTCACAGGTGCCGGAAATGGGTACTGATCTTTTCGAGGGTCCTCGCGTGCCAGGTGGGAGGCTCTGATCAGGAGCCTGCCTTAAAATGGCAAGGAAATAGCAACAGCTGGCGTAAATAATCACCAAGGCGGTGGGCTATAGCGCTTGGTCCATGAGGGGTTGGGGAGGGGCGTTCGGGGCTCAGGTGTCGAAAAATGGAGTCTGCAGTCTTTTCGAGGGTCTCGCGTGCCCAGTGGGAGGGCTCTGATGCAGGCCTGCCCTAAAAATGACAAGAAATTCCCAAGCATGGCGCCGTGGGGAAATAATCACTTAGAGGCAGTGGGCTATATGCCCCAGTCCCAGAGGAGGTTGGGGGAGTGGGTTTAGGGGAGCTCAGTCATCCAAATAGTCTTGTCTTTTCGAGGTCTCAGCGTGCCCGATGGGAGGCTCAGTCGGGGCCTGCCACAAATGGCAAGAAATGCCTAGCGGGCGCAGCGCGTGAAATAGTCACCGAGGCGGTGGGCTATGGCGTTTAGTCCTTGAGGGTTGGGGAGGGGCGTTCGGGGCTCTGGGTGTCGAAAATGGGTCTGATCTTTTCGAGGGTCCTCGCGTGCCAGGTGGGAGGCTCTGATCAGGCCTGCCCTAAAAATGGCAAAAATGCCAGTGGCATGGCGCGTGAAATAGTCACCGAGGCCGGTGGGCTATAGCCTTTGGTCCTTGAGGGTTGGGAGGGGTTTAGGGGGCTCACAGTCGTCGCAAATGGGTGCAGTCTTTTCGAGGTCCTCAGCGTGCCCAGTGGGAGGCTACTGGTCAGGCCTGCCTAAAATAAAAGAAATGCCAATGGCCTGTGCGTGAAATAGTCAAGGGCGGTGGGCTATAGCCGTTGGTCATGAGGGTTGGGAGGGGTTTAGGGGGCTCACAGTGGTCGTATGAATGGGTCAGTCTTTTGAGGGCCCTCGTGTGCCCTTGATGGGAGGCTACGGTCAGAAGCATGCCTAAAATGGCAAGAAATGCCAATGGCGCAGCGTGAAATAGTCACCGAGGCCGGTGGGCTTTAGCCTTTGGTCCGCGGGGGTTAGGAAGGGGCGTCGGAAATGGGTACAGTCTTTTCAAGGGTCCTCGCGTGCCCAGTGGGAGGCTACGGTCAGGGCACACTAAAATGGCAAGAAATGCCAATGTGGCAGTGCGTGAAATAGTCACCAGGCGGTGGGCTATGTGCTAGTCCATGAGGGGGTTGGGGAGGGTTTAGGGGCTCTGGTCGTCGCAAATGGGCACAGTCTTTTCGAGGGCCCTCGTGTGCCCAGTGGGAGGCTCTGATTGAGCACACTAAAATGTAAGAAATGCCAATGGTAGCGTGAAATAATCGCCAGGCAGTGGGCTATAGCCTTTGGTCCATGAGGGGTTGGGAGGCGTCGGAAATGGGTACAGTATTTTCAAGGGTCTCGCGTGCCCGATTGGAGACTACTGGTCAGGGCACTGCCTAAAATGGCAAGAAATGCCAGTAGTGCAGCGTGAAATAATCACCAGGGCGGTGGGCTATAGCCATGGTCCATGAGGGTTGGGGAGGGGTTTAGGGGCTCACTGGTCATGAAATGGGTACAGACTTTTCGAGGGCCCTCGTGTGCCCGGTGGGAGGCTACGGTGGAAGCACATGCCTAAAATGTAAGAAATGCCAGTAGTGTGATGGGTGAAATAGTCATGGAGGCGGTGGGCTATAGCCTTTGGTCCCATGAGGGGTTGGGGAGGGCGTCGGAAATGGGTCTGATCTTTCAAGGGTCTCGCGTGCCCAGTGGGAGGCTCTGATCAGGGCACTGCCCTAAAATGGCAAGAAATGCCAATGGCCTTGTGCGTGGAAATAGTCCAAGGCGGTGGGCTATACTAGTCCCATGAGGGTTGGGGAGGGTTTAGGGGCCTCTGCTGGTAAATGGGTACAGTCTTTTCGAGGCCCTCGTGTGCCCAGTGTGGGAGGCTACGGTGAAGCCTGCTAAAATGGCAAGAAATGCCAGTGGCGCAGCGCGTGAAATAGTCAAGGCGGTGGGCTATGCTGGTCCATGAGGGTTGGGGAGGGGTTTAGGGGCTCACGGTCGTCGTAAAATGGGTACAGTCTTTTCGGGGTCCTGGTGTGCCCAGTGGGAGGCTCCGATCAGAAGCCTCCACAAAATGTGAGGAAATGCTTGGCCAGTGACAGCGTGAAATAATCGCCAGGCGGTGGGCTATGTGCTTTAGTCAGCAGAGGTTGGGGAGGCGTCGGAAATGGGTCTGAGTCTTTTCAAGGATCCTCGCGTGCCCAGTGGGAGGCTACAGTCGGGGCACATGCCCTAAAATGGCAACAAATGCCAGACCAGTAGCGTGAAATAATCGCCGAGGCGGTGGGCTATACTGGTCCCGGGGTTGGGGAGGGGCGTTCGGGGGCTCTGGGTGTCGGAAATGGGTACAGTCTTTTCGAGGGTCCTCGCGTGCCCAGTGGGAGGCTACGGTCAGGGCCTGCCTTAAAATGGCAAGAAATGCCCAGCGGCGTAGCGCGTGAAATAGTCACCGAGGCCGGTGGGCTATAATATGGAGTCCATGAGGTTGGGGAGGGGGTTTGGGGGGCTTTGTTCATCGGAAATGGGTACAGCCTTAACGAGGGTCCTCGTGTGTCCAGTGGGAGGCTACGGTCAGAAGCCTGCCCTAAAATGGCAAGAAATGACCAGCGGCGCAGCGCGTTAAATAGTCACCGAGGCCGGTGGGCTATAGCCTTTGGTCCGCGGGGGTTGGGGAGGGGCGTTCGGGGGCTCTGGGTGTCGAAAATGGGTACAGTCTTTTCGAGGGTCCTCGCGTGCCCAGTGGGAGGCTACTGATCGAAGCCTGCCTAAAATGGCAAGAAATTCCCAAGCGGCAGCCGCGTGAAATAATCATGGGGCGGTGGGCTATAAGCCTGGTCCATGAGGGTTGGGAGGGTTTAGGGGGCTCACAGTCGTGCAAATGGGTCAGTCTTTTCGAGGGTCCTAGTGTGCCCGGTGGGAGGCTACGATCGAGCCTCCCAAAATGGCGAAATACCAATGACGCGTGAAATAATAGTCAGCCGGCTGGATATCGCTTTTGGTCCGCGGGGGTGGGGGAGGGGGTTTAGGGGGCTCTGTTCGTCGGAAATGGGTACAGTCATTTCGAGGGTCCTCGCGTGCCAGTGGGAGGCTACAGTCGAGCACACTAAAATAAAGAAATGGCCAGCGTGAGGCATGTGAAATAGTCACGAGGCGGTGGGCTATAACTGGTCCATGAGGGTTGGGAGAGGCGTTCGGGGGCTCTGGGTGTCGGAAATGGGTACAGTCTTTTAAGTGGGTCCTCGTGTTCCAGTGGGAGGCTACGGTGAGCCTGCCTAAAATGACAAAAAATGCCAGAGGCAGCCGGGAAATAGTCATGGGCAGTGGGTTATAGCCTTTGGTCCACAGGGGTTGGGGCAGGGTTTGAGAGGGCTCTGAGTGCGTCGGAAATGGGTACAGTCTTTTCAAGGGTCTCGTGTGCCCGGTGGGAGGCTACTGATTACAAGCACTGCCTAAAATGGCAAGAAATCCCAGTGTGCGTGAAATAGTCACCAAGGGCGGTGGGCTATAGCTGGTCATGAGGGGTTGGGAGGGGCGTTCGGGGCTCTGGGTGTCGAAAATGGGTACAGTCTTTTCGAGGGTCCTCGCGTGCAGTGGGAGGCTCGGTCAGAAGCACTGCCTAAAATAACAAGAAATTCCCAAGCGGTAGCGTGAAATAATCATGCAAGGCAGTGGGCTATAAGCCTTTGGTCATGAGGGGTTGGGGAGGGGTTTAGGGGGCTCGGTGAGTCGCAAATGGGTACAGTCTTTTCGAGGGTCCTAGTGTGCCCAGTGGGAGGCTCTGATCGAAGCCTCCCAAAATGTGAAATACCAGTGAGCGTGAAATAATCACAGGCAGGATATAGCTTTTGGTCCGCGGGGGTTGGGGAGGGGGTTTAGGGGGCTCTGTTCGTCGGAAATGGGTACAGTCATTTCGAGGGTCCTCGCGTGCCCAGTGGGAGGCTACGGTCAGAAGCCTGCCCTAAAATGGCAAGAAATGGCGGTGGCCTTGAGCAGGAAATAGTCACGAGGCAGTGGGCTATAGCCTTTGGTCCGCGGGGGTTGGGGAGGGGCGTTCGGGGGCTCTGGGTGTCGGAAATGGGTACAGTCTTTTCGTGGGTCCTCGTGTTCCCAGTGGGAGGCTACGGTCAGAGGCCTGCCCTAAAATGACAAAAAATGCCGAGGCCTTGTAGCGGAAATAGTCAGCCCGGTGGGTTATAACTGGTCCACAGGGGTTGGGGGAGTTTAGAGGGCTCAGTCGTGGAAATGGGTCTGATCTTTTCAAGGGTCCTCGTGTGCCCGGTGGGAGGCTCTGATTACAAGCACTGCCCTAAAATGGCAAGAAATCCCAGTGGCCTTGTGCGTGAAATAGTCAGCAGGCACATGGGCTATAGCCTTTGGTCATGAGGTTGGGGAGGGGTTTAGGGGCTCACAGTCGTGAGAAATGGGTCACAGTCTTTTGAGGGTCCTCGTGTACCTAGTGGGAGGCTATGGTCAGAGGCCTGCCCTAAAATGGCAAGAAATGTCCAGCGGCGCGCGTGAAATAATCAACAGGCACATGGGCTATAGCCTTTGGTCATGAGGGTTGGGGAGGGTTTAGGGGCTCAGTGCGTCGGAAATGGGTACAGTCTTTTCGAGGGTCCTCGTATACCTAGTGGGAGGCTATGGTCAGACGCCTGCCCTAAAATGGCAAGAAATGCCAATGGCCTTGTGCGTGAAATAGTCACAGGGTCGGTGGGCTATATGCTGGTCCCATGAGGGGTTGGGAGGGGCGTTCGGGGGCTCTGAGGTGTCGGAAATAGTTCTGATCTTTTGAGGTCCTCGTGTACCCAGTGGGAGGCTACGGTGAGGCCTGCCTAAAATGGCAAGAAATGCCAATGGCCTTGAGGCAGCGGGAAATAGTCACCAAGGCCGTTGGGCTATATGCCTTTGGTCATGAGGGGTTGGGAGGGCGTTCGGGGGCTCACAGGTGTCGGAAATGGTTCTGATCTTTTGAGGTCTGGTGTACCCAATGGGAGGCTACTGGTGAGGCCTGCCCTAAAATGGCAAGAAATGGCCAGTGGCCTTGAGCAGCAGGAAATAGTCACAGGCAGTGGGCTATAGCCTTTGGTCCATGAGGTTGGGGAGGCGTTCAGGGCTCTGGGTGTCGGAAATGGTTCTGATCTTTTCGAGGGTCCTCGTGTACCCAGGTGGGAGGCTACGGTCAGAGGCCTGCCTAAAATGGCAAAAATACCAGGCGCAGCTCGTGAAATAGTCAAGGCGGTGGGCTATGCTGGTCCATGGGGGTTGGGAGGGGCGTTCGGGGCTCTCAGTGCGTCGGAAATGGGTACAGTCTTTTTGAGGGGCCTCGTGTGCCCGATGGGAGGTTGATTCAGCACTGCCCTAAAATGGCAAGAAATGCCAAAGCGGTATAGCGCGTCAAATAATCCAGGGCAGTGGGCTATAGTGCTGGTCATGAGGGGTTGGGGAGGCAGTTTAGGGGCTCACAGTCGTCCAAAATGGGTACAGTCTTTTCGAGGGTCCTCGTGTGCCCAGTGGGAGGCTACGGTCAGAAGCCTGCCCTAAAATGGCAAGAAATGCCAAGCGGCGCAGCGCGTCAAATAGTCACCGAGGCCGGTGGGCTATAGCCTTTGGTCCGCGGGGGTTGGGGAGGGGGTTTAGGGGGCTCTGGTCGTCGAAAATGGGTACAGTCTTTTTGAGGGTCCTCGTGTGTCCAGTGGGAGGCTACGGTCACAAGCCTGCCCTAAAATGGCAAGAAATGCTCAGCGGCGCAGCGCGTGAAATAGTCACCGAGGCCGGTGGGCTATAACTGGTCCATGAGGGTTGGCGAGGGGTTTAGGGGCTCTGGTCGTGAGGAAATGGGTACAGTCTTTTGAGGTTCTCGTGTACCCAGTGGGAGGCTCTGGTGAGAGCCTGCCCTAAAATAATGGCAAGAAATGCCATGGCCTTGAGCAGCCAGGAAATAGTCGCCGCGGCCGGTGGGATTTAGCATTTGGTCCCCGGGGGTTGGGGAGGGTTTAGGGGCTCACAGTGGTCGAAATGGGTACAGTCTTTTCAGGCGTCTCGTGTACCAGTGGGAGGCTCTGATCGAGGCCTGCCCTAAAATGGCGAGAAATGCCAGTGAGCAGCGGGAAATAGTCACAGGCAGCGTGAGCTATAAACATTAGTCATGAGGGTTGGGAGGGGTTTCAGGGGCTCACAGTGTCGTGAGAAATGGGTCTGATCATTTGAGGATCCTCGTGTGCCCAGTGGCAGGCTACGGTCAGAAGCCTGCCCTAAAATGGCAAAAATACCTAAGCGGTAGCGTGTGAAATAGTCACAGGGGCGGTGGGCTATCGCCTTTGGTCCATGAGGGTTTGGGAGGGTTTAGGGGGCTCAGTGGGTGAAAATGGGTACAGTCTTTTCGAGGGTTCTCGTGTACCATTGGGAGGCTCTGATTAGAGGCCTGCCTAAAATGGCAAGAAATGCCAATGGCCTTGGCGTGAAAGCAGTCGCCGAGGCAGTGAGCTATAAGCCTATGGTCCCTTGAGGGGTTCTGGAGGAAGGATTACAGGGCTCTGACAGGCGTCGAAAATGGGTCTTGTCTTTTCGAGGTCCTCGTGTGCCAGATGGGAGGTTAAGGTCAAGCCTAAAATGGCAAGAAATACTGTGTGACGCAGTCGTGAAATAGTCACAGGGCGGTGGGCTATGTGGTCCTTGAGGGGTTGGGGAGGGGTGTCGGGGGCTCAGTGCGTGGAAATGGGTACAGTCTTTACGAGGGTCCTCGTGTGCCCTGTGGGAGGCCTCTGGTCAGGAGGCCTGCCTAAAATGGCAAGAATTGCTTGGCCATGGGCGTGAAATAGTCGGCAGAGACGGTGGGCTATAGCCTTTAGTCCATGAGGGGTTGAGGGGTTCGGGGACTCACAGGCATCGAAAATGGGTCTAGTCTTTTGAGGGCCTCGTGTGCTCGATGGGAGGCTACGGTCAGGAAGCACACTAAAATGGCAAGACATGCCCAGTGGCGCAACGTGAAATTGTCATGAGGCGGTGGGCTATAGCCTTTAGTCCTTGAGGTTGGGGAGGGGCGTTAGGGGCTCTGGTGCGTCCGTAATGGGTACAGTCTTTTCGAGGTCCTCGTGTGCCCGGTGGAAGGCTACGGTCAAGCCTGCCTAAAAATGGCAAGAAATGCCAGTGCCGCATGAAATAGTCAAGGGCCGGTGGGCTATGTGCTGGTCCATGAGGGGTTGGGAGGGGTTTAGGGGGCTCACAGTCGTCGAGAATGGGTCAGTCTTTTGGAGGTTCTCGTGTACCCAGTGGCGAGCTAAGGTGAGGAGGCTTGCCTAAAATGGCAAGAAATGCCAGTGGCCTTGAGTGAAAGCAGTCACAGGCGCAGTGACAATAGCCTTTGGTCCATGAGGGGTTGGGAGGAAGTTACTGGGGCTCACAGGCTTGAAAATGGGTACAGTCTTTTCGAGGGTCCTCGTGTGATGGGAGGCTATGGTCGAGCCTGCCTAAAATGGCAAGAAATGCCAGTGGTGAGGCATGAGAAATAATCGCCGAGGCAGTGGGCTATAGCTGGTCCCACAGGGGTTGGGAGGGTTTAGGGGTTACAGTCGTCGGAAATGGGTATAGACTTTTGAGGTCCTCGTGTGCCTAGTGGGAGGCTACGGTCAAGCCTGCTAAAATGGAAAGAAATGCCAAGCCAGTAGCGTCAAATAGTCATGAGCGGTGGGCTATAGCCTGGTCATGAGGGTTGGCGAGGGGTTTAGGGGTTCTGGTCGTCGAAATGGAGTGCAGTCTTTTCGGGGTTCTCGTGTACCCAGTGGGAGGCTCTGAGTTAGAGGCCTGCCCTAAAATGGCAAGAAATGCCAGTGGCGCAGCGCGTAAAGCAGTCATGCCCGGGCGGTGGGCTATAGCCTTTGGTCCATGAGGGTTGGGAGGAAGTTCGGGGCTCTGGGCGTCGAAAATGGGTACAGTCTTTTCGAGGTCCTCGTGTACCAGGTGGGAGGCTACTGGTCAGGCACTGCTCTATAATGGCGAGAAATGCCAGTGGCCTTGAGGCAGCGCGGGAAATATCACAGGGCGGTGGGCTATAACCTTTACTCCAGCGGGGGTTGGGAGGGGTTTGAGGGCTCTGGTCGTCGAAATAGTTCTGATCATTTGAGGATCCTCGTGTGCCCTTGATGGGAGGCTACGGTCAGGCACTGCCTAAAATAACAAAAAATACCTAAGCAGCGCGTGCGTGAAATAATCCAAGGCGGTGGGCTATAGCCTTTGGTCCTTGAGGGGTTGGGAGGGGTTTAGGGGCTCTGGTCGCCGAAATGGGTACAGTCTTTTCGGGGTTCTCGTGTACCATTGGGAGGCTCTGTTAGAGGCCTGCCCTAAAATGGCAAGAAATTCCCAGGCGCATCGCGTGAAGCAGTCAGCAGGCCGTGAGCTATAATATGGAGTCCATGAGGGGTTCTGAAGGGAGTTACAGGGCTCTGGGCGTCGAAAATGGGTACAGTCTTTTCGAGGGTCCTCGTGTGCCACAATGGAGGCTCTGATCAAGCCTGCCTAAAATGTGCAAGAAATGCCATGGCCAGCGTCAAATAATCGCCAGGGCAGTGGGCTATGGCCTTTGTTCATGAGGGGTCGGGAAGGTGTTTACTCTGGGCTGTCGGTGGTGCCTTAGGACCTCGTGTGTGATGGGGAGGCTAAGGTCAAGAGAAATACAGAATGAAGAAGCATAGGGGTGTCGGGGGCTCTGGTTGTCGGGAAATGGGTCTGCAGTCTTTTCGAGGTCCTTGTGTGCCACTGTGGGAGGCTACGGTCAGAAGCCTGCCCTAAAATGGCAAGAAATGCCAAGCGCTTGGCGCGTCGAATAGTCATGGGGCCGGTGGGCTATAGCCTTTGTTCGTGAGGGGTCGGGAAGGTGTTTGGGGCTCACGGTCGTCGGAAATGGGTACAGTCTTTACGAGGGTCCTCGTGTGCCCAGTGGGAGGATCTGTCAGAAGCCTGCCCTAAAATGGCAAGAAATGCCCATGGCCAGTGCGCGTGAAATAGTTCTTGAGGCGGTGGGCTATAGCCTTTGGTCCTTGAGGGTTGGGGAGGGACGTTAAGGGGCTCACAGTGCGTCGTAATGGGTACAGTCTTTTCGTGTGTGCTTGTTTTCCCAGTGGGAGGCTACTGTTAGAAGCCTGCCCTAAAATGGCAAAAAAGCCAAGCGGCGCTTGGGCGTCAAATAATCAGAGGCAGGTGGGCTATAAGCCTTTGTTCCAGCGGGGTTGGGGAGGGGTTGGGGTTACAGTGGTCGGAAATGGGTACAGTCTTTTGGTGTTCTCAAGTGCCTTGATGGGAGGCTATGGTCGAGCCTGCCCTAAAATGGCAAGCAATGCCCAGCAGTAGCGGCAGAAATAATCATGGGGCAGTGGGCTATAGCCTTTGGTCCATGAGGTTGGGAGGAAGTTACAGGGCTCACAGGCGTCGGAAATGGGTCTGATCTTTTCGAGGTCCTCGTGTGCCAGTGGGAGGCCTACGGTCAGAAGCACAGTATAAAATAAAGAAATGCCAATGGCGCATCGCGTGAAATAATCATGGGGCGGTGGTCTATAGCCTTTGTTCATGCGGGGGTTGGGGAGGGGTTGGGGGTTACAGTGGTCAGAAATGGGTACAGTCTTTTGGTGTTCTCAAGTGCAGTGGGAGGCTATAATTCGAGCCACATACTAAAATGGCAAGCAATGTAGCGCAGCGCAGAAATAGTCACCAAGGGCAGGTGGGCTATAGCCTGGTCATGAGGTTGGGGAGGCGTTCGGATGCTCAGGCGTCGGAAATGGGTACAGTCTTTTGAGGGTCTCGTGTGCCCGGTGGGAGGCTACTGAGTCAGGCACTGCCACTAAAATGGCAAGAAATGCCAAGTGTGATCACGGGAAATAAGTCACTTGAGGCAGGTGGGCTATAACCTGGTCCTTGAGGTTGGAGAGGGGTTTGAGGGCTCAGTGGTCGGAAATGGAGTACAGTCTTCTGAGTGTCCTCGTGTGCCCAATGGGAGGCTCACGGTCAGGCATACTGCCCTAAAATGGCAAGAAATGTCCACCGGCGTAGCGTGAAATAGTCGCCAAGGCGGTGGGCTATAAGCTGGTCCATGAGGTTGGGAGGAAGTTAAGGGCTCAGGCATCGAGAATGGGTACAGTCTTTTAGAGGGTCCTCGCGTGCCCAGTGGGATCTCTGATCAGGCCTGCCTAAAATGGCAAGAAATACCAGTGGCCTTGTGCGTGAAATAATCATGAGGCGGTGGGCTATAGCCTTTGGTCCCATGCGGGGTTGGGGAGGCGTCGGAAATGGGTACAGAGTCTTTTCGAGGGTCCTCGTGTGCCCCGTGGGAGGCTACGGTCAGAGGCCTGCCCTAAAATGACAAGAAATGCCCAGCGGCGCAGCGCGTGAAATAGTCACCGAGGCCGGTGGGCTATAGCCTTTGGTCCGCGGGGGTTGGGGATGGGGTTTCGGGGGCTCTGGTCGTCAGAAATGGGTACAGTCTTTTCGAGGGTCCTCGTGTGCCCAGTGGGAGGCTACGGTCAGAAGACTGCCGTCAAATGACAAGAAATGGCCAGCGGCGCAGCGCGTCAAATAGTCGCCGTGGCCGGTGGGCTATAGCCTTTGGTCCGCGGCGGTTGGGGAAGGTGTTTCGGGGGCTCTGGTCGTCGGAAATGGGTAGAGTCTTTTCGAGGGTCCTCGTGTGCCCCGTGGGAGGCTACGGTCAGAGGCCTGCCCTAAAATGACAAGAAATGCCCAGCGGCGCAGCGCGTGAAATAGTCACCGAAGCCGGTGGGCTTTAATATGGTCATGAGGGTTGGGGAGGGGTTTCAGGGGCTCAGTGTCGTCGAAATGGGTACAGTCTTTTCGAGGTCCTCGTGTGCCCAGTGGGAGGCTCTGAGTCAGAAGCTTGCCCTAAAATGGCAAGGAATGTCCAATGCCGGCCTTGGCCGCGTGAAATAATCGCCGAAGCCGGTGGGCTATAGCCTTTGGTCCGGGGGTTGGGAGGGGCGGTCAGGGAGCTCAGGTGTCGGGAAATGGGCGCAGTCTTTTCGAGGTCCTCGTGTGCCCAGTGGGAGGCTCTGGTCAAGCCTGCCCTAAAATAAGAAATGGCCATGGCGCAAGCGTCAAATAATCATGAAGACGGTGGGCTATAGCTTTGGTCATGAGGTTGGGGAAGGTGTTTCGAGGGCTCTGTTCGTCGGAAATGGGTACAGTCTTTTCGAGGGTCCTCGTGTGTGCCCGTGGGAGGCTCTGATCAGGCACTGCCTTAAAATGGTAAGAAATGGCCAAGCGGCCATGGCGACAAATAGTCATGGGGCGGTGGGCTATAGCCTTTGGTCAGCGGGGGTTGGGGAAGGTGTTTCGGGGGTTCTGGTCGTCGGAAATGGGTACAGTCTTTTCGAGGGTCCTCGTGTACCCCGTGGGAGGCTACGATCAGAAGCCTGCCCTAAAATGAGAAGAAATGCCCAGCGGCGCAGCGTGTGAAATAGTCACCAAGGCCGGTGGGCTATAGCCCTTGGTCCGCGGGGGTTGGGGAGGGGCGTTCGGGGGTTCTGGGTGTCGGAAATGGATGCAGTCTTTTCAAGGATCCTCGCGTGCGCATTGCGAGGCTACGGTCAGAGGCCTGCCCTAAAATGACAAGAAATGCCCAGCGGTGCAGCGCGTGAAATAGTCACCGAGGCCGGTGGGCTATAACTGGTCATGAGGGGTTGGGGAGGGTTTGGGGCTCACAGTGCGTCAGGAAATGGGTACAGTCTTTTTGAAGGGCCTCGTGTGCCCAGTGGGAGGCTCTGGTCAGAGCCTGCCCTAAAATGGCAAGAAAAGGCCAGCGCAGGCGAGGCGTCAAATAGTCATGGGGCAGTGGGCTATATAGCCTTTGGTCCATGTGTGGAGTTGGGAGGGGTTTAGGGGCTCACGGTGTCAGAAATGGGTACAGTCTTTTGAGGGTCCTCGTGTGCCCAGTGGGAGGCTCTGAGTCAGAAGCCTGCCTTAAAATGGCAAAAAAGCCAGCGCTATGGCGACAAATAATCATGAGGCAGGTGGGCTATAATGCTGGTCATGAGGGTTGGGAAGGTGTTTGAGGGCTCAGTGCGTAGGAAATGGGTACAGTCTTTTCGAGGGTCCTCGTGTGCCCGTGGGAGGCTCTGATCAGAGGCCTGCCCTAAAATGACAAGAAATGCCAGTGGCTGTGCGACAAATAATCAGCCCAAGGCAGTGAGCTATAATAGTCATGAGGGGTTGGGGAGGGGCGTTCGGGGGCTCTGGGTGTCGGAAATGGGTGCAGTCTTTTCGAGGGTCCTCGTGTGCCCATTGGGAGGCTACGGTCAGAGGCCTGCCCTAAAATGGCAAGAAATGTCCAGCGGCGCAGCGCGTGAAACGGTCGCCGAGGCCGGTGGGCTATAGCCATTGGTCCGCGGGGGTTGGGGAGGGGCGTTTGGGGGCTCTGGGTGTCGGAAATGGGTGCCGTCTTTTCGAGGGTCCTCGTGTGCCCATTGGGAGGCTACGGTCAGAGGCCTGCCCTAAAATGGCAAGAAATGCCCAGCGGCGCAGCGCGTGAAATTGTCGCCGAGGCCGGTGGGCTATAGCCTTTGGTCCACGGGGGTTGGGGAGGGGCGTCGGAAATGGCTACAGTCTTTTCGAGGGTCCTCTTGTGCCCCGTGGGAGGCTACGGTCAGAGGCTTGCGCTATAATGACAAGAAATGCACAGCGGCGCAACGCGTGAAATAGTCCAGGCAGGCGGTGGGCTATAACCTGGTCATGAGGGGTTGGGGAGGGGCGTTACAGGGCTCTGAGGGGTCAGAAATGGGTACAGTCTTTTGAGGGTCTCGTGTACCAGTGGGAGGCCTACGGTCAGAGGCCTGCCTAAAATGGCAAGAAATACCAGCCAGGCCAGGAAATACTCCACCAGGGCGGTGGGCTATAAGCCTTTGGTCCCTTGGGGGTTCGGAGGGGTTTCAGGGGCTCTGGTGGTGCAAATGGTTCTGATCTTTTGAGAGTCCTCATGTGCCCGGTGGGAGGCTACGGTCAGAGGCACACTAAAATGGCAAAAATGCCAATGGCCTTGTGCGTGAAATAATCCTGAGGCAGTGGGCTATAGCCTTTGTCCTTGAGGGGTTTAGGCGGGGGTTTAGGCGGGGGTTAGAGTCTGGTCATCAAAATGGGTCTGATCTTTTCGAGGGTCCTCGTGTACTTGATGGGAGGCTACGGTCAAGCACATACAAAATGTGAAGAAATGCCAGTGGTGGCGCGTGAAATAGTCACCGAGGGCGGTGGGCTATATGCTGGTCCCGAGGGGTTGGGAAGGGGTTTAGGGGCTCAGTGGTTGGAAATGGGTACAGTCTTTTCGAGGCCTCGTGTGCCCTTGATGGGAGGCTACGGTCAGAAGCATGCCGTAAAATGTCAAGTAATGCCCAGCGACGCAGCGCGTCAAATAGTCGCTGAGGCCGGTGGGCTATAGCCTTTGGTTCGCGGGGGTTGGGAGGGGGTTTCGGGGGCTCTGGTCGTCGGAAATGGGTACAGTCTTTTCGAGGGTCCTCGTGTGCCCAGTGGGAGGTTATGGTCAGAGGCCTGCTCTAAAATGGCAAGAAATACCCAGCGGCGCAGCGCACGAAATAGTCATCGAGGACGGTGGGCTAAAGCCTTTGGTCTGCGGGGCTTGGGGAGGGGGGTTCGGGGGCTCTGGTCGTCGGAAATTGGTATAGTCTTTTCGAGGGTCCTCGTGTGCCCAGTGGGAGTCTACGGTCAGAGGCCTGCCCTAAAATGATAAGAAATGCCCAGCGGCGCAGCGCGTGAAATACTCGCCGAGGCCGGTGGTCTATAGCCTTTGGTTCGCGGGGCTTGGGGAGGGGGGTTCGGGGGCTCTAGGCGTCGCAAATGGGTACAGTCTTTTCGAGGGTCCTCGTGTGCCCAGTGGGAGGCTACGGTCAGAAGCCTGCCCTAAAATGTAAAATACTGTGAACATCAGCGTGAATTAGTCATGAGGCGGTGGTCTATAAGCCTTCGTCCATGAGGTTGGGGGTTCTGGTCCTCGGAAATGATTACATTCTTTTTTAGTGTCCTCGTGTGCCCAGTGGGAGGCTACGGTCAGAGGCCTGCGCTAAAATGGCAAGAAATGGCCAGCGGCGCAGCGCGTGAAATGGTCACAGGCAGTGGGCTATGTGCTAGTCCCGAGGGGATGGGAGGAAGTTTTGGGGCTCTGGGCGTCGGAAATGGGTACAGTCTTTTCGAGGGTCCTCATGTGCCCAGTTGGAGGCTACGGTCACAGGCCTGCCCTAAAATGGCAAAATGCCCAACTGCATGGCCAGTGAAATAGTCACAGGCGGTGGGCTATGCTGGTCCATGAGGGGTGTGGGCGGGGGTTTCGGGGGCTCTGATAGTCGGAAATGGGTACAGTCTTTTCGAGGTTGCTGGTGTGCCCAGTGGGAGGCTACGGTCAGAAGCTTGCCCTAAAATGGCAAGAAATGCCAGCGGTAGCGGTCGTCAAATAATCGCCCGAGGCAGGTGGGCTATAGCCTTTGGTTCAGCGGGGGTTGGGAAGGTGTTTGAGGGGCTCTGGCCGTCGGAAATGTGTGATCTTTTCGAGGGTCCTCATGTGCCAGTGGGAGGCTACTGATCGAGGCACTGCCTAAAATGGCAAGAAATACCAGTGATGGCCGAAATAGTCACAAGGCGGTGGGCTATAGCCTTTGGTCCCATGAGGTTGGGAGGGTTTGGGGGCTCACAGTGGAGTCGGAAATGGGTACAGTCTTTGGAGGGTCTCGTGTGATGGGAGGCTGAGACGAGGCCTGCCCTAAAATGACAAAAAATACAAAGCGGCGCAGCGCGTGAAATAGTGACCGAGGCCGGTGGGCTATAGCCTTTGGTCCGCGGGGGTTGGGGAGGTGGTTTAGGGGGCTCTGGTTGTCGGAAATGGGCACAGTCTTTTCGAGGGTCCTCGTGTGCCCAGTGGGAGGCTACGGTCAGAGGCCTGCCAAAATAGCAGAAGTGCACAAGCAGGCTGGCGCGTGAAATAATCATGGGGACGGTGGGCTATAGCCTTTAGTCCATGAGGGGTTGGGGAGGGTTCGGGGCTCAGTCGTGGGAAATGGGTACAGTCTTCTGAGGGTCCTCGTGTGTGCCCGATGTGAGCTACTGATCGAGGCCTGCTAAAATAACAAGAAATGCCAGTGGCCTTGTGCCGTGAAATAATCGCCGAGGACGGTGGGCTATAGCCTTTGGTCTGCGGGGGTTGAGGAGGGGCGTTCAGGGGCTCTGATCGTCGGAAATGGGTACAGTCTTCTGAGGGTCTCGTGTGCCCAGTGGGAGGCCTGATCGGAGAGGCCTGCCCTAAAAATGGCAAGAAATGTCAGCAGTGGCGTGCGTGAAATAATCATGAGCCGGTGGGCTATATCCTTTGGTCCTTGAGGGTTGGGAGGGCGTTCGGGGGACTACAGGTGTGGAAATGGAGTACAGTCTTTTCGAGGGTCTCTCGTGTGCCCGTTGGAGGCTACTGTCAGAGGCCTGCCACTGAAATGAC
Organism: Citropsis articulata; assembly: GCA_030449925.1. Taxonomy (NCBI): domain Eukaryota; kingdom Viridiplantae; phylum Streptophyta; class Magnoliopsida; order Sapindales; family Rutaceae; genus Citropsis; species Citropsis articulata. The sequence continues at coordinate 450,447 of JASUUH010000169.1, forward strand.
AAGAAATGCCCGGCGGACACGTGAAATAGTCAAGGGCGGTGGGCTATAGCCTTTGCTCCATGAGGTTGGGAGGGTTTGGGGGCTCAGTGGTAGTCAGAAATGGGTAGTCTCTTTTCGAGGGGTCCTCGTGTGCCCGATGGGAGGCTCTGGTGAGCACATGCCCTAAAATGGCAAGAAATGCCAGTAGGCCTTGGCGTGTGAAATAATCATGGGGCAGGTGGGCTCTGACCTTTGGTCCATGCGGGGTTGGGGAGGGTTTGAGGGTTCTTGTAGTCGGAAATGGGTGCAGTCTTTTCGAGGTCCTCGTTTGCCCGATGGGAGGCTACAGGTCAGAAGCCTACCCTAAAATGGCAAGACATGCCTGCAGGCGTGAAATAATCGGCGAGGGCGGTGGGCTATAAGCCTTTGGTCCCATGAGGGTTGGGAGGGGCGTTCGGGGCTCACAGGCGTCGGAAATGGGTCTGATCTTTTAGGGTTCTCTTGTGCCCAGTGGGAGGCTACGGTCGAGGCCTACCCTAAATGGCAAGAAATGTCGATGTGGCGCGGGCGTGAAATAGTCAGCAAAAGCCGGTGGGCTATAGCCTTTAGTCCATGAGGGTTGGGAGGGTTGGGGGGGTTCTGGTCGTCGGAAATGGGTACAGTCTTTTCGAGGGTCCTCGTGTATCCAGTGGGAGGCTACGGTCAGAAGCCTACCCTAAAATGGCAAGACATGCCCTGTTGTGGCGTGAAATAATCGGCGAGGACGGTGGGCTATATAGCCTTTAGTGCAGGGGTTGGGGAGGGGCGTTCGGGGCTCACAGTGGTGGGAAATGGGTACAGTATTTTCGAGGTCCTCGTGTGCTTGATGGGAGGCTACAGTCGAGGCACCGCCTAAAATGTACGTAATGCCAGTAGCGTGAAATAGTCGCCGAGGACGGTGGGCTATAGCCTTTGGTCCGCGGGGGTTGGGGAGGGGGTTTAGGGGGCTCTGGTCGTCGGAAATAGGTATAGTCTTTTCGAGGGTCCACGTGTGCGCAGTGGGAGGCTACGGTCAGAGGCCTGCCCTAAAATGGGAAGAAATGCCAGTGGCTGTGCGTAGAAATAATCATGGGGACGGTGGGCTATAGCCTTGAGGTTGGGGAGGGCGTCGGAAATGGGTACAGTCTTTTCGAGGGTCCTCGTGTGCCCGTTGGAGGCTCTGATCAGGAGGCACTGCCTAAAATGGCAAGAAATGTCCATGGCCGCGCGTGAAATAGTCATGCAAGGCGGTGGGCTATATCCTTTGGTCCGCGGGGTTGGGAGGCGTTCGGGACTTTGGTGTCGAAATGGGTACAGTCTTTTGAGGTCCTCGTGTGCCCGTTGGAGGCTCTGATCAGAGGCACATGCCACGAAATGACAAGACATGCCAATGGTGGCACGTGAAATAGTCAAGGGCGGTGGGCTATAGCCTTTGCTCATGCGGGGTTGGGAGGGGTTTGGGGGCTCTGGTAGTCAGGAAATGGGTGAGTGTCTTTTCGAGGTCCTCGTGTGCCCAGGTGGGAGGCTCTGATGAAGCACCTGCCTAAAATGGCAAGAAATGCCATGACACAGTGGCGTGAAATAATCATGGGGCGGTGGGCTATATGGTCATGGGGTTGGGAGGGTTTAGGGGGCTCGGTAGTCAGAAATGGGTATAGTCTTTTCGAGGGTCCTCGTGTGGATGGTAGCCTCAGTCAGGCACATACTAAAAGCGGCAAGAAATGGCCAGTGGCCTTGTAGCGTGAAATAATCGCCGAGGCCGGTGGGCTATATGCTAGTCCCTTGAGGGGTTGGGGGAGGTTTAGGGGGCTCAGTGCGTGGAAATGGAGTGCAGTATTTCGAGGTCCTCGTGTACTTGATGGGAGGCTACGGTCGGAGGCACACCCTAAAATGGCAAAATGCCAGTGTGCGTAGCCGCGTCAAATAATCAGCGAGCAGTGGGCTATAGCCTTTAGTCATGAGGGTTAGGGGAGGGGTTTAGGGGCTCTGGTCATGGAAATGGGTACAGTCTTTTCAGGCGTCCTCGTATGCCCGGTGGGAGGCTCGGTCGAGCACCTAAAATGGAAAAGAAATGCCAAGCCTTGGTAGCGTGGAAATAGTCAGCCCAAGGCAGTGGGCTATAGCCTTTGGTCCGTGGGGGTTGCGGAGGGGTTTCGGGGCACGGTGGGTCGGAAATGGGTACAGTCTTTTCGGGTCCTCGTGTACCCAGTGGGAGGCTACAGTCAGAGGCACATACAAAATGGCAAGAAATGCCAGTAGTAGGCGTGAAATAGTCATGAGGCAGGTGGGCTATAGCCTTTGGTCCAGCGGGGGTTGGGAGGGCGTTCGGGGCTCTGGTTTAGGAATTGGGCAAGGTCTTTTCGAGGGTCCCGTGTGCCCGGTGGGAGGCTACAGTCGAGGCATGCCTAAAATGGCAAGAAATACCAGCCAGTGCAGTAGCGTGAAATAATCATGAAAGGCAGTGGGCTATGTGCTTTGGTCCCATGAGGGTTGGGAGGGTTTCGAGGGCTCACGGTCGTCGGGAAATGGGTACAGTCGTTTGAGGGTCTCGTGTGCCCGATGTGAGCTGATCAGGCCTGCCTAAAATAACAGAAATGACCAGCGGCCTTGCGCGTGAAATAGTCATGAGGCGGTGGGCTATAGCCTTTGGTCCTTGAGGGGTTGGGAGGGCGTTCAGGAGACTCTGGGTGTCGGAATTGGGCACAGTCTTTTCGAGGGTCCCCGTGTGCCCAGTGGGACGCTACAGTCAGGAGGCATGCCTAAAATGGCAAGAAATACCAGTGCGGCCCAGCCGTGGAAATAATCGCCGAGGCGGTGGGCTATAGCCTTTGGTCATGAGGGGTTGGGAGGGGTTTGAGGGGTCACAGTCGTCGAGAAATGGGTACAGGCTTTTCGAGGGTCTCGTCGCCCAGGTGGGAGGCTACGGTCAGGCCTGCCCTAAAATGGAAAGAAATGCTTACAGGCGCGTGTGAAATAATCATGGGGCGGTGGGCTATAGCCTTTAGTCATGAGAGGTTAGGGAGGGTTCGGGGCTTTGATCGTGGAATGGGTGCAGTCTTTTCGAGGGTCCTCGTGTGCCTTGATGTGAGCTACGGTCAGGCACAACCTAAAATGTAAGAAATGCCAATGATGGCGTGAAATAATAGTCATGGGGGGACGGTGGGCTATAGCACTTTGGTCATGAGGGGTTGGGGAGGGCGTTCGGGGCTCACGAGTCGTAGGAAATGGGTACAGTCTTCTGAGGGTCCCTCGTGTGCCCAGTGGGAGGCTCACGGTCGAGGCCTGCCCTAAATAAGCAAGAAATGTCAGTATGGCGTGGAAATAATCATGCCAAGGGCGGTGGGCTATATCCTTTGGTCCCTTGAGGGTTGGGGAGGCGCGTTCGGGGACTCTGGGTGTCGGAAATGGGTACAGTCTTTTCGAGGGTCCTCGTGTGCCCCGTTGGAGGCTACGGTCAGAGGCCTGCCCTGAAATGACAAGAAATGCCAGCGGTGACACGTGAAATAGTCAAGGCGGTGGGCTATAGCCTTTACTCCATGAGGGTTGGGGAGGGGTTTCGGGGCTCTGGTAGTCGAAATGGGTAGTGTCTTTTCGAGGTCCTCGTGTGCCCGATGGGAGGCTCGGTCAGAAGCCTGCCCTAAAATGTAAAAATGCCAATGGCTGGCGTGTGAAATAATCGAGGGCGGTGGGCTCTGACCTTTGGTCATGAGGTTGGGAGGGGTTTGGGGGGTTCTTGTAGTCGGAAATGGGTACAGTCTTTTCGAGGGTCCTCGTTTGATGGGAGGCTACGGTCAGAAGCCTACCTAAAATGGCAAGACATGCCTACTTGGCGTGAAATAATCGGCCAATGGGCTATAGCCTTTGGTCCGCGAGGGTTAGGGAGGGTCGTTCGGGGGATCTGGGTGTCGGAAATGGGTACCGTCTTTTCGAGGCTTCTCTTGTGCCCAGTGGGAGGATACGGTCAGAGGCCTGCCCTAAAATGGCAAGAAATGTCAGTGGCGCGGTAGCGTGAAATAATCAGTGAGCCGGTGGGCTATAACTGGTCATGAGGTTGGAGGGGTTTGAGGGGTTACTGGTCGTCGGGAAATGGGTACAGTCTTTTGAGGGTCCTCGTGTGCCCAGGGGGAGGCCACGGTCAAGCCTACCTAAAATGGCAAGACATGCCCTGCAGTGCAGCGTGAAATAATCGCTGAGGGGCGGTGGGCTATAGCCTTTAGTGCGGGGGTTGGGGAGGGCGTTAGGGGCTCTGGTCGTGGAAATGGAGTACAGTATTTTCGAGGGTCCTCGTGTGCCAGTGGGAGGCTATCAGAGCACTGCCTAAAATGGCACGTAATGCCATGTGCGCAGCGCGTGAAATAGTCGCCGAGGGCGGTGGGCTATGTGCTGGTCCCATGCGGGGGTTGGGAGGGGTTTAGGGGCTCACAGTCGTCGGAACTAGGTATAGTCTTTTAGAGGGTCCACGTGTGCTCAGTGGGAGGCTACAGACAGAGGCCTGCCATAAAATGGGAAGAAATGCCCAGCGGCGCAGCGCGTGAAATAGTCGCCGAGGACGGTGGGCTATAGCCTTTGGTCCGCGGGGGTTGGGGAGGGGCGTCGGAAATGGGTACAGTCTTTTCGAGGGTCCTCGTGTGCCCCGTTGGAGGCTACGGTCAGAGGCCTGCCCTAAAATGGCAAGAAATGTCCAGCGGCGCAGCGCGTGAAATAGTCGCCGAGGCCGGTGGGCTATATCCTTTGGTCCGCGGGGGTTGGGGAGGGGCGTTCGGGGACTTTTGGTGTCGGAAATGGGTACAGTCTTTTCGAGGGTCCTCGTGTGCCCCGTTGGAGGCTACGGTCAGAGGCCTGCCCTGAAATGACAAGACATGCCCAGCGGCGCAGCACGTGAAATAGTCACCGAGGCCGGTGGGCTATAGCCTTTGCTCCGCGGGGGTTGGGGAGGGGGTTTCGGGGGCTCTGGTAGTCAGAAATGGGTAGTGTCTTTTCGAGGGTCCTCGTGTGCCCAGTGGGAGGCTCTGGGGTCAAGCCTGCCCTAAAATGGCAAGAAATGCCAGTGTGGCGTGTGAAATAATCATGAGGCGGTGGGCTGACCTAGTCCGCGGGGGTTGGGGAGGGGGTTTCGGGGGTTCTGGTAGTCGGAAATGGGTACAGTCTTTTCGAGGGTCCTCGTGTGCCCAGTGGGAGGCTACGGTCAGAAGCCTACCCTAAAATGGCAAGACATGCCCTGCGGCGCAGCGCGTGAAATAGTCGCTGAGGACGGTGGGCTATAGCCTTTGGTCCGCGGGGGTTGGGGAGGGGCGTTCGGGGGCTCTGGGCGTCGGAAATGGGTACAGTCTTTTCGAGGGTTCTCTTGTGCCCAGTGGGAGGCTACGGTCAGAGGCCTGCCCTAAAATGGCAAGAAATGTCCAGTGGCGCAGCGCGTGAAATAGTCGCCGAGGCCGGTGGGCTATAGCCTTTGGTCCGCGGGGGTTGGGGAGGGGGTTTCGGGGGTTCTGGTCGTCGGAAATGGGTACAGTCTTTTCGAGGGTCCTCGTGTGCCCAGTGGGAGGCTACGGTCAGAAGCCTACCCTAAAATGGCAAGACATGCCCTGCGGCGCAGCGCGTGAAATAGTCGGCGGGGCGGTGGGCTATGTGCTGGTCTGGGGGTTGGGAGGGGCGTTCGGGGCTCACAGTGCGTCGGAAATGGTCAGTATTTTGAGGGTCCTCGTGTGCTTGATGGGAGGCTCTGGTCAGGAGGCCTGCCCTAAAATAGCAATAATATGCCAGCAGCGTGAAATAATCATGAGGCGGTGGGCTATAGCCTTTGGTCCATGAGGTTGGGAGGGGTTTAGGGGGCTCACAGTCGTGGGAAATAGGTATAGTCTTTTCGAGGGTCCACGTGTGCGTGATGGGAGGCTACAGTCAGGCACTGCCTAAAATGGGAAGAAATGCCAATGGCCGCGTGAAATAATCGCCGAGGGCGGTGGGCTATAGCCTTTGGTCCTTGAGGGGTTGGGAGGGGCGTCGGAAATGGGTGCAGTCTTTTCGAGGTCCTCGTGTGCCCATTGGAGCTACGGTCAGAGGCACACCTAAAATGGCAAGAAATGTCCAGCGCAGCGCGTGAAATAATCATGGGGCAGTGGGCTATATCCTTTGGTCCGCGGGGTGGGGAGGGGCGTTCGGGGACTTTTGGTGTCGGAAATGGGTACAGTCTTTTCGAGGGTCCTCGTGTGCCCCGTTGGAGGCTACGGTCAGAACGCCACAGAAATGACAAGACATGCCAGCGCAACACGTGAAATAGTCAGGGCGGTGGGCTATAGCCTTTGCTCCATGAGGGGTTGGGAGGGTTTGGGGCTCTGGTAGTCGAGAAATGGGTAGTGTCTTTTCGAGGTCCTCGTGTGAGTGGGAGGCTACGGTCAGGAAGCCTGCCCTAAAATGGCAGAAATGCCAGTGACACAGTAGCGTGAAATAATCATGCAGGCGGTGGGCTATGTGCTGAGTCATGAGGGGTTGGGAGGGGTTTGAGGGCTCTGGTAGTCAGAAATGGGTATAGTCTTTTCTTTTGAGGGTCCTCGTGTGATGGTAGCCCTGATCAGAAGCACACTAAAAGCGGCAAGAAATGGCCAGCGCAGCGCGTGAAATAATCATGGGGCAGTGGGCTATAGCCTTTGGTCCTTGAGGTTGGGGGGGTTTAGGGGGCTCGGTCGTCGGAAATGGGTCTGAGTATTTTCGAGGGTCCTCGTGTGCCAGTGGGAGGCTACGGTGAGGCACCTACAAAATGGCAGTAATGCCAATGAGCATGGCCGCGTCAAATAATCAGCGGTGGGCTATAGCCTTTTGGTCCAGGGGGTTGGGGAGGGTTTAGGGGCTCTGGTCATGGAAATGGGTACAGTCTTTTGGCGTCTCGTATGCCCAGTGGGAGGCTACAGTCAGAGCCTGCCCTAAAATGGAAAAGAAATGCCAGCTAGCGTGAAATAATCGCCAGGCGGTGGGCTATATAGCCTTTGGTCCGTGGGGGTTGCGGAGGGGGTTTCGGGGCTTCTGGTCGTCGGAAATGGGTACATTCATTTCGACGGTCCTCGTGTACCAGTGGGAGGCTACGGTCAGGCACCTACTAAAATGGCAAGAAATGCCAGTGGCCAGCGTGAAATAATCCAAGGCCGGTGGGCTATAGCCTTTGGTCCATGAGGGTTGGGAGGGCCGTTCGGGGCTCTGGTTTCGGAGTGGGCAAGGTCTTTTCGAGGTCCCCGTGTGAGTGGGAGGCTACGGTCGAGGCATGCCTAAAATGGCAAGAAATACCCAGCGTGTGCAGCGTGAAATAATCGCCGAGGCAGTGGGCTATAGCCTTTGGTCCCGCGAGGGTTGGGGAGGGGTTTCGAGGCTCAGTCGTCGGAAATGGGTACAGTCGTTTGAGGGTCCTCGTGTGCTTGATGTGAGGCTACGGTCAGAGGCCTGCCCTAAAATGGCAAGAAATGACCAGCGGCGCAGCGCGTGAAATAGTCGCCGAGGCCGGTGGGCTATAGCCTTTGGTCCGCGGGGGTTGGGGAGGGGCGTTCGGGGGCTCTGGGTGTCGGAATTGGGACCAGTCTTTTCGAGGGTCCCCGTGTGCCCAGTGGGAGGCTACGGTCAGAGGCATGCCCTAAAATGGCAAGAAATACCCAGCGGCGAAGCGCGTGAAATAGTCGCCGAGGCCGGTGGGCTATAGCCTTTGGTCCCATGAGGGTTGGGAGGGTTTGGGGGTCTGAGTCGTCAGAAATGGGTACAGTCTTTTCGAGGGTCCTCGTGCGCCCAGTGGGAGGCTACGGTCAGAAGCCTGCCCTAAAATGGAAAGTAATGCCCAGCAGCGTGAAATAATCATGAGGCCGGTGGGCTATAGCCTTTGGTCCATGAGGTTAGGGAGAGGGGTTGAGGGGCTTTGATCGTCGGAAATGGGTGCAGTCTTTTCGAGGTCCTTGTGTACCCGTGGGAGGCTACGGTCAGAAGCACGCCTAAAATGGCAAGAAATACCCAGCGTCGCGTGGTGAAATAGTCACCAAGGGCAGTGGGCTATAGCCTTTGGTCCATGAGGTTGGAGTGGGGGTTGGGGCTCTGGGCATCGGAAATGGGTGGGAGTCTTTTCAAGCGTTCGTGTGCCCAGTGGGAGGCTACGGTCGAGACATACAAATGGAAAAAGAAATGCCAATGGTGCAGTGCAGAAATAGTCATGGGGCGGTGGGCTATAAGCGTCTGTTCCACGGGGGTTCGGGAGGGTTTGGGGACTCACAGCCGCCGGAAATGGGTCTAGTCTTTTGAGTAGCCTCGCGTGCTCGGTGGGAGCTGCAGTGAGGCACTGCTAAAAGGCAAGAAATGTCCCAGTGCAGTAGCGTGAAATAGTCGCCGAGGCGGTGGGCTATAAGCCTGGTCCTTGAGGGGTTGGGGAGGGGTTTGAGGGGCTCTGAGTCGTGGAAATGGGTACAGTCTTTTCGAGGGTCTCGTGTGAGTGGGAGGCTACGGTCAGGCTGCCCTAAAATGGCAAGAAAATGTCAATGGCTTGGCGCATGAAATAATCGCTTGAGGCGGTGGGCTATAGCCTGGTCAGCGGGGGTTGGGGAGGGGTTTGGGGCTCTCGTCGTCGGGAATGGAGTGCAGTCGTTTGAGGGTCTCGTGTGCCCTTGATGTGAGGCTACGGTCGAGGCCTGCCTAAAATGACAAGAAATGCCATGGCCTTGTGCGTGAAATAATCCTTAGGAGCAGTGAGCTATAACTGGTCATGAGGGTTGGGGTGGGGGTTCGGGGACTACAGGTACAGTATTTTCAAGGGTCTCTCGTGTGCCCAGTGGGAGGCTCGTTTGAGACCTTCCTAAAATGGCAAGAAATGCCAGTGACGCAGAAATAGTCACGGGGGCCGGTGGGCTATAGCGTCATTCCACGAGGTTCGGGAGGGGTTTGTGGACTCACGGTCATCGGAAATGGGTCTAGTCTTTTTGAATAGTCTCGCGTGCTCGATTGGGAGCCTCGGTGAGGCTGCGCTAAAAGGCAAGAAATGTCCCCAGTGCGAAAAAATCCTGTGACCGGTGGGCTATAGCCCAGTCCTTGAGGGTTGGGTAGGGGTTGGGGCTCGGCGTCGGAAATGGGTCTGATTTTTCGAGGGTCTCGTTTGCCCGGTGGGAGGCGGCGGTCGAAGCCTGCCTAAAATGGCAAGAAATGCACAGTGACCAGCGTAAAATAGTCACGAGACCCGGTGTCCTATGGTCCCAGCGGGGTTGGGTGGGGGCTCGGGGGCTCTGGGCGTCAGAAATGGGTACAGTCTTTTTGAGGCTGCTCGTGTGCCCAGTGGGAGGCTACGGTCAGAAGGCTGCCCTAAAATTACAAGAAATACCAATGCCAGTGCGCGTGAAATAGATCGACAGGCGGGCTATAACCTTTGGTCCATGAGGGTTGGGGTGGGGGTTGAGCTCTGGGCGTCGGAAATGGTGAGTCTTTCAAGGGTTCTCGTGTGCCAGTGGGAGGCTACTGATCGAGACACTGCCTAAAATGGCAAAAATGCCAATGACAGTGCAGAAATAGTCATGGGGGCGGTGGGCTATAAGCGTCATTCCACGGGGGTTGGGGAGGGGGGGTTGGGGACTCTGGCATTCGGAAATGGGTCTGGTCTTTTGAGTAGCCTCGCATGCTCGTGGGAGCCTCTGTCTGAGAGGCCTGCCCACAAAGGTAAGAAATGTCCCCAGTAGCAGTGAAAGAGTCTCCGAGCCCGGTGGGCTATAGCCTTTGTCCGCGGGGGTTGGGTAGGGGGTTCGGGGGCTCTGGCCGTCGGAAATGGGTACAGTCTTTTCAAGGGTCCTCGTTTGCCCAGTGGGAGGCTACGGTCAGAGGCCTGCCCTAAAATGACAAGAAATGCCCAGTGGCGCAGCGCGTGAAATAGTCGCCGAGGCCGGCGGGCTATAGCCTTTGGTCCGCGGGGGTTGCGGAGGGGGGTTCGGGGGCTCTGGTCGTCAAAAATGGGTACAGTCTTTTTGACGGTGCTCGTCTGCCCAGTGGGAGGCTACGGTCAGAGGCCTGCCCCAAAATGGCAAGAAATGCCAGTAGTGACACGTGAAATAGTCGCCGAGGCCGGTGGGCTATAGCCTTTGGTCCGCGGGGGTTGGGGTGCGGGGTTCGGGGGTTCTTGGCATCGGAAATGGGTACAGTCTTTTCGAGGGTCCTCGTTTGCCCAGTGGGAGGCTACGGTCAGAAGCCTACCTTAAAATGGCAAGATATGCCAGTGACACGTGAAATAATCATGGAGCCCGGTGGGCTATAACTTTGGTTCTCGGGCTTGGGTTGGGGGTTCGGGGCTCTGGGCATAGTAAATGGCTACAGTCCTTTCGAGGGTCCTCGTGTACCCAGTGGGAGGCTACAGTCAAGCCTGCACTAAAATGTACAGAAATGCCAATGATGATGCAGAAATAATCGCCCAAGGGCGGTGGGCTATAGCTTTGGTCATGAGGTTGGGAGGGTTAGGGGGCTCTGTGCGTCGGAAATATGAGTCTTTTCGAGCGGTCTCGTGTGTGGTGGGAAGCTACGGTCATACCAAAATGGCAAGAAATACCAGTGATGGCCTTGAAATAGTTATCGAGGCCGTGGGCTATAGCTGGTCCACAGGGGTTGGGGAGGGGTGCAGGGGCTCTACAGGGCTCTGGGGTCGGGAAATGGGTACAGTCTTTTCGAGGGTCCTCGTGCGCCCGATGGGAGGCTACGGTCAGAAGCCTACCTAAAATGGCAAAAATGCCAGTGATGCGTGAAATAGTCATGGGGCAGTGGGCTATAGCCCGGTTCTCGGGCTTGGGGAGGGTTAGGGGCTCTGGGCATAGTAAATGGGTCTGAGTCTTTTCGAGGGTCCTCGTGTACCCAGTGGGAGGCTACGGTCAAGCACTGCCTAAAATATTAGAAATGCCAGTGGCCTTGATTGCGAAATAATCGCCGGTGGGCTATAGCCTTTGGTCCATGAGGTTGGGAGGGGTTCGGGGCTCTGTCGGAAATGGGTACTGAGTCTTTTCAAGGGTCCTCGTTTGCCCAGGTGGGAGGCTACGGTCAGAGGCTGCCCTAAAATGACAAGAAATGCCAGTGGCCGTAGCGTGAAATAGTCATCGCCCGGGCAGTGAGCCTTTGGTCCCATGAGGGTTGCGGAGGGGGTTCGGGGCTCTGGTCGTCAAAATGGGTGCAGTCTTTTTGTGTGCTCGTGCCAGTGGGAGGCTACGGTCAGGCCTGCCCAAAATGGCAAGAAATGCCAATGGCGCAACACGTGAAATAGTCGCCGAGGCAGTGGGCTATAACTTTGGTCAGCGGGGGTTGGTGCGGGGTTCGGGGTTCTTGGCATAGGAAATGGGTCTTCTTTGAGGTCCTCGTTTGATGGGAGGCTACGGTCAAGCCTACCTTAAAATGGTATGCCAGCGACACGTGAAATAACCAAATGATCAGCGATGGGCAGTGGGGAAATGGTGGGGTTAGGCATAGTAAATGGCTACAGATTCTTTCGAGGGTCCTCGTGTACCCAGGTGGGAGGCTACGGTCAGGCACTGCCTAAAATGGCAAAAATACCCAGTGATGCGTATACGAAATAGTTAATCGAGGCCCGTGGGCTATAGCCTTTGGTCCACGGGGGTTGGGAGGAGTCAGGGCTCAGGGGTCGGAAATGGAGTGCAGTCTTTTCGAGGGTCCTCGTGTACCCGATGGGAAGCTACGGTCAAGCCTGCCCTAAAATGATAAGAAATAGACGTGCGTGGCGTGAAATAATCATGGGGCGGTGGGCTATAGCCTTTGGTTCTCGGGCTTGGGGACGGGGGTTCGGGGTTCTGGGCATAGTAAATGGGTACAGTCCTTTCGAGGGTACTCGTGTACCCAGTGGGAGGCTACGGTCAGAAGCCTGCCCTAAAATGGCACGAAATGCCAGTGGAGACGGATTACCTGAAATAGTCATGGGGCAGTGGGCTATAGGCTTTAGTCCCATGAGGCTTGGGAGGGTTGAGGTTCTGGGCGTCGGAAATAGGCACATTCTTTTCGACGGTCCTCGTGTGCGCAGTGGGAAGCTACGGTCAGAGGCCTGCCCTAAAATGGCAAGAAATACCTAGCGATGCAGCGCGCGAAATAGTCGTCGAGGCCGGTGGGCTATAGCCTTTGGTCCACGGGGGTTGGGGAGGGGGGTCAGGGCTCAGGGGTGGGAAATGGGTTGAGTCTTTTCGAGGGTGCTTGTGTGAGTGGGAAGCTACTGATCAGAAGCACATAAAATGGCAAGAAATACCAATGGCCAGGTGAAATAATCATGGGGCCGGTGGGCTATAGCTAGTCTGCAGGGGTGGGGGGGGGGGTTGGGGGGGTTCTTGGCATCGGAAATGGGTACAGTCTTTTCGAGGGTCCTCGTGTGCCCAGTGGGAGTAAGAGGTCGGATGCACATACTAAAATGGCAAGAAATGCCCAGCGGCGCAGCGCGTGAAATAGTCACCGAGGCCGGTGGCCTATAGCCTTTGGTCCGCGGGGGTTGGGGAGCGGGGTTCGGGGGCTCTGGGCGTCAGAAATGGGTACAGTCTTTTTGAGGGTCCTCGTGTGCCCAGTGGGAGGCTACGGTCAGAAGCCTGCCCTAAAATGGCAAGAAATACCCAGCGGCGGAGCGCGTGAAATAGTCGCCGAGACCGGTGGGCTATAGCCTTTGGTCCGCGGGGGTTGGGGAGGGTCAGGGCTCACAGGGGTGGAAATGGGTACAGTCTTTTCGAGGGTCCTTGTGTGATGGGAAGCTCTGGTCAAGCCTGCCCTAAAATGGCAAGAAATACCAGTGTGGGTGAAATAGTCATGGAGGCCGGTGGGCTATAACTGGTCCATGAGGGTTGGGGTGGGGTTGGGGGGGTTTTTGGCATTGGAGATGGGTACAGTCTTTTCGAGGGTCCTCGTGTGCCCAGGGAGAGCTACGGTCAGAGGCACATGCCCTAAAATGGCAAGAAATGCCAATGACAGCCCTTGCGTGAAATAAGTCACCCAGTGGCCTATAGCCTTTGGTCCTTGAGGGTTGGGAGGGTTCGGGGCTCTGGGCGTCGAGAAATGGGTCTGATCTTTTGAGGTCCTCGTGTGCCCAGTGGGAGGCTATGGTCATAAGCCTACCCTAAAATGGCAAGAAATGCCCAGCGGCGCAGCACGTGAAATAGTCGCCGAGGCCAGTGGGCTATAGCCTTTGGTCCTCGGGCTTGGGGAGGCTGGTTCCGGGCTCTGGGCATAGTAAATGGGTACAGTCCTTTCGAGGTCCTCGTGTGCCCAGTGGGAGGCTCTGTCGAGCTGCCCTAAAATGAAATTCAGTGCGCAGTATGAAATAATCGCCCGGGGCGGTGGGCTATAGCCTTTGGTCCATGAGGTTGGGAGGGGTTCGGGGCTCTAGGCGTCGGAAATAGGCCTGATCTTCGAAGGTCCTCGTGTGCCAGTGGGAAGCTACGGTCGAGCCTGCCCTAAAATTGCAAGAAATACCTGTGATGCAGCCTTGAAATAGTCGTCGAGGCGGTGGGCTATAGCTGGTCCACAGGGGTTGGGGAGGGGTGCAGGGCTCAGGGGGTGGAAATGGGTCTGAGTCTTTCGAGGGTCTCGTGTGCCCGAGAAGCTACTGGTCAGAAGCCTGCCCTAAAATGACAAGAAATACCAATGGCGCGTGAAATAATTCTTAGGGCAGTGGGCTATAGCCTTTGGTCCCGGGTTTGGGGAGGGGTGCAGCTCACAGGGGTGGAAATGGGTACAGTCTTTTCGAGGGTCCTTGTGTGCCCGATGGGAAGCTCTGATCAAGCCTGCCCTAAAATGGCAAGAAATACCAGCCAGCATGGGTGAAATAATCATGGCCGGTGGGCTATAGCCTTTGGTCCGCGGGGGTTGGGGGGGGGGGTTGGGGGGCTCTTGGCATTGGAAATCGGTACAGTCTTTTCGAGGGTCCTCGTGTGCCCAGTGGGAGTCTACGGTCAGAGGCCTGCCCTAAAATGGCAAGAAATGCCAATGAGCCGCGTGAAATAGTCACAGGCAGGTGGCCTATAGCCTTTGGTCATGAGGGTTGGGGATGGGGTTCGGGGCTCAGGCGTCTGAAATGGGTACAGTTTTTGAGGGTCCTCGTGTGCCCAGTGGGAGGCTACGGTCAGGGCCTGCCCTAAAATAACAAGAAATACCAATGGCGAGGCGTGAAATAATCATGAGACCCGGTGGGCTATAGCCTTTGGTCCATGAGGGGTTGGGAGTCTGCGAGGTTCGGGGTTCTTGGCATCAGAAATGGGTCTGATCTTTTCGAGGGTCCTCGTGTGATGGGAGGCTATGGTCAGAAGCCTACCCTAAAATGGCAGAAATTCCAATGACGCGTGAAATAATCCTTAGGGGCAGTGCTATAACTTTGGTCATGAGGTTGGGGTGGGGGTTCGGGGCTCTTGGCATTGGAAATCAGTACAGTCTTTTCGAGGTCCTTGTGTGAGTGGGAAGCTCTGGTCAGGAAGCCTGCCCTAAAATGGCAAAAATGCCAATAGCAGTGAAATAATCATGAGGCAGTGGGCTATAACTTTGGTCCCAGGGGTTGGGGTGCGGGGTTCAGGGGCTCTTGGCATTGGAAATGAGTACAGTCTTTTTGACGGTCCTCGTGTGCCCAGTGGGAGGCCACGGTCAGAAGCCTGCCGTAAAATGGCAAGAAATACCAAGCGTGCGTGAAATAATCGCAAGGCGGTGGGCTATAGCTGGTCCCATGAGGGTTGGGAGGGGTTGGGGGCTCTGGCGTTAGAAATGGAGTACAGTCTTTTGAGGTCCTCGTGTGCCCGGTGGGAGGCTCTGATGAAGCCTGCCTAAAATGGCAAAAATACCAGTGGCCAGTGAAATAATCATGCGGTGGGCTATAAGTCCTTGAGGGTTGGGGTCTGAGGTTGGGGGTTCTTTACGCCGAAAATGGGTACAGTCTTTTGAGGGTCCTCGTGTGCCCGGTGGGAGGCTATGGTCATAAGCCTACCTAAAATGGCAAGAAAATGCCAATGCGGCGCACGTGAAATAATCGCGAGGCAGGTGGGCTATAGACTTTGGTCCTCTCGGGCTTGGGAGGCTGGTTCAGACTCTGGGCATAGTAAATGGGTACAGTCCTTTCGAGGGTCCTCGTGTGCCCAGTGGGAGGCTACGGTCAGAGCCTTGCCCTAAAATGTACAAAATTCCAGCGCAGTGCACGAAATAGTCGCCGGGGCCGGTGGGCTATAGCCTTTGGTCCGCGAGGGTTGGGGAGGGGGGTTCGGGGGCTCTGGGCGTCGGAAATAGGCACAGTCTTTTCGACGGTCCTCGTGTGCGCAGTGGGAAGCTACGGTCAGAGGCCTGCCCTAAAATGGCAAGAAATACCCAGCGGCGCAGCGCGTGAAATAGTCGCCGAGGCCGGTGGGCTATAGCCTTTGGTCCACGGGGGTTGGGGAGGGGGGGTCTGGGGCTCTGGGGGTCGGAAATGGGTACAGTCTTTTCGAGGGTCCTTGTGTGCCCAGTGGGAAGCTACGGTCAGAAGCCTGCCCTAAAATGGCAAGAAATACCCAGCGATGGTGCGTGAAATAATCCTTAGAGGCCGTGGGCTATAGCCTTTGGTCCGCGGGGGTTGGGGTGGGGGGTTCGGGGGTTCTTGGCATCGGAGATGGGTACAGTCTTTTCGAGGGTCCTCGTGTGCCCAGGGGGAGGCTACGGTCAGAGGCCTGCCCTAAAATGGCAAGAAATGCCCAGCGGCGCAGCGCGTGAAATAGTCGCCGAGGCCGGTGGGCTATAGCCTTTGGTCCGCGGGGGTTGGGGAGAGGGGTTCGGGGGCTCTGGGCGTCGGAAATGGGTACAGTCTTTTCGAGGGTCCTCGTGTGCCCAGTGGGAGGCTACGGTCAGAAGCCTGCCCTAAAATGGCAAGAAATTCCCAGCGGCGCAGCGCGTGAAATAATCCTTGAGCAGCCGGAGCTATAATAGTCCATGAGGGTTGGGGTGGGGGGTTCGGGGCTCTTGGCATTGGAAATGGGTACAGTCTTTTCGAGGGTCCTTGTGTGAGTGGGAAGCTTCTGATCAAGCCTGCCCTAAAATGGCAGAAATGCTTGGTAGCAGCGTGAAATAATCATGGGGCAGGGCTATAGCGTTTAGTCCTTGAGGGTTGGGGTGCGGGGTTCAGGGGCTCTTGGCATTGGAAATGGGTACAGTCTTTTCGACGGTCCTTGTGTGCCCAGTGGGAAGCTCTGGTCAAGCACATACAAAATGGCAAGAAATACCAGTGGCCAGCGCGTGAAATAATCGCCCAGGCGGTGGGCTATAGCCTGGTCCATGAGGGTTGGGAGGGGTTCGGGGTCTCTAGCCGTGAGAAATGGGAACAGAATTTTTGAGGGGCCTCGTGTGCCCGGTGGGAGGCTGGTGAAGCCTGCCCTAAAATGTAAAAATACTTGCGCGTGCGTGAAATAATCGAGACCGGTGGGCTATAGCCTGGTCCTTGAGGTTGGGGTCTGAGGGTTCGGGGGTTCTTTGCATCGGAAATGGGTACAGTCTTTTCGAGGGTCCTTGTGTGCCCAGTGGGAAGCTACGGTCAGAAGCCTGCCCTAAAATGGCACGAAATGCCCAGCGGCGCAGCGCGTGAAATAATCATGAAACCGTGGGCTATAGCCTGGTCCTTGAGGGTTGGGTGGGGTGTTGGGGGCTCTTGGAATTGGAAATGGGTACAGTCTTTTCGAGGGTCCTTGTGTGCCCGGTGGGAAGCTACTGGTCAAGCCTGCCTAAAATGGCAAGAAATACCAATGACATGCGTGAAATAGTCAGCAAGGCCGGTGGGCTATAGCCTTTGGTCCATGAGGGGTTGGGGTGGGGTTCGGGGTTCTTGGCATCGGAGATGGGTACAGTCTTTTGAGGGTCTCGTGTGCCCAGGGGAGGCTACGGTCAGGCGTGCCTAAAATGGCAAGAAATGCCATGGCGCGTGGTGAAATAAGTCATGAGGCACAGTGGGCTATAGCCTTTGGTCCCATGAGGATTGGGGAGGGTGTTTGAGGGCTCTGAGTGGGTGAAATGGGTAAAGTCTTTTGAGGGTCTCGTGTGCCCGGTGGGAAGCTCTGATCAGAGGCCTGCCCTAAAATGGCAAGAAATGCCAGGGCGCGTGAAATAGTCGCCAAGGCGGTGGGCTATAGCCTGGTCCCATGAGGTTGGGGAGGGGTTCGGGGGACTCTGGTCGTTAGAAATGGGTACAGTCTTTTGAGGGTCCTCGTGTGCCCAGTGGGAGGCTCTTGTCAGCCTGCCCTAAAATGGCAAAAATGCCACCAGCGCAGTGCACGAAATAATCGCCGTCGCCCGGGGCGGTGTGCAATAGCCTGGTCCATGAGGTTGGGAGGGGCTCGGGGCTCTGCGCATCAGAAATGGGTACAGTCTTTTGAGGGTCTCGTGTGCCCAGTCTGAGGCTCGTGAAGCCTGCCATAAAATGGCAAGAAATGCCATGGCCAGCGCATGAAATAATCGCGAGGCAGGTGGGCTATAGCCTGTTCAGCAGGGAGTTGGGGAGGGGTTCGGGGCTCTTGGCATGGAAATGGGTCTGAGTCTTTTCGAGGGTCCTTGTGTGCCCAGTGGGAAGCTACGGTCAGAAGCCTGCCCTAAAATGGCAAGAAATACCAAGCGGCGCAGCGCGTGAAATAGTCGCCGAGGCCGGTGGGCTATAGCCTTTGGTCCGCGGGGGTTGGGGTGGGGGGTTCGGGGGTTCTTGGCATCGGAGATGGGTACAGTCTTTTCGAGGGTCCTCGTGTGCCCAGGGGGAGGCTACGGTCAGAGGCCTGCCCTAAAATGGCAAGAAATGCCCAGCGGCGCAGCGCGTGAAATAGTCACCGAGGCCGGTGGCCTATACTGGTCATGAGGGTTGGGGAGGGTTGGGGGGCTCTGGGCGTTAGAAATGGGTACAGTCTTTTTGAGGGTCCTCGTGTGCCCAGTGGGAGGCTGATCAGGAAGCCTGCCCTAAAATGGCAAGAAATGCCATCTGTAGCCAGCGTGAAATAATCGCCGAGCGGGCTATAGTCATGAGGGGTTGGGGTGGGGGGTTGGGGGCTCTTGGCATCGGAAATGGGTACAGTCTTTTCGAGGGTCCTCGTGTGCCAGTGGGAGGCTACAGTCAAGCCTGCCACACAAAATGGCAAGAAATACCCAGTGGCAGCGTGAAATAATCGCCGAGACGGTGGGCTATAGCCATTGGTCCCATGAGGGTTGGGTCTGAGGGGTTCGGGGTTCTTGGCATGGAAATGGGTACAGTCTTTTCGAGGTCCTCGTGTGCCCGATGGGAGGCTATGGTCATAAGCCTACCCAAATGGCAAGAAATGCCAGTAGCGCATGCGTGAAATAATCGCCGAGGCCGGGCTATATACTGGTCCATGAGGTTGGGGAGGGTTTGGGGTTGGTCATGGAAATCGTCTGATCTTTTCAAGGGTCCTCGTGTACCCAGTGGGAGGCTACGGTCAGAAGCCTGCCTAAAATGGCACGAAATGCCCAGCGGCGCAGTGCACGAAATAGTCGCCGGGGCCGGTGGGCTATAGCCTTTGGTCCGCGAGGGTTGGGGAGGGGGGTTCGGGGGCTCTGGGCGTCAGAAATAGGCACAGTCTTTTCAAAGGTCCTCGTGTGCGTAGTGGGAGGCTACGGTCAGAAGCCTGCCCTAAAATGGTAAGAAATACCCAGCGGCGCAGCGCGTGAAATAGTCGCCGAGACCGGTGGGCTATAGCCTTTGGGCCGCGGGGGTTGGGTTGCGGGGTTCGGGGGTTCTTGGCATCGGAAATGGGTACAGTCTTTTCGAGGGTCCTCGTGTGCCCAGTGGGAGGCTATGGTCAGAAGCCTACCCTAAAATGGCAAGAAATGCCCAGCGGCGCAGCACGTGAAATAGTCGCCGAGGCCAGTGGGCTATAACCTTTGGTCCTCGGGCTTGGGGAGGGTGGTTCGGGGCTCTGGGCATAGTAAATGGGTACAGTCCTTTCGTGGGTCCTCGTGTGTCCAGTGGGAGGCTACGGTCAGAAGCCCTAAAATAAGAAATGCCAATGGCCGCGTGAAATAATCCAAGGCAGTGGGCTATAGCCTTTGGTCATGAGGGTTGGGGTGGGGGGTTTCGGGGGCTCTTGGCATCGGAAATGGGTACAGTCATTTTGGGTCCTTGTGTGCCAGTGGGAGGCTACTGGTCGAAGCCTGCCCTAAAATGGCAAGAAATACCCAGTGCAGCGTGAAATAGTCGAGGCGGTGGGCTATAGCCTTTGGTCCACAGGGGTTGAGGAGAAGTGCAGGGCTCAGGGGTCAGGAAATGGGTGTCTTTTCGAGGGTCTCGTGTGATGGGAGGCTCGGTCGAGCACACCTAAAATGTAAGAAATGCCAATGGCATCGAAATAAGTCATGAGGCAGTGGGCTATAGCCTTTGGTCATGAGGGGTTGGGGAGGCGTTCGGGGCTCAGGCGTCGGAAATGGGCATAGTCTTTTGGGTCCTCATGTGCAGATGGGAGGCCTACTGATCGAGCCTGCCCTAAAATGGCAAGAAATACCCAGCGATGCAGTGTGCGAAATAGTCGTCGAAGCCGGTGGGCTATAGCCTTTGGTCCACGGGGGTTGGGGAGGGGGGTTCTGGGGCTCCGGGGGTCGGAAATGGGTACAGTCTTTTCGAGGGTCCTCGTGTGCCCAGTGGGAGGCTCTGAAAGCCTGCCCTAAAATGGCATGAAATACCCAGTGACATATCGCGTGAAATAGTCGCAAGGCAGTGGGCTATAACTGGTCATGAGGGTTGGGAGGGGTGGGGGCCTCTGGTCATCGGAAATGGGTAGAGGCTTTTTGAGGGTCCTCGTGTGCCCAGGGGGAGGCTACGGACAGAAGCCTGCCCTAAAATGTGAAATGCCAAGTGTGCGTGAAATAGTCGCCGAGGCCGGTGGGCTATAGCCTTTGGTCCGCGGGGGTTGGGGACGGGGTTTCGGGGCTTCTTGGCATCGGAAATGGGTACAGTGTTTTTGACGGTACTCGTGTACCCAGTGGGAGGCTACGGTCAGAAGCCTGCCGTAAAATGGCAAGTAATGCCCAGCGTCGCAGCGCGTGAAATAGTCGCCGAGGCCGGTGGGCTATTGCCTTTGGTCCACGGGGGTTGGGGAGGGGGGTTCGGGGGCTCTGGTCATCGGAAATGGGTACAGTCTTTTCGAGGGTCCTCGTGTGCCCATTGGGAGGCTACGGTCAGAAGCCCGCCATAAAATGGCATGAAATGCCCAGCGGCAAAGCGCATGAAATAGTCGCCGAGGCCGGTGGGCTATAGCCCTTGGTCCGCGAGGGTTGGGGAGGGAGGTTCGGGGGCTCTTGGCATCGGAAATCGGTACAGTATTTTCGAGGGTCCTCTTGTGCCCAGTGGGAGGCTACGGTCAGAAGCCTGCTGTAAAATGACAAGTAATGCCCAGCGTCGTAGCGGGTGAAATAGTCGCCGAGGCCGGTGGGCTATAGTCCTTAGTCCGCGGGGGTTGATGAGGGGGTTTCGGGGGCTCTGGGTGTCAGAAATGGGTATAGTCTTTTCGAGGGTCCTCGTGTGCCGAGTGGGAGGCTACGGTCAGAAGCCTGCCTTAAAAAATGTCAAGAAATGCCCAGCGGCACAGAGCTTGAAATAGTCGCCGAGGCCGGCGGGCTATAGCCTTTGGTCCGTGGGGTAGGGGTGGGGGGATCGGGGGCTCTGGGCGTCGGAAATGGGTACAGTCTTCTCAAGGGTTCTCGTGTGCCTACTGGGAGGCTGATTCAGGCACTGCCTAAAATGGCAAGAAATGCCCAGCGGTGCAATACGAAATAGTCGGCAGGGCGGTGGGCTATAGCGTTTGTTCCACGGGGTTGGGAGGACTCGGCCATCGAAATGGGTCTAGTCTTTTGAGTAGCCTCGCGTGCTCGATTGGGAGCCTCTGGTCTGAGGCCTGCCCTAAAAAGGCAAGAAAGGTCCCAGCGGGCCTTGAAATAGTCTCAGGCAGGTGGGCTATAGCCTTTGGTCAGGGGTTGGGGAGGGCGTTAGGGGCTCTGGGCCTCGGAAATGGGTACAGTCATTTTGAGGGTCGTCGTGTGCCCAGTGGGAGGCTACGGCCAGAAGCCTACCCTAAAATGGCAAGAAATGCCCAGACCTGAGCTTGAAATAGTTGCAGGCTGCAGACTATATAGCCTTTGGTCCGGTGGGGTTGGGGTGGGGGGATCGGGGGCTCTGGGGGTCGGAAATGGGTAAAGTCTTCTCAAGGTTTCTCATGTGCCTAGTGGGAGGCTACGGTCAGTGGCCTGCCCTAAAATGGCAAGAAATACCCAGCGGCGCAACGCATGAAATAGTCGCCGGGGCCGGTGGGATATATCGTCTGTTCCACGGGGGTTCGGGAGGGGGGTTTGGGGACTCTGGCTGTCGGAAATGGGTCTAGTCTTTTTGAGTAGCCTCGCGTGCTCAGTGGGAGCCTACGGTCAGAGGCCTGCCCTAAAAAGGCAAGAAATGTCCCAGTGCGTCATGAAATAGTCTCGGCCCGGTGGGCTATAGCCTTTGGTCAGGGGGGTTGGGTAGGGACGTTCGGGGGCTCTGGTCGTCCGAAATGGGTACAGTCATTTTGAGGGTCCTCGTGTGCCCAGTGGGAGGCTAAGGTCAGAAGCCTGCCCTAAAATGGGAAGAAATACCCAGCGGCACAGTGCGTGAAATAGTCACCGAGGCCGGTGGGCTATAACTGGTCATGAGGGGTTGGGGAGGCGTTCGGGGCTCTCAGGCGTCGGAAATAGGCATAGTCTTTTCGGCGGTCCTCATGTCAGATGGGAGCCTCTGATCAGAGCCTGCCCTAAAATGGCAAGAAATACCAGCGATGCAGTGTCTGAAATAGTCGTGAAAGGTGGGCTATAAGCCTGGTCCCAGGGGTTGGGAGGGTTACAGGGCTCGGGGGGTCCGAAATGGGTACAGTCTTTTCGAGGGTCCTCGTGTGCCCAGTGGTAGGCTACGGTCAGATGCCTGCCCTAAAAAGGCACGAAATGCCGGTGCAGAAATAGTCACGGGGCAGTGGGCTATAGTCCATGAGGTTGGGGTGGGGGTTTCGGGGGTTCTGGGCATCGGAAATGGGTACAGTCTTTTTGAGGGTCCTCTTGTGCCCAGTGGGAGGCTACGGCCAGAAGCCTGCCATAAAATGGCAAGAAATTCCCAGCGGCGCATCGCATGAAATAGTCGCCGAGGCCGGTGGGCTATAGCCCTTGGTCCGCGGGTGTTGGGGAGGGGGGTTCGGGGGCTCTTGGAATCGGAAATGGGTACAGTCTTTTCGAGGGTCCTCATGTGCCTAGTGGGAGGCTACGGTCAGAAGCCTGCCGTAAAATGGCAAGAAATGCCTAGCGGCGCAGCGCGTGAAATAGTCGCCGAGACCGGTGGGCTATAGTCTTTAGTCTGCGGGGGTTGATGAGCGGGTTTCGGGGACTCTGGGTGTCAGAAATGGGTACAGTCTTTTCGAGGGTCCTCGTGTGCCCAGTGGGAGGGTACGGTCAGAAGCCTGCCATAAAATGGCAAGAAATGCCTAGTGGCGCAGCGCATGAAATAGGCGCAGAGGCCGGCGGGCTATAGCCTTCGGTCCGCGGGGGTTGGGGTTGGGGGATCGGGGGCTCTGGGCGTCGGAAATGGGTACAGTCTTCTCAAGGGTTCTCGTGTGCCTAGTGGGAGGCTACGGTCAGAGGTCTGGCCTAAAATGGCAAGAAATACCCAGCGGCGCAACGCACGAAATAGTCGCCGGGGCCGGTGGGCTATAGCGTCTGTTCCGCGGGGGTTCGAGAGGGGGGTTTGGGGACTCTGGCCATCGGAAATGGGTCTAGTCTTTTTTAGTAGCCTCGCGTGCTCAGTGGGAGCCTACTATCTGAGGCCTGCCCTAAAAAGGCCAGAAATGTCCCAAGGCGCAGCGTGCGAAAGAGTCTCCGAGCCCGGTGGGCTATAGCCTTTGGTCCGCGGGGGTTGGGTAGGGGGTTCGGGGGCTCTGGCCGTTGGAAATGGGTACAGTCTTTTCGAGGGTCCTCGTTTGCCCAGTGGGAGGCTGCGGTCAGAGGCCTGGCCTAAAATGGCAAGAAATGCCCAGTGTGCGTGAAATAGTTCTTAGGCCGGTGGGCTATAGCCTTTGGTCCGCGGGGGTTGGGGAGGGAGGTTCGGGGGCTCTGGTCATCGGAAATGGGTACAGTCTTTTCGAGGGTCCTCGTGTGCCCAGTGGCAGGCTACGGTTAGAATCCTGCACTAAAATGGCACGAAATGCCCAGCGCAGTGCACGAAATAGTCGCGGGCCGGTCGGCTATAGCGTCTGTTCCACGGGGGTTCGGGGGGGTTTGGTCACTCTGGCCATCGGAAATGGGTCTAGTCTTTTTGAGTACCCTCGCGTGCTCAGTGGGAGCCCTCTGATCACGAGGCACTGCCGTAAAAGGCAAGAAATGTCCCTGAGGCGTCTTGAAAAAATCTCCAGAGCCAGTGGGCTAAAGCCTTTAGTCCATGAGGGTTGGGTAGGGGTTCGAGGCTCAGGCGTCGGAAATGGGTCTGCAGTCTTTTCGAGGGTCCTCGTGTGTGCAGTGGGAGGCTACGGTCAGGGGCACATGCCTAAAATGTGAAATTCCCAGCGTGGCGTGTGAAATAATCATGGGTGAGTATACCTGCTGGTCCCATGAGGGGTTGGGGTGGGGGGATCGGGAGCTCTGGGCGTCGGAAATGGGTCCAGTGTTCTCAAGGGTGCTCGTGTGCGTTGTGGGAGGCTACGGTCAGAAGCCTCCCCTAATATGGCAAGAAATGCCAACAGCGCCAGCGTGAAATAGTCAGAGGCAGTGAGCTATAACTAGTCATGAGGTTGGGGAGGGGGAATCGGGGGCTCTAGGCGTCGGAAATGGGTACAGTCTTCTCAAGGGTTCTCGTGTGCCTACTGGGAGGCTACGGTCAGAGGCCTGCCCTAATATGGCAAGAAATGCCCAGCGGCGCAATGCACGAAATAGTCGCCGGGGCCGGTGGGCTATAGCGTCTGTTCCACGGGGGTTCGGGAGGGGGGTTTGGGGACTCTGGCCATCGGAAATAGGTCTAGTCTTTTTGAGTAGCCTCGCGTGCTCAGTGGGAGCCTACGGTCTGAGGCCTGCCTTAAAAAGGCAAGAAATGTCCCACGGCGGAGCGCGCGAAATCGTCTCCGAGCCCGGTGGGCTATAGCCTTTGGTCCGCGGGGGTTGGGGAGGGGCGTTCGGGCGCTCTGGGCATCGGAAATGGGTACAGTCTTTTCGAGGGTCCTCGTGTGCCCAGTGGGAGGCTACGGTCAGAGGCCTGCCCTAAAATGGCAAGAAATGCCCAGCGGCGCAGTAGCGTGAAATAATCGCCAAGGCCGTGGGCTATACCACTGGTCGGCGGGGGTTGGGGTGGGGCGTTCTGGCGCTATGGGCGTCGGAAATGGGTACAGTGTTCTCAAGGGTTCTCGTGTGCCTAGTGGGAGGCTACGGTCAGAAGCCTACCCTAAAATGGCAAGAAATACCCAGCAGCGCAGCACGGGAAATAGTCGCCCGGCGGGCTATAGCTGGTCCATGAGGTTGGGGTGGGGGGATCGGGGGCTCTGGGCGTCGGAAATGGCTACAGCCTTCTCAAGGGTTCTCGTGTGCCTCTTTGGGAGGCTACGGTCGAGCCTGCCTAAAATGGCAAGAAATGCCAGTGCGCAATGCAAGGAAATAGTCGATGGGGCACTGTGGGCTATAGCGTTTGTTCAACGGGGTTCGGGAGGACTCACGGCCATCGGAAATGGGTCTAGTCTTTTGAGTAGCCTCGCGTGCTCGTGGGAGCCCTCTGATGCAGGCACTGCACTAAAAAGGCAAGAAATGTCCCACAGCGGAGGCCTTGAAATAGTCTCTGAGCCCGGTGGGCTATAGCCTTTAGTCATGAGGGTTGGGAGGGCGTTCGGGGCTCTGGGCCTCGGAAATGGGTACAGATCATTTGAGGGTCGTCGTGTGCCAGATGGGAGGCTACTGACGAAGCCTGCCCTAAAATGGCAAGAAATGTCCAGCGGCGCAGAGCGTGAAATAGTCGCCGAGGCCGGTGGGCTATAGCCTTTGGTCCGCGGGGGTTGGGGAGGGGCGTTCGGGCGCTCTGGGCATCGGAAATGGGTACAGTCTTTTCGAGGGTCCTCGTGTGCCCAGTGGGAGGCTACGGTCAGAGGCCTGCCCTAGAATGGCAAGAAATGCCCAGCGGCGCAGCGCGTGAAATAGTCGCCGAGGCCGGCGGGCTATACCCTTTGGTCCGCGGGGGTTGGGGTGGGGGGATCAGGGGCTCTGGGCGTCGGAAATGGGTACAGTGTTCTCAAGGGTTCTCGTGTGCCTAGTGGGAGGCTACGGTCAGAAGCCTACCCTAAAATGGCAAGAAATACCCAGCAGCGCAGCACGTGAAATAGTCGCCGAGGCCGGCGGGCTATGTGCTGGTCCGGCGGGGTTGGGTTGGGGGTATCGGGGGCTCTGGGCGTCGGAAATGGGTACAGTCTTCTCAAGGGTTCTCGTGTGCCTACTGGGAGGCTACGGTCAGAGGCCTGCCCTAAAATGGCAAGAAATGCCCAGCGGCGCAATGCACGAAATAGTCGACGGGGCCGGTGGGCTATAGCGTTTGTTCCACGGGGGTTCGGGAGGACTCTGGCCATCGGAAATGGGTCTAGTCTTTTTGAGTAGCCTCGCGTGCTCAGTGGGAGCTCTGATGCAGGCACCTGCCCTAAAAAGGCAAGAAATGTATCCTGGAGCGCTGAAATAGTCTCAAGACGGTGGGCTATAGCCTTTGGTCCCTTGAGGGTTGGGGAGGCGTTCGGGGCTCTGGGCATCGGAAATGGGTAAAAGTCTTTTCGAGGGTTCTCGTGTGCCTCTTTGGGAGGCTACGGTCGAGCCTGCCTAAAATGGCAAGAAATGCCAGCGCAATGCAGAAATAGTCACCAGGGGCGGTGGGCTATAGCGTCTGCTCCAGGGTTGGGAGGAGGGTTTGGGGACTCACGGCCATCAGGAAATAGGTCTAGTCTTTTTGAGTAGCCTCGCGTGCTCAGAGGGAGCCTACTGTCTGAGCCCTGCCCTAAAAAGGCAAGAAATGTCAGGGCCTTGAAATAAGTCTCTCTGAGACCCGGTGGGCTATAGCCTTTGGTCCTTGGGGTTGGGAGGGCGTTCGGGGGCTCTGGGCATCGGAAATGGGTCCAGTCATTTGAGGGTCCTCGTGTGCCCGGTGGGAGGCTACGGTCAGCCTGCCCTAAAATGCAAGAAATGTCAGCAGTATGAGCATGAAATAGTCAGAGGCGGTGGGCTATAGCCTTTGGTCCGCGGGGGTTGGGGAGGGGCGTTCGGGCGCTCTGGGCATCGGAAATGGGTACAGTCTTTTCGAGGGTCCTCGTTTGCCCAGTGGGAGGCTCTGATCGAGGCCTGCCTAAAATGGCAAGAAATAGCCAGTGGGCGTGAAATAGTCATGGGGCAGTGGGCTATACTGCTGGTCCCATGAGGGTTGGGGAGGGGGGATCAGGGGCTCTGGGCGTCGAAAATGGGTACAGTGTTCTCAAGGGTTCTCGTGTGCCTAGTGGGAGGCTACGTCAGAAGCCTACCTAAAATAAGAAATGCCAGCCAGCGCAACACGTGAAATAGTCATGGGGCCGGCGGGCTATAGACTTTAGTCCATGAGGGTTGGGGTGGGGGATCAGGGGCTCACAGGCGTCAGGAAATGGGTCAGTCTTCTCAAGGGTCCTCGTGTGCCTCTTGGGAGGCTACGGTCAGAGGCCTGCATAAAATGGCAAGACATGCCCAGTGAGCGCAATGCACGAACTAGTCAGCGGGGCGGTGGGCTATAAGCGTTTGTTCCACAGGGGTTCGGGAGGGGTTTGGGGACTCAGCCGCCAGAAATGGGTCTAGTCTTTTTGAGTAGCCTCGCGTGCTCGTGGGAGCCTCTGATCGAGGCCTGCCTAAAAGGCAAGAAATGTCCACAGGGCCAGCGAAATAGTCTCAAAGCCGGTGGGCTATAGCCTTTGGTCCGGGGGTTGGGAGGCGTTCGGGGCTCTGGGCATGAAAATGGGTACAGTCTTTCAGGGTCCTCGTGTGCCCAGTGGGAGGCTCGGTCAGAAGCCTCCCATAAAATTACAAGAAATGCCAGCGTGGCGCATGAAATAGTCTTAGAGGCGGTGGGCTATAGCCCTTGTTCATGAGGTTGGGGAGGGAGTTCGGGGCTCTGGTCGGAGAAATGGTTACAGTCTTTTCGAGGGTCCTCGTGTGCTTGATGGGAGGCTCTGGTCAGAAGGCTGCCGTGAAATGGCAAGAAATACCAGTGACACAGTGGCGTGAAATAGTCATGAGGCGGTGGGCTATAGCCTTTGGTCCATGAGGGGTTGGGGAGGTGTTCGGGGCTCTGGCCGTCGGAAATGGGTCTGAGTCTTTTGAGGGTCCTCGTGTGCCCAGTGGGAGGCTCTGGTGAAGCACATGCCCTAAAATAAAAGAAATGCCAATGACGCGCACTGAAATAAGTCAGGGGCTGGTGGGCTATAGCCTTTTGGTCCTTGAGGGTTGGAGAGGGGTTCGGGGCTCAGTCGTCGAAAATGGGTACAGTCTTTTCGAGGTCCTCGTGTGCCCAGTGGGAGGCTACGGTCAGGCACTGCCTAAAATAGCAAGAAATGCCAATGGCGCAGTGCAGAAATAGTGGCGGGGCGGTGGGCTCTGCGTCTGTTCCACAGGGGTTTGGGAGGGGTTTAGGGACTCACGGCCATCGGAAATGGGTCTAGGCTTTTGAGTAGCCTCGCTTGCTCGATGGGAGCCTCTGGTCAGGCCTGCCCTAAAAGGCAAGAAATGTCCCACAGTGCGCAGCGAAAGTCTCAGGCCAGTGGGCCTATGTGCTGGTCCATGAGGGTTTGGGTAGGGGTTCGGGGCTCGGCCGTCGGAAATGGGTACAGTCTTTTCGAGGGTCCTCGTGTACTGATGGGAGGATACGGTCAGAAGCTGCCTAAAATGGCAAGAAATACCCAGTGGTCAGCGTGAAATGTCGCCGGGGCGGTGGGATATAGCCTTTGGTCCAGCGGGTTGGGGAGGCGTTGGGGCTCACGGCCGTCGGAAATGGGTCTGAGTCTTTTGAGGGTCCTCATGTGACCCAGTGGGAGGCTACGGTCAGCCTGCCCTAAAATGGCAAGAAATGCCAGTGGCAGTGCGTGAAATATTCGCCTGGGCGGGCTATAGCCTTTGGTCATGAGGGGTTGGGGTGGGGGTTGGGGCTCTTGGCATGGAAATGGGTCTGATCTTTTTGGTCCTCGTGTGCCCAGTGGGAGGCTACGGTCAGGTCCTGCCATAAAATGGCAAAAAATACCAGCCTTGGCATGAAATAGTCGAGGGTGGGCTATAGCCCTTGTTCATGAGGGGTTTGGGAGGGGTTAGGGGCTCTGGCCGTCGGAAATGGGTACAGTCTTTTGAGGCTCCTCATGTGATGGGAGGCTCTGGTCGAAGCACGCCATAAAATGGCAAGAAATGCCATGGCCTTGCGCATGAAATAATCGAGGCGGTGGGCTATAGCCCTTGTTCATGAGGGTTTGGGAGGGTTCGGGGCTCGGCCGTCGGAAATGGAGTCTGATCTTTTCGAGGGTCCTCGTGTGCCCAGTGGGAGGCTACGGTTAGAAGCCTGCCCTAAAATGGCAAGAAATGCCCAGCGGCGCAGTGCACGAAATAGTGGCCGGGGCCGGTGCCACGGGGGTTCGGAAGGGGGGTTTGGGGACTCTGGCCATCGGAAATGGGTCTTGTCTTTTTGAGTAGCCTCGCGTGCCCAGTGGGAGCCTACGGTCTGAGGCCTGCCCTAAAAAGGCAAGATATGTCCCACGGCGCATGTGAAAAGAATCTCGAGCCAGTGAACTATAGCCCTTGTTCCGCGGGTGTTGGGGGGGGGGTTCGGGGGCTCTGGGCGTCGGAAATGGGTACAGTCTTTTTGAGGGTCCTCGTGTGCCCAGTGGGAGGCTACGGTCAGAAGCCTGCCCTAAAATGGCACGAAATGCCCACCGGCGCAGTGCACGAAACAGTCGCCGGCGCCGGTGGGCTATAGCCTTTGGTCTGCGAGGGTTGGGGAGTGGGTTTCGGGGGCTCTGGGTATCAGAAATGGGTACATTCTTTTCGATGGTCCTCGTGTGCCCAGTGGGAGGCTACGGTCAGAAGCCTGCCATAAAATGGCAAGAAATGCCCAGCGGCGCAGCTCATGAAATAGTCGCCGAGGACGGTGGGCTATAGCCTTTAATCCGCGGGGGTTGATGAGGGGGGTTCGGGGGCTCTGGGCGTCGGAAATGGGTACAGACTTTTTGAGGGTCCTCGTGTACCCAGTGGGAGGCTACGGTCAGAAGCCTGCCCTAAAATGGCAAGAAATACCCAGCGGCGGAGTGCACGAAATAGTGGCCGGGGCCGGTGGGCTATAGCGTCTGTTCCATGGGGGTTCGGGAGGGGGGTTTGGGGACTCTGGCCATCTGAAATGGGTCTAGTCTTTTTGAGTAGCCTCGCGTGCTCAGTGGGAGCCTATGATCGAGGCACACCCTATAAAGGAAGAAATGTCAGCATGAATCAGCGAAGAGTCTCAGAAGCCCAGTGATATCGCCTTTGGTCCGCGGGGGTTGGTAGGGAGTTCGGGGGCTCTAACCGTCGGAAATGGGTACAGTCATTTCGAGGGTCCTCATGTGCTTGATGGGAGGCTGATCAGGGAAGCACTAAAATGGCAAGAAATACCAATGGCCTGTGCGTGAAATAGTCGCCGAGACCGGTGGGCTATAGCCTTTGGTCATGAGGGTTGGGAGGTGGTTAGGGGCTCTGGCCGTCGGAAATGGGTACCTTCATTTCGAGGGTCCTCTTGTGCCCAGTGGGAGGCTACAGTCAGAAGCCTGCCTAAAATAACAAGAAATGCCAGTGGCGCATCAGCGTGAAATAGTCGGCCGGCCGGGCTATAATAACTTTGGTCCATGAGGGTTGGGGTGGGGGTTCGGCGGCTCTTGGCGTCGGAAATGGGTACAGTCCTTTTGACGGTCCTCGTGTGCCCAGTGGGAGGCTACGGTCGAAGCACATGCCGTAAAATAACAAGTAATGTGCCAGTGTGATCGTGAAATAGTCGCCGAGGCGGTGGGCTATAAGCGTTTGGTCCCGGGGTTGGGAGGGGGTTCGGGGCTCAGTGTCGAAAATGGAGTGCAGTCTTTTCGAGGGTCCTCGTGTGTGCTTGATGGCGAGCTCTGATCAGAAGCCTGCAATAAAATAACAAGAAATGCCAATGGCCGCATGAAATAAGTCGCTTAGGGGCTGGTGGGCTATAGCTTTTGGTCCGCGGGGTTTGGGGAGGGAGGTTCGGGGGCTCTGGTCGTCGGTAATGGGTACAGTCTTTTCGAGGGTCCTCGTGTACCCAGTGGGAGGCTCTGGTCGAGCCTGCCTAAAATGTAAGAAATGCCAGTGGCCTTGTGCGTGAAATAATCGCCAGGCCGAGCTATAACTGGTCCGGGCTTGGAGTGGGGCGATCGGGGGCACAGGGAGATGGAAATGGGTACAGACTTCTCAAGGCTACTCGAGTGCCAAGAGCGAGGCTAAGGTCAGAGGCCAGCACAAAAATGGCAAGAAATGCCAGTGTAGCATACGAAATAGTCATGGGGCACTGTGGGCTATTGCGTCTGTTCCAAGGGGGTTCGGGAGGGGGGTTTGGGGACTCTGGCCATCGGAAATGGGTCTAATTTTTTTGAGTAGTCTCGCGTGCTCAGTGGGAGCCTACGGTCGGAGGCCTGCCCTATAAAGGCAAGAAATGTCCCACGGCGCATTGCGCGAAAGAGTCTCTGTGCCCGGCGGGCTATAGCCTTTGGTCCTCGGGGGTTGGGTAGGGGTTGGGGGCTCACAGCCGTCGGAAATGGGTACAGTCATTTCAATGGTCCTCGTGTGCCCGATGGGAGGCTACAGTCGAAGCCTGCCCTAAAATGTGAAATACCAATGGCAGCGCGTGAAATAATCGCCGAGGCGGTGGGCTATAGCCTTTGGTCATGAGGTTGGGGAGGCGTTCGGGGCTCTGGCCTCGGAAATGGGTCAGTCTTTTCGGCGGTCCTCGTGTACTTGATGGGAGGCTACGGTCAAGCCTGCCTAAAATGCAAGAAATACCAGTGGCCAGTGCGTGAAATAATCAGCCGAGGCAGTGGGCTATAACTGGTCCATGAGGTTGGGGGGGGGGGTTCGGGGGCTCTGGGCATCGGAAATGGGTACAGTTTTTTTTAGGGTCCTCGTGTGCCCAATGGGAGGCTACGGTCAGAAGCCTGCCCTAAAATGTGAGAAATCCCTGCGCAGCGCGTGAAATAGTCACCGAGGCCGGTGGGCTATAGCCTTTGGTTCGCGGGGGTTGGGGAGGGGGGTTCGGGGGCTCTGGGGGTCAGAAATGGGTACAGTCTTTTCGAGGGTCCTCGTGTGCCCAGTGGGAGGCTACGGTCAGAAGCCTGCCCTAAAATGGCAAGAAATCCTCAGCGGGGCAGCGCGTGAAATAGTGCCCGAGGCCGGTGGGCTATAGCCTTTCGTCCGCGGGGGTTGGGGAGGGGGGTTCGGGGGCTCTGGGCATCAAAAATGGGTACAGTCTTTTCAAGGGTCCTCGTGTGCCCAGTGGGAGGCTACGGTCAGAAGCCTGCCGTAAAATGGCAGGAAATGCCAGTCATGGCGCATGAAATAGTCATGCCGAGGCGGTGGGATATAGCCTAGTCATGATGGTTGTTGAGGGGGGTTCGGGGGCTCTGGGCGTCGGAAATGGGTTCAGTCTTTTCAAGGGTGCTCGTGTGCCCAGTGGGAGGCTACGGTCAGAAGCCTGCCGTAAAATGGCAAGAAATGCCCAGCGGCGCAGCGCGTGAAATAGTCGCCGAGGCCGGTGGCGTATAGCCTTTGGTTCGCGGGGGTTGGGGAGGGGCGTTCGGGGGCTCTGGGCGTCGGAAATGGGTACAGTCTTTTCGAGGGTACTCGTGTGTACTTGATGGGTGGCTAGGGTCATAGGCCTGCCCTAAAATGGCAAGAAATCCCCATCGGCGCAGCGCGTGAAATAGTCGCCGAGGCCGGTTGGCTATAGACTTTGGTTCGCGGGGGTTGGGGAGGGGCGTTCGGGGGCTCTGGGCGTCGGAAATGGGTACAGTCTTTTCGAGGGTCCTCGTGTGCCCAGTGGGAGGCTACGGTCAGAAGCCTGCCCTAAAATGGCAAGAAATCCCCAGCGGCGCAGCGCGTGAAATAGTGCCGGAGGCCGGTGGGCTATAGCCTTTCGTCCGCGGGGGTTGGGGAGGGGGGTTCGGGGGCTCTGGGCATCGGAAATGGGTACAGTCTTTTCAAGGGTCCTCGTGTGGCCAGTGGGAGGCTACGGTCAGAAGCCTGCCGTAAAATGGCAAGTAATGCCCAGCGTCGCAGCGCATGAAATAGTCGCCGAGGCCGGTGGGCTATAGCCTTTTGTCCGCGGTGGTTGATGAGGGGGGTTCGGGGGCTCTGGTCGTGGGAAATGGGTACAGTCCTTTCGAGGGTCCTCGTGTGCCCAGTGGAAGGCTACGGTCAAGGCCTGCCCTAAAATGAAATCCTCAGCAGGGCAGCCGCGTGAAATAGTGCCGAGGCGGTGGGCTATAGCCTTTAGTCCATGAGGGGTTGGGAAGGGGTTGAGGCTCACAGGCATCAAAAATGGGTACAGTCTTTTCAAGGGTCCTCGTGTGCCCAGTGGGAGGCTACGGTCAGAAGCCTGCAAATAGCAAGTAATGCCAGCGTCGCATAGCGTGAAATAGTCATGAGGCCGGTGGGATATAGCCTTTAGTCCGCGGTGTTTGTTGAGGGGGGTTCGGGGGCTCTGGGCGTCGGAAATGGGTTCAGTCTTTTCAAGGGTGCTCGTGTACCCAGTGGGAGGCTACGGTCAGAAGCCTGCCGTAAAATGGCAGGAAATGCAGTAGCCAGCGTGAAATAATCGCCATGAGGCGGTGGCGTATAGCCTTTGGTTCGGGGTTGGGGAGGGCGTTCGGGGCTCACAGGCGTCGGAAATGGGTACAGTCTTTTGAGGTACTCTCGTGTGCCCAGTGGGAGGCTAAGGGTCATAGGCACTGTACTAAAATGGCAAGAAATCCCATCGGTAGCCAGCAGTGAAATAATCAGAGGCGGTTGGCTATAGACTTTAGATTCAGCGGGGGTTGGGAGGGGCGTTCGGGGCTCACAGGCGTCGGAAAAGGTACTGAGTCTTTTCGAGAGTCCTCGTGTGGCCAGTGGGAGGCTACTGGTCAGAAACCTGCCTAAAATGGCAAGAAATCCCAAGCGTGACATGGCCAGTAAAATAGTGCGGAGGCGGTGGGCTATAGCCTTTAGTCCGCGGAAGTTGGGGAGGGGCTCGGGGCTCTGGGCATGGGAAATGGGTGCAGTCTTTTCAGGGTCCTCGTGTGGCGGTGGGAGGCTCTGGTCAGGAAGCACCGTAAAATGGCAAGTAATGCCAAGCGTGTAGCGCATGAAATAGTCCATGGGGCAGTGGGCTATGTGCATTTCGCGGTGGTTGATGAGGGGGTTGGGGCTGCTGGGCGTCGGAAATGGGTCTGATCTTTTCGAGGTCTCGTGTGCCCAGTGGGAGGCTACGGTCAGAAGCCTGCTTAAAATGTAATAATCCCCAGTGCATGCGTCAAATAGTATCAGGCCGGTGGGCTATAGCCTTTGGTCCGTGGGGTTGGGAGGGGGGTTCGGGGCTCTACAGGCGTGGAAATGGGTCTGATCTTCGAGGTCCTCGTGTGCCAGGTGGGGACACTAGAGGTCTGAAGCCTTCTAAAATAGCAAGTACTAATGCCAGTCGCAGTAGCGTGAAATAATCAGCAGGGCGGTGGGTTATATTGCTTTAGTCCATGAGGGGTTGATGGGGAGGTTGGGGGCTCACGGGGTGAAATGGAGTACAGTCTTTTGAGGGTCCTCGTGTGCCCGATGGGAGAGCTCTGGTCAAGCACACTAAAATGGCAAGAAATGCCCAGCCAGCGCGTGAAATAATCAGGGGCAGTGAGCTATAGCCTTTGGTTCGCGGGGGTTGGGGAGGGGCGTTCGGGGGTCTGGGCGTCGGAAATGGGTACAGTCTTTTCGAGGGTCCTCGTGTGCCCAGTGGGAGGCTAGGGTCAGAGGCCTGTCCTAAAATGGCAAGAAATCCCCAGCGGCGCAGCGCGTGAAATAGTGCCCGAGGCCGGTGGGCTATAGCCTTTATTCCGCGGGGTTTGATGAGGGAGGTTCGGGGGCTCTGTTCGTCGGAAATGGGTACAGTCTTTTCTAGGGTCCTCGTGTGCCCAGTGGGAGGCTACGGTCAGAAGCCTGCCCTAAAATGGCAAGAAATGCCCAGCGTGGCTTGACATAAGTCACTTGAGGCGGTGGGGTCAAGACCTCTTGGCATCGGGAAATGGGTCTGATCTTTTCGAGGGTCCTCGTGTGCCCGATGGGAGGAGTGCAGTCAGGCTGCCGTAAAATGGCAAAGTAATACCCAGCCACATGGCGTGAAATAGTCTTAGGCGGTGGGCTATACTTTCGTCCGTGGGGGTTGGGGAGGGTTGGGGCTCACGGCCGCCGGAAATGGAGTACAGTCTTTTCGAGGGTCCTCGTGTGCCCAGTGGGAGGATCTGATTCAGGAAGCCTGCCATAAAATGGCAAAAATGCCAGCGTCACTTGGCGCATGAAATAAGTCATGGGGCGGTGGGCTATATGCTGAGTCATGGAGTTGGGGAGGGCTCGGGGCTGGGCATCGGAAATGGGTACAGTCTTTTCAAGGGTCCTCGTGTGGCCAGTGGGAGGCTACGGTCAGAAGCCTGCCATTATAATGGCAAATAATGCCCAGCGTCTTAGCGCATGAAATAGTCAGGAGGCGGTGGGCTATAATAGCCTTTGGTCATGATTGTTGATGGGGGTTGGGGCTGCTGGGCGTCGGAAATGGGATGCAGTCTTTTGATGGTCTCGTCTTGATGGGAGGCTCGGTCACAAGCACAGCCAAATGGCAAGAAATCCCAGCGGTGTGGCGTGAAATAGTCACATGAGGCCGGTGGGCTATAACCTTTCGTCCGTGGGGTTGGGGAGGGGTTGAGGGCTCACAGCCGCCATGGAAATGGAGTACGAGTCTTTTCAAGGGTCCTCGTGTGCCGGATTGGGAGGATACTGATCAGAAGCCTGCCATAAAAAATATGAAATGTCCCAATGTGCGCATGAAATAATGGGGGCAGTGGGCTATAGCCTTTGGTTCGCGGGGTTGGGAGGCGTTCGGGGACTACAGGGTGGAAATGGGTACAGTCTTTTCGAGGGTCTCGTGTGCCCAGGTGGGAGGCTACGGTCAGGAAGCCTGCCTAAAATGTGAAATGCCAGTGGTGGCAGTGCGTGACATAGCAGGTAGGTGGGGTCAGGAACCTCTATGGGAATGGGTCTGATCTTTTTGAGGGTCCTCGTGCTTGCCAGTGGGAGGGTGCAGTCAAAGGCTGCCGTAAAATGGCAAATGTACCAGTGAGCGCCTTGCGTGAAATAGTCTGCAGGCGGTGGGCTATAGCCTTTCGTCCGTGGGGGTTGGGAGGGGGTTCGGGGCTCACAGCCGCCGGAAATGGGTCTACAGTCTTTCAAGGGTCTCGTGTGCCAGGTGGGAGGATCGGTCGAAGCACTGCCATAAAATGGCAAGAAATGCCAGTCATGGCGCATGAAATAGTCATGGGGCGGTGGGCTATAATTCGTCCTAGTTGGGGAGGGGGCTCGGGGCTCTGGGCATCGGAAATGGAGTCTGAGTCTTTTCAAGGGGTCCTCGTGTGGCGGTGGGAGGCTACAGTCAGCCTGCCGTATAATGACAAGTAATGCCAGTGTCATGGCGCATGAAATAAGTCATGGGGCCGGTGGGCTATAGCCTTTAGTCCTTGGTTGTTGATGGGGGGTTCGGGGCTCACAGGCGTCGAGGAAATGGGTACAGTCTTTTCGGGGTACTCGTGTGGCGGTGGGAGGCTAGGGTGAGCTATCCTAAAATGGCAAAGAAATCCCAGTGGCGCCGCGTGAAATAGTCATGAGGGCGGTGGGCTATAGCCTTTCATCCGCGGGGGTTGGGGAGGGGGGTTCGTGGGCTCTGGCCATCGAAAATGGAGTCTGAGTCTTCTCAAGGGTCCCTCGTGTGCCCGATTGGGAGGCTACGGTCAGGCTGCCGTAAATAACAAATGTACCAGCGTAGCGCATGAAATAATCGTCAGCCAAGGGAGGCTATAGCTTTAGTCCATGATGGTTGATGAGGGTTAAAGGGGCTCAGGCGTCGAGATGGGTCTGATCTTTTCGATGGTCCTCGTGTGCCCGATTGGGAGGCTACGGTCGGCACAATACAAATGGCAAGAAATCCCAGTGACAGTAGCGTGAAATAGTCTTGGGTGGGCTAGAGCCTTTGGTCGGGTGGGGGTTGGGTGGGGGGTTCAGGGGCTCTGGGCATTGGAAATGGGTGCAGTCAAGGGTCTCGTGTGCCCGGTGGGAGGCTACGGTGAAGCTTCAGTAAAATAAAATAATGCCAGTCATGGCGTGAATAGTCGAAGAGGCCGATGGGCTATAGCATTTGGTCCCATGAGGGGTTAGGGCGGGGGGTTTCAGGGGCTCGGCCGCCGGAAATGAGTCTGATCTTCGAGGTCGTCGTGTGGCCGGTGGGAGCCCTCTGATCAGGAAGCTTTGGTAAAATGGCAAGTAATGTGTCTGTGGCGTGAAATAGTCATGGGGCCGGTGGGCTATATGCTAGTCATGAGGGTTGATGTGGGGTTCGGGGGCTCTGGGCGTCGGAAATGGTTACAGCCTTTTTAAGGGGACTCGTGTGCCCAGTGGGAGGCTACGGTCAGAGGCCTGCCCATAAAGGGCAAGAAATACCCAGCGATGCAGCCTTGAGAATAGTCATGCCGAGGTCGGGTGGGCTATGTGCCTTTGGTCCACCAGGGGTTGGAGGGAGGTTCGCTGGTCACAGAAATGGGTGGGAGTCTTTTCGAGGATACTCGTGTTCAGGTGGAGGCTACGTCAGAATCTGTAGTAAAATAAAAGTAATGCCAGCGTCGGGCCAGCGTGAAATAATCGCCGGTGGGCTATATAACTGGTCACCTCGCGGGGTTGGGGAGGGGTTTCAGGGGCTCTGTCAGCCGGTGGTAGAGTCTTCGAGGGTCTGGTGTGCCCGTGGGAGGCCTCTACGGTCGAGCCTGGTAAAATAACAATCTTAGCGTCAGCATAAAATAATCGCTTGAGGGCTGGTGGGCTATAGCCTTTGGTCCTTGAGGGGTTGATGAGGGGTTCGGTGGTTACGGGCGTCGAGGTGGGTAAGTCTTTTCGAGGGTTCCTCGTGTGCCCGATGGGTGGCAAGAAATGCCAGCTGATGTGTGCAGAGTAGTCGCGGGCAGTGGGCTATAGCTTCATTCCCGAGGTTCGGGAGGGGTTTGGGGACTCACAATCATGGGTCTGAGTCTTTTGAGTGGCCTTGCGTGCTCGGTGGGAACTCTGGTGAGGCACGCCCTAAAGGCAAGAAATGTCCCCAGTAGCAGAAATAGTCTCCGAGCCCGGTGGGCTATAGCCTTTAGTCCACGGGGGTTGATGAGGGGGGTTCGGGGGCTCTGGGCGGCCGAAATGGTTACAGCCTTTTCGAGGGTCCTCGCGTGCCCAGTGGGAGGCTACGGTCAGAAGCCTGCCCTAAAATGGCAAGAAATGCCAAGCGGCGCAACACGTCAAATAGTCGCCGAGGCCGGTGGGCTATAGCCTTTAGTCCGCGGGGGTTGGGCAGGTGGTTCGGGGGGTTCTGGGCATCGGAAATGGGTACAGTCTTTTCGAGGGTCGTCGTGTGCCCAATGGGAGGCTACGATCAGAAGCCTGCCCTAAAATGGCAAGAAATACCAAGCGGCGCAGCACGTGAAATAGTCGCCGAGGCCGGTTGGCTATAGCCCTTGGTCCCGTGAGGGTTGGGCGGGGGTTCGAGGGGATGCAGGCATCGGAAATGGTACAGATCTTTTGGGGGACTCGTGTGCCTAGTGGGAGGCTACGGTCAGAAGCACAGTAAAATGTGAAAGTAATGCCAGTGTATGGCCAGCGTGAAATAGTCGCGTGAGTGGGCTATAACATTTGGTCCGAGGGGGTTGGGCAGGGGGGTTGGGGGCCAGGCGTCGGAAATGGGTACAGACTTTTCGAGGTCTCGTGTACCCGATGGGAGGCTCTGATCGAGCACAAGTAAAATGTAAATAATGCAGTCATAGCCGCGTGTAATAATCATGGGGAGCGTTGGGCTATAGCCTTTGGTCCGTGGGGTTGATGAGGGGTTCGGGGCTCAGGCGTCGGAAATGGTTACAGCACTTTTCGGGGTCCTCGTTTGCTTGATGGAGGCTGATCAGGAAGCCACTAAATATGGCAAAATACCAGCCCGCACGTGAAATAGTCATGCCCGAGGCAGGTGGGCTATGTGCTGGTCAGCGGGGTTGGGCGGGGGTTTGGGGATCTGGGCATGGAAATGGTTTAGACCTTTTGAGGGTCCTCGTTTGCCCTGAGTGGGAGGAGCTACGGTCGGAAGCTTGCCACCTGAAATAACAAGAAATACCAGCAGCGTGAAATAGTCATGGGGGCAGGGTGGGCTATAATCTTTGTCGGTGAGGTTGGGCGGGGGTTCGGGGGCTCTGGTCGCCAGGAAATGGGTCAGTCTTTTCGAGGGTACTAGGTGTGCTTGAGGGGAGGCTACGGTCAGACGCCTGCCATAAAATGGCAACTAATGCCCAGCGTCGCAGCGCGTGAAATAGTCGCCGAGGCCAGTGGGCTATAGCATCTGGTCCGCGGGGGTTGGGCAGGGGGGTTCCGGGGGCTCTGGCCATGGAGTATGGGTCTGATCTTTTGAGGGGTCGTCGTGTGCCCAGTGGGAGGCTACGATCAGGCTTCTGGTAGTAAAATGGCAAGTAATGTTGCGTCGCGCGTAGTGAAATACTCATGAGGCGGTGGGCTATGCTTTGAGTCATGAGGGGTTAATGAGGGGGGTTCGGGGGCTCTGAGCGTCGGAAATGGTTACAGCCCTTTCGAGGGTCCTTGTTTGCTCAGTGGGAGGCTACGGTCAGAAGCCTGCCCTAAAATGGCAAGAAATACCAAGCGGCGCAGCACGTTAAATAATCATGAGGCAGTGGGCTATAATAGCCTTTGGTCCATGAGGGGTTGGGCGAGGGGTTCGGGGGCTCACAGTAATGAAATGGGTACAGTCTTTTCGAGGGTACTCGTGTGCCCAGTGGGAGGATATGGTCAGAAGCCTGCCTAAAAGAAATACCAAGCGGGCGCAGCACGTGAAATAGTCATGGGGCGGTGGGCTATAGCCTTTGGTCCATGAGGTTGGGCGGGGTTCGGGGATCTGGGCATGAGTGAAATGTACAGTCTTTTTAAGGGGACTCGTGTGCCCGGTGGGAGGCTCTGATCAAGCCTGCCATAAAATGCAAGTAATGCCAGCGTCGCGTAGCGTGAAATAATCATGAGGGCAGTGGGCTATAGCATTTGGTCCATGAGGGTTGGGCGGGGGTTTCAGGGGCTCTGTCGAAAATGGGTCAGTCTTTTGAGGCGTCATGTGCCCAGTGGGAGGCTCTGATCGAAGCCTCTGATAAAATGGCAAGTAATGCCAGCGTCGTAGCGTGAAATAATCATGAGGCAGGTGGGCTATTGCCTTTAGTCCATGAGGGTTGATGAGGGGGTTCGGGGCTCAGGCGTCGGAAATGGTTACAGCCTTTTCGAGGGTCCTCGTTTGCCCAGTGGGAGGCTACGGTCAGAAGCCTGCCCTAAAATGGCAAGAAATACCAAGCGGCGCAGCACGTGAAATAGTCGCCGAGGCCGGTGTGCTATAGCCTTTAGTCCGCGGGGGTTGGGCAGGGGGCTCGGGGTCTCTGGTAATTGGAAATGGGTACAGTCTTTTCGAGGGTACTCGTGTGTCCAGTGGGAGGCTACGGTCAGACGCCTGCCATAAAATAGCAAGTAATGTCCAGCGTCATGGTAGCGTGGAAATAGTCATGAGGCCGGTGGGCTATAGCCTTTAGTCATGAGGGGTTGATATGAGGGGTTGGGGGCTCACAGGCGTCGGAAATGGGTACAGTCTTTTGAGGGTCGTCATGTGCCCGATGGGAGGCTGGTCAGGAAGCCTGCCTAAAATAGCCAGAAATACCCAGTGGCAAGCGTGAAATAGTCACCAGGGCCGGTGGGCTATAGCCTGCTGGTCCCATGAGGGGTTGGGGAGGGTTCGGGGCTTTGGTCGTCGGAAATGGAGTGATCTTTTCGAGGTCTCGTGTGTCGATGGAAGGCTACGGTCAGGAGGCACTGCCATAAAATGGCAAATAATGCCAGGCGTCATAGCGTGAAATAATCATGGGGGCAGTGGGCTATAGCATTTGGTCCATGAGGGTTGGGCGGGGGTTTCAGGGCTCTGTCGAAAATGGGTGCAGTCTTTTCGAGGCGTCATGTGCAGTGGGAGGCTACGATCAGGCATACTGATAAAATGGCAAGTAATGCCCATCGTCATAGCCAACGTGAAATAGTCATGGGGCGGTGGGCTATTGCCTTTAGTCATGAGGGTTGATGAGGGGTTCGGGGGCTCAGGCGTCGGAAATGGTTACAGCCGAGGTCCTCGTTTGCCAGGTGGGAGGCTACGGTCGAAGCACTGCCTAAAATAAGAAATACCAAGCGGCGCAACCACGTGAAATAATCATGAGGCAGGTCGCTATAGTCCATGAGGGGTTGGGCGGGGGTTAGGGTCTCTGGTCATGGAAATGGGTCAGTCTTTTCGAGGGTACTCGTGTGTCGATGGGAGGCTACGGTGGGCACTGCCATAAAATGGCAAGTAATGTCCAGCGTCGCGTAGCGTGAAATAATCATGGGGCGGTGGGCTATAGCCTTTAGTCCATGAGGGGTTGATAGCAGGGGTTCGGGGCTCTGGGCGTGGAAATGGGTACAGATCTTTTCGAGGGTCGTCATGTGTGCCCGATGGGAGGCTCTGGTCAGGCACATACTAAAATGGAAATACCAGTGGCGCAGCGTGAAATAATCATGAGGCAGGTGGGCTATAGCCTTTGGTCCCAGCGGGGTTGGGGAGGGTTCGGGGCTCAGTGGGTCGGAAATGGGTGCAGTCTTTTCGAGGGTCTCGTGTGTCGATGGAAGGCTACGGTCGAGGCTGCCCTAAAATGGCAAGAAATGCCGCAGTGACACAATAGCGTGAAATATTCGCCAAAGGCTGGTGGGCTATAGCCTTATGTTCCATGAGGGGTTAGGGTGGGGGTTGGGGCTGGGCGTCGGAAATGAGTCTGATCTTTTGAGGGTCTGGTGTGATTGGGAGGCTACTGATCAGAAGCACTGCAGTAAAGTGGCAAGTAATGCCAGTCGCATGGCGTAAAATAATCATGGGGCAGTGGGCTATAACCTTTGGTCCTTGGGGTTGATGAGGGGGTTCGAGGTTACGGGCATGGAAATGGAGTCAGTATTTCGAGGGTTCCTCGTGTGCCATGGGTAGCAAGAAATGCCATGACATGCAGGAAATAGTCGTCGGGCGGTGGGCTGTAACCACATTCCGGGGTTCGGGAGGGGTTTGGGGACTCAGCCGCCAGAATGGGTCTAGTCTTTTGAGTGGCCTCGCGTGCTCGGTGGGAGCCCTCTGGGACTGAGGCACCTAAAGGCAAGAAATGTCACAGTAGCAGCGCGAAATGAATCTCAAGGCGGGTGGGCTATAACCTTTGGTCCGGGGTTGGGTAGGGGTTCGAGGGGCTCACAGGTGTGAAATGGAGTGAGTCTTTTGGAGGGTCCTCTTGTGCCCAGTGGGAGCCTACGGTCAAGCCTACCTTAAAATGGCAAAAGAAATGCCAGTAGCAGTAGCGTGAAATAAGTCGTCGAGGCGGTGGGCTATAGCCTTTAGTGCGAGGTTGGTGAGGGGTTCGGGGATCGAGGTGTCATCATGAATGGGTGCAGTCTTTTTGAGGGTCCTCGTGTGCCCGGTGGGAGGCTCTGGTCAAGTCTGCCCTAAAATGGTAGAAATACCAATGACGCAGTCGTGAAATAGTCATAGAGGCCGGTGGGCTAACTGTGCTGGTCCTTGAGGGGTTGGGTTGGGATCAGGCGCGCGTCGGAAATAGTACAGTCTTTTCAAGGGTTCTCGTGTGCCCGGTGGGAGGCTCTGGTCAGAGGGGCAGCTAAAATGGCAGAAATGCCCAGTGGCGCAGTGCAGAAATAGTGGCGGGGCGGTGGGCTATAAGCGTCTGTTCCACAGGGGTTGGGAGGGGTTTGGGAATCGGCCATCGGAAATGGGTCTCTGGTCTTTTCGAGGGTGCTCGTGTGAGTGGGAGGCTCTGATCAGAAGCTGCGTAAAATAAAATGGCAAATAATGCCAGCCAGCGTGAAATAGTTCTTAGAGGCGGTGGGGTATAACTGGTCCATGAGGGTTGGGGAGGGCGTTCGGGGCTCTGGGCGTCGGAAATGGGTCAGATCTTTTCGAGGGTCTCGTGTGATGGGAGGCTACGGTCAGGCTGGCCTAAAATGGCAAGAAATGCCAATGGCGCAGCGCGTGAAATAGTTCAGGGCGGTGGGCTATTGCCTTTGTCCATGAGGGATGGGTAGGGGCGTTCGGGGCTCTGGGCATGGAAATGGAGTCAGTCTTTTCAAGGGTCTCGTGTGATGGGAGGCTATGGTCAGAGCCTGCCCTAAAATGGCAAAAATGCCATGGCCAGCGTGAAATAATCGCCCGATGCGGTGGGCTATAGCCTTTGGTCCATGAGGGTTGTGGAGAGGGTTCGGGCTCAGGGGTGAAATGGGTACAATCTTTTGAGGGGTCCTCGTCGCCCAGGTGGGAGGCTCGGACCAGAGGCCTGCCCTAAAATAGTAGAAATGCCCAGTGGCAGCGCGTGAAATAATCAAGGCGGTGGGCTATACTGGTCCATGAGGGTTGGGGTGGGGGATAGGGGTCTCTGGGCGTCGGAAATGGGTACAGTCTTTTCAATTGTTCTCGTGTGCCTAAGGGGATGCTACGGTCAGAGCACACGCCAAAAAAGGCAAGAAATGCCAATGGCAGTGCGTGAAATAATTCTTAGGCAGTGGGCTATAACCTTTGGTCATGAGGGTTAGGGAGGCGTTGGGGCTCACGGGCGTCGGAAATGGAGTGCAGTCTTTTGAGGGTCCTCGTGTGCCAGTGGGAGGTGAGTCAAGCCTGCTGTAAAATGGCAATTAATGCCAAGCGTGCGCAGCGTGAAATAATCATGGGCCCGGTGGGCTTCCTTTAGTCCGCGGGGGTTGATGAGGGGGGTTCGTGGGTTCTGGGCTTCGGAAATGGGTACAGACTTTTCGAGGGTCCTCGTGTACCCAGTGGGAGGCTACGGTCAGAAGGCTGCCCTAAAATGGCAAGAAATGCCCAGTGGCGCAGCGAATGAAATAGTCACCGAGGCCGGTGGGCTATCGCCTTTTGTCCGCGAGGGTTGGGGTGGGGGATCGGGGGCTCTGGGCGTCGGAAATGGGTACAGTCTTTTCGAGTGTCCTTGTGTGCCCAGTGGAAGGCTACGGTCAGAGGGCTGCCCTAAAAGGGCAAGAAATACCCAGCGATGCAGCGTGCGAAATAGTCGTCGAGGCCGGTGGGCTTTAGGCTTTGGTCCGTGGGGGGTGGGGA
This sequence comes from Citropsis articulata, assembly GCA_030449925.1. Lineage (NCBI taxonomy): Eukaryota > Viridiplantae > Streptophyta > Magnoliopsida > Sapindales > Rutaceae > Citropsis > Citropsis articulata. Next base: position 493,945 of record JASUUH010000169.1, read on the forward strand.
GGGGCATTCTGGGCTCTGGGCGTCAGAAATGGGTACAGTCTTTTCGAGGGTCCTCGTGTGCCAGGTGGGGCCTTCTGTCGAAGGCGATCTTTTCGAGGTCTCGTGTGCCCGGTGGGAGGCTACGGTCAGGAGGCTACTAAAATGGCAAGAAATGCCCGTGACCACAGTAGCGTGAAATAGTAGCCGAGGCCGGTGGGCTATAGCCTTTGGTCGGCGGGAGTTGGGGAGGGGCGTTCGGGGGCTCTGGGCATAGGAAATGGGTACAGTCTTTTCGAGGGTCCTCGTGTTCCCAGTGGGAGGCCACGGTCAGAGGCCTGCCCTAAAATGGCAAGAAATGCCCAGCGGCGCAGCGCGTGAAATAGTCAGAGGCAGGTTGGCTATAGCCTATTCTCCGTGGGGGTTGGGGGGGTGTTTGGAGGCTCAGTGCGTGAATGGTGGGTACAGTCTTTTCGAGGGTCCTCGTGTGCCCAGTGGGAGGCTACAGTCAGAAGCCTGCCCTAAAATAGAAGACATGCCAAGCCGCATCAGCGTGAAATTGTCAGAGGCATGGGCTATAGCCTTTGGTCATGAGGTTGGGAGGAGGTTTCGGGGCTCACGGTGTCGAAAATAAGTCTGATCTTTTCGAGGTCCTCGTGTGCCCGGTGGGAGGCTACGGTCAAGCCTGCCTAAAATGCAAGACATGCCAGCGGCGCGTGAGGAAGTTATGGGGCTCTGGGCATCAGAAATGGGTCTGATCTTTCGAGGGTCCTCGTGTTCCCAGTGGGAGGCGACGGTCAGGCCTGCCCTAAAATAAAGAAATGCCCAGCGCAGCGCGTGAAATAGTCACGAGGCGGTGGGCTGTGCCTTTGGTCCGTGGGGGTTGGGGAGGCGGCGTTGAGGGGCTCACAGGCGTCGGAAATGGGTACAGATCTTTTGAGGGTTCTCGTGTGCCCGATTGGGAGGCTCTGGTCAGAGGCCTGCCCTAAAATGGCAAAATGCCAATGGCGCAGCGCGTGAAATAATCATGCCCGAGGCAGTGGGCTATAGCTTTGGTCCATGAGGGTTGGGGTCTGGCGTTCGGGCTCAGGACGTCGGAAATGGGTACAGTCTTTTTGAGGTTCCTCGTGTGCCCAGTGGGAGGCTACGGTCAGAGGCCTGCCCTAAAATGGAAAGAAATGCCCAGCGGCGCAGCGCGTGAAATAGTCGTAGAGGCCGGTGGGCTATAGCCTTTGGTCCGCGGGGGTTGGGGAGGGGGGTTCGGGGGCTCTGGGCATCGGAAATGGGTACAGTCTTTTCGAGGGTCCTCGTGTGCCCAGTGGGAGGCTACGGTCAGAGGCCTGCCCTAAAATGGCAAGAAATGCCAGGCGCGCGTGAATTAGTCACCAAGGGCCGGTGGGCTATAGCCTTTGGTCGGCGGGGTTGGGGAGGCGTTCGGGTGCTCAGGCGTCGGAAATGGGTACAATCTTTTCGAGGGTCTCGTGTGCCCAGTGGGAAGCTACTGATCAGAGGCCTGCCCTAAAATGGCAAGAAATGCCATGGCGCAGCGCGTGGAAATAAGTCAAGGCCGGTGGGCTATATGCCCCAGTCCTTGAGAGGTTGGGAGGGGTTTGGGGGACTATGGTCGTCGGAAATATGTACAGTCTTTTCGAGGGTCCTCGTGTGCCCAGTGGGAGGTTACGGTCAATAAAATAGTAACGAGGCCGGTGGGCTATAGCCTTTGGTCTGCGGGGATTGGGGAGGGGGGTTTGGGGGCTCTGGTTGTCGGAAATTGGTACAGTCTTTTCGAGGGTCCTCGTGTGCCCAGTGGGAGGCTACGGTCAGAAGCCTGCCTTAAAATGATAAGAAATACCCAGCAGCGCAGTGCGTGAATACTCGACGAGGCCGGTGGGCTATAGCCTTTGGTCCGCGGGGTTTGGGGAGGGGCGTTCGGGGGCTCTGGGCGTCCGAAATGGGTACAGTCTTCTGATGGTCTCGAGTTGCCCGATGGGAGGCTACGGTCAGAGCCTGCCCTAAAATGGCTAGAAATGCCAGCGCAGCCGCGTGAAATAATCGCCGAGGCGGTGGGCTATAGCCTTTGGTCGTGAGGTTGGGGAGAGGCGTTCGAGACTCTGGCGGTCGGAAATGGGTCTGATCTTTGAGGGTCCTCGTGTGCCCAGTGGGAGGCTACGGTCAGAGGCCTGCCATAAAATTGCAATAAAGGCCCACCGGCGCAGCGCTTGAATTAGTCACCGCGGCCGGTGGGCTATAGCCTTTGGTCGTGAGGCGTTGGGAGGGCGTTCAGGGCTCTGGGCATCGGAAATGGGTACAGTCTTCGAGGGTCCTAGTGCCCAGTGGGAGGCTACGGTCAAGCCTGCCCTAAAATGGCAAGAAATGTCCAAGCGGTGTAGCGCGTGAAATAAGTCATGAGGCAGTGGGCTATAGCCTTTGGTCCATGAGGTTGGGGAGGCGGCGCTCGGGGCTGTGGGCGTCGGAAATGGGTACAGTCTTTTGAGGGTCTCGTGTGCCCAGTGGGAGGCTACGGTCAGAGCCTGCCCACAAATGGCATGAAATGCCAAGCAGCGTGAATTAGTCACCGAGGCCGGTGGGATAGAGCCTTTGGTCGGCGGGCGTTGGGGAGGGGCGTTCCGGGGCTCTGGGCATGGGAAATGGGTACAGTCTTTTCGAGGGTCCTCGTGTACCCAGTGGGAAGCTACGTCAGAGGCCTGCCCTAAAATTACAAAAAGCATGGCGTCATGGCGTGAAATAGTCACCGAGGCCGGTGGGCTATAGCCTTTGGTCCGCGGGGGTTGGGGAGGGGGGTTCGGGGGCTCTGGGCGTCGGAAATGGGTACAATCTTTTCAAGGGTCCTCGTGTGCCCAGTGGGAGGCTACGGTCAGAGGCCTGCCTTAAAATGCCAAGAAATACCCGGCAGCGCGTGGAAATAATCACAAGGGCGGTGGGCTATAGCCTTTGGTCCCATGAGGTTGGGGAGGGTGTTTGAGGGGCTCTGGGCGTCGGAAATATGTACAGTCTTTTGAGGTCCTCGTGTGCCCAGTAGGAGGATTACAGTCAGAGCCTGCCTAAAATGGCAAAAATGCCAGTGGCGCATCGCGTGAATTAGTCACCGAGGCGGTGGGCTATAGCCTTTAGTCGTGAGGCGTTGGGGAGGCGTTCGAGGCTCACAGGCATCGGAAATGGGTACAGTCTTTTCGAGGTCCTCGTGTGCCCAGTGGGAAGCTACGGTCAGAAGCCTGCCCTAAAATGGCGCCCAGTGTCATGGCGCGTGAAATAGTCACCAGGGCGGTGGGCTATAGCCTGGTCCATGGGGTTGGGGTGGGGCGTTCGGGGGCCCTAGGCGTCGGAAATGGGTATAATCTTTTCGAGGGTCCTCGTGTGCCCAGTGGGAAGCTACGGTCAGGCCTGCGCTAAAATGCATGGCGTCGTGGCAGCGTGAAATAGTCACAGGGCGGTGGGCTATAACTGGTCCGGGGGGGTTGGGGGGGGGGGTTGGGGGGCCTCTGGGCGTCGGAAATGGGTACAGTCTTTTCGAGGGTCCTCGTGTGCCCAGTGGGAGGCTACGGTCAGAGGCCTGCCCTAAAATGGCAAAAGCATGTGGCCAGCAGCGTGAAATAGTCACCGAGGCGGTGGGCTATAGCCTTTGGTCCGTGGGGTTGGGAGGTGTTTGGAGGCTCAGTCGTGGAAATGGGTACAGTCTTTTCGAGGGTCCTAGTCGCCCAGTGGGAGGCTACGGTCAGAGCTTGCCTAAAATGGCAAGAAATGTCAGGCGCATGGCGTGAAATAGTCACCGAGGCCGGTGGGCTATAGCCTTTGGTCCGCGGGGGTTGGGGAGGGGCGTTCGGGGGCTCTGGGCGTCGGAAATGGGTACAGTCTTTTTGAGGGTCCTAGTGTGCCCAGTGGGAGGCTACGGTCAGAGGCCTGCCCTAAAATGGCAAGAAATGACAGCGGCGCAGCGCGTGAATTAGTCACCGAGGCCGGTGTGCTATAGCCTTTGGTCCGCGGGGGTTGGGGAGGGGCGTTCGGGGGCTCTGGGCGTCGGCAATGGGTACAATCTTTTCGAGGGTCCTCGTGTGCCCAGTGGAAGCTACGGTCAGAGGCCTGCCCTAAAATGGCATGGCGTAGCGTGAAATAGTCCCCGAGGCCGGTGGGCTATAGCCTTTGGTCCGCGGGGGTTGGGGAGGGGCGTTCGGGGGCTCTGGGCGTCGGAAATGGGTACAATCTTTTCGAGGGTCCTCGTGTGCCCAGTGGGAAGCTACGGTCAGAGGTCTGCCCTAAAATGGCAAAAAACGCCCAGCGGCGCAGCGCGTGAAATGGTCACCGAGGCCGATGGGCTACAGCCTTTGGTCCATGGGGGTTGGGGAGGGTGTTTCGGAGGCTCTGGTCGTCGGAAATGGGTACAGTCTTTTCGAGGGTCCTAGTCGCCCAGGTGGGAGGCTACGGTCAGAACCCTGCCCTAAAATGGCAAGAAATGTCCAGCGCCAGTGGGTGAAATAGTCATGAGGCGGTGGGCTATAGCCTTTGGTCCTTGAGGTTGGGGAGGCGGCGTTCGAGCTCTGGGCGTCGGGAAATGGGTCTGATCTTTTGAGGCTCCTCTTGTGCCCAGTGGGAGGCTACAGTCAGAGGCCTGCCCTAAAATAGCAAGAAATGCCTGGCGCAGCGTCAAATAGTCACCGAGGCCGGTGGGATATAGCCTTTGGTCGGCGGGCGTTGCGGAGTCTCGTTCCGGGGCTCTGGGAATCGGAAATGGGTACAGTATTTTCGAGGGTCCTCGAGTGCACAGAGGGAAGCTACGGTCAGGGGCCTGCGCTAAAATGGCAAAACATGGCGTCATAGCGTGAAATAGTCACCAAGGCCGGTGGGCTATGTGCCTTTGGTCATGGGGTTGGGTGGGGCGTTCGGGGGCTCTGGGCGTCGGAAATGGGTACAATCTTTTCGAGGGTCCTCGTGTGCCCAGTGGGAAGCTACTGTCAGAGGCCTGCCATAAAATGTGGCATGGCGTCATGGCGCGTGAAATAGTCACCGGGCGGTGGGCTATAGCCTTTGGTCCCTTGAGGGGTTGGGGAGGGCGTTCGGGGGCTCAGGCGTCGGAAATGGGTACAATCTTTTGAGGTCCTCGTGTGCCCAGTGGGAAGCTACGGTCGAGGCCTGCCTAAAATAGCATGTGGCCAGCCGCGTGAAATAGTCACAGGGCGGTGGGCTATAGTGCTAGTCCGTGGGTGTTGGGGAGGGTGTTTCGGAGGCTCTGTTCATAGGAAATGTGTACAGTCTATTCGAGGTCTAGTGCCCGTGGGAGGCTACGGTCAGAGCTTGCCTAAAATGGCAAGAAATGTCCAGCGCGTGAAATAATCCGAGGCGGTGGGCTATGTGCTGGTCCATGAGGGGTTGGGGAGGGTGTTTCGGGGGCTCTGGTCGTCGGAAATATTTACAGTCTTTTCGAGGGTCCTCGTGTGCCCAGTGGGAAGCTACGGTCAGAGGCGGGCGTTGGGGAGGGGCGTTCCGGGGCTCTGGGCATCGGAAATGGGTACAGTCTTTTCGAGGGTCCTCGTGTGCCCAGTGGGAAGCTACGGTCAGAGGCCTGCGCTAAAATGGCATGTCATAGCGTGCGTGAAATGAGTCACCAAGGGCAGTGGGCTATAGCCTTAACTGGTCGGTGAGGCGTTGGGAGGGGCGTTCGAGGGCTCTGGGCATCGGAAATGGGTACGAGTCTTTCGAGGTCCTCGTGTGCCCAGTGGGAAGCTACGGTCAGAGCCTGCCTAAAATGGCATGGCGGTCATGGCGCGTGAAATAGTCACGAGGCGGTGGGCTATAGTGCTGGTCCCAGGGGTTGGGAGGGGCTTTCGGGGGCTCTGGGCGTCGGAAATGGGTACAATCTTGTCGAGGGTCCTCGTGTGCCCAGTGGGAAGCTACGGTCAGAGGCCTGCCCTAAAATGGCAAAAAACGCCCAGCGTCGCAGCGCGTGAAATAGTCACCGAGGCCGGTGGGCTATAACCTTTGGTCCGCGGGGGTTGGGGAGGGGCGTTCGGGGGCTCTGGGCGTCGGAAATGGGTACAATCTTTTCGAGGGTCCTCGTGTGCCCAGTGGGAAGCTACGGTCAGAGGCCTGCGCTAAAATGGCAGCCCAGTGGCAGCGCGTGAAATAGTCACCGAGGCGGTGGGCTATGTGCTAGTCCGTGGGGTTGGGAGGGTGTTTGGAGGCTCTGGTGCGTCGGAAATGGGTCTGATCTTTTCGAGGGTCTAGTGCGCCCAGTGGGAGGCTACTGGTCAGAAGCTTGCCTAAAATGGCAAGAAATGTCCAGACATAGCGCGTGAAATAGTCTCTGAGGCCGGTGGGCTATAGCCTTTGGTCCGCGGGGGTTGGGGAGGGGCGTTCGGGGGCTCTGGGCGTCGGAAATGGGTACAGTCTTTTTGAGGGTCCTCGTGTGCCCAGTGGGAGGCTACGGTCAGAGGCCTGCCCTAAAATGGCAAAAAATGCCCAGCGGCGCAGCGCGTGAAATAGTCACCGAGGCCGGTGGGCTATAGCCTTTGGTCGGCGGGGGTTGGGGAGGGGCGTTCCGGGGCTCTGGGCATCGGAAATGGGTACAGTCTTTTCGAGGGTCCTCGTGTGCCCAGTGGGAGGCTACGGTCAGAGGCCTGCCCTAAAATAAAGCATGACGTCATGGCGCGTGAAATAATCACCGAGGCCGGTGGGCTATGTGCCCCAGTCATGAGGGGTTGGGAGGGCGTTAGCGGGGGCTCACAGGCGTCGGAAATGGGTACAATCTTTTCGAGGGTCCTCGTGTGCCCAGTGGGAAGCTACGGTCAGAGGCCTGCCCTAAAATGGCAAAAAACGCCCAGCGGCGCAGCGCGTGAAATGGTCACCGAGGCCGATGGGCTACAGCCTTTGGTCCGTGGGGGTTGGGGAGGGTGTTTCGGAGGCTCTGGTCGTCGGAAATGGGTACAGTCTTTTCGAGGGTCCTAGTGCGCCCAGTGGGAGGCTACGGTCAGAAGCCTGCCCTAAAATGGCAAGAAATGTCCAGCGGCGCAGCGCGTGAAATAATCATGAGGCGGTGGGCTATGTGCCTTTGGTCCTTGAGGGTTGGGGAGGCGGCGTTCGGGGCTCAGGCGTCGGAAATGGGTACTGATCTTTTGAGGGTCCTCTTGTGCCCGGTGGGAGGCTCTGTCAGAGGCCTGCCCTAAAATGGCAAAAATGCCAGTGGCGCAGCGTGAATTAGTCACCAGGGCGGTGGGCTATAGCCTTTGGTCGGCCGGGCGTTGGGAGGGCGTTCAGGGCTCTGGGCATCGGAAATGGGTACAGTCTTTTGAGGGGTCCTCGTGTGCAGATGGGAAGCTACGGTCAGAGCCTGCGCTAAAATGGCATGGCGTCATGGCGTGAAATAGTCACCGAGGCCGGTGGGCTATAGCCTTTGGTCCACAGGGGTTGCGGAGGCGCGTCGGAAATGGGTACAATCTTTTCGAGGGTCCTCGTGTGCCCAGTGGGACGCTACGGTCAGAGGCCAGGCCTAAAATGGCAAGCATGGCAGCGCGTGAAATGGTCACCGAGGCCGTTCGGCTATAGCCTTTGGTCCGTGGGGGTTGGGGAGGGTGTTTCGGAGGCTCTGGTCGTCGGAAATGGGTACAGTCTTTTCGAAGGTCCTAGTACGCCCAGTGGGAGGCTACGGTCATAAGCCTGCCCTAAAATGGCAAGAAATGTCCAGCGGCGCAGCGCGTGAAATAGTCGCCGATGCCGGTGGGCTATAGCCTTTGGTCCGCGGGGGTTGGGGAGCGGCGTTCGGGGGCTCTGGGCGTCGGAAATGGGTACAGTCCTTTTGAGGGTCCTCGTGAGCCCAGTGGGAGGCTACGGTCATAGGCCTGCCCTAAAATGGCAAGAAATGCCCAGCGGCGCAGCGCGTGAATTAGTCACCGAGGCCGGTGGGCTATAGCCTTTGGTCGGCGGGCGTTGGGGAGGCGCGTTACGGGGCTCTGGGCATCGGAAATGGGTACAGTCTTTTCGAGGGTCCTCATGTGCCCAGTGGGAAGCTACGGTCAGAGGCCTCCCCTAAAATGGCGCATGGCGTCAAGCGTGGAATAGTCACCAAGGGCGGTGGGCTATATGTGCTGGTCATGGCGGTTGGGAGGGCGTTCGGGGGTTCTGGGCGTCGGTAATGGGTACTATCTTTTCGAGGGTCATCGTGTGCCCAGTGGGAAGCTACGGTCAGAGCCTGCGCTAAAATATGGCATGGCGTGTAGCGTGAAATAGTCACCGAGGCCGGTGGGCTATACCTGGGGTCCGCGGGGGTTCGGAAGGGGGGTCGGGGGCTCTGGGTGTCGGAAATGGGTCCAATCTTTTCGAGGGGTCTCGTGTGCCCAGTGGGAGGCTACGGTCAGAGGCCTGCCCTGAAATGGCAAGAACTGCCCTGCGGCGTGGCGCGCGAAATAGTCAACGAGGTCAGTGGGCTATAGCCTTTGGTCCGCGGGGGTTGGGGAGGGCGGTTCGGGGGCTCTAGTTTTCGGAAATGGGTACAGGCTTTTCGAGGGTCCTAGTGTGCCCAGTGGGAGGCTATGGTCAGAGGCCTGCCATAAAATGGCAGCATGCGTCATGGTGGCGTGAAATAGTCACCAGGGCCGGTGGGCTATAACTGGTCATGAGGGGTTGGGAGGGCGTTAGGGGGCTCTGGGCGTCAGAAATGGGTACAATCATTTCGAGGTCTCGTGTGCCCAGTGGGAGGCTACGGTCAGAGGCCTGCCTAAAATGGCAAGAAATGCCAATGGCGCAGCGTGAATTAGTCACCACGAGGGCGGTGGGCTATAGCTTTGGTCGTGAGGCGTTGGGGAGGGGCGTTCGGGGCTCTGGGCATCGGAAATGGGTCTGAGTCTTTTCGAGGTCTCGTGTGCCCAGTGGTAGATTACGGTCAGAGGCCTGCCCTAAAATGGCGCCAGTAGAACAGCTTAAAATAGTCTGAGGCGGTGGGCTATAGCCTTTGGTCTGCGGGGGTTGGGGAGGGGTTCGGGGCTATGGTGGTCGAGATGGAGTGCAGTCTTTTTGAGGTCCTAGTGTGCCCGGTGGGAGGCTACGGTCAGAGGCCTGCCCTAAAATGGCAAGAAATAACCAGTGTGGGCAGCGTGAATTAAGTCACCAGGGCGGTGGGCTATAACAGTGGTCGTGAGGCGTTGGGGAGGGGCGTTCAGGGGCTACAGGCATCGGAAATGGGTCAGATCTTTCGAGGTCTCGTGCGCCCGGTGGGAAGCTACGTCAGAGGCCTGCCCTAAAATGGCAAGCGTCATGGCGCGTGAAATAGTCACACTGGGCGGTGGGCTGTGCTGGTCCGCTCGGGTTGGGGACGTGCGTTCGGGGGCTTTGGGCGTCGGAAATGGGTACAGTCTTTTGAGGGTCTCGTGTGCCCGATGGGAGGCTACGGTCGAGAGGCCTGCCTAAAATGGCAAAAAATGCCAGGCGCAGCGCGTGAATTAAGTCACAGGGCGGTGGGCTATAACTGGTCGGGGGGCGTTGGGGAGGGGCGTTCCGGGGCTCTGGGCATCGGAAATGGGTACAGTCTTTTCGAGGGTCCTCGTGTACCCAGTGGGAAGCTACGTCAGAGGCCTGCCCTAAAATGGCAAAAAACGCCCAGCGTCGCAGCGCGTGAAATAGTCACAGATGCAGGTGGGCTATAGCCTTTGGACATCGGGAGTTGGGGAGGGGCGTTCGGGGCTATGGGTCGGAAATGGGTACAATCTTTTTGAGGGGTCCTCGTGTGCCAGTGGGAAGCTTCTGGTCGAGCCTGCCCTAAAATGGCAAAAAAGCATGTGTGTGGCAGTCACGTGAAATGGTCACCGAGGCCGGTGGGCTATAGCCTTTGGTCCGTGGGGGTTGGGGAGGGTGTTTCGGAGGCTCAGGTCGTCGGAAATGGGTACAGTCTTTTCGAGGGTCCTAGTGCGCCCAGTGGGATGCTACGGTCAGAAGCCTGCCCTAAAACTGCAAGAAATGTCCAGCGGCGCAGCGCGTGAAATAGTCGCTGAGGCCGGTGGGCTATAGCCTTTGTTCCGCGGGGGTTGGGGAGCGGCGTTCGGGGGTTTTGGGCGTCGGAAATGGGTACAGTCTTTTTGAGGGTCCTCGTGTGCCCAGTGGGAGGATTCTGATGGTCGAGCCTGCCCTAAAATGTGGCATGTCATGGCCAGCGTGAAATAGTCACGAGGGCCGGTGGGCTAGAAAGCCTTTGGTCAGCGGGGTTGGGAGGGGCGTTAAAGGGCTATGGTCGTCGGGAAATGGGTACAATCTTTTGAGGTCCTCGTGTGCCCAGTGGGAAGCTACGGTCAGAGGCCTGCCCTAAAATGGCAAAAGCATGTGGCGCGGTCGTGAAATAGTCACAAGGCGGTGGGCATGCTGGTCATGGGGGTTGGGGAGGGGCGTTCGGGGGCTCTGGGCGTCGGAAATGGGTACAATCTTTTCGAGGGTCCTCGTGTGCCCAGTGGGAAGCTACGGTCAGAGGCCTGCCCTAAAATGGCAAGAAATGCCCAGCGGCGCAGCGCGTAAAATAGTCACGAGGCCGGTGGGCTATAGCCTTTGGTCTGCGGGGGTTGGGGAGGGGGTTGGGGCTATAGTCGTGAGGAAATGGGTACAGTCTTTTGAGGGTCCTCGTGTGCCCAGTGGGAGGCTCTGGGTCAGAGGCCTGCCCTAAAATGGCAAGAAATGCCCAGCGGCGCAGCGCGTGAATAAGTCACTGAGGCCGGTGGGCTATAGCCTTTGGTCGGCGGGCGTTGGGGAGGGGCGTTCCGGGGCTCTGGGCATCGGAAATGGGGATAGTCTTTTTGAGGGTCCTCGTGTGCCCAGTGGGAAGCTTCGGTCAGAGGCCTGCCCTAAAAATGGCGGCCAGCGTCATGGCGCGTGACATAGTCACCGAGGCCGGTGGGCTATAGCCTTTGGTCCGCGGGGGTTGGGGAGGGGCGTTCAGGGGCTCTGGGCGTCGGAAATGGGTACAGTCTTTTCGAGGGTCCTCGTGTGCCCAGTAGGAGGCTACGGTCAGAGGCCTGCCCTAAAATGGCAAGAAATGCCATGGCGCAGCCAGTGAAATAGTCACCAAAGGGCGGTGGGCTATGTGCTTTGGTCCGTGGGGTTGGGGGTGTTGTTTGGGGGGCTCTGGTCGTCGTATATGGGTCCAGTCTTCGAGGTCCTAGTCGCCCGATGGGAGGCTACGGTCATACGCCTGCCCTAAAATGACAAAAATGTCCAGCGGCGCAGCGCGTGAAATAGTCGCCGAGGCCGGTGGGCTATAGCCTTTGGTCCTCGGGGGTTGGGGAGGGGCGTTCGGGGGCTTTGGGCGTCGGAAATGGGTACAGTCTTTTCGAGGGTCCTCGTGTGCCCAGTGGGAGGCTACGGTCAGAGGCCTGCCCTAAAATGGCAATAAATTGCCAGCGGCGCAGAGCGTGAATTAGTCACCAAGGCAGTGGGCTATAGCCTTGGTCGGAGCGTTGGGGAGGGGCGTTCAGGGGCTCACAGGCATCGGAAATGGGAGTCTTTTCGAGGTCTCGTGTGCCCAGTGGGAAGCTCGTCAGGCCTGCCCTAAAATGGCATGGCGTCATGGCGCGTGAAATAATCACCCAAGGGCGGTGGGCTATGTGCTGGTCCGAGGGTTGGGAGAGGCGTTAGGGGGCTCACAGGCGTCGGAAATGGGTACAATCGTTTCGAGGGTCTCGTGTGCCCGATTGGGAAGCTACGGTCAGGCCTGCCTAAAATGGCAGCCAGTGGCCGCGTGAAATAGTCACGAGGCGGTGGGCTATAAGCCTTTGGTCATGAGGGGTTGGGAGGGGTTTCAGGGGCTCAGTCGTCGGAAATATGTACAGTCTTCCGAGGTCCTCGTGTGCCCGATTGGGAGGATTCTGGTCAGGAGGCCTGCCTAAAATGGCAAGAAATACTGCCAGTGGCGCATAAAATAATGTGAGGCCGGTGGGATATCGCCTTTGGTCCGCGGGGGTTGGGGCGGGGTTTTCGGGGGCTCTGGTCGACGGAAATGGGTACAGTCTTCTGATGGTCTCGGTTGTCGATGGGAGGCTACGGTCAGAGCTGCCCTAAAATGGCATGAAATTCCAGTGACACGGTAGCGTGAATTAGTCAAGGGCACTGTGGGCTATAAGCCTTTGGTCATGAGGGATTGGGGAGGGTGTTTGAGGGGCTCTGGTCGTGAAATTGGTAAAATCTTTTTGAGGGGTCTCGTGTGCCCGGTGGGAAGCTCTGGTCAGGCACTGCCCTAAAATGGCAAGAAATGCCAGTGGCGCAGCCCGTGGGAAATAGTCACTTAGGGCAGGTGGGCTATAGCCTTTGGTCCCATGAGGGTTGGGAGGGTTTGGGGCTCTGAGTCGTCGGAAATGTGTACAGTCTTCGAGGTCCTCGTGTGCCCGGTGGGAGGCTACGGTCAGAAGCACATGCCCTAAAATGGCAAGAAATGCCAATGACGCAGCACGTGAAATAATCAGAGGCAGTGGGCTATAAGCTTTGGTCATGAGGTTGGGGAGGGGGTTTCAGGGGCTCTGGTCGTCGGAAATGGGTACAGTCTTTTCGAGGTCCACGTGTGCCCAGTGGGAGGCTTCTGTCAGGCTTTGCACTAAAATGGCAAGACATGCCAGCCAGTGCAGCGCGTGAAATAATCGCTGAGGCCGGTGGGCTATAATAACTGGTCCTTGAGGGGTTGAGGAGGCGTTCGGGGAGGGCTCTGGGCTCGGAAATGGGTACAGTTTTTCGAGGTCGCGTGTGTGCCCGGTGGGAGGATCTGGTCAAAAGCCTACCCTAAAATGATAAGAAATGACCAGCGGCGCATGGCGCGTGAAATACTCGCGAGGCCGGTGGACTATAGTGCTGGTCCACGGGGCTTTGGGAGGGGTTCGAGGGGCTGGGCATCGAGAAATGGGTACAGTCTTTTCAAGGTCTAGTGTGCCCAGATGGTAGGATCTGATCAAGCCTACCACAAAATGGCAAGAAATGCCAGTGGCGCGTGAAATAATCACCAAGGGCGGTGGGCTATACTGGTCCATGGGGTTGGGAGGAGGGATTGGGGCTCTGGTGGTGAAATATGTACAGTCTTTGAGGGTCCTCGTGTGCCCATGGGAGGCTACTGTCGAAGCACACCTAAAATAGCAAGAAGCGCCCAGTGTGACACGTGCGTGAAATAGTCGCCGAGGCCGGTGGGCTATAGCCTTTGGTCCGCGGGGGTTGAGGAGGGGCGTTCGGGGGCTCTGGGCGTCGGAAATGGGTACAGTCTTTTCGAGGGTCCTCGTGTGCCCAGTGGGAGGCTACGGTCAGAAGCCTGCCCTAAAATGGCAAGAAATGCCCAGCGGCGCGTGAAATAATCATGAGACCGGTGGGCTATAGCCTTTAGTCCTTGAGGGGTTAGGGAGGCGTTCGGGGGCTCACAGGCGTCGGGAAATGGGTACAATCTTTTGAGGGTCCTCGTGTGCCCAGTGGGAGGCTAAGGTCAAGCACCTGCCCTAAAATGGCAGAAATGCCAGTCAGCGTGAAATTGTCATGGGGCGGTGGGCTATAATACTGGTCATGAGGGTTCGATGAGGGAAGTTGGGGCTCACAGGCATCGGAAATGGGTACAGTCTTTTCGAGGGTCCTCGTGTGCCCAGTGGGAGGCTACGGTGAGAGGCTTGCCCTAAAATGGCAAGAAATGGCCAGCGGCGCAGCACGTGAAATGGTCACCGAGACCGGTGGGCTATAGCTATTGGTCCGCGGGGGTTGGGTAGGGTCTTTCGGGGGCACTGGCCGTCGGAAATGGGTACAGCCTTTTCGAGGGTTATCGTGTGCCCAGTGGGAGGCTACGGTCAGAAGCCTGCCCTAAAATGGCAAGAAATACACTGCGGCGCGTGAAATAGTCAGGGGCAGGTGGGCTATGTGCCCAGTCCTTGAGGGGTTGGGAGGGGGTTTAAGGGCTGGTCGTCGGAGAAATATGTACAGTCTTTTCGAGGGTCCTCGTGTGCCTTGATGGGAGGTTCTTGATCAGAGGCACAAATGGCAAATGCAGCGCATAAAAAATAATGGAGGCGGTGGGATATAGCCTTTGGTCCAGGGGGTTGGGAGGGTTTGAGCTCTGGTCATCGAAATGGGTACAGTCTTCTGATGGTCCTCAGTTGTCGATGGGAGGCTACAGTCGGGCCTGCCTAAAATGGCAAGAAATTCCCAGTGACGCATGGCGTGAATTAGTCACCAAGGGCCGGTGGGCTATATGTGCTGGTCCCTTGAGGGATTGGGGAGGGTGTTTGGGGCTCTGGTCGTCGGAGTGGTAAAAGTCTTTTGAGGGGTCCTCGTGTGCCCAGTGGGAGGCTCGGTCAAAAGCCTGCACTAAAATGGCAAGAAATGTCATGGCCGCAACACGTGAAATAGTCGCGAGACCGGTGGGCTATAGCCTTTGGTCCATGAGGGGTTAGGGAGGGGCGTTCGGGGGGCTCTGTGGGAAATGGGTACAGTCTTTTGAGGGTCCTCGTGTGAGTGGGAGGCTAAGGTCAGAAGCCTGCCTAAAATGGCAAGAAATATCAAGCGGCCGCGTGAAATAATCATGAGGCGTGGCTATGCTAGTCGGTGGGGTTGGGGAGGCGTTGAGGGGATCAGGCGTCTGAAATGCTTGAGTCTTTTGAGGGTCCTCATGTGCCCAGTGGGAGCTACGGTCAGAGCCTGCCCTAAAATGGCAAGAAATGCCAGCGCAGCGCGTGAAATAGTCGAGGCCGGTGGGCTATACCTTTGGTCCTTGAGGGGTTGGGAGGGGTTTGAGGGCTGCAGTGCGTGGAAATGGGTACAGTCTTTTCGAGGTCTCGTGTGCCCAGGTGGGAGGCTATGGTCAGAGCCTGCACTAAAATGGCAAGACATGCCTAGCAGCGCATCGCGTGAATAGTCAGCGAGGCCGGTGGGCTATATTTTTGGTCCTTGAGGCTGGGAGGGAAGTTCAGGGCTCAGGCATCGAGAAATGGGTCTGAGTCTTTTCGAGGGCCCTCGTGTGTGCCAGTGGGAGTCTGGTCAGAGGCCTGCTCTGAAATTACAAGAAATACCCCGTCGGTATGGCGTGGAAATAATCGCCCGGGCGGTGGGCTATAGCCTTTGGTCGGCTGGGGTTGGGAGGGCGTTCGGGGCTCTGGGCGTGAAATGGGTACAGTCTTTTCGAGGGTCTCGTGTGCCCGGTGGGCTCTGATCAGAGGCCTGCCTTAAAATGGCAAGAAATGCCCAGGCGCAACGTGAAATAGTCAGAGGCGGTGGGCTATAGCCTTTGGTCATGAGGGATTGGGAGGGTGTTTGAGGCTCTGGGCATGGAAATGGAGTCACAGATCTTTTCGGGGTCCTCGTGTGCCCAGTGGGAAGCTCACGGTCAGAGGCCTGCCTAAAATGGCAAAAAGCATGCGTCCATAGCGCATGAAATAGTCACGAGGCGGTGGACTATAGCCCAGTCATGGGGGTTGGGGAGGCGTTCGGGGGCTCTTGGCGTCGGAAATGGGTACAATCTTTTGAGGTCCTCGTGTGCCAGTGGGAAGCTCTGAGGTCAGAGGCCTGCCTAAAATGGCAAGAGCATGTGGCGCGCGCGTGAAATGGTCACCAGGCGGTGGGCTATAGCCTGATCCGTGGGGGTTGGGAGGGTGTTTGGAGGCTCAGTCGTCGGAAATGGGTGCGAGTCTTTTGAGGGTCCTAGTCTTGAGGTGGGAGGCTACGGTCAGAAGCCTGCCCTAAAATGGCAAGAAATGTCCAGCGGCGCAGCGCGTGAAATAGTCGCCGAGGCCGGTGGGCTATAGCCTTTGGTCCGCGGGGGTTGGGGAGCGGCGTTCGGGGGCTCTTGGCGTCGGAAATGGGTACAGTCTTTTTGAGTCTCCTCGTGTGGCCAGTGGGAGGCTACGGTCAGAGGCCTGCCCTAAAATTGCAAGAAATGCCCAGCGGCGCAGCGCGTGAATTAGTCACCGAGGCCGGTGGGCTATAGCCTTTGGTCGGCGGGCGTTGGGGAGGGGCGTTCGGGGGCTCTGGGCGTCGGAAATGGGTACAGTCTTTTCGAGGGTCCTCGTGTGCCCAGTGGGAAGCTACAGTCAGAGGCCTGCCTTAAAATGGCAAGAAATGCCCAGCGGCGCAGCGCGTGAAATAGTCACCGAGGCCGGTGGGCTATAGCCTTTGGTCCGCGGGGATTGGGGAGGGTGTTTCGGGGGCTCTGGGCATCGGAAATGGGTACAGTCTTTTCGGGGGTCCTCGTGTGCCCAGTGGGAAGCTACGGTCAGAGGCCTGCCCTAAAATGGCAAAGCGCATGCGCATGGAAATAGTCACGAGGCAGTGGGCTATATGCTGGTCCGTGGGGGTTGGGAGGGTGTTTGGCGGAGCTCACAGTGAGTCGAGAAATGGTGCAGTCTTTTCGAGGGTCCTAGTGCGCCCAGTGGGAGGCTACGGTCGAGCACTGCCCTAAAATGGCAAGAAATGTCCAGCGAGCGCAGCGCGTGAAATAATCAGCAAGGCGGTGGGCTATAGCCTTTGGTCATGAGGGTTGGGGGAGGCGTTGAGGGGCTCTCAGGGGTGGAAATGGGTACAGTCTTTTGAGGGTCCTCGTGTGGCAGTGGGAGGCTACAGTCAGGAGGCACTGCCCTAAAATGGCAAGAAATGCTCAGCCCAGCGGTAGCGTGAATTAGTCACCAGGGCGGTGGGCTATACTGGTCCCGCGGGCGTTGGGGCCAGGCGTTCGGGGCTCTGGGCCTTTGGAAATAGGTCTGAGTCTTTCGAGGTCTCGTGTGCCCAGTGGGAAGCTACGATCGAGGCCTGCCCTAAAATGGCAAGCATGTCATAGCGTGAAATAGTCACCGAGGCCGGTGGGCTATAGCCTTTGGTCCCATGCGGGGTTGGGGAGGCGTTCGGGGTTACGGGCATGAGAAATGGGTACAATCTTTCGAGGTCCTCGTGTGCCCGATGGGAAGCTACGGTCAGGCCTGCGCTAAAATATGCGCATGTCGCGGCGCGTGAAATGATCACAAGGCGGTGGGCTATGTGCTTTGGTCATGAGGTTGGGGAGGGGCGTTAGGGGCTCTGGGCGTCGGGAAATGGGTACAATATTTTCGAGGGTCCTCGTGTGCCCGATGGGGCTTCAGTCGAGGCACTAAAAATGTGCAGCCATGTGGCGCAGCGCGTGAAATGATCACGAGGCGGTTGGGCTATACTGATCCGTGGGGGTTGGGAGGGTGTTTGGAGGCTCTGGTCGTCGGAAATGGGTACAGTCTTTTCGAGGTCCTAGTCGCCCGGTGGGAGGCTACTGATCGAAGCCTGCCTAAAATGAGAAATGTCCAGCGCACAGCGTGAAATAGTCGCCGAGGCGGTGGGCTATAGCCTTTGGTCCCATGGGGGTTGGGGGAGGCGGGCGTTCGGGGGCTTTGGTGGTGGGAAATGGGTACAGTCATTTGAGGGTCCTCGTGTGCCCGGTGGGAGGCTACAGTCGAGGCCTGCTAAAATGGCAAGAAATGCCAGTGACAGCGCGTGGAATTAGTTACCGAGGCAGTGGGCTATAGTGCTTTGGTCGTGGGCGTTGGGAGGGGCGTTCGAGGGCTCAGGCATGGAAATGGGTCTGATCTTTTGAGGGTCCTCGTGTACCCGGTGGGAGGCTCTGATCAGAGCCTACTAAAAATGGCAAGGAAATTCCAGCCAGTAGCGTGAATTAGTCACCGAGGCAGTGGGCTATACTTTGGTCGGCGGGCGTTGGGAGGGAGCCGTTCAGGGTATGCAGGCATCGGAAATGGGTACAGTCTTTTCGAGGGTCCTCGTGTGATGGGAAGCTCGATGTGAGCCTGCCCTAAAATGCAGCCCCATCGCGAGGCGTGAAATAATAGTCACCGAGGCAGTGGGCTGTACTTTGGTCCTTGAGGGTTGGGGAGGGGCGTTAAGGGCTCACGGGCGTCGGAAATGGGTACAATCTTTCGAGGGTCCCTCGTGTGCAGATGGGAAGCTACGGTCAATGACCTGCCTAAAATATGCAAAAAGCATGGCGCCAGCGCGTGAAATAGTCACCAAGGGGCCGGTGGGCTATGCTGGTCGTGGGGGTTGGGAGGGTGTTTGGAGGCTCTGGTGGTGAGGAAATGGGTACAGTCTTTTCGAGGTCCTAAATGCAGCCCGGTGGGAGGCTCTTGTCGAAGCCTGCCCTAAAATGGCAAGAAAATGTCCATGGCCAGCGCGTGAAATAGTCATGGGGCCGGTGGGCTAAAACCTTTGGTCCATGAGGGTTGGGGAGGCGTTAAGGGGGCTTTGGGCGTCGGAAATGGGTACAGTCTTTTGAGGGGTCTCGTGTGCCCGGGTGGGAGGCTACGGTCAGGCCTACTAAAATAACCAGCCAGCAGTAGCGTGAAAAATAGTCACAGGCGGTGGGCCCATAGCCTTTGGTCCAGCGGGGTTGGAGGCGTTAGGGGCTCTGGGCGTCGGAAATGGGTACAATCTTTTCGAGGGTCCTCGTGTGCCCAGTGGGAAGCTCTGGTCAGAAGGCCTGCCTAAAATGGCAAGAAATGCCAGTGGCCGCGTGAATTAGTCAAGGCGGTGGGCTATAGCCTTGGTCGGCGGGGGTTGGGAGGGGCGTTGGGGCTCTGGCGTGAAATGGGTACAATCTTTTCGAGGGTCCTCGTGTGCAGTGGGAAGCTCTGTCGTGACCTGCCTAAAATGGCAAAAGCCCTTAGCTTGGCCGTGGAAATGGTCACTGGGCGGTGGGCTATAGCCTTTGGTCCGTGGGGTTGGGAGGGTGTTTGGAGGCTCGAGTCGTCGGAAATGGGTACAGTCTTTTCGAGGTCTAAATGCGCCCAGTGGGAGGCTCTTGTCGAAACCTTGCCTAAAATGTAGCAGAGATCTTGCAGTAGCGTCAAATGGTGGCCGGGCGGTGGGCTATAGCCTTTGGTCAAGTGGGGGTTGGGCGGTGTTTGGAGGCTACAGTGCGTGGAAATGGTTCACGATCTTTTCGAGGTCCTGATGCGCCCGGTGGGAGGCTACGGTCAGAAGCACATACTAAAATGGCAAGAAATGTCCAATGGTGGCCCAGCGTGAAATAATCGCCGAGTGGGCGGTGGGCTATAGCCTTTGGTCCACGAGGGTTGGGAGAAGCGGCGTTAGAGGGCTTTGGGCGTCGGAAATGGGTACAGTCATTTCGGCGGTCTCGTGTGCCAGTGGGAGGCTACTCTGGTCAGGCACTGCCTGGAAATATGGCAAAAGCCATGGCGCGGTAGCGTGAAATAGTCACGAGGCGGTGGGCTATGTGCTGGTCCGTGGGGGTTGGGAGGGTGTTTGGAGCTGCAGTCGTCGGAAATGGGTACAGTCTTTTGAGGGTCACAAATGCATGAGTGGGAGGCTCTTGTCGAGAATCACTGCCCTAAAATGGCAAGAAATGTCCAGCAGCGCCAGTAGCGTGAAATAATCTTGAGGCGGTGGGCCTAGCCTTTAGTCATGAGGGGTTGGGGAGGGCGTTCGGGGGCTTTAGGCGTCGGAAATGGTACAGTCTTTTGAGGGTCCTCGTGTGCCCGGTGGGAGGCTACGGTCGAGGCACCGCCTGGTAACAAAAAGCATGGCCTTGTCATAGCGCGTGAAATAGTCACCAGGGCGGTGGGCCATGTAGCCTTTGGTCCAGGGGGTTCTGGAGGGCGTTGGGGAGACTCACAGGCGTGGAAATGGGTACAATCTTTTCGAGGGTCCTCTGTGCCCGATGGGAAGCTACGATCAGGAGGCCTGCCTAAAATGGCAAAAAGAAATGCCCAGTGGCCTTGGTGCGTGAATTAGTCACGAGGCGGTGGGCTATGCTGGTGGCAGGGGTTGGGAGGGGCGTTGAGGGGCTCTGGGCGTCGGAAATGGGTACAATCTTTTCGAGGGTCTCGTGTACTTGATTGGGGCTTCTGATCGTGAGGCCTGCCCTAAAATATGGCGCCAGTGATGCGATGCGTGAAATAGTCACCTGGGCATTGGGCTATGCCTTTGGTCGGGGGGGGTTGGGGAGGGTGTTTGGGGGGCTGGTGGGTCGGAAATGGGTCACAGTCTTTTGAGGGTCCTAAATGCCCGGATGGGAGGCTCTGTCGAGCACAGCCAAATGGCAAAAAAGCAGCAGATCTTGTAGCGTCAAATGGTCACCGAGGCAGTGGGCTATGTGCTTTGGTCCGTGGGGGTTGGCGAGGTGTTGGGAGGCTAGGTCGTCGGGAAATAGTTGAGTCTTTGAGGTCCTAGTGTGCCCGGTGGGACTCTGATCAGAGGCACTGCTAAAATGGCAAGAAATGTCCGGCATGCGTGAAATAGTCAGCAAGGCGGTGGGCTATAGCCTTTAGTCCATGAGGGGTTGGGGCGGCGTTCGGGGCTTTGGGCGTCGGAAATGGGTACTGATCATTCAGCGGTCCTCGTGTGCTGAGTGGGAGGCTACAGTCAGAGCCTGCCCTAAAATGGCAAGAAATGCCAATGGCCAGGCGCATGGCGTGAAATAGTCAAGGGCAGGTGGGCTATGGCCTTGGGTCCCGGGGGTTTGGGTGGGGGGTTCTGGGTCTCTGGGCGTAGGAAATGGGTACAATCTTTTCGAGGGTCCTCGTGTGCCCAGTGGGAAGCTACGGTCAGAGGCCTGCCCTAAAATGGCAGCCCTGGCATGGCGTGAAATAGTCAAGGGCGGTGGGCCTGTGGGTCCCTTGAGGGTTGCGGAGGGGCGTTCGGGGAGCTCTGGGCGTCGGAAATGGTACAATCTTCGAGGTCTCGTGTGCCCAGTGGGAAGCTACAGTCAGAGGCACACAAAATAACGAAAATGCCAATGGCGCACGTGAGTGATCGAGGCGGTGGGCTATAGCCTTTAGTCGGCGAGGTTGGGGAGGCGTTCGGGGGCTCAGGCGTGAAATGGGTACAATCTTTTGAGGTCTCGTGTACGATGGGGCTACAGTCAGAGCCTGCCTAAAATGGCAGCAGCGTCGCGGTGGCGTGAAATAGTCACAAGGCGGTGGGCTATAACTGATCCATGAGGTTGGGGAGGGCGTTCGGGGCTGGGCGTCGAAATGGGTACAATCTTTCGAGGATCCTCGTGTGCAGATGGGGAAGCTACGGTGGAAGGCCTGCCTAAATATGTGCATGTGAGCAGCCGCGTCAAATGGTGGCCAAGGGCGGTGGGCTATAGCCTTTGGTCCGTGGGGTTGGGAGGGTGTTTGGAGGCTCTGGTGCGTGGAAATGGTTCTGATCTTTTCGAGGGTCCTAGTGCGCCCGGTGGGAAGCTCTGTCAGCACACTTACAAAAATGGCAAGAAATGTCCAGCCAGGCGTGTGGAAATAATCATGAGGCCGGTGGGCTATAGCCTTTGGTCATGAGGGTTGGGGAGGCGGGCGTTCGGGGCCTGGGCGTGGAAATGGGTACAGTCATTTCGAGGTCCTCGTGTGCCAGTGGGAGCTTCTGACGGTCAGAGGCCTGCCCTAAAATGGCAAAAATGCCAGCGGGCGCAGCAGTAGCGTGAATTAGTCACCAAGGCAGGTGGGCTATAGCCTTTGATCGTGAGGCGTTGGGAGGGGCGTTCGGCTACAGGCTGGGCATCGAAATGGAGTACAGTCTTTTGGAGGGTCCTCGTGTGCAGATGGGAAGGCTTCGTCAGAGGCCTGCCCTAAAATGTGGCAAGACAGTCGCGGTAGCGTGAAATAATCATCGAGGCGGTGGGCTATAGCCTTTAGTCCAGGGTTGGGGATTGGCGTTCAGGGGCTCTGGGCGTCGGAAATGTCTACAATCATTTCGAGGGTCATCGTTAGCCCAATGGGAAGCTACGGTCAGAGGCCTGCCCTAAAATATGCAAAAAGCATGCCAGTAGTAGTGAAATAGTCACAGGCCGGTGGGCTATGTGCTGGTCATGAGGGGTTGGGGAGGGGCGTTGAGAGCTCTCGGCGTCGAAATGGGTACAATCTTTTCGAGGTCCTCGTGTGCCCGATGGGAAACTACTGGTCAGAGGCCTGCCCTAAAATATGGCAATGTGGCAGCGCGTGTGAAATAGTCACGAGGCCGGCGGGCTATGTACTGGTCCGTGGGGGTTGGGAGGAGGTTCAGGGCTCTGGGCATCGAAATGGGTACATCTTTTCGAGGTCCTCGTGTGCCCGGTGGGAGTCTCTGGTCAGAGGCCTGCCCTAAAATTGCAAGAAATACCAATGGCATGCGTGAAATACATGCCCGAGGCGGTGGGCTATGTGCTGGTCAGTGAGGGGGTTGGGAGGGGCGTTCGGGCTCTGGGTAGGAGGAAGTACAGTCTTTTCGAGGGTCCTCGTGTGCCCAGTGGGAAGCTCTGGTCAGAGGCCTGCCCTAAATGGCAAAAGAAATGCCAGCCAGGCGCAGCGCGTGAAATGATCACTGAGGCGGTGGGCTATAGCCTTTGAGTGCTGTGAGGGTTGGGAGGGTGTTTGGAGGCTGCAGGCGTCGGGAAATGGGTACAGCCTTTTCGAGGGTCCTCGTGTGCCCAGTGGGGAGGCTCAGTCATAATCATGCCCTAAAATGGCAAGAAATGTCAGCAGGCGCATGCGTGAAATAATCGCCGAGACCGGTGAGCTATAGCCTTTAGTCCATGAGGTTGGGGAGGGCGTTAGGGGCTCTGGGCGTCGGAAATGGGTACAGTCATTTCGAGGTCCTCGTGTGCCCGATGGGAAGCTCACGGTCAGAGCCTGCCATAAAATAGCAGAAATGCCCAGCGGCGCCATGGCCGTGAAATAATCACAGAGGCGGTGGGCTATAGCCTTTGAGTCAGCGGGGAGTTGGGAGGTGTTTGGAGGTTACGAGTGCGTCGGAAATGGGTACAGCCTTTTCGAGGTCCTCGTGTGATGGGAGGCTCTGGTCATAATCCTGCCCTAAAATGGCAAGAAATGTCCAGCGTATACGTGAAATAGTCCAGACGGTGGGCTATAGCCTTTGGCCTTGAGGGGTTGGGGAGGCGGCGTTCGGGGCTCTGGGCGTCGAAATGGGTACAGTCTTTGAGGGTCCTCGTGTGCCCAGGTGGGAGGCTCTGTCAGAGCCTGCTAAAATGGCAAGAAATGCCCAGCGGCGCAGCGCGTGAAATAGTCGCCGAGGCCGGTGGGCTATAGCCTTTGATCGTCGGGGGTTGGGGAGGGGAGTTCGGGGGCTCTGGGCGTCGGAAATGGGTACAGTCTTTTCGAGGGTCCTCGGGTGCCCAGTGGGAGGCTACGGTCATAATCCTGCCCTAAAATGGCAAGAAATGTCCAGCGGCGTAGCACGTGAAATAGTCGCCGAGACCGGTGGGCTATATGTGGGGAGGCGGCGTTCGGGGGCTTTGGGCGTCGGAAATGGGTACAGTCTTTTTGAGGGTCCTCAAGTGCCCAGTGGGAGGCTACGGTCAGAGGCCTGCCCTAAAATGGCAAATGCCCAGGCGCAGCGTGAAATAATCACAGGCGGTGGGCTATAGCCTTTGGTCCCATGAGGGTTGGGAGGGTGTTTGGGGGCTCTGGTCGTCGGGAAATATGTACAGTCTTTTAGGGTCCTCGTGTGCCCAGTGGGAGGTTCTGATCAGAGGCCTGCCTAAAATGGCAAGAAATACCAGCGCGCATAAAATAATCATGAGGCGGTGTGCTATATCCTTTGGTCTGCGAGTTTTGGTAGGGATTTCGGTGGTTCTGGTCTTCGGAAATGGGTACAATCTTTTCGAGGGTCCTCGTGTGCCCAGTGGGAGGCTACGGTCAGAAGCCTGCCTTAAAATGATAAAAATACCAAGCCCGGTAGCGTGAAATAGTCACCGAGGCCGGTGGACTATAGCCTTTGGTCCGCGGGGGTTGGGGAGGGGGTTTCGGGGGCTCTGGTCATCGGAAATGGGTACAGTCTTTACGATGGTCCTCAGTTGTCCAGTGGGAGGCTACGGTCAGAGGCCTGCCCTAAAATGGCAAGAAATGCCCAGTGGCGTGAAATTAGTCACCAAGGCAGTGGGCTATAACCTTTAGTCGTGACGTTGGGGAGGGGCGTTCAGGGCTCACAGGCATGGAAATGGTACAGATCTTTTCGAGGGTCCTCATGTGCCCAGTGGGAAGCTACTGGTCGAGGCCTGGCCTAAATATGGCAGCCAGTGTGGCGCGTGAAATAGTCACGAGGCGGTGGGCTATAAGCCATGGTCCCATGAGGGGTTGGGGAGGGTTTCAGGGGCTCACAGTCGGAAATATGTACAGTCTTTCGAGGGTCCTCGTGTGCCCAGTGGGAGGCTATGGTCAAGCCTGCACTAAATGGCAAGACATGCCAGCCAGGCGCATCGCGTGAAATTGTCACGAGGCCGGTGGGCTAGCCTTTGGTCTGCGGGGTTAGGGAGGAAGTTCTGGGGCTCACAGGCATCATAAATGGGTACAGTCTTTTTGAGGGTCCTCGTGTGCCCAGTGGGAAGCTGATCAGAGCCTGCCTAAAATGGCAAAAATGCAGCATGGCAGCGCGTGAAATAGTCACGAGGCGGTGGGCTATGCCTTTGGTCCCTTGAGGGTTGGGAGGAGGTTTGAGGCTCTGGTCGTGAAATATACAGTCTTTCGAGGGTCCTCGTGTGCCCGATGGGAGGCTACGGTCATAATCCTGCCCTAAAATGGCAAGAAATGTCCAGCGTATGACGTGAAATAGTCACCGAGGCTGGTGGGCTATAGCCTTTGGTCAGCGGGGGTTGGGGAGGGGGTTTCGGGGGCTCTGGTCGTCAGAAAGGGGTACAGTCTTTTTGAGGGTCCTCGTGTGCCCAGTGGGAGGCTACGGTCAGGGCCTGCCCAAAAATGGCAAGAAATGCTCAGCGGCGCAGGACGTGAAATAGTCGCCGAGGCCGGTGGGATATAGCCTTTGGTCTGCGGGGGTTGGGGAGGGGGTTTAGGGGCTCTGGGCGTCGGAAATGGGTACAGACTTTTCGAGGTCCTCGGGTGCCCAGTGGGAAGCTCTGATCAGAGCCTACCAAATGGCAAAAGAAATACCAGCGCGTGAAATAGTCACAGAGGCCGGTGGGCTATAGCCTTTGTTCTGCGGGGGTTGGGGAGGGGGTTTCGGGGGCTCTGGTCATCGGAAATATGTACAGCCTTTTCGAGGGTCCTCGTGTGCGCACTGGGAGGCTACGGTCAGAAGCCTGCCCTAAAATGGCAAGAAATGCCTTGACATGATGAAATAATCGCCGGTGGGCTATAGCCTTTGGACATGAGGGGTTGGGGAGGGGTTTGAGGCTCACGGTCGTCGGAAATGGGTACAGTCATTTGACAGTCCTCGTGTGATGGGAGGCTACGGTCAGAAGCCTGCCTAAATATGGCAAGACATGCCTTGGCGCATCAGCGTGAAATAGTCACGAGGCGGTGGGCTATATAACTGGTCATGAGGGTTGGGGAAGTTCTGGGGCTCTGGGCATCAGAAATGGGTACAGTCTTTTCGAGGTCGTCGTGTGCCCAGTGGGAGGCTACGGTCAGAGGCATGCCCTAAAATGGGAAGAAATGCCAATGGCCTTGGCCGCGTGGAAATAATCATGAGGCGGTGGGCTATGTGCTTTGGTCCATGAGGATTGGGAGGGTGTTTGGGGCTCAGTCGTCGGAAATGGGTACAGTGTTTTCGAGGGTCTCGTGTGCCCGGTGGGAAGCTTCTGATCAGAGGCCTGCCTAGAATGGCAAGAAATGCCAGCGGGGCAGCGTGAAATAGTCACCGAGGCCGGTGGGCTATAGCCTTTGGTCCGCGGGGGTTGGGAGGGGGTTTCGGGGGCTCTGGTCGTCGGAAATGTGTACAGTCTTTTCGAGGGTCCTCGTGTGCCCAGTGGGAGGCTACGGTCAGAAGCCTGCCCTAAAATGGCAAGAAATGCCAATCGGCGCAGCGCGTGAAATAGTCATGAGGCAGTGGGCTATAGGCTTTGGTCATGAGGGGTTGGGGAGGGGTTTGGGGCTCAGTCGTGAAATGGCTACAGTCTTTATGAGGTCCCACGTGTGCCCAGTGGGAGGCTACGGTCAAGCACTGCCCTAAAATGGCAACACATGCCATGTGCGTGAAATAATCGCTGAGGCGGTGGGCTATAACACTTTGGTCATGAGGGGTTGAGGAGGGCGTTCGGGGGCTCTGGGCGTCGGAAATGGGTACAGTCTTTTGAGGGTCGCGTGTGAGTGGGAGATCTGGTCAAAAGCCTGCCCTAAAATGATAAGAAATGCCCAGCGGCGCAGCGCGTGAAATACTCGCCGAGGCCGGTGGACTATAGCCTTTGGTCCACGGGGCTTGGGGAGGGGGGTTCGGGGGCTCTGGGCATCAGAAATGGGTACAGTCTTTTCAAGGGTCCTAGTGTGCCCAGTGGTAGGATACGGTCAGAAGCCTACCCTAAAATGGCAAGAAATGCCCAGCGGCGCAGCGCGTGAAATAGTCACCGAGGCCGGTGGGCTATAGCCTTTGGTCCGCGGGGGTTGGGGAGGGGATTCGGGGGCTCTGGTCGTCAGAAATATGTACAGTCTTTTCGAGGGTCCTCGTGTGCCCAGTGGGAGGCTACGGTCAGAAGCCTGCCCTAAAATGGCAAGAAATGCCCAGCGGCGCAGCACGTGAAATAGTCGCTGAGGCCGGTGGGCTATAGCCTTTGGTCCGCGGGGGTTGAGGAGGGGCGTTCGGGGGCTCTGGGCGTCGGAAATGGGTACAGTTTTTTCGAGGGTCCGCGTGTGCCCAGTGGGAGGCTACGGTCAAAAGCCTGCCCTAAAATGATAAGAAATGCCATGGCTGTGCGTGAAATACCATGAGGCGGTGGACTATAGCCTTTGGTCCACAGGGGCTTGGGAGGGGTTGAGACTCTGGTCATCAGAAATGGGTACAGTCTTTTCGAGGGTCCTCGTGTGCCTAGTGGGACGCTACGGTCAGAAGCCTGCCCTAAAATGGCAAGAAATGCCCAGCGGTGCATCGCGTGAAATTGTCGCCGAGTCCGGTGGGCTATAGCCTGGTCATGAGGGGTTGGGATGGGGAACCACAGGGGCTCACAGGCATCGGAAATGGGTATAGTCTTTTGAGGTCTCGTGTGCCCAGTGGGAGGCTCTACGGTGAGAGCTTGCCCTAAAATGGCAAGAAATGCCAGCAGGCGCAGCGTGAAATAGTCACCGAGACGGTGGGCTATAACAGTCATGAGGGTTGGGTCGGGTCTTTCGGGGGCACTGGTCGTCGGACATGGGTACAGCCTTTTGAGGTCATCGTGTACTTGATGGGAGGCTACTGGGTCAGAGCCTGCCCTAAAATGGCAAGAAATGTCATGGCGCAGCACGTGAAATAGTCGCGGGCTGGTGGGCTACTAGCCTCCAGCGGGGGTTGGGAGGGGCGTTCGGGGCTCTGCAGCGTGAAATGGGTACAGTCTTTGGAGGGTCCTCGTGTGCCCGGTGGGAGGCTAAGGTCAAGCCTGCCCTAAAATGGCAAGAAATGTCCAGCGGTGCGTGAAATAAGTCAGCAGGCGGTGGGCTATAGCCTTTGGTCATGAGGTTTGGGGAGGCGTTCGGGGCCTCAGGCGTCGGAAATGGGTACAGTCTTTCGAGGGTCTCGTGTGCCAGTGGGAAGCTACGGTCAGCCTGACCTAAATATGGCATGCCAGTGGCAGCGCGTGAAATAGTCACGAGGCGGTGGGCTATGCTAGTCCGTGGGGGTTGGGAGGGTGTTTGGAGGCTCACGGTCGTCGGAAATGGGTCTGAGTCTTTTCGAGGGTCCTAAATGCCCGGTGGGAGGCTCTGTCAGAGCACTGCCCTAAAATGGCAAGAAATGTCCAGCCATGGCGCGTGAAATAATCAGAGGCGGTGGGCTAAAAGCCTTTGGTCCTTGAGGTTGGGAGGCGGCGTTCGGGGCTTTGGGCGTTGGAAATGGGTACAGTCTTTTGAGGTCCTCGTGTGCCCAGTGGGAGGCTACTGGTCAGAGGCCTGCCTAAAATGGCAAGCAGTCATGGCGTGAAATAGTCACCGAGGCCGGCGGGCTATCGCCTTTGAGCTGCGGGGGTTGCGGAGGGGGGTTCGGGAGATCTGGGTGTCGGAAATGGGTACAGTCTTTTCGAGGCTCCTCGTGTGCCCAGTGGGAAGCTACAGTCTGAGGACTACCCTAAAATGCCAAGAAATGCTGCCAGCGCAGGCGTGAATTAGTCACAGGCGGTGGGCTATGTGCCCTTGGGGGGGGGGGAGGGGCGTTCTGGGGCTCTGGGCGTCGGAAATGGGTACAATCTTTTCGAGGGTCCTTGTGTACCCAGTGGGAAGCTACGGTCAGTGGACTGCCCTAAAATGGCAAATGGCGCGCGTGAAATAGTCACACTGGGCGGTGGGCTATAGCGTTTGGTCCGCGGGGTTGGGGAGGTGTTTCGGAGGCTCAGGTCGTCGGAAATGGGTACAGTCTTTTCGAGGGTCTAATCGCCCGATGGGAGGCTCTTGTCGAGCCTGCTAAAATGGCAAAAAATGTGGCGCAGCGCGTCAAATGGTGACCGAGGCCGGTGGGCTATAGCCTTTGGTCCGTGGGGGTTGGGGAGGGTGTTTCGGAGGCTCAGGTCGTCGGAAATGGTTACAGTCTTTTCGAGGGTCCTAGTTCGCCCAGTGGGAGGCTACGGTCAGAAGCCTGCCCTAAAATGGCAAGAAATGTCCAGCGGCGCAGCGCGTGAAATAGTCGCCGAGGCCGGTGGGCTATAGCCTTTGGTCCGCGGGGGTTGGGGAGCGGCGTTCGGGGGCTTTGGGCGTCGGAAATGGGTACAGTCATTTCGACGGTCCTCGTGTGCCCAGTGGGAGGCTACGGTCAGAGGCCTGCCCTAAAATGGCAAGAAATGCCAATGGCGCGCGTGAAATAGTCACAGGGCGGTGGGCTATAGCCTTTGGTCCATGAGGGGTTGGGAGAGGCGTTCGGGGGCTCTGGGCGTGGAAATGGGTACAATCATTTGAGGGTCCTCGTGTGCCCAGTGGGAAGCTACGTCGAGGCCTGCCTAAAATGGCATGGCATGCGTCATGGCGCGTGAAATAGTCACCGAGGCCGGTGGGCCTAGCTGCTGGTCCGCGGGGGTTGCGGAGGGGCGTTCGGGGGCTCTGCAGGCGTCGGAAATGGGTACAATCTTTTCGAGGTCTCGTGTGCCCAGTGGGAAGCTACGGTCGAGGCCTGCCTAAAATGGCAAGAAATGCTTGGCAGCGCAGCGTGAATTAGTCACTGAGGCCGTGGGGTATAGCCTTTGGTCGGCAGGGGTTGGGAGGCGTTAGGGGCTCACAGGCGTCGGAAATGGGTACAATCTTTTCGAGGTCCTCGTGTGCCCGATGGGAAGCTTCTGGTCAGGAGGCCTGTCCTAAAATAGCAAAAATGCAGGCAGGGCGCGCGTCAAATGGTGACCGAGGCCGGTGGGCTATAGCCTTTGGTCCGTGGGGGTTGGGGAGGGTGTTTCGGAGGCTCTGGTCGTCGGAAATGGTTACAGTCTTTTCGAGGGTCCTAGTGCGCCCAGTGGGAGGCTACGGTCAGAAGCCTGCCCTAAAATGGCAAGAAATGTCCAGCGGCGCAGCGCGTGAAATAGTCGCCGAGGCCGGTGGGCTATAGCCTTTGGTCCGCGGGGGTTGGGGAGCGGCGTTCGGGGCCTTTGGGCGTCGGAAATGGGTACAGTCATTTCGACGGTCCTCGTGTGCCCAGTGGGAGGCTACGGTCAGAGGCCTGCCCTAAAATGGCAAGAAATACCCAGCGGCGCAGCGCGTGAATTAGTCACCGAGGCAGGTGGGCTATAGCTTTTGGTCGTGCCAGGCGTTGGGGAGGCGTTCGGGGCTCTGCGCGTCGGAAATGGTACAGTCTTTTCGAGGTCTCGTGTGCCCGGTGGGAAGCTCGTCAGAGGCCTGCCTAAAATGGCAAAAAAAGCGCCAGCGTCGCAGCGTGAAATAGTCACGAGGCGGTGGGCTATAGTGCTGGTCGAGGGTTGGGGAGCGTTCGGGGCTCAGGCGTGGGAAATGGGTACAATCTTTTCGAGGTCCTCGTGTGCCCAGATGGGAAGCTACTGGTCAGAGGCCTGCCTAAAATATGCGCCAGTGTGCGCGCGTGAAATAATCACCGAGGCGGTGGGCTATAGCCTTTGGTCCATGAGGTTGGGAGGGGGGTTCGGGGGCTCTGGGCGTCGGAAATGGGTACAATCTTTTCGAGGGTCCTCGTGTGCCCAGTGGGAAGCTACGGTCAGAGGCCTGCCCTAAAATGGAAAAAAACGCCCAGCGGCGCAGCGCGTGAAATGGTCACCGAGGCCGGCGGGCTATAGCCTTTGGTCCGTGGGGGTTGGGGAGGGTGTTTCGGAGGCTCTGGTCGTCGGAAATGGTTACAGTCTTTTCGTGGGTCCTAGTGCGCCCAGTGGGAGGCTACGGTCAGAAGCCTGCCCTAAAATGCAGAAATGTCCAGCGGCGTGGCGTGAAATAATCAAGGCGGTGGGCTATAGCCTTTGGTCCCTTGAGGGTTGGGAGGCAGGCGTTCGGGGCTTTGGGGGTCGGAAATGGGTACAGTCATTTTTAGGGTCCTCCAGTGCCCAGTGGGAGGCTACGGTCAGAGGCCTGCCCTAAAATGGCAAGAAATGCCAGGCAGCGCGTGAAATAGTCACCAGGCGGTGGGCTATGTGCTTTGGTCAGGGGTTGGGGGAGGGTGTTTGGGGGCTCTGGTCGGAAATATGTACAGTCTTTTCGAGGGTCCTCGTGTGCCCAGTGGGAGGCTGATCAGAGCCTGCCCTAAAATGGCAAGAAATACCCAGCGGCGCAGCGCATAAAATAGTCATCGAGGCCGGTGGGCTCTATCCTTTGGTCTGCGGGTGTCGGGGAGGGGGTTTCGGGGGCTCTGGTCGTCGGAAATATGTACAGTCTTTTCGAGGGTCCTCGTGTGCCCAGTGGGAGGCTACGGTCAGAAGCCTGCCTTAAAATGATAAGAAATACCGAGCGGCGCAGCGCGTGAAATACTCGCCGAGGCCGGTGGACTATAGCCTTTGGTCCGCGGGGGTTGGGGAGGGGGTTTCGGGGGCTCTGGTCATCGGAAATGGGTACAGTCTTTACAATGGTCCTCAGTTGTCTAGTGGGAGGCTACGGTCAGAGGCCTGCCCTAAAATGGCAAGAAATGTAGCTGACAATGGCGTGAATTAGTCACAGGCGGTGGGCAATAGCCTTAGGTCTGATGGCGTTGGGGAGGGGCTTTCGGGTGCTATGGACATCGGAAATGGGTACAGTCTTTTCGAGGTCTCATGTGCCCGATGGGAAGCTACGGTCAGAGCCTGGCCTAAAATGGCATGGCCATGGCAGCGTGAAATAGTCACCAGGCAGTGGGCTATAGCCTGGTCATGAGGTTGGGAGAGGCGTTGAAGTGCAGGCGTTCGGGGGCTCTGGGCGTCGGAAATGGGTACAATCTTTCGAGGTCTCGTGTGCCCAGTGGGAAGCTACTGGTCAGAGGCCTGCCTAAAATGCAGCGCAGCGTGAAATAAGTCACAAGGCGGTGGGCTATAGCCTGGTCATGAGGGTTGGGAGGGTTTGGGGCTCTGGCCGTCGGAAATATGTACAGTCTTTTGAGGGTCCTCGTGTGCCCAGTGGGAGGCTATGGTCAAGCCTGCACTAAAATGGCAAGACATGCCAGCAGCATCGCGTGAAATGTCGGAGGCGGTGGGCTATAGCCTGGTCTGAGGGGTTAGGGAGGAAGTTCTGGGCTCTGGGCATCAGAAATGGGTACAGTCTTTTCGAGGTCCTCGTGTGCCCGGTGGGAGTCTCTGATCGAGGCCTGCTAAAATTACAAGAAATACCAGTGGCAGCGCGTGAAATAGTCGCCGAGGCCGGTGGGCTATAGCCTTTGGTCCGCGGGGGTTGGGGAGGGGGTTTCGGGGGCTCTGCTCGTCGGAAATGGGTACAGTCTTTTCGAGGGTCCTCGTGTGCCCAGTGGGAAGCTACGGTCAGAGGCCTGCCCTAAAATGGCAAGAAATGCCCAGCGGCGCAGCGCGTGAAATAGTCACCAAGGCCGGTGGGCTATAGCCTTTGGTGCGCGGGGGTTGGGGAGGGTGTTTCGGAGGCTCTGGACGTCGGAAATGGGTACAGCCTTTTCGAGGGTCCTCGTGTGCCCAGTGGGAGGCTACGGTCATAATCATGCCCTAAAATGGCAAGAAATGTCCAGCGGCGCAGCACGTGAAATAGTCGCCGAGACCGGTGGGCTATAGCCTTTGATCCGCGGGGGTTGGGGAGGGGCGTTCGGGGGCTCTGGGCGTCGGAAATGGGTACAGTCATTTCGAGGGTCCTCGTGTGCCCAGTGGGGAGCTACGGTCAGAGGCCTGCCATAAAATAGCAAGAAATGCAGTGACGCAGCGCGTGAAATAGTCACGAGGCCGGTGGGCTATAGCCTTTAGTCATGCGGGGTTGGGAGGGTGTTTGGAGGTTAGTCGTCGGGAAATGGGTACAGCCTTTTCGAGGGTCCTCGTGTGCCCAGTGGGAGGCTACGGTCATAATCCTGCCCTAAAATGGCAAGAAATGTCCAGCGGCGTAGCACGTGAAATAGTCGCCGAGACCGGTGGGCTATAGGCTTTGGTCCGCGGGGGTTGGGGAGGGGGTTTCGGGGGCTCTAGTCGTCAGAAATGTGTACAGTCTTTTCGAGGGTCCTCGTGTGCCCAGTGGGATGCTACGGTCAGAAGCCTGCACTAAAATGGCAAGACATGCCCAGCGGCGCAGCGCGTGAAATAGTCGCTGAGGCCGGTGGGCTATAGCCTTTGGTCCGCGGGGGTTGAGGAGGGGCGTTCGGGGGCTCTGGGCGTCGGAAATGGGTACAGTTATTTTGAGGGTCCGCGTGTGCCCAGTGGGAGGATACGGTCAAAAGCCTGCCCTAAAATGATAAGAAATGCCCAGCGGCGCAGCGCGTGAAATACTCGCCGAGGCCGGTGGACTATAGCCTTTGGTCCACGGGGCTTGGGGAGGGGGGTTCGGGGGCTCTGGGCATCAGAAATGGGTACAGTCTTTTCAAGGGTCCTAGTGTGCCCAGTGGTAGGATACGGTCAGAAGCCTACCCTAAAATGGCAAGAAATGCCAGTGGCGTGAAATAGTCACCGAGGCGGTGGGCTATAGCCTGGTCATGAGGGGTTGGGAGGGATTCGGGGCTCACGGTGTCGAAATATGTACAGTCTTTTCGAGGGTCTCGTGTGCCCGGTGGAAGGCTACGGTCAAGCCTGCCTAAAATGAGAAATGCCCAGGCGCAACACGTGAAATAGTCGTTGAGGCGGTGGGCTATAGCCTTTGGTCATGAGGGGTTGAGGAGGCGTTAAAGGGCTCTGGGCGTCGGAAATGGGTACAGTTTTTTAGAGGGTCAGCGTGTGCCCAGGGAGGCTCGGTCAAAAGCCTGCCTAAAATGATAAGAAATGCCAGCGGCAGCGTGAAATACTCATGAGGCCGGTGGACTATAGCCTTTGGTCCACGGGGCTTGGGGAGGGGGGTTCGGGGGCTCTGGTCATCAGAAATGGGTACAGTCTTTTCGAGGGTCCTCGTGTGCCCAGTGGGAGGCTAAGGTCAGAAGGCTGCCCTAAAATGGCAAGAAATGCTTGGCGCAGCGTGAAATGTCGCCGAGTCAGTGGGCTATAGCCTTTGGTCATGAGGGTTCGATGGGGAAGTTCAGGGCTCTGGGCATCGGAAATGGGTATAGTCTTTTCGAGGGTCTCGTGTGCCCAGTGGGAGGCTACGGTGAGAAACGCCTAAAATGGCAAGAAATGCCAGCTGTGCAGCGTGAAATAGTCACCGAGACCGGTGGGCTATAGCACTTTTGGTCATGAGGGTTGGGTGGGGTCTTCGGGGCACTGGTGGGGGAAATGGGTGCAAGCCTTTTGAGGGGTCATCGTGTGCCAGGTGGGAGGCTACGGTCAGAAGCCTGCCCTAAAATGGCAAGAAATGTCAGCGCGCACGTGAAATAGTCAGGCGGTGGGCTATAGCCTTTCATGAGGGTTGGGAGGGGCGTTGAGGAGCTCTGGCGTCGGAAATGGGTACAGTCTTTTGGAGGTCCTCGTGTGCAGTGGGAGGCTAAGGTCAAGCCTGCCTAAAATGGCAAGAAATGTCCATGGCCAGCGTGAAATAATCAGCCAGGCGGTGGGCTATAGCCTTTGGTCCATGAGGGGTTTGGGAGCGGCGTTCGGGGCCTCTGGGCGTCGGGAAATGGGTCTGAGTCTTTGAGGTCTCGTGTGCCCAGTGGGAGGCTCTGATCAGAGCCTGCCCTAAAATGGCAAGAAATGCCAGCAGCGCATGAAATAATCCGAGGCGGTGGGCTATAGCCTTTGGTCCATGAGGGTTGGGAGGGTGTTTGGGGCTCAGTGCGTGAAATGGGTACAGCCTTTTCGAGGTCCTCGTGTGCCCAGTGGGAGGCTACGGTCAAAAGCCTGCCTAAAATGGCAAGAAATGTCCAGCAGCGCAACACGTGAAATAGTCGAGACCGGTGGGCTATAGCCTGGTCAGCGGGGTTAGGAGAGGCGTTCAGGGGCTCTCTGCGTCGGAAATGGGTACAGTCTTTTCGAGGCCCTCGTGTGCCCAGTGGGAGTCTGATCAGAGGCCTGCTCTAAAATTACAAGAAATGCCCGTCGGTATGGCAGCGTGAAATAATCGCCGAGGCGGTGGGCTATAGCCTTTGGTCCTTGAGGGTTGGGAGGCGGGTTTGAGACTCAGTCGTCGGAAATGGGTACAGTCTTTTCGAGGGTCCTCGTGTGCCCAGTGGGAGGCTATGGTCAGAAGCCTGCACTAAAATGGCAAGACATGCCTAGCGGCGCATCGCGTGAAATTGTCGGCGAGGCCGGTGGGCTATAGCTTTTGGTCCGCGGGGGTTGGGGAGGGAAGTTCTGGGGCTCTGGGCATCAGAAATGGGTACAGTCTTTTCGAGGGCCCTCGTGTGTCCAGTGGGAGTCTACGGTCAGAGGCCTGCTCTAAAATTGCAAGAAATGCCCGTCGGCGCAGCGCGTGAAATAGTCGCCGAGGCCGGTGGGCTATAGCCTTTGGTCGGCTGGGGTTGGGGAGGGCCGTTCGGGGGCTCTGGGCGTCGGAAATGGGTACAGTCTTTTTGAGGGTCCTCGTGTGCCGATGGGAAGCTTCTGTCAGAGGCCTGACTTAAAATGGCAAAAATAAATGCCCAGCGCAGCGTGAAATACTCACAAGGGCGGTGGGCTATAGCATTTGGTCCATGAGGTTGGGAGGTGTTTGGAGGCTCTGGGCGTGGAAATGGGTACAGCCTTTTCAGAGTCCTCGTGTGCCAGTGGGCGGCTACAGTCATAATCATGCCCTAAAATGGCAAGAAATGTCCAGCGCGCACGTGAAATAATCGCCCGAGACAGTGGGCTATAGCCTTTGGTCCCATGAGGGGTTGGGGCGGCGTTAAGGGCTCTGGCGTCGGAAATCAGTCTGAGTCTTTTGAGGGTCCTCGTGTGAGTGGGAGGCTACGGTCAGAGCCTGCCCTAAAATGGCAAGAAATGCCAGGCGCAGCGCGTGAAATAATCGCCGAGGCGGTGGGCTATAGCCTTTGGTCGTGAGGATTGGGAGGGAGTTCGGGGGTTCAGGCGTCGAAAATGGGTACAGTCTTTTCGAGGTCCTCGTGTGCCCATGGGAGGCTACGGTCAGAGGCTGCCTAAAATGGCAAGAAATGCCAGTGGCAGCGTGAAATAAGTCACGAGGCGGTGGGCTATAGCTTTGGTCATGAGGATTGGGGAGGTGTTTGGGGCTCTGGTTGTGGAAATGGGTACAATCTTTTCGGGGTCCTAGTGTGCCCAGTGGGAAGCTCTGATCAGAGGCCTGCCCTAAAATGGCAAGAAATGCTCAGTAGCGCGTGCGTGAAATAGTCATCGAGGCGGTGGGCTATAGCCTTTGGTCCCATGAGGGTTGGGAAGAGAGGTTCTGAGGGCTCTTGTCATGGAAATATGTACAGTCTTTTCGAGGGTCCTCGTGTGCCCGATGGGAGGCTACTGATCAGAAGCCTGCCTAAAATGCAGAAATGCCAGTGGCGTGAAATAATCGCCGAGGCGGTGGGCTATAGCCTTTGGTCTGAGGTTAGGGAGGGGTTGGGGTTCAGTGGGTTGGAAATGGGTACAGTATTTTCAAGTGTCTCGTGTGCCCAGTGGGAGGCTACTGATCAGAGCCTGCGCTAAAATGGCAAGAAATGCCAGCCAGCGCGTGAAATATCCAGGCGGTGGGCTATAGCCTTTGATCCATGAGGGGTTGGGAGGAAGTTCTAGGGTTACAGGCGTCGGAAATGGGTACAGTTTTTCGAGGGTCCTCGTGTGCCAGTGGGAGGCTACGATCAGAGCCTGCCCTAAAATGGAAGAAATGCTTGCCAGGCGCAGCGCGTGAAATAATCATGGGGCCGGTGGGCTATAGCCTTTGTTCCAGGGGTTGGGGAGGGGTTTGGGGCTCTGGTCTTGGAAATGGGTGATCTTTTCGAGGGTCCTCGTGTGCCCAGATGGGAGGCTACAGGTGAAGCCTGCCTAAAATGAAGACATGCCCAGCCAGCGTGAAATAATCATGAGGCGGTGGGCTATAGCCTTTGGTCATGAGGTTGGGGAGGCGGCATTGGGCTCAGGCGTGGGAAATGGGTACAGTCTTTTCGAGGGTCCTTGTGTGAGTGGGAGGCAGCAGTCGAGGCCTGCCCTAAAATGGCAAGAAATGCCAATGGCCAGCCGTGAAATAATCCTTGAGGCAGTGGGCTATAGCGTTTGGTCAGCGGGGGAAGGGGAGGGGGTTTCGGGGGCTCTGGTCATCGGAAATGGGTACAGTCTTTTCGAGGGTCCTCGTGTGCCAAGTGGGAGGCTACGGTCAGAAGCCTGCCCTAAAATGACAAGAAATGTCCAGCGGCGCAGCGCATGAAATAGTCGCCGAGGCCGGTGGGCTATCGCGTTTGGCCTGCGGGGGTTGCGGAGGGGCGTTCGGGGGCTCTGTGTGTCGGAAATGGGTACAGTCTTTTCGAGGGTCCTCGTGTGCCCAGTGGGAGGCTACGGTCAGGGCCTGCCCTAAAATGACAAGAAATACCCAGCGGCGCAGCTCGTGAAATAGTCACTGAGGCCGGTGGGCTATAGCCTTTGGTCCGCGGGGGTTGGGGAGGGGGTTTCGGGAGCTCTGGTCGTCGGAAATGGGTTCAGTCTTTTCGAGGGTCCTCGTGTGCCCAGTGGGAGGCTACGGTCAGAGGCCTGCCCTAAAATGCCAAAAAATACCCAGCGGCGCAGTTCGTGAAATAGTCACTGAGGCCGGTGGTCTATAGCCTTTGGTCCACGGGGGTTGGGGAGGGGCGTTCGGGGGCTCTGGGCATCGGCAATGGGTACAGTCTTTTTGAGGGTCCTCGTGTGCCCAGTGGGAAGCTACGGTCAGAGGCCTGCCTTAAAATGGCAAGAAATGCCCAGCGGCGCAGCGCGTGAAATACTTACCGAGGCCGGTGGGCTATAGCCTTTGGTCAGCGGGGGTTGGGGAGGGTGTTTCGGAGGCTCTGGACGTCGGAAATGGGTACAGCCTTTTCGAGGGTCCTCGTGTGCCCGGTGGGTGGCTACGGTCATAATCATGCCCTAAAATGGCAAGAAATGTCCAGCCAGCGCGTGAAATAATCATGAGACGGTGGGCTATAGCCTTTGGTCCATGAGGGTTGGGAGGCGTTGAGAACTCTGGCGTCGAAATCGGTACAGTCTTTTTGAGGGTCTCGTGTGCCCGGTGGGAGGCTATGGTCAGAGGCCTCCCTAAAATGGCAAGAAATGCCAAGCGCCAGCGTGAAATAATCAGCCAAGGCAGTGGGCTATGTGCTTTGGTCCGTGAGGATTGGGAGGAGTTCAGGGGTTGGGCGTGGGAAATGGGTACAGTCTTTTCGAGGGTCCTCGTTTGCCCAGTGGGAGGCTCTGATCAGAGCTGCCTAAAATGGCAAGAAATACCCAGCCAGCGCAGCCGTGGGGAAATAGTCACGAGGCGGTGGGCTATAGCCTTTGGTCATGAGGGATTGGGAGGGTGTTTGAGGGGCTCTGGTTGTGGAAATGGGTACAATCTTTTGAGGGTCCTAGTGTGCCCAGTGGGAGCTACTGAGTCAGGCCTGCCCTAAAATGGCAAGAAATGCCAGTGGCAGCGCGTGAAATAGTCATCGAGGCCGGTGGGCTATAGCCTTTGGTCCGCGGGGGTTGGGAAGAGGGTTACGGGGGCTCTGGTCGTCGGAAATATGTACAGTCTTTTCGAGGGTCCTCGTGTGCCCAGTGGGAGGCTACAGTCAGAAGCCTGCCCTAAAATGGCAAGAAATGCCCAGCTGCGCAGCACGTGAAATAGTCGCCGAGGCCGGTGGGCTATAGGCTTTGGTCTGCAGGGGTTGGGGAGGCGGTTTCGGGGGCTCTGGTCATCGGAAATGGGTACAGTCTTTTCGAGGGTCCTCGTGTGCCCAGTGGGAGGCTACGGTCAGACGTTTGCCCTAAAATGGCGAGAAATGCCCAGCGGCGCATCGCGTGAAACAGTCGCCGAGGTCGGTGGTCTTTAGCCTTTGGTCCGCGGGGGTTGGGGAGGGGGGTTCGGGGGTTCTGGTCTTCGGAAATGGGTACAGTATTTTCAAGTGTCCTCGTGTGCCCAGTGGGAGGCTACGGTCAGATGCCTGCGCTAAAATGGCAAGAAATGCCATGGCCTTGTGCGTGAAATAGTCACGAGGCGGTGGGCTATAGCCTGGTCCTTGAGGTTGGGGAGGGAAGTTCTAGGGTTCTGGCCGTCGAAAATGGGTACAGTCTTTTCGAGGGTCCTCGGTTGCCCAGTGGGAGGCTATGGTCAGAATCCTGTTTTAAAATGGCAAGAAATGTCAGGCGCATGGCGTGAAATAAGTCAGGCAGTGGGCTATAGCCTTTAGTCCCTTGAGGGGTTGGGGGCGTTCGGGAGGGGTTACAGGCGTCGGAAATGGGTACAGTCTTTTGAGGGTCCTCGTGTGTCCAGTGGGAGGCTATGGTCAGAATCCTGTTTTAAAATGGCAAGACATGCCCAGCGGCGCAGCGCGTGAAATAGTCGCCGAGGCCGGTGGGCTATAGCCTTTGGTCCGCGGGGGTTGGGGAGCGGCGTTCGGGGGTTCTGGGCGTCGGAAATGGGTACAGTCTTTTCGAGGGTCCTCGTGTGCCAAGTGGGAGGCTACGGTCAGAAGCCTGCCCTAAAATGACAAGAAATGTCCAGCGGCGCATGAAATAGTCGCCGAGGCTGGTGGGCTATCCGAGTTTGGCCCATGAGGGTTCTGGGAGGGCGTTCGGGAGCTCTGTGTCAGAAATGTATCAGTCTTTTCGAGGGTCCTCGTGCAGTGGGAGGGGAGCTTCTGGTCGGAGCCTGCTAAAAAAAAAATAAATAATGTCCAGCGCGCGGAAATAGTCACGAACGCCAGTGGGCTAGCGTTGGAGTTTGGTCCATGGGGGGGAGGGGAGGGGAACAGTCTTTTGAGGTACTCGTGTGCCAAGTGGGAGGCTACGGTCAGAAGCCTGCGCTAATATGCCATGAAATGTCCAGCGGCGTGGCGCGCATGAAATAAGTC
The DNA here is from genome assembly GCA_030449925.1 of Citropsis articulata. Taxonomy (NCBI): domain Eukaryota; kingdom Viridiplantae; phylum Streptophyta; class Magnoliopsida; order Sapindales; family Rutaceae; genus Citropsis; species Citropsis articulata. Next base: position 533,266 of record JASUUH010000169.1, read on the forward strand.
AGGCTGGTGGGCTATCAGCGTTTGGCCCATGAGGGATTCTGGAGGCGTTCGGGGCTCGTGTGTCGAGAAATGGAGTACAGTCTTTTCGAGGGTCCTCGTGTGCCCGGTGGGAGGCTACTGATCAGAGCCTGCCTAAAATGTCAAAAATGTACGCAGAGGCGTGAAATAATCAGGCCGGTGGGCTATAGCGTTTGGTCCTTGAGGGGTTGGGAGGGTTCTAGGGGGCTGGTCGGAAATGGGTACAGTCTTTTCGAGGTCTCGTGTGCCAAGTGGGAGGCTACGGTCAAGCCTGCCCTAAAATGACAAGAAATGTCAGCGCAGCGTGTGAAATAGTCAGCCGAGGCTGGTGGGCTATCAGCGTTTGGCCCAGGGGTTGGGAGGGGTTTCAGGGGCTCTGGTCGTCGGAAATGGGTACAGTCTTTGAGGGTCCTCGTGTGCCCAGTGGGAGGCTACGGTCAGAGGCCTGCCCTAAAATGCCAAAAATGCCCAGTGGCGCAGCGCGTGAAATAGTCAGCAGGCGGTGGTCTATAGCCTTTGGTCCAGGGGTTGGGAGGAAGTTCTAGGAGTTACAGGCGTCGGAAATGGGTACAGTTTTCGAGGTTCCTCGTGTGCTTGATGGAGGCTACGATCAAGCCTGCCTAAAATAGGAAGAAATGCCAATGCAGCGTGTGATATAGTCATGAGGCGGTGGGCTATAGCCTTGTTCCACGGGGTTGGGGAGGGGTTTGGGGCTCACAGTGTCGGAAATGGGTACAGTCTTTTTGAGGTCCTCGTGTGCCCAGTGGGAGGCTACGGTCAGAGCCTGCCTAAAATAGTAGAAATGCCAGTGGCCAGCGTGAAATAGTCACCAAGGGCGGTGGGCTATAGCCTTTGGTCCAGGGGTTGGGAGGGAAGTTCTAGGGTTGGGCGTGGGAAATGGGTATAGTCTTTTCAAGGTTCCTCGTGTGCCAAGTCGGAGGCTACGATCAGAATCCTGCCCTAAAATGAAGAAATGCCCATGCGCAGCGTGTGAAATAGTCATGGGGCGGTGGGCTATCGATTCCACAGGGGGTTGGAGGAGGCGTTTGAGGCTCTGGATGTCGGAAATGGGTAAAGTCTTTTCGAGGGTCCTCGTGTGCCCAGTGGGAGGCTCTGGTCAGAGGCCTGCCTAAAATGGCAAAAATGCCAGTGGCGCAGGCGTGAAATAGTCACTTGAGGCAGTGGGCTATAGCTTTGGTCCCATGAGGGGGTTGGGAGGCGTTGGGGTTTGGGCGTCGGCAATGGGTGCAGGCTGTTCGAGGGTGCTCGTGTGCCAGAGTGGGAGGCTACGGTCAGAAGCCTGCCTAAAATGACAAGAAATGTCCAGCAGCGCATGAAATAATCAGAGGCTGGTGGGCTATACTCAGTTTGGCCCCAGGGGTTTGGGAGGCGTTCGGGGGTTCAGGCGTTGGATGGGTACAGTCTTGAGGTCCTCGTGTCCCCTTTGGGAGGCTACGGTCAGAGGCCTGCCCTAAAAGGCCAAGAAATGCCAGCGGCGGAAATAGTCGCGGGCCGGTGGGCTATAGCGTTTGGTCATGGGGGATGGGGGAGGGTTCGGCTCTGGGCGTCGGCAATGGGTACAGTCATTTCGAGGGGCCTCGTGTGCCCAGTGGGAGGCTACGGTCAGAAGGCCGGCCTAAAATGGCAAGAAATGCCAAGCGGCGCAGCGCGCGAAATAGTCGCCGAGGCGGGTGGGCTATAGCCTTTGCTCTGAGGTTGGGGAGGCGTTAGGGGTTCTAGGCGTTGGAATGGGTGAGTCTTTTCGAGGTCCTTGTGTGCCAGTGGGAGGCTACGGTCAGAGGCCTGCCTAAAATGGCAAGAAATGCCTAGCAGCGTGAAATAGTCGTCGAGGCAGTGGGCTATAGCCTTTGGTTGAGGTTGGGAGAAAAAGTTCGAGGGCTCTGGGCGTCGGAAATGGGTACAGTCTTTTGAGGTCCTCGTGTGCCCGATGGGAGGCTACGGTCAAGCCTGCCTAAAATGGCAAGAAATGCCAGTGCAGCAGCGTGAAATAGTCGCCGAGGCGGTGGGCTATAACGTTTGGTCCATGAGGGGTTGGGAGGAAGTTCGGGGCTCTGGTGTCGGAAATGGAGTCTGATCTTTGAGGTCCTCGTGTGCCAGTGGGAGGCTCTGGTCGAAGCCTAAAATGACAAGAAATGCCTAATGTGCAGCGTGAAAAAATCATGGGGCAGGTGGGCTATAGCCTGGTCCTTGAGGGTTGGGAGGCGGCGTTGAGGGTTCAGGCGTCGGAAATGGGTACAGTCTTTTCGAGGGTCCTTGTGTGATGGGAGGCTACGGTCAGGCCTGCCTAAAATGGCAAGAAATACCCGTGGCGAAATAGTCAGGCAGTGGGCTATAGCCGTTTGGTCCAGCGGGGGATGGGGAGGGTTCGGGGCTCTGGTCATGGAGATGGGTACAGTCTTTGAGGGTCCTCGTGTGCCAAGTGGGAGGCTACTGATCAGGCACCTAAAATGACAAGAAATGTCAGCCTTGGCGTGAAATAATCCAGGAGACGGTGGGCTATCGCGTTTGGCCAGGTTGGGAGGCGTTAGGGGCTCTGTGTGTCAGGAAATGGGTACAGTCTTTTGAGGGTCCTCGTGTGCCCATGGGAGGCTACGGTCGAGGCCTGCCTAAAATGCCAAAAAATACCCAGCGGTAGCGTGAAATAATCATGAGGCGGTGGTCTATAGCTGGTCCAGGGGTTGGGGGAGGGGTTTAGCTCTGGGCGTCGGCAATGGGTACAGTCTTTTGAGGGTCCTCGTGTGCCCGTGGGAGGCTACGGTCAGAGGCACTACTAAAATGGTAAAAAATACAGCGCAGCAGCGTGAAATAGTCACTTGAGGCGGTGGGCTATAGTTTGGTCCCAGGGGTTGGGGAGGGGTTTAGGGGCTCTGGTCATGAAAATGGAGTCTTTTGAGGGTCCTCGTGTGCCCGGTGGGAGGCTCTGGTCAGGCACATAAAATGCCAAAAATACCAGTATGGCCGCGTGAAATAATCACGGGCGGTGGGTCTATAGCCTTTAGTCCCGCAGGGGTTGGGAGGGTTGGGGGTTACAGGCGTCGAAGGTGGTGATCTTTTCGAGGTCCTCGTGTGCCAGTGGGAGGCTGATTAGAGAGGCCTAAAATGGCAAGAAAATGCCAGTGGCATGAAATAATCAGGCAGTGGGCTATAGCGTTTAGTCATGAGGGATGGGGAGGGGTTTGGGGCTCTGGTTATCGGAAATGGGTACAGTCTTCTTGAGGTCCTCGTGTGCCTAGTGGGAGGCTACGGTCAGAGCCTGCCTAAAATGGCAAGAAATACCAGCCTTGTGCATGAAATAATCAAGGCGGTGGGCTATAGCCTTTGGTCACGGGGGTTGGGAGGGTTTAGGGAGCTCTGGTCGTGAAATGCAGTCTTTTGAGGGTCCTCGTGTGCCCAGTGGGAGGATTCTGATCAGGCCTGCCTAAAATGGTAAAAATACCAGCGCAGCGCATAAAATAATATGTGAGGCGGTGGGCTATAGCCTTTAGTCATGAGGGGTTGGGAAGGTGTTTCGGGGGCTCTTGTCGTCGGAAATGGGTACAGTCTTCTTGAGGGTCCTCGTGTGCCCAGTGGGAGGCTACTGAGTCGAGCCTGCACCTAAAATGACAATAAATACCATGCAATGAGTAATCACAGGCAGTGGGCTATAGCCTTTGGTCCCATGAGGGTTGGGAGGGTTCGTGGAAATGGGTACAGTCAGTCTTTTGAGGGTCTCGTGTGCCCGTGGGAGGCTACGGTCAGAGCCTGCCTAAAATGGTAAAATATGCCCAGTGCGCAGCGTGAAATATCACAAGGGCCGGTGGGCTATAATACTGGTCCAGCGGGGTTGGGGAGGGTTTGAGGGGCTCTGGTCGTCGGAAATGGGTACAGTCTTTTGAGGGTCTCGTGTGTGCCCAGTGGGAGGCTACGGTCGAGGCACATACTAAAATGACAATAAATGCCAGTGATGGTGCGTGAAATAGTCACCAAGGGCGGTGGGCTATAGCCTTTGGTCCCATGAGGGTTGGGAGAGGGTTTAGGGCTCTGGTTGTCAGAAATGGAGTGCAGTCTTTTCGATGGTCTCGTGTGCCCAGTGGGAGGCTACGGTCAAAGCCTTCTAAAATGGCAAGAAATGCCAGTAGTAGCGTCAAATAATCATGAGGCGGTGGGCTATAACTTTGGTCCATGAGTGTTGGGGAAGGTGTTTGGGGGCTCTTGGTCGGAAATGGGTATAGTCTTTTGAGGTCCTCGTGTGCCCGGTGGGAGGCTCGGTCAGCACGCCCTAAAATGGCAAGAAATGCCCAGTGAGCGCGTGAGAAATAGTCAAGGCGGAGGGCTATAGCCTTTGGTCATGAGGTTGGGAGGGTTTGGGAGCTCTGGTCGTGAAAATGGTAACAGTCTTCTTTTTGTCCTCGTGCCCAGTGGGAGGCTCTGATCAAGGCACTTCTAAAATGGCAAGAAATACCCAAGTAGCGTGAAATAATCAGGCGGTGGGCTATAGCCTTTGGTCCATGGGGTTGGGGAGGGGTTTAGGGGCTCTTGTCGTCGGAAAATGGGTATAGTCTTCTTGAGGGTCCTAGTGTGATGGGAGGCTACAGTGAGGCACATACTAAAATGTAAAAAATGCCAGTGGCCAGCGTGAAATAGTCAAAGGGCAGTGGTCTATAGCCTGGTCCAGGGGTTGGGAGGGGCGTTCGGGGCTCTGGGCGTCGGCAATGGGTACAGTCCTTTTGAGGTCTCGTGTGCCCAGTGGGAGGCTACGGTCAGGCCTGCCTAAAATGGTAAAAATACCAGTAGCGCAGTCGTGAAATAGTCAGTAGGCGGTGGGCTATAACTTTTGGTCCGCGGGGGTTGGGGCGGGGTTTGGGGGGCTCTTGTCATCGGAAATGGGTATAGTCTTTTTGAGGGTCCTCGTGTGCCCAGTGGGAGGCTCTGATCGAGGCTTGCCTAAAATACCAAAAATACCCTGTGCAGCGTGAAATAGTCATGGGCCGGTGGTCTATAGCCTTTGGTCCACAGGGGTTGGGAGGGGCGTTCGGGGCTCTGGCGTCGGCAATGGGTACAGTCTTTTGAGGGTCCTCGTGTGCTTGTGGGAGGCTACGGTCAGGCCTGCCACAAAATGGTAAAAAATACTGAGCGATGCGTGAAATAAGTCAGGCGGTGGGCTATGCTGGTCCCATGAGGTTGGGAGGGTTTGAGGGCTCTGGTTGTCGGAAATGGTATAGTCTTTTGAGGGTCCTCGTGTGCCCAGTGGGAGGCTACGGTCAGAGGCACTAAAATGCCAAAAATACCTCTGTGCAGTAGCGTGAAATAGTCATGAGGGCGGTGGCTATAGCCTTTGGTCCGCGGGGGTTGGGGAGGGCGTTTAGGGGCTCTGGTCGGCAATGGGTACAGTCTTTTGATGCTCCTCGTGTGCCTTGATGTGGAGGCTAAGGTCGAGGCCTGCACTAAAATGGAAAAAAATACCAGTAGCGCGTCGTGAAATAAGTCAGAGGCGGTGGGCTATAGCCTTTGGTCATGGGAGTTGGGGCGGGGGTTTCGGGGCCTCTTGTCATCGAAAATGGGTATAGTCTTTTTGAGGGTCCTCGTGTGCCCAGTGGGAGGCTACGGTCAGAGGCACCCTAAAATGGAAAAAAATGCCAGTAGCGGCAGTGGAAATAGTCACTTGGGCGGTGGGCTATAGCCTTTGGTCATGAGGGGTTGGGAGGGGTTTAGGAGCTCTGGTCGTCGAAATGGGTACAGTCTTTTGAGGTCTCGTGTGCAGTGGGAGGCTACGGTCAGGCTGCCCTAAAATGGAAGAAATACCCAGTGGCGATCGTGAAATAGTCATGAGGCGGTGGGCTATAATACAGTCCCATGAGGAGTTGGGGAGGGGTTTAGGGGCTCTGGTTGTCGGAAATGGGTACAGTCTTCGAGGGTCTCGTGTGCCCGGTGGGAGGCTAAGGTCAGGCTTACCTAAAATGAAGAAATGCCAGGAGGCAGCGTTAAATAGTCACCAAGGGCGGTGAGCTGAGCCTTTGGTCCATGAGGGGTTGGGAGGGGTTTGGGAGCTCAGTCGTCGGAAATGGGTATAGTCTTTTCGAGGTCCTCGTGTGCCCAGTGGGAGGCTACAGTCAGAGGCCTGCCCTAAAATGTAAAAAATTCCCAGCCAGGCGCAGTCGTGAAATAGTCAGCAGGGGTGGGCTATAGCGTTTGGTCATAGGAGGTTGGGGAGGGGTTTAGGGGGCTCTGGTTGTCGGAAATGGGTACAGTCTTTTCGAGTGTCCTCGTGTGCCCTGAGGGAGGCTACGGTCAGAAGCCTGACTTATAATGATAAGAAATACCAGGCGCGCGTTAAATAATCAGGGCCGGTGGGCTATAATGCTGGTCCCATGAGGGTTGGGGAGGGGTTTGGGGCTCTGGTCGGAAATGGGTACATTCTTTTTGATGGTCCTAGTGTAACCAGTGGGAGGCTACGGTCAGAGGTTGCCTAAAATACAAGAAATGCCTCAGTGGCGCGCGTGAAATAGTCATGAGGCGGTGGGCTATAGCACTGGTCCACAGGGGTTGGGAGGGCGTTAGGGCTCTGGGCGTCGAAATGGGTCTGATCTTTTCAGGTCTCTGTGCCCAGTGGGAGGCTACGGTCGAGGCCTGCCCTAAAATGGCAAAAATACCAGTGGCCTTGAGTGAAATAGTCATGAGGCGGTGGGCTATACTGGTCAGCATGAGGGTTGGGGAGGGGTTTAGGGGCTCTGGTCGGAAATGGGTACAGTCTTTTGATGCTCCTCGTGTGCCAGTGGGAGGCTAGTCGAGGCACCTAAAATGGAAAAGAAATGCCAGTGTGGCGTGAAATAGTCACGAGGCGGTGGGCTATACTGTGCTGGTCCAGGGGTTGGGAGGCGTTCGGGATCTGGGCATCGAAATGGGTACAGTCTTTTCGAGGGTCTCGTGCACCCGGTGGGAGGCTGACGGTCAGAGCCTGCCCTAAAATGGCAAGAAATGTCATGGCCTTGTGCGTGAAATAATGGTGAGGCGGTGGGCTATAGCCTTTGGTCATGAGGGGTTGGGAGGGGCGTTCGGGGTTAAGGCGTCGGAAATGGGTACAGTCTTTTCGAGGGTCTCGTGTGCCCAGTGGGAGGCTACAGTCAGAGCCTGCTAAAATGGCAAAAAATGCCAGCTGAGCGCGTGAAATAATCCAAAGGCCGGTGGGCTATAGCTTTGGTCCATGAGGGTTGGGGAGGGTTTGGGAGCTCAGTGCGTGAAATGGTTACAGTCTTTTCAAGGGTCCTAGTGAGCCCAGTGGGAGGATCAGTCAAGCCTGCCCTAAAATGGCAAGAAATGCCAGCTGGCGCGTGAAATAATCATGAGGCGGTGGGCTATAGCCTTTGGTCATGAGGGGATTGGGGAGGGGTTTGGGGCTCTGGCGTCGGAAATGGGTACAGTCTTTTGAGGTCCTCGTGTGTGCCAGTGGGAGGCTGCAGTCAGGCCTGCCTAAAATGATAAAAAAAAATGCCAGTAGCGCGCGTGAAATAAGTCAAAGGGCGGTGGGCTATAGCCTTTGGTCATGAGGTTGGGGAGGGTTTAAGGGGCTCACAGTGCGTCGAAAATGGGTACAGTCTTTTCAAGGGTCCTCGTGTGCCCAGTGGGACGCTACGGGCAGAGGCCAGCCCTAAAAAGGCAAAAATCCAGCTTGGCGCATAGCGTAAAATAATAGGCGGCGTGGGCTATAGCCTTTGGTTCATGAGGGGTTGGGAGGGGTTTGGGGGCTCTGGTTGTCGGAAATGGGTACAGTCTTTTGAGGGTCCTCGTGTGCCCAGGTGGGAGGCTACTGGTTAGAGGCACACTAAAATGGCAAGAAATGCCAATGCACAGCGTGAAATAGCAGCCCGGTGGGCTATAGCGTTTGGTCCGCGGGGGTTGGGGAGGGGGGTTCGGTGGCTCTGGGCGTCGGAAATGGGTACAGTCTTTTCGAGGGTCCTCGAGTTCCCACTGGGAGGCTACAGTCAGAGGCCTGCCCTGAAATGGCAAGAAATGCCATGGCGCAGCGTGATGAAATAGTCAGGCGGTTGGCTACTAGCCTTTGTCCGTGGGGTTGGGAGGGTGTTTCGGAGGCTCACAGTGCGTCGGAAATGGGTACAGTCTTTTTGAGGTCTCGTGTGAGTGGGAGGCTACAGTCTGAGGCCTGCACACTAAAATGGCAAGAAATGTCCATGGCAGTGCGTGAAATAATCATGGGGCAGTGGGCTATAGCCTTTAGTCTTGAGGTTGGGAGGAGGTTTAGGGGCTCTGGGCCGTCGAAAATAGGTACAGTCTTTTGAGGGTCTCGTGTGCCCAGTGGGAGGCTACGGTCAGCCTGCCCTAAAATAACAAGACATGTATGAGCGGGCGCGTGGCGTGAAATTGTCATGGGGCAGTTGGGCTATAGCCTTTAGTCCAGCTAGGGTTGAGGAGGAGTTAGGAGACTCTGAGGCATCAGGGAAATGGGTCTGAGTCTTTTGAGGGTCCTCGTGTTCCAGTGGGAGGCCACGGTCAGAGGCCTGCCTAAAATAACAAGAAATGCCCAATGGCGCAGCGCGTGAAATAATCACCGGGCCGGTGGGCTATAGCTTAGTCCGTGGGGTTGGGGAGGCGGCGTTCGAGGGTTGGCGTCGGAAATTGGTTCAGTCTTTTGAGGGTCCTCGTGTGCCCAGGTGGGAGGCTACGGTCAGAGCCTGCCCTAAAATGGCAAGAAATGCCAATGGCGCTTGTGCGTGAATTAGTCACCAAGGCGGTGGGCTATAACCTTTGATCAGTGGCGGGAGAAGCTCTGGGCGTCGAGAAATGGGTACAATCTTTTGAGGGTCTCGTGTGCCCAGTGGGAAGCTACGGTCGAGGCCTGCCCTAAAATGCAAGAAATGCCCAGTAGCGCAGCGTGAAATAGTCAAGGCCGGTGGGCTATAGCATTTGGTCCATGGGGTTTGGGGAGGGGTTTGAGCTGGGTGTGGAAATGGGTACAGTCTTTTGAGGGTCCTCGTGTGCGGTGGGAGGCTCTGATCAGAGGCCTGCCCTAAAATGACAAGAAATGCTTAGCGCATGTGGCGTGGATTAGTCACAGGGACGGTGGGCTATGTGCCCCTTTGGTCTGCGGGGGTTGGAGAGGGGCGTTCGGGGGCTTTGGTCGTCGGAAATGGGTACAGTCTTTTCTAGGCTCCTCGTGCCCCCAGTGCGAAGCTACGGTCAGAGGCCTGCCTAAAATGGCAGGAAATGCCCAGCGGCGCAGCGCGCGAAATAGTCAAGGGCGGTGGGCTATAACTGGTCATGAGGTTGGGAGGCGGGTTTGGGGGCTCTGGCGTCGGAAATGGGTACAGTCTTTTGAGGGTCCTCGTGTGCCCAGTGGGAGGCTACGGTCAGAGCCTGCCCTAAAAATGACAAGAAATGCCAGTGGCCGTAGCGTGAATTAGTCAAGGGCGGTGGGCTATAGCCAGGGGTTGGGAGGCGTTCGGGGCTGGGCGTCGAAATGGGTACAATCTTTTCGAGGTCCTCGTGTGCCCAGTGGGAAACTCTGGTCTGAGGCCTGCCCTAAAATGCCAAGAAATGCCCAGCCAGTGGCCAGCGTGAAATAGTCAAGGGCCGGTGGGCTGTGGTCCGGGGGGGTTGGGGAGGGGCGTTCGGGGGCTCTGGGCGTCGGAAATGGGTACAGTCTTTTCTAGGGTCCTCCTGTGCCCAGTGGGAGGCTACGGTCAGAGGCCTGCCCTAAAATGGCAAGAAATGCCAACCGGCGCAGCGCGTGAAATAGTCACCGGGCAGTGGGCTATAGCCTTTAGTCATGAGGGTTGGGGAGGCGGGTTAAGGGCTCACAGGCGTCGGAAATGGGTACAATCTTTGAGGTCCTCGTGTGCCCACTGGGAGGCTACGGTCTGAGGCCTGCCCTAAAAAGGCAAGAAATGCCTAGCAGCGCAGTGCGTGAAATAATCATAGAGGCGGTGGCTATATGCTGGTGCAGGGGTTGGGGAGGGGTTTGGGGGCTCTGTTCGTCGGAAATAAGTACAGTCTTTTCGAGGGTCTCGTGTGCCCGGTGGGGAGGGATTCTGAGGTCAGAGGCCTTCCCTAAAAAGCCAAGAAATACCCAGTGACGCAGCGCATAAAATAATATGAGGCGGTGGGCTATAGCCTGATGCAGGGATTGGGGGTGGGGGTTTGGGGGGCTCTGGGTTTTGGAAATTGGTACAGTCTTTTCGAGGGTCCTCGTGTGCCCAGTGGGAGGCTACGGTCTGTAGCCTGCCTTAAAATGATAAGAATTACCCCGCGGCGCAGCGCGTGAATACTCGACGAGGCCGGTGGGCTATAGCCTTTAGTCCGCGGGGTTGGGGAGGGGTGTCGGAGGCTCACAGTCGCCGGAAATGGGTACAGTCTTTCGATGGTCCTCAGTTACTTGATGGGAGGCTACGGTCAGAGGCCTGCCTAAAATGGCTAGAAATGCCAGCCGCGTGAAATGGTCTCAGGGCGGTGGGCTATAATAGCCTTTGGTCATGAGGGTTGGGGAGGGTTTCAGGGGGCTCTGGTCGTCGAAATATGTACAGTCTTTTGAGGGTCCTCGTGTGCAGTGGGAGGCTAAGGTTAAAGCCTGCCCTAAAATGTGAAAATGTCCAGCATGGCGTGAAATAATAGCATGGCCGGCGGGGTGGCTATAGCCTTTGGTCGTGAGGGTTGGGAGAGGCGGCGTTCGGGGCTCAGGCGTCGGAAATGGGTACAGTCTTTTGAGGGTCCTCGTGTGCCCGGTGGGAGGCTCTGAGGTCAGAGCCTGCCTAAAATTACAAGAAATGCCCAATGGCCAGCGCGTGAAATAGTCTCCGAGGCGGGTGGGCTATAGCCTTTGGTCGGCGGGCGTTGGGGGCGTTCCGGGGCTCTGGGCATCGGAAATGGGTCTGATCTTTTCGAGGGTCTCGTGTGCCCAGTGGAAAGCTTCGTCGGAGGCCTGCCTAAAATTACAAGCAGCGTCGCGTAGCGTGAAATAGTCACCGAGGCCGGTGGGCTATAGCCTTTGGTCCATGAGGTTGGGAGGCGTTCGGGGCTCACAGGCGTCGAAATGGGTACAATCTTTTCGAGGGTCCTCGTGTGCGTGATGGAAGCTACGGTCAGGCCTGCCCTAAAATGTGGCCATGTGGCGCGCGTGAAATAGTCACAAGGGCCGGTGGGCTATAGCCTGGTCCTTGGGGGTTGGGGAGGGTGTTTGAGGGGCTCTGGTCGTCGGAAATATGTCTGAGTCTTTTGAGGGTCCTCGTGTGCCCGATGGGATGTTCTGTCGAGGCACTGCCTAAAATGGCAAAAAATGCCATGGCGCAGCGCATAAATAATCACAAGGGCGGTGGGCTATAGCCTTTGGTCATGAGGGGTTGAGGAGGGGTTTAGGGGCTCACAGTGGTGGGAAATGGGTGCAGTATTTTGAGGTCCTCGTGTGCCCAGTGGGAGGCTACAGTCGAGGCCTGCCTAAAAATGGCAAGAAATGCCAATGGCGACACGTGAAATGGTCAGGCGGTGGGCTATAAGCCTTTGGTCAGCTGGGGTTGGAGAGGAAGTTACGGGATGCAGGCGTCGGAAATGGGTACAGTCATTTCGAGGTCCTAGTGTGCCCAGTGGGAAGCTCTGGTCAGGGCACTGCCTAAAATGGCAGTGCGTCGCGCGTGTGAAATAGTCACAAGGCGGTGGGCTATGTGGCTGGTCAGCGGGGTTGGGAGGGGCGTTCGGGGGCTCAGGCGTCGGAAATGGGTACAATCTTTTCGAGGTCCTCGTGTGCCCAGTGGGAAGCTTCTGATCGAGGCCGGCCTAAAATATGGCAGCCATGGCCGCAGCGTGAAATAGTCACGAGGCGGTGGGCTATAGCCTTTAGTCCGTGGGGGTTGGGGAGGGTGTTTTGGAGGCTCAGTGCGTCGGAAATGGGTCCAGTCTTTTCGAGGGTCCTAGTGCGGCCGGTGGGAGGCTACTGAGTCAAGCACTGCCCTAAAATAACAGAAATGTCCAATGGCGCCGCGTGAAATAATCGCGGTGGGCTATAGCCTTTGGTCCGCGGGGGTTGGGGAGCGGCGTTCGGGGGCTTTGGGCGTCGGAAATGGGTACAGTCTTTTTGAGGGTCCTCTTGTGCCCAGTGGGAGGCTACGGTCAGAGGCCTGCCCTAAAATGGCAAGAAATTCAAAGCGCATGGCGTGAATTAGTCACGAGGCGGTGGGCTATAGCCTTCTCGGCTGGGGTTGGGGAGGGGCGTTCGGGGCTCTGGGCGTCGGAAATGAGTCTTTTCGAGGGTCTCGTGTGCCCATGGGAAGCTACGGTCAGAGGCACTGCCTTAAAATGGCAAGAAATGCCGGCGGCACAGTAGCGTGAAATACTCACGAGGCGGTGGGCTATGTGCTGGTCGCGTGGGTTGGGAGGGTGTTTGAGGCTCTGGGCGTCGGGAAATGGGTACAGCCCGGCCGGTCCTCGTGTGCCAGGGGGCTGCTACAGTCATAATCATGCCCTAAAATGGCAAGAAATGTCCGGCGGCGCAGCACGTGAAATAGTCGCCGAGACCCGTGGGCTATAGCCTTTGGTCCGCGGGGGTTGGGGAGGGGCGTTCGGGCGCTCTGCGCGTCGGAAATGGGTACAGTCTTTTTTAGGGTCCTCGTGTGCCCAGTGGGAGGCTAAGGTCATATTCCTGCCCTAAAATGGCAATAAATGTCCAGTGTCGCAGCACGTGAAATAGTCGCCGAGACCGGTGGGCTATAACTTTAGTCCATGAGGGTTGGGGAGGCGGGCGTTGAGACTCTGAGCGTGAGTCAGTACAGTCTTTTGAGGTCCTCGTGTACCCGGTGGGAGTCTGGTCAGGCCTGCCCTAAAATGGCAAGAAATGCCCAGTGCGCAGCGTGAAATAGTCACGAGGCGGTGGGCTATAGCACTGGTCGTGGTGTTGGGAGGGTGTTTGGGGTCTCTGGTTGTCGGAAATGGGTACAATCTTTTGGGGTCCTAGTGTACTTGCCGATGGGAAGCCTACAGTCAGGCACTGCCTAAAATGGCAAGAAATGCCAGTGGCCTTGCGTGAAATAGTGACCCGAGGCGGTGTGCTATAGCCTTTGGTCCATGAGGGTTGGGAAGAGTTCTGAGGCTCACAGTCGTCGGAAATATGTACAGTGTTTTCGAGGGTCTCGTGTGCCCAGTGGGAGGCTACTGGTCGAGCCTGCGCTAAAATGACAATAAATGCCAATGGCCAGCACGTGAAATAGTCACCGAGGCGGTGGGCTATGTGCTGGTCCATGAGGTTGGGAGGAAGTTCTAGGGTTACAGGCGTCGGAAATGGGTACAGTTTTTCAAGGGTCTCGTGTGCCCGGTGGGAGGCTCGATCAGAAGCCTGCCCTAAAATAGGAAGAAATGCCCAGCCAGGCCAGCGTGAAATAATCGCAGGCAGTGGGCTATAAGCGTTGGTCCCTTGAGGGTTGGGGAGGGGTTTGAGGGGGCTCAGTGGTGGAAATGGGTACAGTCTTTACGAGGGTCCTCATGTGCCCAGTGGGAGGCTACTCTGGTGAAGCCTGCCTAAAATGGCAAGACATGCCAGTGGCGCAGCGCGTGAAATAATCGCCCGAGGCGGTGGGCTATGTGCTTTGGTCCATGAGGTTGGGGCGGCGTTCGGGGTTACAGGCGTCGGAAATGGGTACAGTCTTTTCGAGGGTCCTTGTGTGCCCAGTGGGAGGCTACGGTCGGTGGCCTGCCCTAAAGTGGCAAGAAATAACCAGTGGCGCAGCGCGGGAAATGATCACTTGAGGCAGTGGGCTATAGCGTTTAGTCCATGAGGATGGGGAGGGTTTGAGGGCTCTGTTCATGCCGGAAATGGTACAGTCTTTTGAGGGTCCTCGTGTGCCAAGTGGGAGGCTACGGTCAAGCCTGGCCTAAAATATGGCAGGAAATGTCAGCGGCGCAGCGCATGGAAATAGTCATGGGGCGGTGGGCTATCGCGTTGTATGAGGGTTCTGGAGGGCGTTCGGGGCTCTGTGTCGGAAATGGGTACAGTCTTTTCGAGGGTCCTCGCGTGCCAGTGGGAGGCTACAGTCAGGGCCTGCCCTAAAATGGCAAGAAATACCCAGTAGTGACTCGTGAAATAGTCCTTGAGGCGGTGGGCTATAGCATTGGTCCATGAGGTTGGGAGGGGTTTCGGGAGCTCTGGTCGTCGGAAATGGGTTCAGTCTTTTCGAGGGTCCTCGTGTGCCCAGTGGGAGGCTACGGTCAGAGGCCTGCTCTAAAATTGGAAGAAATGCCCGGCGGCACAGCGCGTGAAATACTCACCGAGGCCGGTGGGCTATAGCGTTTGGTCCGCGGGGGTTGGGGAAAGGGGCGTTCGGGGGTTCTGGGCATCGGCAATGGGTACAGTCTTTTTGAGGGTCCTCGTGTGCCCAGTGGGAGGCTCTGATCGAGGCACTGCCTAAAATGGTAAAAATACAATGGCCAGTCGTGAAATAGTCACGAGGCCGGTGGGCAATAACTTTGGTCATGAGGGGTTGGGGAGGGGTTTAGGGGCTCAGTCATCGAAATGGGTACAGTCTTTTTAGGGTCTCGTGTGCCCGGTGGGAGGCTCTGGTCAGAGCTTGCCTAAAATGCCAAAAATACCCAATGGCCTTGTGCGTGAAATAATCGCCAGGCGGTGGTGTATAGCCTTTGGTCCATGGGGGTTGGGAGGCGTTCGGGGTTACAGGCGTCGGAAATGGGTCTGATCTTTTCGAGGGTCCTTGTGTGCCAGTGGGAGGCTACAGTTAGAGGCCTGCCACTAAAATGGCAAGAAATGCCAATGGCCTTGTGCAGAAATACTCACTGAGGCCGGTGGGCTATAGCGTTTGGTCCGCGGGGGATGGGGAGGGGGTTTCGGGGGCTCTGGTCATCGGAAATGGGTACAGTCTTTTCGGGGTCCTCGTGTGCCTAGTGGGAGGCTACAGTCGAAGCACATACTAAAATGGAAAGAAATGTCCAGTGGCTGCGCATGAAATAATCGCCCAGGCGGTGGGCTATCGCGTTAGCCCTTGAGGGGTTGCGGAGGGAGTTGGGGGCTCTGGGTGTCGGAAATGGGTACAGTCCTTTCGAGGGTCTCAGCGTGCCCGGTGGGAGGCTCTGATCAGGGCACCTGCCTAAAATGGCAAAATACCCAGTGTAGCTCGTGAAATAGTCGCCGAGGCCGGTGGGCTATAGCCTTTGGTCCGCGGGGGTTGGGGAGGGGCGTCGGAAATGGGTAAAGTCTTTTCGAGGGTCCTCGCGTGCCCAGTGGGAGGCTACGGTCAGAGGCCTGCCCTAAAATGGTAAAAAATACACAGCGGCGCAGTGCGTGAAATAGTCACTGAGGCCGGTGGGCAATAACCAGTCATGAGGGTTGGGGTGGGGGTTTGGGGGGGTCTGGTCATCGAAAATGGGTACAGTCTTTTTGAGGGTCCTCGTGTGCCCAGTGGGAGGCTACGGTCAGAGGCCTGCCCTAAAATGGTAAAAAATACCCAGCCAGTGATCGTGAAATTATCACAAGGCGGTGGGCTATAGTACTGGACCGTGGGGGTTGGGGAGGGTTCTGAGGGGCTCAGTGGTGGGAAATATGTACAGTCTTTCGAGGTCTCGTGTGCCAGTGGGAGGCTACGGTCAGAAGCCTGCCCTAAAATGGCAAGAAATGCCAGTGCATGGCCGTGAAATAATCATGGGGCAGGTGGGCTATAGGCTTTGGTCTGCAGGGGTTGGGAGGGGTTTGAGGCTCTGGTCGCCGAAATGGGTACAGTCTTTTCGAGGGTCCTCGTGTGCCCAGTGGGAGGCTACGGTCAAGCACGCCCTAAAATAACAAGAAATGCCAGTGGCGCATCGCGTGGAAACAGTCAGCAAGGGCGGTGGGCTATAGCCTTTGGTCCTTGAGGGAGTTGGGAGGGGTTTGGGGCTCTGGTAGTCGAGGAAATGGGTACGGTCTTTTCGAGGGTCTCGTGTGCCCGGTGGGAGCCCTCTGGTCGAGGCTGTCTAAAATGACAATAAATGCCCAGTGATGACAGTGTAGTGAAATTATCACAGGGCGGTGGGCTATAATGCTGGTCATGAGGGGTTGGGAGGTGGTTTCAGGGGCTCTGGTAGTGAGGAAATGGAGTGCGGTCTTTTCGATGGTTCTCGTGTGCGGTGGGAGGCTACGGTCGAAGCACATACTAAAATGGTAGAGCGCCCATCAGTGCTCTTGGCGTCAGAATAGTCAGCGAGGCAGTGGGCTATAGCCTGGTCAGGTGTTGGGGAAGGTGTTTGGGGGCTCTGGTCGGGAAATGGGTATAGTCTTTTGAGGGTCCTCGTGTGCCCGGTGGGAGGCTCTGTGACACACTAAAATGGCAAGACATGCCCAAGTGATGCGTGATGAAATAGTCGGCGAGGCCGGTGGGCTATAGCCTTTGGTCCTTGAGGGGTTGGGAGAGGCGTTCGGGGCTCTGGTCGTCAGAAATAAGTGTACAGGCTTTTCAGGGTCCTCGTGTGCCAGTGGGAGGCTAAGGTCAGGAGGCTTACCACTAAAATGGAAAGAAATGCCCAGTGAGCGGCGAGGAAATGATCATAGGGCAGGAGGCTGGAGCCTTTGGTCCAGGGGTTAGGAAGGGTTTCAGGAGCTCAGTGTTCGGAAATGCACTCTGAGTCTTTTCGAGGTTCTCGTGTGCCCAGTGGGAGGCTACGGTCAGAGGCACATACACTAAAATGCCAAAAATACCAATGGCGCAGTGCGTGAAATAGTCAAGGCGGTGGGCTACTCTGGTACTGGTCAGGGGTTGGGGTGGGGTTTAGGGGAGCTCTGTTCATGAAAATGGAGTCTGAGTCTTTTGAGGGTCCTCGTGTGCCCAGATGGGAGGCTCTGATCAGAGGCCTGCCCTAAAATGCCAAAAATACCAATGGCGCAGTTAAGTGAAATAATCCTTTGAGGCGGTGGGCTATACCCCCAGTCCATGAGGGGTTGGGAGGGTGTTTGGGAGCTCACAGTGTTCGTCGGAAGTAGTGCAGTCTTTTTGAGGGTCCTCGTGTGCCCAGGAGGCTACTGAGTCGGAGGCTTGCCTAAAATGCCAAAAATACCCTCTGGCAGCGTGAAATTGTCATGGGGCAGGCGGTGGTCTATAGCCTTTGGTCCACAGGGGTTGGGGAGGGCGTTCGGGGCTCAGGCGTCGGCAATGGGTACAGTCTTTTTGAGGTCTCGTGTGCCCAGTGGGAGGCTACTGATCGAGGCACACTAAAATGGTAAAAATACCAATGGCCTTGATCGTGGAAATAGTCATGAGGCCGGTGGGCTATGCTTTGGTCCGAGGGGTTGGGGAGGGTTTAGGGGCTCTTGTCATGAAAATGGGTATAGTCTTTTGAGGGTCTCGTGTGCCCAGTGGGAGGCTACGGTCAGAGGCACATACTAAATGTAAAAAATACCAATGGCGCATGATTCGTGAAATAGTCACTGAGGCCGGTGGGCTATAGCCTTTGGTCCGCGGGGGTTGGGGAGGGGGTTTAGGGGGCTCTGGTCATCGAAAATGGGTACAGTATTTTTGATGGTCCTCGTGTGCCCAGTGGGAGGCTACGATCAGAAGCCTGCCCTAAAATGGCAAGACAAGCCCAGCGGCGCAGCGCGTGAAATAGTCACCGAGGCCGGTGGGCTATAGCCTTTGGTCCACGGGGATTGGGGAGGGGCGTTCGGGGGATCTGGCATCCGAAATGGGTACAGTCTTTTCGAGGTTCCTCGTGCACCTAGTGGGAGGCTACGGTCAGAGGCCTGCGCTAAAATGGTAAGAAATGCCCAGCGGCGCAGCTCGGGAAATAGTCACTGAGGCCGGTGGGCTATAGCCTTTGGTCCGCGGGGGTTGGGGAGGGGGTTTCGGGAGCTCTGGTCGTCGAAAATGGTACAGTCTTTTCGAGGGTCCTCGTGTGCCCAGTGGGAGGCTACGGTCAGAGGCACATAAAATGGTAGAAATGCCAGTGGCCTTGTGTGCAGAAATAATCACAGGCGGTGGGCTATAGCCTTTGGTCCATGAGGGTTGGGAGGCGTTGGGGGCCCTCTGGTCATCGGAAATGGGTACAGTCTTTTCGGGGTCCTCGTGTGCCTAGTGGGAGGCTACGGTCAGAAGCCTGCCCTAAAATGGCAAGAAATGCCCAGCGGTGCAGCGCGTGAAATGATGGTCATGCAGGGCGGTGGGCCTATAGCCTTTGGTCCATGAGGGTTCGGGAGGAAGTTACAGGAGCTCTGGGTGTCGAAATGGGTACAGTTTTTGAGGGTCCTCAGCGTGCCAGTGGGAGGCTACGGTCAGGGCCTTTGTAAAGCGCAAGAAATGCCTAGCGTTGCAGGCGGCAGAAATAATCATGGGCGGTGGGCTATAGCTAGTCCACGGGGTTGGGGAGGGTTTCGGGGGGCTCTGGTTGTCGGAAATGGGTACAGTCTTTTCGAGGTCCTCTGCCCTTGATGGGAGGCTCTGATCGAGGCTGCCCTAAAATGGCAAGACATGCCAGTAGGCCTTGGCGTGAATTAATCGCCAAGGCGGTGGGCTATAACTGCCTTTCTGCTGAGGTTGGGAGGGCGTTCGGGAGTTACAGGCGTTGGAAATGGGTACAGTCTTTTCGAGGTCCTTGTGTGCCCGATGGGAGCTACGGTCAGGCACCTTACTAAAATGGCAAGAAATGCCAGTGTGATCAGGAAATAGGGAGGCGGTGGGCTATAGCCTTTATGTCTGTGAGGGTTTGGGAGGGGTTTGAGGGCTCTGGTCATGAGAAATGGAGTGCAGTCTTCTGAGGTCCTCGTGTGCTTGATGGGAGGCTACGGTCAGAAGCACATACTAAAATGTAAAAATACCAGTGGCCTTGAGTGCGTGAAATAGTCAGGCCGGTGGGCTATAACTCCTGGTCCATGAGGGGTTGGGGTGGGGGTTTAGGCTCTGTTCATGAAAATGGGTCAGTCTTTTGAGGTCTCGTGTGCCCGGTGGGAGGCTACGGTCGAGGCACTGCCTAAAATGCCAAAAATACCAGTATGGCCTTGATTCGTGAAATAGTCACTTGGGCCGGTGGGCTATAGTCATGAGGGGTTGGGGAGGTGTTTGGGAGCTCAGTGGTCGTGGAAATGGAGTCTGATCTTTTGAGGGTCCTCGTGTGCTTGATGGGAGGCTCTGATCGAGGCTTGCCTAAAATGTAAAAATACCCTCTGGTATGTGGCGTGAAAGTGTCATGGGGCGGTGGTCTATAGCCTTTGGTCCACGGGGTTGGGAGGGCGTTCGGGGCTCTGGGCGTCGGCAATGGAGTCTGCAGTCTTTTGAGGGTCCTCGTGTGCCCGGTGGGAGGCTACGGTCGGAGGCACATACTAAAATGGTAAAAATACCAGTGACGGTCGTGAAATAGTCTTGAGGCGGTGGGCTATGCTGGTCCCATGAGGTTGGGGAGGGGTTTAGGGGGCTCTTGTCATGAAAATGGGTATAGTCTTTTGAGGGTCCTCGTGTGCCAGTGGGAGGCTACGGTCGAGGCACATGCCTAAAATGCCAAAAAATACCAGTGGCGCGGTTCGTGAAATAGTCACTTTGAGGCGGTGGGCTATAGCCTTTGGTCATGAGGGGTTGGGGAGGGGTTTAGGGGCTCTGGTCGCCGAAAATGGAGTGCAGTGTTTTGATGGTCCTCGTGTGCCAGTGGGAGGCTACGATCGAGCACTGCCTAAAATGGCAAAGACAAGCCCAGTAGCGTGCGTGAAATAGTCAAGGGCCGGTGGGCTATAAGCCTTTGGTCCACAGGGGATTGGGGAGGGGCGTTCGGGATCGGCATCGAAATGGGTCTGATCTTTTCGAGGGTTCCTCGTGCACCTGGTGGGAGGCTACGGTCGAGGAGCTGCGCTAAAATGGTAAGAAATGCCAGTAGCGCAGCTCGGAAATAGTCTTGAGGCGGTGGGCTATAGCCTTTAGTCCCATGAGGGGTTGGGGAGGGTTTGGGAGCTCTGGTGTCGAAAATGGTACAGTCTTTTCGAGGGTCCTCGTGTGCCCGATGGGAGGCTACAGTCAGAGGCACATACAAAATGGTAGAAATGCCAGTATGGCCAGGAAATAAGTCAACAGGCGGTGGGCTATAGCCTTTGGTCATGAGGGTTGGGGAGGGGTTTGGGGCTCTGGTCATCGGAAATGGGTACAGTCTTTTGGGGTCTCGTGTACTAGTGGGAGGCTCTGATTGAAGCACCACTAAAATGAAATGCCAGTGCAGTAGCGTGAAATGGTCATGGGGCGGTGGGCTATAGCCTTTAGTCCATGAGGGGTTCGGGAGGGAAGTTCAGGGGGCTCACAGGTGTCGGAAATGGAGTGCAGTTTTGAGGTCTCGCGTGCCCAGTGGGAGGCTACGGTCAGACGCAGGCCTTAATACGGCAAGTAATGCCAAGAGTTGCTGCGCGTGAGTTAGTCGCCGATGCCGGGGGGCGATAGCTTTTGGTCGGCGGGGGGTGGGGAGGGGTTTGAGCTCTGGTTGTCGGAAATGGAGTACAGTCTTTTCGAGGTCCTCTGTACTTGCCCGGTGGGAGGCTCTGATCAGGAAGCACCTAAAATGTGCAAGACATGCCAGTAGCCTTGTGCGTGAATTAATCATGCGGTGGGCTATAGCCTTTGCTCTGCGGGGTTGGGGAGGGCGTTCGGGGTTACAGGCGTTGGAAATGGGTACAGTCTTTTCGAGGTCCTTGTGTGCCCAGTGGGAGAGCTCTGACGGTCGAGGCACACTAAAATGGCAAGAAATGCCAGTGTGATCACGGAAATAAGGCCCAGGTAGGTGGGCTATAGCCTTTGTCTGTGCAGGGGTTTGGGGAGGGGTTTGGGGCTCTGGTCGCGGAAATGGAGTGCAGTCTTCTGAGGGTCCTCGTGTGCCCAGTGGGAGGCTACTGTCGAAGCACACTAAAATGGCAAGACATGCCAGTGGCCTTGCGCGTGCAATGGTCACCGAGGCGGTGGGCTATGTGCTGGTTGGCGGCAGTTGGGAGAAAGCGTTACAGGGGCTCACAGGCGTGGAAATGGGTACAGTCTTTTCGAGGTCCTCGTGTGCCCGATGGGAGGCTCTGATCGAGGCCACAAAATGGCAAGAAATGCCAATGGCCTTGGCGTGCAATAGTCACCAAGGCGGTGGGCTATAACTGGTTGGCGGCGGTTGGGAGAAAGCGTTGCAGGGGCTCTGGGCGTCGGAAATGGGTACAGTCTTTTGAGGTCCTCGTGTGCCCAGATGGGAGGCTACGGTCAGAGGCACTGCTAAAATGGCAAGAAATGCAAAGCGGCCTTAGCGCGTGAAATGGTCATGAGGGTGGGCTATAACCTTTGGTTGTGGCGGTTGGGAGAAAAGTTCTGGGGCTCACAGGTGTGGAAATGGGTACAGCCTTGTCGAGGTTCCTCGTGTGCCCATGGGAGGCTACTGATCAGGCCTGCCTAAAATGGCAAGAAATGCTGTGCCAGTCAGTCTGGAAAGCAGGGGCCCAGGCGGTGGGCTATGTGCTAGTCCATGAGGTTTGGGAGGGGTTTGGGGGCTCTGGTCGCCGGAAATGGGTACAGTCTTCTGAGGTCCTCGTGTGCCCAGTGGGAGGCTCTGATCAGAGCTTTCCCTAAAATGGCAAGACATGCCAGTATGGCGTCAGAAAATGTCATGAGGCAGTGGGCTATAGCCTTTGGTTATGGCGGTTGGGAGAAAAGTTCACAGGGCTCAGGCGTCGGAAATGGAGTGCAGTCTTTTGAGTTCCTCGTGTGCCCGATGGGAGGCTACGGTCAGAGGCCTGCCATAAAATGGCAAGAAATGCAAAAGCAGGCGCGCGTGAAATGGTCAGCAGGCCGATGGGCTATAAGCCTTTGGTTCGCGGTTGGGGAGAAAAGTTACTGGGGCTCTGGCGTCGGAAATGGATACAGTCTTTTCGAGGGTCCTCGTGTGCCTTGATGGGAGGCTACAGTCGAGAGGCCTGCCTAAAATGGCAAGAAATGCCAGCGCGCAGCGCGTGAAATGGTCGTCGAGGCCGGTGGGCTATAGCCTTTGGTTAGCGGCGGTTGGGAGAAAGCGTTCTGGGGCTCGGGCGTCGGAAATGGGTACAGTTTTTCGAGGTCCTCGTGTGCCCGGTGGGAGGCTACGGTCAAGCCAACCTAAAATGGCAAAAATGCCAGTGATTATCTTGGCGTGAAATAGTCGCCCAGGCGGTGGGCTATAGCCTGGTCATGAGGGTTCGGGAGGGAAGTTACAGGGGCTCTGGGTGTCAGTGGTACAGTCTTTTCGAGGTCCTCAGCGTACCCAGTGGGAGGCTACTGGTCAGGCCTGCCCACAAATGGCAAGAAATGCCTAAGCGGTGCAGCGCTTGAAATGGTGAAAGGTGGGCTATAACCTTTGGTCCACGGGGTTGGGGAGGCGGGTTTGAGGGCTCAGTTTGTCGGAAATGGGTACAGTCTTTTCGAGGTCCTCATGCCCAGTGGGAGGCTACTGATCAGAAGCACTGCCTAAAATGGCAAGACATGCCAATGGCCTTGTGCGTGAAATAATCAAGGCGGTGGGCTATAGCCTTTGCTTTCTGCGGTGGTTGGGGAGGCGTTCGGGGGTTACAGGCGTTTGAATTGGGTACAGTCTTTTTGAGGTCCTTGTGTGCCCGATGGGAGGCTACGGTCAGGCACATGCCCTAAAATGGCAAGAAATGCCAGTGGCTTGGCGTGAACTGGTCGTCGAGGCCGGCGGGCTAGAGCCTTTGGTTCGCGGCGGGTGGGGAGAATAGTTCTGGGGCTCTGGGCATCGGAAATGGGTACAGATTTTTCGAGGGTCCTCGTGTGCCCAGTGGGAGGCCTCGGTCAAGCACATACTAAAATGGCAAGAAATGCCATGATTGCAGCGTGAAATGGTCGCCGAGGCGGTGGGCTATATAGCCTTTGGTCCTTGAGGGGTTCGGGAGGAAGTTACAGGGCTCTGGGTGTCGGAAATGGGTACAATTTTTTCGAGGGTCCTCGCGTGCCCAGTGGGAGGCTACGGTCAGACGCCTGCCTTAAAACTGCAAGAAATGCCTAGCGGTGCAGCGCTTGAAATAGTCGCCGAAGCCGGTGGGCTATATCTTTTGGTCCACGGGGGTTGGGGAGGGGTTTGGGGCTCTGGTTGTCGGAAATGGGTGAGTCTTTTCGAGGTCCCTCTGTGCCCAGTGGGAGGCTACTGATCAGGCTTTGCCCTAAAATGGCAAGACATGCCAATGGCCTTGTGCGTGAATTAATCATGAGGGGTGGGCTATAGCCTTTGCTCTGCGGGGTTAGGGAGGGGCGTTAAGGGGTTACAGGCGTTGGAAATGGATGATCTTTTGAGGTCCTTGTGTGCACAGTGGGAGGCTACGGTCGAGGCCTGCCACAAAATAGCAAAAATGCCAATGGCCTTGATCACGGAAATAGGGGCCCAGGCGGTGGGCTATAGCCTTTTGTCTGTGAGGTTTGGGAGGGGTTTGAGGGGCTCTGGTCATGAAATGGGTACAGTCTTCTGAGGTCCTCGTGTGCCCGATGGGAGGCTCTGATGAGCACACTAAAATGCAAGACATGCCCAGTGGCCTTGGCCGCGTGAAATTGTTGCCGAGGCCGGTGGGCTATAGCCTTTGGTCCGCGACGGTTGGGGAGAAACGTTCTCGGGCTCTGGGCGTCGGAAATGGGTACAGTCTTTTCGAGGGTCCTCGTGTGCCAAGTGGGAGGCTACGGTCAGAAGCCTGCCCTAAAATGGCAAGATATGCCCAGCGGCGCATCGCGTGAAATGGTCGCCAAGGCGGTGGGCTATAAGCCTTTGGTTGTTGGCAGTTGGGGAGAAAAGTTCTAGGAGACTCTGGGTGTGGGAAATGGGTACAGCCTTTTAGGAGTTCCTCGTGTGCCCGATGGGAGAGGCTCTGAGAGGCACATGCCTAAAATGGCAAGAAATGCCAAGTGGCCTTGATCTGGAAATAGGGGCAGGCGGTGGGCTATGTGCTTTGGTCCATGAGGTTTGGGAGGGTTTGGGGCTCTGTTCGCCGAAATGGAGTACAGTATTCTGAGGGTCCTCGTGTGCCTTGATGGGAGGCTACGGTCAGGCACACTAAAATGGCAAGACATGCCAATGACGCGGCGTGAAATAGTCACCAAGGCGGTGGGCTATAACTGGTTCATGGCGGTTAGGGAGAAAAGTTACAGGGCTCTGGGCGTCGGAAATGGGTGAGTCTTTTCGAGGTCTCGTGTGCCCGATGGGAGGCTACGGTCGAGGCCTGCCTAAATGGCAACAATGCAAAAGCTGCATGGTAGCGTGAAATGGTCATGAGCCGGTGGGCTATAGCCTTTGGTTGGCAGTTGGGAGAAAAGAAAGTTCTGGAGCTCTGGGGTGGAAATGATACAGTCTTTCGAGGGTCCTCGTGTGCCATGGGAGGCTCTGATCAGGCACGCCACAAAATGGCAAGAAATGCAAAGCGGTAGTGCGTGAAATGGTCATGAGGCGGTGGGCTATAGACTTTGGTTCGCGGCTGTTGGGGAGAAAAGTTCTGTGGCTCTGGGCGTGAAATGGGTACAACCTTTTCGAGGTTCCTCGTGTGATGGGAGGCTCTGATCAGAGGCCTGCACTAAAAAGGCAAGAAATGCCAAGCGCAGTGATCACTGGAAATAAGGTGAGGCGGTGGGCTATAACTGGTCAGGGGTTTGGGAGGGGTTTGAGGGCTCTGGTCATCGGAAATGGGTACAGTCTTCTGAGGGTCCTCGTGTGCCCAGTGGGAGGCTCTGGTCAGAGCTTGCCCTAAAATGGCAAGACATGCCCGTGGCCCGCGTGAAATAGTCGCCAAGGCCGGTGGGCTATAGCCTTTGGTTCGCGGCGGTTGGGGAGAAAAGTTCTGGGGCTCTGGGCGTCGGAAATGGGTACAGTCTTTTCGAGGTTCCTCGTGTGCCCAGTGGGAGGCTTCGGTCAGAGGCCTGCCATAAAATGGCAAGAAATGCAAAACGGCGCAGCGCGTGAAATGGTCGCCGAGGCTGATGGGCTATAGCCTTTGGTTCGCGGCGGTTGGGGAAAAGCGTTACGGGGCTCTGGCGTGAAATGGATACTGAGTCTTTTCGAGGTCCTCGTGTGATGGGAGGCTACGGTCGAGGCCTGCCTAAAATGGCAAGAAATGCCAACGCGTGAAATGGTCGTCGAGGCGGTGGGCTATAGCCTTTGGTTCGCGGTGGTTGGGAGAAAAGTTCTGGGGCTCAGGCGTGGAAATGGATACAGTCTTTTCGAGGGTCCTCGTGTACTTGATGGGAGGCTACAGTCAGGCCTGCCTAAAATGGCAAGAAATGCCAGTGGCGCAGTAGCGTGAAATGGTCGTCGAGGCGGTGGGCTATAGCCTTTGGTTCGCGGTTGGGGAGAAAAGTTACTGGGGCTCTGGGCGTGAAATGGATACAGTTTTTCGAGGGTCCTCGTGTGCTTGATGGGAGGCTACGGTCAGAAGCCTGCCTAAAATGGCAAGAAATGCCCATGATTGCAGCGCATGAAATGGTCGCAAAGGCGGTGGGCTATAATAGCTGGTCATGAGGGTTGGGGAGGGAAGTTACAGGGCTCTGGGTGTCGGAAATGAGTCTGAGTCTTTTGAGGTCCTCGTGTGCCCAGTGGGAGGCTCTGGTCGAGCCTGCCTAAAATGGCGAAATGCCAGCGCGGGGCTTGAAATAATCGGCCCAGGCAGATGGGCTATAGCCTTTGGTCCGCGGGGGTTGGGGAGGGGCGTTCGGGGGCTCTGTGCGTCGGACATGGGTACAGTCTTTTCGAGGGTCCTCGTGTGCCCAGTGGGAGGCTACGGTCAGAAGCCTGCCCTAAAATGGCAAGAAATGCCAAGCAGTCGGGAAATAGTCACTTGAGGCGGTGGGCTATAGCCTTTGGTCCGTGGGGGTTGGGGAGGGGTTTGGGGCTCACAGTGGTGGAAATGGGTGCAGTCTTCTGAGGGTCCTCGTGTACCCAGTGGGAGGCTACGGTCAGAAGCTTGCCTAAAATGGTAAGAAATGTCCAGCCAATGACGCGTGAAATAATCAGCCGAGGCGGTGGGCTAGAGCTTTTGGTCCTTGAGGGGTTGGGGAGGGGTTTAGGGGTTACGGTCGTGAATGGGTACAATCTTTTCAAGGGTCTCGTGTGCCCGGTGGAAGGCTACAGTCGAGGCACTGCCCTAAATAATAAGAAATTCCAATGACCTTGTGCGTGAAATATTCAGTGAGCGGTGGGCTATAGTCTTTGGTCCACGGGGTTGGGAGGGCGTCGGAAATGGAGTGCAGTCTTTTGAGGTCATCGTGTGCCCAGTGGGAGGCTACGGTGAGGCCTGCCATAAAATGGCAAGAAATGCCCAGTACGCAGCGCGTGAAAGCAGTCGCTTGAGGCGATGGGCTATAGCCTTTGGTCCGCGGGGGTGGGGGGGGGGGGTTGGGGGGCTCTGGGCGTCGACAATGGGTACAGTCTTTTCAAGGGTCATCATGTGCCCAGTGGGAGGCTACGGTCAGAAGCCTGCCATAAAATGGCTAGAAATACCCAGTGTGCGCGTGAAATAATCGCCAAGGCGGCGGGCTATAGCTGGTCAGCAGGGTTTGGGAGGCGGTTTAGGGGCTCTGGTCATGAAAATCGTCTGATCTTTTCGAGGGCCCTCGTGTGCCCAGTGGGAGGCTACGGTCAGATGCCTGCCATAAAATGTAAATAAATGCCCACCAGCGCCAGCGTGAAATTGTCATGGGGCGGTGGGCTATAGCCTAGTCCTTAGCGGGAGTTGGGAGGGGTTGGGGCTCACGGTCGCCAATGGAGTGATCTATTCGAGGGTCCTCATGTGTCCGGTGGGAGGCTACGGTCAAGGCTGCCCAAAAATAACAGAAATGCCAGCGCGCAGCACGTGAAATAGTCACAGGGCCGGTGGGCTATATATGCTGGTCCCAGGGGTTGGGGAGGGTTTGGAGGCTCTGGGCATGGAAATGGGTACAGTATTTTTTGGGCCCTCGTGTGCCCAGTGGGAGGGTACGGTCAGGAAGCACGCCCCTAAAATGGCAAGAAATCCCTACTGGTAGCGCGTGAAATAGTCATAGGCGGTGGGCTATAGCCTTTGGTCATGAGGGGTTGGGGGGGTTCGGGGCTCACAGGCGTCGGAAATGGGTACAGTGCTGAGGGTCCTCGTGTACCCAGGTGGGAGCTCTGGTCAGAACCACATACTAAAATGGCAAGAAATGCCAGGCGTGGCGTGAAATAGTTCTTAGGGCGTGAGCTATAACCTTTAGTCATGAGGGTTGGGGGTGGGGGATCGGGGGCTCTTGACATGGAAATAGGTGCAGTCTTTTCGAGGGCCCTCGTGTGCCCAATGAGAGCTCTGGTCAGAACCACATACTAAAATGGCAAGACATGCCAAGCGGCAGCGTCAAATAATCATGGGGCGGTCGGCTATAGGCTTTAGTCATGAGGGTTGGGAAGGTGTTTGAGGGGCTCACGGTGGTCGGAAATGGGTAAAGTCTTTTCGAGGGTCTTCGTGTGCCCAGTGGGAGGCTACGGTCAGAAGCCTGCCGTAAAATGACAAGTAATGCTGCGTCGTGGTAGTGGCGCGTCAAATAGTCGCCGAGGCCGGTGGGCTATAGTCTTTCGTCCGCGGGGGTTGATGAGGGGGTTTCGGGGGCTCTGGGTGTCAGAAATGGGTACAGTCTTTTGAGGGTCCTCGTGCAGGTGGGAGATCGGGGTCAGCCTGCTAAAATGGCAGAAATGCCCATCAGTAGTAGCGTGAAATAGTCCATGGGGCAGTGACTATGTGCTGGTCCTTGAGGGGTTGGGGTGGGATCGGGGCTCAGGTGTCGGAAATGGAGTGCAGTCTTCTCAAGGTTTCTCGTGTGCCTAGTGGTAGGCTACGGTCTGAGGCTGCACTAAAATGGCAAGAAATGCCCAGCTCATTTCGTGAAATAATGTAGGCGGTGGGCTATAGCCTTTAGTCAGGGGGTTGGGAGGAGGCGTCGGAAATGGGTAAAGTCTTTTCGAGGTCCTCGCGTGCCCGATCGGGAGGCTACGGTCGAGGCCTGCCTAAAATGGTAAAAAATACACAGTGTGATCGTGAAATAGTCATCACTTGGGCGGTGGGCAATATGCTGGTCCATGGGGGTGGGGGGGGGGTTTTGGGGGCCTCTGGTCATCGAAAATGGGTACAGTCTTTTCGAGGGTCCTCGTGTGCCCAGTGGGAGGCTACGGTCAGAGGCCTGCCTAAAATGGTAAAAATACCAGTAGCAGTGCGTGAAATTATCAAGGCGGTGGGCTATAATGCTGGACCGTGGGGGTTGGGGAGGGTTCACAGGGGGCTCAGTGCGTCGGAAATATGTACAGTCTTTTCGAGGGTCCTCGTGTGCCCAGTGGGAGGCTACAGTCGAAGCCTGCCCTAAAATGGCAAGAAATGCCAGCCTCGCAACGTGAAATAATCGCCAGGGCGGTGGGCTATAGGCTTTAGTGCGGGGTTGGGGTGGGGTTTTCGGGGGCTCTGGTCATCGGAAATGGGTACAGTCTTTTCGAGGGTCCTCGTGTGCCCGTTAGGACGCTCGGTCAGAAGCACTGCTAAAATGTGAAAATGCCAGTGGCGCATCGCGTGAAACAGTCGCAAAGGGCAGTGGGCTATAGCCTTTGGTCATGAGGGGTTGGGAGGGGTTTGAGGGCTCTGGTAGTCAGAAATGGAGTGCAGGTCTTTTCGAGGGTCCTCGTGTGCCCGGTGGGAGCCTCTGATCAGGAGGCACATCCTAAAATGACAATAAATGCCCAGTGACACGGTAGCGTGAAGTATCAGGGCGGTGGGCTATACTGGTCATGAGGGTTGGGGAGGGGGTTTGAGGGGCTCACGGTAGTCGAGAAATGGAGTGCAGTCTTTTCGATGGTTCTCGTGTGCCCGGTGGGAGGCTACTGGTCAGAAGCCTGCCTAAAATGGTAGAAGCGCCCAGCCAGTGACTGCAGCGTCAAATCGTCAGCAAGCGGTGGGCTATAAGCCTTTGGTCCATGGGTGTTGGGGAAGGTGTTTGGGGCTCACGGTCGTGGAAATGGGTATAGTCTTTTTAGGGTCTCGTGTGCCCGGTGGGAGGCTCTGACACATAAAATAACAAGACATGCCCAGTGGCCTTGGCAGTGCGTGAAATAGTCGGCGTGGCCGGTGGGCTATAGCCTTTGGTCCGCGGGGGTTGGGGAGGGGCGTTCGGGGGCTCTGGTCGTCCGAAATAGGTACAGGCTTTTCGAGGGTCCTCGTGTACCCAGTGGGAGGCTAAGGTCAGAGGCTTACCCTAAAATGGAAAGAAATGCCCAGTGAGCAGCGGGGAAATAGTCACTTAGGGCGGAGGCTAGAGCCTTTGGTCATGAGGGGTTAGGGAGGGTTTGGGAGCTCACAGTGCGTCGGAAATGCATACAGTCTTTTCGAGGTTCCTCGTGTGCCCGATGGGAGGCTACGGTCAGGCACATACAAATGTAAAAATACCAATGGCGCAGTGCGTGAAATAGTCCTTGAGGCGGTGGGCTGTGGGGTTTAGGGGGCTCTGTTCATGAAAATGGGTCTACAGTCTTTTGAGGGTCTCGTGTGCATGGGAGGCTACTGTCGAGGCACCTAAAATGCCAAAAATACCAGCCAGGCGCAGTTCGTGAAATAGTCACTTGAGGCGGTGGGCTATGCTGGTCATGAGGGTTGGGAGGTGTTTGGGAGCTCTGTGCGTCGGAAATGGGTACAGTCTTTTCGAGGTCCTCGTGTGCCCAGTGGGAGGCTCTGGTCAGAGCTTGCCTAAAATGCCAAAAATACCCTCTGGCGCAGTGAAATTGTCAGCAGCGGTGGTCTATAGCCTTTGGTCCACAGGGGTTGGGAGAGGGCGTTAGGGGCTCTGAGGCGTCGGCAATGGGTACAGTCTTTTGAGGGTCCTCGTGTGCCCGGTGGGAGGCTACGGTCGAGGCACATGCCTAAAATGGTAAAAATACCAATGGCCTTGATCGTGAAATAGTCCGAGGCGGTGGGCTATAACTGCTGGTCACGGGGGTTGGGGAGGGGTTTAGGGGCTCTTGTCATGAAAATGGGTATAGTCTTTTGAGGGGTCCTCGTGTGCCCAGTGGGAGGCTACAGTCGAGGCCTAAAATGCCAAAAAAATACCAGTAGCGATTAGTGAAATAGTCCTTTGAGGCGGTGGGCTATAGCCTAGTCCATGAGGGGTTGGGGAGGGGGTTTTGGGTGCTCTGGTCATCGAAATGGGTACAGTATTTTTGATGGTCCTCGTGTGCTCAGTGGGAGGCTCTGATCAAGCCTGCCTAAAATGGCAAGACAAGCCAGTAGTGCGCGTGAAATAGTCACCAAGGCGGTGGGCTATGTGCTGGTCCCACGAGGGATTGGGAGGGGCGTTCGGGGATCGGCATCCGAAATGGAGTCTGATCTTCGAGGTTCCTCGTGCACCTAGTGGGAGGCTACGGTCGAGGCCTGCGCTAAAATGGTAGAAATGCCAGCCCAGGCGCAGCTCGGAAATAATCCTTTGAGGCGGTGGGCTATAGCCTTTGGTCAGCGGGGTTGGGAGGGGTTTGGGAGCTCACAGTGGGCCGAAAATGGTACAGTCTTTTCGAGGGTCCTCGTGTGCCCAGTGGGAGGCTACGGTCAGAGGCACATACAAATGGTAGAAATGGCCAGTGCCTTGTGAGGAAATAGTCACTGAGGCCGGTGGGCTATAGCCTTTGGTCCGCGGGGGTTGGGGAGGGGGTTTCGGGGGCTCTGGTCATCGGAAATGGGTACAGTCTTTTCGGGGTCCTCGTGTGCCTAGTGGGAGGCTACGGTCAGAAGCCTGCCCTAAAATGGCAAGAAATGCCCAGCGGTGCAGCGCGTGAAATGGTCGCCGAGGCCGGTGGGCTATGTGCTGGTCATGAGGGGTTCGGGAGGGAAGTTCTGGGGCTCTGGGTGTCGGAAATGGGTACAGTTTTTTCGAGGGTCCTCGCGTGCCCAGTGGGAGGCTACGGTCAGACGCCTGCCTTAAAACTGCAAGAAATGCCTAGCGGTGCAGCGCTTGAAATAGTCGCCGAAGCCGGTGGGCTATAGCTTTTGGTCCACGGGGGTTGGGGAGGGTTTGAGGGCTCTGGTTGTCGGAAATGGGTACAGTCTTTTCGAGGTCCTCTGCTTGATGGGAGGCTCTGATCGAAAGCACATGCCCTAAAATGGCAAGACATGCCCAGTAGCCTTGACGTGAATTAATCATGGGGCAGGTGGGCTATAGCCTTTGCTCTGCGGGGTTGGGAGGGGCGTTCGGGGTTACAGGCGTTGGAAATGGGTACAGTCTTTTCGAGGTCCTTGTGTGCCATGGGAGGCTCTGATCAAGGCCTGCCCTAAAATGGCAAGAAATGCCAGTAGTATGATGGGAAATAAGGGTGAGGCGGTGGGCTATAGCCTTTGTCTGTAGCAGGGGTTTGGGAGGGGTTTGGGGGCTCACTGGTCGCCGAAATGGGTACAGTCTTCTGAGGTCCTCGTGTGCCCAGTGGGAGAGCTACGGTCAGAAGCCTGCCCTAAAATGTGCAAGACATGCCAGTGGCCGTAGCGCGTGCAATGATCACAAAGGGCCGGTGGGCTATAGCCTTTGGTTGGCGGCGGTTGGGAAAGCGTTACAGGGCTCAGGCGTCGGAAATGGGTACAGTCTTTTGAGGGTCTCGTGTGCCCAGATGGGAGGCTACGGTCAGAGGCCTGCCTGAAAATGGCAAAAAATTCCCAGTGGCGCAGCGCGTGCAATAGTCACCGAGGCCGGTGGGCTATAGCCTTTGGTTGGCGGCAGTTGGGAGAAGCGTTACGGGGCTCTGAGGCGTGGAAATGGGTGATCTTTCGAGGTCTCGTGTGCCCAGGTGGGAGGCTCTGATCAGAGGCCTGCCCTAAAATGGCAAGAAATGCAAAGCGGCGCAGCGCGTGAAATGGTCGCCAAGGCCGGTGGGCTATAGCCTTTGGTTCGCGGCGGTTGGGGAGAAAAGTTCTGGGGCTCTGGGTGTCGGAAATGGGTACAGCCTTTTCGAGGTTCCTCGTGTGCCCAGTGGGAGGCTACGGTCAGAGGCCTGCCCTAAAATGGCAAGAAATGCCAATGTGATCTGAAGCAGGGGGAGGCCGGTGGGCTATGTGCTGGTCAGGGGTTTGGGGCGGGGTTTTGGGGGGCTCTGGTCATCGGAAATGGGTACAGTCTTCTGAGGGTCTCGTGTGCCCAGTGGGAGGCTACGGTCGAGCTTTCCCTAAAATGGCAAGACATGCCAATGAGCCTATAGCGTGAAATGGTCATGAGGCGGTGGGCTATAGCCTTTGGTTGTGGCGGTTGGGAGAAAAGAAGTTACGGGGCTCACAGGCGTGGAAATGGGTACTGATCTTTGAGGGTTCCTCGTGTGCCCAGTGGGAGGCTACGGTCAGAGGCCTGCCATAAAATGGCAAGAAATGCAAAACGCAGCAGCGCGTGAAATGGTCGGAGAGGCCGCTGGGCTATAGCCTTTAGTTTGGCGGTTGGGAAGAGAAAAGTTCACGAGACTCACAGGCGTGGAAATGGATATCTGTCTTTTCGAGGGTCCTCGTGTACTTGATGGGAGGCTACGGTCGAGAGGCCTGCCTAAAATGGCAAGAAATGCCCAGCGCATGGCCGCGTGAAATAGTGTCGAGGCCGGTGGGCTATAGCCTTTGGTTCGCGGCTGTTGGGGAGAAAGCGTTACGGGGCTCGGGCGTCGGGAAATGGAGTACAGTTTTCGAGGGTCCTCGTGTGCCCAGTGGGAGGCTACGGTCAGAAGCCAACCACTAAAATGGCAAGAAATGCCCAATGAGTGCTTTCTGCGTGAAATAGTCGCGAGGCGGTGGGCTATAGCCTTCAGTCCATGAGGTTCGGGAGGGAAGTTACAGGGGCTACAGGTGTCGAGAAATTGAGTACAGTCTTTGAGGTCCTCGCGTACCCAGTGGGAGAGCTACAGTCAGGCGCCCTGCCCTAAAATGGCAAGAAATGCCTAGCGGTGCAGCGCTTGAAATGGTGGTCGAAGCCGGTGGGCTATGTGCTGGTCCACAGGGGTTGGGAGGCGGGTTTGAGGGCTCTGGTTGTCGGAAATGGGTACAGTCTTTTGAGGTCCCTCTGTGTGCCCAGTGGGAGGCTACGGTCAGGGAAGCCTGCCCTAAAATGGCAAGACATGCCAATGGCATGGCCGCGTGAAATAATCAGCATGGGCCGGTGTGCTATAGCCTTTGGTCTGCGGTGGTTGGGGTGGGGGGTTCGGGGGTTCTGGGCGTTGGAATTGGGTAGAGTATTTTCGTGTGTGCTTGTGTGCCCAGTGGGAGGCTACAGTGAGAGGCCTGCCCTAAAATGGCAAAAATGCCAAGCCTTGGCGCGTGGGAAATAGTCGTCGAGGCCGGTGGGCTATAACTTTGGTTATGGCGGTTGGGAGAAAGTTTCTGGGGCTGCAGGCGTCGGAAATGGAGTGCAGTTTTTTGAGGGTCTCGTGTGCCCAGTGGGAGGCTCTGGTCGAGAAGCCTGCTAAAATGGCAAAATGTAGCCAGTAGCAGCATGAAATGGTCAGAAAGGGCGGTGGGCTATAAAACTTGGTCCTTGAGGTTCGGGAGGGAAGTTACAGGGCTCTGGGTGTGGAAATGGGTACAATTTTTTGAGGGTCTCGCGTGCTTGGGTGGGAGGCTCTGGTCGAGACACTTGCCTTAAAAGCGCAAGAAATGCCTAGCGGTGCGGCGCTTGAAATAATCATGAAGCCGGTGGGCTATATCTTTTTAGTCCCACGGGGGTTGGGAGGGGTTTGAGACTCTGGTTGTGAGTAGGGTACAGTCTTTAGGGGTCCTCTGTGCCCAGTGGGAGGCCTACGGTCGAAGCACCTTACAAAATGGCAAGACATGCCCGGTATCATGTGGCGTGAATTAATCATGTGCAGGTGGGCTATAGCCTTTGCTGCTACTGCGGGGGTTGGGAGGGGCGTTCGGGGTTGGGCGTTGGAAATGGAGTCACAGTCTTTTTCGAGGTCCTTGTGTGCAGTGGGAGGCTACAGTCGAGGCACTGCCTAAAATGGCAAGAAATGCCAATGATGATCGGAAATAAGGTGAGGCGGTGGGCTATAGCCTTTGTCTGTGAGGTTTGGGGAGGGGTTGAGGGCTCAGTCGCCGGAAATGGGTACAGTCTTCTGAGGGTCCTCGTGTACTTGATGGGAGGCTCTGGTGAGCCTGCTAAAATAACAAGACATGCCAGTGGCCTTGGCGTGCAATAGTCACCGAGGCGGTGGGCTATAGCCTTTGGTTGGCGGCGGTTGGGAGAAGCGTTACAGAGGCTCAGGCGTGGAAATGGGTACAGTCTTTCGAGGTCCTCGTGTGCCCGATGGGAGGCTGATCGAGGCCTGCCACTAAAATGGCAAGAAATGCAAAGCGGCGCAGCGCGTGAAATAGTCGCCAAGGCCGGTGGGCTATAGCCTTTGGTTATGGCGGTTGGGAGAAAAAGTTCTGGGGCTCACAGGTGTCGGAAATGGGTGCCTTTTGAGGTTCCTCGTGTGCCAGTGGGAGGCTACAGTCAGGAGGCCTGCCTAAAATGGCAAGAAATGCCAATGGCTGAGGAAATAGGGATGAGGCCGGTGGGCTATAGCCTAGTCCCAGAGGTTTGGGAGGGGTTTAGAACTCTGTTCATGCCGGAAATGGAGTGCAGTATTCTGAGGGTCCTCGTGTGCCAGTGGGAGGCTACTGTCGAAGCCTGCCTAAAATGGCAAGACATGCCAGTGGCGCAGCGCGTGAAATAGTCACAAGGGCGGTGGGCTATAGCCTTTGGTTCATGGCAGTTGGGAGAAAAGTTAAGGGGCTCACAGGCGTCGGAAATGGGTACAGTCTTTTGAGGGTCCTCGTGTGCCCAGTGGGAGGCTACAGTCGAGGCACTGCCTAAAATGTAGCAACAAATGCAAAGCTGCAGCGCGTGAAATGGTCGCCAGGCGGTGGGCTATAGCCT
Organism: Citropsis articulata; assembly: GCA_030449925.1. Classification (NCBI taxonomy): domain Eukaryota; kingdom Viridiplantae; phylum Streptophyta; class Magnoliopsida; order Sapindales; family Rutaceae; genus Citropsis; species Citropsis articulata. The sequence continues at coordinate 568,125 of JASUUH010000169.1, forward strand.
TTGGTTCGCAGCGGTTGGGAGAAAAGTTACTGGGGCTCACAGGGGTCGGAAATAATCTGATCTTTCGAGGGTCCTCGTGTGCTTGATGGGAGGCTACGGTCAGGCCTGCTAAAATGGCAAGAAATGCAAAGCCAGTAGCGTGAAATAGTCGCCGAGCCGGTGGGCTATAGCCTTTGGTTGCGGTTGGGAGAAAAAGTTCTGTGGCTCAAGGCGTCGGAAATGGGTACAGCCTTTTCGAGGTTCCTCGTGTGCCAGTGGGAGGCTCTGGTCAGGCCTGCCCTAAAATGGCAGAAATGCCAGTGGCGCAGTCACGGGAAATAGGAGGCCCAGGCCGGTGGGCTATAGCCTTTGGTCATGAGGGGTTTGGGAGGGGTTTGGGGGCTCTGGTCGCCGGAAATGGAGTCTGATCTTCTGAGGGTCCTCGTGTGCCCAGTGGGAGGCTCTGATCAAGCTTGCCTAAAATGGCAAGACATGCCAGTAGTAGCGCAGCGTGAAATGGTCAGCCGAGGCGGTGGGCTATGTGCTTTAGTTCATGGCGGTTGGGAGAAAAAGTTCTGGGGCTCTGGGCGTGGGAAATGGGTCCAGTCTTTTGAGTTCCTCGTGTGCCCAGTGGGAGGCTACAGTCAGGAGGCCTGCCATAAAATGGCAAAAGAAATGCAAAGCAGTAGTAGCGTGAAATGGTCATGGAGGCCGATGGGCTATAGCCTTTGGTTGTGGCGGTTGGGAAAGCGTTAAGGGGCTCTGGGCGTCGGAAATGGATACAGTCTTTTCGAGGTCCTCGTGTGCCCAGGTGGGAGGCTACAGTCGAGGCCTGCCCTAAAATGGCAAGAAATGCCAGTGGCAGCGCGTGGGAAATGGTCGTCGAGGCGGTGGGCTATAGCCTTTGGTTGGCGGTGGTTGGGAGAAAAGTTCTGGGGCTCTGGGCGTCGGAAATGGATCTGATCTTTTCGAGGGTCCTCGTGTGCCCGATGGGAGGCTCTGGTCAGGCCTGCCCTAAAATGGCAAAAATGCCCAATGGCGCAGCGTGAAATGATCGTCGAGGCGGTGGGCTATAAGCCTTTGGTTCAGCGGTTGGGGAGAAAAGTTCTGGGGCTCTGGGCGTGGAAATGGATCTGATTTTCGAGGGTCCTCGTGTGCCCAGTGGGAGGCTACGATTGAAGCACTGCCCTAAAATAGCAAGAAATGCCAATGATTGCAGCGCATGAAATGGTCATGAGGCGGTGGGCTATAGCCTGATCCTTGAGGTTGGGGAGGAAGTTAAGGGCTCACAGGTGTGGAAATGAGGTACAGTCTTTTCGAGGTCTCGTGTGCTTGATGGGAGGCTACGGTCAGAGGCCTGCCCTAAAATGGCGAAATGCCAATGTAGCGCGGGGCTTGAAATAATCGTGAGGCAGTGGGCTATAGCCTTTGGTCCATGAGGTTGGGAGGGGCGTAAAGGCTCTGGTCGTCGGACATGGGTACAGTCTTTTCGAGGGTCCTCGTGTGCCCAGTGGGAGGCTACGGTCAGAGGCCTGCCTAAAATGGCAAGAAATGCCAGTAGAGTCAGAAATAGTCTTGAGGCAGTGGGCTATAGCCTTTGGTCCATGAGGTTGGGGTGGGGGTTGGGGGGCTCTGGTCGTCGGAAATGGGTACAGTCTTCTGAGGGTCCTCGTGTACCCAGTGGGAGGCTCTGATCAAGCTTGCCTAAAATGGTAAGAAATGTCCAGCGGCCGAAGCAGCGTGAAATAATCAGAGGCGGTGGGCTAGAGCTTTTAGTCCTTGAGGGGTTGGGGAGGGTTTAGGGGTTACGGTCGTGAAATGGGTACAATCTTTTCAAGGGTCCTCGTGTGATGGAAGAGCTCTGAGTCAGGCCTGCCTAAAATGGCAAGAAATTCCAATGACTTGCGCGTGAAATATTCGCCGAGGCCGGTGGGCTATAGTCTTTGGTCCACGGGGGTTGGGGAGGGGCGTCGGAAATGGGTACAGTCTTTTCGAGGGTCATCGTGTGCCCAGTGGGAGGCTACGGTCAGAGGCCTGCCCTAAAATGGCAAGAAATGCCCAGCGGCGCAGCGCGTGAAACGGTCGCCGAGGCCGATGGGCTATAACCTTTGGTCCGCGGGGGTTGGGGAGGGGGGTTCGGGGGCTCTGGGCGTCGAAAATGGGTACAGTCTTTTCAAGGGTCATCATGTGCCCAGTGGGAGGCTACGGTCAGAAGCCTGCCATAAAATGGCTAGAAATACCCAGCGGCGCAGCGCGTGAAATAGTCGCCAAGGCCGGCGGGCTATAGCCTTTGGTCCGCGGGGTTTGGGGAGGGCGGTTTGGGGCTCTGGTCATCGAAAATCGATACAGTCTTTTCGAGGGCCCTCGTGTGCCCGGTGGGAGGCTACGGTCAGATGCCTGCCATAAAATCGCAAGAAATGCCCATCGGCGCAGCGTGAAGTGTCGCCAGGCGGTGGGCTTTTGCCTTTGGTCCGGGGGTGTTGGGGGGGGGGGTTGGGGGGCTCTGGTCATCGAAAATGGGTCTGATCTGAGGGTCCTCATGTGTCGATTGGGAGGCTACGGTCGAAGGCTGCCCAAAAATAACAAGAAATGCCAATGGCGCAACACGTGAAATAGTCAAGGCGGTGGGCTATATAACTGGTCCTTGAGGGGTTGGGGAGGGGTTTGGAGGCTACAGGGCATGAGAAATGGGTACAGTCTTTGAGGGGCCCTCGTGTGCCCAGTGGGAGGCTACGGTGGGCACTGCCTAAAATGCCAAGAAATCCCCTGCGGCGCCGCGTGAAATAATCACAGGGCGGTGGGCTATAATGCTGGTCCTTGAGGTTAGGGGGTTCGGGGCTCTGGGCGTCGGAAATGGGTACAGTACTGCTGAGGGTCTCGTGTACCCGAGGGGGAGGCTCACAGTCAGAACCACACTAAAATGGCAAGAAATGCCCAGGCGTAGCGTGGCAGAAATAGTTCTTAGGGCAGCTATAACTGGTCCTTGAGGGGTTGGGGTGGGGATGGGGCTCTGGACATCGGAAATGGAGTGCAGTCTTTTGAGGGCCCTCGTGTGCCAATGAGGCTCTGATCAGAACCACATACTAAAATAGCAAGACATACCAAGCGCGGCCATTGGCGTGAAATAGTTGCCGAGGCCGGCGGGCTATAGCCTTTGGTCCGCGGGGGTTGGGGAAGGTGTTTCGGGGGCTCTGGTCGTCGGAAATGGGTAAAGTCTTTTCGAGGGTCCTCGTGTGCCCAGTGGGAGGCTACGGTCAGAAGCCTGCCGTAAAATGACAAGTAATGCCCAGCGTCGTAGCGCGTGAAATAGTCGCCGAGGCCGGTGGGCTATAGTCTTTAGTCCGCGGGGGTTGATGAGGGGTTTACGGGGGCTCTGGGTGTCGAGGAAATGGTACAGTCTTTTGAGGTCCTCGTGTACCCAGTGGGAGATCGAGGTCAGAGCCTGGCTAAATATGGCAAGAAATGCCCATCGGTAGTAGCGTGAAATAGTCAGCAGGCAGTGAGACTATAATAACTGGTCCATGCGGGGTTGGGGTGGGGGATCGGGGGCTCACAGGTGTCGGAAATGGGTACAGTCTTCTCAAGGTTTCTCGTGTGCCTAGTGGGAGGCTACGGTCAGGCTGCACACTAAAATGGCAAGAAATGCCCGGTAGCAGCCGCAGAAATAGTCATGGGGCGGTGGGCTATAGCGTCTGTTCCACAGGGGTTCGGGAGGGGTTTGGGGACTCACGGCCATCGGAAATGGGTCTAGCCTTTTGAGTAGCCTCGGGTGCTCGGTGGGAACCTCTGATGCAGGCACATGCCCTAAAAAGCGAGAAATGTCCCAGGCCTTGCAGAAATAGTCTCAAAACCCGGTGGGCTATAGCCTTTAGTCCTTGAGGGTTGGGTAGGGGTTGGGGGGCTCTGGCTGTCCGAAATGGGTAAAGTCTTTTCGAGGTCCTCGTATACCCGTGGGAGGCTACGGTCAGAAGCCTGCCCAAAATAACAAAATGCCATGGCCTTGTGCAGCGTGGAAATAATCAGCGGGCCAGGTGGGCTATAGCCTCTACAGTCCCATGAGGGGTTGGGAGGGTTCGGGGTTCTTAGCATGGAAATGGGTACAGTCTTTTTGGCGGTCCTCGTGTGCAGTGGGAGGCTACGGTCAGAATCACTGTCCTAAAATGGCAAGAAATGCTCAAGCGTAGCCGCGTGGGAAATAGTCATAGGGCAGCGGGCTATAGCCTTTGGTCCATGAGGGGTTGGGTGGGGTTCGGGGTTACATCCGTCGGAAATGGGTACAGTCTTTTCGAGGGTCCTCGTATGCCCAGTGGGAGGCTACGGTCAGAAGCCTACCCTATAATGGCAAGAAATGTCCCACGGCGGAGCGCGCGAAATAGTCTCCAAGCTCGGTGGGCTATAGTCTTTGGTCCGCGGGGGTTGGGTAGTGGGTTCGGGGGCTCTGGCTGTCGGAAATGGTGTCTGAGTCTTCGAGGTCTCGTATGCCCGATGGGAGGCTCAGAAGCTGCCCTGAAATGAAATGACCAGCATAGCGGCGCGTAGCGTGAAATAATCGCCAAGGCCGGTGGGCTATAGCCTCACAGTCCCATGAGGGCAGGGAGGGTTCGGGGTTCTTGGCATCGGAAATGGGTACAGTCTTTTTGACGGTCCTCGTGTGCCCAGTGGGAGGCTACGGTCAGAAGCCTGCCGTAAAATGGCAAGAAATGCCCAGCTGCATGGCAGCGTGGAAATAGTCATGGGGCGGCGGGCTATAGCCTTTGGTCATGAGGGTTAGGTGGGGATCGGGGGCTCTTGCCGTCGGAAATGGAGTACAGATCTTTTCGAGGTCCTCGTATGCCCGGTGGAGGCTCAGTCAAGCCTGCCCAAAATGGCAAGAAATGCCAATGGCCTTGGCCAGCGTGGAAATAATCATGGGGCGGTGGGCTATAGCCTCAGTCCCTTGAGGGGCTGGGGAGGGGGGTTCGGCGGTTCTTGACATCGGAAATGGGTACAGTCTTTTTGGCGGTCCTCTTGTGCCCAGTGGGAGGCTAAGGTCAGAAGCCTGCCCTAAAATGGCAAGAAATGCCCTTGTGATCGTGAAATAGTCACTGAGGCCTGTGGGCTATAGCATTTGGTCCGCGGGAGTTGGGGGGGGTTTAGGGGGCTCTGGTCGTCGAAAATGGGTGCAGTCTTTTCGAGGGTCCTCGTGTGCCCAGTGGGAGGCTACGGTCAGAGGCCGGCCCTAAAATGGCAAGAAATGCCCAGCGCATGGCCAGCGTCAAATAATGGCAGGCCCGGTGAGCTATAGGCTTTGGTCCATGAGGGGTTGGGGAGGGTTTAGGGGGCTCTGGTGCGTGAAAATGGGTCTGATCTTTTGAGGGGTCCTCGTGTCCCAGTGGGAAGCCTCTGGTTAGAAGCACATGCCTAAAATGGCTACAAATGCCAGTGACTGTAGCGTGAAATAGTCACAAGGGCGGTGGGCTATAATACTGGTTACATGAGGTTTGGGGAGGGGTTTAAAGGGGGCTCTGGTCGTCGAGAAATGGAGTACAGTCTTTTCGAGGGTTCTCGTGTACCCAGTGGGGGGCCTTCTGATTAGAGGCACGCCCTAAAATGGCAAGAAATGCCAGCCTTGTGCGTGAAGCAGTCATGGGGCGGTGTGCTATAACTTTGGTCCGCGGGGGTTGGGGAGGGGGTTTAGGGGCTCTATGCGTCGGAAATGGGTACAGTCTATTCGAGGGTCCCTCGTGTGATTGGAGGCTCTGGTCAAGCCTGCCCTAAAATGCAAGACATGCCAAGCGCAACACGTCAAATAATCGCAGGCAGTCGGCTATAGGCTTTGGTCCACGGGGGTTGGGGAAGGTGTTTCGGGGGCTCTGGTCGTCGGAAATGGGTACAGTCTTTTCGAGGGTCCTCGTGTGCCCAGTGGGAGGCTACGGTCAGAAGCCTGCCCTAAAATGGCAAGAAATGTCGAGCGGCGTAGCGCGTGAAATAGTCACCGAGGCCGGTGGGCTATTGCCTTTGGTCCGGGGGGTTGGGGAGGGAAGTTCTGGGGCTCTCGGCATCGAAAATGGGTACAGTCTTTTCGAGGGTTCTCGTGTGCCCAGTGGGAGGCTACGGTCAGAAGTCTGCCCTAAAATGGCAAGAAATGCCCAGCGGCGCAGTGCGTGAAATAGTCATCGAGGCCGGTGGGCTATAGCCTTGGTCCGCGGGGGTTGGGGAGGGGGTTTCGGGGGCTCTGGTCGTCGGAAATGGGTACAGTCTTTTCGAGGGTTCTCGTGTACCCAGTGGGAGGCTACGGTTAGAGGCCTGCCCTAAAATGGTAAGAAATGCCCAGCGGCGCAGCGCGTGAAACGGTCGTCGAGGCCGGTGGGCTATAGCCTTTTGTCCGCGGGGCTTGGGAAGGTGTTTGAGGGGCTCACAGTGGTGAGAATGGGTGCAGTCTTTTGAGGGTCCTAGTGTGCCCAGTGGGGAGGCTCTTGTCAGGCCTGCCCTAAAATGTGCAAGACATGCCAGTGGCGCAGCGTGAAATAATCAGCCGGTGGGCTGTGCTGGTCCATGAGGGGTTGGGAGGGGCGTTCGGGGCTCTGGTGCGTCGAAATGGGTACAGTCTTTTGAGGTCTCGTGTGCCCAGTGGGAGGCTCGGTCAGAAGCCTGCCCTAAAATAGCAAGAAATGCCCAGCCAGCAGCGTGTGAAATATTCACCGTGGGCGTTGGGCTATAGCCTTTGGTCCTTGAGGGTTGGGGTGGGGTTTAATGGGCTCTGGTAAATGGGAAATGGGTGAGTCTTTTTTGAGGGTCCTCGTGTGCCTAGTGGGAAAGCTACGGTCAGAGGCCTGCCCTAAAATGGCAAGAAATGCTTGGCACAGCCTGGCGTAAACGGTCATGGGGCGGTGTGCTATTGCCTTTAGTCCATGAGGTTGGGAGGAAATGCAGGGCTCAGCGTCAATGGGTACAGTCTTTTCGGGGTCCTCGTGTGCCAGTGGGAGGCTAAGGTCAGAAGCTTGCCCTAAAATGGCGAAAATGTGTGACGCGGATCGTGAAATAGTCACAGGGCGGTGGGTTTACTGTGCTAGTCCATGAGGTTGGGGAGGGTTTCAGGGGTTACTGGTCGTCGAAATGGAGTGCAGTCTTTTAGAGGTCTCGTGTGCCCGGTGGGAGGCTACGGTCGAAGCCTGCCCAAAAATAGCAAGAAAATGCCAATGCGGCGCGTCAAATAGTCTCCGAGGCGGTGGGCTATACCACTTTGTTCATGAGGGGTTGGGAAGGTGTTTGGTGCTCTGGTGCGTCGGGAAATGGGTACAGTCTTTTCGAGGGTCCTCGTGTTCCCGATGGGAGGCTACGGTCAGAAGCACCCTAAAATGTGAGACATGAACAATGCGGCTTAGCGCGTGAAATAATCATGGGGCGATGGGCCGTGAGCCTTTGGTCCTTGAGGGGTTGGGGAGGCGGCGTTCGGGGCTCTGGTCATCGGAAATGGATACAGTCTTTTTGAGGGTCCTCGTGTGCCTAGTGGGAGGCTACGGTCAGAGGCCTGCCTAAAATGGCAAGAAATGCCCAAACGGCACAATGGCGTAAAGCAGTCGCAAGGGCGGTGTGCTGTGCGCTTTGGTCCCATGAGGGTTGGGAGGAAGTTCTGGGGCTCTCGTGTGAAATGGGTACAGTCTTTTCGAGGGTCCTCGTGTGCCAGTGGGAGGCTAAGGTCAAGCTTGCCCTAAAATGGCAATAAATGCTTAGCCAGCGCAGTCGTGAAATAGTCCGCAGGGCGGTGGGCTATAATGCTGGTCCCATGAGGGGTTGGGGAGGGTTTCAGGGTTACAGTCGTCAGAAATGGAGTACAGTCTTTTAGAGGTCCTCGTGTGCCCGTGGGAGGCTACGGTCGAAGCCTTGCCCAAAAATAGCAGAAATGCCAAGCGGCATGCGCGTCAAATAATCAGCCAAGGCGGTGGGCTATAGCCTTTTTCAGCGGGGTTGGGGAAGGTGTTTGGGTGCTTCTGGTCGTCAGGAAATGGGTACAGTCTTTTCGAGGGTCCTCGTGTTCCCAGTGGGAAGCTCTGATCAAGCCTGCCCTAAAAATGGCAAGACATGAACAAGACAGTAGCGCGTGAAATAATCATGGCAGGTGGGCTACAGCCTTTTGTCATGAGGTTGGGGAGGCGGCGTTGAGAGCTCTGGTCATCGATGGGTACAGTCATTTTGAGGGTCCTCGTGCGCCTAGTGGGAGGCTACGGTCAGAGGCCTGCCCTAAAATAGCAAGAAATGCATGGCCTTGGGCGTGAAGCAGTCAGGCGGTGGGGGCTATAGTGGTCGTGAGGTTGGGAGGGAAGTTACAGGGCTCTGGGCGTGAAAATGGGTACAGTCTTTGAGGGTCCTCGTGTGCTTGATGGGAGAGCTAAGGTCAGAAGCTTGCCCTAAAATGGCAAGAAATGCAGCCAGGCGCAGTCGTGAAATAGTCACCGGGGCGGTGGGCTATAGCACTACGTTCATGAGGGGTTGGGAGGCGGAGTTTGAGGGGCTCTGAGTCGTCGAAAAAGGGTCTGCAGTCTTTCGAGGGTCCTCGTGTGCTTGATGGAAATAGGCCAGTCACAGCCTGCCCTAAAATGGCATGACATGCCAATGGCAACACGTGAAGCAGTCGCCCGAGGCCGGTGGGCTATAGACTTTGGTCAGCGGGGTTGGGGAAGGTGTTTGGGAGGCTCACGGTCGTGGAAGTAGAGTACAGTCCTTTTGAGGGGTCCTAGTGTACTTGATGGAGAGCTACTTTGAGCCACCGCCCTAAAATAGCAAGACATACTTATTGGCCTTGTAGCGTGAAATAATCATGCAAGGCAGTGGGCTATAATACTAGTCATGAGGGGTTAGGGAGGGGCGTTCGGGAGCTCTGGTCGTCTGAAATGGGTGAGTCTTTGAGGGTCCTCGTGTGCCCAGTGGGAGGCTACGATCGAGGCTTATACTGCCTAAATAACATGCAATGGCGCAGCGCGTTAATGTAGCCGCGTGGAAATAATCACAAAGGCAGTGGGCTATAATAGTCCAGCGAGGGTTGGGAGAGGTTTAGGGCTCACAGTGGGTGAAAATAGTCAGTCTTTTTGAGGGTCCTCGTGTACCTAGTGGGAGGCTCTGATTGAGGCACTGCCTAAAATGGCAAGAAATACCCAGTAAGCGCTGAAAGCAGTCACGAGGGCAGGTGGGCTATACCTTTAGTGCTGGTCCCATGAGGGTTGGGGAGGGAAGTTCTGGGGCTCTGGGCGTCAAAAATGGGTACAGTCTTTTCGAGGGTCCTCGTGTACCCAGTGGGAGGCTACGGTGAGAAGCCTGCCCTAAAATGGCAAGAAATGTAGAGCGGCGCAGCGCGTGAAACGGTCGCCGAGGCCGGTGGGCTATAGCCTTTGGTCCGCGGGGGTTGGGAAGGGATGTTCTGCGGCTCTGGGCGTCGAAAATGGGTACAGTCTTTTCGAGGGTCCTCGTGTGCCCATCGGGAGGCTAAGGTGAGAAGCCTGCCCTAAAATGGCAAGAAATGCCAATGGCTTGATCGTGAAATAGTCACCAGGGCGGTGGGCTATAACCTTTGGTCATGAGGGGTTAGAGGGGGTTTGAGGGCTCTGGTCGTCGGAAATGGGTACAGTCTTTTCGAGGGTTCTCGTGTACCCAGTGGGAGGCTACGGTTAGAGGCCTGCCCTAAAATGGCAAGAAATGCCAATGGCCGTAGCGTAAGCAGTCATGGGGCAGTGGGCTATAATAACTGGTCATGAGGCTTGGTGGGTGTTTAGGGGCTCTGGTCGTCGGAAATGGGTGCAGTCTTTTGAGGGTCCTCGTGTGCCCGGTGGGAGGCTCTGATCGAAGCACCCTAAAATGGCAAGACATGCCAAGCGGCGCGTGGCGTCAAATAGTCGCATGAGGCGGTCGGCTATAGGCTTTGGTCAGAGGGGTTGGGAAGGTGTTTGAGACTCGGTCGTGAAATGGGTATAGTCTTTTCGAGGGTCCTAGTGTGCCCAGTGGGAGGCTCTTGTCGAAGCCTTCCCTAAAATAACAAGACATGCCAATGGCGCAGCGCGTGAAATAGTCACCGAGGCCGGTGGGCTATAACTTTAGTCCCAGCGGGGTTGGGGAGGGGTTTGAGGGCTCACAGTGCGTCGGAAATGGGTACAGTCTTTTCGACGGTCCTCGTGTGCCCAGTGGGAGGCTACGGTCAGAAGCCTGCCCTAAAATGGCAAGAAATGCCAAGCGGCGCAGCGCGTCAAATAGTCGCCGAGGCCGGTGGGCTATAGCCTTTGTTCCGCGGGGGTTGGGGAAGGTGTTTCGGGGGCTCTGGTCGTCGAAAATGGGTACAGTCTTTTCCAGGGTCCTCGTGTCCCCAGGGGAAGCCTACGGTTAGAAGCCTGCCCTAAAATGGCAAGAAATTCCAAGTGGCGCAGCGCGTCAAATAGTCGCCGAGGCCAGTGGGCTATAGCCTTTGGTCCTTGGTGTTGGGAGGGGTTTAGGGGCTCACAGTGCGTCGAAAATGGAGTCTTGTGTTTCGAGGGTCCTCGTGTCCCAGTGGAAACTCTGGTTAGAAGCACCTGCCCTAAAATGGCTACAATGATGCCCAGTGAGCGAAATAGTCACCGAGGCCGGTGGGCTATAGCCTTTGGACCGCGGGGTTTGGGGAGGGGGTTTAGGGGGCTCTGGTCGTCAGAAATGGGTACAGTCTTTTCGAGGGTTCTCGTGTACCCGATGGGGCCTTCTGATTAGAGCCTGCCCTAAAATGGCAAGAAATGCCAATGGCGCAGCGCGTGAAAGCGAGTCAAGGCGGTGGGCTATAAGCCTTTCCATGAGGGTTGGGGTTGGACGTTCGGGGGATCTGGTCGTCCGAAATGGGTACAGACTTTTCGAGGGTCCTCGTGTGCCCAGTGGGAGGCTTCGGTCAGAAGCCTGCCCTAAAATGGCAAGAAATGTCGGCGTGTGCGTGAAATAATCTACTTAGGAGGCGGTGGGCCATAGCCTTTCCCGGGGGTTTGGGAGGGGTTTAGGGGCTCACAGTGCGTCGAAAATGGGTACAGTTTTTTGAGGGTCCTCGTGTGCCTAGTGGGAGGCTACGGTCGGAGGCACATACAAATGGCAAGAAATGCCCAGTGAGCGCTTGAAATAGTCAGGAGGTGGGCTATAGCCTTTGAGTGCTGTGAGGGGTTGGGGAGGGAAGTTAGGGCTCACAGGAGTCAAAAATGGGTACAGTCTTTTGAGAGTCCTCGTGTGAGTGGGATGCTAAGGCAGAAGCTTGCCACTAAAATGGCAAGAAATGCCTTGTGGCGTCAAATAATCGCCGGGCGGTGGGCTATAGCCTTTAGTCCCATGGTGTTGGGGAGGGGTTTAGGGGGCTCTGGTCGTGAAAATGGGTCTTGTGTTTCGAGGGTCCTCGTGTCCCAGTGGGAAATCTGGTTGAAGCACCTGCCTAAAATGGCTACAAATGCCCAGTGGCGTAGCGTGAAATAGTCAAGGGCGGTGGGCTATAGCCTTTGGACATGAGGGGTTTGGGGAGGGTTTAGGGGGCTCAGTGCGTCGAAATGGGTACAGTCCTTTGAGGGTTCTCGTGTACCCAGTGGGGCCTTCTGATTAGAGGCACTGCCGTAAAATGGCAAGAAATGCCAGCCAGCGCCTTGTGCGTGAAGCAGTCGTAGGGCAGTGGGCTATGCTTCTTCCAGCGGGGTTGGGAGGGTCGTTGGGGCTCACAGTGGGTCGAAATGGGTACAGACTTTTCGAGGGTCCTCGTGTGCCCGGTGGGAGGCTACGGTCTGAAGCCTGCCCTAAAATGGCAAGAAATGTCGGCGCGTGGCGCATGAAATAGTCACCAAGGGCGGTGGGCCATAGCCTTTGGTCCATGCGGGGTTTGGGGAGGGGTTTAAAGGGGCTCAGTGGTCGGAAATGGGTACAGTTTTTGAGGGTCTCGTGTGCCTAGTGGGAGGCTACGGTCGAGGCCTGCCTAAAATGGCAAGAAATGCCAGTGGCGCGTGAAATGGTCATGGGGTGGTGGGCTATAGCCTTTGAGTGCTGTGAGGGGAGGAAGTTACAGGGCTCACAGGGTCAAAAATGGGTACAGTCTTTTCGAGAGTCTCGTGTGTGATGGGATACTAAGGCCAGAAGCTTGCCTAAAATGGCAAGAAATGCCAGCGCAGTCGTGAAATAGTCACCAGGGCGGTGGGCTATATGCTAGTCATGCGGGGGTTGGGGAGGGGTTTGAGCTCAGTGCGTCGGAAATGGGTCAGTCTTTTGAGGGTCTCGTGTGCCCAGTGGAAGGCTACGGTCGAGCCTGCCCTAAAATGGCAAGAAATGCCAAGCGGCGTATCGCGTCAAATAGTCACGGGCGGTGGGCTATGCTAGTCCTTCATGAGGGTTGGGAGGGGTTTGGGGCTCACGGTCGGAAATGGGTGCAGTCTTTTCGGTCCTCGTGTGCCTTGATGGGAGGCTGATCAAAGCACTGCCCTAAAATGGCAAGAAATGCCAAGCGGCATGGCGTCAAATAAGTCGTCGAGGCGGTGGGCTATAGCCTTTGTTCAGCGGGGTTGGGAAGGTGTTTGGGGCTCAGTGGTCGAAAATGGGTGAGTCTTTCAGGGTCCTCGTGTCCCAGGGAAGCCTCTGGTTAGAAGCCTGCCTAAAATGGCTACAAATGCTTAGCCAGGCGCAGAGAAATGATCACAAGGGCAGTGGGCTATAGCCTTTGGACCATGAGGGTTTGGGAGGGGTTTAGGGGCTCAGTCGTCGAGGAAATGGGTACAGTCTTTTCGAGGTTCTCGTGTACCCAGTGGGCCTTCTGATTAGAGGCCTGCCTAAAATGGCAGAAATGCTTAGTGGCGTGGCAGTGAAGCAGTCATGGGGCCGGTGGGCTATAACCTTTCGTCATGAGGGTTGGGGAGGGGCGTTCGAGAACTCAGTGGTCGTCGAAATGGGTGAACTTTCGAGGGTCTCGTGTGCCCAGTGGGAGGCTACTGGTCAGAAGCCTGCCCTAAAATAAAAGAAATGTCGGCGTGTGGCGTGAAATAATCCAGAGGCGGTGGGCCATGTGCTTTGGTCCCGCGGGGTTTGGGGAGGGGGTTTGGGGGGCTCTGGTCGTCGGAAATGGGTCTGAGTTTTTTGAGGGGTCCTCGTGTGCCTAGTGGGAGGCTACGGTGGGAGGCACTGCCCTAAAATGGCAAGAAATGCCAGGCAGTAGCAGAAATGGTCATGGGGAGGTGGGCTATAGCCTTTGGTACGCGGGGGCTGGGGAGGGAAGTTCTGGGGCTCTGGGAGTCAAAAATGGGTACAGTCTTTTCGAGAGTCCTCGTGTGCCCAGTGGGATGCTAAGGCCAGAAGCTTGCCCTAAAATGGCAAGAAATGCCCAGCGGCGCAGTGCGTGAAATAGTCACCGAGGCCGGTGGGCTATAATAACTAGTCCGAGGGTTGGGGTGGGGTTTTTGGGGGCTCTAGTGGTCGAAAATGGGTACAGTCTTTTCGAGGGTCCTCGTGTGCCGAGTGGGAGGCTCTGGTCAAGCCTGCCCTAAAATAACAAGAAATGCCAGCCAGCGCAGCGTCAAATAATCGCCAGAGGCGGTGGGCTATAGCCTTTGTTCATGAGGTTGGGAAGGTGTTTGAGGCTCACAGTGCGTCGGGAAATGGGTCAGTCTTTTCGAGGGTCCTCGTGTGCCCAGTGGGAGGCTCTGTGCAGCCTGCCCTAAAATGCAGAAATTCCAAGTGGCGCATGGCGCGTCAAATAGTCGTAGGGCAGGTGGGCTATAGCCTTTGGTCCATGGTGTTGGGGAGGGGTTTAGGGGCTCACGGTGGGTGAAATGGAGTCTTGTGTTTCGAGGGTCCTCGTGTCCCAGTGGAAACTCTGAGTTAGAAGCACGCCTAAAATGGCTACAAATGCCAGCGTAAGCGTGAAATAGTCATAGAGGCGGTGGGCTATAGCCTGGACCAGCGGGGTTTGGGGAGGGTTTAGGGGCTACAGTCGTCGAAATGGGTCTGATCCTTCGAGGGTTCTCGTGTACCCAGTGGGACCTTCTGATTAGAGCCTGCCGTAAATGGCAAGAAATGCCAGTGCCGTGCGTGAAAGCAGTCGCCAAAGGCCGGTGGGCTGTACTTCGTCCATGAGGGGTTGGGGAGGGGATTCGGGGGCTCTGAGTGCGTCGAAATGGGTACAGACTTTCGAGGGTCTCGTGTGCCGGTGGGAGGCTACTGGTCAGAAGCACTGCCCTAAAATAGCAAGAAATGTCGGCCGGCGTGGCGCGTGAAATAATCACAGGCGGTGGGCCATGTGCTGGTCCATGAGGTTTGGGGAGGGGTTTAGGGGGCTCTGGATTTGTCGGAAATGGGTACAGTTTTTTGAGGGTCTCGTGTGCCTAGTGGGAGGCTACTGGTCGAGGCCTGCCCTAAAATGGCAGGAAATGCCAGTGGTGTGGCGCGTGAAATGGTCATGGGGGTGGTGGGCTATGGCCTTTGAGTGCTGTGAGGGTGGGAGGGAAGTTACAGGGCTCTGCAGGAGTCAAAAATGGAGTGCAGATCTTTTCGAGGAGTCTCGTGTGCCCGATTGGGATGCTAAGGCCAGAAGCTTGCCTAAAATGGCAAGAAATACAATTGGCCAGTCACGTGGAAATAGTCACAGGGCGGTGGGCTATAGTCTGATCATGAGGGTTGGGAGGGGTTTCAGGGGCTCACGGGTAATCGGAAATGGGTACAGTCTTTTCGAGGGTCCTCGTGTGCCCAGTGGAAGACTACGGCCAGAAGCCTGCCCAAAAATGGCAAGAAATGCCAAAGCGGGCGTGCAGCGTCAAATAATCCAGCAAGTAGGCAGTGGGCTATAGCCTGTTCAGCGGGGTTGGGGAAGGGTGTTTGGGGCTCTAGTCGTCGGGAAATGGGTGAGTCTTTTCGAGGGTCCTCGTGTGCCCGGTGGGAGGCTCACTGATCTGAAGCCTGCCCTAAAATGGCAAGAAATTCCAAGTGGCGCTTGGCGTCAAATGGTCAGCCCAGGGCAGTGGGCTATAGCGTTTGGTCCTAGGGTGTTGGGGAGGGGGTTTAGAGGGGCTCACAGTGGTCATGAAAATGGGTCTTGTTTTTCGAGGGTCCTCGTGTCCCAGGTGGGCTCTGGGTTAGAGCCTGCCTAAAATGGCTCTAAATGCCATGTAGGCAAGTGAAATAGTCACAGGGCGCGGGTAACTGCATGCTTCTGAGGTTTGGGAGGGGTTTAGGGGCTCTTGTCAAATCGAAATGGGTCTGATCTTTTGAGGGTTCTCGTGTACCCAGTGGGAGACCTTCTGATTAGAGGCACATACTAAAATGGCAAGAAATGCCAGCCTTGTGCGCGTAAGCAGTCGCCGAGGCGGTGGGCTATAACTAAATCGCGGAGGTTAGGCGGGGCGTTCGGGGGCTCTGAGTGGAGTCGAAATGGGTACAGGCTTTCGAGGGTCTCGTGTGCCCAGGTGGGAGGCCTACGATCAAGCTTGCCTAAAATAGCAAGAAATGTCGGCGGCGTAAGCGCATGGAAATAATCACGAGGCAGGTGGGCCATATCACTTTGGTCCATGAGGGTTTGGGGAGAAGCCCGGTTTAAAGGGGCTCACAGTGTCGTGGAAATGGTGTACAGTTTTTGAGGTCCTCGTGTGCCCGATGGGAGAGCTCGGTCGAAGCACATACTAAAATGGCAAAAGAAATGTAATGGCGTACCACGTCAAATAGTCATGGGCGGTGGGCCTAGCCTTTGTTCATGAGGTTGGGAAGGTGTTTGAGGGGCTCTAGTCGACGTGGAAATGGGTACAGATACTTTTCGAGGTCTCGTGTGCCCGTTATGGGAGGCTCGGTCAGAGCACACTTACTAAAATGGCAAGAAATTCCAAGTATTGTTGTGTGAGATAAAGTCAATCAGCAGCAAAAGCGATGGGCTACTGGCAGCCTTTGGTCACATGGTGTTGGGGAGGGTTTAGGGGAGACTCACGGTCAAAGTGAAAATGGGTCTTTGTGTTTCGAGGGTCCTCGTGTGCCGAGTGGAAGCAGTGGGAGGCTCTGATTTAAAGCACTGCCTAAAATGGCTCTGAAATACTGAGTCCCGTTGCCGGGCGCATAGCAACGTGAAATAGTCCATAGGAGCAGTGGGCTACTATGTGCCCTGAGATGCTGTGAGGTTGGGAGGAGAGTTGGGGGCTCACTGGGCGTCGAAAATGGAGTGCAGGGTCTTTGAGGGGTCCTCTAGTGGGCTACGATTGATTCTGCCCTAAAATAACGAAATACCCAGGCAAGCTTGTGATAAACGTCATGGGGCCGGTGGGCTATAATAACACAGTGCAGGGGGTTGGGAGGAAGTTGCAGAGACTCTGGGCGTCGAAAATAAGTCTGAGCTTTCCAAGAGATCTCATTGCCCAGTGGGAGGCTAAGGTCAGAAGCTTGCACTAAAATGTGAAAATGTAAGCCAGTAGCGATCGTCGAAATAATCCCGAGGCCGGTGGGCTATAACCTTTGGTCCTTGAGGGGTTGGGAGGAGGGGCGTTCGGGGGCTCTGGTGCGTGAAATGGGTACAGTCTTTTAGAGGTCCTGTGTGCCCAGTGGGAGGCTCTTGTCAGAAGCCTGCCACTAAAATGGCAAGAAATGCCAATGGCCATTGTAGCGTCGAAATAATCATGGGGCGGGTGGGCTATAGCCTTTGGTCATGAGGTTGGGGAGGGGCGTTCGGGGGCTCTGAGTCGTCAAGAAATGGGTACAGAATTGTCGGGCGTCCTCGTGTGCCCGGTGGGAGGCTACGGTCAGAAGCACTGCCCTAAAATAAGCAAGAAATGCCAGCGGCGCAGCTGGCGTGAAATAGTCAGCCGTTGGGCTATAGCCTTTGGTCATGAGGGTTGGGAGGGGCGTTAAGGGGCTCACAGTGGGTCGGAAATGGGTACAGTCTTTTGAGGTCCCTCGTGTGCCTGAGTGGGAGGCTACGGTCGAAGGCCTGCCCTAAAATAATGTGAAAATGCCCAGCGGGCGCTTGGCCAGTGAAAGCAGTCATAGGGCCGGTGGGCTATAGCCTTTGGGGGTTGGGAGAGGAAGTTAGGGCTCAGGCGTCGAAAATGGGTGCTTTTGAGGGTCCTCGTGTGCCCAGTGGGAGGCTAAGGTCAAGCTTGCCCTAAAATGGCAAGAAATGCCAATGGCCATGCGTGAAATAGTCATGGGGCGGTGGGCTATATGTGCTGGTCAGAGGGGTTGGCGAGGAGTTTAGGGCTCACAGTCGTCGGAGCCAAATGGGTACAGTCTTTTAGGGTCCTCGTGTACTTGTGGGAGGCTAAGGTCAAGCCTGCCCTAAAATGGCAAGAAATGTAAGCCAGGCGCAGCGCGTGAAATAGTCAGCAAGGCGGTGGGCTATATAGCCTTTAGTCCAGCGGGGTTGGGGAAGGTGTTGAGGCTCACAGTGTCGGAAATGGGTCAGTCTTTTAGAGGGTCCTCGTGTTCCCAGTGGGAGGCTTCAGTCGAAGCCTGCCCTAAAATGGCAAGAACATGCCAGTAGCAGCGCGTGAAATAATCAGCAAGGCATTGGGCTATAGCCTTTGGTCATGCGGGGTTGGGGAGCGGCGTTCAGGGGCTCACGGTGGTCGTCGAAATGGGTACAGTCTTTTCGAGGGGTCTCGTGTGCCCAGTGGGAGGATTCAGTCAGAGGCCAGCCCTAGAATAGCAAGAAATGCCCAGCCCGGCGTGGCGTGAAATAATCCATGAAGCAGTGGGCTATATGCACTTTGTCCCATGAGGGGTTGGGAGGAAGTTACAGGGCTCACAGTGGCGTCGAAAATGGGTCTGATCTTTTGAGGTCCTCGTGTGCCAGGTGGGAGCTAAGGTCAGAAGCTTGCCCTAAAATGGCAAGAAAATGTGCGTATCGTGGAAAAATAGTCATAGGGCAGTGGGCTATAACCTTATGCTGTGAGGGTTGGCGAGGAAAGTTTCAGGGCTCACAGGGGCGTCGAAAATGGAGTACTGAGGTCTTTTAGAGTGTCCTCGTGTGCCCAGTTGGAGGCTAAGGTCAGATGCATGCCCTAAAATGGCACGAAATGCCAATGGCCTTGGTCGTGGGAAATAGTCATAGGGCAGTGGGCTATAGCCATGGTCATGAGGGTTGGGGAGGGGCGTTAGGAGACTCAGTCGTCGGGAAATGGGTACAGTCTTTTAGAGGGTCCTCGTGTGCCCGATTGGGAGGCTCTGTCGAGCCTGCCCTAAAATGGAAGAAATGCCAAGCGGCATGGCGCGTGGAAATAATCATGGGGCAGGTGGGCTATAGCCTTTGGTCATGAGGGTTGGGGAGGCGTTCGGGGAGCTCTGGTGCGTCGAAATGGGTACAGTCTTTTCGAGGGTCCCTCGTGTGCCCAGGTGGGAGGCTACGGTCAGGAAGCCTGCTAAAATGGCAAGACATGCCAATGGCATGGCGTAGCGTGAAATAGTCGCCGAGGCCGGTTGGGCTATAGCCTTTGGTCCCATGAGGGTTGGGGAGGGGTTTAGGGGGCTCACAGTGCGTCGGAAATGGGTACAGTCTTTTGAGGCGTCCTCGTGTGCCTGAGGTGGGAGGCTCTGGTCAGAAGGCACAACCTAAAATGGCAAGAAATGCCAGTAGCGCAGCGCGTGAAAATAGTCACCAAGGCAGTTGGGCTATAGCCTTTAGTGCAGAGGGTTGGGGAGGGGTTTACAGGGCTCACAGGCGTCGAAATGGGTGCAGTCTTTTGGGGTCCTCGTGTGTGCCTGATGGGAGGCCCTAAGGTCAAACATTGCCTAAAATGGCAAGAAATGCCAATGGCCTTGTTGGCGTGAAATAGTCATGGGGCGATTGTATAGCCGTCAGCATGAGGGGTTGGGGAGGAAGTTTGGGGCTCTCAGTGCGTCGAAATGGGTACAGGTCTTTTGAAGGGTCCTCGTGTGCCCAGGTGGGAGGCTAAGGTCAAGCTTGCCCTAAAATGTAAGAAATGCCAAGCGTAGCGCGTCATGAAATAGTCATAGGGCGGTGGGCTATAGTCCCTTGAGGGGTTGGGGATGGTGTTTAGGGAGCTCTGGTCGTCGGAGAAATGGGTCTGATCTTTAAAGGGTCCTCGTGTACTTGAGTGGGAGGATTCTGAGGTCGGAAGCACATACTAAAATGGCAACATGCCAATGGCCAATGGCGTGAAATAGTCAGCCAAAGGCGGTGGGCTATAGCCTTTGGTCCAGCGGGGTTGGGAGGCGACGTTCGGGGGCTCACAGTGGGTCGGAAATGGGTGCAGTCTTTTCGAGGGTCCTCGTGTTCAGTGGGAGGCTACGGTCAGAAGCACGCCTAAAATGGCAAGAAATGTCGGCGTGGCCAGCGTGAAATAGTCACTTGGGCGGTGGGCTATAATAGCCTGTGGTCCATGAGGGTTGGGGAGGCGGGTTTAGGGCTCAGTGGTAGGAAATGGGTACAGTCTTTTGAGGGTCCTCGTGTGCCCTAGTGGGAGGCTACGGTCGAGGCACTGCCCTAAAATGGCAAGAAATGCGGCCGTGGCGTGAAATAATCATAGGGCAGGTGGGCTATAGCCTTTGGTCAGCGGGGTTGGGAGGGTTTAAAGGGGCTCTGGTCGTCGGAAAATGGGTGATCTTTTGAGGGTCTCGTGTGCCCAGTGGGAGGCTAAGGTCAGAGCCTGCCCTAAAATGGCAAGAAAATGCCAATGACGCCTTGTGCGTGAAAGCAGTCAGCAAGGCAGGTGGGCTATACTTTAGCAGGGGTTGGGGAGGGAAGTTCTTGGGGCTCTGGGCGTCGAAAATGGGTCTGAGCTTTTGAGGGTCTCGTGTGCCCAGTGGGAGGCTAAGGTCAGAGCCTGCCCTACAAATGGCAAGAAATGCCAGTGACAGTAGCGTGAAATAGTCACAGGGGCGGTGGGCTATGGCCTTTAGTCATGAGGGTTGGGAGGGTTCAGGGGCTCACAGGCGTCGAAAATGGGTGCAGGCTTTTCGAGGGTCCTCGTGTCCCCAGGGGGAGGCTAAGGTCAGAAGCTTGCCCTAAAATGGCAAGAAATGTAGCGCAGTGGCGCGTGAAATAATCACCAAGGGCAGGTGGGCTATAGCCTTTGGTCATGAGGGGTTGGGAAGGGTTCAGGGGCTCTACAGTGTCGGAAATGGGTCTGATCTTTTAGAGGGGTCTCGTGTTGCCAGTGGGAGGATTCTGGTCGAGCTTGCCTAAAATAGCAAGAAATGCCAATGACGGCAGCAATGCGTCGAAATAATCAGCAAAGCAGTGGGCTATAATAGCCTTTATTCATGAGGGTTGGGAAGGCGGCGTTGAGGGCTCAGTAGTCGTCGAGAAATGGGTACAGTCTTTCGGGGTCCTCGTGTTCCCAGTGGGAGGCTACGGTCAGAAGCCTATACAAAATAAGAACATGCCCAGTGGCGCAGTGGCGATGAAATAATCATGCAGGCAGGTGGGCTATGTGCTAGTCATGAGGGGTTGGGGAGGCGGCGTTAGGGGCTACAGTGCGTCGAGAAATGGGTACAGATCTTTTAGGGTCCTCGTGTGCCCCAGTGGGAGGCTACAGTGAGCACTGCCCTAAAATGTAAAAAGAAATGCCAGCCCAGCGTGGCAGCGTGAAATAATCAGTCATGGGCCGGTGGGCTATAGCCTGGTCATGAGGGTTGGGGAGGCGTTTAGGGGCTCACGGTGCGTGAAATGGGTACAGTCTTTTGAGGGTCTCGTGTGCCTAGTGGGAGGCTACAGTCAGGAGGCCTGCCTAAAATGGCAAGAAATGCCAGCCAGCAGCCGCGTGAAGCAGTCATGGCCAGGTGGGCTATAAGCCTTTAGTCCATGAGGTTGGGGAGGGAAATCTTGGGGCTCTGGGCGTCGAAAATGGAGTCTGATCTTTTGAAGGGTCTCGTGTGCCCGGTGGGAGGCTAAGGTCAGCAGCACCTAAAATGGCAAGAAATGCCAATGCCATGGCCGCGTGAAATAGTCACAAGGCGGTGGGCTATAAGCTGGTCCAGAGGGTTGGGAGGAAGTTACGGGGCTCTAGGCGTGAAAATGGGTACAGTCTTTTCGAGGGTACTCGTGTGCACAGTGGGAGGCTAAGGGCAGAAGCTTGCCTAAAATGGCAAGAAATGCCAGTGACGCAGTCGTGAAATAGTCACGAGGCAGTGGGCTATAACCTTTGGTCCAGGTGGTTGGGAGGGGTTTAGGGGCTCACAGTGTACAGTCTTTTAGAGGGTCCTCGTGTGCCCGGTGGGAGGCTACAGTCTGAAGCACTGCCCTAAAATGGCAAGAAATGCCAAGCGGGCGTCAAATAATCGCCAGGCGGTGGGCTATAGCCTTTGTTCCTTGAGGGGTTGGGAAAGGCGTTTGGGGCTCTGGTAAATCGGAAATGGGTACAGTCTTTTCGAGGTCCTCGTGTTCCCAGTGGGAGGCTACTGACGAAGCACATACTAAAATGGCAAGACATGCCCAGCGGCGCAGCGCGTGAAATAGTCGCCGAGGCCGGTGGGCTATAGCCTTTGGTCCGCGGGGGTTGGGGAGGGACGTTCGGGGGCTCTGGTCGTCCGAAATGGGTACAGACTTTTCGAGCGTCCTCGTGTGCCCAGTGGGAGGCTACGGTCAGAAGCCTGCCCTAAAATGGCAAGAAATGCCCAGCGGCGCAGCGCGTGAAATAGTCACCGAGGCCGTTGGGCTATAGCCTTTGGTCCGCGGGGGTTGGGGAGGGGGTTTAGGGGGCTCTGGTCGTCGGAAATGGGTACAGTCTTTTTGAGGGTCCTCGTGTGCCTAGTGGGAGGCTACGGTGGGTGGCCTGCCTAAAATGGCAAGAAATACCAGTGGCAGCGCGTGAAGCAGTCGCCGGGCAGTGGGCTATAACCTTTAGTCAGCAGGGTTGGGAGGGAAGTTACAGGGCTCTGGGCTTCGTAAATGGGTACAGTCTTTTCGAGGGTCCTCGTGTGCCCAGTGGGAGGCTAAGGTCAGAAGCTTGCCCTAAAATGGCAAGAAATGCCAATGACGCAGTCGTGAAATAGTCACCGAGGCCGGTGGGCTGTACTGGTCATGAGGGGTTGGGGAGGGGGTTTAGGGGCTCAGTGAGGCGGAAATGGGTACAGTCTTTTAGAGGGTCCTCGTGTGCCCGGTGGGAGGCTACGGTCAGAAGCCTGCCCTAAAATGGCAAGAAATGCCAAGCGGGTATGGCGTCAAATAATCAGCAGGCGGTGGGCTATAGCCTTTGTTCATGAGGGGTTGGGGAAGGTGTTTGAGGCTCAGTGCGTCGGAAATGGGTACAGTCTTTTCGAGGGTCCTCGTGTGCCCAGTGGGAGGCTACGGTCAGAGGCCTGCCCTAAAATGGCAAGAAATGCCCCGCGGCGCATCGCGTGAAATAGTCGCCAAGGCCGGTGGGCTATAGCCTTTGGCCCGCGCGGGTTGGGGCTCTGGTCGTCGGAAATGGGTACAGTCTTTTCGAGGGTCCTCGTGTGCCCAGTGGGAGGCTACGGTCAGAAGCCTGCCCTAAAATGGCAAGAAATGTGTAGCGGCGCAGCGCGTGAAATAGTCACCGAGGCCGGTGGGCTATAGCCTTTGGTCCTTGAGGTTGGGGAGGGGTTTAGGGGCTCAGTGGTGAGAAATGGGTACAGTCTTTTGATGGGTCCTCGTGTGCCTAGTGGGAGGCTACGGTCGAGGCCTGCCCTAAAATGGCAAGAAATGCCAGCGCATGGCGTGAAGCAGTCGCCAAGGCCGGTGGGCTATAATACTAGTCCTTGAGGTTGGGAGGGAAATCTTGGGAGCTCACAGGCGTCGAAAATGGGTACAGTCTTTGAAGGGTCCTCGTGTGCCCAGTGGGAGGCTAAGTTCAAGCCTGCCTAAAATGGCAAAAATGCCAATGACAGCCTTGGCGTGAAATAGTCACAGGGCGGTGGGCTATAGCCTTTGGTCATGAGGTTGGGGAGGAAGTTACAGGGCTCTGGGCGTCGAAAATGGGTGCAGTCTTTTGAAGGGTCTCGTGTGCCCGGTGGGAGGCTAAGG
This sequence comes from Citropsis articulata, assembly GCA_030449925.1. NCBI lineage: Eukaryota > Viridiplantae > Streptophyta > Magnoliopsida > Sapindales > Rutaceae > Citropsis > Citropsis articulata. The sequence continues at coordinate 591,022 of JASUUH010000169.1, forward strand.
TCAAGCCTGCCTAAAATGGCAAGAAATGCCAGTGAGCGTGCCAGCGTGAAATAGTCACCAAGGCAGGTGGGCTATAGCCTTTGGTCATGAGGGGTTGGGAGGGAAGTTACAGGGCTCACAGGCGTGAAAATGGGTACAGTCTTTTCGGGGTCCTCGTGTGTGATGGGAGGCTAAGGTCAAGCTTGCCTAAAATGGCAAGAAATGCCAATGGCGCAGTCGTGAAATAGTCAAGGCGGTGGGCTATAACTGCTTTAGTCATGAGGGGTTGGGGAGGGGTTTCGAGGCTCTGGTTGTGAAATGGGTGCAGTCTTTTAGAGGGTCCTCGTGTGCCCGGTGGGAGGCTGGTCTGAAGCCTACCCTAAAATGGCAAGAAATGCCAAGCGGTGCAGCGTCAAATAATCATGAGGCGGTGGGCTATAGCCTTTGTTCCATGAGGGTTGGGGAAGGTGTTTGGGGGGCTCTGGTGCGTGAAATGGGTACAGTCTTTTGAGGTCTGGTGTTCCCAGTGGGAGGCTACTGGTCGAGCCCTAAAATGGCAAGACATGCCAGTAGCAGCGCGTGAAATAATCATGGGGCGGTGGGCTATAGCCTTTGGTCCATGAGGGTTGGGGAGGCGGCGTTAAGGGGCTCACGGTGCGTCGGAAATGGGTACAGTCTTTTGAGGGTCCTAGTGTGCCCGGTGGGAGGCTCTTGTCAGCCTGCCCTAAAATGGCAAGACATGCCAGCCAGTAGCGTGAAATAATCATGGCGGTGGGCTATAGCCTTTGGTCCTTGAGGGTTGGGAGGAAGTTACAGGGCTCTGGGCGTCGAAAATGGGTACAGAGCTTTTCGAGGGTCCTCGTGTGCCCGATGGGAGGCTAAGGTCAAGCTTGCCTAAAATGGCAAGAAATGCCAGTGGCGCAGTCGTGAAATAGTCACCAAGGCCGGTCTTGGGCTATAGCCTTGGTCCAGGGGTTGGGAGGGGTTTGGGGCTCACAGTGCGTCGGAAATGGGTTCAGTCTTTAGAGGGTCCTCGTGTGCCCGGTGGGAGGCTACTGGTCAGAAGCCTGCCCTAAAATGGCAAGAAATGCCAAGCGTGCGTCAAATAATCAGCCGAGGCGGTGGGCTATAGCCTTTGTTCCATGAGGTTGGGGAAGGTGTTTGGAGGCTCACAGTGCGTCGGGAAATGGGTTCAGTCTTTTAGAGGGTCCTCGTGTGCCCAGTGGGAGGCTACGGTCAGAAGCCTGCCCTAAAATGGCAAGAAATGCCAAGCGGCGCAGCGCGTCAAATAATCGCCGAGGCCGGTGGGCTATAGCCTTTGGTCCGCGGGGGTTCGGGAGGGGGTTTCGGGGGCTCTGGTTGTCGGAAATGGGTACAGTCTTTTAGAGGGTCCTCGTGTGCCCAGTGGGAGGCTACGGTCTGAAGCCTGCCCTAAAATGGCAAGAAATGCCAAGCGGCGCAGCGCGTCAAATAATGTCAGTGGGCGCCTTTGTTCATGAGGGTTGGGGAAGAAGGTGTTTCGGGGGCTCTGGTCGTCGGAAATGGGTACAGTCTTTTCGAGGGTCCTCGTGTGCCCAGTGGGAGGCTAAGGTCAGAAGCTTGCCCTAAAATGGCAAGACATGCCAATGGCCAGTAGCGTGAAATAAGTCATGAGGGCGGTGGCCTATAGCCTTTGGTCCTTGAGGGGTTGGGAGGGCGTTGGGGCTCTGAGTCGTCCAGGAAATGGGTCTGAGACTTTTCGGCGTCTCGTGTGCCCTGTGGGAGGCTACGGTCAAAGGCCTGCCCTAAAATGGCAAGAAATGCCCCGCGGCGTACTGCGCGAAATAGTCGCGGAGGCCGGTGGGCTATAGCCTTTGGTCCACGGGTGTTGGGGAGGGGGGTTTGGGGGCTCTGGGTGTCTGAAATGGGTACAGTCTTTTCGAGGCTCCTCGTGTGCCTAGTGGGAGGCTACGGTCAGAGGCCTGCCGTAAAATGGCAAGAAATGCCAGTGGCCTTGTGCGCGTGAAGCAGTCATGAGGCCGGTGGGCTATAGCCTTTGGAGTGAGGTTGGGAGGGAAGTTACGGGGCTCTAGGCGTCAGCAGGTACAGGCTTTTCGAGGGTCCTCGTGTGCCAGTGGGAGGCTAAGGTCAAGCTTGCCTAAAATGGCAAGAAATGCCAATGATCGTGAAATAATCACCAAGGGCCGGTGCGCTGTGCTGGTCCTTGAGGGGTTGGGGAGGGGTTTAGGGGCTCACAGTCGTCGGAAATGGGTACAGTCTTTTAGAGGGTCCTCGTGTGCCCAGTGGGAGGCTACGGTCTGAAGCCTGCCCTAAAATGGCAAGAAATGCCAAGCGGCGCAGCGCGTCAAATAATCGCCGAGGCCGGTGGGCTATAGCCTTTGTTCCGCGGGGGTTGGGGAAGGTGTTTCGGGGGCTCTGGTCGTCGGAAATGGGTACAGTCTTTTCGAGGGTCCTCGTGTGCCCAGTGGGAGGCTACGGTCAGAAGCCTGCCCTAAAATGGCAAGAAATGCCAAGAGGCGTCGTCAAATAATCAGAGGCGGTGGGCTATAGCCTTTGTCCATGAGGGTTCGGGAGGGTTTGAGGGCTCTGGTTGTCGGAAATGGGTACAGTCTTTTAGAGAGTCCTAGTGTGCCCTGTGGGAGGCTCTGATCAGCACTGCCTAAAATGGCAAGAAATGCCAAGCGGTAGCGCGTCGAATAATCCTTGAGGCAGTGGGCTATAGCCTTTGTTCCGCGGGGGTTGGGGAAGGTGTTTCGGGGGCTCTGGTCGTCGGAAATGGGTACAGTCTTTTCGAGGTCCACCTGTTCCCAGTGGGAGGCTACAGGCGAAGCCTGCCTAAAATAACAAGACATGCTTAGCCAGCGCAGCGTGAAATAATCGCAAGGCGATGGGCTATAGCCTTTGGTCCTTGAGGTTGGGAGGCGGCGTTAAGAGCTCAGTCGTCGGAAATGATTACAGCCTTTTCGAGGGTCCTAGTGTGCCCAGTGGGAGGCCTCTTGTCGAAGCCTGCCCTAAAATGGAGACATGCCCAGTAGCGCAGCGTGAAATAATCATGAGGCCCGGTGGGCTATAGCCTTTGGTCATGAGGGGTTGGGAGGGGCGTTCGGGGCTCACAGTGCGTCGAAATGGGTACAGACTTTTCGGCGTCCTCGTGTGCCCAGTGGGAGGCTACTGGTCAGAAGCCTGCCCTAAAATGGCAAGAAATGCCAGTGGCGCAGATGAGTGAAATAGTCATCGGGCGGTGCGCTATAGCCTTTGGTCCAGAGGGTTGGGGAGGGTTTGGGGCTCAGTGGGTTGGAAATGGGTTCAGTCTTTTAGAGGTCCTCGTGTGCGATGGGAGGCCTCGGTCAAGCACTGCCTAAAATGGCAAGAAATGCCAAGCGGCAGCGTCGAATAATCATGAGGGCGGTGGGCTATAGCCTTTGTTCAGCGGGGGTTGGGTAGGTGTTTGGAGGCTCTGGTGCGTCGGAAATGGAGTGCAGTCTTTTCGAGGCTCCTCGTGTTCCCAGTGGGAGGATTCTGGTCGAGGCACCTAAAATGGCAAGACATGCCAGTGCGCAGCGCGTGAAATAATCGCCCGAGGCCGGTGGGCTATAACTTTGGTCCCAGAGGGTTGGGGAAGGCGGCGTTCGGGGGCTCAGTGGGTTGGAAATGGGAGTACAGTCTTTTCGAGGTCCTCGTGTGCCCGGTGGGAGGCTACGGTCAGAAGCACTGCCTAAAATGGCAAGAAATGTCGGCGTGCGCGCGTGAAATAATCACCAAAGGGCGGTGGGCTATAGCCTTTGGTCCATGAGGGTTGCGGAGGGGTTTAGGGGGCTCAGTGCGTCGGAAATGGAGTCTGCAGTCTTTTGAGGGTCCTCGTGTGCCTAGTGGGAGGCTACGGTCAGGAGGCCTGCCCTAAAATGGCAAGAAATGCCAGTGCGCAGCGTGAAGCAGTCATGAGCCGGTGGGCTATAGCCTTTGGTCCGCGGGGGTTGGGGTGGTAAGTACTGGGGCTCTGGGCGTCGAAAATGGGTACAGTCTTTTGAAGGGTCCTCGTGTGCCCAGTTGGAGGCTAAGGTCAAGCACTGCCCTAAAATGGCAAGAAATGCCAGTGTGCGTGAAATAGTCACAGGGCAGTGGGCTATAATAACTGGTCATGAGGGGTTGGGGAGGAAGTTACAGGGCTCACAGGCGTCGAAAATGGGTCTGAGTCTTTTCGAGGGTCCTCGTGTGATGGGAGGCTAAGGTCAGAAGCTTGCCCAAAATGGCAAGAAATGCCAATGGCCAGATGCGTGAAATAGTCACCGGCGGTGGGCTATAGCCTGTGGTCCTTGAGGCGTTCGGGAGGGGTTTGGGGGCTCTGGTTGTCGGAAATGGAGTGCAGTCTTTTAGAGGTCCTCGTGTGCCCGGTGGGGAGGCTCTGATGAAGCACCCTAAAATGGCAAGAAATGCCAATGCAGCGTCAAATAATCAGGGCAGTGGGCTATAGCCTTTGTTCCATGGGGTTGGGGAAGGTGTTTGGGGGCTCACAGTGCGTCGGAAATGGGTGAGTCTTTTCGAGGTCCTCGTGTTCCCAGTGGGAGGCTACTGGCAGAAGCACATACTAAAATGGCAAGACATGCCAGCCCGTAGCGTGAAATAATCGCCAAGGGCAGTGGGCTATAGCCTTTGGTCCCATGAGGTTGGGGAAAGCGGCGTTCGGGAGCTCACAGTCGTGAAATAGGTACAGTCTTTTGAGGGGTCCTAGTGTGTGCCCAGTGGGAGGCTCTTGTCGAGCACCTAAAATGGCAAGAACATGCCAGTGATATGGCAGCGTGAAATAATCGCCAAGGGCAGTGGGCTATTGCTGGTCATGGGGTTGGGGAGGACCGTTCGGGGGCTCTGGTCGTCCGAAATGGGTACAGACTTTTCGAGCGTCCTCGTGTGCCCAGTGGGAGGCTACGGTCAGAAGCATGCCCTAAAATGGCAAGAAATGCCAGTAGATGTAGCGTGAAATAATCCGAGGCCGTTGGGCTATAGCTGGTCCCATGAGGTTGGGGAGGGTTTAGGGGGCTCACAGTCGTCGAAATGGGTACAGTCTTTTGAGGGTCCTCGTGTTCCTATTGGGAGGCTACTTTCAGAGTCCTGCCCTAAAATATGGCAAGAAATGCTTAGCCAGTGCGTGAAGCAGTCATGGGGCCGGTGGGCTACCATATGCTGATGAGGGGTTGGGGAGGGAAGTTCTGGGGCTCTGGGCGTCGAAAATGGGTACAGGCTTTTCGAGGGTCCTCGTGTGCCCAGTGGGAGGCTAAGGTCAGAAGCTTGCCCTAAAATGGCAAGAAATGCCCAGCGGCGCAGTGCGTGAAATAGTCACCGAGGCCGGTGCGCTATAGCCTTTGGTCCGCGGGGGTTGGGGAGGGGGTTTCGGGGGCTCTGGTCGTCGGAAATGGGTACAGTCTTTTAGAGGGTCCTCGTGTGCCCAGTGGGAGGCTACGGTCAGAAGCCTGCCCTAAAATGGCAAGAAATGCCAAGCGGCGCAGCGCGTCAAATAATCGCCGAGGCCGGTGGGCTATAGCCTTTGTTCCGCGGGGGTTGGGGAAGGTGTTTCGGAGGCTCACAGTGGGTAGGAAATGGGTACAGTCTTTTCGAGGTCCTCGTGTTCCCAGTGGGAGGTTCAGTGAGAAACTGCCCTAAAATGGCAAGACATGCCCAGCGGCGCAGTGAAATAGTCAGCAGAGGGCGGTGGGCTATAGCCTTTAGTCCCAGCGGGGTTGGGAGGCGGCGTTCGGGGCTCTGGTCGTTGGAAATGGGTACAGTCTTTTGAGGGGTCCTCGTGTGCCCGGTGAGTGGGAGGCTACAGTCAGGAAGCCTGCCCTAAAATGGCAAGAAATGTCGGCGGGCGTGGCGTGAAATAGTCACTTAGGGCAGTGGGCTATGTGCTTTAGTCCCTTGAGGGGTTCTTGGGAGGGGGTTTAGGGGGCTACAGTGCGTCGGGAAATGGGTACAGTCTTTTGAGGGTCCTCGTGTGTGCCTGGTGGGAGGCTACGGTCAGGCCTGCCCTAAAATAGCAAGAAATGCCCAAGCCAGGCCTTGTGGCAGTAAGCAGTCAGGCAGGTGGGCTATAATACTAGTCACATGAGGGTTGGGAGGGAAATCTTGAGGGCTCACAGGCGTGAAAATGGAGTGCAGTCTTTTGAAGGGTCTCGTGTGCCGGTGGGAGGCTAAGGTCGAAGCCTGCCCTAAAATGGCAAGAAATGCCCAATGGCAGCGCGTGAAATAGTCACCGGGCGGTGGGCTGTAACCTGGTCATGAGGTTGGGGAGGAAGTTACGGGGCTCACAGGCGTGAAAATGGAGTCTGTCTTTTCGAGGGTCCTCGTGTGCCAGTGGGAGGCTAAGGTCAGAAGCTTGCCCCAAAATGGCAAAAAATGCCAGCGCAGTGCGTGTAATAGTCACCAAGGCGCAGTGGGCTATAGCCTTTGGTCCAGCGTTGGGAGGGGTTCAGGGCTCTGGTTGTCGGAAATGGGTACAGTCTTTTAGAGGTCTCGTATGCCCAGTGGGAGGCTCTGATCTGAAGCCTGCCTAAAATGGCAAGAAATGCCAGCGCAGCCGCGTGAAATAATCAGCAGGCAGTGGGCTATAGCCTTTGTTCATGAGGTTGGGGAAGGTGTTTGAGGCTACAGTGGTGGGAAATGGGTGAGTCTTTTGAGGGTCCTCGTGTTCCCAGTGGGAGGCTACAGGCAGAAGCACACTAAAATGGCAAGACATGCCTAAGCGGCGCAGCGCGTGAAATAAGTCAGCAGGCGGTGGGCTATAGCCTTTGGTCATGAGGGTTGGGAAAAGGCGACGTTAGGAGCTCACTGGTCGTCGGAAATGGTGCAGTCTTTTCGAGGGTCCTAGTGTGCCCAGGTGGGAGGCCTCTTGTCAGAAGCCTGCCCTAAAATGGCAAGACATGCCAATGGCGCAGTAGCGTGAAATAGTCGCGGGGCCGGTGGGCTATAGCCTTTGGTCCCAGCGGGGTTGGGGAGGAAACGTTAGGGGCTCTGGTCGTCGAAATGGGTACAGACTTTTCAGGCGTCCTCGTGTGCCCGATGGGAGGCTACTGGTCAAGCTGCCCTAAAATGGCAAGAAATGCCAGTGGCGCAGCGTGAAATAATCCAGGCCTTTGGGCTATAGCCGTTGGTCCGGCGGGGTTGGGGAGGGGGTTTAGGGGCTCTGGTCGTAGGAAATGGGTACAGTCTTTTTGAGGGTCCTCGTGTGCCTAGTGGGAGGCCTACGGTCGGGAGGCCTGCCCTAAATAGCAAGAAATGCCAATGGCGCATTGTGCGCGTGAAGCAGTCGCCAAGGGCGGTGGGCTACCGCTGATGCTGTGAGGGGTTGGGGAGGGAAGTTCTGGGGCTCTGGGCGTCGAAAATGGGTACAGGCTTTTCGAGGGTCCTCGTGTGCCCAGTGGGAGGCTAAGGTCAGAAGCTTGCCCTAAAATGGCAAGAAATGCCAGTAGTCGTGAAATAGTCATGAGGCGGTGGGCTATAGCCTAGTCCCGGGGTTGGGAGGGGTTTAGGGGCTCTGGTCGTCGGAAATGGGTTCAGTCTTTTAGAGGGTCCTCTTGTGCCCAGTGGGTGGGAGGCTGTCAAGCACGCCCTAAAATGGCAAATGCCAAGCTGGCAGCGTGAAATAATCGAGGCGGTGGGCTATAGCCTTTGTTCCATGAGGGTTGGGGAAGGGTGTTTGGAGGCTCTCGTCGAAATGGAGTGCAGTCTTTTCGAGGGCCTCGTGTTCTGGGAGGCTGATCGAGCACGCCTAAAATGGCAAGACATACCCAGCGCGCGTGAAATAGTCAAGGCGGTGGGCTATAGCCTTTGGTCATGAGGGGTTGGGGAGGCGGCGTTGGGGGCTCTGGTCGTCGGAACTGGGTACAGTCTTTTCGAGGGTCCTCGTGTACCCGGTGGGAGGCTGCGGTCAGAAGCCTGCCTAAAATGGCAAGAAATGTCGCGTGGCAGCGTGAAATAATCACCAAAGGCGGTGGGCTATAGCCTTTGGTCCGCGGGGGATGGGGAGGGGGTTTCGGGGGCTCTGGTCATCGGAAATGGGTACAGTCTGTTTGAGGGTCCTCGTGTGCCTAGTGGGAGGCTACGGTCAGAAGACTGCCCTAAAATGGCAAAGAAATGCCAGCGGCGCGTGAAAGCAGTCATGAGCCGGTGGGCTATAGCCTTTGGTCCATGAGGTGTTGGGGAGGGAAATCTTGAGGGGTGCAGGCGTGAAATGGGTACAGTCTTTTGAAGGGTCCTCGTGTGCCCAGTGGGAGGCTAAGGTCAGAGTCCTGCACTAAAATGGCAAGAAATGCCAGACGGTGCGTGGAAATAAGTCACCAGGGCGGTGGGCTATATAACTGGTCCGTGGGGTTGGGGAGGAAGTTAGGGGCTCAGGGGTCAAAAATGGGTGCAGTCTTTTCGAGGTCCTCGTGTGCCAGTGGGAGGCTAAGGTCAGAAGCTTGCTAAAATGGCAAGAAATGCCAGCCAGTAGCCGTGAAATAGTCACAAGGCGGTGGGCTATAATACTGGTCCATGAGGGGTTGGGAGGGTTTGGGGCTCTGGTTGTCGGAAATGGAGTACAGTCTTTTAGAGGTCCTAGTGTGCCCAGTGGGAGGCTAATGTCTGTAGCCTGCCCTAAAATGGCAAGAAATGCCAGCGGGCGCAGCGTCGAAATAATCGCCGGTGGGCTATAGCCTTTGTTCCGCGGGGGTTGGGGAAGGTGTTTAGGGGGCTCTGGTAGTCGGAAATGGGTACAGTCTTTCGAGGGTCCTCGTGATCCCGGTGGGAGGCTACTGACAGAAGCACCCTAAAATGGCAAGACATGCCAGTGTGTGCGTGAAATAATCGAGGCGGTGGGCTATAGCCTTTGGTCCTTGAGGGGTTGGGGAGGCGGCGTTGGGGCTCACAGTCGTCGGAAATGGGTGCAGTCTTTTCGAGGTCCTAGTGTGATGGGAGGCTCTTGTCAGCACTGCCTAAAATGGCAAGACATGCCAGTATGGCCGCGTGAAATAATCAGCAGGCGGTGGGCTATAGCCTTTGGTCCTTGAGGGTTGGGAGGGGCGTTGGGGGCTCAGTCGAAATGGGTACAGACTTTCGAGGCGTCCTCGTGTGCCCAGTGGGAGGCTACGGTCAGAAGCCTGCCCTAAAATGGCAAGAAATGCCAATGCATAGCGTGAAATAGTCACCAAAGGCGTTGGGCTATAGCCTTTGGTCCCATGAGGTTGGGGAGGGGTTTAGGGGCTCAGTCGTCGGAAATGGGAACAGTCTTTTTGAGGGTCATCGTGTGCCTAGTGGGAGGCTACTGTCAGAAGCCTGCCCTAAAATGGCAAGAAATGCCAGCCTTGTGCGTGAAGCAGTCATGAGGCGGTGGGCTATAGCCTTTGGTGAGGGGTTGGGGAGGGAAGTTCAGGGCTCACAGGCGTCGAAATGGAGTACAGGCTTTTCGAGGTCCTCGTGTGTGATGGGAGGCTAAGGTCAGAAGCTTGCCTAAAATGGCAAGAAAAGTCCAGCCTTGCGTGAAATAGTCAAGGCCGGTGCGCTATAAGCTGGTCCTTGAGGGTTGGGAGGGGTTTGAGGGGCTCAGTGTCGTCGGAAATGGGTACAGTCTTTAGAGGTCCTCGTGTGAGTGGGAGGCTACAGTCAAGCACCTTTAAAATGGCAAGAAATGCCAGCGGTAGCGCCGCGTCAAATAGTCAGCAGGTGGGCTATAACTGTTCCAGAGGGTTGGGGAAGGTGTTTGGAGGCTCACAGGCGTGGAAATGGGTACAGTCTTTCGAGGTCCTCGTGTTCAGTGGGAGGTTCTGGTCAAGCCTGCCTAAAATGGCAAGAAATGCCAATGGCGCGTGAAATAGCAGTGGGCTATAGTGGGTTGGGGAGTCTTGGGGGCTATAGCGTTTGGGGAGTGCAGTCTTTGAAGGGTCTCGTGTGCCCGGTGGGAGGCTAAGTCAGAACTACTGCCCTAAAATGGCAAGAAATGCCAGTGACGCAATAGCGTGAAATAGTCACAGGGCGGTGGGCTATAGCCTTTGGTCCATGAGGTTGGGAGGGAAGTTGCAGGGCTCTGGGCGTTGAAAATGGGTACAGTCTTTTGAGGGTCTCGTGTGCCCAGTGGGAGGCTAAGGTCAAGCTTGCCCTAAAATGGCAAGAAATGCCAGCGTAGTCGTGAAATAGTCACCAAGGCGGTGGGCTATAACTTTGGTCCATGAGGTTGGGGAGGGTTTGGGGGCTCACGGTCGTCGGAAATGGAGTACAGATCTTTTAGAGGGTCCTCGTGTGCCCGGTGGGAGGCTACGGTCAAGCACTGCACTAAAATGGCAAGAAATGCCAACCCGTATGGCGCGTCAAATAGTCACCAGGCGGTGGGCTATAGCCTTTGTTCATGAGGGTTGGGGAAAGGTGTTTGGGGCTCAGTGCGTCGGGAAATGGTGCAGTCTTTTCGAGGGTCCTCGTGTTCCCGATGGGAGGCTCTGATCGAGCCTGCCCTAAAATAAAGACATGCCAAGTGTGGCCGCGTGAAATAATGGCGGTGGGCTATAGCCTTTTCGTCCATGAGGTTGGGAGGCGGCGTTAAAGGGGCTCAGTGCGTCGGAAATGGGTACAGTCTTTTCGAGGGTCCTCGTGTGTACTTGATGGGGTCGCCGAGGCCGGTGGGCTATACTTTGGTCCCATGAGGGTTGGGGAGGGGTTTAGGGGCTCAGTGGTCGGAAATGGGTGCAGTCTTTTGAGGGTCCTAGTGTGCCTAGTGGGAGGCTACGGTCGAGACACCTTGCCCAAAATGGCAAGAAATGCCCAGCCACGTGAAGCAGTCGCGAGGCGGTGGGCTATAGCCTTTGGTCATGAGGGTTGGGAGGGGTTTAGGGGGCTCTGGTCGTGAAATGGGCACAGTCTTTTCGGGGTTCTCGTGTACCCGATGGGAGGCTACAGTTAGAGGCCTAAAAATGGCAAGAAATGCCAATGGCCTTGTGCGTGAAGCAGTCAGCCGGGGTGGGCTATAACCTGGTCCCATGAGGGGCTTGGGGAGGGTGTTTCGGGGGCTCTGGTCGTCGGAAATGGGTACGGTCTTTTCGAGGGTCCTCGTGTGCCCAGTGGGAGGCTACGGTCAGAAGCCTGCCCTAAAATGGCAAGACATGCCCCGCGTCGCAGCGCGTGAAATAGTCGCCGAGGCCGGTTGGCTATAGCGTTTGGTCCGCGGGGGTTGGGGAGGGACGTTCGGGGGCTCTGGTCGTCCGAAATGGGTACAGGCTTTTCGAGGGTCCTCGTGTGCCCAGTGGGAGGCTACGGTCAGAAGCCTGCCCTAAAATGGCAAGAAATGTCGAGCGGCGTAGCGCGTGAAATAGTCACCGAGGCCGGTGGGCTATAGCCTTTGGTCCGGGGGGGTTGGGGCGGGGGTTTCGGGGGCTCTGGTCGTCGGAAATGGGTACAGTCTTTTTGAGGGTCCTCGTGTGCCTAGTGGGAGGCTACGGTCAGAGGCCTGCCCTAAAATGGCAAGAAATTGAAGGACAACATTTGTCCATGAGGTCTCTAAAAACGCAACTTTTGCGCAGTAAAATTAAAACGGATGGCGGAAGCTCTAGAGACCTCGGATCGACTTCATTCAAAAACGAAAATCAAGAGGAAAGATTGAAGTTTAATTACCTCACTTGTAGTTTCAAAAACGACTTCGTGAGGTAGGAGAAATTGACAGAAAACAGCAAGCTACGAGCACTGTCCAGAAAATAGAGCACTGCACGAACAGCTTCTGTTTTGCCACGATTTGAGATCCTTAAAGCACCCCAATTGTGATGCCTCTAATTAGTCCACACTTAGAAATGTTCTAGGAGTTCATAGGATTTTGAATCACTCAATTTCGTTTGGTAATGAGAGAGATAATGAAGAAACATGAATGCTAGTTCATGATAATTCATTTCACCAACTAAACCACCCTTATCTTATCAATAATGTCATTAAACATTATCATGTCCTTGACCCACTTAGCCATTATTTATTGAATGTGATCTTATCACTTCAATAATTTATTCAATCAAAATATTTTGAATAAATAAATGCCTTAATTAATTAATTTTATCTTTAATTAATTAAACCAATTTGATCAAATCAAATGGTTAATTGTGGGCTTCTTTTGTGACATGTTCTTATGCATTCTCTAATCCATATTAGGTCTAATAAAAGCCAAAATTCTAAACCCAAAAATTGGTCTAGAAGTCCATAATCGTTTATGAACGGAACATGTCCAAAATGGTCATTTTACGTACTCGATATTGTACATAATGTTTAATTGAGGATTTATGAAATTTATGTTGTTCCTTAAACTATTTATGGAACATCTAAATTTCTATCTTAAATCATATTTAAGATATATAAATATTTATATACATTCATTCTTAATGAATTATAATATAAATACCGATTTTCCTAAAATTAGGAAATTTAACCTCTCATTTCTTTTAGTAACTCCTTTTTCATTTCTATTATGTGTGTGACCTTTTAGGTTCTTTGTTATAAGGTAGTAGAACTTATTTAATGATAACTCTTTATTCATTAAATGATGCTAAACTCTTTAGTCATCAATTAGAACTTTTCTAATGACTTTAAGATACATTGGTAATACACTTTACTAATAATGATCTTAAGGTTTCTACAAGTCATGAGTGACACCTAGCGATGTTCACAACTATCCAAATAACAGAAATGCTGGATCTATAGAACTATTCCATTGCATTTTATGTCTTGGTCTCTTCGTCATCCATGTCACGAGAAAAGCACGACATGGTTTGGTATGTTAAGCATTTATGCTTTATCTCAAAATAAATCTAAATGAACTTGGCATGAAAATATAATTTGAACTCCTTGAACATATTTCACCTTGGCCAAGGATTTCTTATGCCATTCATATTATCTCACTAGGACATCCTTTTTGTATATTATAAAGTGATGAATTCCATGTTGGCCATACACTCATCTCCATACATAGCCAACCATGACATTGTTGCTAGATCTCTTCCTTGATTAGGAATCAATCTTTATGCTTTCACATATCGAGATGTCTATGTACAAGATATACTGTGATGCCTCGGTCTAAGACCATTACTAAACATAGTGTCTATCACAATGTATAATAAGCCATTAACATTCAAAACCATATGACTTATTATATTTGGTCAAGTTCGATAAACTAGTTCTGCAACAAGTACCTATTTGTTTGACTTGACATCTCATGTCAATGATATGAAACTCACCATCCATTTTAGTATCACATACCATAAGGAGTCATAACACGTACTAGTGTTGATGGGAATTTATAATGTCCAATCGTAAATCCTCCACTGGGAACTATTTTAGAAGTATAGTACAAAGATACACGTTTCATATTCTCGACAAACTCGAGAGTGTGTTCTTCAACTATTTTACTTCTTGGACTATATTCATTAAATTAATATATGAATATTAATGACTTTGCCATTTTATAAATATCAAAATATTATTCAAATACAATATTATCCTAAAAGCAAACACCATTCAATTGGCCTTTAGGGTATATTACTAACAATCTCCCACTTACACTAAAGCCAATCGCTATGGTATCTCATACCCATCTTCTCAAGATGACGATCTAACTGTTGTTGAGTCAGTGCTTTAGTCAAAGGATCCGCAATGTTTTCTGCGGAAGCTACTTTCTGCATGGTGACATCACCTTTTCCAATGATCTCTCTAATAATGTGATATCTTCTTTCGATGTGTTTGGACTTCTGGTGAGACCTTGGTTCTTTAGCTTGTGCTATAGCCCCATTATTGTCACAATGTATTGAGATTGGCAACATAATGGTTGGAACCACTTCGAGTTGTTGAATAAACTTCCTCGTCAAACGACTCCTTCTTTGCATCGGTCATGCGTATATATTCCGCTTGGTGGTGGAATCTGCGATGGTTGCTTGTTTAGAACTTTTCGACTTTGCTCCACCGTTGATAGTGAATATAAATCGATGTAGATTTTCTATCATCTACATCATTGAAAATCTGAATCTGTGAAGCCTTATTTTAGCTCACTCTCCATTTGTTAGAATAAATCTTTAGTCCTTCTTAAGTACTTAAAGATATTCTTAGCTATGATCAATGTTCCTCACGGATTACTCACGGTGTCTGCTAGTGACACTCATTGCATGAGCTATATCAGGTCTAGTACATAGCATAGCATACATAAGACTTCCTGTTGCGAAGCATATGGAATCTTATTCATTAAACTCTCTCTCATAAGTTTTAGGACTCATGGTCTTGGAGATGAATTCCATGTCTGAAGGTATAAAACCCTTTTGGAATCCACGTATTAAATTTCTTTAATATCTTTCTATGTACTTATCTTGACATAGACCAATCAATCTTACGGATCATCACATAAATCTGATTCCCAAGATATACATTGCATCTCCTGGGTCTTTCATGGAGAAGTTTTGAGAAAGCAAAATTTTGTGAAGACATTTGTCCAATGTCATTTCCTATAAGCAATATGTCATCTACATATAGCACAAGGAAAGTTATTGCACTCATTGACCCTTTTATAAACACATGGTTCATCCTCATTCTTGATGAAACCAAGCGATTTGATTGCATCGTGAATCGGATGTTCCAGACTCTGGAGGCTTGTTTTAGCCCATAAATGGACCTTTTAGCTTGCATACTTTATGAGGATCTGCCTTTGATTCAAAACCGAGGTTGTATCATATAGATATCTTCCTCGATGTACCCGTTAAGAAATGCGGTTTGACATCCATTTGCCAAATCTCATAATCATAGTATCTTTCTTTATAGCCAATAAGATTACGATGGACTTGACTCTTGGTGAAAGGTTTCCTCATAGTCTATACCTTGTATTTGGCGATAACCTTTAGCTACCAACCTTGCTTTATAGGTCTCCACCTTTCCATCTAGCTATCTTCCTCTTGAAGATCCACTTGCATCCGATGGGTATAATACCTTCTGGATCTACTGAGTCAGAACTTGGTTGGTTCTCATGAGTCCATTTCTAAATCCATGGCTTGACCATTTCTTAAGTCGACATCGATATTGCCTCTTAGTAACTAGTAGGATCATCTTTATGATCTGTATCACCCAATAAAATATATCGTTCATCGATGAAGTAAACCGTATCTTTTCGGTGGGTGAATTACCTACTAGATCTCTGAGTTCTTTGTGTTCCTTGTGTTTGTACTTGAGCAGGCTCTTCATTGGATTTATTCTCATTAAATTCTCGATAAATTCTAATTTTCTTCCTTGTCCACCTTCTTGAATAAACTCTTTTCAAGAAATATGGCATTCTAACGACCGATACCCTTTGGTCGATTGAATAAAGTAATAACCCAAAGTTTCTTTTGGGTATCAATAAACCTCCTTATCTGCTTTAGCTTGAAACCTCACTTTTGAGTCTCTTGATAAAGCGAGACATCCCCAAATCTAAGATGATTTAGGCTTGGTTGTTTACCATGCCATATCTCGTATGGTATTTTAGGTACAGACTTGGAAGGTACTCTGTTTAGTACATATGCTGCAGAGCATATCCCCAAAGAGAAATTGGTAAGTCTGTATAACTCACCATTGATCGCACCATGTCTAACAATGTGCGATTTCTCCTTTCAGATACTCCATTAAGCTTCGGTGTACCTGGAGGTGTCCATTGTGAAATAATACCATTTTCTTTAAGGTAAGACTGGAATTCTCCGAGATATTCACCACTCGATCTGATCGTGGGGTTTAATAACTTTTCGGTCTGTTTCTACTTCATTTCGGTATTCTTTGAACTTTTCAAAGGCTTCAGATTTATGCTTCATTAAGTATCTTTGAACTATACCTTGGCGATCGTCGATAAAAGTTATGAAGTAGTAATATCCACCCACTTGCCATTTCGTTAAATGGCCCACGTACATCGATATGTATGAGTTCAAGTAAATCGATGGCCCTTGTACTTATCCAAGCGAAGGGTGCCTAGTCATTTTCCTTGAAGGCAGGATTCGCAAGTTGGATAAGGTTACAAACCAAATGGACTTATCGTCCATCTTTGGCCAATTTTGTGACTCTAGCTTCTCGATATGACCTAACCTTAAATGCCACTTATACTTGGGGCTTATTTCTTCTCTTTCACGTTTATGTGTTATGGTATTTACATTACAACATGCTCATTATTTTCTTTCATGTTTAGTACATATAGATCATTATCTAAGTACCATGTGCAGCGTATTTATTCTCGTGATAAATTTTACAAATTTTATTTCTAAAATAAAATTCATAGTTGTCTTTTGCATAAACATGAAATTGAAATTATGTTCACTTACAATGAGAAGGAACAAATAAACAATCATTCAAACTTATTACATGCCCGGATGGCATTTTAAGAAAAATGTCCATATGGTGAGGCGTGACCATTCTTTCCATTTCCCACTCTGAGACACTTACCTTGTTTAAGTCTTTTACTTCTTTTCGGATCACTGCGTTGACATACAAATATGTGTGGTTGCAGTGAATCTAAAATCCAAAGTAGAATGAATGATTGAAATATTAGTTTCAATAATGAGCATACCTTGAAGGATTCTCTTTAGGCTTGACTTTCAGTGAGGTAAACTTCTTGGGTTCTCTTCAATGCCCATCCTTACCAATGGAAACATTTCCCTTGTCATTGGGCTTATTAGCCTTCCATGTAATCCCACCTTTAAACTTGGGTTGAAGCTTTTTCTTTTTGACCCTTTTTAGTTGAGGGCCCTTCTATGGCCATGACATCTTTTAGCTTCTTTATGCAAGTTTCAGTAGTATTAAGCATCTTTAGCAATTCATCAAGACTGCACTCCATTTTATTCATGTTAAAATTCATGATAAATTGAGAGAATGAGTCTGGTAAGGACTGTAGGATAAGGTCGATAGCTAATTCCCCATTCGTTGAGAAATTAAGAGCTTCTAGTTGCTCTATGTTGTCAATCATTTTGAGTACATGTTCATTGACCGATCATTCTCATTACGAATAGTTTCTTAGATATCTCATATCTAAGCATTCGCTTTGTTCACCATACAACTATTGTAGATGAAGTATCATGGAACTTGCATTGGGCATGTTTTCATGTTGCCTTTGTAGTTCATTAGACATTGATGCCAATATATGGCTTTTAGCATGGGTCATCATCTTGCCATACGATAAGTGACACGTTCTGCCTCACTTGCACCCTCAGGAATTATATTTGGCTTAGGTGTATCAAGAACATAGCTAATTTTCTCATAATTAAGAACAATTCTTAAATTTCTGAACCAATCAACGTAATTGGGTCCCGTCAAACGGTAGTTATCCAGAATTCGTGCCAAAGGATTATTCATGATTAAATATTTCTACAGAAATATTAATTTAATGAATATATTTGGTCAAGTTCAGTAAACTCGTTCTCGCAACAAGTACCTATTTGTTTGACTTGACATCTCATGTCAATGATATGAAACTCACCATCCATTTTAGTATCACATACCGTAGGTCATTAACACGTACTAGTGTTGATGGGGATTATGATAATCGATCATAAATCCTCCACTAGGAACTATTTTGGGTATAGTGCAAGGATGCGTTTGTATTCTGGACAAACTCGAGTTATTCTTGTTTCTTGGACTATATTCATTGAATTGATATGTGGATATTATGACTTTGTTTTGTTTGTTATAATCTGTTTGGTTTAAGACTGGAAATCAGATGGATTATAATAAATAAATGGCAAAGTCATTAATTGTGAATATATGTAAGTAAAATGGTGAAGAATTGCTCGGTTTGTCTAGGCGAATGGCATGTATTTGAATGTTAATGGCTTATTATACATTGTGATAGAACCTATGTTTAGTAATGGTCTTTAGACACAGGCATCCACAGATATCTTGTACATAGACATCTTTGATATGTGAAGCATAAAGATTGATTCCTAATCAAGGAAGAGATCTAGCAATAGCTGTCATGGTTGGCTATGTATGGAGATGAGTGTATGGCCAACATGGAATTCATCACTTTATAATATACAAAAAGGATGTCCTAGTGAGATAATATGAAATGGCATAAGAAATCCTTGGCCAAGGTGAAATATGTTTGAAGGAGTTCAAATTATATTTTCATGCCAAGTTCATTTAGATTTATTTTGAGATAAAGCATAAATGCTTAACATACTAAACCATAAGCCGTGCTTTTCTCAGGACATGGATGATGAAGAGACCAAGACATAAAAATGCAATGGAATAGGTTCTATAGATCCAGCATTTCTTGTTATTTGGATAGTTGTGAAATACTGCTAGGTGTCACTCATGACTTGTAGAAACCTTAAGATCATTATTAGTAAAGTGTATTACCAATGTATCTTAAAGTCATTAGAAAAGTTCTAATTGATGACTAAAGAGTTTAGCATCATTTAATGAATAAAGAGTTATCATTAAATAAGTTCTACTACCTTATAACAAAGAACCTAAAAGGTCACACACATAATAGAAATGAAAAAGGAGTTACTAAAAGAAATGAGAGGTTAAATTTCCTAATTTTAGGAAAATCGGTATTTATATTATAATTCATTAAGAATGAATGTATATAAATATTTATATATCTTAAATATGATTTAAGATAGAAATTTAGATGTTCCATAAATAGTTTAAGGAACAACATAAATTTCATAAATCCTCAATAAAACATTATGTACAATGTCAGTCGTAAAATGACCATTTTGGACATGTTCCGGTTCATAAATGATTATGGACTTCTAGACCAATTTTTGGGTTTAGAATTTTGGGCTTTTATTAGACCTAATATGGATTAGGAGAATGCATAAGAACATGTCACAAAAGAAGCCCACAATTAACCATTTGATTTGATCAAAATTGGTTTAATTAATTAAAGATAAAATTAATTAATTAAGGCATTTATTTATTCAAAATATTTTGATTGAATAAATTATTGAAGTGATAAGATCACATTCAATAAATAATGGCTAAGTGGGTGGGTCAAGGACATGATAATGTTTAATGACATTATTGATAAGATAAGGGTGGCTTTAGTTGGTGAAATGAATTATCATGAACTAGCATTCATGTTTCTTCATTATCTCTCTCATTACCAAACGAAATTGAGTGATTCAAAATCCTATGAACTCCTAGAACATTTCTAAGTGTGGACTAATTAGAGGCATCACAATTGGGGTGCTTTAAGGATCTCAAATCGTGGCAAAACAGAAGCTGTTCGTGCAGTGCTCTATTTTCTGGACAGTGCTCGTAGCTTGCTGTTTTCTGTCAATTTCTCCTACCTCACGAAGTCGTTTTTGAAACTACAAGTGAGGTAATTAAACTTCAATCTTTCCTCTTGATTTTCGTTTTTGAATGAAGTCGATCCGAGGTCTCTAGAGCTTCCGCCATCCGTTTTAATTTTACTGCGCAAAAGTTGCGTTTTAGAGACCTCATGGACAAATGTTGTCCTTCAAGTGGTATCAGAGCCATCTTCATTCAATCTTGAATTTTTAAAGCATGATTTATGTTATTTCCATTTATAATAGCATGAAGGATGATCATGGAAAGACCTAGATATTTTATGATATATTTATGTCATGTGATGGTTGAATATATGCATGATTATGTGAGCTATTGATTTATTTGTTGATTTGGCGATTTTAAAAGGCTTAAATGGTTGTAATATTTTTAAATAGGGACTTGTATGTCCCTCCTCTATGAAGATCTGATTGTATCCCATTACCCCTAAATTTGTATCCCGATTCTTCAAAATATGTAATTTCTACAAGATGATTGTACAAAGAGGACGACAGTTCTGATGCCTTGGAGCAAGAAGACTTTATGGATTGTTGCAGCACTTCCAATGATATTTTGGCCTCTCAAATAGAAATTAATAATTGTAATAATTTGAGGCATAAGATGTCTCATAATCATTATTAACTTGCTTGATACCTAGGTGGACCTTAAAACCA
The DNA here is from genome assembly GCA_030449925.1 of Citropsis articulata. Taxonomy (NCBI): domain Eukaryota; kingdom Viridiplantae; phylum Streptophyta; class Magnoliopsida; order Sapindales; family Rutaceae; genus Citropsis; species Citropsis articulata. Next base: position 610,956 of record JASUUH010000169.1, read on the forward strand.
ATTTTGGCTCAAATTGGTTTTATTAGAAAATTCCATGATCATCCTTGATTAGTTTGTCTATAATATACATGAGATGTATATTAGGGTGCTTAGACATATTTGATTATTAAAATGGAATAACATGCTAAAAGTGAGACCTTAATAATGACCAAATACTCCTATTAAAATAATCATAATTATTGTTAAGTTGTAATGATGGATATTAAGAATATCTATCATGGCTACTAATATCAATGGAATGTTTAAAATATTTTATGCTTGGGCTAGTTGTCATGGATACATGGGCTACTCATTCATTAAAATGTTGAAAACAAACCATATATCATATGATGATGCATAATTCATATATTAAGCTACCAAGAACTGTCAGGTGAGGTTAGTAAGATGTTTTGAATTATGCAAGGGTATTAGGGTAAACTTAACTAAATCATTTATACTAAGAACTGTTAGGTGAGGTATTAATGATTTAGAGGTCGAAGAATAATCGGTACATGCATGAGATGCATTTGGTAAGAGTTACCTACTCATTATAATAAGTAAGCCAAGAACTGTTAGGTGAGGTAAACTTAAATTAATGAGAATCTGATTCCTGCTAGAAACTTTTACCAATGAGAGTTTCCGTTTCTTGCATATGGGAAGTGTAATGAAATGATAAAATAGTGGGAGGTGCTATTTGGTTTAAAGACCTAAATCAAATAGATTATAATAAATAAATAGCTAAATTAATTATTCAAATACAATATTATCCTAAAAGCAAACACCATTCAATTGGCCTTTAGGGTATATTACTAACAGAAATACCCAGCGGCGTAGCGCGTGAAACGGTCACCGAGGCCGGTGGGCTATAGCCTTTAAATCATGAGGGTTGGGCGGGGGTTTAAGGGGGCTCACGGTGCGTCGAAAATGGGTACAGTCTTTTCGAGGGTCCTCATGTGCCCAGTGGCAGGCCACGGTCACAAGCCTGCCCTAAAATGGCAAGACACGCCCAGCGCGACACGTGAAAGCAGTCAGCGAGGCGGTGGGCTATAGTCTTTGGTCCGGGGGGGTTGGGGAAGGTGTTTCGGGAGCTCTGAGTGGGTTGGAAATGGGTGAGTCTTTTGAGGGTCTGGTTTGCCCGGTGGGAGGCTACTGAAGCACCTAAAATAACAAGAGATACCAATGGCCTTGACGCGTGAAATAAGTCAGCCGGTGGGCTATAGCCTTTGGTCCTTGAGGTTGGGGAGGAATGCGTTCGGGGCTACAGTCGTCAGAAATGGGTACAGTCTTTCGAGGGTCCTCGTGTGCCCAGTGGGAGGCTACAGTTAGAGCCTGCGCTAAAATGGCAAGAAATGCCAATGGCCTGTGTGCGTGAAAGCAGTCACCGAGGCGGTGGGCTATAACCTGATGTGAGGAAGTTACGGGGCTCAGGCGTCAAAAATGGGTGCGGTATTTTAGAGGGTCCTCGTGTGCCCGGTGGGAGCCTACGGTCAGAAGCCTGCCCTAAAATGGCAAGAAATGCCCAGTGGCCGCGTGAAATAGTCAAGGGCGGTGGGCTATAAGCCTTTGGTCATGAGGTTGGGGAGGGGTTTAGGGGCTCTGAGTCGTCGGAAATGGGTAAAGTCTTTTGAGGGTCCTCGTGTGCCTAGTGGGAGGCTACGCTCGAGGCCTGCCCTAAAATGGCAAGAAATGCCAATGGCCTTGTGCTTGAAAGCAGTCATGGAGCCCAGGTGGGCTATAGCTTTTAGTCCCTTGAGGGTTGGGGAGGGAAATCTTGGGGCTCTGGGCGTGAAAATGGAGTCTGATCTTTTCAATGGTCCTCGTGTGCCCAGTGGGAGGCTACGGTCAGAAGGCTGCCGTAAAATGGCAAGAAATGACCAGCGGCGCAGCGCGTGAAATAATCGCCGAGGCCGGTGGGCTATAGCCTTTAGTCCGCGGGGGTTGGGGAGGGGTTTAGGGGCTCTGGTCAACGAAAATGGGTAAACTGTGTTAGAGGGTCCTCGTGTGCCCACTGGGAGGCTACAGTTGAGAGCCTGCGCTAAAATGGCAAGAAATGCCAGTGGCCTTGTGCGTGAAAGCAGTCACCGAGGCGGTGGGCTATAGCCTTTAGTGCAGGAAGTTACAGGGCTCTGGGCGTAAAAAATGGGTGCAGTCTTTTTGAGGGTCCTCGTGTGCCCAGTGGGAGGCAACGGTCAAGCCTGCCTAAAATGGCAAGAAATGCCAGTGGGCCTTGATGCGTGAAATAGTCAAGGCGGTGGGCTATAGCCTGGTCGCGGGGTTGGGAGGGTTTGAGGGCTCACGGTCGTCGGAAATGGGTACAGTCTTTTCGAGGGTCCTCGTGTGCCCGATGGGAGGCTACGGTCGAAGCACTGCCCTAAAAATGGCAAGAAATGCCAGCTGGCGCAGCGTGAAATAGTCACCAAGGCGGTGGGCTATAAGCCTTTGGTCCCTTGAGGGGTTGGGGAGGGGTTTAGGGGCTCACGGTGCGTGAAATGGGTACAGTCTTTTTGAGGGTCCTCGTGTGCCTAGTGGGAGGCTACGCTCAGAGGCCTGCCCTAAAATGGCAAGAAATACCCAGCGGCGTAGCGCGTGAAACGGTCACCGAGGCCGGTGGGCTATAGCCTTTCGTCCGCGGGGGTTGGGGAGGGGGTTTAGGGGCTCACAGTGGTCGAAAATGGGTACAGTCTTTTCGAGGGTCCTCGTGTGCTTGATGGAAGTCCACGGTCACAAGCCTGCCCTAAAATGGCAAGACATGCCGCCAGCGCAGCACGTGAAGCAGTCGCCGAGGCAGTGGGCTATAAGCCTTTGGTCCATGAGGGGTTGGGAGGAAGTTAGGATCTGGGCGTCAAAAATGGGTACAGTCTTTTCGAGGGTCCTCGTGTGCCCAGTGGGAGGCTACGGTCAGAAGCCTGCCCTAAAATGGCAAGAAATGTCGAGCGGCGCAGCGCGTGAAACGGTCGCCGAGGCCGGTGGGCTATAGCCTTTGGTCCGCGGGGGTTTGGGAGGGATGTTCTGGGGCTCTGGGCGTCGAAAATGGGTACAGTCTTTTCGAGGGTCCTCGTGTGCCCAGTGGGAGGCTAAGGTCAGAAGCCTGCCCTAAAATGGCAAGAAATGCCCATGTGCGCGTCGTGAAATAGTCATAGGCGGTGGGCTATAGCTGGTCCATGAGGGGTGGGGTTTTTTGGGGATATGGTCGTCGGAAATGGGTACAGTGTTTTCGAGGGTTCTCGTGTACCCAGTGGGAGGCTACGGTTAGAGGACTGCCCTAAAATGGCAAGAAATGCCAAGCGGCGCAGCGCGTGAATCGGTCGCCGAGGCCGGTGGGCTATAGCCTTTGGTCCATGAGGCTTGATAAGGTGTTTGGGGCTCACGGTCGTCGGAAATGGGTGCAGTCTTTCGAGGGTCTCGTGTGCCCTTGATGGGAGGCTACGGTCAGGCCTGCCCTAAAATGGCAAGACATGCCAAGCGCAGCGTCAAATAATCAGCCGAGGCAGTCGGCTATAGGCTTTAGTCCTTGAGGGTTTGGGGAAGGTGTTTCGGGGGCTCTGGTCGTCGGAAATGGGTACAGTCTTTTCGAGGGTCCTAGTGTGCCCAGTGGGAGGCTACTGTCAGAAGCCTTCCCTAAAATGGCAAGACATGCCCAGCGGCGCAGCGCGTGAAATAGTCACCGAGGCCGGTGGGCTATAGCCTTTGGTCCGCGGGGGTTGGGGAGGGGGTTTAGGGGGCTCTGGTCGTCGGAAATGGGTACAGTCTTTTTGAGGGTCCTCGTGTGCCTAGTGGGAGGCTACGGTCAGAGGCCTGCCCTAAAATGGCAAGAAATGCCCAGCGGCGCAGCGCGTGAAACGGTCGCCGAGGCCGGTGGGCTATAGCCTTTGGTACGCGGGGGTTGGGGAGGGAAGTTCTGGGGCTCTGGGCGTCGAAAATGGGTACAGTCTTTTCGAGGGTCCTCGTGTGCCCAGTGGGAGGCTAAGGTCAGAAGCTTGCCCTAAAATGGCAAGAAATGCCCAGCGCAGTCGTGAAAATAGTCAAGGCCGGTGGGCTATAATAACTGGTCCATGGGGGTTGGGGGGGGGTTTGGGGGCTCAGTCGTCGTAAATGGGTCAGTCTTTTCGAGGGTCCTCGTGTGCCCAGTGGGAGGCTACGGTCAGAATCCTGCCCTAAAATGGCAAGAAATTCCCAGCGGCGCAGCGCGTCAAATAGACACCGAGGCCGGTGGGCTATAGCCTTTGCTCTGCGAGGGTTGGGAAGGTGTTTGGGGGCTGCAGTGGTCAGAAATGGGTACGGTCTGTCCGAGGGTCCTCGTGTTCCCAGTGGGAGGCTACGGTCAGAAGCCTGCCCTAAAATGGCAAGACAGACCCAGCGCGTGAAATAGTCGCTGAGGCCGGTGGGCTATAGCCTTTGGTCCATGAGGGTTGGGAGGCGTCGTTCGGGGCTCAGTCGTCGGAAATGGGTAGAAGTCTTTTGAGGGGCCTCGTGTGCCCAGTGGGAGGCTAAAGTCAGAAGCCTCCCTAAAATGGCAAGAAATGCCATGGCCTTGATGTGTGAAATAGTCACCGAGGCGGTGGGCTATAACTGGTCCGATGGGGTTGGGGAGGGGGTTTCGGGGGCTCTGGTCGTCGGAAATGGGTACAGTCTTTTCGAGGGTCCTCGTGTGCCCAGTGGGAGGCTACGGTCATAAGCCTGTCCTAAAATGGCAAGAAATGCCAAGCGGTAGCAACGTCGAATAATCATGGGCCGGTGGGCTATAGCCTTTGGTCCGCGTGGGTTGGGGAGGGGGTTTAGGGGGCTCTGGTCGTTGGAAATGCGTACAGTCTTTTCGAGAGTTCTCGTGTACCCAGTGGGAGGCTACGGTTAGAGGCCTGCGCTAAAATGGCAAGAAATGCCCGGTAGACTTGGCGTGAAGCAGTCGCCGAGGCGGTGGGCTATAGCCTTTAGTGTGAGGGTTGGGAGGGAAGTTACAGGGCTCTGGGCGTCAAAATGGAGTCACAGTCTTTTCGAGGGTCCTCGTGTGCCCGGTGGGAGGCTACGGTCGAGCTTTGCCCTAAAATGGCAAGAAATGCCAGCGCATGAGCGTGAAATAGTCACCAAAGGCCGGTGGGCTATAGCCTTTAGTCCTTGAGGGTTGGGGAGGTGTTTGGGGGCTCAGTGGGTAGGAAATGGAGTGCAGTCTTTTCGAGGGTTCTCGTGTACAGTGGGAGCTACGGTTAGAGGCACGGCTAAAATGGCAAGAAATGCCAATGAGAACAAGCGCGTGAAAGCGAGTGTGGGCCATAACCTTTGGTCCATGGGGGTTGGGAGGGAAGTTACAGGGTTCTAGCGTCAAAAATGGAGTACAGTCTTTTCGAGGGTCCTCGTGTGCCCAGGTGGGAGGCTAAGGTCAGAAGCCTGCCCTAAAATGGCAAAAATGCCTTGGCGCGCGATCGTGAAATAGTCAAGGCGGTGGGCTATAATGCTGGTCCGCGGGGGTTTAGGAAGGGGTTTATGGGGCTCTTGTCGTCCGAAATGGAGTACATCTTTTCGAGGGTCTCGTGTGCCCAATGGGAGGCTAAGGTCAAGCCTGCCGAAAATGGCAAGAAATGCCAGTGACGCGGTGCGTGAAATAGTCAACGAGGCCGGTGGGCTATAGCCTGCAGTCCGGGGTTGGGAAGGTGTTTGAGGGGGCTCACAGTAAATGCGAAATGGGTACCTGATCTTTTCGAGGTCCTAGTGTGCCCAGTGGGAGGCTCTTGTCGAAGCACACTTACAAATGGCAAGAAATGCCAGTAGGCAGCGCGTGAAATAGTCACCGAGGCGGTGGGCTATGTGCCTTGATCAGTCCTTGAGGGGTTGAGAAGGTTGTTCGGGGCTCTGAGTGGGTTCGAAATGGGTACAGTCTTTTCGAGGGTCCTCGTGTGCCCGATGGGAGGCTACGGTCAAGCCTGCACTAAAATGGCAAGAAATGCCAATGACTTGGCCAGCGTGAAATAATCACCAAAGGGCGGTGGGCTATAATGCTGGTCCTTGAGGGGTTGGGGAGGGTTTAGGGGCTGCAGTGGTCGGAAATGGAGTGCAGTCTTTTGAGGGTTCTCGTGTACACAGTGGGTGCTACGGTTAGAGTCATGGCCTAAAATGGCAAGAAATGCCAGTGAGCGGTAGCGTGAAAGCAGTCGCCGGGCCGGTGGGCCATAGCCTGGTCCCATGAGGGGTTGGGGAGGAAGTTAAGGGTTACAGGCGTCAAAAATGGAATGCAGTCTTTTGAGGGTCCTCGTGTGCCCGGTGGGAGGCTAAGGTCGAGCTTTGCCCTAAAATGGCAAGAAATGCCAGTAGCGCAGTCGTGAAATAGTCCATAGGGCCGGTGGGCTATAGCTGGTCCGGGGGTTGGGGAGGGTTTGGGGCTCACAGTCGTCTGAAATGGGTACAGTCTTGTCGAGGGTCCTCGTGTGCCCCGTGGGAGGCTTCGGTCATAAGCCTGCCCTAAAATGGCAAGAAATGCCAATGCCAGTGGCCGTCAAATAATCCATAGAGGCAGGTGGGCTATAGCCTTTGTTCCATGCGGGGTTGGGGAAGGTGTTTGGGGCTCACAGTGCGTGGGAAATGGGTACAGTCTTTTCGAGGGTCCTCGTGTTCCCAGTGGGGGGCTGGGTCAAGCCTGCCCTAAAATGCTAAAGACATGCCAAGCGCAGCGCGTGGAAATAATCGCCGAGGCAGTGGGCTATAGCCTTTGGTCATGAGGGGTTGGGGCGTCGTTAGGGGGCTCTGGTCGTCCGAAATGGGTGCAGTATTTACGAGGGTCCGGGTGTGCCCAGTGGGCGGCTACGGTCAAGCCTGCCTAAAATGGCAAGAAATGTCGGCGTATCGCGTGAAATAGTCCGAGGCGGTGGGCTATAGCCTTTGGTCCATGAGGTTGGGAGGGGTTTCGGGGCTCACAGTGGGTCGGAAATGGGTACAGATCTTTTCGAGGGTCTCGTGTGCCCTTGATGGGAGGCTACGGTCATAAGCACTGCCCTAAAATGGCAAGAAATGCCAAGCAGCGCAGCGTCAAATAATCGCCGGGCGGTGGGCTTTCGCGTTTGGTCCGCGTGGGTGGGGGTGGGGTTTGGGGGCTGCAGTGGGTTGGAAATGAGTGCAGTCTTTTCGAGAGTTCTCGTGTACCCGGTGGGAGAGCTCTGAGTTAGAGGCTGCGCTAAAATGTGCAAAAATCCCAGCCAGGGCCTTGTGCGTGAAGCAGTCATGTGAGGCGGTGGGCTATAGCTGATGCAGCGGGGTTGGGGAGGGAAGTTACAGAGACTCTGGGCGTCAAAAATGGAGTGCAGTCTTTTCGAGGGTCCTCATGTGCCCGGTGGGAGGCTCAGGTCGAGCCTGCTTTAAAATGGCAAGAAATGCCAGTGGCGCTTGGCCGCGTGAAATGATCATAGGGCCGGTGGGCTATAACTGGTCATGAGGGGTTGGGAGGGTTTAGGGGCTCAGTGCGTCGGAAATGGAGTACGGTCTTTTCGAGGGTTCTCGTGTACCAGTGGGAGCTACAGTTAGAGGCACGGCCTAAAATGGCAGAAATGCCCAGTGAGGCAAGCGTGAAAGCAGTCGAGGCAGGTGACCCCATGTAACTTTGGTCCATGAGGGTTGGGAGGGAAGTTCTGGAGCTTCTTAGCGTCAAAAATGGAGTCTGGTCTTTTCGAGGGTCCCTCGTGTGCCCAGGTGGGAGGCTAAGGTCAGAAGCCTGCCTAAAATGTAAAATATGCCAGTAGCGCGTGATCACGTGAAATAGTCATAAGTAGGTGGGCTGTAGCCTATGGTCACATGAGGGTTGAGGAAGGGGTTTGGGGCTCTTGTCGTGCGAAATGGGTACAGTCTTTCGAGGGTCTCGTGTGCCCAATGGGAGGCTAATGTCAGTAGCCTGCCCGAAAATGGCAAGAAATGCCAGTAGTAGCAGATCGTGAAATAGTCGGCAGTGGGTGGGCTATAGCCTTTGGTCAGCGGGGGTTGGGGAAGGTGTTTGAGGGCTCTGTCTGAAATGGGTGCAGTCTTTCGAGGTCCCTAGTGTGCCCAGTGGGAGGCCTCTTGTCGAGCACATACAAATGGCAAGAAATGCCAGTGTGACGCGTGAAATAATCACGCAAGGGCGGTGGGCTAATAGCCCAGTCATGAGGTCATGAGGGTTGAGGAAGGTTGTTCGGGGGCTCTGGTGGGTTGAAATGGTACAGTCTTTTGAGGGTCCTCGTGTACCCGATGGGAGGCTGCACGGTCAGAAGCACCCTAAAATAACGAAATGCCCAGTGACCCGCGTGAAATATATTTACAGTCCAGGGCGGTGGGCTATAATAACTGGTCATGAGGGGTTGGGAGGGTTTAGGGGCTCTGGTGGAAATGGGTACAGATTTTTGAGGGGTTCTCGTGTACCACAGTGGGAGCTCTGGTTAGAGGCCTGGCCTAAAATGGCAAAATGCCAGTGTGATGATGCAGTGAAATGCTCATGGGGCGGTGGGCTATAAACTTTTTGGTCATGTGGGGTTGGGAGGAAGTTACAGGGCTCTGGGCGTCAAAAATGGAGTGCAGTCTTTTGAGGGTCCTCGTGTACTTGATTAGAGCTAAGGTCAGAAGCCTTACTAAAATGTGAAATGCCATGTGGCCCAGTGCGTGGAAATGATCCAAGGCGGTGGGCTACTTAACTGGTCATGAGGGGTTGAGGAAGGGGTTTAGGGGCTCAGTGGTGTCAGAAATGGGTCTGCAGTCTTTTAGAGGTCATGTGTGCCCGGTGGGAGGCTAAGGTCAGAAGCACATACAAAATGGCAAGAAATGCCAGCGTGTGCCAGCTTGGAAATGATCCATAGGGCCGGTGAGGCTATAACCAGGTCATGAGGGGTTGGGGAAGGTGTTTGGCGGCTGCAGTGCGTCGGAAAATGGAGTCTGATCTTTTCGAGGGTCCTAGTGTGCCCGGTGGGAGGCTGGGTCATAAGCACTGCCTAAAAATGGCAGAAATGCCAGCCTTGCGCAATAGCGTCAAATAATCATGGGAGCCGGTGGGCTATAAGCGCTTTGGTCAAGCGATGGGTTGGGGAGGGGTTTAGGGAGCTCTGGTGGTTGGAAATGGAGTGAGTCTTTTGAGTTCTCGTGTGCAGTGGGAGGCTACGGTTGGGGCACTGCGCTAAAATAGCAAGAAATGCCCGGTAGCATGTGCCCGTGAAGCAGATCGCCGAGGCGGTGGGCTATAGCCTTTAGTCTGTGAGGTTGGGAGGAAGTTACAGGGGCTCTGGGCGTCGAAATGGAGTACAGTCTTTTTCGAGGGGTCCTCGTGTGCCCAGTGGGAGGCTACTGGTCGAAGCCTGCATACTAAAATGGCAAGAAATGCCCACAGGCGCAGCGTGGCCGCGTGAAATAGTCACCGAGGCAGTGGGCTGTGCTTTAGTCATGAGGGTTGGGGAGGGTTTAGGGGCTCTGGTTCGAGTAGATGCAGTGTTTTTGAGGGTTCTACGTGTACTCGGTGGGAGGCTAAGGTGGAAGCCTGCCTAAACACTTTAAATTGCCAAGAAATGCCCATGTTGTGAGTCGTGAAATAGTCACCAAAGGCGGTGGGCTATAACTTTGGTCCTTGAGGTTGGGGGTGGGTTTGGGGGCTCTGGTCGTCTGAAATGGGTACAGTCTTTTCGAGGCTCGTGTGCCCGATGGGAGGCTACGGTCATAAGCACTGCCTAAAATGGCAAGAAATGCCAAGCGGTAACGCGTCAAATAATCCATAGGGCGGTGGGCTATAGCCTTTGGTCCGCGTGGGTTGGGGAGGGGTTTAGGGGCTCACAGTGGTTGGAAATCACGTCTGATCTTTGAGAGTTCTCGTGTACCCAGGTGGGAGGCTACAGTTAGAGGCCTGCGCTAAAATGGCAAGAAATGCCAATGGCCTTGCGTGAAAGCAGTCACCGAGGCGGTGGGCTATAATGCTGAGTGCAGCAGGAAGTTACGAGACTCTGGCGTCATAAATGGGTACAGTCTTTTCGAGGGTCCTCGTGTGCCCAGTGGGAGGCTAAGGTCAGAAGCATGCCCAAAAATGCCAAGAAATGCCAGTGGCGCGATCGTGAAATAGTCACCGAGGCGGTGGGCTATAATGGTCCTTGAGGGTTGGGAGGGGTTTCGGGGCTCACAGTCGTCGGAAATGGGTACAGTCTTTTCGAGGGTCCTCGTGTGCCCAGTGGGAGGCTACGGTCATAAGCCTGCCCTAAAATGGCAAGAAATGCCAAGCGGCGCAGCGCGTCAAATAGTCGCCGAGGCCGGTGGGCTATAGCCTTTGGTCCGCGTGGGTTGGGGAGGGGGTTTAGGGGGCTCTGGTCGTTGGAAATGGGTACAGTCTTTTCGAGAGTTCTTGTGTACCCAGTGGGAGGCTACGGTTAGAGGCCTGCGCAAAAATGGCAAGAAATGCCCAGCCTTGATCAGTCTTGAAAGCAGTCATGAGGCCGGTGGGCTATAACCTGATGCAGCAGGGGTTGGGAGGAAGTTACTGGGGCTCACAGGCGTCAAAAATGGGTACAGTCTTTTCGAGGTCCTCGTGTGCCCGGTGGGAGGCTCTGGTCAGAAGCACACTGCCTAAAATGGGAAATGCCAGTGGCTGTGCGTGAAATAGTCACAGAGGCCGGTGGTCTATAGTCCATGAGGGTTGGGGAGGGGTTTGAGGGCTCTGGTCGTCAAAATGGGTACAGTCTTTCGAGGTCCTCGTGTGCCCGATGGGGAGGCTAAGGTCAAGCCTGCCCTAAAATGGCAAGAAATGCCAGCCAGCGCATCGTGAAATAATCACCAAGGCCGGTGGGCTATAATAACTGGTCATGAGGGTTGAGGAAGGGGTTTGAGGGCTCACAGTCGTCGAAATGGGTACAGTCTTTTCGAGGGTCTCGTGTGCCCGGTGGGAGGCTAAGGTCAGAAGCCACTAAAATGGCAAGAAATGCCAGTGCGCAGTCGTGAAATAGTCACAAGGCCGGTGGGCTATGTGCTAGTCCCGAGGGTTGGGGAAGGTGTTTGGCGGCTCAGTGCGTCGGAAATGGGTACAGTCTTTTCGAGAGTTCTCGTGTACCCGGTGGGAGAAGCTCTGAGTTAGAGCCTGCGCTAAAATGGCAGAAATATGCCAATGTGCCTTGATCTGTGAAAGCAGTCGCCAAAGGCAGTGGGCTATAGCCTTTGGTCCGCGGGGGTTGGGGAGGGAAGTTCTGGGGCTCTGGGCGTCAAAAATGGGTACAGTCTTTTCGAGGGTCCTCGTGTGCCCAGTGGGAGGCTACGGTCAGAAGCCTGCCCTAAAATGGCAAGAAATGCCAATGGTGGTGCGTGAAATAAGTCACCGGGCAGTGGGCTATAGCCTTTGGTCCTCGGGGTTGGGAGGGTTTAGGGGCTCACAGTGGTGGAAATGGGTACAGTATTTTCGAGGGTTCTAAATGTGCAGTGGGAGCTACGGTTAGAGCTGGCCTAAAATGGCAAGAAATGCCAGTGGCCTTGTGCGTGAAAGCAGTCGCGAGGCGGTGGGCTATAGCCTTTGGTCCTTGAGGGGTTGGGAGGAAGTTTTGGGGTTACAGGCGTCAAAATGGGTACAGTCTTTTCGAGGGTCCTCGTGTGCCCAGGTGGGAGGCTAAGGTCAAGCCTGCCCTAAAATGGCAAGAAATGCCAGTAGTCGTGAAATACTCACGAGGCGGTGGGCTATAGCCTTTGCAGGGGTTGGGGAGGGTTTAGGGGCTCACAGTGGGTTGGAAATCGTCAGTCTTTTAAGAGTTCTCGTGTACCACATGGGAGGCTACGGTTAGAGGCTGCGCTAAAATGGCAAGAAATGCCAGCCTTGTGCGTGGAAAGCAGTCACCAAGGGCCGGTGGGCTATAGCCTTTAGTCTGTGAGGAATTACAGGGCTCAGGCGTCAAAAATGGAGTCAGTCTTTTCGAGGGTCCTCGTGTGCCCAGTGGGAGGCTAAGGTCAGAAGCCTGCCTAAAATGGCAAGAAATGCCAATGTGATCGTGAAATAGTCACAAGGCGGTGGGCTATAACCCCAGTCCTTGAGGGTTGAGGAAGGGTTTGAGGGCTCACAGTGCGTCGAAATGGGTACTGAGTCTTTTCGAGGGTCCTCGTGTGCCCAGGTGGGAGGCTAAGGTCAAGCACTGCCTAAAATGGCAAAATGCCAGTAGTGTGCGTGAAATAGTCACCAAGGCGGTGGGCTATAGCCTTTGGTCATGAGGGTTGGGGAAGGTGTTTAGGCTCACAGTGCGTCGGAAATGGAATCTGATCTTTTCGAGGTCCTAGTGTGCCCGGTGGGAGGCCTCTTGGCAGATACGCCTAAAATGGCAAGAAATTCCAAGTGGCGCGTGAAATAGTCACCAAGGCGGTGGGCTATAGCCTTTAGTCCATGAGGTGTGAGGAGGGTTGTTCGGGGCTCACAGTGCGTCCGAAATGGGTACTGATCTTTTCGAGGGTCCTCGTGTGTGCCCGGTGGGAGGCTACGGTCAAGCACTGCCCTAAAATGGCAAGAAATGCCAATGGCTTGAGCGTGAAATAGTCAAAGGCCGGTGGGCTGTGCTGATCCATGAGGGTTGGGGAGGGGTTTAGGGGGCTCACAGTGGTCGGAAATGGAGTACAGTCTTTTCGAGGGTCCTCGTGTACACAGTGGGAGCAACGGTTAGAGGCACTGGCCTAAAATGGCAAGAAATGCCAGTAGCCTTGGCGCGTGAAAGCAGTCGCAGGGCCGGTGGGCAATAATAACTGGTCATGAGGGTTGGGAGGGAAGTTACAGGGCTCACAGTCGGAAATGGGTACAATCTTTTAGAGGGTCCTCGTATGCCTAGTGGGAGGATACGGACATATGCCTGCCCTAAAATGGCAAGAAATGCCCGGTGCAGCGTGAAGCAGTCATGAGGCAGTGGGCTATATGCTTTAGTCCCTTGAGGGTTGGGGTGGGGGTTTCGGGGGCTCTGGTCGTCGGAAATGGGTACAGTCTTTTCGAGGGTTCTCGTGTACACAGTGGGAGCTACGGTTAGAGGCCATGCCTAAAATGGCAAGAAATGCCAATGGCCTTGTGCGTGAAATAGTCGCCGAGGCCGGTGGGCTATAGCCTTTGGTCCGCGGGGGTTGGGGAGGGAAGTTCTGGGGCTCTGGGCGTCAAAAATGGGTACGGTCTTTTCGAGGGTCCTCGTGTGCCCAGTGGGAGGCTAAGGTCAGAAGCCTGCCCTAAAATGGCAAGAAATGCCAATGGCGATCGTGAAATACTCACGAGGCGGTGGGCTATAGCCTTCAGTCATGAGGGGTTGAGGAAGAGGGGTTTGGGGCTCTGGTGAGTCCGAAATGGGTACTGATCTTTTCGAGGGTCCTCGTGTGCCCGGTCGGAGCTCTGATCGAGCCTGCCTAAAATGGCAAGAAATGCCAATGTGACGCGCGTGAAATAATCACCAAGGTCGGTGGGCTATAACTGGTCCATGAGGGTTGGGGAGGGGTTTAGGGGCTCTGGTCGTGGAAATGGGTACAGTCTTTTCGAGGTCCTCGTGTGCGAGTTGGTGGCTACTGATTAGATGCCCTAAAATGGCAAGACATGCCCAGCGGCGCAGCGCGTGAAATAGTCACCGAGGCCGGTGGGCTATAGCCTTTGGTCCGCGGGGGTTGAGGAGGGTTGTTCGGGGGCTCTGGTCGTCCGAAATGGGTACAGTCTTTTCGAGGGTCCTCGTGTGCCCAGTGGGAGGCTACGGTCAGAAGCCTGCCCTAAAATGGCAAGAAATGCCCATCTGCGCAGCGCGTGAAATAGTCACCGAGGCCGGTGGGCTATAGCCTTTGGTCCGCGGGGGTTGGGGAGGGGGTTTACGGGGCTCTGGTCGTCGGAAATGGGTACAATCTTTTTGAGGGTCCTCGTATGCCTAGTGGGAGGCTACGGTCATAGGCCTGCCCTAAAATGGCAAGAAATGCCATGGCCTTGTGCGTGTAAAGCAGTCGCCGAGGCAGTGGGCTATAGCCTGGTCCATGAGGGTTGGGGAGGGGTTTAGGGGCTCAGTGGGTTGGAAATGGAGTACAGTCTTTTGAGAGTTCTCGTGTACCAGTGGGAGGCTAGTGTTAGATGCCTGGCCTAAAATGGCAAGAAATGCTTAGCCAGGCGCGTGAAAGCAGTCAGCCCGGGCGGTGGGCTATTGCCTTTGGTCCGCGGGGGTTGGGGAGGGACGTTCGGGGGCTCTGGTCGTCTGAAATGGGTACAGTCTTTTCGAGGATCCTCGTGTGCCCCGTGGGAGGCTACGGTCAAGCACTGCCTAAAATGGCAAGAAATGCCAGTGGCAGCGCGTGAAATAGTCAAGGGCGGTGGGCTATAGCCTTTGGTCCATGAGGGTTGGGGAGGGGTTTAGGGGCTCAGTCGTCGGAAATGGGTACAGTCTTTTCGAGGTTCTCGTGTACCTGATGGGAGCTACAGGTTAGAGGCACTGGCCTAAAATGGCAAGAAATGCCCAGTGACACAGTAGCGTAAAGCAGTCATGGGGCGGTGGGCTATAACTACTGGTCCTGAGGGTTGGGGAGGGAAGTTCTGGGGCTCTGGGCGTCAAAAATGGGTACGGTCTTTTCGAGGGTCCTCGTGTGCCCAGTGGGAGGCTAAGGTCAGAAGCCTGCCCTAAAATGGCAAGAAATGCCCAGCGGCGCAGTGCGTGAAATAGTCACCGAGGCCGGTGGGCTATAGCCTTTGGTCCGCGGGGGTTGAGGAAGGGGTTTCGGGGGCTCTGGTCGTCCGAAATGGGTACAGTCTTTTCGAGGGTCCTCGTGTGCCCAATGGGAGGCTAAGGTCAGAAGCCTGCCCGAAAATGGCAAGAAATGCCCAGCGGCGCAGTGCGTGAAATAGTCACCGAGGCCGGTGGGCTATATAGCTGGTCATGAGGGGTTGGGGAAGGTGTTTCGGGGGCTCTGGTCGTCGGAAATGGGTACAGTCTTTTCGAGGGTCCTAGTGTGCCCAGTGGGAGGCTACTGTCAGAAGCCTGCCCTAAAATGGCAAGAAATGCCCAGCGGCGCAGCGCGTGAAATAGTCACCGAGGCCGGTGGGCTATAGCCTTTGGTCCGCGGGGGTTGAGGAAGGTTGTTCGGGGGCTCTGGTCGTGCGAAATGGGTACAGTCTTTTCGAGGGTCCTCGTGTGCCCAGTGGGAGGCTACGGTCAGAAGCCTACCCTAAAATGGCAAGAAATGCCCAGCGGCGCAACGCGTGAAATAGTCACCGA
This sequence comes from Citropsis articulata, assembly GCA_030449925.1. Lineage (NCBI taxonomy): Eukaryota > Viridiplantae > Streptophyta > Magnoliopsida > Sapindales > Rutaceae > Citropsis > Citropsis articulata. The sequence goes on from JASUUH010000169.1 coordinate 626,096, forward strand.
GGCCGGTGGGCTATAATGCTGGTCCTTGAGGGGTTGGGGAGGGTTTAGGGGCTCAGTCGTCGGGAAATGGAGTACAGTCTTTTGAGGGTTCTACGTGTACAGTGGGAGCTACGGTTAGAGGCCTGGCCTAAAATGGCAAGAAATGCCATGGCCTTGTGCGTGAAGCGATCGCGAGGCGGTGGGCTATAAGCTTTTAGTCATGAGGGGTTGGGAGGGAAGTTACAGGGCTCTGGGTGTCAAAAATGAGTGCAGTCTTTTCGAGGGTCTCGTGTGCCCGGTGGGAGGCTAAGGTCAAGCCTGCCTAAAATGGCAAGAAATGCCAATGGCGATCGTGAAATAGTCATAGGGCGGTGGCTATAGCCTTGGTCCTTGAGGGGTTGAGGAAGGGGTTTAGGGGCTCACAGTGCGTCGAAATGGGTACTGATCTTTTCGAGGGTCTCGTGTGCCCAATGGGAGGCTAAGGTCGAAGCCTGCCCGAAAATGGCAAGAAATGCCCAGTATGATCGTGAAATAGTCCAAGGCGGTGGGCTATAATACTGGTCATGAGGGTTGGGAAGGTGTTTGGGGCTCTGGTCGTCGGAAATGGGTACAGTCTTTTAGGGTCCTAGTGTGTGATGGGAGGCTCTTGTCGAAGCCTGCCCTAAAATGTAACAGAAATGCCAGCCAGTAGCGCGTGAAATAGTCACATAGGGGCGGTGGGCTATAGCCTTTGGTCCCATGAGGTTGAGGAAGGTTGTTCGGGGGCTCTGGTGCGTCGAAATGGGTACAATCTTTTCGAGGGGTCCTCGTGTGTGCAGTGGGAGGCTACAGTCGGAAGCACTGCCTAAAATGGCAAGAAATACCCAATGTGCGTGAAATAATCACAAGGGCCCGGTGGGCTATAACTAGTCCTTGAGGGTTGGGGAGGGGTTTAGGGGGCTCTGGTGGGTAGGAAATGGGTACAGTCTTTTGAGGGTTCTCGTGTACCTGAGTGGGAGCTACGGTTAGAGGCACGGCCTAAAATGGCAAGAAATGCCCAGTGACACAGTAGCGTGAAAGCAGTCAGGGGGCAGTGGGCTATAACTGGTCCGAGGTTGGGAGGAAGTTACAGGGCTCACAGGCGTCAAAAATGGGTGCAGTCTTTTCGAGGTCTCGTGTGCCCAGTGGGAGGCTAAGGTCAAGCCTGCCCTAAAATGGCAAGAAATGCGTAGTGATGCGTGAAATAGTCACGAGGCCGGTGGGCTATAGCCTTTAGTCATGAGGGGTTGAGGAAGGGTTTCGGGGCTCACAGTCGTCAAAATGGGTACAGTCTTTTTGAGGGCCTCGTGGGCCCAATGGGAGGCTAAGGTCAGAAGCCTGCCGAAAATGGCAAGAAATGCCAGTGCGCAGTCACGTGAAATAGTCAAGGGCGGTGGGCTATAGCCTTTAGTCATGAGGGGTTGGGAAGGTGTTTGAGGGCTCTGGTCGTCGAAATGGGTACAGTCTTTTCGAGGTCCTAGTGTGTGCCCAGTGGGAGGCTCTTGTCAAGCCTGCCCTAAAATAACAAGAAATGCCAGCGGCGCGCGTGAAATAGTCACAAGGGCCGGTGGGCTATAGCCTTTGGTCATGAGGTTGAGGAAGGTTGTTCGGGGCTCTGGTCGTCGAAATGGAGTACATCTTTTCGAGGTCCTCGTGTGCCCAATGGGAGGCTACGGTCAGAAGCCTGCCCTAAAATGGCAAGAAATGCCCAGCGGCGCAGCGCGTGAAATAGTCACCGAGGCCGGTGGGCTATAGCCTTTGGTCCGCGGGGGTTGGGGAGGGGGTTTAGGGGGCTCTGGTCGTCGGAAATGGGTACAGTCTTTTCGAGGGTTCTCGTGTACACAGTGGGAGCTACGGTTAGAGGCCTGGCCTAAAATGGCAAGAAATGCCCAGCGGCGCAGCGCGTGAAACGGTCGCCGAGGCCGGTGGGCTATAGCCTTTGGTCCGCGGGGGTTGGGGAGGGAAGTTCTGGGGCTCTGGGCGTCAAAAATGGGTACGGTCTTTTCGAGGGTCCTCGTGTGCCCAGTGGGAGGCTAAGGTCAGAAGCCTGCCCTAAAATGGCAAGAAATGCTGTGGCCAGTCGTGAAATAGTCCATAGGGCCGGTGGCTATAGCCTTTGGTCCGCGGGGGTTGAGGAAGGGGTTTCGGGGGCTCTGGTCGTCCGAAATGGGTACAGTCTTTTCGAGGGTCCTCGTGTGCCCAATGGGAGGCTAAGGTCAGAAGCCTGCCCGAAAATGGCAAGAAATGATGACGCAGTGTGTGAAATAGTCATAGGGCCGGTGGGCTATAATCTAGTCATGAGGTTGGGAAAAGGTGTTTGGGGGCTCACAGTGCGTCGGAAATGGAGTACAGTCTTTTCGAGGTCCTAGTGTGCCCGGTGGGAGAGCCTCTTGTCAGAAGCACTGCCCTAAAATGGCAAGAAATGCTTGAGCCAGCGCGTGAAATAATCCATAGGGCCGGTGGGCTATAGCCTTTGGTCATGAGGGTTGAGGAAAGGTTGTTCGGGGCTCTGGTGGAGTCCGAAATGGGTACAATCTTTTCGAGGGTCTCGTGTGCCCGGTGGGAGGCTGGTCAAGCCTGCCTAAAATGGCAAGAAATGCCAGTGGCCTTGTGCGTGAAATTATCACCAGTGGGCTATAGCCTTTAGTCCCTTGAGGTTGGGGAGGCGGTTTAGGGGGCTCTCAGTGGTGTCGGAAATGGAGTGCAGTCTTTTCGAGGGTTCTCGTGTACAGTGGGAGCCTACTGAGTTAGAGGCCTGGCCTAAAATGGCAAAGAAATGCCCAGTGGCGCAGCGCGTGAAGCAGTCATGGGGCGGTGGGCTATAACTTTTGGTCAGCGGGGTTGGGAGGAAGTTGCAGGGCTCTGGGTGTCAAAAATGGAGTGCAGTCTTTTCGAGGTCCTCGTGTGCCCAGTGGGAGGCTAAGGTCGAAGCCTGCCTAAAATGGCAAGAAATGCCAGTAGCTTGATCGTGAAATAGTCACAAGGCCGGTGGGCTATATGCTGGTCAGCGGGGGTTGAGGAAAGGGGTTTGAGGCTCAGTGGGTCAGAAATGGGTACAGTCTTTTGAGGGTCCTCGTGTGCCCAGTGGGAGGCTAAGGTCAAGCACTGCCCTAAAATTGCAAGAAATGCCAGTGGCCTTGATCGTGAAATAGTCACCAAGGCGGTGGGCTATAGCTTTGGTCACGGGGTTGGGGAAGGTGTTTGGCTACTGGTCGTCGGAAATGGGTACAGTCTTTTCGAGGGTCCTAGTGTGCCCAGTGGGAGCTCTTGGTGAAGTCTGCCCTAAAATGGCAAGAAATGCCAGTGACCAGCGCAGTAGCGTGGAAATAGTCATGGGCAGGTGGGCTATAGCCTTTGGTCCTTGAGGTTGAGGAGGGTTGTGGGGGCTCTGGTCGTCGAAAATGGGTACAGTCTTTTCGAGGGCCCTCGTGTGCCCAGTGGGGGGCTACGGTCGGAAGCCTGCCCTAAAATAACAGAAATGCCAATGACGCAGCGCGTGAAATAGTCACCAAGGGCAGTGGGCTATAATGCTAGTCCCATGAGGGTTGGGGGGGTTTAGGGGGCTGCAGTGGTGGAAATGGGTACAATCTTTTGAGGGTCTCGTATGCCTAGTGGGAGGCTACGGTCATAGGCCTGCCTAAAATGGCAAGAAATGCCAGTGACGCATGAAAGCAGTCGCCAAGGCGGTGGGCTATAGCCTTTGGTCCGAGGGGTTGGGGAGGGTTTAGGGGCTCACGGTCGTCGGAAATGGAGTACAGTCTTTTCGAGGGTTCTCGTGTACACTGATGGGAACTACGGTTAGAGGCACGGCCTAAAATGGCAGAAATGCCAATGGCCTTGTGTGCGATGAAGCAGTCATGGGGCGGTGGGCTATAACCTTGCTGGTCCCATGAGGGGTTGGGGAGGAAGTTCGGGGCTCTGGGCGTCAAAAATGGGCCGCAGTCTTTTCGAGGTCCTCGTGTGCCCTTGATGGGAAATGAGTCAGGAAGCACTGCCTAAAATGGCAAGAAATGCCAATGACGCAGTGCGTGATATACTCACCAGGGCGGTGGGCTATAATATGGTCCATGAGGGGTTGAGGAAGGGGTTTGAGACTCTGGTCGTCGGGAAATGGGTACTGAGTCTTTTCGAGGGTCCTCGTGTGCCCGTCGGAGGCTCTGATCGAGCACCTTTGCTACTAAATGGCAGAAATGCCAATGGCCAGTGTAGCGTGAAATAATCACCAGAGGCAGTGGGCTATAGCCTTTGGTCCATGAGGGGTTGGGGAGGGGTTTAGGGGCTCTGCAGTGCATTCGGAAATGGGTCTGAGTCTTTTCGAGGTCCTCGTGTGCGAGTTGGTGGCTCTGATCTGGATGCACCTTACAAAATGGCAAGACATCCCAGTGGCCTTGTGCGTGAAATAGTCACAAGGCGGTGGGCTATAACCTTTGTTCCATGAGGGGTTGAGGAGGTTGTTCGGGGCTCACAGTTGTCGAAATGGGTACAGTCTTTTGAGGGTCCTCGTGTGCCCAGTGGGAGGCTACGGTCAAGCACTGCCTAAAAATAACAAGAAATGCCAGTAGCGCGTGGAAATAGTCATAGGGCGATTAGGCTATAGCCTGGTCCCATGAGGGTTTGGGGTGGGGGTTTTGGGGGCTCTGGTCGTCGGAAATGGGTACAGTCTTTTCGAGGGTTCTCGTGTACACAGTGGGAGCTACGGTTAGAGGCCTGGCCTAAAATGGCAAGAAATGCCAATGGTGTGCGTGAAGCAGTAAACGATCATGCAGTGGGCTATAACTTTTTAGTCCATGAGGGTTGGGGAGGAAGTTAGGAGCTCTGGGTGTCAAAAAATGGTGCAGTCTTTTCGAGGGTCTCGTGTGTGCCCAGGTGGGAGGCTAAGGTCCCGAAGCACACACAAATGTGAAAATGCCAAGTGGCCTTGATGCGTGAAATAGTCACAAGGGCCCGGTGGCTATGTGCTGAGTCATGAGGGGTTGAGAAGGAAGGGTTTCGGGGGGCTCTGGTGCGTCAAAATGGGTACCAGTCTTTTCGAGGGTCCTCGTGTGCCCAATGGGAGGCTAAGGTCATAAGCACTGCGAAAATGGCAAAAATGCCAGCGCAGATCGTGAAATAGTCAGGGCCGGTGGGCTATAATAGCCTGGTCATGAGGGTTGGGAAGGTGTTTGGGGGCTCACGGTCGGAAATGGGTACAGTCTTTTCGAGGGTCCTAGTGTGCCCGGTGGGAGGCTCTTGTCAAGCACTGCCCTAAAATGGCAAGAAATGCCAATGGCCAGTAGCGTGAAATAGTCAAGGGCGGTGGGCTATAACTGGTCATGAGGGTTGAGGAAGGTTGTTGAGGGGCTCAGTGCGTCCGAAATGGGTACAGATCTTTTCGAGGGTCTCGTGTGCCCAGTGGGAGGCTACGGTCAGAAGCCTGCCCTAAAATGGCAAGAAATGCCAGTGCCTTGTGTGAAATAGTCACCAAGGGCCGGTGGGCTATGTGCTGGTCCATGAGGGTTGGGGAAGGTGTTTGAGGGCTCACAGTGGGTCGGAAATGGGTACAGTCTTTTCGAGGGTCCTAGTGTGCCCAGTGGGAGGCTCTTGTCGAGCCTGCCCTAAAAATGGCAAGAAATGCCCGTGGCGCAGCGTGAAATAATCACCAAGGGCGGTGGGCTATAGCCTTTGGTCATGAGGTTGAGGAAGGTTGTTCGGGGGCTCACAGTGCGTGCGAAATGTGTACAGTCTTTTCGAGGGTACTCGTGTTCCCGGTGTGAGGCTACGGTCAGAAGCCTACCCTAAAATGGCAAAAAATGCCAGTGCGCAAGCGTGAAATAGTCACAAGGCCGGTGGGCTATAGCCTTTGGTCCGCGTGGGTTGGGGAGGGGGTTTAGGGGGCTCTGGTCGTTGGAAATGGGTACTGTCTTTTCGAGGGTTCTCGTGTACACAGTGGGAGCTACGGTTAGAGGCCTGGCCTAAAATGGCAAGAAATGCCAATGGCCTTGCGTGAAAGCAGTCATGAGGCGGTGGGCTATAGCTTTGTCATGAGGGTTGGGAGGAAGTTACATGGCTCAGGTGTCAAAAATGGAGTCAGTCTTTTCGAGGGTCTCGTGTGCCCGTGGGAGGCTAAGGTCAAGCCTGCCCTAAAATGGCAAGAAATGCCAATGGCCTTGATCGTGAAATAGTCACCAAGGGCGGTGGGCTATAACTGGTCATGAGGGGTTGAGGAAGGGGTTTCGGGGGCTCTGGTCGTCCGAAATGGGTACAGTCTTTTCGAGGGTCCTCGTGTGCCCAGTGGGAGGCTAAGGTCATAAGCCTGCCCTAAAATGGCAAGAAATGCCCAGTGGCGCAGTGCGTGAAATAGTCACCGAGGCCGGTGGGCTATAGGCTTTGGTCCGCGGGGGTTGGGGAAGGTGTTTGGCGGCTCACAGTCGTCGAAATGGGTACAGATCTTTTCGAGGGTCCTAGTGTGCCCGGTGGGAGGCTCTTGGCAGAATGCACCTAAAATGGCAAGAAATGCCAATGGCCTTGTGCGTGAAATAGTCACCGAGGCCGGTGGGCTATAGCCTTTGGTCCGCGGGGGTTGAGGAGGGTTGTTCGGGGACTCTGGTCGTCCGAAATGGGTCCAGTCTTTTCGAGGGTACTCGTGTGCCCAGTGGGAGGCTACGGTCGAAGCACTGCCGTAAAATAAAGAAATGCCAGTGGGCGCGTGAAATAGTCATAAGGCGGTGGGCTATAGCCTTTGGTCCGCGGGGGTTGGGGAGGGGGTTTAGGGGGCTCTGGTCGTCGGAAATGGGTACAATCTTTTTGAGGGTCCTCGTATGCCTAGTGGGAGGCTACGGTCATAGGCCTGCCCTAAAATGGCAAGAAATGCCCAGCGGCGCAGCGCGTGAAATAGTCACCGAGGCCGGTGGGCTATAACTTTAGTCATGAGGGTTGGGAGGGGTTCAGGGGCTCTGGTCGGAAATGGGTACAGTCTTTTCGAGGGTTCTCGTGTACACAGTGGGAGCTACGGTTAGAGGCCTGGCCTAAAATGGCAAGAAATGCCAATGGCCTTGTGCGTGAAGCAGTCAGAGGCGGTGGGCTATAGCCTTTGGTCCCATGAGGTTGGGAGGGAAGTTACAGGGCTCACAGGCGTCAAAAATGGGCACGCAGTCTTTTCGAGGGTCCTCGTTTGCCCAGTGGGAGGCTAAGGCAGAAGCACGCCTAAAATGGCAAGAAATGCCAGTATGATCGTGATATACTCACAGGGCGGTGGGCTATAGCTGGTCCTTGAGGGTTGAGGAAGGGGTTTGGGGGCTCTGGTCGTCAGAAATGGGTACAGATCTTTCGAGGTCCTCGTGTGCCCAGTCGGAGGCTACTGAGTCAAGCCTGCCCTAAAATGGCAAGAAATGCCAGTAGCGCGTGAAATAGTCACCGAGGCCGGTGGGCTATAGCCTTTGGTCCGCGGGGGTTGGGGAGGGGTTTAGGGGGATCTGGTCGTCGGAAATGGGTAGAGTCTTTTCGAGGGTCCTCGTGTGCCTAGTTGGTGGCTACAGTCAGAAGCCTGCCCTAAAATGGCAAGACATCCCAATGGCCTTGTAGCGTGAAATAGTCACAGGGCGGTGGGCTATAAGCCTTTGTTCCATGAGGTTGAGGAGGGTTGTTCGGGGCTCTGGTTGTCGAAATGGGTACAGTCTTTTCGAGGTCCTCGTGTGCCCGATGGGAGGCTACGGTCAAGCACTGCCCTAAAATGGCAAAAATGCCAATGGCCTTGTGCGTGAAATAGTCACCGAGGCAGTGGGCTACTGTGGTCCCAGGGGTTGGGGAGGGGTTTAGGGGCTCACGGTGGTGGAAATGGGTACAATCTTTTGAAGGTCCTCGTATGCCTAGTGGGAGGCTACGGTCATGAGCCTGCCCTAAAATGGCAAGAAATGCCAGTATGGCGTGAAAAGTCAGAGGCAGTGGGCTATAACCTTTGGTCCATGAGGTTGGGGAGGGTTTAGGGGCTCAGTGGTCGGAAATGGGTACAGTCTTTTCGAGGGTTCTCGTGTACACAGTGGGAGCTACGGTTAGAGGCCTGGCCTAAAATGGCAAGAAATGCCAATGCCTTGTGCGTGAAGCAGTCGAGGCAGTGGGCTATAGCCTTTGGTCATGCGGGAGTTGGGAGGGAAGTTGCAGGGGCTCACAGTGGAAATAAGGTACAGTCTTTTCTAGGGTCCTCGGGTGCCCAGTGGGAAGCTACTGGTCGAAGCACATACTAAAATGGCAAGAAATGCCAGTAGCGCGTGAAATAACCACCGAGGCCGGTGGGCTATAACTAGTCCATGAGGGGTTGGGGAGGGGTTTAGGGGGCTCTGGTCGTCGGAAATGGGTACAGTCTTTTCGAGGGTCCTCGTGTGCCTAGTTGGTGGCTACGGTCAGAAGCCTGCCCTAAAATGGCAAGAAATGCCAGTGGCAGTCGTGAAATAGTCACAGGGCCGGTGGGCTATAGCCTTTGGTCCTTGAGGGGTTGGGGAGGGGTTTAGGGGCTCACAGTCGTCGGAAATGGGTACAGTCTTTTCGAGGGTCCTCGTGTGCCTAGTTGGTGGCTACGGTCATAGGCCTGCCCTAAAATGGCAAGAAATGCCAGTAGCGATGCGTGAAATAGTCACAAGGGCGGTGGGCTATAGCCTATGTCCATGAGGGGTTGGGGAGGGTTTAGGGGGGCTCAGTGCGTCGGAAATGGGTACAGTCTTTGAGGGTCCTCATGTGCCTAGTTGGTGGCTACGGTCGAAGCACTGCCCTAAAATGGCAAGACATACCAGTGGCCTTGTGCGTGAAATAGTCAGGGCGGTGGGCTATAGCCTTTGGTCCATGAGGTTGGGGAGGGGGCGTTCGGGGCTCACAGTCGTGAAATAGAGTCTGATCTTTTCGAGGGTCCTCGGGTGCCCGGTGGGAGGCTCTGGTCGAGCACTGCCCTAAAATAAGAAATGCCAATGACGGCGTGAAATAATACCGAGGCGGTGGGCTATAATGCTGGTCCCATGAGGTTGGGAAGGGGGTTTAGGGGGCTCTGGTCGTCGGAAATGGGTACAGTCTTTTTGAGGGTCCTCGTTTGCCTAGGGGGAGGCTACGGTCAGAGGCCTACCTTAAAATGGCAAGAAATGCCAATGGCCTTGTGCGTGAAAGCAGTCATGGCGGTGGGCTATAACTTTAGTCCATGAGGTTGGGGAGGAAGTTACAGGGCTCTGAGGCGTTAAAATGGAGTACAGTCTTTTCGAGGGTCCTCATGTGCCCAGTTGGTGGCTCTGATCAGAGCACTACTAAAATGGCAAGAAATGCCAGTGGCCTTGTGCGTGAAATAATCATGGGGCGGTGGGCTATAGCCTTTGGTCCATGAGGGTTGAGGAAGGTGTTTGGGGGCTCACAGTCGTCGGAAATGGGTACAGTCTTTTCGAGGGTCCTAGTGTGCCAGTGGGAGGCTCTTGGCAGAAGTGCCTAAAAATCAAGAAATGCCAGTGGCCTTGGCGTGAAATAGTCAAGGCCGTTGGGCTATAGCCTGGTCCATGAGGGGTTGAGGAGGGTTGTTCGGGGCTCACAGTGCGTCGAAATGGGTATAGTCGTTTCGAGGGTCCACGTGTGCCCAGTGGGAGGCTACTGGTCAGAAGCACTGCCCTAAAATGGCAAGAAATGCCAGTGGCCGCGTGAAATAGTCACCAAGGCGGTGGGCTATAGCCTTTAGTCCATGAGGGGTTGGGGGGTTTAGGGGGCTCACAGTGCGTCGAAATAGGTACTGAGTCTTTTCGAGGGTCCTCGGGTGCCCAGTGGGAGGGTTTGGTCAGTAGACTGCCCTAAAATGGCAAGAAATGCCAATGGCGCGTGAAATAACCAAGGCGGTGGGCTATATAGTCCTTGAGGGTTGGGAAGGGTTTAGGGGGCTCACGGTCGTCGGAAATGGGTACAGTCTTTTGAGGTCTCGTTTGCCTAGGGAGGCTACGGTCAGAGCCTACCTTAAAATGGCAAGAAATGCCGGTAGCATGTAGCGTGAAAGCAGTCATGAGGCCGGTGGGCTATAACTGGTCCATGAGGGGTTGGGAGGAAGTTACAGGGGCTCTGGGCGTCAAAAATGGGTCTGATCTTTTCGAGGGTCCTCGTGTACCCAGTGGGAGGCTAAGGTCAGGAAGCACACTAAAATGGCAAGAAATGCCCGTGGCCTTGTGCGTGAAATAGTCACCAAGGCGGTGGGCTATAGCCTTTGGTCCATGAGGGTTGAGGAAGGGTTTGAGGGCTCACTGCGTCAAAATGGGTCTGATCTTTTCGAGGCTCCTCGTGTGCCCAGTCGGAGGCTACGGTCTGACGCATGCCCTAAAATGGTAATAAATGACCAGTGGCCTTAGCGTGAAATAATCCATAGGGCGGTGGGCTATAGCCTTTGGTCCTTGAGGGTTGGGGAGGGTTTAGGGGCTCAGTGGTCGGAAATGGAGTGCAGTCTTTTCGAGGGTCCTCGTGTGCGAGTTGGTGGCTACTGATCAGGCACACTAAAATGGCAAGACATGCCAGTGGCCTTGTAGCGTGAAATAATCATGAGGCCAGTGTGCCATAGCCTTTGGTCCGCGGGGATTGGGGAGAGAAGTTCTGGGGCTCTGGGCGTCAAAAATCCATACAGTCTTTTTGAGGGTCCTCGTGTGCCCAGTGGGAGGCTAAGGTCAGAAGCCTTCCCTAAAATGGTAAGAAATGCCCAGCGGCATAGTGCGTGAAATAGTCACCGAGGCCGGTGGGCTATAGCCTGGTCATGAGGTTGGGAAGGTGTTTGGCGTCTCTGGTAAATGGGAAATGAGTCTGATGTTTCGAGGGCCCTCGTGTGCCCGGATGGAAGGCCACGGTCACTGGCACTGCCCTAAAATGGCAAGACATGCCAGTGGCGCAGCGTGAAATAGTCGCCGAGTCCGGTGGGCTATAGCCTTTGGTCCTTGAGGGTTGGGAAGGTGTTTGAGGCCTACAGTGAGTCGGGAAATGGGTACAGTCTTTTCGAGGGTCCTCGTGTGCCCAGTGGGAGGCTCTGATCAAGCCTGCCCTAAAATGGCAAGACATGCCCAATGGCGCGTGAAATAGTCACAAGGGCGGTGGGCTATAAGCTAGTCCAGCAGGGGTTGGGAGGATGTTCGGGGCTCTGGTCGTCCGAAATAGGTACAGTCTTTTCGAGGGTCCTCGGGTGCCCCGTGGGAGGCTACGGTCAGAAGCACTGCCCTAAAATAACAAGAAATGCCAGTGGCCTTGTGCGTGAAATAACCACGAGGCAGTGGGCTATACTGGTCCCATGAGGGGTTAGGGAGGCGTTTAGGGGCTCACGGTCGTCGGAAATGGAGTGCAGTCTTTTTGAGGTCCTCGTGTGCCTAGTGGGAGGCTACGGTCAGAGGCCTACTAAAATGGCAAGAAATGCCGGCCTTGTGCGTGAAGCAGTCGAGGCGGGTGGGCTATAGCCTTTGGTCCTTGAGGGTTGGGAGGGAAGTTACAGGGCTCTAGGCATTAAAATGGAGTCTGAGTCTTTTCGAGGGTCCTCGTGTGCCCAGTTGGTGGCTCTGATCGAAGCCTGCCCTAAAATGGCAAGAAATGCCAGTGGCCTTGTAGCGTGAAATAATCATGGCCGGTGGGCTATAGCCTTTGGTCCCATGAGGGTTGGGGAGGAAGTTACAGGGCTCTGGCGTCAAAAATGGAGTGCGGTCTTTCGAGGGCCCTCGTGTGCCCAGTGGGAGGCTAAGGTCAAGCACATACAAAATGGAAAGAAATGCCAATGGCGCGGTCGTGAAATAGTCAGGGCGGTGGGCTATAATTGGTCCCATGAGGGTTGGGGAAGGTGTTTCGGCGGCTCTGGTCGTCGGAAATGAGTACAGTGTTTTCGAGGGCCCTCGTGTGCCCAGTGGAAGGCCACGGTCACAAGCCTGCCCTAAAATGGCAAGACATGCCCAGCGGCGCAGCGCGTGAAATAGTCGCCGAGTCCGGTGGGCTATAGCCTTTGGTCCGCGGGGGTTGGGGATGGTGTTTCGGGGGCTCTGGTCGTCGGAAATGGGTACAGTCTTTTCGAGGGTCCTCGTGTGCCCAGTGGGAGGCTACGGTCAGAAGCCTGCCCTAAAATGGCAAGACATGCCCAGCGGCGCAGCGCGTGAAATGGTCACCGAGGCCGGTGGGCTATAGCCTTTGGTCCGCGGGGTTGGGGAGGGACGTTCGGGGGCTCTGGTCGTCCGAAATAGGTACAGTCTTTTCGAGGGTCCTCGGGTGCCCAGTGGGAGGCTACGGTCAGAAGCCTGCCCTAAAATGGCAAGAAATGCCCAGCGGCGCAGCGCGTGAAATATACCAAGGCGGTGGGCTATATGCTGGTCATGAGGTTGGGGAGGGCGTTTAGGGGGCTCTGGTCGTCGGAAATGGGTACAGTCTTTTTGAGGGTCCTCGTGTGCCTAGTGGGAGGCTACGGTCAGAGGCCTACCCTAAAATGGCAAGAAATGCCCAGCGGCGCAGCGCGTGAAACGGTCGCCGAGGCAGGTGGGCTATAGCCTTTGGTCCGCAGGGTTGGGGAGGGAAGTTCTGGGGCTCTAGGCGTTAAAAATGGGTACAGTCTTTTCGAGGGTCCTCGTGTGCCCAGTTGGTGGCTACTGATCAGAGCACTTTGCCCTAAAATGGCAAGAAATGCCAATGGTGTGCGTGAAATAATCATAGGCCGGTGGGCTATAGCCTTTGGTCCGCGGGGGTTGGGGAGGGAAGTTCTGGGGCTCTGGGCGTCAAAAATGGGTACGGTCTTTTCGAGGGCCCTCGTGTGCCCAGTGGGAGGCTAAAGTCAGAAGCCTGCCCTAAAATGGCAAGAAATGCCAATGTGCCGATCGTGAAATAATAGTCAAGGGCCGGTGGGCTATAGCCTTTGGTCATGAGGGGTTGGGGAAGGTGTTTGGCTCAGTCGTCGGAAATAGTACTGATGTTTTCGAGGGCCCTCGTGTGATGGAAGGCCACAGTCCAAGCACACCTAAAATGGCAAGACATGCCAGTGGCCTTGTAGCGCGTGAAATAATCATGAGTCCGGTGGGCTATAGCCTTTGGTCCGCGGGGGTTGGGGATGGTGTTTCGGGGGCTCTGGATGTCGGAAATGGGTACAGTCTTTTCGAGGGTCCTCGTGTGCCCAGTGGGAGGCTACGGTCAGAAGCCTGCCCTAAAATGGCAAGACATGCCCAGCGGCGCAGCGCGTGAAATGGTCACCGAGGCCGGTGGGCTATAGCCTTTGGTCCGCGGGATTGGGGAGGGACATTCGGGGGCTCTGCTCGTCCGAAATAGGTACAGTCTTTTCGAGGGTCCTCGGGTGCCCAGTGGGAGGCTACGGTCAGAAGCCTGCCCTAAAATGGCAAGAAATGCCCAGCGTTACAGCGCGTGAAATAATACCAAGGGCGGTGGGCTATAAGTCATGAGGGTTGGGAGGCGTTTAGGGGCTCACAGTCGTCGGAAATGGGTACAGTCTTTTGAGGGTCCTCGTGTGCCTAGTGGGAGGCTACAGTCAGGCCTACCTAAAAATGGCAAGAAATGCCAGTGGCCTTGTGCAGCGCGTGAAAGCAGTCGGCAAAGGCGGGTGGGCTATAGTCTTTAGTCCCATGGGTTGGGAGGAAGTTACAGGGCTCTAGGCGTTACAAATGGAGTGCAGTCTTTTCGAGGTCCTCGTGTGCCCAGTTGGTGGCTCTGATCGAGCACATACTAAAATGGCAAAAATGCCAGTAGTAGCGTGAAATAGTCGCAGGCGGTGGGCTATAACCTTTGGTCCACAGGGGTTGGGGAGGGTTTGGGGGTTACAGTCGTGAAAATGGGTACAGTCCTTTCGAGGGTCCTCGTGTGCCCAGTGGGAGGCTAAGGTCAGAAGCCTCCCTACAATGGCAAGAAATGCCAGTGGCCTTGCGTGAAATAATCATGGGGCAGGTGGGCTATAACCTTTGGTCCACAGGGGTTGGGAGGGGTTTCGGGGGCTCTGGTCGTCGGAAATGGAGTGCAGTCTTTCGAGGGTCCTCGTGTGAGTGGAAGGCCACAGTCACAAGCACATACCTAAAATTACAAGACATGCCAGTAGTGTGCGTGAAATAATCGCAAGTCCGGTGGGCTATGGCCTTTAGTCCATGAGGTTGGGGAAGGTGTTTGAGGCTCTTGTCGTCGGAAATGGGTACTGAGTCTTCTTGAGGGTCTCGTGTGCCCAGGTGGGAGGCTACGGTCAGAGGCACATAAAATGGCAAGAAATACCAGCGGTAGCAGTCTGAGAAATAGTCATGAGGCGGTGGACTATAGACTTTAGTCCTTGAGGGGGTGGGGAGGGGTTTAAGGGGTTACGGTCGTCGAAAATGGAGTACAGTCTTTTAGGGTCCTCGTGTGCCCGGTTGGAGACTCTACGGTCAGCTGCCATAAAATGGCAAGACATGCCAGTGTGCGTGAAATAGTCGCCGAGGCCGGTGGGCTATAACCTTTGGTCCACGGGGGTTGGGGAGGGGGTTTCGGGGGCTCTGGTCGTCGGAAATGGGTACAGTCTTTTCGAGGGTCCTCGTGTGCCCAGTGGAAGGCTAAGGTCAGAAGCCTGCCCTAAAATGGCAAGAAATGCCAATGGCCGCGTGAAATAAGTCATGAGGCAGTGAGCTATAACCTTTGGCCCCGGGGGGTTGGGGTGGGGTTTTGGGGGGCTCTGGTCGTCGGAAATGGGTACAGTCTTTTCGAGGGTCCTCGTGTGCCCAGTGGAAGGCCACGGTCACAAGCCTGCCCTAAAATGGCAAGACATGCCCAGCCAGCAGTAGCGTGAAATAATCATGGGAGTCCGGTGGGCTATAGCCTTTGGTCCTTGAGGTCGGGAAGGTGTTTGGGGGCTCTTGTCGTGAGAATAGTGAGTCTTCTTGAGGTCCTCGTGTGCCCAGTGGGAGGCTCTGGTCAGAGGCCTGCCCTAAAATGGCAAGAAATACCAGTGGCGCGTGAAATAGTCACTTGAGGCAGTGGACTATGGCCTTTGGTCCATGAGGTTGGGGAGGGTTTGGAGGCTCTGGTCGTGGAAATGGGTACAGTCTTTTAGGGTCTCGTGTGCCCAGTGGGAGGCTACGGTCAAGCCTGCCTAAAATGGCAAGACATGCCCAGTAGCCAGCGTGCGTGAAATAGTCAAGGCGGTGGGCTATACTTTAGTCCAGCAGGTTGGGAGGGGCGTTCGGGGTTACAGTCGTCCGAAATAAGTCTGATCTTTTCGAGGGTCTCGGGGGCCCAGTGGGAGGCCTACGGTCAGAAGCACGCCTAAAATGTGAAATGCCAGTAGCGTAGCGTGAAATAATACCAGTAGGTGGGCTATAACTTTGGTCCTTGAGGGGTGGGGGATGGGGTTTAGGGGGCTCTGGTCGTCGGAAATGGGTACAGTCTTTTTGAGGGTCCTCGTGTACCTAGTGGGAGGCTACGGTCAGAGGCCTACCCTAAAATGGCAAGAAATGCCAGTGACACAGTAGCGTGAAGCAGTCGTAGAGGCGGTGGGCTATAGCCTAGTCATGAGGTTGGGGAGGGAAGTTACAGGGCACTAGGCGTTAAAAATGGAGTCTGAGTCTTTTGAGGGTCCTCGTGTGCCCAGTTGGTGGCTACTGATCAGAAGCACATACTAAAATGGCAAGAAATGCCAGTGTGTAGCGTGAAATAATCATGAGGCAGTGGGCTATAGCCTTTAGTCAGCGGGGGTTGGGGAAGGTGTTTGGCTCTGGTTGTCGGAAATGGTACAGTGTTTCGAGGCCCTCGTGTGCTTGATGGGAGGCTAAGGTCAAGCCACTAAAATGGCAAGAAATGCCAATGGTGATGCGTGAAATAGTCACAAGGCGGTGGGCTATAATACTGGTCATGAGGGTTGGGGACGGTGTTTCGGCGGCTCTGGTCGTCGGAAATGAGTACAGTGTTTTCGAGGGCCCTCGTGTGCCCAGTGGAAGGCCACGGTCACAAGCCTGCCCTAAAATGGCAAGACATGCCAGTGGGCCTTGGCGTGAAATAATCGGGAGTCCGGTGAGCTATAGCCTTTGGTCACTTGAGGGGTTGGGAAGGTGTTTGAGAGGATCTGGTCGTCGGAAATGGGTACAGTCTTTTCGAGGTCCTCGTGTGCCATGGGAGGCTACTGGTCAGAAGCTTGTCCTAAAATAGCAAGACATGCCAATGGCCTTGTGCGTGAAATAGTCACCAAGGGCGGTGGGCTATAATGGTCAGTCATGAGGTTGGGGAGGGGCGTTGAGGGCTCTGGTCGTCGAAATAAGTCTGATCTTCGAGGGTCCTCGGGTGCCCAGTGGGAGGCTACAGTCAAGCACATGCCTAAAATGTGAAATGCCAGTGACAGCGTGAAATACCAAAGGGCAGTGGGCTATAGCATGGTCCCATGAGGGGTTGGGGAGGGCGTTTAGGGGGTTCTGGTCGTCGGAAATGGGTACAGTCTTTTTGAGGGTCCTCGTGTGCCTAGTGGGAGGCTACGGTCAGAGGCCTACCTAAAATGGCAAGAAATGCCAGCCAGTATGGCCTTGTAAGTGAAGCAGTCGTGAGGCGGGTGGGCTATAGCCTTTGGTCCCTTGAGGTTGGGGAGGAAGTTGCAGGGCTCTGGGGCGTTAAAAATGGAGTCTGATCTTTTGAGGGTCCTCGTGTGCCCGATTGGTGGCTTCTGATCAAGCCTGCCCTAAAATGGCAAGAAATGCCATGGCCTTGTGCGTGAAATAATCGCCGAGGCGGTGGGCTATAACCTTTGGTCCACAGGGGTTGGGAGGGGGTTTGAGGGGCTCAGTCGTCGAAAATGGGTCTGAGTCCTTCGAGGTCTCGTGTGCTTGATGGGAGGCTAAGGTCGAGCTTTGCCTAAAATGGCAAGAAATGCCAGTATGGACCAGTGCGTGAAATAATCATGGGGCGGTGGGCTATAACCTTTGGTCCACAGGGGTTGGGGAGGGGTTTGGGGGCTCAGTGCGTTGGAAATGGGTACAGTCTTTTGAGGGTCTCGTGTGCCCAGGTGGAAGCCCACAGTCACAAGCACTGCCCCTAAAATTACAAGACATGCCAGTAGTGGCCTTGTGCGTGAAATAGTCGCAGTCCGGTGGGCTATGGCCTTTAGTCATGAGGTTGGGAAAGGTGTTTGAGGCTCTTGTCGTCGGAAATGGGTACAGTCTTCTTGAGGGTCCTCGTGTGCCCAGTGGCAGGCTACAGTCGAGGCACGCCCTAAAATGGCAAGAAATACCAGTGCGCGGTGGGAAATAGTCATGAGGCCGGTGGACTATAGACGTTGGTCCGGGGGTGGGAGGGGTTTAGGGGTTACGGTGCGTGAAAATGGGTACAGTCTTTTAGGGTCCTCGTGTGCCCAGTTGGAGACTACGGTCGGAAGCTTGCCATAAAATAATAAGACATGCCCAGTAGCTTAGCGTGAAATAATCCACAGGGCGGTGGGCTATAGCCTTTGGTCAGGGGTTGGGGAGGGGTTTGGGGCTCTGGTCGTGAAATGGAGTACAGTCTTTTGAGGGTCTCGTGTGCCCAGTGGGAGGCTAAGGTCAGAGCCCTGCCATAAAATACCAAGAAATGCCAGTGGCGGTAGCGTGAAATAATCATGAGGCGGTGAGCTATAACCTTTGGTCCACGGGGGTTGGGGAGGGGGTTTCGGGGGCTCTGGTCGTCGGAAATGGGTACAGTCTTTTCGAGGGTCCTCGTGTGCCCGGTGGAAGGCCACGGTCAGCACACACTAAAATGGCAAGACATGCCAGTAGCCAGCGTGAAATAATCATGGAGTCCGGTGGGCTATAGCCTTTGGTCCATGAGGTCGGGAAGGTGTTCAGGGGCTCTTGTCGTGAAATGGGTACAGTCTTCTTGAGGTCCTCGTGTGCCCAGTGGGAGGCTACGGTCGAGGCACATACTAAAATGGCAAGAAATACCAGTGATCACGGAAATAGTCATGAGGCCGGTGGACTATAACTAGTCCATGAGGTTGGGGAGGGGTTTGAGGGGCTCAGTCGGAAATGGGTACAGTCTTTTTAGGGTCCTCGTGTGCCCGGTGGGAGGCTACAGTCAGAAGCCTGCTAAAATGGCAAGACATGCCAAGTGCGGCGCGTGAAATAGTCCACCAAGGGCGGTGGGCTATGTGCTGGTCCCTTGAGGTTGGGGAGGGACGTTCGGGGCTCTGGTCGTCAAAAATAGAGTCTGATCTTTTCGAGGGTCCTCGGGTGCCAGTGGGAGGCTACAGTCAAGCCTGCCTAAAATGGCAAAAAATGCCAATGTGCGCAGCGCATGAAATATACCAAGGCCGGTGGGCTATAACTGATCCATGAGGGGTTGGGGAGGCGTTTAGGGGCTCAGTCGTCGGAAATGAGTACAGTCTTTTGAGGGTCCTCGTGTGCCTAGTGGGAGGCTACGGTCAGAGGCCTACTAAAATGGCAAGAAATGCCAGTGGCGTGCGTGAAAGCAGTCGCCAGGCGGCGGTGGGCTATAACCTTTGGTCCATGAGGTTGGGGAGGAAGTTACAGGGCTCTGGCGTTAAAAATGGGTACAGTCTTTTCGAGGGTCCTCGTGTGTGCCCAGATTGGTGGCTCTGATCAAGCCACTAAAATGGCAAGAAATGCCAGTAGCCTTGTGCGTGAAATAATCATAGAAAGGCGGTGGGCTATAGCCTTTGGTCATGAGGTTGGGAAGGTGTTTGGGCTCTTGTTGTGAAATCGTCAGTGTTTTCGAGGGCCCTCGTGTGCCAAGTGGGAGGCTAAGGTCAGAAGCATAACCTAAAATGGCAAGAAATGCCAATGGCGCAGTCGTGAAATAGTCACAGGGCCGGTGGGCTATGCTAGTCCCTTGAGGGGTTGGGAAGGTGTTTGGCTCTCAGTGCGTGGAAATGAAGTCTGATGTTTTCGAGGCCTCGTGTGCCCAGTGGAAGCCACGGTCACAAGCACATACTAAAATGGCAAGACATGCCAATGGCTTGTGCGTGATGAAATAATCCAGTCCGGTGGGCTATAGCCTTTAGTCCATGAGGGTTGGGGAAGGTGTTTGGGGGCTCACAGTGCGTGGAAATGGGTACAGTCTTTCGAGGGTCCTCGTGTGTGTGGGAGGCTACGGTCAAGCCTGTCAAAAATAGCAAAGACATGCCCAATGGCGCAGCCGCGTGAAATAGTCACAAGAGGCCGGTGGGCTATAGCCAGTCCTTGAGGTTGGGGAGGGGCGTTCGAGGGGCTCTGAGGAGTCTACAGTCTTTTCAGGTCCTCGGGTGCCCAGTGGGAGGCTACTGATCAAGCCTGCCTAAAATGGCAAGAAATGCCAATGGCGCAGCGTGAAATATACCGGGCGGTGGGCTATAAGCTGGTCCTTGAGGGTTGGGAGGCGTTTGGGGAGCTCAGTCGTGAGTAGGTACAGTCTTTTGAGGGGTCCTCGTGTGCCTAGTGGGAGGCTACGGTCAGAGGCCTACCTAAAATGGCAAAAGAAATGCCAGTGGCAGCGTGAAACGATCGCCCAAAGGCGGTGGGCTATAACCTTTGGTCCATGAGGGTTGGGGAGGAAGTTACAGGGGCTCTGGGCGTTAAAAATGGGTACAGTCTTTTCGAGGGTCCTCGTGTGACCAGTTGGTGGCTACTGATCAGAAGCACTGCCCACAAATGGCAAGAAATGCCCAGTGTGTGGCGTGAAATAATCATGAGGCAGTGGGCTATAACACTGGTCCACAGGGTTGGGGAGGGGTTTGAGGGCTTTGGTGGGTCGGAAATGGGTACAGTCTTTTCGAGGGTCCTCGTGTGCCCAGTGGAGACCACAGTCACAAGCGCCTAAAATTACAAGACATGCCAATGGCCTTGTGCGTGAAATAATCATGAGTCGATTGGGCTATGGCCTTTGGTCATGAGGGTTGGGAAGGTGTTTGAGGGGCTCTTGTCGTCGGAAATGGGTACAGTCTTCTTGAGGGTCTCGTGTGCCCAGGTGGGAGGCTACTGATCGAGGCCTGCCCTAAAATGGCAAGAAATACCAGTGTGATCTGCGAAATAGTCAAGGCGGTGGACTATAGACTTTGGTCCATGAGGGGTGGGAGGGTTTGGGGTTACGGTCGTCGGAAATGGGTACAGTCTTTTTAGGGTCCTCGTGTGCCCGATTGGAGACTACGTGACACACCATAAAATGGCAAAGACATGCCAATGGCCTTGTGCGTGAAATAGTCACCAAGGGCGGTGGGCTATAACTTTGGTCCCACAGGGGTTGGGAGGGGTTTGGGGCTCACAGTCGGCGGAAATGGGTACTGAGTCTTTTCGAGGGTCCTCGTGTGTGGTGGAAGGCTAAGGTCGAGCACGCCCTAAAATGGCAAGAAATGCCAGTGGCGCGTGAAATAATCGCCAAGGCAGTGAGCTATAACCTTTGGTCCCACAGGGGTTGGGAGGGTTTAAGGGGCTGCGAGTCGTCGGGAAATACAGTCTTTTCGAGGGTCCTCGTGTGCCCGGTGGAAGGCCAGTCACAAGCACCCTAAAATTACAAGACATGCCAGTAGCGCTTGCGTGAAATAGTCGCCCAGTCCGGTGGGCTATGGCCTTTAGTCCCATGAGGGTTGGGAAAGGTGTTTGAGGCTCTTGTCGTCGGAAATGGTACAGTCTTCTTGAGGGTCCTCGTGTGCAGTGGGAGGCTACAGTCGAGGCACACCTAAAATGGCAAGAAATACCCAGTGACCTTGATCTGAGGAAATAGTCAGCAGGCCGGTGGACTATAGACTTTAGTCCATGAGGGTGGGGAGGGTTTGAGGTTCAGTCGTCGGAAATGGGTACAGTCTTTTTAGGGTCCTCGTGTGCCCGATTGGAGACTCTGGTCAGCACTGCCCTAAAATGGCAAGACATGCCAGCGCGTGAAATAATCATGGTGAGCTATAACCTTTGGTCCACAGGGGTTGGGGAGGGGTTTGAGCTCTGAGTGCGTCGGAAATGGGTACAGTCTTTCGAGGTCCTCGTGTGCTTGATGGAAGGTCACAGTCTGACACCTAAAATTACAAGACATGCCAGTGGCCTTGTGGCGTGAAATAATCATGGGAGTCAGGTGGGCTATGGCCTTTGGTCCTTGAGGGTTGGGGAAGGTGTTTGAGGCTCTTGTCGTCGGAAATGGAGTCAGTCTTTTTGAGGTCCTCGTGTGCCCAGTGGGAGGCTCTGATCGAGCCTGCCCTAAAATGGCAAGAAATACCCAGTGACGCAGTCTGGAAATAGTCACAGGCGGTGGACTATAGCCTTTGGTCATGAGGGGTTGGGAGGGGGTTTGGGGCTCTGGTCGTGGAAATGGAGTACAGTCTTTTAGGGTCCTCGTGTGCCAGTTGGAGACTACGGTGAGAAGCACTGCCTAAAATGGCAAGACATGCCAATGACGCGTGACGTGAAATAATCGTAGAGTCAGGTGGGCTATAGCCTTTAGTCCATGAGGGTTGGGGAAGGTGTTTGAGGGCTCTTGTCGTCGGAAAAGATCTGATCTTCTTGAGGGTCTCGTGTGCCCGGTGGGAGGCTACAGTGAGCTGCCCTAAAATGGCAAGAAATACCAGCCAGATGCGGAAATAGTCTTGGCGGTGGACTATAACCTTTGGTCCACGGGGTTTGGGGAGGGGTGTTCGGTCGCTCTGGTCGTCGTAATTGGGTACAGTCTTTTTTAGGGTCCTCGTGTGCCCAGTTGGAACTCTGATCAGGAAGCCTTGCCCTAAAATGGCAAGACATGCCATGGCGTGAAATAGTCAGCCAGTCCAGGTGGGCTATAGCCTTTGGTCCATGAGGGGTTGGGGTTGGGTGTTTTGGGGCTCTGGTCGTCGGAAATGGGTACAGTCTTTTCGAGGTCTCGTGTGCCCAGATGGAAGGCCAGTCACAAGCACACCTTAAAATGGTAAGACATGCTTATTGGCCGTGGCGTGAAATAGTCACCAAGGGCGGTGGGCTATGCTGGTCATGAGGGTTGGGGAGGGTTTGGGGCTCTGGGCGTCGAAAATGGGTACAGATCCTTTCGAGTCCTCGTGTGCCCAGTGGGAGGCTAAGGTCAAGCCTGCCTAAAATGGCAAGAAATGCCAAGCGTGCGTGAAATAGTCACGAGGGCGGTGGGCTACTAGCCTTTGGTCATGAGGGGTTGGGGAAGAGGGTTTCGGGGCTCACAGTCGTCGGAAATGGGTACAGTCTTTTGAGGTCCTCGTGTGCCAGTGGGAGGCTAAGGTCGAGCACTGCCTAAAATGGCAAGAAATGCCCAGCGGCGCAGCGCGTGAAATAGTCACCGAGGCCGGTGGGCTATAACCTTTGGTCCACGGGGGTTGGGGAGGGGGTTTCGGGGGCTCTGGTCGTCGGAAATGTGTACAGTCTTTTCGAGGGTCCTCGTGTGCCCAGTGGAAGGCTAAGGTCAGAGCACCTAAAATGGCAAGAAATGCCAATGGCGCAGCGTGGAAATAATCAGCCAGGCAGTGGGCTATAACCTTTGGTCCCGGGGTTGGGAGGGGTTTGAGGCTCTGGTCGTCAGAAATGGGTACAGTCTTTTCGAGGGTCCTCGTGTGCCCGATGGAAGGCCAGTCACAAGCACTAAAATGGTAAGACATGCCCAGCGGCGCACCGCGTGAAATAGTCGCCGAGTCCGGTGGGCTATAGCCTTTGGTCCGCGGGGGTTGGGGAAGGTGTTTCGGGGGCTCTTGTCGTCGGAAATGGGTACAGTCTTCTTGAGTGTCCTCGTGTGTCCAGTGGGAGGCTACGGTTAGAGGCCTGCCCTAAAATAGCAAGAAATGCCCGGCTGTGGCGTGAAAGCAGTCGCCAAGGCAGTGGGCTATAGCTGGTCATGAGGTTGGGGAGGAAGTTCTTGGGCTCAGGCGTTAAAAATGGAGTACAGATCTTTTCGAGGGTCCTCGTGTGCCAGTTGGTGGCTTCTGATCGAGCTTGCCACTAAAATGGCAAGAAATGCCAGTGGCCTTGTAGCGTGAAATAATCAGCCAAAGGCGGTGGGCTATAACCTTTGGTCCACAGGGGTTGGGAGGGGTTTGGGGCTCACAGTCGTCGGAAATGGAGTACAGTCTTTTCGAGGTCTCGTGTGCCCGATTGGTGGCTCTGATCAGGCACACCTAAAATGGCAAGAAATGCCCAGCGGCGCAGTGCGTGAAATAGTCACCGAGGCCGGTGGGCTATAGCCTTTGGTCCGCGGGGGTTGGGGAAGGTGTTTCGGCGGCTCTGGTCGTCGGAAATGAGTACAGTGTTTTCGAGGGCCCTCGTGTGCCCAGTGGAAGGCCACGGTCACAAGCCTGCCCTAAAATGGCAAGACATGCCAATGGCCTTGTGCGTGAAATAATCAGTCCGGTGGGCTATAGCCTTTGGTCATGAGGGGTTGGGGAAAGGTGTTTGAGGGGGCTCACAGTGGTCGGAAATGGGTACAGTCTTTTGAGGGTCTCGTGTGCCCAGTGGGAGGCTACGGTAAGAACCCTGTCCAAAAATGGCAAGACATGCCAGTGGCGCAGCGTGAAATAGTCACCAAAGGGCGGTGGGCTATAACTGGTCCCATGAGGTTGGGGAGGGGCGTTCGGGGCTCAGTCGTCGAAATAGTCTGATCTTTTCGAGGGTCTCGGGTGCCCAGTGGGAGGCTACTGGTCAGCACACCTAAAATGGCAAAAATGCCAGTGACGCAGGCGTGAAATATACCAAGGCGGTGGGCTATATGCTGGTCCATGAGGGTTGGGGAGGCGTTTAGGGGCTCACAGTCGTCGGAAATGGGTCTGATCTTTTGAGGGTCTCGTGTGCCTAGTGGGAGGCTACGGTGGAGGCCTACCCTAAAATGTGAAATGCCAGTGGCCTTGGCGCGTGAAACGGTCGCCGAGGCAGGTGGGCTATAGCCTTTGGTCCGCGGGGTTGGGGAGGGAAGTTCTGGGGCTCTGGGCGTTAAAAATGGGTACAGTCTTTTCGAGGGTCCTCGTGTGCCCAGTTGGTGGCTACAGTCAGAAGCCTGCCCTAAAATGGCAAGAAATGCCAATGGCGCGGCGTGAAATAATCATGAGGCGGTGGGCTATAACCTTTGGTCCCAGGGGTTGGGGAGGGTTTGAGGCTTTGGTCGTCGGAAATGGGTACAGTCTTTTCGAGGGTCCTCGTGTGCCCAGTGGAAGGCCACGGTCACAAGACTGCCCTAAAATTACAAGACATGCCAAGTATGTATGAAATAATCATGAGTCCGGTGGGCTATGGCCTTTGGTCCGCGGGGGTTGGGGAAGGTGTTTCGGGGGCTCTTGTGGTCGGACATGGGTACAGTCTTGGTGAGGGTCCTCGTGTGCCCAGTGGGAGGCTACGGTCAGAGGCGTGCCTAAAATGGCAAAATACCAGCCCGGCGCGATGCGGAAATAGTCCTTTGAGGCAGTGGACTATAGACTTTAGTCAGCATGAGGGGTGGGGAGGGTTTCGGGGGTTACGGTCGTCGGAAATGGGTACAGTCTTTTAGGGTCTCGTGTGCCCAGTTGGAGACTACGGTCGAGCACATATAAAATGGCAAGACATGCCAATGGCGCAGCGCGTGAAATAATCACCGAGGCGGTGGGCTATAGCCTTTGGTCCACAGGGGTTGGGAGGGGTTTGAGAGGCTCAGTCGGCGGAAATGGAGTACAGTCTTTTCGAGGTTCATAGAGTGCCCAGTGGAAGGCTAAGGTCAGAGCCCTGCCCTAAAATACCAAGAAATGCCAGTGGCCTTGTGGCGTGAAATAATCATGAGGCGGTGAGCTATAACCTTTGGTCCACAGGGGTTGGGAGGGGTTTAGAGGGGCTCAGTGTCGTCGAGTAAATGGGTGCAGTCTTTTCGAGGTCCTCGTGTGCCCGATGGAAGCCACGGTCACAAGCACATACTAAAATTACAAGACATGCCAGTAGTAGCGCAGCGCGTGAAATAATCATGCAGGAGTCCGGTGGGCTATGGCCTTTGGTCCATGAGGGGTTGGGGAAGGTGTTTGAGGGGCTCTTGTCGTGAAATGGAGTGCAGTCTTCTTGAGGGTCCTCGTGTGCCCGGTGGGAGGCTACGGTCAGAGCACCTGCCTAAAATGGCAAGAAATACCAATGGTGATGCGGAAATAGTCACTTGAGGCAGGTGGACTATAGACTTTAGTCAGCGGGGGTGGGGAGGGTTTGGGTGTTCAGTGCGTCGAAATGGGTACAGTCTTTTAGGGTCTCGTGTGCCCGATTGGAACTCTGATCCAGCACACTAAAATGGCAAGACATGCCAGTGCTTGTAGCGTGAAATAATCATGGGCCGGTGGGCTATAACCTTTGGTCCACGGGGGTTGGGGAGGGGGTTTCGGGGGCTCTGGTCGTCGGAAATGGGTACAGTCTTTTCGAGGGTCCTCGTGTGCCCAGTGGAAGGCCACGGTCACAAGCCTGCCCTAAAATTACAAGACATGCCCAGCGGCGCAGCGCGTGAAATAGTCGCCGAGTCCGGTGGGCTATGGCCTTTGGTCCGCGGGGGTTGGGGAAGGTGTTTCGGGGGCTCTTGTCGTCGGAAATGGGTACAGTCTTCTTGAGGGTCCTCGTGTGCCCAGTGGGAGGCTACGGTCAGAGGCCTGCCCTAAAATGGCAAGAAATACCAATGATCACGGGAAATATTCACTGAGGCCGGTGGACTATAGCCTTTGGTCCGCGAGGTTGGGGAGGGGGTTTCGGGGGTTCTGGTCGTCGGAAATGGGTACAGTCTTTTTTAGGGTCCTCGTGTGCCCAGTTGGAGACTACGGTCAGAAACACTAAAATGGCAAGACATGCCAGTAGCCTTGTGCGTGAAATAATCATGAGTCCGGTGGGCTATAGCCTTTGGTCCGCGGGGGTTGGGGAAGGTGTTTCGGGGGCTCTTGTCGTCGGAAATGGGTACAGTCTTCTTGAGGGTCCTCGTGTGCCCAGTGGGAGGCTACGGTCAGAGGCCTGCCCAAAAATGGCAAGAAATACCAGCCAGTGATGCAGGAAATAATCCTTGGCGGTGGACTATAGCTAGTCCTTGAGGGGTTGGGGAGGGGTTTGAGGGCTCAGTCATCGGAAATGGGTACAGTCTTTTTAGGGTCCTCGTGTGCCCAGTTGGAGACTACGGTCGAAGCACATACAAAATGGCAAGACATGCCAAGTGGCAGTAGCGTGTGAAATAATCATGAGTCAGGTGGGCTATAGCTTTGGTCCCGAGGGGTTGGGGAAGGTGTTTCGGGGGCTCTGGTCGTCGGACATGGGTACAGTCTTTTCGAGGTCTCGTGTACTTGATGGAACCCACAGTCCTAAGCACACCTTAAAATGGTAAGACATGCCAGTGGACCTTGTGCGTGGAAATAAGTCCGAGGCCGGTGGGCTATAGCCTTTGGTCCGCGGGGGTTGGGGAGGGGCTTTCGGGGGCTCTGGGCGTCGAAAATGGGTACAGTCCTTTCGAGAGTCCTCGTGTGCCCAGTGGGAGGCTAAGGTCAGAAGCCTGCCCTAAAATGGCAAGAAATGCCCAGCGGCGCAGCGCGTGAAATAGTCACCGAGCCCGGTGGGCTATAACTAGTCCCTTGAGGGGTTGGGAAGGGGTTTGAGGGGCTCACGGTACGTCGAAATGGGTACAGTCTTTTCGAGGTCCTCGTGTGTCCAGAGGGAGGCTAAGGTCAGAAGCATGCCCAAAAATGGCAAGAAATGCCAATGGCAGCGCGTGAAATAATCAAGGCGGTGGGCTATAACCTGGTCCACAGGGGTTGGGAGGGGTTTGAGGAGCTCTGGTATAGGAAATGGGTACAGTCTTCCGAGGGTCCTCGTGTGCCAGATGGAAGGCTAAGGTCGAAGCACTACTAAAATGGCAAGAAATGCCAGTGTGCAGCAGTGAAATAATCATGAGGCAGGTGGGCTATAACCTTTGGTCCACAGGGGTTGGGGAGGGGTTTGAGGGGCTCAGTGCGTGAAATGATGGTACAGTCTTTTCGAGGGTCCTCGTGTGCCCAGTGGAAGGCCACAGTCTGACACCTGCCCTAAAATGGTAAGACATGCCCAGCGCACAGCGTGAAATAGTCAGTCAGGTGGGCTATAGCCTTTGGTCATGAGGGGTTGGGAAGGTGTTTGAGGGGCTCTTGTCGTGAGGAAATGGGTACAGTCTTCTTGAGGGTCCCTCGTGTGCCCGGTGGGAGGATACACTAAGAGGCACACCCTAAAATGGCAAGAAATGCCAGTAGGCGCATGGCAGCGTGAAGCAGTCATGAGGCGGTGGGCTATAACCTTTGGTCCCTGAGGGGTTGGGAGGGAAGTTCTTGGGCTACAGGCGTTAAAAATGGGTACAGTCTTTTCGAGGGTCTCGTGTGCCCGAGTTGGTGGCTCTGATCGAAGCACATACTAAAATGGCAAGAAAAGCCAGTGGCAGTAGCGTGAAATAGTCATAGGGCGGTGGGCTATAGCCTTTGGTCCACGGGGGTTGGGGAGGGGTTTTGGGGGGCTCTGGTCGTAGGAAATGGGTACAGTCTTTTGAGGTCCTCGTGTGCGGTGGAAGCCACGGTCACAAGCACATACAAAATGGCAAGACATGCCAAGCCATGCGTGAAATAGTTAGGAGTCCGGTGGGCTATAGCCTTTAGTCCCTTGAGGTTGGGTTGGGAAGGTGTTTGAGGGGCTCTTGTCGTGAAATGGGTGATCTTCTTGAGGGTCCTCTCGTGTGCAGTGGGAGGCTCTGATCAGGCCTGCCTAAAATGGCAAGAAATACAGTAGGCAGTGGAAATAGTCACGAGGCGGTGGACTATAACTTTGGTCCATGAGGGGTTGGGAGGGTTTGGGGCTCTGGTCGTAGGTAATGGGTACAGTCTTTTTTAGGGTCCTCGTGTGCCCAGTTGGAACTACGATCGACTGCCCTAAAATGGCAAGACATGCCCAGTAGCCTTGTGCGTGAAATAATCATGTCCGGTGGGCTATAGCCTTTGGTCCCATGAGGGGTTGGGGATGGCGTTTGAGGGCTCTTGTCGTCGGAAATAGAGTCTGATCTTCTTGAGGGTCCCTCGTGTGCCCATTGGGAGGCTACGGTTAGAGGCCTGCCCTAAAATAAAAAGAAATGCCAGTGGCCTTGTGCGTGAAGCAGTCATGAGGCCGATGGGCTATAACCTTTGGTCATGAGGTTTGGGAGGGAAGTTAAGAGACTCAGGCGTTAAAAATGGGTACAGTCTTTTGAGGGTCCTCGTGTGCCCGATTGGTGGCTCTGATCAGGAAGCACTAAAATGGCAAGAAATGCCAGTAGCGTGAAATAATCATGGGGCGTGGGCTATAACCTTTGGTCCACAGGGGGTTGGGAGGGGTTTGAGGGGCTCAGTGGGTGAAATGGGAGTCTGATCTTTTCGAGGGTCTCGTGTGTGCCCGGTGGAAGGCCACAGTCACAAGCACACCCTAAAATAGCAAGACATGCCAATGGCGTGAAATAATCAGAGTCAGGTGGGCTATAGCCTTTGGTCCCTTGAGGGTTGGGAAGGTTTTGAGGGCTCTTGTCGTTGGAAATGGTACAGTCTTCTTGAGGGTCCTCGTGTTGCTTGATGGGAGGCTACGGTCAGGCACATACACTAAAATGGCAAGAAATACCAGTGGCAGATCACGGAAATGATCATGAGGCGGTGGACTATAGCCTTTGGTCATGAGGGGTTGGGGAGGGTTTGAGGGGCTCACAGTGCGTCGGAAATGGGTCTGATCTTTTAGGGTCCTCGTGTGCCCGAGTTGGAGACTACGATCAAAAAGCACGCCCTAAAATGGCAAGACATGCCAGTGATGGCAGCGCGTGAAATAGTCACCAAGGCGGTGGGCTATGTTAGTCCATGAGGGGTTGGGGAAAGGGGTTGGGGGGGCTCTGTTCGTCGGAAATAAGTACAATCTTTTCGAGGGTCCTCGTGTGATGGGAGCCCTCTGATTAGAGGCACTGGCCTAAAATGGCAAAAAATGCCAGTAGCGCAGCGCGTGAAATAGTCACCGAGGCGGTGGGCTATAAGCTTGGTCATGAGGGTTGGGAGGGGTTTCGGGGCTCAGTGGTGAAAATGGAGTCTGATCTTTTCGAGGGTCCTCGTGTGCCCGATTGGTGGCTACTGATCGAGCACACTACAAATGGCAAGAAATGCCAGTGGCGCGGTGAAATAATCAGCAAAGGGCAGATTGGGCTATAACCTTTGGTCCCGGGGGGTTGGGGTGGGGTTTCGGGGCTCTGGTCGTCGGAAATGGGTACAGTATTTACGAGGGTCCTCGTGTGCCACTTGATTGGTGGCTTCTGATCGAAGCACTGCCCTAAAATGGCAAGAAATGCCAGCCAGTGCGCGTGAAATAATCATGGGGCAGGTGGGCTATAACCTTTGGTCCAGGGGTTGGGAGGGGTTTGGGGGCTCAGTGGTCGGAAATGGGTGCAGTCTTTTCGAGGGTCCTCGTGTACTGATGGAAGCCAGTCTAAGCCTGCCCTAAAATGGCAAGACATGCCCAGCGGCGCAGCGCGTGAAATAGTCACCGAGGCCGGTGGGCTATAGCCTTTGCTCCGCGGGCGTTGGGGAGGGGGTTTCGGGGGCTCTGGATATCGAAAATGGGTACAGTCCTTTCGAGGGTCCTCTTGTGCCCAGTGGGAGGCTAAGGTCAGAAGCCTGCCCTAAAATGGCAAGAAATGCCAATGGCCGTGAAATAGTCACCAAGGGCGGTGGGCTATAACTGGTCCCTGAGGGGTTGGGGAGGGGTTTAGGGGCTCAGTGGTCGTGAAATGGGTACAGTCTTTTGAGGGTTCGTGTACCCAGTGGGAGGCTACGGTTAGAGGCACAGCCTAAAATGGCAAAAATGCCCAGCGTGCGCAGCATGAAGCGATCATGGGCGATGGGCTATAACCTTTGATCCCAGCGGGGTCGGGAAGGTGTTTGGGGGCTCAGTGCGTCGGAAATGGGTGCAGTCTTTTCGAGGGTCCTCGTGTGCCCGGGGGGAGGCTACGGTCGGAAGCCTGCCTAAAATAAGAAATGCCAGCCTTGTGCGTGGAAATAGTCCAAGGGCGGTGGGCTATAAACTTTGGTCCAGGGGTTGGGGAGGGTTTAGGGGGCTCACGGTCGTGGAAATGGAGTGCAGTCTTTTGAGGGTCCTCGTGTGCCTAGGGGAGGCTGATCAGGAGCCTGCCCTAAAATGGCAAGAAATGCCAGTGGTGATCAGGAAATAGTCAAGGCCGGTGGACTATAGCACACTGGTCCATGAGGGGTTGGGCGGGGGGTTTGGGGCTCAGTCGTCGGAAATGGGTCTGATCTTTTAGAGTCCTCGTGTGCCCGATTGGAGACTACTGATCGAGCTTGCCACAAATATGGCAAGACATGCCAATGGTATAGCGCGTGAAATAATCGCAAGTCCGTTGGGCTATATAGCCTTTGGTCATGAGGTTGGGGAAAGGTGTTTGAGGGGCTCTTGTCGTGGGAAATGGAGTACAGTCTTCTTGAGGTCCTCGTGTGCCCGGTGGGAGGCTACGGTGAGGCACGCCCTAAAATGGCAAAAATACCAGCGCTTGATGCGGAAATAGTCACTGAGGCGGTGGACTATAACTTTGGTCCGGGGTTGGGAGGGGTTTGAGGCTCACAGTGTCGAAATGGGTGCAGTCTTTTTAGGGTCCTCGTGTGCCCGGTTGAAGACCACGAGTCGAAGCACATACTAAAATGGCAAGACATGCCCAGCGGCATGTGCGTGAAATGAGTCACAAGGGGCAGGTGGGCTATGAGCTTTGGTCCACAGGGGGTTGGGGAGGGGGTTTAGGGGCTCACAGTCGTCGGAAATGGAGTACTGAGTCTTTTAGGGTCCTCGTGTGCAGTTGAAGACCACAGTCAAGCACACTAAAATGGCAAGACATGCCAGTGGCGCAGCGTGAAATAATCACCAAAGGCCGTGGGCTATAACTGCTCATGAGGCGTTGGGAGGGTTTGAGGGCTCTGGAGATCGAAAATGGGTACAGTCCTTTCGAGGGTCCTCTTGTGCCCGTGGGAGGCTAAGGTCAGGCACCTAAAATGGCAAAAATGCCAATGACGCAGCGTGAAATAGTCACGAGGCGGTGGGCTATACTTTGGTCCCACAGGGGTTGGGGAGGGTTTAGGGGCTCACGGTGGTCGGAAATGGGTACAGTCTTTTCGAGGGTTCTCGTGTACCCAGTGGGAGGCTCGGTTAGAGCACAGCCTAAAATGGCAAGAAATGCCAGTGGCATAGCGTGAAGCAGTCCATGAGGCCGATGGGCTATAACCTTTGGTCCGAGGTCGGGAAGGTGTTTGAGGCTCACAGTCGTCGGGAAATGGGTACAGTCTTTTCAGGGGGTCTCGTGTGCCCAGTGGGAGGCTACGGTCGGAAGCCTGCCCTAAAATAACAAAATGCCAGTGGCGCTGGCGTGAAATAGTCAAGGCCGGTGGGCTATAGGCTTTGGTCCACAGGGGTTGGGAGGGGTTTAAAGGGGCTCAGTGGGAAATGGGAGTGCAGTCTTTTGAGGGTCCTCGTGTGCCTAGGGAGGCTACGGTCAGAGGCACTGCCCTAAAATAAGAAATGCCAGTGACGGTCAGGAAATAGTCATGAGGCGGTGGACTATAACTTTGGTCATGAGGGGTTGGGCGGGGGTTTGGGGGCTCAGTGTCGTCGGAGAAATGGGTCTGATCTTTTTAGGGTCTCGTGTGCCCAGTTGGAGACTACTGATCAAGCACACTAAAATGGCAAGAACATGCCAATGGCGCAGCCTTGAAATAATCATGCAGTCCGGTGGGCTATAGCCTTTGGTCCGCGGGGGTTGGGGAAGGTGTTTCGGGGGCTCTTGTCGTAGGAAATGGGTACAGTCTTTTTGAGGGTCCTGGTGTGCCCAGTGGGAGGCTACAGTCGAGGCCTGCCCTAAAATAAGAAATACCAGTGGCGCGATGCGGGAAATAGTCAGGCGGTGGACTATAGCCTTTGGTCCATGAGGGTTGGGAGGGGTTTGAGGGGCTCTGAGTGCGTGAGAAATGGAGTCTGATCTTTTAGGGTCCTCGTGTGCCCGGTTGAAGACCACGGTCGAAGCACCGCCTAAATAGCAAGACATGCCAGTGGCAGCGCGTGAAATAGTCACAGTAGGTGGGCTATAACTTTGGTCACAGGGGTTGGGGAGGGGTTTAAAGGGGCTCACAGTGGGTGGAAATGGAGTGCAGTCTTTTAGGGTCCTAGTGTGCCCGAGTTGAGACCACGGTCAGCTTGCCTAAAATGGCAAGACATGCCCAGTGGCCTTGTGCGTGAAATAATCCATAGGGCGGTGGGCTATACTTGCTCATGAGCGTTGGGGAGGGGTTTCGGGGGCTCTGGATATCAATGGGTACAGTCCTTTGAGGTCCTCTTGTGCAGATGGGAGGCTGGGTGAAGCCTGCCTAAAATGGCAAGAAATGCCAGTGGCTTGGCGTGAAATAGTCACGAGGCCGGTGGGCTATAGCCTTTGGTCACGTGGGTTGGGGAGGGGTTTAGGGGGCTCACGAGTCGTGGAAATGGGTACAGTCTTTTCGAGGGTTCTCGTGTACCCGGTGGGAGAGCTACGGTTAGAGGCACGGCCTAAAATGGCAAGAAATGCCCAGTGTGGCGTGAAAGCAGTCGCCAAGGCCGATGGGCTATAACCTGGTCAGCAGGGGTCGGGAAGGTGTTTGGGGGCTCGAGTCGTCGGGAAATGGGTGCACAGTCTTTTCGAGGTCCTCGTGTGCCCAGTGGGAGGCTCTGATGAGCTGCCCTAAAATGGCAAGAAATGCCTGCGGCGCAGCGTGAAATAATCATGAGGCGGTGGGCTATGAGCTTTGGTCCACGGGGGTTGGGAGGGTTTAGGGAGCTCAGTGCGTGAAATGGAGTACAGTCTTTTGAGGGTCCTCGTGTGCCTAGGGGACACTGTATGGTGAGGCACACTAAAATGGCAAGAAATGCCAGTGGTAGTCGGGAAATAGTCCGTAGGTGGACTATAAGCCTTTGGTCAGGGGTTGGGGAGGGGGTTTTGGGGGCTCTAGTCGTAGGAAATGGGTACAGTCTTTTAGGGTCTCGTGTGCCAGTTGGAGACTATGGTCAAGCACACTAAAATGGCAAGACATGCCCAGCGCTGTGCGTGAAATAATCATGGAAGTCCGTTGGGCTATAGCCTTTGGTCCGCGGGGGTTGGGGACGGTGTTTCGGGGGCTCTTGTCGTGGGAAATGGGTACAGTCTTCTTGAGGGTTCTCGTGTGCCCTGGGGGAGGCTACGGTCAGAGGCCCACCCCTAAATGGCAAGAAATACCAGTAGCGATGGAAATAGTCAGGCGGTGGACTATAGCCTTTAGTCCATGAGGGGTTGGGGAGGGGTTTGAGGGGCTCACAGTGGGTGAAATGGGTGCAGTCTTTTTAGGGTCTCGTGTGCCCGGTTGAAGACCACGGTCGAGCACCCTAAAATGGCAAGAAATGCCCAGCGGCGCAGCGCGTGAAATAGTCACCGAGGCCGGTGGGCTATAGGCTTTGGTCCACGGGGGTTGGGGAGGGGGTTTAGGGGGCTCTGGTCGTCGGAAATGGGTACAGTCTTTTTTAGGGTCCTCGTGTGCCCAGTTGAAGACCACGGTCAGAAGCCTGCCCTAAAATGGCAAGACATGCCCAGCGGCGCAGCGCGTGAAATAGTCACCGAGGCCGGTGGGCTATAATAGTCCTTGAGGTTGGGAGGGACGTTCGGGGCCTCGGGTGGTCGAAGTGTTATAGTCTTTTCGAGGGTCTCGGTGCCCGATTGGGAGGCTACGGTCGAAGCACACTAAAATGGCAAGAAATGCCAGTGACCTTGTGCGTGAAATAAGTCATGGGGCGGTGGGCTATAACCTTTGGTCCACGGGGTTGGGAGGGGTTTGAGGCTCTTGTCGTGGGAAATGGTACTGAGTCTTCTTGAGGGTCCTCGTGTGCCCGGTGGGAGGCTACGGTCAGGCACATGCCTAAAATGGCAAAAATACTGACGCAGTGATGGAAATAGTCAACGAGGCCGGTGGACTATAATAACTGGTCATGAGGGGGTTGGGGAGGGGTTTGGGGCTCTACAGTGGGCGGAGAATGGGTACAGTCTTTTAGGGTCCTCGTGTGCCCAGTTGAAGACCACGGTTAAGCTGGCCTAAAATGGCAAGACATGCCAGTGTGGCGTGAAATAGTCACCAAGGCGGTGGGCTATAGCCTAGTCCGCGAGGTTGGGGAGGGGCGTTCGGGGCCTCTGGTCGTCGAAAGGAGTATAGTCTTTTCGAGGTCTCGGGTGCCAGTGGGAGGCTACGGTCAGGCACCTAAAATAACAAGAAAATGCCAGTGGCCTTGTGCGTGAAATAATCATGGGGCGGTGGGCTATAACGCTTTGGTCCACAGGGGGTTGGGGAGGGGTTTGGGGCTCTGGTCGTGGAAATGGGTACAGTCTTTTGAGGGTCTCGTGGGCCCAGTGGAAGGCAGTCCTGGCTTGCCCTAAAATGGCAAGACATTCCAGTGTGCGTGAAATAATCAGCAGAGTCAGGTTGAGCTATAGCCTTTGGTCCATGAGGTTGGGGAAGGTGTTTCGGGGGCTCTTGTCGTCGGAAATGGGTACAGTCTTCTTGAGGGTCCTCGTGTGCCCAGTGGGAGGCTACGGTCAGAGGCCCGCCCTAAAATGACAAGAAATACCCAGTGACTGTCAGGAAATATTCACTTTGAGACGGTGGACTATAGCCTTTGGTCCTTGAGGTTGGGGAGGGGTTTCAGGAGCTCTGGTCATCGGAAATGGGTACAGTCCTTTTTAGGGTCCTCGTGTGCCCACTTGGAGACTACTGATCGAAGCACCTTACTAAAATGGCAAAACAGGCCCAGTAGCGTGTGAAATATCACCAAGGGCGGTGTGCTATAACCTTTGGTCCTTGAGGGTTGGGGAGGATGTTCGGGGCCTCAGTCGTCAAAATGGGTATAGTCTTTCGAGGGTCCTCGGGTGCCCAGTGGGAGGCTACAGTCAAGCACGCCTAAAATGGCAAGAAATGCCAGTTGGCCTTGTGGCGTGAAATAATCGCCAAGGCGGTGGGCTATAACCTTTATGGTCCCAGGGGTTAGGGAGGGGTTTGAGACTCTGGTCGTGAGAAATGGTGAGTCTTTTCGAGGGTCTCGTGGGCCCAGTGGAAGGACACGGTCTGGCACACAAATGGCAAGACATTCCAGTATTGCTTGTTGCGTGAAATAATCAGCGAGTCGGTGGGCTATAGCCTTTGGTCCCATGAGGTTGGGAAGGTGTTTAGGGGGCTCTTGTCGTCGGAAATGGAGTGCAGTCTTCTTGAGGGTCCTCGTGTGCCCAGTGGGAGGCTACAGTCAGGCACTGCCCTAAAATGGCAAGAAATACCAGTGGCGCTGTCAAATATTCACTTGGTAGGTGGACTATAGCCTTTGGTCCTTGAGGTTGGGGAGGGGTTTAGGGGGCTCTGAGTCGTGGAAATGGTACAGTCTTTTTAGGGTCTCGTGTGCCCGATTGGAGACTACGGTCGAGCTTTGCCTAAAATGGCAAGACATGCCAGCGGCGTGTGAAATAGTCAAGGGCGGTGTGCTATAGCCTTTGGTCCATGAGGGTTGGGAGGGGCGTTCAGGGCCTCAGTGGTCGTCCGAAATGGGTATAGTCTTTTCGAGGTCCTCGGGTGAGTGGGAGGCTACGGTCAGGCACATACAAATAACGAGAAATGCCCAGTGGCGCTTGGCGCGTGAAATAGTCACGAGGCGGTGGGCTACTGTGCTGGTCCACAGGGGTTGGGGAGGGGTTTGAGCTCTGGTCGTCGAGAAATGGGTACAGTCTTTTCGAGGGTCCTCGTGGGCGGTGGAAGGCCACAGTCCTGGCACACAAAATGGCAAGACATTCCAGTGAGCGCGTGAAATAATCATGGAGTCAGGTGGGCTATAGCCTTTGGTCCATGAGGTTGGGGAAAGGTGTTTGAGGGGCTCTTGTCGTCGAAATGGGTACAGTCTTCTTGAGGGTCCTCGTGTGCCCGGTGGGAGGCTACAGTCAGGCACATACTAAAAAGGCAAGAAATACCCAGCCTTGCATGTCTGAAATAGTCCTTGAGGCCGGTGGACTATAACAAGTCCGAGGGGTTGGGGAGGGGTTTGGGGCTCAGTGGTCGGAAATGGTGAGTCTTTTAGGGTCTCGTGTGCCCAGTTGGAGACTACAGTCGAGCACCTAAAATGGCAAGACATGCCCAATGGCCAGCGTGCGTGAAATAAGTCACCAAGGCGGTGGGCTATACTAGTCCTTGAGGGCGTTGGGGAGGGGGTTTAGGGGGCTCTGGTCGTCGGAAATGGGTACAGTCTTTTCGAGGGTTCTCGTGTACCCAGTGGGAGGCTACGGTCAGAGGCCTGGCCTAAAATGGCAAGAAATGCCCAGCGGCGCAGCGCGTGAAACGTCTCCGAGGCCGGTGGTCTATAGCCTTTGGTCCGCGGGGGTTGGGGAGGGAAGTTCTGGGGCTCTGGGCGTTAAAAATGGGTACAGTCTTTTCGAGGGTCCTCGTGTGCCCAGTGGGAGGCTACGGTCAGAAGCCTGCCCTAAAATGGCAAGACATGCCCAGCGGCGTGTGAAATAGTCACCAGGGCGGTGGGCTATACTGGTCCCGAGGTTGGGGAGGGGCGTTGGGGCTGGTCGTCGAAATGGGTATAGTCTTTTCGAGGGTCCTCGGGTGCCCAGTGGAGGCTCTGATCAGGAAGCACATACAAATGTGCAACAATACCCAGCGGCGCGTAGCGTGAAATAATCATGGGGGCCGGTGGGCTATAACCTTTAGGCCACGGGGGTGGGGGAGGGGTTTCGAGGGGCTCACAGTGATCGGAAATGGGTACAGTCTTTTCGAGGGTCTCGTGTGCTTGATGGAGGCCACAGTCACAAGCACTGCCCCAAATGGCAAGACATGCCCAGTGGCAGTAGCGTGAAATAATCATGAGTCAGTGGGCTATAGCCTTTGGTCCTTGAGGGTTGGGAAGGTGTTTGAGGGGCTCTTGTCGTGAAATGGGTACAGTCTTCTTGAGGGTCTCGTGTGCCCGTGGGAGGCTACTGGTCAGGAGGCACTGCCCTAAAATGGCAAGAAATACCCAGCGATGCAGTCACGGGAAATAGTCTTGAGGCGGTGGACTATAACTTTGGTCACTTGAGGTTGGGGAGGGGCGTTCAGGGGCTCTGGTCGTCGAAATGGGTATAGTCTTTTGAGGGTCCTCGGGTGCCAGTGGGAGGCTCTGATCGAAAGCCTGCCTAAAATTACAAGAAATGCCAATGACGGCGTGAAATAATCATGCAGGGCGGTGGGCTATAGCCTTTGGTCCGCGGGGGTTGGGGAGGGGTTTTAGGGGGCTCTGGTCGTGGGAAATGGGTACAGTCTTTTCGAGGGTCCTCGTGTGCCCGATGGAAGGCCACAGTCACAAGCCTACCCTAAAAATGGCAAGACATGCCAGTAGCGCAGCGTGAAATAATCGCCAAAGAGTCCAGCTATAGCCTTTGGTCAGCTTGGGGGTTGGGAAGGTGTTGAGGGCTCTTGTCGTTGGAAATGGTACAGTCTTCTTGAGGGTCTCGTGTGCCCAGTGGGAGGCTCTGATCAGAGCACTGCCCTAAAATGGCAAGAAATACCCAGTGGCGCAGTCAGGAAATAGTCACTTGAGGCAGGTGGACTATAGCCTTTGTCATGAGGGGTTGGGGAGGGGTTTGAGGGCTCACAGTCGGAAATGGTGCAGTCTTTTTAGGGTCCTCGTGTGCTTGATTGGAGACTACTGATCAAGCCATACTAAAATGGCAAAAGAAATGCCCGTGTGCGCGGAAATAGTCATGGGGCCGGTGGGCTATAACGCTTTGGTCCACAGGGGTTGGGAGGGGTTTGAGGGGCTCGATCGTGGGAAATGGGTACAGTCTTTCGAGGTCCTCGTGTGTGCCCTTGATGGAAGGCCGATCACAAGCATGCCTAAAATGGCAAGATATGCTTGCCCAGCGCGTGAAATATTCTTAGCAAAGTCGGTGGGCTATACCGCTTTGGTCACATGAGGGTTGGGGAAGGTGTTTGGGGCTCTGGTCGTGGAAATGGGTACAGATCTTTGGTCCCTCGTGTGCCCAGTGGGAGGCTACGGCCACCTCCCCAAAATGACAAGACACATGCCAATGCGCTGGCGTGTGAAATAGTCCCACGAGCGGTGGGCTATAGCCTTTAGTCCGAGGTTGGGAGGGGCGTTCGGGGCTCTACAGTCGTCCGAAATGGGTATAGAGTCTTTTCGGCGTCCTCGGGTGCCAGTGATGGGAGGCTACGGTCAGAAGCCTGCCTAAATAACCAGAAATGCCAGCCGTGCGTGAAATAGTCGTAGGGCGTGGGCTATAACCTTTGGTCCCAGGGGTTGAGGAGGGGGTTTCGGGAGGCTCACAAATGAGTGGGTACTGATCTTTCTTCTAGGGTCTCGTGTGGGTGGCCCGGTCGGAGAGGTCACAAGCTTGCTAAAATGGCAAGACATGCCAGCCGCCAGTGATGAAATAATCAGGCCGAAGTCAGGTGGGACTATAACCTTCAGTCATGAGGGTCGCGGGGTTGGGGAAGAGGTGTTCGGGGGCTCTTAATAGTCGTGGAAATGGAGTGCAGTCTTCTTGAGGGTCCTCGTGTGCCCAGTCGGAGGCTACTGATCAGGCACACTTAAAATGGCAAGAAATACCAGTAGCGCAGTGCGGAAATAGTCATGAGGCGGTGGACTATAACACTGGTCCAGCAGGGGGTTGGGGAGGGGTTTGGGGCTCTGGTCGTCCGGGAAATGGGTACAGTCTTTTAGGGTCCTCGTGTGCCCGATTGGAGACTCTGATCAGCACTTTAAAATAGCAAGACATGCCAATGGCTGCGTGAAATAATCACTCAGGCGATTGGGCTATGAGCTTTGGTCCCGGGCGTTGGGGAGGGTTTAGGGGCTCTGAGTGCGTCGGAAATGGTACAGATCTTTTGGGGTCTCGTGTGCAGTGGGAGGCTACGGTGAGGCTGGCCTAAAATGGCAGAAATGCCCAATGGCCATGGCCCGTGAAAGCGTCTCCAGGGCGGTGGTCTATAGCCTTTGGTCGCGTGGGTTGGGAGGGAAGTTACAGGGCTCTGGGCGTTAAAATGGGTACAGTCTTTTGAGGTCCTCGTGTGCCCAGTTGGAGGCTCACAGTCAAGCACTGCCTAAAATAAGAAATGCCAGTGGCTGTGCGTGAAATAATCTCAAAGGCGGTGGGCTATAACGCTAGTCACAGGGGGTTGGGGAGGGTTTCGGGGGCTCAGTGGTCGGAAATGGAGTGCAGTCTTTTGAGGGTCTCGTGTACTTGATGAAGGCCACAGTCCTACTAAAATGGCAAGACATGCCCAGCCAGGCGCGTGAAATAGTCATGCCAGTCCGGTGGGCTATAATGCTGGTCCTTGAGGGTTGGGGAAGGTGTTTGAGGGCTCTTGTCGTCGGAAATGTACAGTCTTCTTGAGGGTCCTCATTATGCCCAGGTGGGAGGCTACGGTCAGGCACCTGCCTAAAATGGCAAGAAATACCCAGTGGCCTTGATCAGGAAATAGTCAACAGGCAGTGGACTATAACCTTTGGTCCAGCGGGGGTTGGGAGGGGTTTGGGGGCTCACTGGTGCGTCGGAAATGGGTACAGTCTTTTTAGGGTCTCGTGTGCCAAGTTGGAACTACGATTGAGCTTTACTAAAATGGCAAGACATGCCCAAGCGTATGGCGCGTGAAAGAAATAGTCAAGGCGGTGGGCTATAGCTTTGGTCCCAGGGGTTGGGGAGGGGTTTAGGGGCTCACAGTGTCGGAAATGGGTACAGTCTTTTGAGGGTCCTCGTGGGCCTAGGGGAGCTACAGTCAAGGCACCGCCCTAAAATGGCAAGAAATGCCGGGCCTTGTTGTGAAGCGTCTCAAGGCAGTGGTCTATAATAACCTTTGGTCCCGCGGGGTTGGGAGGGGAAGTTACAGAGGCTCTGGGCGTTAAAATGGGTCTGATCTTTTGGAGGTCCTCGTGTTCCCAGTTGGTGGCTCTGTCGAGCACACTAAAATGGCAAGAAATGCTGTGGCAGCGTGAAATAATCATGCCCAAGGCAGGTGGGCTATAACCTTTGGTCCACAGGAGGTTGGGAGGGGTTTGAGGGGCTCTGGTCAGTGAAATGGGTACAGTCTTTTCGAGGTCCTCGTGTGAGTGGAGGCTACAGTCACAAGCATACCCTAAAATGGCAAAGATACCAGTAGTGTGCGCGTGAAATAGTTACTTAAGTCGGTGGGCTATAGCCTTTGGTCATGAGGGGTTGGGGAAGGTGTTTGAGGCTCTGGTCGTCGGGGAAATGGGTCTGATCTTTCGAGGGTCTCGTGTGCTTGGATGGGAGGCTCACGGTTAGAAGCACACTAAATGGCAAGACATGCCAGACGGTGACGTGTGAAATAGTCATAGGGGCGGTGGGCTGTACTAGTCAGCATGAGGGTTGGGAGGGGCGTTGAGAACTCTGGTCATCCGAAATGGGTATAGTCTTTTTCGAGGGTCCTCGGGTGCCAGTGGGAGGCTACGGTCAGAAGCACACCCTAAAATGGCAAGAAATGCCCAGTGGCGCAGCCGCGTGAAATAAGTCATGAGGCCGTTGGGCTATAACCTTTGGTCCAGGGGGTTGGGGAGGGTTTGAAGGAGCTCTGGTCGTCGGAAATGGAGTAGTGCAGTCTTTTCGAGGGTCTCGTGTGCCCAGTGGGAGGCTACGGTGAAAGCTTGCCCTAAAATGGCAAAGACATGCCAGTAGTGTGTGAAATAGTCCGGGGCGGTGGGCTATATAGCACTGGTCCTTGAGGTTGGGGAGGGGCGTTCGGGGCTCAGTGCGTCGAAATGGGTATAGTCTTTTCGGCGTCCTCGGGTGCCCGATGGGGAGCTACGGTCAGAAGCATGCCCTAAAATGGCAAGAAATGCCCAGCTGGCGCAATAGCGTGAAATAATCAGTAGGTGGGCTATAACCTTTGGTCCACGGGGTTGGGGAGGGGTTTGAGAGGCTCAGTGAAGTCGGAAATGGGTACAGTCATTTCGCAGGTCCTCGTGTGCCCAGTGGAAGGCCACAGTCCAAGCTTGCACTAAATATGCAAGACATGCCAGTAGTAGGCGTGAAATAGTCATGAGAGTCGGTGGGCTATAGCCTTTGGTCATGAGGTTGGGAAGGTGTTTGAGGCTCTTGTCGTCGGAAATGGGTACAGTCTTCTTGAGGGTTCTCGTGTGCCGGTGGGAGGCTACGGTGAGGCCTGCCCTAAAATGGCAAGAAATGCCAGTGGCGCAGTCAGGAAATAGTCAGCAGGCCGGTGGACTATAGCCTTTGGTCCGAGGGGGTGGGGGAGGGGCGATCGGGGGCTCTGGGAGTCGGAAATGCGTACAGTCTTTTCGAGGGTCATCGCGTGACCAGTGGGAGGCTACGGTCAGAGGCACTGGCCTAAAATAATGCAAGAAATGCCTTGGCAGTGGCGTGAAATAATCAGCCGAGGCGGTGGGCTATAACCTTTGGTCACGGGGTTGGGGTGGGGAGTTTCAGGGCTCTGGTCGTCGGGAAATGGGTACAGTCTTTTCGAGGTCCTCGTGTGCTTGATGTGGAAGGCCACAGTCACAACATGCCCTAAAATGGCAAGATATGCTTGGCCAGTATGTGCCGTGAAATAGTTCTTGAGTCCAGGGAGCCTTTGGTCCCATGAGGGTTGGGGAAAGGTGTTTGAGGGGCTCACAGTCGTCGGAAATGGAGTACAGTCTTTTCGAGGGTCCTCGTGTGCCTTGATGGGAGGCTCACGGTCAGGAAGCACGCCACAAATGGCAAGACATGCCCAGCGCAGCGTGTGAAATAGTCACGGGCGGTGGGCTATGTACTGGTCCCATGAGGGTTGGGGAGGGCGTTGGGGGCTCAGTGGTCCGAAATGGGTATAGTCTTTTGAGGGTCTCGGGTGCCCGGTGGGAGGCTACGGTCAGAGCACACTTACTAAAATGTGAAAATGCCAGTGGCTTGTAGCGCGTGAAATAATCAGCAAGGCAGTGGGCTATAACCTTTGGTCCACAGGGGTTGGGGTGGGGGTTTCGGGGCTCTGGTGGGTCAGGAAATGGGTCAGTCTTTTCGAGGGTCCTCGTGTGCCCTTGATGAAGAGCCAGTCTAAAACTACTAAAATGGCAAGACATGCCAGTAGATAGCAGTGAAATAATCAGCAAAGTCCGGTGGGCTATAACTGGTCCACGGGGTTGGGTTGGGTGTTTGGGGGGCTCTTGTCGTCGGAAATGGGTACAGTCATTTTGAGGGTCCTTGTGTGCCCAGTGGGAGGCTACGGTCAGGCACACTAAAAGGCAAAAAATACCAGTAGTGCGATCACGGAAATAGTCACTTGAGGGCGGTGGACTATGCTGGTCCACGGGGTTGGGGAGGGGTTTGGGGGCTCACAGTGGTCGGAATGGGTACAGTCTTTTCGAGGGTCCTCGTGTGCCAGTGGAAGGCCAGTCCTGGCATGCCCTAAAATGGCAAGATATGCCCAGTGTGGCGCGCGTGAAATAGTTCTTAGAAGTCGGTTGGGCTATAGCCATTGGTCATGAGGGGTTGGGGAAGGTGTTTAGGGGCTACGGTGGGTCGGAAATAGTGCAGTCTTCTTGAGGGTCCCTCGTGTGCCCGGTGGGAGGCTACAGTCAGAGGCACTGCCTAAAATGTGAGAAATACCCAGTAGCGCGATGCGGGAAATAGTCCATGAGGCGGTGGGCTATAACCTTTAGTCCAGCGGGGTTGGGGAAGGTGTTTGGGGGATCTGGTGCGTCGGAAATAATGGGTACAGTCTTTTGAGGTCTCGTGGGCGATTGGCTCTGATTGAGGCACACCTCTGATGGCAAGACATGCCCAATGGCCAGCGCGTGGAAATAATCATGTGGGGGCAGTGGGCAATAGCCTTTGGTCCTTGAGGGTTGGGGGGCGTTCGGGGTTAAGGCGTCGGAAATGGAGTGCAGTCTTTTGAGGGTCCTCGTGTGCCCGGTGGGAGGCTACAGTCGAGCACACCTAAAATGGGAAGACATGCCAGTGACGCTCAGCGTGAAATTATCACAGGGACGGTGGGCTATGCCTGGTCCCATGAGGGTTGGGAGGGAAGTTACAGAGACTCACAGGTGTCGAAGATGTGTACAGACTTTCGAGGTCCTCGTGTACCCAGGTTGGAGCTACGGTGAAAGCCTGCCCTAAAATAACAAAATACCGGCCAGGCGCAGCGCGTGAAATATTCGCCCGAGGCGGTGGGCTATAACCTTCAGTCCCACAGGGGGTTGGGGAGGGGTTTCGAGACCTCTGGTCCTCGTGTGCCCAGTGGGAGGCCACGGTCATGAGCCTACCGCCTAAATGGTAGGAACATGCCAGTTCTGTGTGCGTGAAATAGTCAGCGAGGCGGTGGGCTATAATAAGCCTTTGGTCCATGAGGGTTGGGAAGGTGTTGGGGGATCTCAGTAAGTGGGAAATGGGTCTGATCTTTGAGGGTCCTCTGTGCCCGATTAGAAACTACGGTCAAGCACTGCCTGATGGCAAGACATGCCAATGGCCGCGTCGCGTGAAATAGTCAGCCGGCGGTGGGCAACCTTTGGTCGCATGGGTTGGGAGGGGCGTTCGGGGGTTCTGGGCGTCGGAAAGGTGGTACAGTCTTTTGAGGTCCTGTGCCCAGTGGGGAGGCTCGTTGAAGGTCTGCACAAAATGGCAGAAATGCCAGTGGCCTTGTGCGCGAAATGGTCATGTAGGTGGGCTATGTGCCTTTGGTCACAGGGGTTGGGGAGGGGCGTCAGGAAATGGTAGAAGTCTTTTGAGGGGTCCTCGTGTGCCGGTGGGAGGCTCTGATCAAAGCCTACCTAAAATGGCAAGAAATGCCAGGCAGCGCGTGAAATAGTCCCCGCGGCCGGTGGGCTATAGCCTTTGGTCCGCGCGGGTTGGGGAGGGGGTTTAGGGGGCTCTGGTCGTCGGAAATGGGTACAGTCTTTTCGAGGGTCCTCGTGTGCCCAGTGGGAGGCTACGTTCAGAGGTCTGCCCTAAA
Organism: Citropsis articulata; assembly: GCA_030449925.1. NCBI lineage: Eukaryota > Viridiplantae > Streptophyta > Magnoliopsida > Sapindales > Rutaceae > Citropsis > Citropsis articulata. The sequence continues at coordinate 669,957 of JASUUH010000169.1, forward strand.
ATGGCAAGAAATGCCCAGTGGCGCAGAGAAGTGTCATAGGGCGGTGGGCTATAGCCTTTTGTCATGAGGGGTTGGGAGGGAAGTTATGGGGCTCACAGGTGTGGGAAATGGAGTGCAGTCTTTTCGAGGTCCTCGTGTGCCCAGTGGGAGGCTACTGATCAGAAGCACATGCCCTAAAATAACAGAAATGCCAGTAGCATCGCGTGAAATAATCGCCAGGCAGTGGTCTATAACTTTGTTTGTGAGGTTGGCGAGGGGTTGAGGGTTCTGGTCTTGGAAATGGGTACAGTCTTTTCGAGGTCTCGTGTGTGATGGGAGGCTACGGTCAGAAGCCTGCTAAAATAAGCAAGAAATGCCAGCCATGGCGTGAAATAGTCACCAAGGCGGTGGGCTATAGTCTTTGGTCCCATGTGGGTTGGGGAGGGGTTTAGGGGCTCACAGTGCGTAGGAAATGGGGTGCAGTCTTTCGAGGGTCCTCGTGTGCGATGGGAGGCTCGTTGAGGTCTGCCCTAAAATGGCAAGAAATGCCAGTGTGCAGCGCGAGAGAAATGGTCATGGGGCGGTGGGCTATAGCCTTTGGTCCAGGGGGTTGGGGAGGGGCGTCGAGAAATGGGTACAGTCTTTTGAGGGTCTCGTGTGCCCAGTCAGGAGGCTATAGTCAAGCACCTAAAATGGCAAGAAATACCGGTATGGCCGCGTGAAATAATCAGAGGCAGGTGGGCTATAGCCTTTGGTCCGCGGGGGTTGGGGTGGGGGGTTCGGGGGTTCTTGGCCTCGGAGATGGGTACAGTCATTTCGAGGGTCCGCGTGTGCCCGAGGGGAGGCTACGGTCAGTGGCCTGCCTAAAAATAAAGAAATGCTTGAGCGCAGTGAAATAGTCACGGGCGGTGGCCTATAGTGCCCCTGGTCCATGAGGGGTTGGGAGGGGTTCGGGGCTCTAGGCGTTAGAAATGGGTACAGTCTTTTCGAGGGTCCTCGTGTGCCCAGGTGGGAGGCTCACGGTCAGGCCTGCCTAAAATGAACGAAATGCCAGTGGTAGCGTGAAATAGTCAGCCAAGGGCAGTGAACTATGTGCTAGTCCATGAGGGGTTGGGGTGGGGATTCAGGGGCTCTTGGCATGAAATGGGTACAGTCTTTTCGAGGGTCCTCGTGTGCCCGATGGGAGGCTCACGGTCAGAAGCCTGCCCTAAAATGGCAAGAAATACCCAATGGCCTTGCGTGAAATAATCATGAGACCGGTGGGCTATAGCCATTGGTCCATGAGGGTTGGGGTCTGAGGTTGGGGTTCTTAGCATGAGAAATGGTACAGTCTTTTCGAGGGTCCTCGTGTGCCAGGATGGGAGGCTATGGTCATAAGCCTACCCTAAAATGGCAAGAAATGCCAATGACGCAACACGTGAAATAGTCATGGGGCAGTGGGCTATAGCCTTTGGTCCTCAGGCTTGGGAAGGCTGGTTGGGGCTCTGGGCATAGTAAATGGGTCAGTCCTTCGAGGGTCCTCGTGTGCCCGATGGGAGGCTACGGTCAGAAGCACACTAAAATGTACAGAAATTCAGTGACGTAGTGTCTGAAATAGTCATGGGGCGGTGGGCCTTTGGTCCTTGAGGTTGGGAGGGGTTGAGGGGCCTTGGGCGTAGTAAATGGGTACAGTCCTTTCGAGGTCTCGTGTGAGTGGGAAGCTACGGTCGAAGCCTGCCCTAAAATGGCAAGAAATACCAGCAGCGCGTGAAATAATCATGAGGCAGTGGGCTATAGCCTGGTCAGGGGGTTGGGGAGGGGGGGTCGGGGGCTCTAGGCGTTAGTAATGGGTACAGTCTTTTGAGGTCCTCGTGTGCCCAGGTGGGAGGCTCTGATGAAGCACATACTAAAATGGCAAAAATACCATGGCGTAGCGTGAAATAATCATCAGACCGGTGGGCTATAGCCATTGGTCCATGAGGGTTGGGAGTCTTGAGGTTCGGGGTTCTTTGCATGAGGAAATGGGTACAGTCTTTTCGAGGGTCCTCGTGTGCCCAGTGGGAGGGTATGGTCATAAGCCTACCCTAAAATGGCAAGAAATGCCCAGCGGCGCAACACGTGAAATAGTCGCCGAGGCCAGTGGGCTATAGCCTTTGGTCCTCGGGCTTGGGGAGGCTGGTTCGGGGCTCTGGGCATAGTAAATGGGTACAGTCCTTTCGAGGGTCCTCGTGTGATGGGAGGCTACTGATCGGGAAGCACATACTAGAAATTCCCAATGACGTAGTGTCTGAGAAATAGTCGCCGGGGCCGGTGGGCTATAGCCTTTGGTCCGCGAGGGTTGGGGAGGGGGGTTCGGGGGCACTGGGCGTAGTAAATGGGTACAGTCCTTTCGAGGGTCCTCGTGTGCCCAGTGGGAAGCTACGGTCAGAAGCCTGCCCTAAAATGGCAAGAAATACCAGTGAGCCATAGCGTGAAATAATCAGCTTGAGGCAGTGGGCTATAAGCTGGTCCATGAGGGGTTGGGGTGGGGGTTCGGGGTTCTTGGCATCGGAGATGGGTACAGTCTTCGAGGTCCTCGTGTGCCCGAGGGAGGCTACAGTCAGCGGCCTGCCCTAAAATGGCAAGAAAATGCCAATGGCGCATGCGTGAAATAATCACAGGCACACTGTGGGCTATAGTTTTAGTCCAGCGGGTTGGGGAGGGGTTTAGGGGGCTCAGTCATGGAAATGGGTGCAGTCTTTTCGAGGTCCTCGTGTGCCCAGTGGGAGGCTACGTTCAAAGGTCTGCCCTAAAATGGCAAGAAATGCCAAGTGCAGCGCGAAATGGTCAGCAGGCGGTGGGCTATAGCTTTGGTCCCAGCGGGGTTGGGAGGAAGTTGGGGCTCTGGGCGTCGGAAATGGGTACAGTCTTTTCGAGGTCCTCGTGTGCCCAGTGGGAGGCTACGTTCAGAGCACTGCACTAAAATGGCAAAATGCCATGCCAGTGTGCGTGAAATAGTCACCAGGGCGGTGGGCTATAGTCTTTGGTCATGCGGGTTGGGGAGGGGTTTAGGGGGCTCACAGTGGTCGGGAAATGGGTACGATCTTTTCGAGGTCTCGTGTGCCCGATGGGAGGCTACGTTCAGTCTGCCCCTAAAATGGCAAGAAATGCTTGCCAGTGCGCGAGAAATGGTCAGCCGAGGCCGGTGGGCCTTTAGTCCACGGGGGTTGGGGAGGCGTCGGAAATGGGTCAGTCTTTTGAGGTCTCGTGTGCCCAGTGGGAGAGGCTATAGTCAGAAGCCTGCCCTAAAATGGCAAGAAATGCCAGTGACAGCGCGTGAAATAGTCATCAGAGGTGGGCTATAAGCCTTTGGTCCCTTGGGTTGGGGAGGGGTTTAGGGGGCTCAGTGGTAGGATATGGGTCTGATCTTTTCGAGGGTCCTCGTGTGCCCGGTGGGAGGCTCGTTCAGAGGTCTGCCCTAAAATGGCAAGAAATCTTGGCCAGCCTTGTGAAATGGTCATGCAAGGCGGTGGGCTATAGCCTTTGTCCATGGGGTTGGGAGGGAGGTTACAGGGCTCTGGGCGTCGAGAAATGGGTGCAGTCTTTTCGAGGGTCCTCGTGTACTTGGTGGGAGGCTACGATCAGAAGCCTGCCACAAATGGTAAGAAATGCCCAGCGGATCGCGTTAAATAATCGCGAGGCGGTGGTCTATAGCCTTTGTTTAGAGGGGTTGGGAGGGGGTTCGGGGTTACGGTGCGTCGGAAATGTGTACAGTCTTTTCGAGTGTTCTCAAGTGCCCAGTGGGAGGCTATGGTCAGAGGCCTGCCCTAAAATGGCAAGAAATGCCAAGCGTGCGTGAAATTATCCACAAGGCGGTGGGCTATAACTGGTCAGCATGAGGTTGGGAAGGAAGTTCTGGGGCTCTGGGTGTCGAAAATGTGTACAGTCTTTTCGAGGGTCCTCATGTGCCCAGTTGGAGGCTACGGCAAGAAGCCTGCCCTAAAATGGCAAGAAATACCGGCATGCGCGTGGAAATAATCATGAGCCGGTGGGCTATAACCTTTGGTCCACAGGGGTTGGGGAGGGGTTTCAGGACCTCAGTCGTCGGGAAATGGGTACAGTCTTTTCGAGGGTCCTCGTGTGCCCAGTGGGAGGCCACGGTCACAAGCCTGCCCTAAAATGGCAAGACATGTCCAGCTATGGCCGCGTGGAAATAGTCATGCAGGCAGTGGGCTATAGCCTTTAGTCATGAGGGGTTGGGAAGGTGTTTGAGGGGGATACGAGTGCGTGGAAATGGGTACAGTCTTTTGAGGGTCTCGTGTGCCCAGTTGGAAACTACTGTCAGCACCTTACAATGGCAAGACATGCCCATGGCGCGCGTGAAATAATCATAGGGCGGTGGGCAATAGCCTTTGGTCCGCATGGGTTGGGGAGGGGCGTTCGGGGTTACAGGCGTCGGAAATGGAGTGCAGTCTTTTGAGGTCTCGTGTGCCCGGTGGGAGGCTACAGTCAGGGCACAGCCTAAAATGGCAAGACATGCCCAGCGGCGCAGCGCGAGAAATAGTCGCCGAGGCCGGTGGGCTATAGCCTTTGGTCCTCGGGGGTTGGGGAAGGTGTTTCGGGGGCTCTGGTAGTCGGAAATGGGTACATTCTTTTTGAGGGTTCTCGTGTACCCAGTTGGAGGCTACGGTCAGAAGCCTGCCCTAAAATGGCAAGAAATGCCCAGCGGCGCAGCGCGTGAAATAGTCACGAGGCGGTGGGCTATAGCCTAGTCCGGCGGGTTGGGGAGGGTTTAGAGGGCTCGGTCTTGAGAAATGGAGTACTGATCTTTTGAGGTCCTTGTGTGCCCAGTGGGAGTCGTTCAGAGGTCTGCCCTAAAATGGCAAGAAATACCAGCCAGTGGCCCGCGAGAAATAATCCAAGCGGTGGGCTATAGCCTTTGGTCCTTGAGGGGTTGGGGAGGCGTCGGAAATGGGTACAGTCTTTTGAGGGTCTCGTGTGCCCGGTGGGAGGCTCTGATCAAGCCTGCCTAAAATGGCAAAAAATGCCAATGGCAGCAGCGTGAAATAGTCAGGGCGGTGGGCTATGCTTGGTCCCAGCAGCGGGTTGGGGAGGGGTTTAGGGGGCTCACGGTACGTGGGAAATGGGTACAGTCTTTTCGAGGGTCATCGTGTGCCCAGTGGGAGGCTCGTTGAGGTCTGCCCTAAAATGGCAAGAAATGCCAGTGGTGGCCGCGAGAAATGGTCGCCGTGGCGGTGGGCTATAGCCTTTAGTCCTTGAGGGTTGGGGAGGGAAGGTGCAGGGCTCACAGGCGTCGGGAAATGGAGTCAGTCTTTTCGAGGGTCTCGTTTGCCCAGTGGGAGGCTACGGTCAAGCCTGCCTAAAATGGAAAATGTAGCGGCGCATCGCGTGAAATAGTCATGGGGCCGGTGGTCTATAGCCTTTGTTTCAGCGGGGTTGGGGAGGGGGTTGGGGTTACGGTCGTGGAAATGGGTACAGTCTTTTTGAGTATTCTCAAGTGCCCAGTGGGAGGCTATGGTCAGAGGCCTGCCTAAAATTGCAAGAAATGCCCAGCGGCGCAGCGCGTGAAATTGTCACCAAGGCGGTGGGCTACTGTGCTTTAGTCAGCGGGTTGGGGAGGGGTTTAGGGGCTCACAGGTGGGAAATGGGTACAGTCTTTTCGAGGTCCTCGTGTGATGGGAGGCTACGTTCAGAGGTATGCCCTAAAATGGCAAGAAATGCCAGTGGCCTTGTGCGGAACTAGTCACTTAGGGCGGTGGTCTATAGCCTTGGTCCATGAGGTTGGGAGGGAAGTTACAGGGCTCACAGGCGTCGGAAATGGGTACAGTCTTTTCGAGGGTCCGTGTGTGCCCAGTGGGAGGCTACGATCAGAAGCCTGCCCTAAAATGGCAATAAATGCCAATGACGCAGCGTGAAATAATCGCCAAGGCGGTGGTCTATAACCTTTGTTTAGCGGGGTTGGGGAGGGGTTGGGGTTACAGTGCGTGAGAAATGGGTACAGTCTTTTGAGTGTTCTCAAGTGCTTGATGGGAGGCTATTGTCAGGCCTGCCACAAAATGGCAAGAAATGCCAGCGGCCAGCGCGTGAAAGTGTCACAAGGCAGGTGGGCTATAACTAGTCCTTGGCAGGTTGGGAGGGGTTTAGGGGCTCAGGTCGTGGTGGAAATGGGTACAATCTTTTAGAGGGTCCTCGTGTGCGCAGTGGGAGGCTACGTTCAGAGGTCTGCCCTAAAATGGCAAGAAATGCCCGGTGGCGCGTGAGGCAGTCACCAAGGCAGGTGGTCTATAGCCTTTGGTCATGAGGGTTGGGGAGGGAAGTTCTGGGGCTCTGGCGTCAGGAAATGGGTGATCTTTTCGAGGGTCTCGTGTGTGCAGTGGGAGGCTCTGGTCAGAAGCCTGCCTAAAATGGCAGAAAATGCCCAGTGCGCGCATCGCGTGAAATAATCAGCAGGGCAGTGGTCTATAGCCTTTGTTTCGCGGGGTTGGGAGGGGTTGGGGTTCAGTGCGTGGGAAATGGGTACAGTCTTTTGAGGTGTTCTCAAGTGCCAGTGGGAGGCTATGGTCGAGGCCAGCCTAAAATGGCAAAAGAAATGCCAGTGGCCGCGCGTGAAATAGTCACGAGGCGGTGGGCTATGAGTCTTTAGTCCCATGGGTTGGGGAGGGGTTTAGGGGCTCTGGTCGTCGGAAATGGGTACAGTCTTTACGAGGGTCTCGTGTGCCCGGTGGAGGCTACGTTCAGAGGTCTGCCTAAAATGGCAAGAAATACGGCGCAGCGATAAATAATCCTGAGGCGGTGGGCTATGTGCCTTTGGTCACTTGAGGGGTTGGGGAGGCGTCGGGAAATGGGTACAGTCTTTTGAGGTCCTCGTGTGCCCAGGTGAGGAGCTACGGTCAAGCCTGCCCTAAAATGGCAAAAATGCCAATGGCGCGCGTGAAATAGTCACCAAGGCCGGTGGGCTATAGCCTTGGTCCCAGCGGGTTGGGGAGGGGTTTAGGGAGCTCAGTCGTCGGAAATGGAGTCTGAGTCTTTTGAGTGTTCTCAAGTGCCCGGTGGGAGGCTATGGTGAGAGGCACATACTAAAATGGCAAGAAATGCCAGTGGCATGGCCGTGAAATTATCAAGGGGCAGTGGTCTATAGCCTTGTTTGTGAGGGGTTGGGAGGGGGGTTCGGGGTTTGGTCGGCAAATGGGTACAGTCTTTTGAGTGTTCTCAAGTGCCCAGTGGGAGGCTATGGTGAGCTGCCACAAATGGCAAGAAATGCCCAGTGGCGCAGCGTGAAAGTATCACCAAGGGCAGTGGGCTATAGCCTAGTCCCGCGCGGGTTGGGGAGGGTTTAGGGGGCTCTGAGTGGGTGGAGAAATGGGTGATCTTTTCGAGGTCTCGTGTGCCAGTGGGAGGCTCGTTCAGAGTCTGCCTAAAATGGCAAGAAATGCCCATGGTGTGTGAGGAACCTGATCACCAAGGCCGGTGGTCTATGTGCTGGTCCTTGAGGTTGGGGAGGGAAGTTACAGGGCTCTGAGGCGTGGAAATGGGTACAGTCTTTTCGAGGTCTCGTGTGCCCAGTGGGAGGCTACAGTCAGAAGCCTGCCTAAAATGTGAAAATGCTGGCGGCGCATCGCGTGAAATAGTCATGAGGGGCAGTGGTCTATAGCCTTTGTTTAGCAGGGGTTGGGGAGGGGTTGAGGATTACAGTCGTGAAATGGGTGTCTTTTGAGTGTTCTCAAGTGCCAGTGGGAGGCTATGGTCAGAGGCCTGCCCTAAAATGACAAAAAATGCCCAGACGGGGAGCGGGGGAAATAGTCGCGGAGGCCGGTGGGTTATAGCCTTTGGTCCACGTGGGTTGGGGAGGGGGTTTAGGGGCTCACAGTCATCGAGTAGGTAATGGGTGAGTCTTTTGAGGGTCCTCGTGTGCCAGTGGAGGCTACGTTCAGAGGTCTGCCCTAAAATGGCAAGAAAATACCAATGAGCAGCGCTTGCGATAAATAGTCACAGGCGGTGGGCTATACTGGTCCTGGAGGCGTCGGAAATGGGTACAGTCTTTTGAGGGTCTCGTGTGCCGATGGGAGGCTCTGGTCAGTGAAGCCTGCCTAAAATGGCAAGAAATATGCCCAGTGATAGCGCGTGAAATAATCACTGCAGGCAGGTGGGCTATAATAACCTTTAGTCATGTGGGTTGGGGAGGGGTTTAAGGGAGCTCAATGCAGTCGGAAATGGGTACAGTCTTTTCCAGTGTTCTCAAAGTACTTGATGGGAGGCTATGAGTCAGAAGGCCTGCCTAAATGGCAAGAAATGCCAGTGACGCGGCAGTGAAATAATCAAAGGGCAGGGTGGGCTATAGTCTTTGGTCCAGCGGGTTGGGGAGGGGTTTAGGGGCTACTGGGTCGTGGGCCGAATAGATACAGTCTTTTCGAGGTCCTCGTGTGACCAGTGGGAGGCTACGTTCAGAGGTCTGCCCTAAAATGGCAAGAAATACCAATGGCCTTGGCGCATAAATAATCATGGGAGGCCGTTGGGCTATAGCCTTTAGTCAGAGGGGTTGGGGAGGCGTCGGAAATGGTGCAGTCTTTTGAGGGTCCTCGTGTGCCCGTGGGAGGCTACGGTCAAGCACTAAAATGTAAATGCAAGAAATGCGTGAAATAGTAACATAGGCCGGTGGGCTATAGCCATAGTCCTGGCGGGTTGGGGAGGGGTTTAGGGGCTCACAGTGGTGAAATGGAGTGCAGTCTTTTCGAGGGTCCTCGTGTGCCAGGTGGGAGGCTACGTTCAGGTCTGCCACTAAAATGGCAAGAAATACCCGAGCCAGCGTGAGCCTTGAAAAATAATCGCCCGTAGGTGGGCTATAGCCTTTGGTCCGCGGGGTTGGGAGGCGTCGGAAATGGTCTGATCTTTTGAGGGTCCTCGTGTGTGCCCAGTGGGAGGCTACGGTGAAAGCACACCTAAAATAGCAAGAAATGCCAGTAGTGGCCAGCGTGAAATAGTCACAGGCCGGTGGGCTATGCTGCTAGTCCGCGCTGGTTGGGGAGGGTTTAGGGGCTACGGTGCGTCGGAAATAGAGTACAGTCTTTTCGAGGGTCCTCGTGTGCCAGTGGGAGAGCTACGTTCGGGAGGTCACATACTAATTGCAAAGAGATACCGGCGGTATGCCGCGAGAAATAATCGCCGAGGCGGTGGGCTATAGCCTTTAGTCCCGAGGGGTTGGGGAGGGCGTCGGAAATAGTGCAGTCTTCGAGAGGGTCTCGTGTGCCCAGTGGGAGGCTACGGTCAAGGAATGCCACTAAAATGGCAAAAAATGTGTGGCGGCCAGCGTGAAATAGTCACGAGGCAGTGGGCTATAGTCTTTAGTCCATGTGGGTTGGGGAGGGTTTAGGGGGGCTCACGGTCGTGGGAAATGGGTACAGACTTTTGAGGGTCTCGTGTGCCAGGTGGGAGGCCTACGTTGAGTGCACTGCCTAAAATGGCAAGAAATGCCCAGCTGCGCAGCCGCGAGAAATTAGCGCCTTGAGGCAGTGGGCTATGCTTTGGTCCCATGAGGTTGGGAGGAAGTTACAGGGGCTCTGGGCGTGGGAAATGGGTACAGTCTTTCGAGGGTCCTCGTGAGCCCGGTGGGAGAGCTTCTGGTCAAAAGCCTGCTAAAATGGCAAGAAATGCACAATGGCGCATCGCGTGAAATAATAGTCAGCCGAGGCCCGGTGGTCTATAGCTGTTTAGCGGGGGTTAGGGAGGGGTTGGGGGTTAAGTGGGGTCAGTCGGTATGGGTACTTTTCGAGTGTTCTCAAGTGCCAGGTGGGAGGCTATGGTCGAGAGCCTGCCCTAAAATGGCAAGAAAATGCCCAGTGGCGCAGCGTGAAATAGTCAAGGCGGTGGGCTATAATAACTAGTCATGTGGGTTGGGAGGGGTTTGGGGGGGCTCACGGTGGGGTGAGTTTCGAGGTCCTCGTGTGCCCGATGGGAGAGCTCGTTCAGGAGGTGCGCCCTAAAATGGCAAGAAATACCGAGCGGTACTGGCGCGAAAAATAATCATGAGGCAGTGGGCTATAGCCTTTAGTCCCTTGAGGGGTTGGGAGAGGCGTCGGAAATGGAGTGCAGTCTTTTGAGGTCTCGTGTGCTTGATGGGAGGCTACAGTCAGAAGCCTGCCACTAAAATGTAGCAAGAAATGCCCAGCGGGCGCAGGCGTGAAATAGTCCACGAGGCCGATTGGGCTATAACCCCAGTCACTTTGAGTTGGGTTAGGGAGGGGTTTAGGGGCTCACAGTGGGCTCGGGAAATGGGTGCAGGTCTTTCGAGGTCCTCGTGTGCCCAGTGGAGGCTAGATTCAGAGGTCTGCACAAAATGGCAAGAAATACCGGCCTATGGCAGCGAAAAATAATCATGAGGCAGGTGGGCTACTCAGTACAGTCCATGAGGGTTGGGAGGGCGTCAGATGGAGTGCAGTCTTTTGAGGGTCTCGTGTGCCCAGTGGGAGGCTACGGTCAAAGCCTGCCCTAAAATGGCAAATAATGCCAGTAGCGCAGCAGCGTGAGGAAATAGTCACCGAGGCAGTGAAACCTGGCTATAACTGGTCCCAGCTGGTTGGGAGGGGGGTTTAGGGGGCTGCAGTGCGTCGGAAATGAGTCCTGCAGATCTTTTGAGGGTCCTCGTGTGCCCAGGTGGGAGCTCGTTCGAGAGGTCACCACCTAGATTGCAAGAGATACCGAGCGAGCAGTAGAGGAAATAATCATGGGGGCGGTGGGCTATAGCCTTTGGTCCATGGGGGTTGGGAGGCGTGGAATGAGTGCAGTCTTCTGAGGGGTCCTCGTGTGCCCAGATGGGAGGCTCTCGAGAAGCCTGCCCTAAAATGGCAAGAAATGCCAGCGCCAGCGTGAAATAATCACGAGGCGGTGGGCTATAGTCTTTTGGTCAGCCTTGGGTTGGGGAGGGTTTAGGGGCTCACAGTGGGAAATGAGTCTGAGACTTTTCGAGGGTCTCGTGTGCCAGTGGGAGGCTACGTTCAGTGCATACTAAAATGGCAAGAAATGCCAGCTTGTGCGAGAAATGTGGCCGAGGCAGTGGGCTATACTTTGGTCATGAGGGTTTGGGAGGGAAGTTCTGGGGCTCTGGGCGTCGAAAATGGGTACAGTCTTTTGAAGGGTCCTCGTGAGCCCAGTGGGAGGCTTCTGGTCAAAAGCACATGCCTAAAATGGCAAGAAATGCCAGTGGCGCATCGCGTGAAATAGTCATGAGGCGGTGGTCTATAGCCTTTGTTTGAGGGTTGGGGAGGGGTTCGGGGTTGGTCGGTGGGTACAGTCTTTTGAGTGTTCTCAAGTGCCAGTGGGAGGCTATGGTCGAGGCCTGCACAAAATGGCAAGAAATGCCCAATGGCCGTGAAATAGTCCTGAGGCAGTGGGCTATAGCACTGGTCCAGCAGGTTGGGAGGGGTTTAGGGAGCTCATCGTCGGAAATGGGTGCAGTCTTTTCGAGGTCTCGTGTGCCCAGTGGGAGGCTCGTTCAGAGTCTGCCCTAAAATGGCAAGAAATACCGAAGCGGCGCGCTTGAAAAATAATCATGAGGCAGTGGGCTATAGCCTTTGGTCCATGAGGTTGGGAGGGCGTCGGAAATGGGTACAGTCTGTTTGAGGGTCCTCGTGTGCCGAGGGGGAGGCTACGGTCAGAAGCACTGCCCTAAAATGGCAAAAATGCCCAGTGCGCGTGCGTGAAATAGTCACCAGGCGGTGGGCTATAACTAGTCCTTGGAGTTGGGGAGGGGGTTTAGGGGCTCTGGTCGTCGGAAATGGGTACAGTCTTTTCGAGGGTCCTCGTGTGCCCAGTGGGAGGCTACGTTCAGAGGTCTGCCCTAAAATGGCAAGAAATGCCCAATGGCCGGTGCGAGAAATAGTCATGAGGCGGTGGGCTATAACTTTGGTCCCAGCGAGGGGTTGGGAGGAAGTTCTAGGGGCTACAGGCGTCGGAAATGGGTCTGATCTTTTGAGGTCTCGTGTGCCCAGTGGGAGGCTACGGTCAAAGCCTTCACTAAAATGGCAAGAAATGCCTTAGGCGCATCGCGTGAAATAAGTCAGCAAGGGCCGGTGGTCTATAGCCTTTGTTCAGCGGGGTTGGGAGGGGTTGGGGTTACGGTGGTCGGAAATGGGTGCAGTCTTTGAGTGTTCTCAAGTGCCAGTGGGAGGCTAATGGTCGAGGAGCCTGCTAAAATGGCAAGAAATGCCAATGGCGCGCGTGAAAGTATCACCAAGGGGCAGTGGGCTATAGCCTTTAGTCCCTTGAGGGTTGGGAGGGAAGTTACAGGGCTCACAGGTGTCGAAAATGTGTACAGTCTTTCGAGGCTCCTAGTGTGCCCAGTGTGAGGCTACGGTCAAAGCACTGCCCTAAAATTGCAAGAAATGCCAGTATGGCGCGTGAAATAATCACAAGGCGGTGGGCTATAGTCTTTGGTCAGCAGTGGGTTGGGGAAGGGGTTTGGGGGCTCACAGTCGTCGGAAATGGGTCAGACTTTCGAGGGTCCTCGTGTGCCAGTGGGAGGCTACGTTGAGTCGCCTAAAATGGCAAGAAATGCCATTGCTTGTGCGAACTAGTTGCGAGGCAGTGGGCTATAGCCTTTAGTCATGAGGGTTGGGAGGGAAGTTACAGGGCTGCAGGCGTCGAGAAATGAGTCTGAGTCTTTTCGAGGGTCTCGTGTGCCAGGTGGGAGGCTCTGACGGTCTGAGCACACCCTAAAATGTGCAAGAAATGCCAATGGCGCATCAGCGTGAAATAGTCATGGGCCGGTGGTCTATAGCCTTTGTTTGTGGGGTTGGGGAGGGTTCGGGGTTAGTCGTCGGAAATGGGTACAGTCTTTAGTGTTCTCAAGTGCCATGGGAGGCTATGGTGAGGCACATACTAAAATGGCAAGAAATGCCAATGGCCTTAGCGTGAAATAATCCACCGAGGGCAGTGGGCTATAATGCCTAGTCCATGGCAGGTTGGGGAGGGTTTAGGGGGCTCACGGTCGTCGGAAAAGTGCAGTCTTTTAGGGTCCTCGTGTGCCAGTGGGAGGCTACGTTCAGAGGTCTGCCTAAAATGGCAAGAAATGCCAGTGGCGCAGCGAGAAAGAGTCATGGGGCGGTGGGCTCTAGCTTTGGTCCAGAGGGTTGGGGGAGGCGTCGGAAATGAGTGCAGTCTTTTGAGGGTCCTCGTGTGCCCAGTGGGAGGCTACGGTCAAGCCTGCCCTAAAATGGCAAAAGAAATGCCAGTGGCGCGTGAAATAGTCATCGGCTGGAGGCTATAGCCTTTAGTCAGCCTTGAGTTGGGGAGGGGTTTAGGGGCTCTGGTCGTCGGAAAAGGGTACAGTCTTTTCGAGGGTCGGCGGGTGCGCAGTGGGAGGCTACGTTCAGATGTCTGCCCTCACATGGCAAGAAATGCCAGCCAGCCTTGAGAAATGGTCGCCGAGGCGGTGGGCTATAGCCTTTGTCCATGAGGGTTGGGAGGGAAGTTACAGGGCTGCAGGCGTCGGAAATGGGTACAGTCTTTTCGAGGTCCTCGTGTGCGATGGGAGGCTACGGTCAAGCCTGCCTAAAATGGCAAGAAATGCCAGTAGCGCATCGCGTGAAATAGTCGCCAAGGGCAGTGGTCTATAGCCTTTGTTTGTGGGGTTGGGGAGGGGGTTGGAGGTTACAGGTGTCGGAAATGGGTACAGTCTTTTGAGTGTTCTCAAGTGAGTGGGAGGCTATGGTCGAGAGGCCTGCCTAAAATGGCAAGAAATGCATGGCCTTGATGCGTGAAATTATCACAAGGCAGTGGGCTATAGCCTGAGTCCCTTGAGGTTGGGAGGGAAGTTCTGGGGCTACAGGTGTCGAAAATGTGTACAGTCTTTTCGAGGGGTCTCGTGTGATTGGAGGCTCTGATAAAACGCCTGCCCTAAAATGGCAAGAAATACAGCGCGGCCATGCGTGAAATAATCAGCCAGGGCGGTGGTCTATAACCTTTGGTCCCACAGGGGTTGGGGAGGGTTTGAGGGGCCTCAGTGGGTGAAATGGTACAGTCTTTTCGAGGGTCCTCGTGTACTTGATGGGAGCCGGTCACAAGCCCCTAAAATGGCAAGACATGACCAGCTACTTGTGCGTGAAATAATCATGAGGCGGTGGGCTATAGCCTTTAAATCCATGAGGGTTGGGGAAGGTGTTTCGGGGGATCTGGTCGTCGGAAATGGGTACAGTCTTTTTGAGGGTCCTCGTGTGCCCAGTTGGAAACTACGGTCAGAAGCCTGCCCTACAATGGCAAGACATGCCCAGCGGCGCAGCGCGTGAAATAGTCGCCGAGGCCGGTGGGCAATAGCCTTTGGTCCGCATGGGTTGGGGAGGGGCGTTCGGGGGTTCTGGGCGTCGGAAATGGGTACAGTCTTTTTGAGGGTCCTCGTGTGCCCAGTGGGAGGCTACGGTCAGAGGCCTGCCCTAAAATGGCAAGACATGCCCAGCGGCGCAGCGCGTGAAATAGTCGCCGAGGCCGGTGGGCTATAGCCTTTGGTCCTCGGGGGTTGGGGAAGGTGTTTCGGGGGCTCTGGTAGTCGGAAATGGGTACAGTCTTTTTGAGGGTCCTCGTGTACCCAGTTGGAGGCTACGGTCAGAAGCCTGCCCTAAAATGGCAAGAAATGCCCAGCGGCGCAGCGCGTGAAATAGTCACCGAGGCCGGTGGGCTATAACTAGTCCCGGCGGGTTGGGAGGCGTTTGAGGGGCTCTGGTCTTGAGAATGGGTGCAGTCTTTTGAAGGTCCTCGTGTGTGATGGGAGGCTACGTTCAGAGGTGCGCTAAAATGGCAAGAAATACCAGCGGTAGCTGAGAAATAATCGCCATAGGGCGGTGGGCTATAGCCTTTATCCTTTGGTCAGGGGTTGGGAGGGGCGTCGGAAATGGAGTCAGTCTTTTGAGGGTCCTCGTGTGATGGGAGGCTACAGTCGAGCCTGCACTAAAATGGCAAGACATGCCAGTATGGCCGCGAGAAATAGTCGCCGAGGCGGTGGGCTATAGCCTTGGTCCTCGGGGTTGGGAAGGTGTTTGAGAGCTCAGTGAGTCGGAAATGGGTACATTCTTTTGAGGTTCTCGTGTACCCAGGTTGGAGCTACGGTCGAGCTTGCCCTAAAATGGCAAGAAATGCCAGTATGTGCCGTGAAATAATCCAAGGCGGTGGGCTATAGCCTTTAGTCACAGCGGGTTGGGGAGGGGTTTAGGGCTCAGTGGTGGGAAATGGGTACAGTCTTTTCGAGGTCCTCGTGGGCCCAGTGGGAGGCTACGTTCAGAGGTCTGCCCTAAAATGGCAAGAAATGCTTGACTTGGTGAGAGAAAAAGTCATGGGGCCGGTGGGCTCTAGCCTTTGGTCCACGGGGTGTGGGGAGGCGTCGGAAATGGGTACAGTCTTTTGAGGTCTCGTGTGCCCAGTGGGAGGCTACGGTCAAGCCTGCCCTAAAATAACAAGAAATGCCCAGCGTCATAGCCTTGAGCGAAATGGTCGCCAGGCAGGTGGGCTATAACCTTTAGTCCATGTGGGTTGGGGAGGGGTTTAGGGGCTCACAGTCGTCGGAAATGGTTCCAGTCGTGTCGAGGCTCCTCGTGTGCCCAGGGGGAGGCTAAGTTCAGAGTCTGCCTACTAAAATGGCAAGAAATGCCAGCCTGTGCGCGAGGAAATAGTCATGAGGCGGTGGGCTATAACCTTTGTCCCTTGAGGTTGGGGAGGAAGTTACAGGGCTCAGGCGTCGGAAATGGGTGATCTTTTCGAGGTCTCGTGTGCCCAGTGGGAGGCTACAGTCAGAAGCCTGCCTAAAATGCAAGAAATGCGCGCATCAGCGTGAAATAGTCATGGGGCGGTGGTCTATAATAACTTTGTTTAGCGGGGGTTGGGAGGGGGTTGGGGTTACGGTGCGTCGGAAATGGGTACAGTCTTTTGAGTGTTCTCAAGTGCCAGTGGGAGGCTATGGTCAGAGGCACTGCCCTAAAAAATGGCAAGAAATGCCAGCGTGGCGCGTGAAATGTCATAGGGCAGTGGGCTATAGCTGGTCCATGAGGGGTTGGGAGGGAAGTTACAGGGCTCAGGTGTCGAAAATGTGTCTGATCTTTTGAGGTCCTCGTGTGCCAGTTGGAAGGCTCTGATGAGCCTGCCACTAAAATGGCAAGAAATACCGGCGGCGCAGCGCGCGAAATAATCGCCGAGGCAGGTTGGATATAACCTTTGGTCCCACAGGGGTTGGGGAGGGTTTGAGGGCCTCACAGTGGTCGGAAATGGGTACAGTCTTTTGAGGTCTCGTGTGCTTGATGGGAGGCCACAGTCACAAGCCTGCCCTAAAATGGCAAGACATGACCAGCTGCTTGTGCGTGAAATAGTCATGAGGCGGTGGGCTATAGCTTTAGTCCATGAGGGTTGGGGAAGGTGTTTCGGGGGATCTGGTCGTCGGAAATGGGTACAGTCTTTTTGAGGGTCCTCGTGTGCCCAGTGGGAGGCTACGGTCAGAGGCCTGCCCTAAAATGGCAAGACATGCCCAGCGGCGCAGCGCGTGAAATAGTCGCCGAGGCCGGTGGGCTATAGCCTATGGTCCTCGGGGGTTGGGGAAGGTGTTTCGGGGGCTCTGGTAGTCAGAAATGGGTACATTCTTTTTGAGGGTCCTCGTGTACCCTGTTGGAGGCTACGGTCAGAAGCACATAAAATAAGAAATGCCATGGCCTTGTGCGTGAAATAGTCACAAGGGCGATTGGGCTATAGCCTGGTCAGCGGGTTGGGGAGGGTTTAGAGGGCTCTGGTCTTGAGTGGAGTGCAGTCTTTTGAGGGTCTCGTGTGAGTGGGAGGCTACGTTCAAGTGCCTAAAATGGCAAGAAATACCCGGCTGGCGAGAAATAATCGCCGAGGCAAGTGGGCTAAAGCCTTTGGTCCACAGGGGTTGGGGAGGCGTCGAGGAAATGGGTACAGTCTTTTCGAGGGTCCTCGTGTGCCCAGTGGTAGGCTACAGTCAGAAGCCTGCCTAAAATTACAAGAAATTCCCAACCGCGCAGCGTGAAATAATCCAAGGCAGGTGGGCTATAGCCTTTAGTCCATGTGGGTTGGGAGGGGGTTTAGGGGGGCTCTGAGTCGTGAGTAAATGGGTACAGTCTTTTCGAGGGTCCTCGTGTGCCACAATGGGAGGCTACGTTCAGAGGTCTGCCTAAAATGGCAAGAAATGCCAGCAGCGCAAATGGTCAGCCGAGGCGGTGGGCTATAACTTTTAGTCCATGAGGTTGGGGAGGAAGTTACAGGGCTCACAGGCGTGGAAATGGAGTGCAGTCTTTTCGAGGGTCTCGTGTGCCCAGTGGGAGGCTACGGTCAAGCCTGCCCTAAAATGTGAAATACCCAACAGTATGGCGCAAATAGTGCCAGGCGGTGGGCTATAGCCTTTGGTCCATGGGGTTGGGAGGGCGTTCAGGGGGCTCAGGCGTGGGAAATGGGTACAGTCTTTTCGAGGGTCCTCGTGTGCCCAGTGGGAGGCTACTGATCAAGCACTGCCTAAAATAACATGAAATGCCAGTGGCCAGTGCGTCAAATAGTCACCAAGGCGGTGGGCTACTGCTTTGGTCCCAGCATGGGTTGGGAGGGTTTAGGGTCTCAGTGCGTGGAAATGAATCTGATCTTTTAGAGGGTCTCGTGTACAGGTGGGAGGCTACGGTCAGGAAGCCTACCTAAAATGGAAATGGCCAGCGGCGCTTGGCGTCGAATAATCAGCCAGGGCAGTGGGCTATAGCCTTTGGCCCGCGGGGGTTGGGGAGGGGGTTTCGGGGGCTCTGGCAGTAAGAAATGGGTACAGTCTTTTAGAGGGTCCTCGTGTGCCCAGTGGGAGGCTACGGTCAGAAGCCTGCCTTAAAATAGCAAGAAATGCCCAGCGGCGCAGCGCGTGAAATAGTCACCGAGGCCGGTGGGCTATAGCCTTTGGTCCGCGTGGGTTGGGGAGGGGGTTTAGGTGTCTCACGGTCGTGGAAATGGGTGCAGGTCTTTTAGAGGGGTCGTCGTGTGCCAGGTGGGAGCTACGGTCAAGCTTTGCCCAAAATGTGAAATATGGCCAGCGTGGCGTCAAATAAGCGGCGAGCGGTGGGCTATAACTTTGGTCCATGAGGGGTTGGGAGGGGTTTGGGGCTCACAGTGGTCGTCGAAATGGGTCAGTCCTTTCGAGGTCCTCGTGTGCCCAGTGGGAGGCTACGGTCAGGCACATCCTAAAATAACAAGAAATGGCCAGTGGCGCCAGCGTGAAATAGTCACAGGCGGTGGGCTATGGCCCCTTGGTCATGAGGATTGGGAAGGGGCGTTCGGGGGCTCTGGGTGTCGGAAATGGGTAAAGTCTTTTCGAGGGTCCTCGTGTGCCCAGTGGGAGGCTACGGTCAGAAGCCTGCCATAAAATGGCAAGACATGCCCAGCGGCGCAGCGCGTGAAATAGTCGCCGAGGCCAGTGGGCTATAGCTTTGGTCCGCGAGGGGTTGGGGAGGGGATTTCGGGGGCTCTGGTCGTCAGAAATCGGTACAGTCTTTTGGAGGGTCCTCGTGTGCCCAGTGGGAGGCTACGGTCAGAAGCCTGCCATAAAATGGCAAGACATGCCCAGCGGCGCAGCGCGTGAAATAGTCGCCGAGGCCGGTGGGCTATAGCCTTTGGTCCGCGTGGGTTGGGGAGGGGGTTTAGGGGGCTCTGGTCGTCGGAAATTGGTGCAGGTCTTTTAGAGGTCGTCGTGTACCCGGTGGGAGGCTCTACGGTCAGAAGCTACACTAAAATGTGAGAAATGGCCAGCGGCAATAGCGTTAAATAATCATGAGGCGGTGGGCTATAGCCTTTGGTCCGCGGGGGTTGGGGAAGGTGTTTCGGGGGCTCTGGTCGTCGGAAATGGGTACAGTCTTTTAGAGGGTCCTCGTGTACCCAGTGGGAGGCTACGGTCAGAAGCCTGCCCTAAAATGGCAAGAAATGGCCAGCGGCGCAGCGCGTCAAATAGTCACCAAGGCCGGTGGGCTATAGCCCTTGGTCCGCGGGGATTGGGGAGGGGCGTTCGGGGGCTCTGGGTGTCGGAAATGGGTGCAGTCTTTTTGAGGGTCCTCGTGTGCCCATTGGGAGGCTACGGTCAGAGGCCTGCCCTAAAATGACAAATCTTGCCAGCAGCGTGAAATAATCACTTAGGGGCGGTGGGCTATGCTGGTCCTTGAGGGTTGGGGATGGGGTTTAGGGGCTCTGGCCGTGGGAAATGGGTACAGTCTTTTCGAGGTCCTCGTGTACCCAGTGGGAGGCTCTGATCAAGCCTGCCCTAAAATGGCAAGAAATGGCAAGCAGCGCGTCGAATAGTCACCAGGCGGTGGGCTATGGCCCTTAGTCCCATGAGGGATTAGGGGAGGCGTTCGGGGCTCTGGGTGTCGGAAATGGGTGCAGTCTTTTGAGGGTCTCGTGTGCCCATTGGGAGGCTACGGTCAGAGGCCTGCCCTAAAATGACAAATCTTGCCAGCGCATGCGTGAAATAATCACCAAGGCGGTGGGCTATGTGCTAGTCATGAGGGTTGGGGATGGGGTTTAGGGGGCTCTGGCCGTCGGAAATGGGTACAGTCTTTTGGAGGGTAGTCGTGTGCCCAGGGGGCGGCTACGGAGAGAGGCCTGCCCTCAAATGGCAAGAAATGCCAGTGGCCGCGTGAAGCAGTCATGAGGCCGGTTGGCTATAGCCTTTGGTCCGCGGGGGTTGAGGAGGGGTGTTGGGGGCTCTGGGTGTCGGAAATGGGTGCAGTCTTTTCGAGGGTCCTCGTGTGCCCATTGGGAGGCTACGGCCAGAGGCCTGCCCTAAAATGGCAAGAAATGCCCAGCAGCGCAGCGTGAAATAATCAAGGGCGGTGGGCTATAATAGCCTTTGGTCATGTGAGGTTGGGAAGGGGTTTAGGGGTCTCACAGTGGTCGTGAAATGGGTACAGTCTTTTAGAGGTCCTCGTGTACCCGGTGGGAGGCTACTGATCGAAGCCTGCCCTAAAATGGCAAGAAATGACCAGCATGGCGTCAAATAGTCACCAAGGCCGGTGGGCTATAGCCCTTGGTCCGCGGGGATTGGGGAGGGGCGTTCGGGGGCTCTGGTTGTCGGAAATGGGTGCAGTCTTTTTGTGGGTCCTCGTGTGCCCATTGGGAGGCTACGGTCAGAGGCCTGCATTAAAATGACAAGAACTGCCCAGCGGCGCAGCGCGTGAAATAGTCACCGAGGCCGGTGGGCTATAGCCTTTGGTCCGCGGGGGTTGGGGAGGGGGTTTCGGGGGCTCTGGTCGTCAGAAATGGGTACAGTCTTTTCGAGGGTCCTTGTGAGCCCCATGGGAGGCTACGGTCAGAAGCTTGCCCTAAAATGGCAAGAAATGGCCAGCGGCGCAGCGCGTCAAATAGTCACCAAGGCCGGTGGGCTATAGCCCTTGGTCCGCGGGGATTGGGGAGGGGCGTTCGGGGGCTCTGGGTGTCGGAAATGGGTGCAGTCTTTTCAAGGGTCCTCGTGTGCCCATTGGGAGGCTACGGTCAGAGGCCTGCCCTAAAATGACAAGAAATGCCCAGCGGCGCAGCGCGTGAAATAGTCACCGAGGCCGGTGGGCTATAGCCTTTGGTCCGCGGGGGTTGGGGAGGGGGTTTTGGGGGCTCTGGTCGTCAGAAATGGGTACAGTCTTTTCGAGGGTCCTCGTGTGCCCCATGGGAGGCTACGGTCAGAAGCTTGCCCTAAAATGGCAAGAAATGTCCAGCGGCGCAGCGCGTGAAATAGTCACCGAGGCCGGTGGGCTATAACTGGGCCTTGAGGGGTTAGGGAAGGTGTTTGAGGCTCAGTGCGTCGGAAATGGGTACAGTCTTTTCGAGGGTCCTCGTGTGCCCCGTGGGAGGCTACGGTCAGAGGGCTGCCCTAAAATGACTACAGTGGGAGGCTACAGTCTTTTCGAGGGTCCTCGTGTGCCCAGTGGGAGGCTACGGTCAGAAGGCTACCGTAAAATGGCAAGTAATACCCAGCGGCGCAGCGCGTGAAATAATCATGAAGGCGGTGGGCTATAGCCTTTGGTCATGAGGGTTGGGAGGAGTTCGGGGCTCTTGGCATCGAGAAATGGGTGCAGTCTTTGAGGGTCCTCGAGTGCCCAGTGGGAGGCTAGGGTCAAGGCCTGCCTAAAATGGCAAGAAATCCCAGTGCGCATGGCGCGTGAAATAGTCGCCGAGGCCGGTGGGCTATAGACTTTGGTTCGCGGGGGTTGGGGAGCGGCGTTCGGGGGCTCTGGGCGTCTGAAATGGGTACAGTCTTTTCGAGGGTCCTCGTGTGCCCAGTGGGAGGCTAGGGTCAAAGGCCTGTCCTAAAATGGCAAGAAATCCCAGTGGCATGCGAGTGAAATAGTCGCCGAGGCCGGTGGGCTATAGCCTTTGGTCCGCGGGGGTTAGGGAGGGGGGTTCGGGGGCTCTTGGCATCGGATATCGGTACAGTCTTTTCAAGCGTCCTCCAGTGCCCAGTGGGAGGCTACGGTCAGAAGCCTGCGGTAAAATGGCAAGTAATGCCCAGTGACGCAGCGCATGAAATAGTCATCGAGGCCGGTGGGCTATGTGCTAGTCCTTGGTGGTTCTTGAGGGAGTTCGGGGCTCTGGGCGTCGGAAATGGGTACAGTCTTTTTGAGGGTCCTCGTGTACCCGAGTGGGCTGACGGAAGCACCTGCCTAAAATGGCAGAAATGCCAATGGCGCAACGTGACATAGTCACGAGGCAGTGGGCTATGTGCTGGTCCACAGGGGTTGGGAGGGGTCAGGGCCTCTTGGCATCGAGAAATGGTTCTGATCTTTTCGATGGTCCTCGTGTGAGTGGGAGGCTCACGGTCAGAAAGCCGTAAATTGGCAAGTAATACAGTCGCAGCGCATGGATTAGTCATGAGGCGGTGGGCTATAGCCTTTAGTCAGCGGTGGTTGATGAGGGGGTTCGAGGGATCAGGCGTCGGGAAATGGGTACAGTCATTTCGAGGGTCCTCGTGTGCCATTGGGAGAGCTACGGTCAGAGCACATGCCTAAATTAAGAAATGCCAGTGCGCAGCAGCGTGAAATAATCGCCGAGGCGGTGAGCTATAACTGGTTGTGGGGGTTGGGGAGGGGCGTTCGGGACTCACGGCGTCGGAAATGGGTACAGTCTTTTGAGGGTACTCGTGTGTGTGATGGGAGGCTAAGTCGAGGCACTGCCACAAAATGGCAAGAAATCCCAGCAGGCGCAGCCGTGAAATATCGTCGAGGCGGTGGGCTATAGCCTTTGTTTCATGAGGTTGGGAGGGCGTTAGAGGGCTCTGGGCGTCGGAAATGGGTGCAATCTTTTCGAGGGTCCTCGTGTGCCAGTTGGAGGCTCTTGTCGAAGCCTGCCGTAAAATGTGCAAGTAATGCCAGCGTCATAGCGCATGAAATAATCATGCCGAGGCGGTGGGCTATAGCCTTGTCATGATGGTTGATGAGGGGTTCGGGGCTCAGGCGTCGGAAATGGGTATAGTCTTTTCGAGGGTCCTCGTGTGCCCAGTGGAAGGCTACGGTCAAGCCTGCCTAAAAATGCAAGAAATCCTAAGCGCGCAGCGCGTGAAATAAGTCAGCAGGCAGCGGGCTATAGCCTGGTTGTGGGGTTGGGGAGGGGCGTTCGGGGGCTCTGGGCGTCGGAAATGGGTACAGTCTTTTCGAGGGTCCTCGTGCACCCAGTGGGAGGCTAGGGTCAGAGGCCTGTCCTAAAATGGCAAGAAATCCCCAGCGGCGCAGCGCGTGAAATAGTTCCCCAGGCCGGTGGGCTATAGACTTTATTCCGCGGGGGTTGATGAGGGAGGTTCGGGGGCTCTGTGCGTCGGAAATGGGTACAGTCTTTTCGAGGGTCCTCGTGTGCCCAGTGGGAGGCTACGGTCAGAAGCCTGCCCTAAAATGGCAAGAAATGCCAGTGGCAGCGTGACATAGTCACCGAGGCCGGTGAGCAATATGCTAGTCCATGAGGGTTGGGGAGGGTCGGGGGCCTCTTGGCATCGGAAATGGGTACAGTCTTTTCGAGGGTCCTTGTGTGCCCAGTGGGAGGCTTCTGGTCGAGGCTGCCGTAAAATGGCAGTGTACCAGTCACAGTAGCGCTGAAATAGTCGCCCGGGGCGGTGGGCTATAGCCTTTAGTCCGCGGTGGTTGATGAGGGGGGTTCGAGGGATCTGGGCGTCGGAAATGGGTACAGTCTTTTGAGGGTCCTCGTGTGCCCGATGTGAGCCTACGGTCAGGAAGCACATACTAAAATGGCAAGAAATGCCCAGCGGCGCAGCGCGTGAAATAGTCGCCGAGGCCGGTGGGCTATAGCCTTTGGTTCGCGGGTGTTGGGGAGGGGCGTTCGGGGACTCTGGGCGTCGAAAATGGGTACAGTCTTTTCCAGGGTACTCGTGTGCCCAGTGGCAGGCTAGGGTCAGAGGCCTGCCCTAAAATGGCAAGAAATACCCAGCGGCGCAGCGCGCGAAATAGTCGGCAAGGCCGGTGGGCTATAGCCTTTCGTCCGCGGGGGTGGGGAGGGGGGTTCGGGCGCTCTAGGCTTCGGAAATGGGTACAGTCTTTTCGAGGGTCCTCGTATGCCCAGTGGGAGGGTACGGTCAGACGCCTGTCCTAAAATGGCAAGAAATCCCCAGCGGCGCAGCGCGTGAAATAGTGCCGAGGCAGGTGGGCTATAACTTCGTCCATGAGGGTTGGGGAGGGGGTTCGGGGGCTCTGGGCATGGAAATGGGTACAGTCTTTTCGAGGGTCCTCGTGTGCCCAGTTGGAGGCTACGGTCAGAAGCCTGCCGTAAAATGGCAAGTAATGCCAGCGTCATAGCGCATGAAATAGTCATGAGGCGGTGGGCTATAGCCTTTGTCATGATGGTTGATGAGGGGGGTTCGGGGGCTCTGGGCGTCGGAAATGGGTATAGTCTTTTCGAGGGTCCTCGTGTGCCCAGTGGAAGGCTACGGTCAGAAGCCTGCCCTAAAATGGCAAGAAATCCCTAGCGGCGCAGCGCGTGAAATAGTCGACAGACGGTGGCTACTGTGCTGGTTCGCGGGGTTGGGAGGGGCGTTGGGGGCTCTGGGCGTCGGAAATGGGTACAGTCTTTTCGAGGGTCCTCGTGCAGTGGGAGGCTAGGTCAGAGGCCTAAAATGGCAAGAAATCCCAGTGGCCTTGGCGTGAAATAGTTCCCAGGCGGTGGGCTATAGACTTTATTCATGAGGGGTTGATGAGGAGGTTGGGGGATCTGTCGTCGGAAATGGGTACAGTCTTTTCGAGGGTCTCGTGTGCCCAGGTGGGAGGCTACGGTCAGAAGCCTGCCTAAAATGGCAAGAAATGCCAGTGCGCAGCAGCGTGACATAGTCAAGGCCGGTGAGCAATAATAACTGGTGAGCGGGGGTTGGGGAGGGGTCAGGGGCCTCTTGGCATCGGAAATAGTCTGATCTTTCGAGGTCCTTGTGTGCAGTGTGAGGCTACTGTCAGAAGGCTGACATAAAATGGCAATAAATACCCAGCGTCACAGCGCATGAAATAATCGTAGGCGGTGGGCTATGTGCTAGTCAGCGGTGGTTGATGAGGAGGGTTCGAGGATGGGCGTCGGAAATGGGTCACAGTTTTTTGAGGGTCCTCGTGTGCCCAGATATGAGCCTACGGTCAGAAGCACATAAAATGGCAAGAAATGCCAGTGGCAGCGCGTGAAATAATCGCCGAGGCGGTGGGCTATAGCCTGGTTGTGGTGTTGGGGAGGCGTTGGGGACTCAGGCGTCGAAAATGGGTCAGTCTTTTCGAGGTACTCGTGTGCCCGGTGGCGAGGCTAGGGTCAGAGGCCTGCCCTAGAATAGAAATCCCAGTAGTGCGTGAAATATTCGCCGAGGCGGTGGGCTATAGCCTTTGGATTCAGCGGGGGTTGGGGAGGGCGTTCTGGGCGTCGTGGAAATGGGTACAGTCTTTTCGAGGTCCTCGTGTGCCTAGTGGGAGGCTAGGGTCGAGGCACTGTCCTAAAAATGGCAAGAAATCCCAATGACAGCGTGAAATAGTGCCAGGCAGTGGGCTATAACCTTTAAATCCCATGAGGGTTGGGAGAGGGTTCGGGGCTCTGGGCATTGAAGCTGAGTCTGGGTCTTTTAAGGGTCTCGTGTGATGGGAGGCTCACAGTCACCTGCCGTAAAATGGCAAGTAATGCCCAGCGTCGGGCGCATGAAATAAGTCATGAGGCGATTGGGCTATAGCTAGTCATGATGGTTGATGAGGGGTTCGGGGCTCTGGGCGTCGGAAATGGGTCTGCAGTCTTTTCGAGGTCACGTGTGCCCGTGGGAGGCTAGGGTCAGAGGCCTGCCTAAAATGGCAAAAATCCTAGCAGTGCGCATGGCGTGAAATAGTCGCTTGAGGCAGTGGGCTATAACCTTTGGTTTCTTGAGGGTTGGGGAGGGCGTTCGGGGCTCAGGCGTCGGAAATGGGTCTGAGACTTTCGAGGTCCTCTTGTGATGGGAGGCTAGGGTCGAAGGCCTGTCCTAAAATGGCAAGAAATCCCAATGTGCCAGCCTTGCGTGAAATAGTCTTAGGAGGCGGTGGGCTATAACCTTTCGTCCATGAGGGTTGGGGCGGGGGTTTCCGGGGTTCTGGGCATCGAAATGGGTACAGTCTTTTCAAGGGTCCTCGTGTGCACAGTGGGAGCTCTGATCGAAGCACTGCCATAAAATAACAAGTAATGCCAGCGTCATAGCGCATGAAATAGTCAGCGGGCGGTGGGCTATAGCCTTAGTCATGATGGTTGATGAAGGGGTTGGGTGCTCAGGCGGCGGAAATGGGTGAGTCTTTTCGAGGGTCCTCGTGTGTCAGGTGGGAGGCTAGGGTCGAGGCCTGCCTACAAATGGCAAGAAATCCCAGTAGCAGCAGCGTGAAATAATGGCCAAGAGGCAGGTGGGCTATAGCCTTAGGTTCGCGGGGGTTGGGGAGGGGCGTTCGGGGCTCACAGGCGTCGGAAATGGGTACAGTCTTTTCGAGGGTCCTTGTGTGCCAGTGGGAGGCTAGGGTCGAGGCACTGTCTAAAATGGCAAGAAATCCCAGTGGCGTAGCGTGAAATAGTGCCGAGGCGGTGGGCTATAGCCTTTAAATCCATGCGGGGTTGGGGAAGGGGTTTGGGGCTCAGGCATGAAATCAGTGCAGTCTTTTAGGGGATCCTCATGTGCCATGTGGCAGGCTACAGTCGGAAGCCTGCCATAAAATAACAATGTGCCAGTGTGGCGCATGAAATAGTCATGGGGCGGTGGCCTATAACTAGTCCATGCGGTGGTTGATGAGGGTTCGAGGGATCTGGGCGTCGGAGTGGGTACAGTCTTTTGAGGGGTCCTCGTGTGCCCAGGGGAGGCTACGGTCAAGCCTGCCTAAAATAACAAAAATTCCAGTAGCGGTAGCGTGAAATAATCATGGGGCCGGTGGGCTATAGCCTTTGGTTCATGAGGGTTGGGAGGGGTCAGGGGACTCTTGGCATCGGAAATGGGTCTGAGTCTTTTCGAGGGTCCTCGTGTGTCAGTGGGAGGCTACGGTCAGAAGGCTGCAAGTAAATTGGCAAAGTAATACCAGTGATGGCGCAGAATTAGTCATGAGGGCAGTGGGCTATAGCCTTTAGTCCATGATGGTTGATGAGGGGTTCGAGGGATCAGGCGTCAGGAAATGGGTCAGTCTTTTCGAGGGTCTGGTGTACCCAGGTGGGAGGCTCTGGTCGAAGCCTGCCTAAAATGGCAAGAAATGCCAGCGGGCGTGAAATAAGTCATGGAGGCCGGTGGGCTATAGCCTTTGGTGCGCGGGGGTTGGGGAGGGGCGTTCGTGGACTCTGGGGGTCGGAAATGGGTACAGTCTTTTCGAGGGTCCTCGTGTGGTCATTGGGAGGCTAGGGTCAGAGGCCTGCCCTAAAATGGCAAGAAATGCCCAGCGGCGCAGCCCGTGACATAGTCACCGAGGCTGGTGGGCTATAGCCTTTGGT
The DNA here is from genome assembly GCA_030449925.1 of Citropsis articulata. Lineage (NCBI taxonomy): Eukaryota > Viridiplantae > Streptophyta > Magnoliopsida > Sapindales > Rutaceae > Citropsis > Citropsis articulata. The sequence goes on from JASUUH010000169.1 coordinate 696,852, forward strand.
CCATGAGGGGGTTGGGAGGGTCAGGGGCTGTTGGCATCGGAAATGGGTACAGTCTTTTCGAGGGCCCTCGTGTGCCCAGTGGGAGGCTACGGTCGAGCACTGCCGTAAAATGGCAAAGTAATACCAGCGTCATGGCGCATGAAATAGTCATGGGGCGGTGGGCTATAACTGCTAGTCATGAGGTGGTTGATGAGGGGTTCGGGGATGCAGGCGTCGGAAATGGGTACAGTCTTTTCGAGGGTCCTCGTGTGCCCAGTGTGAGGCTACGGTCAGAAGCCTGCCCTAAAATGGCAAGAAATGCCCAGGCGCGGCGCGTGAAATAGTCGGCCGGTGGGCTATAGCCTTTGGTTCGCGGGGTGGGGAGGGGCGTTCGGGGACTCTGGGCGTCGGAAATGGGTACAGTCTTTTCGAGGGTACTCGTGTGCCCAGTGGGAGGCTAGGTTCAGAGGCCTGCCCTAAAATGGCAAGAAATGCCAAGCCATGCGTGAAATAATGTGTAGGCAGTGGGCTATAAGCACTGGTTAGCGGGGGTTGGGGAGGCGTTCGGGGCTCTGAGCTTTGGAAATGGGTACAGCCTTTTGAGGTCTCGTGTGCCAGTGGGAGGCTAGGGTCGAGGCACATCTAAAATACCAAGAAATCCCAGTAGCGCCAGCGTGAAATAATCTGGGAGGCGGTGGGCTATAATAACTTCGTCATGAGGGGTTGGGGAGGGTTGAGCGCTACAGGCATCGGGAATGGGTCAGTCTTTTCAAGGGTCCTCGTGTGTGCCCGATGGGAGGCTCTGATCAGAAGCCTGCCCTAAAATGGCAAGAAATGCCATGACATGGCCGTGACATAATCCATAGGCTGAGTGGGCTATAGCCTTTGGTCAGCGGGGGTTGGGAGGGTCAGGGCCTCTTAGCATCGGAAATGGAGTGCAGTCTTTTCGAGGGTCCTCGTGTGCCCGATGGGAGGCTGTCAGAAGGCTGCCGTAAATTGGCAAGTAATACCAGTGCGTGACGCAAATTAGTCATGGAGGAGGTGGGCTATAGCCTTTAGTCCATGATGGTTGATGAGGGGTTCGAGGATGGGCGTCGGAAATGGGTGCAGTCTTTTCGAGGTCTGGTGTGTGATGGGAGGCTACGGTCAAGCCTGCCTAAAATGGCAAGAAATGCCAAGCCAGGCATGTGCGTGAAATAGTCGCCGAGGCCGGTGGGCTATAACCTTTGGTTCGCGGGGGTTGGGGAGGGGCGTACGTGGACTATGGGGGTCGGAAATGGTTACATGCTTTTCGAGGGTCCTCGTGTGTGATGGGAGGCTAGGGTCGAGGCACCTAAAATGGCAAGAAATCCCAGTGCGGGCGTGAAATAAGTCATGAGGCGGTGGGCTATAGCCTTTGGTTCGCGGGGTTGGGAGGGCGTTCGGGGCTCAGGCGTCGGAAAAGCGTACAGTCTTTTCGTGGGTCCTCGTGTGCCATGTAAGGCTAAGGTCGAGCACTGTCCTAAAATGGAAATCCCAGTAGCGCGGCGCGTGAAATAGTGCCGGAGGCGGTGGGCTATAGCCTTTGGTTGTGAGGTTGGGGAGGGCGTTCGGGGCTCTGGGCGTCGAAATGGGTCTGAGTCTTTTCTAGGATCCTAGTGTGCCCAATGGCATGCTACGTCAGAAGCCTGCCTAAAATAACAGAAATCCCAATGGCCAGTGCGTGAAATAGTGTCGGAGGCCGGTGGGCTATAGCCTTTGGTCCGCGGGGGTTGGGGAGGGGGGTTCGGGTGATCTGGGCATCGGAAATGAGTACAGTCTTTTCAAGGGTCGTCGTGTGCCCAGTGGGAGGCTACGGTCAGAAGCCTGCCGTAAAATGGCAAGTAATGCCCAGCGTCGCAGCGCATGAAATAGTCGCCGAGGCCGGTGGGCTATAGCCTTTGGTCCGCGGGGGTTGGGGATTGGCGTTCGGGGGCTCTGGGCGTCCGAAATGGGTACGGTCTTTTCGAGGGTCCTCGTGTGGCCAGTGGGAGGCTCTGATCGAAGCACTGCCTAAAATGCCAATAAATGCCAGATGGTACAGTAGCGTGAAATCGTCATGGGGCAGTGGGCTTTAGCCTTTGGTTGAGGGTTGGGGAGGCGTTCGGGGCTCAGGCGTCGAAATGAGTCAGTCTTTCGAGGATCCTCGTGTGCCCTGTGGCAGGCTCTGATCAGAAGCATGCCCTAAAATGACAAGAAATCCCAATGGCCGCGTGAAATAGTCTTAGGAGGCGGTGGGCTATAGCCTTTAGTCCATGCGGGGTTGGGAAGGGATTCGCGATCTGGGCATCGGAAATGGGTACAGTCTTTTCAAGGGTCGTCGTGTGCCCAGTGGGAGGCTACGGTCAGAAGCCTGCCGTAAAATGGCAAGTAATGCCCAGCGTCGCAGCGCATGAAATAGTCGCCGAGGCCGGTGGGCTATAGCCTCTAGTCCGCGGTGGTTGATGAGGGGGGTTCGGGGGCTCTGGGTGTCGGAAATGGGTACAGCCTTTTCGAGGGTCCTCGTGTGCCCAGTGGGAGGCTACGGTCAGAAGCCTGCCCTTAAATGGCAAGAAATGCCCAGCGGCGCAGCGTGACATAGTCCATAGGGCGGTGGGCTATACTAGTCATGCGGGGGTGGGGGGGGGGGGCCGGGGGCTTCTTGGCATCGGAAATGGGTACAGTCTTTTCGAGGGTCCTCGTGTGCCCAGTGGGAGGCTACGGTTAGAAGGCTGCCATAAAATGGCAAGTAATACCCAGCGTCGCAGCGCATGAAATAGTCGCCGAGGCCGGTGGGCTATAATAGTCATGATCGTTGATGAGGGGTTCGAGGATCTGGGCGTCGGGGATGGGTGCAGTGGTTTCGGGGGTCCTCGTGTGATGGGAGGCTACGGTCAAGCACATACTAAAATGGCAAGAAAATGCCAATGGCGTGCGCGTGAAATAATCAGAGGCCGGTGGGCTATAGCCTTTGGTTCGCGGGGGTTGGGGAGGGGCGTTCGGGGACTCTGGGCTTTGGAAATGGGTACAGTCTTTTCGAGGGTACTCGTGTGCCCAGTGGGGGGCTAGGGTCAGAAGCCTGCCGTAAAATGCCAAGTAACACCCAGCGTCGCAGCGCATGAAATAGTCGCCGAGGCTGGTGGGCTATAGCCTTTAGTCCTCGGTGGTTGATGAGGGGGGTTCGGGGGCTCTGGGCGTCCGAAATGGGTACAGTCTTTTCGAGGGTCCTCGTGTGCCCAGTGGGAGGCTACGGTCAGAAGCCTGCCCTAAAATGGCAAGAAATCCCAGCGCGCGTAGCGTGAAATAGTCATGGGGCGGTGGGCTATATCGTTTTGTCCTCGGTGGTTTATGAGGGGTGTTCGGGGGCTCTGGGCGTCGGATATGGGTACAGTCTTTTCGAGGTACCTCGTGTGCCCGATGGGAGGCTAGGGTCAAGCCCTGCCTAAAATGGCAAGAAATCCCAGTGGCGTGGCCCGTGAAATAATCGCCGAGGCGGTGGGCTATAGCCTTTGGTTGTGAGGGTTGGGGAGGGCGTTCGGGGCTCTAGGCGTCGGAAATTGGTACAGTCTTTTCGTGGGTCCTCGTGTGCGCAGTGTGAGGCTTGGGTCAGAGGCCTGTCCTAAAATGGCAAGTTATCCCAATGGCATGGCGCGTGAAATAAGTCTTAGGAGGCGGTGGGCTATAGCCTTTGGTCCATGAGGGGTTGGGAGGGGCGTTGAGGGCTCTGGGCGTCTGAAATGGGTCTGGGACTTTCGAGGTCCTCGTGTGGCCGGTGGGAGGCTACGGTCAGAAGCCTGCTAAAATAGCAATAAATGCCATGGCCTTGTGCGTGAAATCGTCGCCGAGGCCGGTGGGCTATAGCCTTTGGTTCGCGGGGGTTGGGGAGGGGCGTTCGGGGGCTCTGGGCATCAGAAATGGGTACAGTCTTTTCAAGCGTCCTCGTGTCCCCAGTGGGAGGCTACGGTCAGAAGCCTGCCCTAAAATTGCAGGTAATGCCATGCGTCGCAGCGCATGAAATAGTCATGAGGCGGTGGGCTATAGCCTTTGTCATGATGGTTGATGAGCGGGGTTCGGGGGCTCTGGGCGTCCAAAATGGGTACGGTCTTTTCGAGGGTCCTCGTGTGCCCAGTGGGAGGCTAGGGTCAGAGGCCTACCCTAAAATGGCAAGTAATCCCCAGTGGCGCAGCGCGTGAAATAGGCATGAGGCAGTGGGCTATAGCCTTTGGTCATGAGGGGTTGGGAGTAGGGGGTTGAAGTGCAGGCGTCGGAAATGGGTACAATCTTTTCAAGGGTCCTCGTGTGGCCAGTGGGAGGCTACGACCAGAAGCCTGCCCTAAAATTGCAGGTAATGCCCAGCGTTGCAGCGCGCGAAAGAGTCTCCGAGCCCGGTGGGCTATAGCCTATGGTCCTTGAGGTTGAGTAGGGGATTCAGGGAGTTTGGGCGTCGGAAATGGAGTGCAGTTTTGAGGGTTCGTGTGCCCATGGGAGGCTACGGTCAAGCACTGCCTAATATGGCAAGAAATGCCAGTGTGACACGTGAAATAGTCGAGGCGGAGGGCTATAGCCTTTAGTCAGCGGGGTTGATGAGGGTTCGGGGCTCAGGCGTCGGAAATGGTTACGGTCTTTTCGGTCCTCGTTTGCCCGGTGGGAGGCTACTGGTCGAGGCACGCCGCCATAAAATGGTAAATAATGCCAGTGCGGTAGCGTGAAATAGTCAGCCGAGGCGGTGGGCTATAGCCTTTAGTCATGAGGGTTGATAGCAGGGGTTCGGGGGCTCAGGAGTCGGAAATGGGTACAGTCTTTTGAGGGTCCTCGTGTGCCCAGTCAGATCTCTGATCGAGAGACACACTAAAATGGCAAGAAATACCAGTGCGCAGCTCGTGAAATAATCATGGGGAGTGGGCTATGTGCTGGTCCTTGAGGGTTGGGTAGGAGGTTCGAGGGGCTCAGTGGTCAGGAAATTGAGTGATCTTTTCAAGGGTCCTCGTTTGCCCAGTGGGAGGCGGCAGTCAGAAGCACATCCTAAAATGGCAAGAAATACCAGTAGCCGCAGTAGCGTGAAATAGTCATGGGGCAGGTGGGCTATAGCCTTTGTTCATGAGGGTTGGGTAGAGGTTGGGGTTACGGTCGTGCAGAAATTAGTGCAGTCTTTTCAAGTGTCTCGTATACGTGGGAGGCTACGGTCAGAGGCTGCCTAAAATGGCAAGAAATGCCAGTGATGCGGTGCACTAAATAGTCGCCCATGGGGCGGTGGGCTATAAGTCATTCCACAGGGGGTTGGGAGGGGTTTGGGACTCAGCCGCCGGAAATGGGTCTAGTCTTTTTGAATAGCCTCGCGTGCTCGGTGGGAAGCATCTGATGCAGGCACATACTAAAAAGCCAAGAAATGTCCTGAGCCTTGGTGAAAAATCACCGAGCCCGGTGGGCTATAGCCTATGGTCCGCGGGGGTTGGGGAGGGGGTTCGGGGGCTCTGGCCGTCGGAAATGGGTACAGTCTTTTCGAGGGTCGTCGTGTGCCCAATGGGAGGCTACGATCAGAAGCCTGCAGTAAAATGGCAAGTAATGCCAGTGTCAGCGTGAAATGAACAAGGGCGGTGGGCTATAATGCTGAGTCATGAGGGGTTGATAAGGGGGGGTCGGGGCCTCTGGGTGTCGGAAATGATTACAGCCTCTTCGAGGGTCCTCGTGTGCCCAGTGGGAGGCTACGATCAGAAGCCTGCCCTAAAATGGCAAGAAATGCCAGCCAGTGTGACACGTGAAATAGTCAGCAAGGGCTGGTGGGCTATAGCCTTTGGTTCATGAGGGGTTGGGAGGGTGGTTGGGGCTCTGGGCGTCGAAATGGAGTCTGATCTTTTGAGGCTCTCGTGTGCCCAGTGGGAGGCTCTGATCAGAAGCACATGCCTAAAATGGCAATAAATGCACAGAGGCGCAGCGTGGAAATAGTCGCCAAGGCGGTGGGCTATAGCTTTTAGCCAGGGGGTTGGGGAGGGGCGTTCGGGGCTCTGCAGGCGTCGAAATGGTACAGACTTTTGAGGTCCTCGTGTGCCCATTGGGAGGCTAGGGTGAGAGCCTGCCTAAGCAAGAAATCCCAGTGGCCTTGGCGTGAAATAATGCCAGGCGGTGGGCTATATAGCTTTGGTCCCATGCGGGGTTGGGGGGGTGCGGGGGCTCTGGGCATCGGAAATGGGTACAGTCTTTTCGAGGGTCTTCGTGTGCCCAGTGGGAGGCTACGGTCAGAAGCCTGCCCTAAAATGGCATGAAATACCCAGCAGCGCAACGCGTAAAATTATCCACAGGCAGTGGGCTATGCCTTTGGTCCATGAGGGGTTGCGGAGGGGTTCGGGGCTCTTGGCATCGGAAATGGGTCAGTCTTTTCGAGGTCTGGTGTGCCAGTGGGAGGCTACAGTCAGGAAGCCTGTAGTAAAATGTGTAATACCCAGCGTCATAGCGCATGAAATAGTCATGAGGGCGGTGGGCTATAGCCTAGTCATGATCGTTGATGAGGGGGTTCGGGGGATGCAGGCGTCGGAAATGGGTGCAGTGTTTTGAGGGCTCTGGGCGTCGGAAATGGGTCTGAGACTTTTGAGGGTCCTCGTGTGCCCAGGTGGGAGGCTAGGGTCAGGCCTGCCTAAAATGTGAAATCCCAGTGGCGCGTGAAATAGTGCCAAGGCCGGTGGGCTATAGCCTTTGGTCCATGGGGTTGGGGAAGGGGTTCGGGGCTCTGGGCATCGGAATTTGGTACAGTCATTTCAAGGGTCCTCGTGTGCCCAGTGTTAGGCTCTGATCGAGAAGCACAAGTAAAATGGCGGTAATCCTCAGTGATGCTTGAAATGGTCTGAGGCCGTTGGGCTCTGACCTTTGGTCCTTGAGGTTGGGGAGGGGTTCGGGGCTCAGGCGTCGGAACTGGGTACAGTCTTTTCAAGGGTCCTCGTGTGGCCAGTGGGAGGCTACGGTCAGAGGCCTGCCCCAAAATGGCAAGAAATGCCCAGCGGAGCAGTGCACGAAATAGTCGTCGGGGCCGGTGGGCTATAGCGTCTGTTGCACGGCGATTCGGGAGGGGGGTTTGGGGACTCTGCCCATCGGAAATGGGTCCAGTCTTTTTGAATAGCCTCGCGTGCTCAGTGTGACCCTACGGTCAGGCACATACAAAAAGGCAAGAAATGTCCAAGCGCAGTCTGTGAAAAGTCAGCCAGGCGGTGGGCTATAGCCTATGGTCATGAGGAGGTTGAGTATGGGGTTCGGGGCTCTGGGCATCGGAAATGGGTACAGTCTTTTCGAGGGTCTCGTGTGCCAGTGGGAGGCTACGGTCAAGCACATGCCTAAAATGGCAAGAATATGCCAGCGACACGTGAAATAGTCACAAGGGCGGTGGGCTATAATAACCTTTGTCCTTGGGGGTTGGGCGGGGGTTGGGGAGCTCACAGTCGTGAGGAAATGGGTACAGTCTTTTGAGGGGGCCCTCGTGTGCCAGTGGGAGGCTCTGGGTCAAGCCTTCCAAGAACAAGAAATGCCAGTGACGCCATGGCGTGAAATAATCATGGGCAGGCTATGTGCTTCTAGTCATGAGGGTTGATGGCGGGGGTTCGCAGACTCTGGGCGTCAAGAAATGGAGTGTAGTCTTTTCGAGGTCCTCGTGTGCCCAGTGGGAGGCTACGGTCGAAGCCTGCCTAAAATAACAAATGCCAATGGCCTTGTGCGTCGAATAATCATGGGGCGGTCGGCTATAGCCTTTAGTCCATGGGGTTGATGAGGGTTCAGCAGACTCACAGGCGTCGTAAATGGTTCTGATCTTTTCAAGGGTCCTCGTGTTGCCCAGGTGGGAGAGCTCTGATCCGAAGCCTGCCAAATGGAAGGAAATGCCCTAGCGGTAGCAGCGTGAAATGATCATAGGGCGGTGGGCTATAACCTTTAGTGCGGGGGTTGGGCGAGGGGGGTTCGGGGGCTCGGCCATCGGAAATGGGTACAACACCGAGGGGTCGTCGTGTGCCCGGTGGGAGGCTATGATCGAAACTTTCTTAGTAAAATGGCAAGTAATGTGCCCAGCGTCACAGTAGCGATGAAATAATCGCTTGAGGCGGTGGGCTATACCCTAGTCATGGGGTTGATGAGGGGTTGGGGCTCAGGCGTGGAAATGGTTCTGATCTTTTCGAGGGTCTCGTGTGCCCGATGGGAGGCTACGGTCAGAAGCACATACAAAATGGCTAGAAATGCCAAGCAGCACAAACCACGTGAGAATAGTCGCGAAGCCGGTGGGCTATAGCCTTTGGTCATGAGGTTGGGCGGGTGGTTGAGGAGTTACAGGCATGAGGAAATGGGTCTGATCTTTTTGAGGTTCCTCGTGTAGCCTTGATGGGAGGCAAGAAATGCCAGCTGTGCAGAAATAAGTCGCCGGGGCGGTGGGCTATAGACACATTCCCGAGGGTTCGAGGGGGTTTGGGGACTCAGCCATGGAATGGGTCTAGTCTTTTGAGTGGCCTCGCGTGCTCGGTGGGAACCCTCTGGGACTAAGGCCTACTAAAAGGCAAAGAAATGTCCCAGCGGCGTGAAAATAGTCTCCGAGCCCGGTGGGCTATATAGCCTTTGGTCCGCGGGGGTTAGGTAGGGGGTTCGGGGGCTCTGGCCATCGGAAATGGGTACAGTCTTTTCGAGGGTCCTCGTCTGCCCAGGCGGAGGCTACCGTCAGAAGCCTGCCTTAAAATGGCAAGAAATACCCAGCGGCGCAGCGCGTGAAATAGTCGTCGAGGCCGGTGGGCTATAGCCTTTGGTCTGCGAGGGTTGGTGAGGGGGGTTCGGGGGCTCAGGGTGTCGTAAATGGGTACAGTCTTTTTGAGGGGCCTCGTGTGCCCAGTGGGAGGCTCTGATGAAACCTGCCCTAAAATGGGAAGAAATGCCCAGTGGCGCGGTAGCGTGAAATAGTCAGAGGCCGGTGGGCTATACTGGTCATGAGGGTTGGTGGGGGTTCGGGGATTACAGGCGTCGGAAATGGGTACTGAGTCTTTTGAGGGTGCTCGTGTGTGCCCGGTGGGAGGCTATGGTCAGCACTGCCAAAATGGTAAGAAATGCCAATGTGCGTGAAATTATCCAAGGCGGTGGGCTATAACTGGTCATGAGGGGTTGAGGTGGGGGATCGGGGCTCTGGGCGTCGGAAATGGGTACACACTTTCAAGGGTTCTCGTGTGCCCGGTGGGAGGCTCTGACGAAGGGCTGGCCAAAATGGCAAGAAATGCCAGTGTGATGCGAAATAGTGGCGGGGCAGTGGGCTCTCGTTCATTCAGGGGTTACATGGGGTTTAGGGAATCGGCCATGGAAATGGGTCTAGTCTTTTTGAGTAGCCTCGCGTGCTCGATTAGGGCGCTACTGATGCAGGCACATACTAAAAAGGCAAGAAATGTCCCATGGCGGGCCTTGAAAAAGTCTCAGGCCGTTGGGCTATAACCTTTGGTCCATGGGAGTTAGGTAGGGGTTCGGGGTTACGGCCGCCATGAAATGGGTACAGTCTTTTGAGGTCCTCGTGTGATGGGAGGCTACGGTCAGTCGCATGCCGTAAAATGGTAAGAAATGCCATGGCAGCGCGTTAAATAGTCATGGTAGGTGGGCTATAGCCTTTGGTCCAGCGGGGTTGGGGTGGGGATCGGGAGCTCTGGGCGTGGAAATGGGTACAGTGTTTTCAAGGGTTCTCCACATGCCCGATGGGAGGCTCTGGTCGAGGCCTACCACTAAAATGGCAAGAAATGCCAGTGATGCAGGAAATAGTGGCGGTGGGCTATAAGCGTCTGTTCCAGAGGGGTTAGGGGTTTAGGGAATCGGCCATGGGTCTAGTCTTTTGAGTAGCCTCGCGTGCTTTCGGTGGGCGCCTGATGCAGGGCACCTGCCTAAAAAGGCAAGAAATGTCCCATGGCGGGCCTTGAAAAGTCTCAAGGCCCGTTGGGCTATAGCCTTTGGTCATGAGGGGGTTGGGTAGGGGTTGGGGGTTCTGGCCATGAGAATGGGTCTGATCTTTTCGAGGTCCTCGTGTGCCAGTGGGAGGCTCAGGTCAGTCGCCTGCCTAAAATGGTGAAATGCCAGTGGCGCGTTAAATAGTCACAGGCGGTGGGCTATAGCACTTTGGTCATGAGGGTTGGGGTGGGGATCGGGGTCTCTGGGCGTCGGAAATGGGTACAGTATTTTCAAGGGTTCTCCATGCCCGGTGGGAGGCTACTGATCGAGGCCTACCTAAAATGGCAGAAATGCCAGTGATGCGGTGCAGAAATAGTGGCGGGGCAGTGGGCTATAAGCGTCTGTTCCACAGGGAGTTCGGGAGGGGTTTGGGGACTCGGCCATGAAATGGGTCTCGTCTTTTAAGTAGCCTCGCGTGCTCGGTGGGAACCCTCTGGTCTGAGGCCTGCCCTAAAAAGGCGGGAAATGTCCCCAGTGGTCTTGTGAAAGAGTCTCCGAGTCCGTTGGGCTATAGCCTTTGGTCCGCGGGGGTTGGGTAGGGGCGTTCTGGGGCTCTGGGCGTCGAAAATTGGTACAGTCTTTTCGAGGGTCCCTGTGTGCCCAGTGGGAGGCTACGGTCAGAAGCCTGCCGTAAAATGGCAAGTAATGCCCAGCGTCATAGCGCGTGAAATAGTCGCCGAGACCGGTGGGCTATAGTCTTTCGTCCGCGGGGGTTGATGAGGGTGGATCGGGGGCTCTGGTTGTCAGAAATGGGTACAGTCTTTTCTAGGTTCCTCGTGTGCCCAGTGGGAGGCTATGGTCAGAAGCCTGCCCTAAAATGGTAAGAAATGCCAGTGTGACGTGTGAGTATCAAGGCGGTGGGCTATAATACTGGTCCTTGAGGTTGGGGTGGGGATCGGGGGCTCACAGGCGTCGGAAATGGGTACAGTCTTTTCAAGGGTTCTCGTATGCCCAGTGGGAGGCTACGGTCAGAGGCCTGGCCTAAAATGGAAATGCCATGACGCAGTGCACGAAATAGTGGCGGGGCGGTGGGCTATAAGTCTGTTCACGGGGGTTGGTAGGGGGTTTGGGAATCGGCCATCGAAATGGGTCTAGTCTTTTGAGTAGCCTCGCGTGCTCGATGGGAGCCTCTGAGGTCTGAGGCCTGCCCTAAAGGCAAGAAATGTCCCACCTTGTGAAAGAGTTCAGAACCCGTTGGGCTATAGCCTTTGGTCCATGAGGGAGTTAGGTAGGGGTTCGGGGGTTACGGCCATCGGAAATGAGTACAGTCTTTTGAGGGTCCTCGTGTGCCAGTGGGAGGCTACGGTCGTGCCTGCCACTAAAATAGTAAGAAATGCCCAGCCAGCAGCGTGAAATAGTCAACGAGGCGGTTGGCAATAGCCCTGGTCAGCGGGGTTGGGGTGGGGATCGGGGCTCTGGGCATGAAATGGGTACAGTATTTTCAAGGGTTCTCCACATGTGCCCGGTGGGAGGCTACTGAGTCAGAGGCCTACCCTAAAATGGCAAGAAATGCCAGTGACGCGATTGCACGAAATACTGGCCGGGGCCGGTGGGCTATAGCGTCTGTTCCACGGGCGTTCGGGAGGGGGGTTTGGGGACTCTGGGCATCGGAAATGGGTCTCGTCTTTTTGAGTAGCCTCGCGTGCTCAGTGGGAGCCTACGGTCTGAGGCCTGCCCTAAAAAGGTAGGAAATGTCCCACAGTGAGTCTGTGAAAGAGTCTCAAAACCCGTTGAACTATAACATGAGGGGTTGGGTAGGGGTTCGGGGCTTTGGCCGTCGGAAATGGGTACAGTCTTTTCGAGGGTCCTCGTGTGCCCAGTGGGAGGCTACGGTCAGAGGCCTGCCCTAAAATGGTAAATGCCAGTGGCAGCGCGTGAAATAGTCACTGAGTCCGGTGGTCTATAGCCTTTGGTCCGCTGGGGTTGGGGTGGGGGATCTGGGGCTCTGGGCGTCGGAAATGGGTCCAGTATTTTCAAGGGTTGTCGGGTGCCCAGTGGGAGGCTACGGTCAGATGCCTGCCCTAAAATGGCAAGAAATGCCAGTGGCCGGTGCTGCCAGTGGCCGGGGTCGGTGGGCTATAGCGTCTGTTCCACGGGGGTTTGGGGACTCTGGCCATCGAAAATGGGTCTCGTCTTTTTGAGTAGCCTCGCGTGCTCAGTGGGAACCCTCACGGTCAGAGGCCTGCCACACTAAAGGTAGGAAATGTCCCAGTGGAGTCTGTGAAAAGAGTCTCCAGAGGCCGTTGGGCTATATTGCTGGTCATGGGGGTTGGGTGGGGCGTTCGGGGGCTCTGGCCGTTGGAAATGGGTACAGTCTTTTCGAGGGTCCTCGTGTGCCCAGTGGGAGGCTACGGTCAGAAGCCTGCCATAAAATGGCAAGTAATGCCCAGCGTCGTAGCGCGTGAAATAGTCGCCGAGACCGGTGGGCTATAGTCTTTCGTCCGCGGGGGTTGATGAGGGTGCATCGGGGGCTCTGGGTGTCAGAAATGGGTACAGTCTTTTCTAGGTTCCTCGTGTGCCCTTGAGGCTCTGATGGGCCTGCCTAAAATAAAGAAATGCCAGCGCAGCAGAAATAAGTCGCGGTGGTTGGCTATAGCCGGTCATGAGGGGTTGGGGAGGGTTTGGGGGACTCTGGTCTTCGGAAATGGATACAGTCTTTTCGAGGGTTCTCGTGTGCCCAGTGGGAGGCTACGGTCAGGCCTTCTAAAATAAAAGAAATGCCAGGCAGCGTGAAATATCGCCGATGCGGTGGGCTTTAGTCCTTGGGGTTGTAGAGGGGGTTGGGGGCTCTGGTCGGAAATGGGTACAGTCTTTCGAGGGTCCTCGTGTGCCCGATGGGAGGCTGAGGGAGCCTGCTAAAATGGCAAGAAATGCCATGACTGTGGCGTGAAATAATCGCCGATGCGGTGGGCTATATAGCCTTGGTTTCGGGGGTTGTGGAGGGGTTGGGGATCTGGTGGGTGAAATGGGTACAATCTTTTCGAGGGTCCTCGTGTACCAGTGGGAGGCTACTGGTCAAGCCTGCTAAAATGGCAAAAATGCCAATGTGAGCATGAAATAGTCATGGGGTGGGCTATAGCCGGTCCTTGATGGGGTTGGGTAGGGGTTTGGGGCTCTGGTCTTGGAAATGGGTACAGTCTTTTGAGGGTCCTCGTGTGCTTGATGGGAGGCTACGGTCAAGCACAGCCTAAAATGGCAAGAAATGCCCAGTGGCCTTGTGCGTGAAATAGTTCTTAGGGCGGTGGGCTATAGCCTTTGGTCAGCGGGGTTGGGAGGGGCGTTCGGGGCTCTGGGCGTCGGAAATGGGTCTGAGTCTTTTCGGGTCTCGTGTGCCAGGTGGGAGGCTCTGATCAGGAAGCCTGCTAAAATGGCAAGTAATGTGCGTCATGTGCGTGAAATAATCGCATGAAAGGTGGGCTATAGCCTTGATCATGAGGGGTTGGGAGGGTTTAAGTGGGCTCTCGTCTTGGAAATGGGTACAGTCTTTTCGAGGGTCCGTGTACCGATGGGAGGCTACGGTCAGAAGCCTACTAAAATGGCAGAAATGCCAGCGTGATGCGTGAAATAATCGCGGTCGGTTATCTATAGATTATGGTCCCCGGGGGTGCGGGCGGGGGGTTTGGGGACTCTCGCCTTCGGAAATGGGTTTAGTCTTTTTGAGTAGCCTCGCGTGCTCAGTGGGACCTCACGGTGCAGGGCACACTAAAAGGGAAGAAATGTTCCACGGCGCAGCGCGCGAAATAGTCTCCGAGCCCGGTGGGCTATAATCTTTGGTCCGCGGGGGTTGGGTAGGGGGTTCGGGGGCTCTGGCCGTCGGAAATGGGTACAGTCTTTTCGAGGGTGCTCGTGTGCCCAGTGGGAGGCTACGGTCTGAAGCCTGCCTAAAAATGGCAAGAAATGCCAGTGACACGTGTGAAATAGTCGCCAGGCGGTGGGCTATAGCCTTAGTCCTTGAGGGGGTTGGGAGGGGTTCGGGGCTCTTGGCATGCCAGGAAATGGGTACAGCCTTTTCGAGGTCACGTTTGCCAGTGGGAGGCTACGGTCAGAAGCCTGCCGTAAAAAGGCAAGTAATGTCCAGCGTCGTAGCGCGTGAAATAGTCGCCGAAACCGGTGGGCTATAGTCTTTAATCCGCGGGGGTTGATGAGGGGGGTTCGGGGGCTCTGGGTGTCAGAAATGGGTGTAGTCTTTTCAAGGTTCTCGTGTGCCCGATGGGAGGCTCTGGTCAAGCCTGCCTAAAAATGGCAAGAAATGCCCAGCGGCGCAGCGCGTGAAATAGTCGCCGAGGCCGGTGGGCTATAGCCCTTGGTCCGCGGGGGTTGGGGAGGGGGGTTCGGGGGCTCTTGGCATCGGAAATGGGTACAGTCTTTTCGAGGGTCCACGTTTGCCCAGTGGGAGGCTATGGTCAGAAGCCTGCCGTAAAATGGCAAGTAATGCCCAGCGTCGTAGCGCGTGAAATAGTCGCCGAGACCGGTGGGCTATAGTCTTTAGTCCGCGGGGGTTGATGAGGGTGGATCGGGGGCTCTGGGTGTCAGAAATGGGTACAGTCTTTTCGAGGTTCCTCGTGTGCCCAGTGGGAGGCTCTGGTCAAGCACCTAAAATGGCAAGAAATGCCAGTGCAGTCGTGAAATAGTCACGAGGCGGTGGGCTATAGTCCATGAGGTTGGGAAGGGGTTGGGGGCCTCTGGGCATTGGAAATGGGTACAGTCTTTTCAAGGGTCCTCGTGTGCCCAGTGGGACTCTGGTCAGGCACACTAAAATGGCAAGAAATGCCAGTGTGATGCAGAAATAGTCGCCGGGGCCGGTGGGCTATAGCGTCTGTTCCACGGGGGTTGGGGAGGGGGGTTTGGGGACTCTCACCATCGGAAAAGGGTCTAGTCTATTTCAGTAGCCACGCGTGCTCAGTGGGAGACTACGGACTGAGGCCTGCCCTAAAAAGGCCAGAAATGTCCCAGCGTAGCGTGAAAAGTCTCAAGGCAGGTGGGCTATAGCCTATAGTCCTTGGGGTTGGGTAGGGGGTTCGGGGCTCTTGCCATGAAATGGGTACAGTCTTTTCGAGGGTCCTCGTGTGTGCCCAGATGGGATGCTACGGTCAGCCTGCCTAAAATGGAAAGAAATGCCCAGTGCAGTGCACGAAATAATCGCCGAGGCCGGTGGGCTATAGTCTTTAGTCCATGAGGGGTTGATGAGGGGTTGGGGGCTCAGGCGTCGAGAAATGGGTACAGTATTTTCAAGGGTCTCGTATGCCCGGTCTGAGGCTAAGGTCAGCCTGCCACAAAATGAAGAAATGCCAATGGCCTTGCGCGTGAAATAATCGTCGAGGCGGTGGGCTATAGCCTTTAGTCCATGGGTGTTGGGAGGGTGGTTGGGGATCTGGTGTCGAAATGGGTACAGTCTTTTCGAGGGTCTCGTGTTCCAGTGGGAGGCTAAGGTTAGAAGCACTGCCTAAAATGGTAACAAATGCCAGTGACACGGTAGCGTGAAATAGTGGCGGTGGTGCTATAGCCTTTGGTCAGAGGGGTTGGGAGGGGTTCGGGGACTGGGCGTCGGAAATGGGTCAGTCTTTTCG
This sequence comes from Citropsis articulata, assembly GCA_030449925.1. NCBI lineage: Eukaryota > Viridiplantae > Streptophyta > Magnoliopsida > Sapindales > Rutaceae > Citropsis > Citropsis articulata. The sequence continues at coordinate 712,331 of JASUUH010000169.1, forward strand.
AGGTCCTTGTGTGCCCAGTGGGAGGCTGCAGTCAAGCCTGCCTAAAATGGTAGAAATACCAGTGGCGCGTGTGAAATAATCATGGCCGGTGGGATATAGCCTTTGGTCCGCGTGGGCTGGGGAGGGGGGTTCGGGGGCTCTGGGTGTCGGAAATGGGTACAGTATTTTCAAGGGTCGTCGTGAGCCCAGTGGGAGGTACGGTCAGAGGCCTGCCTAAAATGGCAAGAAATGCCCAGTGAGATGCCTGAAAATGGTACGGTGGGCTATAGCTTCTGTTCCAGGGGGGTTGGGCTGGGGGGTTTGGGGACTCTCGCCATCAAATGGGTCTAGTCTTTTCGCGTGCTCCGATGGGAGCTCTAATGTCCTCGTGTGGGCCGTAAAATGGCAAGTAATGCCCAGCGTTGCAGCGCGTGAAATAGTCGCCGAGGCCGGTGGGCTATAGCCTTTAGTCCGCGGGGGTTGATGAGGGGGGTTCGGGGGCTCTGGGCGTCAGAAATGGGTACAGTCTTTTCGAGGGTCCTCGTGTGCCCAGTGGGAGGCTAGGGTCAGAGGCCTGTCCTAAAATGGCAAGAAATGCCAATGATGAAATAGTCGCCGGTGGGCTATAGCCTTTAGTCCAGGGGTTGGGGGGTTGGGGGGCTCTGGCCATCGGAAATGGGTCTAGTCTTTTTAAGGTCCTCGCGTGCTCGGTGGGACCTACGATCTGAGCACTGCTCTAAAAGGGAAGAAATGTCCCAGCGCATGAAATAGTCTCAGGGCCGGTGGGCTATACCTTTGGTCCGGGGGGTTGGGGAGGTTGGTTCGGGGCTCTGGCGTGGAAATGGGTACAGCCTTTTGAAGGTCTTCGTGTGATGGGAGGCTACGTTCAGAGCCTGCCTAAAATGGCAAGAAATGCCAGTAGCAGCGTGAAATAGTCGAGGCCGGTGGGCTATATCTTTGGTCCATGAGGGGTTGGGAGGGGGTTCGGGGGCTCCAGTCTTTTGGAAGGTCCTCGTGTGGCGATGGAGGCTACGGTCACAGGCCAGCACTAAAATGGCAAGTAATGCCCGGTGCAGCGCGTGAAATAATCGCAGGCGGTGGGCTATAGCTAGTCCAGGGGTTGATGAGGAGGTTCGGGGCTCTGGGCGTCAGAAATGGGTACAGTCTTTTGGTCCTCGTGTGCCTGTGGGAGGCTCTGTCAGGCTTGCCTAAAATGGCAAGAAATGCCAGTGGATGCAGAAATAGTCATGGCCGGTGGGCTATCGTCTGTTCCACGGGGTTCGGGAGGGGTTTGGGGACTCTGGCCGAAATGGGTCTAGTCTTTTAAGTAGCCTCGCGTGCTCGGTGGGAGCTCGATCTGAAGCACTGCTAAGGAAGAAATGTCCCAGTAGCGGCCTTGAAATATCTCGAGCCCGGTGGGCTATTCTTTGGTCAGGGGTTGGGAGGGTGGTTGGGGGCTCTGGGCGTGGAAATGGGTACAGCCTTTGAAGGTCTTCGTGTGCCCAGTGGGAGGCTACGTCGAGCCTGCTAAAATGGCAAGAAATGCCATGGCCGCGTGAAATAATCATAGGGCGGTGGGCTAGTCTTTAGTCGCGGGGGTTGGGGAGGGCATTCGGGGCTCTTGGCCGGAAATGGGTACAGTCTTTGGAAGGTCCTCGTGTGGATGAGGCTACGGTGAGCCTGAGTAAAATGTAATGTGGCGTTACAGCGCGTGAAATAGTCGCCGTGGGGTGGCTGTCCACGGGGTTGATGAGGAGGTTCGGGGCTCTGGGCGTCGGAAATGGGTCAGTCTTTTGGGTCCTCGTGTGCCCTGTGGGAGGCTACGGTCGAGAGCTTGCCTAAAATGGCAAGAAATGCCAGGCGCAATGCAGAAATAGTCGGGTGGGCTAGCTCTGCGTCTCATTCCACGGGGTTCGGGAGGGTTTGGGGACTCGGCCATGGAAATCCCGCGCATGGCCTGAAAAAGTCATGAGCCGGTGGGCTATAGCTAGTCGGGGGTTGGGAGGGTGGTTCGGGGCTCTGGCGTGGGAAATGGGTGCAGTCTTTTGAAGGTCTTCGTGTGCCCGGTGGGAGGCTACTGATCGAAGCCTGCCCTAAAATAACAAAATGCTCAGCGTTACAAGCGTGAAATAATCGAGGCGGTGGGCTATAGCCTTTAGTCATGAGGGTTGATGAGGAGGTTCGGGGCTCTGGGCGTTAGAAATGGGTGCAGTCTTTTCGGTCCTCGTGTGCCTAGTGGGAGGCTACGGTCAGAAGCCTGCCTAAAATGGCAAGAAATGCCAGCAGGGCGTGAAATAGTCTGAGGCCGGTGGGCTATAGTGGTCATGGGGGTTGGGGAGGGGTTCGGGGGCTCTTGGCATCGAAATGGGTCTGATCTTTTAGGTCCTCGTGTGCCCAGTGGGAGGCTCTGGTCAGCACAAAATAAAATGTGAGTCTGACGTGAAATAAAATAGTCAAGGGCGGGCTATAGCCTTTAGTCATGCGGTGGTTGATGAGGGGTTCGGGGCTCTGGGCGTCGAAATGGGTCTGATCTTTTCAAGAGTCCTCGTGTGATGGGAGCCTTCTGATCTGAACATACTAAAATGGCAAAAAATATGTGGCCAGTGTGTGAAATAATCGAGGGCGGTGGGCTATAGCCTTTGGTCATGATGGTTGGGGTGGGGGTTCGGGGGTTACAGGCGTCGGAAATGGGTACAGTCTTTTCAAGGGTCTCGTGTACCCGGTCTGAGGCTCTGTCAGGCTTGCCCTAAAATGGCAAGAAATGCCAATGACGCAATGTCGAAATAGTCGTGCGGTGGGCTATAGGGTCTGTTCCAGGGGGGTTCGGGAGGGGGGTTTGGGGACTCTGGCCATCGGCAATGGGTCTAGTCTTTTTAATAACTGGCGTGCTCGATTGGGGCGTCTGGTCTAGGCCTGCCTAAAAAGGCAAGAAATGTCACCTTGCTTGGTAGAATCTCAGGCAGGAAATAGTCTGATCTTTTCGAGGTCCTCGTGTGCCCAGTGGCTACGGTCAGCCTGAAATAACAAATAATACCCTTGCAGCGTGAAATAGTCGCGAGGCGGTGGGCTATAGCCTTTAGTCAGGGGTTGATGAGGGGTTCGGGGCTCAGGTGTCGGAAATGGGTACAGTCTTTTCGAAGGTCCTCGTGTGCCCAACGGGAGGCTACGGTCAGAATCCTGCCCTAAAATGCCAAGAAATGCCCAGCGGCGCAGCGCGTGAAATAGTCACCGAGGCCGGTGGCCTATAGCCTATGGTCCGCAGGGGTTGGGTAGGGGGTTCGGGGGTTCTGGCCATCAGAAATGGGTACAGTCTTTTCAAGGGTCCTCGTGTACCCAGTGCGAGGCTACGGTCAGAGGCTTGCCCTAAAATGGCAAGAAATGCCCAGCGGCGCAATGCACGAAATAGTCGCTCGCGCCGGTGGGCTATAGCGTCTGTTCCACGGGGGTTCGGGAGGGGGGTTTGGGGACTCTGGCCATCGGCAATGGGTCTAGTCTTTTTGAATAGCTGCGCTCGGTGGGCGTCTGGTCTAAGGCCTGCCTAAAGGCAAGAAATGTCCCACAGGCTGAAAAGTCTCAGGCAGAAATAGGTCTGATCTTTTGAGTCCTCGTGTGCCCTGGGAGGCTACGGTCAAGCCTTCGTAAAATGGCAAATAATACCCTGCGTTGCAGTCGTGAAATAGTCGAGGCGGTGGGCTATAGCCTTTAGTCAGGGGTTGATGAGGGGTTCGGGGCTCGGGTGTCGGAAATGGGTGCAGTCTTTTCCAAGGTCCTCGTGTGCCCAGCAGGAGGCTCAGTCAAAATCACTGCCCTAAAATGCCAAGAAATGCCCAGTGGCGCAGCGTGAAATAGTCCGAGGCGGTGGGCTATAGCCTATGGTCCTTGAGGGGTTGGGTAGGGGTTGAGTTCGGCCATCGGAAATGGGTACAGTCTTTTGGAGGTCCTCGTGTGATGGGATGCTCTGAGCCTGCCCTAAAAATAAAGAAAATCCAGCCAGGGCGCGTGAAATAGTCATGGGGCGGTGGGCTTTAGCTTTTGGTCGGGGTTGGGAGGGTGGTTAGGGGATGGTGGAGTAATGGTTTTTTGAGGGTCTTCGTGTGCCAGTGGGAGGCTAGTCAGAATCACTGCCCTAAAATGGCAAGAAATCAGTGACACAGTAGCGTGAAATAGTGGCAGGCAGTGGGCTATAACCTGAGGGGTTGGGAGGTGCGTTCGGGGTTCAGGGGTGGAAATGGGTACAGTCTTTTCGAGGTCTCGTGTGCCAGTGGGAGGCTAGGGTCGAGGCCTGCCCAATGGCAAGAAATCTGACCAGTAGCGTGAAATAGTGGTAGGGCGGTGGGCTATAATAGGTCCATGAGGTTGGGAGGAGGGTGGTTCGGGATCACAGGCGTGGAAATGGGTAAAAGTCTTTTCGGTCTCGTGTACTTGATGGGAGGCTACGGTCAGGCCATAAAATGGAAATACACAGCATTGCAGCGCGTGAAATAGTCATGAGAGGTGGGCTATAGCCTAGTCCATGAGGGGTTGATGAGGGGGTTAGCTCTGGGCGCGAAATGGAAAGTCTTTTCGAGGGTCCTCGTGTGCCCGGTGGGAGTCTGATCAGAGGCACCCCTAAAATGGCAAGAAATGCCAGTGCGCGGCAGAAATAGTCGTCGGGGTGGGCTATAGCGTCTGTTCACGGGGGTTGGGAGGGGTTTGGGGACTCTGCCATCGAAATGGGTCTAGTCTTTTGAATAGCCTCGCGTGCTCGGTGGGAGCTCTGATCAAGGCCTGAACTAAAAGGCAAGAAATGTCCCATGGCCGGTGTGAGAATCTCAGAGCCGGTGGGCTATAGCCTAGTCCATGAGGGGTTGGGTAGGGGTTGGGACTCTGGATGTCGGAAATGGGTCTGTCTTTTGAGGTCCTCGTGTGCCCAGTGGGAGGCTACGGTCAGCCTGCCCTAAAATGGCAAATACCAGTGCAGCGTGTGAAATAATCAGAGGCCGTGGGCTATAGCCTTTAGTCATGAGGGTTGGGGTGGGGGTTCGGGGTTACAGGCGTTGGAAATGGAGTCAGTCTTTCGAGGGTCCTCGTGTGCCCAGTGGGAGCTGATCAGAGGCACTAAAATAATAAATCCCAGTGATGCGGTAGCGTGAAATAATCGAGAGTGGGCTATAATAGTCATGAGGGGTAGGGGTGGGGTTAGTTACAGGCATCGGGGTGGTGAGTCTTTTCGAGGGTCTCGTGTGCCCGATGGGAGGCTACGGTGGGACCTAAAATGGCAGAAATGTGACAGTGCAGAAATAGTCGTCGGGCGGTGGGCTATAGCGTCTGGGGTTGGAGGGTTTGGGGACTCGCCCATGGAAATGGGTCTAGTCCTTTTGAGGTCTCGTGTGCTCGATGGGAACTCTGATCTGAGGCCTGACCTAAAAAAGGCAAGAAATGTCCTGAAAGCCAGATTCTGAGCCAGTGGGCTATATCCTATGGTCATGAGGTTGGGAGGGGTTCGGGGCTCTGGGCATCGGAAATGGTACAGTCTTTTAGGTCCTCGTGTACCCAGTCTGAGGCTCAGTGAAGCACCTAAAACAAGAAATACATTGCAGTAGCGTGAAATAGTCATGAGCCGGTGGGCTATATCCTTCCGGGGTTGATGAGGGGGGGGCTGGGCGCGGAAATGGGTACAGTCTTTTCGAGGGTCTCGTGTGCCCGTGGGAGACTACGGTCAGGCCTGCAAAATGGCAAGAAATGCCAGTGGCGTGAAATAGTCGGTCGGGGTGGGCTATATAGCGTCTGATGGGTTGGTTGGGGAGGGTTTGGGGACTCGCCCATGGAAATGGGTCTGTCTTTTGAATCCTCGTGTGCTCAGTGGGAGACTACGGTCTGAGGCCTGACCTAAAAAGGCAAGAAATCCAGTAGTGAAAAGTCTCAGAGGTGGGCTATATCTGTGGTCCACGGGGTTGGGTGGGGGTTGGGGCTCTGGGCGTGGAAATGGGTCAGTCTTTTGAGGGCTCCTCGTGTACCAGTGGGAGGCTCTGAGCCTGCCTAAAAAATAAATACTGTGGCGCTGGAAATGTCGTCGGGCGGTGGGCTATAGCCTTTGGTCATGAGGTTGGGAGGGGTTGGGGCTCAGTCGTGGGAAATGGGTCTGTCTTTTTAGGTCCTCGTGTGATGGGAGGCTACGGTCAGGCTGCCTAAAATGGCAAGAAATGCCTTGACGGTAGCGGTGAAATAATCATGGGGGCCGGTGGGCTATAGTGGCCATGGGGGTTGGGGAGGGGGGTGCGGGTATCGGGGAGTCGGACATGGGTACAGTCTTTTCGGGGTCTCGTGTGCCTGGGAGGCTACGGTCAGGACCTGCCTAAAATGGCAAAATAATACAGCATTGCAGCGTGAAATAGTCAGCGGGGTGGCCTATTGTCCATGAGGTTGATGGGGGTTGGGGATCAGGGGGAAATGGGTAGTCTTTTCGAGGTCTCGTGTGCCCAGTGGGAGACTACGGTCGAGGCCTGCCTAAAATGGCAAGAAATGCCAGTGTGATGCAGAAATAGTCGTCGGGCGGTGGGCTATGGCGTCTGTTCCACAGGGGTTGGGAGGGTTGGGGACTCTGCCCATGAAATGGGTCTAGTCTTTTGAATAGCCTCGTGTGCTCGTGGGAGCCCTCTGATCTGAGGCTGATCTAAAAAAAGAAATGTCCCATGGCGCGGTAGCGAGAAATCTCGAGCCGGTGGGCTATAGCCTATGGTCCAGAGGGGTTGGGTGGGGTTCGGGGCTCTGGGTGTGGAAATGGGCTCTGTCTTTTAGAGGGTCCTCGTTTGCCCAGTGGGAGGCTACGGTCAAGCCTGCTAAAATGGCAAGAAATGCCAGGTGCGCGTGTGAAATAGTCAGGAGGTGGGCTATAGCCTTTGGTCATGAGGTTGGGGTGGGGGTTCGGGGTTCTGGGCATGGAAATGGGTGCAGTCTTTTCGAGGGTCTCGTGTGCAGGGGAGGCTACGGTCGAGGCCTAAAATGGTCAGAAATGCCAGTAGTGCAAGAAATAATCGTCGGGCGGTGGGCTATAACATTCCACAGGGGTTGGGAGGGTTGGGGACTCATGGAAATGGGTCTAGTCTTTTGAATAGCCTCGTGTGCTCGGTGAGCCTCAGTCGAGGCTGACCTAAAAGGCAAGAAATGTCCCACAGTGGCCAGCAGAGTCTGAGCCGGTGGGCTATATCTGGTCCAGGGGTTGGGTAGGGGTTCGGGGACTCTGGGCGTGGAAATGGGTACAGTCTTTTCGAGGTCCTCGTGTGCCCGGTGGGAGGCTACGGTCGAGGCACAAGTAAAATGGCAAGAAATGCCTCGTTGCGTAGCGTGAAATAATCGAGGCGGTGGGCTATAGCCTTTAGTCATGAGGGTTGATGAGGGGTTCGGGGCTCTGGGTCGGAAATGGGTACAATCTTTTCAAGGTCCTCGTGTGCCCAGCGGAGGCTCTGTCAAATCCTGCCCTAAAATGCCAAGTATGAGTTGGGCGTGAAATAATCAGAGTGGGCTATATCTATGGTCCTTGAGGTTGGGTGTTCGGGGTTCTGGCCATCGGAAATGGGTCAGTCTTTTCGAGGTCCTCGTGTGCCCAGTGGGATGCTACGGTCGAACATATGGCAAGAAATACCAGTGAGCAGCGCGTGAAATAGTCGCCAGGCAGTGGGCTATAGCTTTAGTCATGAGGGTTGGGGAGGGTGGTTGGGGATCTGGGCGTGAAATGGTTACAGCCTTTTCGAGTATGTGGAGGCTCGGTGGGAAATCACCTATGGCAAGAAATGTGACACGTGCGTGAAATAGTCGTAGGCGGTGGGCTATAACCTTTGGTTGGGGTTGGGAGGTGCATTCGGGGGGTTGGGCGTCGGAAATGGGTCAGTCTTTTCGGTCCTCGTGTGTGAGTGGGAGGCTACGGTCAGAAGCCTGCCTAAAATAAAGAAATGCCAGCGTGCGTGAGAAATAGTGGAGGCAGTGGGCTATAGCCTTTGGTCCATGAGGGTTGGGAGGTGGTTGGGGTCTCGGGAAATGGGTCTTTTCGAGGGTCCTCGTGTGCGATGGGAGGCTACGGTCAGGCGCCTAAAATGGCAAAATACCTGGCATTGCAGCGCGTGAAATAGTCGAGCCGGTGGGCTATAACTTTAGTCATGAGGGGGTTGATGAGGGGTTCGGGGCTCTGGGCATGAAATGGGTACAGTCTTTTCGGGGTCTCGTGTGCCCGATGGAGACTACGGTCAGGCACTGCTAAAATGGCAAGAAATGCCAGTGACGCGGTGCAGAAATAGTCGTCGGGCCGGTGGGCTATAGCGTCATTCCGGGGGTTGGGAGGGGTTTGGGGACTCTGCCATCAATGGGTCTAGTCTTTTGAATAGCCTCGCGTGCTCGGGTGAGCTACAGTCGAGGCCTGATCTAAAAAGGCAAGAAATGTCCCATGGCTGGCAGCGAAAAAGTCTCAGAGCCGGTGGGCTATAGCTATGGTCATGAGGGTTGGGTAGGGGGTTGGGGCTCAGGTGTCGGAAATGGGTACAGTCTTTTCGAGGGTCTCGTGTGCCCAGTGGGAGCTGAGAAGCCACTAAAATGGAAATGCCAGTGCGTGTGAAATAGTCCTTGAGGCGATGGGCTATAGTTAGTCAGCGGGGTGGGGGTGGGGGTTCGGGTGTTGGGCATGGAAATGGGTACAGTCTTTTGAGGGTCCTCGTGTGGATGGGAGGCTACGGTCGAGGCCTGCCTAAAATGAGAAATGCCAGCTGGCGTGAAATAGTCGTCGGGGCGGTGGGCTATAGCGTCTGTTCCACGGGGTTGGGAGGGTTTGGGGACTCTGCGCCAGGAAATGGGTCTAGTCGAGAATCTCGTGTGCCTCGGTGGGAGCTCGGTCAGGCACGACCTAAAAGGCAAGAAATGTCCGGCACAGTGAAAGTCTACAGGCAGGTGGGCTATATCCCAGTCCAGGGGTTGGGTGGGGGTTGAGGCTCTGGGCGTCGGAAATGGGTGATCTTTTCGAGGGTCCTCGTGTGCAGTCTGAGGCTCGGTGAGAGCCTGCTGTAAAATGGCAAGTAATATGGCATTGCGGTAGTGAAATAGTCAGCAGAGACGGTGGGCTATAATAGTCCTTGAGGGGTTGATGGGGGTTCGGGGCTCAGGGCAGAAATGGGTACAGTCTTTTCGAGGTCCTCGTGTGCCAGTGGGAGACTACGGTCAGACCTAAAATGGCAAGAAATGTAGGTAGTGCAGAAATAGTCGTCGGGCAGGTGGGCTATAGCGTCATTCAGGGTTGGGAGGGGTTTGGGGACTCTACCCATCAGAAATGGGTCTAGTCTTTTGAATAGCCTCGCGTGCTCGGTGGGAGCCCTCGTAGGCACTGATCTAAAGGCAAGAAATGTCCCATGGCGCGGTAGCGAAAAGTCTCGAGCCGGTGGGCTATAGCCTATGGTCATGAGGTTGGGTAGGGGTTCGGGGCTCAGGTGTCGGAAATGGGTACAGTCTTTTGGTCTCGTGTGCCAGTCAGAGCTCTGGTCGAGCCTGTAAAATGGCAAGTAATGCCTTGCAGCGCGTGAAATAGTCGCGAGACGTGGGCTATAGCTAGTCAGCGGGGGTTGATGAGGGGTTCGGGGGCTCAGGGGCTCCGAAATGGGTACAGTCTTTTCGAGGGTCCTCGTGTGCGTGGGAGACTACGGTCAGGAGGCACTAAAATGGCAAGAAATGCCAGTGCAGTGAAATAGTCGTGAAGTGGGCTATAGCGTCTGTTCCAGGGGGGTTGGGGTGGGGGGTTTGGGGACTCTGGCCATCGGAAATGGGTCTAGTCTTTTTGAATAGCCTCGCGTGCTCGGTGGGGCTACGGTGGGGCTGATCTAGGCAAGAAATGTCCCATGGCGAGCGAAGAATCTCAGGCCGGTGGGCTATAGCCTATGGTCCATGAGGGTTGGGTGGGGGTTCGGGGCTCTGGGTGTCGGAAATGGGTTCAGTCTTTGTTTTGGTCCTCGTGTGCCCAGTGGGAGGCTACTGTCGAAGCCTGCCTAAAATAGAAATGCTTGATGTGAAATAATCGTGAGATGGGCTATAACTGGTCAGCGGGGTTGGGGTGGGGGTCGGTGTTGGGCATGGAAATGGGTACAGTCTTTAGGGTCCTCGTGTGCCCGTGGGAGGCTACGGTCGAGGCCTGCCCTAAAATGGCAAGAAATGCCAGGTGCAGTGCAGAAATAGTCGTCAGGCGGTTGGCTATAGCGTCTGTTCCACAGGGGGTTCGGGAGGGATTTGGGGACTACGCCCATCGGAAATGGGTCTAGTCCTTTTGAATAGCCTCGTGTGCTCGGTGGGAGCCTCTGATTAGGCTGACCTAAAGGCAAGAAATGTCACAGCCGTGTGAAAAGATCTCTGAGCCAGTGGGCTATATCCCAGTCATGAGGTTGGGTGGGGGTTGAGGCTCACAGGCGTGGAAATGGGTGATCTTTTCAGGTCCTCGTGTACCCAGTCAGAGGCTGATGCTGTAAAATGGCAAAATACCAGCATTGCAGTAGCGTGAAATAGTCGCGAGACCGTGGCCTATTAGTCATGAGGGTTGATGAGGGGTTCGGGGCTCAGGGGCCAGAAATGGAGTGCAGTCTTTCGAGGGTCCTCGTGTGCCCGGTGGGAGACTCGGTCAGGCCTGCCACATGGCAAGAAATGCCTTGCGCAGTGCGAAATAGTCGGCGGTGGGCTATAAGCGTCATTCCAGGGGTTGGGAGGGGTTTGGGGACTACCATGAAATGGAGTCTAGTCTTTTTGAATAGCCTCGCGTGCTCGTGGGCTACGATGCAGGCCTGATCTAAAGGCAAGAAATGTCCCATGGCGGTAGCGAAGAATCTCAGCCGGTGGGCTATAGCCTATAGTCCATGGGGTTGGGTGGGGGTTCCGGGGCTCTGGGTGTCGGAAATGGGTACAGTATTTTCGGTCCTCGTGTGCCCAGTGGGAGGCTACTGAGCACTGAAAATAAGAAATGCCAGTGGCAGCGTGAAATAGTCGCTGAGGATGGGCTATACTGGTCAGCGGGGTTGGGGTGGGGGTTCGGGGTTAGGCGTCGGAAATGGGTACAGTCCTTTGAGGGTCTCGTGTGCCCGATTGGGAGGCTCTGATCGAGACCTGCCTAAAATGGCAATAAATCCCGCGCGTGAAATAATCATGGGGCGGTGGGCTATCGCTTTTGGTCCAGGGGGTTGGGGGTGGGGTTCGGGGTTGGGCATCAAAATGGGTACAGTCTTTTCAAGGGTTCTTGTGTGCCCAGTGGGAGGCTACGGTCAGAGGCCTGCCCTAAAATGGCAAGAAATGCCCAGCGGCGCAGTGCACGAAATAGTCGTCGGGGCCGGTGGGCTATAGCGTCTGTTCCACGGGGGTTCGGGAGGGGGATTTGGGGACTCTGCCCATCGGAAATGGGTCTAGTCCTTTTGAATAGCCTCGTGTGCTCAGTGGGAGCCTACGGTCTGAGGCCTGACCTAAAAAGGCAAGAAATGTCCCAGCCGTGTGAGTCTGAGCCCGTGGGCTATATCACTATCAGTCCTTGAGGGTTGGGTGGGGGGGTGGGGGGCTCTGGGCGTCGGAAATGGGTACAGTCTTTTCAAGGGTCCTCGTGTACCCAGTGCGAGGCTACGGTCAGAAGCCTGTCCTAAAATGGCAAGTAATACCTGGCATTGCAGCGCGTGAAATAGTCGCCGAGACCGGTGGCTTATAGCCTTTAGTCATGAGGGTTGATGAGGGGTTAGGGGCTCTGGGCGCGAAATGGTACAGTCTTTTCGAGGGTCCTCGTGTGCCCAGTGGGAGACTACGGTCAGAGGCCTGCCCTAAAATGGCAAGAAATGCCCAGCGGCGCAGTGCACGAAATAGTCGTCGGAGCCGATTGGCTATAGCGTCTGTTCCACGGGGGTTCGGGAGGGGGGTTTGGGGACTCTACCCATCAGAAATGGGTCTAGTCTTTTTGAATAGCCTCGCGTGCTCAGTGGGAGCCTCTGATCTGGCTGATCTAAAAAGGCAAGAAATGTCCCATGGCGCAGCGCGCGAAAGAGTCTCCGAGCCCGGTGGGCTATAGCCTATGGTCCGCGGGGGTTGGGTAGGGGGTTCGGGGGCTCTGGGTGTCGGAAATGGGTACAGTCTTTTCGAGGGTCCTCGTGTGCCCAGTGGGAGGCTACGGTCAAGCCTGCCTAAAATGGCAAGAAATGCCAGTGGCCTGCGTGTGAAATAATCGGCGAGGCCGATGGGCTATATCCTTTGGTCCATGAGGTTGGGGGGGGGGTGCGGGGGTTCTGGGCGTCGGAAATGGGTACAGTCCTTTCGAGGGTCCTCGTGTGCCCAGTGGGAGGCTCTGATCGAGACCTGCCTAAAATGGCAATAAATCCCAGTATGGCCTTGTGCGTGAAATAGTCGCCGAGGCCGGTGGGCTATAGCCTTTGATCCGCGGGGGTTGGGGTGGGGGGTTCGGGGGTTCTGGGCATCCGAAATGGGTACAGTCTTTTCGAGGGTCCTCGTGTGCCCAGTGGGAGGCTACGGTCAGAGGCCTGACCTAAAATGGCAAGAAATGCCCAGCGGCGCAGTGCACGAAATAGTCGTCGGGGCCGGTGGGCTATAGCGTCTGTTCCACGGGGGTTCGGGAGGGGGATTTGGGGACTTTGCCCATCGGAAATGGGTCTAGTCCTTTTGAATACCCTCGTGTGCTCAGTGGGAGCCTACGGTCTGAGGCCTGACCTAAAAAGGCAAGAAATGTCCCACACGGTAGCGAAAAGTCTGAGCCGGTGGGCTATATCACATGGTCCTTGAGGGTTGGGTGGGGGTTGGGGGGCTCTGGGCGTCGGAAATGGGTACAGTCTTTTCAAGGGTCCTCGTGTACCCGGTCTTGAGGCTACGGTCGAGCACATCCTAAAATGGCAAGTAATACAGCATTGCGGTAGCGTGAAATAGTCAGCAGACGGTGGCTTATAGCCTTTAGTCATGAGGGGTTGATGAGGGGTTGGGGCTCTGGGCGCGAAATGGAGTACAGTCTTTTCGAGGGTCTCGTGTGCCCGGTGGGAGACTACGGTCAGCCTGCCACTAAAATGGTAAGAAATGCCAGTGACAGTGCACGAAATAGTCGTCGGAGCCGATTGGCTATAGCGTCTGTTCCACGGGGGTTCGGGAGGGGGGTTTGGGGACTCTACCCATCAGAAATGGGTCTAGTCTTTTTGAATAGCCTCGCGTGCTCAGTGGGAGCCTACGGTCTGAGGCCTGATCTAAAAAGGCAAGAAATGTCCCATGGCGCAGCGCGCGAAAGAGTCTCCGAGCCCGGTGGGCTATAGCCTATGGTCCGCGGGGGTTGGGTAGGGGGTTCGGGGGCTCTGGGTGTCGGAAATGGGTACAGTCTTTTCGAGGGTCCTCGTGTGCCCAGTGGGAGGCTACGGTCAGAAGCCTGCCCTAAAATGGCAAGAAATGCCCAGCGGCGCAGCGTGTGAAATAGTCGCTGAGGCCGATGGGCTATAGCCTTTGGTCCGCGGGGGTTGGGGTGGGGGGTTCGGGGGTTCTGGGCGTCGGAAATGGGTACAGTCCTTTCGAGGGTCCTCGTGTGCCCAGTGGGAGGCTACGGTCAGAGACCTGCCCTAAAATGGCAATAAATCCCAAGGGGCGCCGCGCGTGAAATCGTCGCGGTGGCCGGTGGGCTATAGCATTTGGTCCGGGGGGGTTGGGGAGGGTGGTTCGGGGGATCTGGGCGTCGGAAATGGGTAAAGTCTTTTCGAGGGTCCTCGTGTGCCCAGTGGGAGGCTACGGTCAGACGCCTGCCGTAAAATGGCAAGTAATACCTGGCATTGCAGCGCGTGAAATAGTCGCCGAGACCGGTGGCCTATAGCCTTTAGTCCGCGGGGGTTGATGAGGGGGGTTCGGGGGCTCTGGGCGCCAGAAATGGGTACAGTCTTTTCGAGGGTCCTCGTGTGCCCAGTGGGAGACTACGGTCAGAGGCCTGCCCTAAAATGGCAAGAAATGCCCAGCGGCGCAGTGCACGAAATAGTCGTCGGAGCCGGTGGGCTATAGCGTCTGTTCCACGGGGGTTTGGGAAGGGGGTTTGGGGACTCTACCCATCAGAAATGGGTCTAGTCTTTTTGAATAGCCTCGCGTGCTCAGTGGGAGCCTATGGTCTGAGGCCTGATCTAAAAAGGCAAGAAATGTCCCATGGCGCGTGAAAAGTCTCAAGGCGGTGGGCTATAGCCTATGGTCCATGAGGGGTTGGGTGGGGGTTGGAGGCTCAGGTGTCGGGAAATAGGTACAGTCTTTTCGATGGTCTCGTGTGCCCAGTGGGAGGCTACGGTCAGAAGCCTGCCTAAAATGGCAAGAAATGCCAAGCGTAGCGCGTGAAATAATCATGGGCCGGTGGGCTATAGCATTTGGTCATGAGGTTGGGGTGGGTGGTTCGGGGGATCTGGGCGTCGGAAATGGGTAAAGTCTTTTAGGGTCCTCGTGTGATGGGAGGCTACGGTCAGGCCTGCCTAAAATGGCAAATAATACAGCATTGCAGCGTGAAATATCGAGACCGGTGGCCTATGTCCATGAGGGGTTGATGAGGGGTTCGGGGCTCTGGGCGCGAAATGGGTACAGCATTTTCGAGGGTCCTCGTGTGCCCGGTGGGAGACTACGGTCAGAGGCACTGCCTAAAATGGCAAGAAATGTGGCAGTGCACGAAATAGTCGTCGGGGACGCTGGCCTATAGCTTCTGTTCCACGGTGGTTTGGGAAGGGTGTTAGGGGACTCTAACCATCATAAATGGTTCTAGTCTTTTTTAATATCCTCGCTTGCTCAGTTGGAGCCTATGGTCTGAGGCCTGATCTAAAAAGGCAAGAACTGTCCCATGGCGCGTGTGAAAATCTCAAGGCCGGTGGGCTATAGCCTATGGTCCGCGGGGGTTGGGTAGGGGGTTCGGGAGCTCTGGGTGTCGGAAATGGGTACAGTCTTTTCGAGGGTCCTCGTGTGCCCAGTGGGAGGCTACGGTCAGAAGCCTGCCCTAAAATGGTCAGAAATGCCCAGCGGCGCAGTGCACGAAATAGTCGTCGGGGCCGGTGGGCTATAGCGTCTGTTCCACGGGGGTTCGGGAGGGGGATTTGGGGACTCTGCCCATCGGAAATGGGTCTAGTCCTTTTGAATAGCCTCGTTTGCTCAGTGGGAGCCTACGGTCTGAGGCCTGACGTAAAAAGGCAAGAAATGTCCCACGGCACCGCGCGCGAAATAGTCGCCGAGGCCGGTGGGCTATAGCCTTTGATCCGCGGGGGTTGGGGTGGGGGGTTCGGGGGTTCTGGGCATCGGAAATGGGTACAGTCTTTTCGAGGGTCCTCGTGTGCCCAGCGGGAGGCTACGGTCAGAGGCCTGCCCTAAAATGGTCAGAAATGCCCAGTAGCTGATGCAGAAATAGTCATCGGGGCGGTGGGCTATAGCGTCTGTTCCAGGGGTTGGGAGGGATTTGGGGACTCTGCGCCAGGAAATGGGTCTGGTCTTTTGAGTGGCCTCGTGTGCTCAGTGGGAGGCTACGGTGAGGCCTGCCTAAAAGGCAAGAAATGTCCCAGCAGTGTGTGAAATAGTCTCAGGGCCGGTGGGCTATAGCCTTTGGTCGGGGGGGGTTGGGCCGGGGGTTTGGGGGGCTCTTGTGATCGGAAATATTTACAGTCTTTTCGAGGGTCTTCGTGTATGCCCAGTGGGAGGCTCTGATCAAGCCTGCCCTAAAATGGCAAGAAATGCCAGTGGCGCAGCGTGAAATAATCATGCCAGGCGGTGGGCTATGTGCTTTGATCCATGAGGGGTTGGGGTGGGGGGTTCTGGGGTTCTGGGCGTCGGAAATGGGTACAGTCCTTTCGAGGGTCCTCGTGTGCCCAGTGGGAGGCTATGGTCAGAGGCCTGCCTAAAATGTCAAGAATTGGCCAGCGGCGCAGCGCATGATATCGTCGCTGAGGCCGGTGGGCTATAACCTTTGCTTCGCCGGGGTTGGGGAGGGGCGTTCGGGGGTTCTGGGCGTCGGAAATGTGTAGAGTCTTTTCGAGGGTCCTCGTGTGTCAGGTTGGGGCAGCGCTGAGATGGAGTTCTTGGCGTCGGAAATGGGTACAGTCTTTTCGAGGGTCCTCGTGTGCCCAGTGGGAGGCTACGGTCAGAGGCCTGCCCTAAAATGGTAAGAAATGCCCAGCGGCGCAGTGCACGAAATAGTCGTCGGAGCCGATTGGCTATAGCGTCTGTTCCACGGGGGTTCGGGAGGGGGGTTTGGGGACTCTACCCATCATAAATGGGTCTAGTCTTTTTGAATAGCCTCGCGTGCTCAGTGGGAGCCTACGGTCTGAGGCCTGATCTAAAAAGGCAAGAAATGTCCCATGGCGCAGCGTGAAGAAGTCTCAGGAGCCCGGTGGGCTATAGCCTATGGTCCGCGGGGGTTGGGTAGGGGGTTCGGAGGCTCTGGGTGTCGGAAATGGGTACAGTCTTTTCGAGGGTCCTCGTGTGCCCAGTAGGTAGCAAGAAATGCCCAGCAGCGCTGTGCACGAAATAGTCGTCGGGGCCGGTGGGCTATAGCTTCTGTTCCACGGGGGTTCGGGAGGGAGGTTTTGGGACTCCGGCCATCGGAAATGGGTCTGGTCTTTTTGAGTGGCCTCGCGTGCTCAGTGGGAGCCTACGGACTGAGGCCTGCCCTAAAAAGGCAAGAAATGTCCCACGGCGCAGCGCGCGAAATAGTCTCCGAGCCCGGTGGGCTATAGCCTTTGGTCCGCGGGGGTTGGGCATGGGGTTCGGGGGCTCTGGTAATCGGAAATGGGTACAGTCTTTTCGAGGGTACTCGTGTGCCCAGTGGGAGGCTACGGTCAGACGCCTGCCATAAAATGGCAAGTAATATCCAGCGTCGCAACGCGTGAAATAGTCGCCGAGGCCTGTGGGCTATAGCCTTTAGTCCGCGGGGGTTGATAACGGGGGTTCGGGGGCTCTGGGCGTCGGAAATGGGTACAGTCTTTTCGTGGGTCGTCGTGTGCCCAGTGGGAGGCTACGCTCAGAAGCCTGCCCTAAAATGGCCAGAAATACCCAGCAGTGGCGTGAAATAATCATGGGGCCGGTGGGCTATAGCCTTTGGTCCCATGAGGGTTGGGCGGGGGTTTCGGGGGATCTGGGCATCGGAAATGGGTCTATTCTTTTAAGGGACTCATGTGCCCAGTGGGGAACCTCTGGTCAAGCCTACCTTAAAATGGCAAGAAATGCCCACTGTGGCAGTAGCGTGAAATAGTCGCCGAGGCCGGTGGGCTATAGCCTTTGGTCCGCGGGGGTTGGGGAGAGGCGTTCCGGGGCTCTGGGCATCGGAAATGCGTACAGTCTTTTCGAGGGTCCTCGTGTTCCCAGTACGAGGCTACGGTCAGAGGGCTTCCCTAAAAGGACAAGAAATGCCCAGCGATGCAGCGTGCGAATATAGTCGTCGAGGCGGTGGGCTATAGCCTTTGGTCCGCGGGGGTTGGGGAGGTGGTTTCGGGGTCTCTGGTCGTCGGAAATGGGTACAGCCTTTTCGAGGGTCCTCGTGTGCCCAGTAGGAGGCTATGGTCAGAAGCCTGCCCTAAAATGGCGAAATGCCAATGGTGCGTGAAATAGTCGCAAGGGGCAGTGGGCTATGTGCTGGTCCACGGGGGTTGGGGAGGTGGTTTCGGGGGCTCTGGTCGTCGGAAATGGGTACAGTCTTTTCGTGAAATGGTCGCGGAGGCCGGTGGGCTATAGCCTTTTCGTCCGCGGAGTTTGGGGAGGGAAGTTCTGGGGCTCTGGGCTTCAGAAATGGGCACAGTCTTTTCGAGGGTCCTCGTGTGCCCAGTGGAAGGCTACGGTCAGAGGCGTGCCCTAAAATGGCAAGAAATGCCAGCGCGCCAGCGTGAAATAGTCACAAGGCCGGTGGGCTATAGCCTTTAGTCCCTTGGCGGTTGGGGAGGGTGTTTGGGGGCTCAGCCGCCATGGAAATGGGTCTTGTCCTTCGAGGGTCTTCGTGTGCCCAGTGGGAGGCTACAGTCAGAGGCCTGCCCAAATGGCCTGAAATGCCCAGCGCAGCCAGTGAAATAGTCATGAGGCGGTGGGCTTTAGCCTTTGGTCCTTGAGGGGTTGGGAGTGGCGTTCGGGGCTCAGGCGTCGAAAATGGGTCTGATCTTTTCAAGAGACCTCGTGTGTAGTGGGAGGCTACGGTCGAGGCACTGCCCTAAAATGGCAGGAAATGCCAGTGACAGCGCGTGAAATAGTCACCAGGCGGTGGGCTATACTCCTTGGTCCCATGAGGGTTGGGAGGAAGTTCTGGGGCTTTGGGCTTGAAAATGGTTCTGAGTCTTCTCGAGGGTCCTCGTGTGAGTGGGAGGCTACGGTCAAGCCTGCCTTAAATGTGAAAATGCCAGTGCATAGCAGTGAAATTGTCATGGGGCAGTGGGCTATAGCCTTTGGTCCTTGAGGGTTGGGAGGGCGTTACAGGGTTCTGGGCATCAGAAATGGGTACAGTCCTTTCGAGGGTCCTCGTATGCCCAGTGGGAGGATACAGTCAGAGGCCTGCCTTAAAATGGCAAGAAATGCCCAGCGCTGGCGTGAAATAGTCACAGGGCAGGTGGGCTATAATACTGGTCCTTGAGGGTTGGGAGGGTGTTTGGGGACTCGGCCGTCGGAAATGGGTACAGTCCTTTGAGGGTCTCGTGTGCCCAGTGGGAGGCTACGGTCAGGCCTGCCCTAAAATGAAATACTTGTGCGCAGCGCGTGAAATAGTCACCGAGGCCGGTGGGCTATAGCCTTTGGTCCGCGGGGGTTGGGGAGGGTGTTTCGGGGACTCTGGCCGTCGGAAATGGGTACAGTCTTTTCGAGGGTCCTCGTGTGCCCAGTAGGAGGCTACGGTCAGAGGCCTGCCCTAAAATGGCAAGAAATGCCCAGCGGCGCAGCACGTGAAATGGTCGCAGAGGCCGGTGGGCTATAGCCTTTGGTCCGCGGGGGTTGGGGAGGGAAGTTCTGGGGCTCTGGGCGTCGGAAATGGGTACAGTCTTTTCGAGGGTCCTCGTGTGCCCAGTGGAAGGCTACGGTCAGAGGCCTGCCCTAAAATGGCACGAAATGCCCAGCGGCGCAGCGCGTGAAATAGTCACTGAGGCCGGTGGGCTATAGCCTTTGGTCCGCGGGGGTTGGGGAGGGACGTTCTGGGGTTCTGGGCATCAGAAATGGGTACAGTCTTTTCGAGGCTCCTCGTGTGCACAGGCGGAGGCTACGGTCAGAGGCCTGCCCTAAAATGGCAAGAAATGCCAAGCGGCGCTGCGCGTGAAATAGTCACCGAGGCCGGTGGGCTATAGCCTTTGGTCCGCGGGGGTTGGGGAGGGTGTTTCGGGGACTCTGGCAGTCGGAAATGGGTACAGTCCTTTCGAGAGTCTTCGTGTGCCCAGTGCGAGGCTACGGTCAGAGGCCTGCCCTAAAATGTGCACAAAAATGCCCAGTGTGGCAGAGTGAAATAATCGCCGAGGCAGTGGGCTTTAGCCTTTGGTCCCATGAGGTTGGGGAGTGGCGTTGAGGGGCTCTGGGCGTCGAAAATGGGTACAGTCTTTTGAAGGACCTCGTGCGCCCGGTGGGAGGCTACAGTCAGGCACATACCCTAAAATGGCGAGGAAATGCCCATGGCGCGTGAAATGGTCACCGAGGTCGGTGGGCTATACTCTTTGGTCCGTGGGGGTTGGGGAGGGAAGTTCTGGGGCTTTGGGCGTCGGAAATGGGTACAGTCTTTTCGAGGGTCCTCGTGTGCCGAGTGGAAGGCTACGGTCAGAGGCCTGCCCTAAAATGGCACGAAATGCCAGTGTGGCGTGAAATAATCACCAGGGCCGGTGGGCTATAGCCTGGTCCATGAGGTTGGGAGGGGCGTTACAGGGTTACGGGCATCAGAAATGGGTACAGTCTTTTTGAGGGCCCTCGTGTGCCCAGGCGGAGGCTACGGTCAGAGGCCTGCCCTAAAATGGCATGAAATGCCCGGCCAGTGCTGCGTGAAATAGTCACCGAGGCGGTGGGCTATAGCCTTTGGTCCATGAGGGTTGGGGAGGGTGTTTGAGGACTCTGGCGGTCGGAAATGGGTACAGTCCTTTGAGAGTCTTCATGTACTTGATCACGAGGCTACGGTCAGGAGGCCTGCCCTAAATGGCAGGAAATGCCAGTGGCCTTGGCCAGTGAAATAGTCATGAGGCGGTGGGCTTGCTTTAGTCCTGGTCATGGGGTTGGGGAGTGGCGTTCGGGGGCTCTGGACGTCAAAAATGGGTACAGTCTTTTCAAGGGACCTCGTGTGCCCAGTGGGAGGCTACGGTCAGAGGCCTGCCCTAAAATGGCAGGAAATGCCCAGCGGCGCAGCGCGTGAAATGGTCACCGAGGTCGGTGGGCTATACTCTTTGGTCCGCGGGGGTTGGGGAGGGAAGTTCTGGGGCTTTGGGCGTCGGAAATGGGTACAGTTTTTTCGAGGGTCCTCGTGTGCCCAGTAGGAGGCTACGGTCAGAGGCCTGCCCTAAAATGGCAAGAAATGCCTAGCGGCGCAGCACGTGAAATGGTCGCAGAGGCCGGTGGGCTATAGCCTTTGGTCATGAGGGTTGGGAGGATGTTAGGGGCTCACAGGCGTCGGAAATGGGTACAGTCCTTTCGAGGGTCGTCGTGTGCCCAGTGGGAGGCTACGGTCAGAGGCCTGCCCTAAAATGCAAGAAATGCCAGTGGCCGTGCGTGAAACAGTCACGGGCGGTGGGCTGTGCTGGTCCTTGCGGGGTTGGGAGGGTGTTTGGGGCTCTGGCCGTCGGAAATGGGTACAGTCCTTTCGAGGTCTTCGTGTGCCCGGTGGGAGGCTACTGAGTCAGGCCTGCCCTAAAATGGCAAGAAATGCCAGTGGCGCGGCGTGAAATAGTCGCCGAGGCCGGTGGGCTATAGCATTTGGTCCGCGGGAGTTGGGGAGGGGCGTTCGGGGGCTCTGGGAGTCGAAAATGGGTACAGTCTTTTTGAGGGTCCTCGTTTGCCCAGTGGGAGGCTACGGTCAGAGGCCTGCCCTAAAATGGCACAAAATGCCCAGCGGCGCAGCACGTGAAATGGTCGCAGAGGCCGGTGGGCTATAGCCTTTGGTCCGCGGGGGTTGGGGAGGGATGTTCTGGGGCTCTGGGCGTCGGAAATGGGTACAGTCTTTTCGAGGGTCCTCGTGTGCCCAGTGGAAGGCTACGGTCAGAGGCCTGCCCTAAAATGCAAGAAATGCCCAGCGGCGCAGCGCGTGAAACAGTCACCGAGGCCGGTGGGCTATAGCCTTTGGTCCGCGGGGGTTGGGGAGGGTGTTTCGGGGGCTCTGGCCGTCGGAAATGGGTACAGTCCTTTCGAGGGTCTTCGTGTGCCCAGTGGGAGGCTCTGATCAGAGCCTGCCCTAAAATGAGCAAAAATGCCAATGGCGCCAGCGTGAAATAGTCGCCGAGGCCGGTGGCCTATAGCATTTGGTCCGCGGGAGTTGGGGAGGGGCGTTCGGGGGCTCTGGGAGTCAAAAATGGGTACAGTCTTTTTGAGGGTCCTCGTTTGCCCAGTGGGAGGCTACGGTCAGAGGCCTGCCCTAAAATGGCACGAAATGCCCAGCGGCCTTGGCGAGTGAAATAATCATGGAGGCGGTGGGCTTTAGCCTTTGGTCCGCGGGGGTTGGGGAGGGGCGTTCGGGGGCTCTGGGCGTCGGAAATGGGTACAGTCTTTTCGAGGGTCCTCGTGTGCCCAGTGGGAGGCTACGGTCAGAGGCCTGCCTAAAATGGCAAGAAATGCCCAGCGGCGCAGCGCGTGAAATAGTCACCGAGGCCGGTGGGCTATACTCTTTGGTCCGCGGGGGTTGGGGAGGGAAGTTCTGGGGCTTTGGGCGTCGGAAATGGTTACAGTCTTCTCGAGGGTCCTCGTGTGCCCAGTGGGAGCCTACGGTCAGAGGCCTGCCCTAAAATGGCAAGAAATGCCAGTGACGCTCTGCGTGAAATAGTCACGAGGCGGTGGGCTATAGCCTGGTCATGAGGTTCGGGAGGATGTTTGGGCTCACAGTACGTCGGAAATTTGTACAACCTTTTGAGGTCCTTGTGTGCCAAGTGGGAGGCTACGGTCGAGCCTGCCTAAAATAACAAGAAATGTCCATGACGCAGCGCGTGAAATAATCACCAAAGGCGGTGGGCTATAGCCTTTGGTTGTGAGGGCTGGGAGGCGGCGTTCGGGGTTGGGCGTCGGAAATGGGTACAGTCTTTTGAGGGTTCCCATGTGCCCGATCTGAGACGGTCAGGGTCAGACTAGAAATGGCAAGAAATGCCAGCTGTGGCCAGTGAAATGGTCACCGAGGCCGGTGGGCTATACTCTTTGGTCCGCGATGGTTGGGGAGGGAAGTTCTGGGGCTTTGGGCGTCGGAAATGGTTACAGTCTTCTCGAGGGTCCTCGTGTGCCCAGTGGGAGGCTACGGTCAGAGGCCTGCCCTAAAATGGCAAGAAATGCCCAGCGGCGCAGCGCGTGAAATGGTCACCGAGGTCGGTGGGCTATACTCTTTGGTCCTTGAGGTTGGGAGGGAAGTTCTGGGGCTTTGGGCGTCGGAAATGGGTACAGTCTTTTTGAGGGTTCTCGTGTGCCCAGTGGGAGGCTACGGTCAGAGGCCACCTAAAAATGCAAGAAATGCCTAAGCGCAACACGTGAAATAGTCATGAGGCGGTGGGCTATAGCCTTTGGTCCATGTGGGGGTTGGGGAGGGGTTCAGGGCTCACAGGCGTGGGAAATGGGTACAGTCTTTCGAGGGTCCTCGTGTGCCCGGTGGGAGGCTACAGTCAGAGGCCTGCCTAAAATGCAAGAAATGCCAGTGGCCTTGTGGCGCGTGAAGCAGATCACCGGGCGGTGGGCTGTGCACTGGTCCCTTGCGGGGTTGGGAGAGGTGTTTAGGGGCTCTGGCCCGTCGGAAATGGGTACAGTCCTTCGAGGGGTCTTCGTGTGCCCAGTGGGAGGCTACGGTCGAGAGGCACTGCCTAAAATGGCAAAATGCTTGCCAGCCTTGTGCGTGAAATAGTCATGAGGCAGTGGGCTATAGCATTTAGTCAGCGGGAGTTGGGGAGGCGTTCGGGGGCTGCAGGAGTCGAAAATGGAGTACAGTCTTTTGAGGGTCTCGTTTGCCCAGTGGGAGGCTACGGTCAGAGGCCTGCCCTAAAATAGCACAAAATGCCAGTGGCGCACACGTGAAATAGTCGCAGGCGGTGGGCTATAGCCTTTGGTCCCGCGAGGTTGGGAGGATGTTCTGGGGCTCAGGCGTCGGGAAATGGGTACAGTCTTTTCGAGGGTCCTCGTGTGCCCAGTGGAAGGCTCAGTCAAGGCCTGCCCTAAAATGCAAGAAATGCCAGTAGCATCGTGAAACAGATCACCAAGGCAGTGGGCTATAGCTAGTCCCATGCGGGGGTTGGGGAGGGTGTTTCGGGGGCTCTGGCCGTCGGAAATGGGTACAGTCCTTTCGAGGGTCTTCGTGTGCCCAGTGGGAGGCTACGGTCAGAGGCCTGCCCTAAAATGGCAGGAAATGCCCAGCGGCGCAGCGCGTGAAATAGTCGCCGAGGCCGGTGGGCTATAGCATTTGGTCCGCGGGAGTTGGGGAGGGGCGTTCGGGGGCTCTGGGAGTCGAAAATGGGTACAGTCTTTTTGAGGGTCCTCGTTTGCCCAGTGGGAGGCTACGGTCAGAGGCCTGCCCTAAAATGGCAAGAAATGCCAATGGCGCAGCAGTGAAATAATCATGGGGCAGTGGGCTTTAGCCTTTAGTCATGAGGGTTGGGAGTGGCGTTCGGGGGCTCTGGGCGTCGGGAAATGGGTACAGTCTTTTCAAGGGTCCTCGTGTGCCCAGGTGGGAGGCTACGTTCGAGCCTGCCTAAAATGGCAAGAAATGCCAGTGCCGGTGCGTGAAATAGTCACCAAGGGCGGTGGGCTATACTCTTTGGTCAGCGGGGTTGGGAGGGAAGTTACAGGGGCTTTGGGCGTGGAAATGGTTCTGATCTTCTCGAGGGTCTCGTGTGCCAGTGGGAGCCTCGGTCAGAGGCCTGCCCTAAAATGGCAAGAAAATGCCCAGCGGCGCTCTTGGCGTGAAATAGTCACCAAGGGCCGGTGGGCTATAGCACTGGTCATGAGGGGTTCGGGAGGATGTTTCGCGAAGCTCAGTCGTCGGAGAATTTTGTACAACCTTTTGAGGTCCTTGTGTGCCAAGTGGGAGGCCTACGGTCAGAAGCACTGCCCTAAAATGGCAAGAAATGTCAGCAGCCTTGTGGCGTGAAATAGTCACGAGGGCGGTGGGCTATAATAACTTTAGATTCGCGAGGCTGGGAGGCGGCGTTAAAGGGGTTGGGCGTCGGAATTGGGTACAGTCTTTTTGAGGGTTCTCATGTGCCCAGTGCGAGGCTACGGTCAGAGGGCTACCCTAAAATGGCAAGAAATGCCAGTGGCGTGCGTGAAATAGTCACCAAGGCGGTGGGCTATACTCTTTGGTCATGAGGTTGGGAGGGAAGTTACAGGGCTTTGGGCGTGGGAAATGGTTACAGTCTTCTCGAGGGTCCTCGTGTGCCCGTGGGAGGCTACGGTCGAGGCCTGCCTAAAATGGCAGGAAATGCCAATGGCGCAGCGTGAAATAGTCACAGGTCGGTGGGCTATACTCTTTCAGTCCATGATGGTTGGGAGGGAAGTTACAGGGCTTTGGGCGTGGAAATGGTTTACAGTCTTCTCGAGGGTCTCGTGTGCCCTTGATGGGAGGCTCTGGTCAGAGGCACTGCCCTAAAATGCCAAGAAATGCCAATGGCGCGTGCGTGAAATGGTCACGAGGCGGTGGGCTATACTCTTTGGTCATGAGGTTGGGAGGGAAGTTCTGGGGCTTTGGGCGTCGGAAATGGTTACAGTCTTCTCGAGGTCCTCGTGTGCCCATGGGAGGCTACAGTCAGAGGCCTGCCCTAAAATGGCAGAAATGCCATTGCAGTCACGTGAAATAGTCAGGGCAGTGGGCTATAGCCTTTGGTTCGCGGGGGTTGGGGAGCGGCGTTCGGGGGTTCTGGGCGTCGGAAATGGGTACAGTCTTTTTGAGGTTTCTCGTGTGCCCAGTGGGAGGCTACGGTCAGGGGCCTGCCCTAAAATGGCAAGAAACGCCCAGCGGCGCAGCGCGTGAAATAGTCACCGAGGCCGGTGGGCTATAGCCTTTGGTCCGCGGGGGTTGGGGAGGGTTTGGGGCTCAGTCGTGGAAATATGTACAGTCTTTTCGAGGTCTCGTGTGCCCGATTGGAGATTCTGGGTCAAAGCCTGCCCTAAAATGGCAAAAATACCAGCAGTAGCCGCGTGAAATAATGTGAGGCCGGTGGGCAATAGCCTTTAGTCGGCGGGGGTTGGGAAAGGTGTTTGAGGGGCTCTGGTGGAAATGGGTACATCATTTCGAGGGTCTCGTGTGCCCGGTGGGAAGCTACGGTCGAAGCCTGCCTAAAATGGCAAGACATGCCAGTGCGCATCGCGTGAAATAGTCATGGAGGCGGTGGGCTATAATAAGCCTTTGGTCCCTTGAGGGGTTGGGGAGGGGTTTGGGGCTCTGATTCGGAAATGGGTACAGTCTTTTTAGGGTTCCACATGTGCCCAATGGGAGGCTACGGTCAGAAGCACATACAAAATGTGAACATGCCAGTGGCGCGTCAGCGTGAAATGCTCATGGGGCACTGTGGGCTATAGCCTTTAGTGCGGGGGTTGGGAGGAAGTTCTTGGAGTGCAGGCATCAGAAATGGGTACTTGTCTTTTCGAGGGTCCTCGTGTTCCCAGTGGGAGGCCACGCAGTCGAGGCCTGCCCTAAAATGGCAAGAAAATGCCAAGGCAGCCAGTGAAATAGTCACCAAAGCTGGTGGGCTATAGCCTTTGTTCCGTGGGGTGGGGAGGGTGTTTCGGAGGTTATGGTCGTCGGAAATGGGTACAATCTTTTCGAAGGTCCTCGTGCGCCCAGTGGGAGGCTACGGTCAGAAGCCTGCCCTAAAATGGCAAGAAATGTCCAGCGGCGCAGCGCGTGAAATAGTCGCCGAGGCCAGTGGGCTATAGCCTTTGGTCCGCGGGGGTTGGGGAGCGGCGTTCGGAGGCTCTGGGCGTCGGAAATGGGTACAGTCTTTTCGAGGGTCCTCGTGTGCCCAGTGGGAGGTTACGGTCAGAGGCCTGCCCTAAAATGGCAAGAAATACCCAGCGGCGCAGCGCATAAAATAGTCACGGGGCCGGTGGGCTATAGCCTTTGGTCCGCGGGGGTTGGGGAGTGGCGTTCGGGGGCTCTGGACGTCGAAAATGGGTACAGTCTTTTGAAGGGACCTCGTGCGCCCAGTGGGAGGCTACGGTCAGAGGCCTGCCCTAAAATGGCAAGAAATGCCCAGCGGCGCTGCGCGTGAAATAGTCACCGAGGCCGGTGGGCTATACTCTTTGGTCCGTGGGGGTTGGGGAGGGAAGTTCTGGGGCTTTGGGCGTCGGAAATGAGTACAGTCTTTTCGAGGGTCCTCGTGTGCCCAGTGGAAGGATACGGTCAGAGGCCTGCCCTAAAATGGCACGAAATGCCCAGCGCGTGAAATAATCAGGCGGTGGGCTATAGCCTTTGGTCCAGCGGGGTTGGGGAGGGGCGTTAAGGGTTGGGCCTCAGAAATGGGTCCTGTCTTTTCGAGGGCCCTAGTGTGCCCAGGCGGAGGCTACGGTCAGGGGCCTGCCTAAAATAGCAAAAAATGCCCAGCGCGCAGCGTGAAATAGTCAAGGCGGTGGGCTATAATACTGGTCATGAGGGTTGGGAGGAGTGTTTGAGGACTCTGGCGGTGAAATGGGTACAGTCCTTTCGAGAGTCTTCGTGTGCCCAGTCGAGGCTACAGTCAGAGGCCTGCCCTAAAATGGCACAGGAAACTTCCAGCCAGCAGAGTGAAATAATCGCCCGAGGCAGTGGGCTTTAACTCTTTAGTCCCGAGGGTTGGGGAGTGGCGTTCGGGGGCTCTGGGCGTCGAAAATGGGTACAGTCTTTTCGAGGGTCCTCATGTGCCCAGTAAGAGGCTACGGTCAGAGGCCAGCCCTGAAAAGGCAGGAAATGCCAATGGCCAGCGTGAAATAGTCACCAGTGGGTGGGCTATACTCTTTGGTCCTTGAGGGGTTGGGAGGGAAGTTACAGGGCTTTGGGCGTCGGAAATGGGTACAGTCTTCTCGAGGTCCTCGTGTGATGGGAGCCTACGGTCGGAGGCCTGCCTAAAATGGCAAGAAATGCCCAGTGGCTCTGGCGTGAAATAGTCACCAGGGCGGTGGGCTATAGCCCAGTCATGAGGTTCGGGAGGATGTTTCGCGGGCTCTGGTCGTCGGAAATTTGTACAGCTTTTTCGAGGGTCCTTGTGTGCCCAGTGGGAGGCTACGGTCAGAAGCCTGCCCTAAAATGGCAAGAAAGGTCCAGCGGCGCAGCGCGAGAAAGAGTCACCGAGGCCGGTGGGCTATAGCCGTTGGTTCGAGGGTTGGGGAGGCGGCGTTCGGGGTTACGGCGTCGGAAATGGGTACAGTCTTTTGAGGGTTCTCGTGTGCCCGGTCACGAGGCTACGATCGAGGGCTACCTAAAATGGCAAGAAATGCCAGCAGCGCATAGCGTGAAATAATAGTGAGGCCGGTGGGCGATGTGCTGGTCGTGAGGGGTTGGGAGGGGCGTTCGAGGGCTCAGGCGTGAGGAAATGGGTACAGTCATTTCGAGGGTCCTCGTGTGCCCAGTGGGAAGCTACGGTCAGAAGCCTGCCTAAAATGGCAAGATATGCCAGTGACGCATCGCGTGAAATAAGTCATGAGGCGGTGGGCTATAGCCTTTGGTCCGCGGGGGTTGGGGAGGGGGTTTCGAGGGCTCTGGTCGTCGTAAAAGGGTACAGTCTTTTAGAGGTTCCACGTGTGCCCAATGGGAGGCTACAGTCGAGCCTGCCCTAAAATGGCAAGACATGCCAGCGCGCGCGTGAAATTGTGTCATGGGGCACTGGGCTATAGCCTTTGGTCTGCGGGGTTGGGAGGGAAGTTACAGGGCTCTGGGCATCGAGAAATGGGTATAGTCTTTTCGAGGTCCTCGTGTTCCAGTGGGATACTGCAGTCAGAGGCACTGCCCTAAAATGGCAAGAAATGCCCAGTGGCAGCCAGTGAAATAATCACCAGGCCGGTGGGCTTTAGCCTTTGGTCCGCGGGGGTTGGGGAGTGGCGTTCGGGGGCTCTGGGCGTCGGAAATGGGTACAGTCTTTTCAAGGGTCCTCGTGTGCCCAGTGGGAGGCTACGGTCAGAGGCACACCTAAAATGGCTGGAAATATGCTTAGCATAGCGAGAAATAGTCACCAAGGCGGTGGGCTATACTCTTTGGTCCATGCGGGGTTGGGGAGGGGAAGTTACAGGGCTTTGGGCGTCGAGAAAGTATTCTGATCTTCTCGAGGTCCTCGTGTGCCCAGTGGGAGGCTACGGTCGAAGCCTGCCCAAAATGGCAAAAATGCCCAGCTGGCATAGCGTGAAATTGTCATGGGGCCGGTGGGCTATAGCCTTTGGTCACATGAGGGGTTGGGGAGGGGCGTTACAGGGTTACGGGCATCAGAAATAGAGTACAGTCCTTTCGAGGGTCCTCGTGTGCAGTGGAAGGCTACTGATCGAGCACACTGCCCAAAATGGCAAGAAATGCCAATGACCTTGGCAGAAATAATCGCCGAGGCCGGTGGGCTATGTACTGGTCCCATGAGGAGTTGGGAGGAGGCGTTGGGGCTCACAGGAGTCGGAAATGGGTACAGTCTTTTCAAGGGTCCTCGTGTGCCCAGTGGGAGGCTACAGTCAGGCCTGCCCTAAAATAGAGGAATTGCCCATGGCGTGAAATGGTCACCGAGGCCGGTGGGCTATACTCTTTGGTCCGCGGGGGTTGGGGAGGGAAGTTCTGGGGCTTTGGGCGTCAGAAATGGTTACAGTATTTTCAAGGGTCCTCGTGTGCCCAGTGGGAGGCTACGGTCAGAGGCCTGTCCTAAAATGGCAAGAAATGCCCAGCGGCGCAGCGCGTGAAATGGTCACCGAGGCCGGTGGGCTATACTCTTTGGTCCGCGATGGTTGGGGAGGGAAGTTCTGGGGCTTTGGACGTCGGAAATGGTTACAGTCTTCTCGAGGGTCCTCGTGTGCCCAGTGGGAGCCTACGGTCAGAGGGCTGCCCTAAAATGCCAAGAAATGCCCAGCGGCGCAGCGCGTGAAATGGTCACCGAGGCCGGTGGGCTATACTCTTTGGTCCGCGGGGGTTGGGGAGGGAAGTTCTGGGGCTTTGGGCATCGGAAATGGTTACAGTCTTCTCGAGGGTCCTCGTGTGCCCAGTGGGAGGATACGGTCAGAGGCCTGCCCTAAAATGGCAAGAAATGCCATGGCAGCGTGAAATAATCGCCCGAGGCGGTGGGCTATAACTTTGGTTTCTTGCGGGGTTGGGGAGGCGTTCGGGGTTCTGGGCGTCGGAAATGGGTACAGTCTTTTGAGGGGTTCTCGTGTGCCCAGTGAGAGGCTCTGGTCAGAAGGCTACCTAAAATGGCAAGAAATGTGGCGCAACGTGAAATAATGGCAAGGCGGTGGGCGGTAGCCTTTGGTCGGCGGGGTTGGGAGGGGGGTTCGGGGGCTCTGGGCGTCGAAATGGGTACAGTCATTTCGAGGGTCCTCGTGTGCCCAGTGGGAAGCTTCTGGTCAAGCCTGCCTAAAATGGCAAGATATGCAGCGCATCGCGTGAAATAGTCATGGGGCCGGTGGGCTATAGCCTGGTCATGGGGGTTGGGAGGGGTTTCGGGGGCTCTGGTCGGCGGAAATGGGTACAGTCTGTTTGAGGTTCCTCGTGTGCCCAATGGGAGGCTACGGTCAGAAGCCTGCCCGAAAATGGCAAGACATGCTTGAGCGCATCGCGTGAGAGTGTCATGGGGCACATGGGCTATAGCCTTTGGTCTGCGGGGGTTGGGGAGGGAAGTTCTGGGGCTCTGGGCATCAGAAATGGGTATAGTCTTTTCGAGGGTCCTCGTGTTCCCAGTGGGATGCCACGGTCAGAGGCCTGCCCTAAAATGGCAAGAAATGCCCAGCAGCGCAGCGAGTGAAATAGTCGCCGAGGCCGGTGGGCTTTAGCCTTTGGTCCGCGGGGGTTGGGGAGTGGCGTTCGGGGGCTCTGGGCGTCGGAAATGGGTACAGTCTTTTCAAGGGTCCTCGTGTGCCCAGTGGGAGGCTACGGTCAGAGGCCTGCCCTAAAATGGCTGGAAATGCTGCAGTAGCGAGAAATAGTCACCAAGGGCAGGTGGGCTATACTCTTTGGTCCTTGAGGGTTGGGAGGAAGTTACAGGGCTTTGGGCGTCAGAAAGTATTCTGATCTTCTCGAGGGTCTCGTGTGCCCAGTGGGAGGCTACAGTCGAAGCACGCCCGCCAAATGGCAAAATGCCAGCTGTAGCGTGAAATTGTCATGAGGCGGTGGGCTATAGCCTTTGGTCCATGAGGGTTGGGAGGGGCGTTCTGGGGTTACGGGCATCAGAAATGGGTACAGTCCTTCGAGGGTCTCGTGTGCCCAGTGGAAGGCTACGGTCGAGCCTGCCCAAAATGGCAAGAAATGCCAGTGGCGCTTGAAATAATCGCCCGAGGCCGGTGGGCTATAGCCTTTGGTCCTTGAGGAGTTGGGGAGGGCGTTCGGGGCTCACAGGAGTCGGAAATGGGTACAGTCTTTTCAAGGGTCCTCGTGTGCCTGGTGGGAGGCTACAGTCAGAGGCCTGCCCTAAAATGGCGAGGAATTGCCAGTGGCCAGTAGCGTGAAATATCACCAGGCAGGTGGGCTATACTCTTTAGTCCCATGCGGGGTTGGGGAGGGAAGTTACAGGGCTTTGGGCGTCAGAAATGGTTCTGATATTTTCAAGGGTCCTCGTGTGCCCGGTGGGAGGCTACGGTCAGGAGGCACTGTCTAAAATGGCAAGAAATGCCAGTAGTGGCAGCGTGAAATAGTCACCAAGGGCAGTGGGCTATACTCTTTGGTCCGCGATGGTTGGGGAGGAACTTCTGGGGCTTTGGGCGTCGGAAATGGTTACAGTCTTCTCGAGGGTCCTCGTGTGCCCAGTGGGAGGCTACGGTCAGAGGCCTGCCCTAAAATGCCAAGAAATGCCCAGCGGCGCAGCGCGTGAAATAGTCACCGAGGCCGGTGGGCTATACTCTTTGGTCCCTTGAGGGGTTGGGAGGGAAGTTACAGGGCTTTGGGCGTCGGAAATGGTTCTGATATTTTCAAGGGCCCTCGTGTGCCCGGTGGGAGGCTGATCGAGGCACATCCTAAAATGGCAAGAAATGCCCAGCGGCGCAGCGCGTGAAATGGTCACCGAGGCCGGTGGGCTATACTCTTTGGTCCGCGATGGTTGGGGAGGGAAGTTCTGGGGCTTTGGGCGTCGGAAATGGTTACAGTCTTCTCGAGGGTCCTCGTGTGCCCAGTGGGAGGCTACGGTCAGAGGCCTGCCCTAAAATGCCAAGAAATGCCCAGCGGCGCAGCGCGTGAAATGGTCACCGAGGCCGGTGGGCTATACTCTTTGGTCCGCGGGGGTTGGGGAGGGAAGTTCTGGGGCTTTGGGCGTCGGAAATGGTTACAGTCTTCTCGAGGGTCCTCGTGTGCCCAGTGGGAGGCTACGGTCAGAGGCCTGCCCTAAAATGGCAAGAAATGCCCAGCGGCGCAGCGCGTGAAATAGTCGCCGAGGCCGGTGGGCTATAGCCTTTGGTTCGCGGGGGTTGGGGAGCGGCGTTCGGGGGTTCTGGGCGTCGGAAATGGGTACAGTCTTTTTGAGGGTTCTCGTGTGCCCAGTGGGAGGCTACGGTCAGAGGGCTACCCTAAAATGGCAAGAAATGCCCAGCGGCGCAGCGCGTGAAATAGTAGCCGAGGCCGGTGGGCTATAGCCTTTGGTCGGCGGGGGTTGGGGAGGGGCGTTCGGGGGCTCTGGGAGTCGAAAATGGGTACAGTCTTTTTGAGGGTCCTCGTTTGCCCAGTGGGAGGCTACGGTCAGAGGCCTGCCCTAAAATGGCACGAAATGCCCAGCGGCGCAGCACGTGAAATGGTCGCAGAGGCCGGTGGGCTATAGCCTTTGGTCCGCGGGGGTTGGGGAGGGATGTTCTGGGGCTCTGGGCGTCGGAAATGGGTACAGTCTTTTCGAGGGTCCTCGTGTGCCCAGTGGAAGGCTACGGTCAGAGGCCTGCCCTAAAATGCAAGAAATGCCCAGCGGCGCAGCGCGTGAAACAGTCACCGAGGCCGGTGGGCTATAGCCTTTGGTCCGAGGGGGTTGGGGAGGGTGTTTCGGGGGCTCTGGCCGTCGGAAATGGGTACAGTCCTTTCGAGGGTCTTCGTGTGCCCAGTGGGAGGCTACGGTCAGAGGCCTGCCCTAAAATGGCACGAAATGCCCAGCGGCGCAGCGCGTGAAATAGTCGCCGAGGCCGGTGGGCTATAGCATTTGGTCCGCGGGGGTTGGGGAGTGGCGTTCGTGGGCTCTGGGCGTCGAAAATGGGTACAGTCTTTTCAAGGGTCCTCGTGTGCCCAGTGGGAGGCTACGTTCAGAGGCCTGCCCTAAAATGGCAAGAAATGCCCAGCGGCGCAGCGCGTGAAATGGTCACCGAGGCCGGTGGGCTATACTCTTTGGTCCGCGGGGGTTGGGGAGGGAAGTTCTGGGGCTTTGGGCGTCGGAAATGGTTACAGTCTTCTCGAGGGTCCTCGTGTGCCCAGTGGGAGCCTACGGTCAGAGGCCTGCCCTAAAATGGCAAGAAATGCCCAGCGGCGCTGCGCGTGAAATAGTCACCGAGGCCGGTGGGCTATAGCCTTTGGTCCGCGGGGGTTCGGGAGGATGTTTCGCGGGCTCTGGTCGTCGGAAATTTGTACAGCCTTTTCAAGGGTCCTTGTGTGCCCAGTGGGAGGCTACGGTCAGAAGCCTGCCCTAAAATGGCAAGAAATGTCCAGCGGCGCAGCGCGTGAAATAGTCACCGAGGCCGGTGGGCTATAATAGTTGTGAGGGCTGGGGAGCGGCGTTCGGGGGTTCTGGGCGTCGGAAATGGGTACAGTCTTTTTGAGGGTTCTCATGTGCCCAGTGCGAGGCTACGGTCAGAGGGCTACCCTAAAATGGCAAGAAATGCCCAGCGGCGCAGCGCGTGAAATGGTCACCGAGGCCGGTGGGCTATACTCTTTGGTCCGCGGGGGTTGGGGAGGGAAGTTCTGGGGCTTTGGGCATCGGAAATGGTTACAGTCTTCTCGAGGGTCCTCGTGTTCCCAGTGGGAGGCTACGGTCAGAGGCCTGCCCTAAAATGGCAAGAAATGCCCAGCGGCGCAGCGCGTGAAATAGTCGCCGAGGCCGGTGGGCTATAGACTTTGGTTCGCGGGGGTTGGGGAGCGGCGTTCGGGGGTTCTGGGAGTCGGAAATGGGTACAGTCTTTTTGAGGTTTCTCGTGTGCCCAGTGGGAGGCTACGATCAGAGGGCTACCCTAAAATGGCAAGAAATGCCCAGCGGCGCAGCGCGTGAAATAGTAGCCGAGGCCGGTGGGCTATAGCCTTTGGTCGGCGGGGGTTGGGGAGGGGCGTTCGGGGGCTCTGGGCGTCGGAAATGGGTACAGTCATTTCGAGGGTCCTCGTGTGCCCAGTGGGAAGCTTCTGATCAAGCCTACTAAAATGGCAAGACATGCCATGACGCATCGCGTGAAATAGTCGCCGAGGCCGGTGGGCTATAGCCTCTGGTGCATGGGGGTTGGGGAGGGGGTTTCGGGGGCTCTGGTCGTCGGAAATGGGTACAGTCTTTTTGAGGTTCCACATGTGCCCAATGGGAGGCTACGGTCAGAAGCCTGCCCTAAAATGGTAAGACATGCCCAGCGGCGCATCGCGTGAAATTGTCATGTGAGGCACATGGGCTATAGCCTTTGGTCTCTGCGGGGTTGGGAGGAAGTTCTTGGAGTGCAGGCATCAGAAATGGGTACTTGTCTTTTGAGGGTCCTCGTGTTCCAGTGGGAGGCAACGGTCAGAGGCCTGCCCCTAAATGGCAAGAAATGCCAGTGCGCAACCCGTGAAATAGTCACCAGCTGGTGGGCTATAGCCTTTGGTCCGAGGTTGGGAGGGTGTTTGGGAGGTTCTGGTCGTGGAAATGGGTACAGTCTTTTGAAGGTCCTCGTGTGCCCAGGTGGGAGGCTACGGTCAAGCCTGCCTAAAATGGCAAGAAATGTCCAGCGGCGCGTAGTGAAATAGTCTCCAGGCGATGGGCTATAGCCTTTGGTCATGCGGGGGTTGGGAAGCGGCGTTCGGGGCTCACAGGCGTGGGAAATGGGTACAGTCTTTTGGGGGTCCTCGTGTGCCCGGTGGGAGTCTAGGGTCAGTGGCCTGCCCTAAAATGGCAAGAAATGCCCAGCGTGGCGTGAATTAGTCAAGGCGGTGGGCTATAGCCTTTAGTCGGCGGGCGTTGGGAGGGGCGTTCAGGGGCTCACAGGCGTGAAATGGGTACAGATCTTTTGAGGTCCTCGTGTGCCCAGTGGGAAGCTACGGTCAGGGGCCTGCCCTAAAATGGCAAGAAACGCCCAGCGGCGCAGCGCGTGAAATAGTCACCGAGGCCGGTGGGCTATAGCCTTTGGTCCGCGGGGGTTGGGGAGGGGGTTTCGGGGGCTCTGGGCGTCGAAAATGGGTACAGTCTTTTCGAGGGTCCTCGTGTTCCCAGTGGGAGGCCACGGTCAGAGGCCTGCCCTAAAATGGCAAGAAATGCCCAGCGGCGCAGCGCGTGAAATAGTCACCGAAGCTGGTGGGCTATAGCCTTTGGTCCGCGGGGGTTGGGGAGGGTGTTTCGGAGGCTCTGGTCGTCGGAAATGGGTACAGTCTTTTCGAAGGTCCTCGTGTGCCCAGTGGGAGGCTACGGTCAGAGGCCTGCCCTAAAATGGCAGGAAATGCCCAGCGGCGCAGCGCGTGAAATGGTCACCGAGTTCGGTGGGCTATACTCTTTGGTCCGTGGGGGTTGGGGAGGGAAGTTCTGGGGCTTTGGGCGTCGGAAATGGGTACAGTCTTTTCGAGGGTCCTCGTGTGCCCAGTGGAAGGCTACGGTCAGAGGCCTGCCCTAAAATGGCAAGAAATGCCCAGCGGCGCAGCGCGTGAAATAGTCACCGAGGCCGGTGGGCTATAGCCTTTGGTCCGCGGGGGTTGGGGAGGGACGTTCTGGGGTTCTGGGCATCAGAAATGGGTACAGTCTTTTCGAGGGTCCTCGTGTGCCCAGTGGGAGGCTACGGTCAGAGGCCTGCCCTAAAATGGCAAGAAATGCCCAGCGGCGCTGCGCGTGAAATAGTCACCGAGGCCGGTGGGCTATAGCCTTTGGTCCGCGGGGGTTGGGGAGGGTGTTTCGGGGACTCTGGCAGTCGGAAATGGGTACAGTCCTTTCGAGAGTCTTCGTGTGCCCAGTGCGAGGCTACGGTCAGAGGCCTGCCCTAAAATGGCAGGAAATGCCCAGCGGCGCAGCGAGTGAAATAGTCGCCGAGGCCGGTGGGCTTTAGCCTTTGGTCCGCGGGGGTTGGGGAGTGGCGTTCGGGGGCTCTGGACGTCGAAAATGGGTACAGTCTTTTCAAGGGACCTCGTGTGCCCAGTGGGAGGCTACGGTCAGAGGCCTGCCCTAAAATGGCAGGAAATGCCCAGCGGCGCAGCGCGTGAAATGGTCACCGAGGTCGGTGGGCTATACTCTTTGGTCCGCGGGGGTTGGGGAGGGAAGTTCTGGGGCTTTGGGCGTCGGAAATGGGTACAGTCTTTTCGAGGGTCCTCGTGTGCCCAGTGGGAGGCTACGGTCAGAGGCCTGCCCTAAAATGGCAAGAAATGCCTAGCGGCGCAGCACGTGAAATGGTCGCAGAGGCCGGTGGGCTATAGCCTTTGGTCCATGAGGGTTGGGAGGGGCGTTCGGGTTACAGGCATCGAAATGGGTACAGTGTTTTCGAGGTGGTTGTGTGCCCAGTGGGAGGCTACGGTCGAGGCACACTAAAATGGTACGAAATGCCAGTGACGCGCACGTGAAATGGTCGCAGAGGCGGTGGGCATGCATTTGGTCCTTGGGAGTTGGGGAGGGGCGTTGGGGGCTCAGGAGTCGAAAATGGGTACAGTCTTTTGGCGGTCTCGTTTGCCAGTGGGAAAGGCTACGGTCAGAGGCCTGCCCTAAAATGTGAAATGCCAATGGCTGCGCAGAGTGAAATAATCGCCGAGGCAGTGGGCTTTAGCCTTTGGTCATGAGGGTTGGGAGTGGCGTTCGGGGCTGCAGGCGTCGGAAATGAGTGCAGTCTTTCAAGGGTCTCGTGTGCCCGGTGGAAAAGCTCGTTCGAGGCCTACTAAAATGGCAAGAAATGCCAGTGGCCTTGGCGTGAAATAGTCACCAAGGCGGTGGGCTATACTCTTTGGTCCAGCGGGGTTGGGAGGAAGTTCAGGGCTTTGGGCGTCGGAAATGGTTCTGATCTTCTCGAGGGTCTCGTGTGTGATGGGAGCCTACAGTCGAGGCACTGCCCTAAAATGGCAAGAAATGCCAGTGGCGCGTGAAATAATCACCGAGGCAGTGGGCTATATGCTGGTCATGAGGGTTCGGGAGGATGTTTCGCAGGCTCAGTCGTGAAATTTGTACAGCTTTTGAGGTCCTTGTGCCCGGTGGGAGGCTACGGTGAAGCACTTGCCATAAAATAGCAAGAAATGGGGAGCGGCGTTCGGGGTTACAGGCGTCGGGTGGGTACAGTCTTTTGAGGTTCTCATGTGCCCGGTCATGCGAGGCTGATCAGAGGGTTACCACTAAAATGGCAAGAAATGCCCAGCCGCGTGAAATAATGCTTGAGGCGGTGGGCGGTAGCCTTTGGTCGTGAGGGGTTGGGAGGAGGCGTTCGGGGCTCACAGGCGTCGGAAATGGGTACAGTCATTTCGAGGGTCTCGTGTGCCAGTGGGAAGCTACGGTCAGAAGCCTGCCCTAAAATGGCAAGATATGTGGCGCATCGCGTGAAATAGTCAGGCGGTGGGCTATAGCCTTTGGTCCGGGGTTGGGAGGGGTTTCGGGGCTCACAGGCGTCGGGAAATGGGTACAGTCTTTTGGGGTCCTCGTGTGCCCGATGGGAGGCTACTGATCAAGCCTGCCCTAAAATATGGCAAGACATGCCAGACGCATCGCGTGAAATTGTCATGGGGCACATGGGCTATAGCCTTTGGTCCGCAGGGGTTGGGGATGGGGGTTCGGGTGCTCTGGCCGTCAGAAATGGGTATAGTCTTTCGAGGGTCCTCGTGTGCCCAGTGGGATACTGCAGTCGAGCCTGCCCTAAAATGGCAGAAATGCCCAGCATGTGAGTGAAATAATCGTGGGGCGGTGGGCTTTAGCCTTTGGTCCGGGGTTGGGGAGTGGCGTTCGGGGCTCTGGGCGTCGAGAAATGGGTCTGAGTCTTTTCAAGGGTCTCGTGTGCCCGATTGGGAGCCCTACGGTGAGGCCTGCCTAAAATGGCTGGAAATGCCAGTGGCCAGCGAAATAGTCACGAGGGCGGTGGGCTATACTCTTTGGTCATGAGGGTTGGGGAGGAAGTTACAGGGGCTTTGGGCGTCAGGGAAATTATTCTACAGTCTTCTCGAGGGTCCTCGTGTGCTTGATGGGAGGCTACGGTCGAGGCACTGCCCTAAAATGGCTGGAAATGCTAGCATGGCCAGAAATAGTCACAGGCAGGTGGGCTGTACTCTTTGGTCCTTGAGGTTGGGAGGAAGTTACAGGGCTTTGGGCGTCAGAATTCTGATCTTCTCGAGGGTCCCTCGTGTGCCCAGTGGGAGGCTACGGTCAGAAGCCTGCCATAAAATGGCACTTAATGCCCAGCCTGCATAGCAGTGAAATTGTCATGAGGCGGTGGGCTATAGCCTTTGGAGGGTTGGGGAGGGGACGTTACGGGGTTGGGCATGAAATGTCTGATCCTTTCGAGGTCCTCGTGTGCCCGGTGGAAGGCTGATCAGGAGGCCTGCCCAAAATGGCAAGAAATGCCAGTGACGCCTTGAAATAATCGCCTTGAGGCCGGTGGGCTATAGTCTTTGGTCATGAGGAGTTGGGAGGCGTTCGGGGCTCAGGAGTC
Source organism: Citropsis articulata (assembly GCA_030449925.1). Lineage (NCBI taxonomy): Eukaryota > Viridiplantae > Streptophyta > Magnoliopsida > Sapindales > Rutaceae > Citropsis > Citropsis articulata. The sequence continues at coordinate 750,332 of JASUUH010000169.1, forward strand.
GGAAATGGTGCAGTCTTTTCAAGGTTCCTCGTGTGCCCAGTGGGAGGCAACGGTCAGAGGCCTGCCTAAAATGGCGAGAAATTACCAGTGGCGCAGTAGCGTGAAATAGTCACCAAGGGCGGTGGGCTATACTCTTTGGTCCTTGAGGTTGGGGAGGAAGTTACAGGGGCTTTGGGCGTCAGAAATGGTTCTGATATTTTGAAGGGTCTCGTGTACCCAGTGGGAGGCTACGGTCAGGAGGCACATCTAAAATGGCAAGAAATGCCAGTGACGCGTGCGTGAAATGGTCACCGAGGCCGGTGGGCTATACTCTTTGGTCCGCGATGGTTGGGGAGGGAAGTTCTAGGGCTTTGGACGTCGGAAATGGTTACAGTCTTCTCGAGGGTCCTCGTGTGCCCAATGGGAGGCTACGGTCAGAAGCCTGCCCTAAAATTGCAAGACATGCCCAGCGGCGCATCGCGTGAAGTGTCATGGGGCACTGTGGGCTATAGCCTTTGGTCTGCGGGGGTTGGGGAGGGAAGTTCTTGGGTCTGGGCATCAGAAATGGGTACTGTCTTTTCGAGGGTCCTCGTGTTCCCAGTGGGAGGCCACGGTCAGAGGCCTGCCCTAAAATGGCAAGAAATGCCCAGCGGCGCAGCCCGTGAAATAGTCACCGAAGCTGGTGGGCTATAGCCTTTGGTCCGCGGGGGTTGGGGAGGGTGTTTCGGAGGTTACGGTGGGTCGGAAATGGGTACAGTCTTTTGAAGGTCCTCGTGTGATGGGAGGCTACGGTCAGAAGCCTGCCCTAAAATGGCAAGAAATGCCCAGCGGCGCAGCGCGTGAAATAGTCGCCGAGGCAGGTGGGCTATAGCCTTTGGTCAGCGGGGGTTGGGAAAGCGGCGTTAGGGGCTCACAGGCGTCGGAAATGGGTACAGTCTTTTTGGGGTCTCGTGTGCCCAGTGGGAGGCTACTGTCAGAGGCCTGCCCTAAAATGGCAAGAAATGCCCAGCGGCGTGGCGTGAATTAATCACCAGGGCCGGTGGGCTATAGCCTGGTCGGCGGGCGTTGGGGAGGCGGCGTTCGGGGCTCAGGCGTCGGAAATGGGTACAGTCTTTTCGAGGGTCTCGTGTGCCCAGTGGGAAGCTACGGTCAGGGCCTGCCCTAAAATGGCAAAAGCCCAGTGGCGCAGCGTGAAATAGTCACAGGCGGTGGGCTATGTGCTGGTCCCGGGGGGTGGGGGGGGGGTTTGGGGGGGCTCTGGTCGTCAGAAAATATGTACAGTCTTTTCGAGGGTCCTCGTGTGGCCAGTGGGAGGATTACGGTCGAGGCACTGCCTAAAATGGCAAGAAATACCCAATGACGCAGCGCATAAAATAGTCCGCAGGGCGGTGGGCTATAGCACTGGTCTGGGGGTTGGGGAGGGTTGGAGGCTCAGTCGTCGGAAATGGGTACAGTCTTTTTGAGGGTCCTCGTGTGCCCAGTGGGAGGCTACGGTCAGAGGCCTGCCCTAAAATGGCAAGAAATGTCCAGCGGCGCAGCGCGTGAAATAGTCGCCGAGGCCGGTGGGCTATAGCCTTTGGTTCGCGGGGGTTGGGGAGCGGCGTTCGGGGGTTCTGGGCGTCGGAAATGGGTACAGTCTTTTTGAGGGTTCTCGTGTGCCCAGTGGGAGGCTACGGTCAGAGGGCTACCCTAAAATGGCAAGAAATGCCCAGCGGCGCAGCGCGTGAAATAGTAGCCGAGGCCGGTGGGCTATAGCCTTTGGTCCGCGGGGGTTGGGGAGGAGGTTTCGGGGGCTCTGGTCGTCGAAAATAGGTACAGTCTTTTCGAGGGTCTCGTGTACTTGATGGGAAGCTTCTGATCGAGCCTGCCTAAAATGGGAAGACATGCCTGCAGCGCAGCGTGGGAAATAGTCGCCGAGGCGGTGGGCTATAGCCTTTGGTCATGAGGGTTGGGAGGGAAGTTACGGGGCTGGGCGTCGGAAATGGGTCTGAGTCTTTCGAGGGTCCTCATGTGCCCAATGGGAGGCTACAGTGGGCTATAGCCTTTGGTCCTTGAGGGGTTGGAGAGGGGTTTCGGGGCTCAGGTGGGTGGAAATGGGTCAGTCTTTTCAAGGTACCTCATGTGCCCAATGGGAGGCTACGGTCGAAGCCTGCCCTAAAATGAAGACATGCTGGCGAATCAGCGTGAAATTGTCATGGAGCCACATGGGCTATAGCCTTTTGTCAGCTGGGGGTGGGGAGGGAAGTTCTTGGGTGGGGGCATCAGAAAGAGTGCAGTCTTTTGAGGTCCTCGTGTTCCAGTGGGAGGCCACGGTCAAGCCTGCCTAAAATGGCAAGAAATGCCCATGCGCGCGTGAAATAGTCACCGAGGCAGTGGGCTATAGCCTTTAGTCCATGAGGGGTTGGGGAGCGGCGTTGGGGGCTCTGGCGTCGGAAATGGGTACAGTCTTTTGAGGGTCCCTCGTGTGTGCCCAGTGGGAGGCTACGGTCAGAAGCCTGCCCTAAAATGGCAAGAAATGTCCAGCGGCGCAGCGCGTGAAATAGTCGCCGAGGCCGGTGGGCTATAGCCTTTGGTCCGCGGGGGTTGGGGAGCGGCGTTCGGGGGCTTTGGGCGTCGGAAATGGGTACAGTCGTTTTGAGGGTCCTCGTGTGCCCAGTGGGAGGCTACGGTCAGAGGCCTGCCCTAAAATGGCAAGAAATTCCCAGCGGCGCAACGCGTGAATTAGTCACCGAGGCCGGTGGGCTATAGCCTTTGGTCGGCGGGCGTTGGGGTGGGCCGTTCCGGGGTCTGAGCATCGGAAATGGGTACAGTCTTTTCGAGGGTCCTCGTGTGCCCAGTGGGAAGCTACGTCAGAGGCCTGCCCTAAAATGGCAAAAGCATGGCCAGCAGCGCGTGAAATAATCACGAGGCCGGTGGGCTATAGCCATGGTCCTTGAGGGGTTGGGGAGGGTTCGGGGCTCAGTGCGTCGGAAATTTGTACAGTCTTTTCGCGGGTCCTCGTGTGCCCAGTGGGAGGTTACGGTCAGAGGCCTGCCCTAAAATGACAAGAAATACCCAGCGGCGCAGCGCATAAAATAGTCACGAGGCAGTGGGCTATAGCCTTTGGTCTGCAGGGGTTGGGAGGGGTTGGGGGGCTCTGGTTGTCGGAAATTGGTACAGTCTTTTCGAGGGTCCTCAGTTGCCTAGTGGGAGGCTACGGTCAGAGGCCTGCCTAAAATAGCTAGAAATGCCAGCTTGGCACGTGAAATGGTCATGAGGCGGTGGGCTATAACCTTTGGTCCTTGGGGGTTGGGAGGAAGTTGGGCTCTGGGCATCGGAAATGGGTACAGTCTTTTCGAGGTCTCGTGTGCCCAGTGGAAGGCTCTGAGTCAGAAGCCTGCCTTAAATGATAAGAAATGCCAATGGCCTTGATGCGTGAAATACTCAGAGGCAGTGGGCTATAGCCTTTGGTCCATGAGGGGTTGGGGAGGGGTTTGAGGGCTCTGGTCGCCGGAAATGGGTACAGTCTTCTGAGGGTCCTCAGTTGCCAGTGGGAGGCTACGGTCGAGGCCTGCCTAAAATGGCTAGAAATGCCCAGGCGCAGCGCGTGAAATGGTCATGAGGCGGTGGGCTATAGCCTTTGGTCCATGAGGGGTTGGGGAGGAGGAAGTTACAGGGCTCTTGGCATCGGAAATGGGTACAGTCTTTTCGAGGGTCCTCGTGTGCCCAGTGGAAGGCTACGGTCAGAGGCTTGCCCTAAAATGGCAATAAATTTCCAGCGGCGCAGCACGTGAAATAGTCGCCGAGAGCGGTGGGCTATAGCCTTTCCGCGGGGGTTGGGGAGGGGCGTTCGGGGGCTCTGCGCGTCGGCAATGGGTACAGTCTTTTTGAGGGTCCTCGTGTGCCCAGTGGGAGGCTACGGTCAGAGGCCTGCCCTAAAATGGCAAGAAATGTCCAGCGGCGCAGTGCGTGAAATAGTCGCCGAGGCCGGTGGGCTATAGTCTTTGGTCCGCGGGGGTTGGGGAGCGGCGTTCGGAGGCTCTGGGCGTCGGAAATGGGTACAGTCTTTTTGAGGGTCCTCATGTGCCCAGTGGGAGGCTACGGTCAGAGGCATACCCTAAAATGGCAAGAAATGCCCAGCGGCGCAGCGCATGAAATAGTCACCGAGGCCGGTGGGCTATGTGCTGGTCCCGAGGTTTGGGGAGGGTGTTTCGGGGGCTCTGTGCGTCGGAAATGGGTACAGTCTTTTCGAGGGTCCTCGTGTGCCCAGTGGGAGGCTACGGTCAGAAGCCTGCCCTAAAATGGCTAGAAATGCCCAGCGGCGCAGCGCGTGAAATGGTCGCCGAGGCCGGTGGGCTATAGCCTTTGGTCCGCGGGGGTTGGGGAGGGAAGTTCTGGGGCTCTGGGCATCGGAAATGGGTACAGTCTTTTCGAGGGTCCTCGTGTGCCCAGTGGGAGGCTCTGACAGTGGAGGCTTGCCCTAAAAGGGCAATAAATTTCCAGCGGCGCAGCACGTGAAATAGTCGCCGAGAGCGGTGGGCTATAGCCTTTCCGCGGGGGTTGGGGAGGGGCGTTCGGGGGCTCTGCGCGTCGGCAATGGGTACAGTCTTTTTGAGGGTCCTCGTGTGCCCAGTGGGAGGCTACGGTCAGAGGCCTGCCCTAAAATGGCAAGAAATGTCCAACGGCGCAGCGCGTGAAATAGTCGCCGAGGCAGTGGGCTATAGCCTTTAGTCCCATGAGGGTTTGGGGCGCGGCGTTCGGGGGCTCTGGGCATCTGAAATGGGTACAGTCTTTTTGAGGGTCCTCGTGTGCCCAGTGGGAGGCTACGGTCAGAGGCCTGCCCTAAAATGGCAAGAAATTAATAGCGGCGCAGCGCGTGAAATAGTCGCCGAGGCCGGTGGGCTATAGCCTTTGGTCCGCGGGGGTTGGGGAGGGGGTTTCGGGGGCTTTGGTCGTCGGAAATGTGTACAGTCTTTTCGAGGGTCCTCGTGTGCCCAGTGGGAGGCTACGGTCAGAAGCCTGCACTAAAATGGCAAGACATGCCCAGCGGCGCATCGCGTGAAATTGTCACCGAGGCCGGTGGGCTATAGCCATTGGTCCGCGGGGGTTGGGGAGGGAAGTTTTGGGGCTCTGGGCCTCAGAAATGGGTACAGTCTTTTCGAGCGTCCTCGTGTGCCCAGTGGGAGTCTACGGTCAGAGGCCTGCTCTAAAATTGCAAGAAATGCCCGGCGGCGCGGCGCGTGAAATAGTCACCGAGGCCGGTGGGCTATAGCCTTTGGTCCGCGGGGGTTGGGGAGGGTGTTTCGGAGGCGGAGGCTCTGGACGTCGGAAATGGGTACAGCCTTTTCGAGGGTCCTTGTGTGCCCAGTGGGAGGCTAGGGTCATAATCATGCCCTAAAATGGCAAGAAATGTCCAGCGGCGCAGCACGTGAAATAGTCGCCGAGACCGGTGGGCTATAGCCTTTGGTCCGCGGGGGTTGGGGAGGGGCGTTCGGGGGCTCTGGGCGTCGGAAATGGGTACAGTCATTTCGAGGGTCCTCGTGTGCCCAGTGGGAGGCTACGGTCAGAGGCCTACCCTAAAATGGCAAGAAATGCCCAGCGGCGCAGCGCATGAAATAGTCACCGAGGCCGGTGGGCTATAGCTGGTCCGAGGGGTTGGGAGGGGTTTGAGGGGCTCAGTGCGTCGGAAATGGGTACAGTCTTTTCGAGGTACCTCATGTGCCCAATGGGAGGCTACGGTCAGAAGCCTGCCCTAAAATGGCAAGACATGCACAGCGGCGAATCGCGTGAAATTGTCGCCGAGCCCTGTGGGCTATAGCCTTTGGTCTGCGGGGGTTGGGGAGGGAAGTTCTTGGGTCTGGGCATCAGAAATGGGTACAGTCTTTTCGAGGGTCCTCGTGTTCCCAGTGGGAGGCCACGGTCAGAGGCCTGCCCTAAAATGGCAAGAAATGCCCAGCGGCGCAGCGCGTGAAATAGTCACCGAGGCCGGTGGGCTATAGCCTTTGGTCCGTGGGGGTTGGGGAGGGTGTTTCGGGGGCTCTGGTCGTCGGAAATATGTACAGTCTTTTCGAGGGTCCTCGTGTGCAGTGGGAGGTTCTGTCGAGGCCTGCCCTAAAATGGCAAGAAATACACAGCGCATAAAATAGTCCACGAGGCGGTGGGCTATAGCCTTTGGTCTGCGGGGGTTGGGGGCGGGTTTTTGTGGGCTCTGGTTGTCGGAAATTGGTACAGTCTTTTCGAGGGTCCTCAGTTGCCTAGTGGGAGGCTACGGTCAGAGGCCTGCCCTAAAATGGCTAGAAATGCCCAGCGGCGCAGCGCATAAAATAGTCACGAGGCCGGTGGGCTATAGCCTTTGGTCTGCGGGGGTTGGGGAGGGGGGTTTGGGGGCTCTGGTTGTCGGAAATTGGTACAGTCTTTTCGAGGGTCCTCAGTTGCCTAGTGGGAGGCTACGGTCAGAGGCCTGCCCTAAAATGGCTAGAAATGCCCAGCGGCGCAGCGCGTGAAATGGTCGCCGAGGGCGGTGGGCTATAGCCTTTGGTCCGCGGGGGTTGGGGAGGGAAGTTCACGGGAACTGGCACACGGAAATGGGTACAGTCTTTTCGAGGGTCCTCGTGTGCCCAGTGGAAGGCTACGGTCAGAAGCCTGCCTTAAAATGCAAAGAAATGCCCAGCGGCGCAGAGCGTGAAATACTCGCCGAGGCCGGTGGGCTATAACTAGTCCAGGGGTTGGGAGGGGTTTGGGGCTCTGGTCATCGGAAATGGGTACAGTCTTTACGATGGTCCTCGGTTGCCCAGTGGGAGGCTACGGTCAGAGGCCTGCCCTAAAATGGCTAGAAATGCCAGTAGCGCAGCGTGAAATGGTCATGGAGGCAGTGGGCTATGCTGGTCATGAGGTTGGGAGGAAGTTAAGGGCTCTGGGCATCGGAAATGGGTACAGTCTTTTCGAGGGTCCTCGTGTGCCCAGTGGAAGGCTACGGTCAGAGGCCTGCCCTAAAATGGCAAGAAATACCCAGCGGCGCATCACGTGAAATAGTCGCCGAGAGCGGTGGGCTATAGCCTTTCCGCGGGGGTTGGGGAGGGGCGTTCGGGGGCTCTGCGCGTCGGCAATGGGTACAGTCTTTTTGAGGGTCCTCGTGTGCCCAGTGGGAGGCTACGGTCAGAGGCCTGCCCTAAAATGGCAAGAAATGTCCAGCGGCGCAGTGCGTGAAATAGTCGCCGAGGCCGGTGGGCTATAGCCTTTGGTCCATGAGGTTGGGAGGCGGCGTTGGAGAGCTACAGGCGTCGGAAATGGGTCTGATCTTTGAGGGTCCTCATGTGCCCGGTGGGAGGCTGATCAGAGGCATACCCTAAAATGTCAAGAAATGCCCAGTGACGCAGCGCATGAAATAGTCACCAGGCGGTGGGCTATAGCTGGTCCATGAGGTTTGGGGTTGGTGTTGTGGGTCTCTGGTCGTCGGAAATGGGTACAGCCTTTTCGAGGGTCCTCGTGTGCCCAGTGGGAGGCTACGGTCAGAAGCCTGCCCTAAAATGGCTAGAAATGCCCAGCGGCGCAGCGCGTGAAATGGTCGCCGAGGCCGGTGGGCTATAGCCTTTGGTCCGCGGGGGTTGGGGAGGGAAGTTCTGGGGCTCTGGGCATCGGAAATGGGTACAGTCTTTTCGAGGGTCCTCGTGTGCCCAGTGGAAGGCTACGGTCAGAGGCTTGCCCTAAAATGGCAATAAATTTCCAGCGGCGCAGCACGTGAAATAGTCGCCGAGAGCGGTGGGCTATAGCCTTTCCGCGGGGGTTGGGGAGGGGCGTTCGGGGGCTCTGCGCGTCGGCAATGGGTACAGTCTTTTTGAGGGTCCTCGTGTGCCCAGTGGGAGGCTACGGTCAGAGGCCTGCCCTAAAATGGCAAGAAATGTCCAACGGCGCAGCGCGTGAAATAGTCGCCGAGGCCGGTGGGCTATAGCCTTTGGTCCGCGGGGGTTGGGGCGCGGCGTTCGGGGGCTCTGGGCATCTGAAATGGGTACAGTCTTTTTGAGGGTCCTCGTGTGCCCAGTGGGAGGCTACGGTCAGAGGCCTGCCCTAAAATGGCAAGAAATTAATAGCGGCGCAGCGCGTGAAATAGTCGCCGAGGCCGGTGGGCTATAGCCTTTGGTCCGCGGGGGTTGGGGAGGGGGTTTCGGGGGCTTTGGTCGTCGGAAATGTGTACAGTCTTTTCGAGGGTCCTCGTGTGCCCAGTGGGAGGCTACGGTCAGAAGCCTGCACTAAAATGGCAAGACATGCCCAGCGGCGCATCGCGTGAAATTGTCACCGAGGCCGGTGGGCTATCATAGTCCATGAGGTTAGGGAGGAAGTTTTGGGGCTCTGGGCCTCGAAATGGAGTCTGATCTTTCGGCGTCCTCGTGTGCCCGGATGGGAGTCTCGTCAGAGGCCTGCTCTAAAATTGCAAGAAATGCCAGTGGTGGCAGCGCGTGAAATAATCACCGAGGCGGTGGGCTATGCCTTGGTCCGGGGTTGGGAGGGTGTTTGAGGCGGAGGCTCTGGGCGTCGGAAATGGGTACAGCACTTTCGAGGGTCCTTGTGTGATGGGAGGCTAGGGTCATAATCATGCCTAAAATGGCAAGAAATGTCAGCGGCGCAGCACGTGAAATAGTCGCCGAGACCCGGTGGGCTATAGCCTTTGGTCCATGAGGGTTGGGGAGGGGCGTTCGGGGCTCACAGGCGTCGGAAATGGGTACAGTCATTTCGAGGGTCTCGTGTGCCCGATGGGAGGCTACGGTCGAGCCTACTAAAATGGCAAGAAATGCCAATGGCGCATGAAATAGTCACAGGCGGTGGGCTATAAGCCTTTGGTCCTTGAGGTTGGGGAGGGGTTTGGGGCTCTGGTCGTGAAATGGGTACAGTCTTTTCGAGGGTTCCTCATGTGCCCAATGGGAGGCTCTGATTCAGAAACCTGCCCTAAAATGGCAAGACATGCCAGTGACGAATCAGCGTGAAATTGTCGCGAGGGAACTGGGCTATAGCCTTTGGTCTGCGGGGGTTGGGGAGGGAAGTTCTTGGGTCTGGGCATCAGAAATGGGTACAGTCTTTTCGAGGGTCCTCGTGTTCCCAGTGGGAGGCCACGGTCAGAGGCCTGCCCTAAAATGGCAAGAAATGCCCAGCGGCGCAGCGCGTGAAATAGTCACCGAGGCCGGTGGGCTATAGCCTTTTGTCCGCGGGGGTTGGGGAGGGTGTTTCGGGGGCGGAGGCTCTGGACGTCGGAAATGGATACAGCCTTTTCGAGGGTCCTCATGTGCCCAGTGGGAGGCTAGGGTCATAATCATGCCCTAAAATGGCAAGAAATGTCCAGCGGCGCCGCACGTGAAATAGTCGCCGAGACCGGTGGGCTATAGCCTTTGGTCCCATGAGGGTTGGGAGGGGCGTTGGGGGTTACGAGCGTCGGAAATAGCTCTGATCATTTGAGGGTCCTCGTGTGCTTGATGGGAGGCTACAGTCGAGGCCTGCCTAAAATGCCAAAAATACCAGTGGCGCGGTCGTGAAATAGTCACTTGAGGCGGTGGGCTAAAACTCTTTGGTCGGCGGGGTTGGGAGGGGTTTAGAGGCTCTGGTCATGAAAATGGGTACAACCTTTTCGAGGGTCCTCGTGTGCCAGTGGGAGGCTACGGTCATAATCGCCCTAGAATGGCAAGAAATGTCCAGTGGCGCAACACGTGAAATAGTGGCGAGACCGGTGGGCTATAGCCTGGTCATGAGGGGTTAGGGGCGGCGTTCGGGGACTACAGGCGTCGGGAAATGGGTACAGTCTTTTGAGGGTCCTCGTGTGCCAGTGAGGCTACGGTCGAGGCACTGCCCTAAAATGGCAAAAATGCCAATGGCCTTGTAGCGTGAAATAATCGCCGAGGCGGTGGGCTATAGCCTTTGGTCCACGGGGTCGGGGAGGGGTTTGGGAGCTCAGTCGTCGGAAGAGACAGCCTTTCGAGGGTCCTCGTGTGCCCGGTGGGAGGCTACGGTCAAGGCCTGCCTAAAATACCAAAAAATACCAGTAGCGCAGTCGTGAAATAGTCACTTGGGCGGTGGGCTATATGCTTTAGTCCCTTGAGGGTTAGGGGCGGGCGTTCGGGAGTTCAGGCGTCGGATCGGTACAGTCTTTTTGTGGGGCCTCGCGTGCTCAGTGGGAGGCTACGGTCAGAGGCCTGCCCTAAAATGGCAACAAATGCCCAGTGGCGCAGCGCATGAAATTGTCACCGAGGCCGGTGGGCTATAGCCTTGGTCATGAGGCTCACAGTCGTCGGAAATGGGTACAGTCTTTTGAGGGTCCTCGTGTGCCCAGTGAGAGGCTCTGATCGAAGGCCTGCCTAAAATGGCAAGAAATGCCAATGGCGCAGTCGTGAAATGGTCCCAAGGCCGGTGGGCCATAGCCTTTGGTCCGCGGGGGTTGGGGAGAGCGGTTTGGGGGCTCTGGGCGCCGGAAATATGTACAGTCATTTCGAGGGTTCCTCGTGTGCCCAATGGGAAACTACAGTCAGAGGCCTGCCCTAAAATGGCAAGAAATATCCAGCCAGCGCAGCGTGAAATAATCGCCGAGGCAGTGGGTATAGCATTTAGTCCTTGAGGAGTTAGGAGAAGGCGTTAAGGGGGCTCTGGGAGTCGAAAATGGGTACAGTCTTTTTGAGGGTCCTCGTTTGCCCAGTGGGAGGCTACGGTCAGAGGCCTACCCTAAAATGGCAAGAAATACCCAGCGGCGTAGCGCGTGAAACAGTCACCGAGGCCGGTGGGCTATAGCCTTTGGTCCGCGGGGGTTGGGGAGGGTGTTTCGGGGGCTCTGGCCGTCGGAAATGGGTACAGTCCTTTCGAGGGTCTTCGTGTGCCCAGTGGGAGGCTACGGTCAGAGGCCTGCCCTAAAATGGCAGGAAATGCCAATGGCCTTGGCAGCGTGAAATAATCGCCGGCGGTGGGCTATAGCATTTGGTCCTTGGGAGTTGGGGAGGCGTTCGGGAGCTCAGGAGTCGAAAATGGGTACAGTCTTTTGAGGTCCTCGTTTGCCCGTGGGAGAGCTACAGTCAGAGAGCCTGCCCTAAAATGGCACAAAATGCCAAGGCGCCAGAGTGAAATAATCATGGGGCCGGTGGGCTTTAGCCTTTGGTCCTTGAGGTTGGGGAGTGGCGTTGGGGCTCTGGGCGTGGGAAATGGGTACAGTCTTTTCAAGGGTCCTCGTGTGCAGTGGGAGGCTACGTTCGAGGCCTGCCCTAAATATAAGAAATGCCCAGTAGCGCAGCGCGTGAAATAGTCACCAAGGCGGTGGGCTATACTCTTTGGTCATGAGGGTTGGGAGGAAGTTACAGGGCTTTGGGCGTCGGAAATGGTTACAGTCTTGTCGAGGGTCCTCGTGTGCCAGTGGGAGCCTCGGTCGAGGCCTGCCCTAAAATGGCAAGAAATGCCAATGGCCTCTGGCGTGAAATAGTCACCGAGGCCGGTGGGCTGTAATACTGGTCATGAGGGTTGGAGGATGTTTAGCAGCTCTGGTCGTGGAAATTGTACAGCCTTTTCAAGGGTCCTTGTGTGCCAGTGGGAGGCTACGATTGAAGCTGCCACTAAAATAACAGAAATGTCCAGTAGCGCAGCGCGTGAAATAGTCACCGAGGCGGTGGGCTATAGCCTTTGGTCCATGAGGTTACAGGCGTCGGAAATGGGTACAGTCTTTTGAGGGTTCTCGTGTGCCCGGTCACGAGGCTCTGGTCAGAGCTACCCTAAAATGGCAAGAAATGCCATGGCCGCGTAGCGTGAAATAATGGCCAGGCCGGTGGGCGGTAGCCTGTGGTCGGCGGGGGTTGGGGAGGGGCGTTCGGGGGCTCTGGGCGTCGGAAATGGGTACAGTCATTTCGAGGGTCCTCGTGTGCCCAGTGGGAAGCTACGGTCAGAAGCCTGCCCTAAAATGGCAAGATATATGCCCTTGCGCAGCGCGTGAAATAGTCACCGAGGCCGGTGGGCTATAGCCTTTGGTCCGCGGGGGTTGGGGAGGGGGTTTAGGAGGCTCTGGTCGTTGAAAATGGGTACAGTCTTTACGAGGTTACTCGTGTGCCCAATGGGAGGCTACGGTCAGAAGCCTGCCCTAAAATTGCAAGAAATGTCCAGCCAGTGTCAGCGTGAAATTGTCATGGGGGCACATGGGCTATAGCCTTTTGCAGGGGTTGGGAGGAAGTTACAGGGCTCAGGCATCAGAAATGGGTATAGTCTTTTCGAGGGTCCTCGTGTTCCCAGTGGGATGCCAGTCAGAGGCCTGCCCTAAAATGGCAAGAAATGCCCAGCAGCGCAGAGAGTGAAATAGTCGCCGAGGCCGGTGGGCTTTGTGCTGGTCCTTGAGGTTGGGGAGTGGCGTTCGGGGCTCAGGCGTGGAAATGGGTACAGTCTTTTCAAGGGTCCTCGTGTGCCCAGTGGGAGGCTCTGATCGAGGCCTGCCTAAAATAACCCAGAAATGTAGCATGGCCGAGAAATGGTCACCGAGGCCGGTGGGCTATACCCTTTGGTCCGCGGGGGTTGGGGAGGGAAGTTACGGGGCTTTGGGCGTCGGAAATGGTTACAGTCTTCTCGAGGGTCTCGTGTGCCCAGTGGGAGCCTCTGATCCGAGGCACTGCCCTAAAATGGCAAGAAATGCCAGTGGCGCTGCTGCGTGGGGAAATAATCACCGAGGCAGGTGGGCTATAACCCCTTGGTCATGAGGTTCGGGAGGATGTTTCAGGAGCTCACAGTGAAGTCGGAAATTTGTACAGCCTTTTCAAGGGTCCTTGTGTGCCCAGTGGGAGGCTACGGTCAGAAGCCTGCCCTAAAATGGCAAGAAATGTCCAGCGGCGCAGCGCGTGAAATAGTCACCGAGGCCGGTGGGCTATAGCCTTTGGTCCGCGGGGGTTCTGGGCGTCGGAAATGGGTACAGTCTTTTTGAGGGTTCTCGTGTGCCCAGTGCGAGGCTACGGTCAGAGGGCTACCCTAAAATGGCAAGAAATGCCAATGTGGCCAGTGCGTGAAAATAATGGCAAGGCGGTGGGCGGTAACTGGTCGGCGGGGGTTGGGAGGGCGTTCGGGGCTCAGGCGTCGGAAATGGGTACAGTCATTTGAGGTCTCGTGTGCCTTGATGGGAAGCTACGGTCAGAAGCCTGCCCTAAAATGGCAAGATATGCCAGCGCATCAGCGTGAAATAGTCGCCGAGGCCAGTGGGCTATAGCCTTTGGTCCGATGGGGTTGGGGAGGGGGTTTCGGGGGCTCTAGTCGTCAGAAATGTGTACAGTCTTTTCGAGGGTCCTCGTGTGCCCAATGGAGGCTCTGATTCAGAAGCACACCCTAAAATAGCAAGACATGCCAGTGGCGTATCGCGTGAAATTGTCATGGGGCACATGGGCTATAGCCTTTGGTCTGCGGGGGTTGGGGAGGGAAGTTCTGGGGCTCTGGGCATCAGAAATGGGTATAGTCTTTTCGAGGGTCCTCGTGTTCCCAGTGGGATGCCACGGTCAGAGGCCTGCCCTAAAATGGCAAGAAATGCCAGCCAGAGTGGGAAATAATCAGCCCAAGGGCAGTGGGCTATAGCCTTTGGTCCGCGGGGGTTGGGGAGGGACGTTCTGGGGTTCTGGGCATCAGAAATGGGTACAGTCCTTTCGAGGGTCCTCGTGTGCCCAGTGGAAGGCTACGGTCAGAGGCCTGCCCCAAAATGGCAAGAAATGCCCAGCGGCGCAGCGCTTGAAATAGTCGCCGAGGCCGGTGGGCTATAGCCTTTGGTCCGCGGGAGTTGGGGAGGAGCGTTCGGGGCTCTGGGAGTCGGAAATGGGTACAGTCTTTTCAAGGGTCCTCGTGTGCCCAGTGGGAGGCTACGGTCAGAGGCCTGCCCTAAAATGGCAGGAATTGCCCAGCGGCGCAGCGCGTGAAATGGTCACCGAGGCCGGTGGGCTATACTCTTTGGTCCGCGGGGGTTGGGGAGGGAAGTTCTGGGGCTTTGGGCGTCAGAAATGGTTACAGTATTTTCAAGGGTCCTCGTGTGCCCAGTGGGAGGCTACGGTCAGAGGCCTGTCCTAAAATGGCAAGAAATGCCAGTAGCTGGCGCGTGAAATGGTCACCGAGGCCGGTGGGCTATACTCTTTGGTCCGCGATGGTTGGGGAGGGAAGTTCTGGGGCTTTGGATGTCGGAAATGGTTACAGTCTTCTCGAGGGTCCTCGTGTGCCCAGTGGGAGGCTACGGTCAGAGGGCTGCCCTAAAATGCCAAGAAATGCCAATGGCCTTGGCGTGAAATAGTCACAAGGCGGTGGGCTATACTCTTTAGTCCTTGAGGGTTGGGAGGAAGTTACTGGGGCTTTGGGCGTCGAGGAAATGGTTCTGATCTTCTCGAGGTCCTCGTGTGCCCAGTGGGAGGCTACGGTCGAGGCACGCCCTAAAATGGCAAGAAATGCCAGTAGTAGCGTGAAATAGTCGCCGAGGCCGGTGGGCTATAGCCTTTGGTTCGCGGGGGTTGGGGAGCGGCGTTCGGGGGTTCTGGGCGTCGGAAATGGGTACAGTCTTTTTGAGGTTTCTCGTGTGCCCATCGGGAGGCTACGGTCAGAAGCCTGCAGTAAAATGGCAAGACATGCCCAGAGGCGCAGCGCGTGAAATAGTCGCCGAGGCTGGTGGCCTATAGCCTTTGGTCCGCGGGGGTTGGGGAGGGGATTTCGGGGGCTCTGTTCGTCGGAAATGGGTACATTCTTTTCGAGGGTCCTCGTGTGCCCAGTGGGAGGCTACGGTCAGAGGCACATACAAATGGCAAAAATGCCAGTAGCGTGGCGTGTGAAATGGTCATGAGGCCGGTGGGCTATAGCCTTTGGTTCATGGCGGTTGGGAGAAAAGTTCAGGTGCTCGGTGGGAAATGGGTACAGCCTTTTAGGGGTCCTCGTGTGCCGATGGGAGGCTCTGGTCGAGGAGGCACATACAAAATGGCAAAAATGCCCAATGGCCTTGTGGCGTGAAATAGTCACCGAGGCGGTGGGCTATAGCCTGGTCCTTGAGGGGTTCGGTTGGGCGTCGGAAATGGGTACAGTCTTTTCGAGGGTCCTCGTGTGCCCGATGGGAGGCTACTGATCGAGGCCTGCCCTAAAATGACAAGAAATGACAAGCGCGCGCGTGAAATAGTCACCGAGGCATGTGGGCTATGGCACTTTGGTCCGCATGAGGGTTGGGGAGGGTTTGAGGGGCTCACAGGTAAAGTGGGTTAATGGGTACAGCCTTTTCGAGTGTCCTCGTGTGCCCAGTGGGAGGCTACGGTCAGAGGCCTGCCCTAAAATGACAAGAAATGACCAGCGGCGCAGCGCGTGAAATAGTCACCGAGGCCTGTGGGCTATAGCCTTTGGTCCGCGGGGGTTGGGGAGGGGGTTTCGGGGGCTCTGGTTGTCGTAAATGGGTACAGTCTTTCGAGGGTCCTCGTGTGCCCAGTGGGAGGCTACGGTCAGAGGCATGCCCTAAAATGGCAAGAAATGCTCAGCGGCGCAGCGCAGGAAATAGTCACCGAGGCCGGTGGGCTATAGCCTTTGGTCCTCGGGGGTTGGGGAGGGGCGTTCGGGGGGTCTGGATTCGGAAATGGGTACAGCCTTTTCGACGGTCCTCGGGTGCCCAGTGGGAGGCAACGGTCAGAAGCCTGCCCAAAAATGGCAAGACATGCCAGTGGCCGCGTGGCGTGAAATAGTCGCCGAGGCGGTGGGGTATAGCCTTTGGTCCCATGAGGGGTTGGGAGGAGGCGTTCGAGGGTCTTTGGGCACGGAAATGGGTACAATGTTTCGAGGGTCCTCGTGTGCCCAGTGGGAGGCTACGGTCAGAAGCCTGCCCTAAAATGGCAAGAAATGTCCAGCGGCGCAGCGCGTGAAATATTCGCCGAGGCCAGTGGCCTAGAGAAACCTTTGTCCTTGAGGGGTTGGGGGTAAGTTACTGGGGCTCACAGGCGTATAAAAAATGGGTACAGTCTTTCGAGGTCCCTCGTGTGCCCAGGTGGGAGGCTACGATCAGAACTTGCACAAAATAAGCGAAATGCCAGTAGCCTTGACGCGTGAAATAATCATGGAGGCAGGTGGGCTATAGCCTTTGGTCCCACGGGGGTTGGGGAGGGGTTTGAGGGGCTCACAGTCGTCGGAAATGGGTAAATACTTTTGAGGGTCCTCGTGTGCCAGTGGGAGACTACGGTCGAGGCACATACTAAAATGGCAAGAAATACCAATGGCGCGGAAATATTCACGAGGCAGTGGGCTATAGCCTTTAGTCGGGGGTTGGGGAGGGTTTAAGGGGGCTCAGTGCGTCGGAAATGGAGTGCAGTCTTCTGAGGGTCTCGTGTGCCCGATGGAAGGCTACGGTCGAGCTTGTCCTAAAATAACAAGACATGCCAATGGCGCGCATTGCGTGAAATTGTCACCGAGGTCGGTGGGCTATAACCTTTGGTCCCATGGGGGTTGGGAGAAGTTACAGGGGCTCTGGGCATCAGAAATGGGTACAAGTCTTTTCGAGGGTGGTCGTGTGCCCGGTGGGAGGCTACAGTCAGGAGGCTGCCCTAAAATGGCAAGAAATGCCAGTGACCGCGTGAAATAGTCACCAGTCACGTGGGCTATAGCTTTTGTTCTGCGGGGTTGGGGAGGGGTTTGAGGGGTCATCGAAATATTTACAGCCTTTTCGAGGGTCCACGTGTGCCCGGTGGTAGGCTACGGTCAAGCCTGCCCCTAAAATAACAAAAATGCCAATGGCCAGCAGCGCGTGAAATAATCAGAGGCGGTGGGCTATAGCCTTTGGACCCATGAGGGTTTGGGAGGGTTTGAGGGGCTCTGGTCGTCGTAAATGGGTACAGCCTTTTCGAGGGTCCTCGAGTGCCAAGTGGGAGGCTCTGAGGTCAAGCAGCATCCTAAAATAACAAGACACCCAGTGGCGCATCAGCGTGAAATTGTCACCGAGGTGGTGGGCTATAGCCTTGGTCCTTGAGGGTTGGGAGGGAAGTTCTGGGGCTCTGGGCGCCGGAATAGCTACTGATCTTTTCGAGGTCTCGTGTCTTGTGATGGGAGGCTACGGTCACAATCTGCCCTAAAATGGCAAGAAATACCCAGCCAGCAGTAGCGTGAAATATCGCCAAAGGCGGTGGGCTATAAGCGTTTAGTCATGAGGTTGGGAGGCGTCGTTCGGGAGCTACAGGCGTCGGAAATGGGTCTGATCTTTTGAGGGTCCTGTGTGCCCGGTGGGAGGCTACGGTCGAGACACATGCCTAAAATGGCCAGAAATGTCAGTGCGCAGCTCATGAAATAGTCTCCAGGGCCGGTGGGCTATAGCCTTTGGTCCTTGAGGGGTTGGGAGGGTGTTTGGGGGCTCACGGTAGTCGGAAATGGGTACAACCTTTAGGGTCCTCGTGTGCCCATCGGGAGGCTCTGATCGAGCCTGATGAAATGGCAAGACATGCCCAGGCGCAGTAGCGTGAAATAGTCATGGAGGCTGGTGGCCTATAGCCTTTGGTCCCAGCGGGGTTGGGAGGGATTTGGGGGCTCTGACATTCTTTTCGAGGGTCCTCGTGTGCCCGTGGGAGGCTACGGTCAGGAGGCACAAAAATGGCAAAAATGCCAATGACGTGGCGTGTGAAATGGTCGCCGAGGCCGGTGGGCTATAGCCTTTGGTTCGCGGCGGTTGGGGAGAAAAGTTCAGGTGCTCTGGTCGTCGGAAATGGGTACAGCCTTTTCGAGGGTCCTCGTGTGCCCAGTGGGAGGCTACGGTCAGAGGCCTGCCCTAAAATGGCAAAAATGCCAGGCGCGCGTGAAATAGTCACCAAGGCGGTGGGCTATAATACTGATCATGAGGGGTTCGGTTGGGGCGTCGGAAATGGGTACAGTCTTTTCGAGGGTCCTCGTGTGCCCCGTGGGAGGCTACGGTCAGAGGCCTGCCCTAAAATGACAAGAAATGACCAGCGGCGCAGCGCGTGAAATAGTCACCGAGGCATGTGGGCTATAGCCTTTGGTCCGCGGGGGTTGGGGAGGGGGTTTCGGGGGCTCTGGTCGTCGTTAATGGGTACAGTCTTTTCGAGGGTCCTCGTGTGCCCCGTGGGAGGCTACGGTCAGAGGCCTGCCCTAAAATGACAAGAAATGACCAGCGGCGCAGCGCGTGAAATAGTCACCGAGGCATGTGGGCTATAGCCTTTGGTCTGCGGGGGTTGGGGAGGGGGTTTCGGGGGCTCTGGTTGTCGTAAATGGGTACAGTCTTTCGAGGGTCCTCGTGTGCCCAGTGGGAGGCTACGGTCAGAGGCATGCCCTAAACTGGCAAGAAATGCTCAGCGGCGCAGCGCGGGAAATAGTCACCGAGGCCGGTCGGCTATAGCCTTTGGTCCTCGGGGGTTGGGGAGGGGCGTTCGGGGGGTCTGGATTCGGAAATGGGTACAGCCTTTTCGGGTCCTCAGGTGCTTGATGGGAGGCTACTGGTCAAGCCTGCCCAAAAATGAGACATGCTGTGCGTAGAAATAATCGAGGCCGGTGGGGTATAGCCTTTGGTCCGCGGGGGTTGGGGAGGGGCGTTCGGGGTCTTTGGGCACCGGAAATGGGTACAGTGTTTTCGAGGGTCCTCGTGTGCCCATTGGGAGGCTACGGTCAGAAGCCTGCCCTAAAATGGCAAGAAATGTCCAGCGGCGCAGCGCGTGAAATATTCGCCGAGGCCGGTGGCCTAGAGCCTTTTGTCCGCGGGGGTTGGGGGGGTAAGTTCTGGGGCTCTGGGCGTATAAAATGGGTACAGTCTTTTCGAGGGTCCTCGTGTGCCCAGTGGGAGGCTACGATCAGAAGCTTGCCCTAAAATAGCAAGAAATGCCAATGGCCTTGTGCGTGGAAATAATCGCGGGCGGTGGGCTATAGCCTTTGGTCCACAGGGGTTGGGAGGGGTTTGAGGGCTCTGAGTCGTGAAATGGGTAAATACTTTTCGAGGGTCCTCGTGTGCCCAGTGGGAGACTACGGTCAGAGGCCTGCCCTAAAATGGCAAGAAATACCAGCCAGTGGCGCAACAGGAAATATTCACGGAGGCGGTGGGCTATAGCCTGGTCCACGGGGTTGGGAGGGGTTTGAGGGCTCAGTCGTCGGAAAATGGGCAGTCTTCTGAGGGTCCTCGTGTGCCCGATGGAAGGCTACAGTCAAGCATCCTAAAATAATGGCAAGACATGCCAATGACGCATTGCGTGAAATTATCAGAGTCGGTGGGCTATAGCCTTTGGTCCCATGAGGGTTGGGGAGGAAGTTCAGGGCTCTGGGCATCAGAAATGGGTACAGTCTTTTCGAGGGTCGTCGTGTGCCCAGTGGGAGGCTACGGTCAGAGGCTGCCCTAAAATGGCAAGAAATGCCCAGCGGCGCAGCGCGTGAAATAGTCACCGAGTGCGTGGGCTATAGCCTTTGTTCTGCGGGGGTTGGGGAGGGGGTTTCGGGGGCTCTGGTCATCCGAAATATTTACAGCCTTTTCGAGGGTCCACGTGTGCCCAGTGGGAGGCTACTGATCGAGCACCTAAATGGCAAGAAATGCCAATGGCAGCGTGTGAAATAATCGCCGAGGCCGGTGGGCTATAGCCTGGACATGAGGGGTTTGGGAGGGTTTGAGGGGCTGGTGCGTCGTAAATGGGTACAGCCTTTTCGAGGGTCCTCGTGTGCCCGATGGGAGGCTACGGTCAAGCACAGTCCTAAAATGTAGACATGCCGAGTGGGCGCATCGCGTGAAATTGTCACCAGGTCGGTGGGCTATAGCCTTTGGTCCATGAGGGTTGGGGAGGAAGTTACAGGGCTCTGGGCATGGAAATGGCTACTGATCTTTTCGAGGGTCCTCGTGTGCTTGATGGGAGGCTACGGTCACAATCACACCCTAAAATGGCAAGAAATGCCAGTGACGCATGGCGTGAAATAATCGCCCAAGGCAGGTGGGCTATAAGCGTTTAGTCCTTGAGGTTGGGAGGCGTCGTTCGGGGCACTCTGGGCGTCGGAAATGGGTACAGTCTTTTGAGGGTCCTCGTGTGCCCAGGTGGGAGGCTACGGATCGAGACCTGCCTAAAATGGCCAGAAATGTCCAGCGCAGCTCATGAAATAGTCTCAGGGCCGGTGGGCTATAGCTGCTGGTCCCAGCGGGGTTGGGGAGGGTGTTTTGGGGGCTCTGGTAGTCGGAAATGGGTACAACCTTTTCGAGGGTCCTCGTGTGCCCATCGGGAGGCTACGGTCAGAAGCCTGCAGTAAAATGGCAAGACATGCCCAGAGGCGCAGCGCGTGAAATAGTCGCCGAGGCGGGTGGCCTATAGCCTGTGGTCCATGAGGGTTGGGAGGGATTTGGGGGCTCTGTTCGTCGGAAATGGGTACATTCTTTTCGAGGGTCCTCGTGTGCCCAGTGGGAGGCTACGGTCGAGGCCCTAAATGGCAAGAAATGCCAGTGAGCGCAGCGTGTGAAATAGTCGAGGCGGTGGGCTATAGCCTTTTTTCGGTTGGGAGAAAAGTTCAGGTGCTCACGGTCGTAGGAAATGGGTACAGCCTTTTAGGGTCCTCGTGTGATGGGAGGCTACGGTCGAGGCACATACTAAAATGGCAAAAAATGCCAAGCGTAGCGTGAAATAGTCACGAGGCGGTGGGCTATAATACTGGTCCCTTGAGGGGTTCGGTTGGGCGTCGGAAATGGGTACAGTCTTTTCGAGGTCCTCGTGTGCCCGTGGGAGGCTGGTCAGGAGGCACTAAAATGGCAAGAAATGTCCAAGCGGCCTTGCGCGTGAAATGTCAGCCGAGCCTTTTGTCCGCGGGGGTTGGGGGGGTAAGTTCTGGGGCTCTGGGCGTATGAAATGGGTACAGTCTTTTCGAGGGTCCTCGTGTGCCCAGTGGGAGGCTACGATCAGAAGCTTGCCCTAAAATAGCAAGAAATGCCATGGCCTTGCGTGAAATAATCGCCGAGGCCGGTGGGCTATAGCCTGGTCCACAGGGGTTGGGAGGGTTTGGGGCTCTGGTCGTCGGAAATGGGTAAATACTTTCGAGGTCCTCGTGTGCCCGATGGGAGACTACGGTCAGAGCACCTAAAATGGCAAGAAATACCAGTGACACGGGAAATATTCACAGGCCGGTGGGCTATAGCCTTTGGTCCCACGGGGTTAGGGAGGGGTTTGAGGGGCTCACAGTGCGTCGGAAATGGGTACAGTCTTCTGAGGGTCCTCGTGTGCCCGAGTGGGAGGCTACGGTCGAAGCACCTGCCTAAAATGGCAAGAAATGTCCAGCGGCGCATGCGTGAAATATTCGCGAGGCGGTGGCCTAGAGCCTTTGGTCATGAGGGTTGGGGGTAAGTTACAGGGCTACAGGCGTCGGAAATGGAGTCTGCAGTCTTCGAGGGTCCTCGTGTGCCCAGTGGTAGGCTACTGATCGAAAGCCTGCCCTAAAATAACAAGACATGCCAATGGCGCCAGCGTGAAATAATCATGCCGAGGCAGTGGGCTATAGCCTTTGGTCCTTGAGGGTTGGGAGAAGGCGTTTGCGGTCTGGGCATCGAAATGGGTAAATACTTTTCGAGGGTCCACGTGTGCCCAGTGGGAAGCGAGGGTCGGAGGCCTGCCCTAAAATGGCAAAAATACCAATGGCAACGGAAATAGTCAGAGGCCCGGTGGGCTATAACACAGTCCCATGGGGGCTTGGGGAGGGGGTTTTGGGAGCTCTGGTGGGTCGGAAATGGGTACAGTCTTCTGAGGGTCCTCGTGTGCCCAGTGGGAGGCTCTGATTGAGCACGCCTAAAATGTCAAGAAATGCCCAGTGGCGCAGCGTGAAATAATCATGGAGGCGGTGCTATAGCCGATTGGTCCCATGAGGGGTTGGGGAGGGTTTCGGGGCTCTGGTGTCAGAAATGGAGTGCAGTCTTTTCGAAGGTCCTCGTGTGCCCGGTGGGAGGCCTGATGAGCACATACAAAATGGCAAGACATGCCCTGCGGCAGCGTGAAATAAGTCATGAGGCGGTGGGCTATAGCCTTTGGTCCCATGGGGTTGGGAGGGGCGTTCGGGGCCTCTGGGCGTCGAGAAATGGAGTGCAGTCTTTTCGAGGTCTCGTGTGCCCATTGGGAGGCTGATCGGAGGCCTGCCTACAATGGCAAGAAATGCCCAGCGCCGCCCGTCATCAAATAGTCACCGAGGCCGGTGGGCTATGTGCTGGTCATGAGGTTGGGAGGGCGTTCGGGGCTCTGGGTGTCGGGAAATGGGTACAGTCATTTCGAGGGTCCTCATGTGCCCGTGGGAGAAACTACTGGTCAGGAGGCACACTCTAAAATGTGCAAGAAATGCCAGTGCAGCAGCGTGAAATAATCGCCAAACTCCGGTGGGCTATAGTGCTGGTCCGCGGGGGTTGGGGAGGGTCGTTCGGGTGCTCTGGGCGTCGGAAATGGGTAAAGTCTTTTCGAGGGTCATCGTGTACCCAGTGGGAGGATACGGTCTGAGGCACCTGCCCAAAATGGCAAGAAATGTCAACAGCATGTGCAGCGTGAAATAATCGCCGACTCGGTGGGCTATAGCCTTTGGTCTGCGGGGGTTGGGAGGGGGGTTCGAGGGATCTGGGTGTCGGAAATGGGTACAGTCTTTTCGAGGCTCCTCATGTGCCCAGTGGGAGGCTACGGTCAGAGGCCTGCCCTAAAATGGCAAGAAATGCCCGGCGGCGCAGCGCGCGAAATAGTCGCTGAGGCCGGTGGGCTATAGCCTTTAGTCATGAGGGTTGGGGAGGGTTTGGGGCTCTGAGTCGTCGGAAATGTGTACAGTCTTTTCGAGGTCCTCATGTGCCCATTGGGAGGCTACAGTCAGGCACACAAAATGCCAAAAATACCAATGGCCGCGTGAAATAGTCAACATGAGGCAGGTGGGCTCTAGCCTTTAGTCATGAGGTTGGAGAAGCGGGTTTAGGGGCTCTGGTCGTCAAAAATAGTACAGTCTTTTCGAGGGTCCTTGTGTGCTTGAGTGGGAGCTCTGAGCGAGGCACACATACTAAAATAACAAGAAATGCCAGCCTTGTGTGGCAAATAGTCACACCAATGGGTGGGCTATGTGCTGGTCCCGGGGGTTGGGAGGGTTAGGGGGCTCAGTCGTCGGAAATGGGTCTGATCTTTTCGAGGGTCCTCGTATGGCGAGTCGGGGCCTTCGGTCAAGCCAGTAAAATGGCAAAAATGCCAATGGCATGGCGCATGAAATAAATCGTCAAGGCCGGTGGGCTATAGCCTTTGGTCCGCGGGGGTTGGGGAGGGGGGTTCGGGGGCTCTGGTCATCGAAAATGGGTACAGTCTGTTCGAGGGTCCTCGTGTGTCAGTGGGAGGCTCCGGTCAGAAGACTGACCAAAAATGGCAAGAAATCCCAATGACCCAGCCAGCGTGAAATAATCGCAAGGCGGTGGGCTATAACCTTTGGTCATGAGGCTGGAGGCAGGGGTGGGGGGGCTCTGGTCATCGAAAATGGGTACAGTCTGTTCGAGGGTCCTCGTGTGCCCTTGATGGGAGGCTCTTGTCAGAAGCCTGCCTAAAATGGCAAGAAATACCGGCGCAGCGTGAAATAAGTCGCCCAAGGCCGGTGGGCTATAGCCTTTGGTCCATGGGGCTTGGGAGGGGTTGAGGGCTCTGGTCTTGAAAATTAGTGCAGTCTTTTCGAGGGTCCTCGTGTGCCCTTGATGGGAGGCTAGGTCAGAAGCCTGCCTAAAATGTAAGAAATGCCCATCAGTGCGCATCAGCGTGAAATAGTCAGCCGAGGCAGTGGGCTATAGACTTTGGTCCTTGCGGGGTTGGGAGGGGTTGGGGCTCGATCATGGAGATGGGTACAGTCTTTTCGACGGTCCTCGTGTACCCAGTGGGAGGCTACGGTGAGAGGCTTGCCCTAAAATGGCAAGAAATGCCCTGCGGCGCAGCGTGTGAAATAGTCGCCGAGGCCGGTGGGCTATAGCCGTTGGTCCCATGAGGGTTGGGGATGGGGGTTCGGGGCTCTGGTCATGTCAGTCTGATCTTTTCGAGGCCCTCGTGTACCGGTGGGAGGCTCTGGTCAGAAGCCTGCCTAAAATAAAAGAAATGCGCATGTAGCGTGAAATAGTCATGGGGCCGGGCTATAAACTTTGGTCATGAGGGTTGGGGATGGGGTTGAGGGCTCTGGTCATGTCGGTCTGATTTTTGAGGCCCTCGTGTCTCGGTGGGAGGCTACTGGTCAGAAGCCTGCCTAAAATGTGAAATGCCCGTGGCGCATCAGCGTGAAATAGTCAGCAGGCCCGTGGGCTATAGCCTCTGGTCGCGTGGGTTGGAGAGGGGTTGGGGCTCACGATCACAGGAAATGGAGTGCAGTCTTTTCGAGCGGTCCTCGTGTGCCCGATGGGAGGCTCTGGTCAGAGGCCTTCACAAAAAGGCAAGAAATGCAGGCGCAGCCACGTGAAATAATCGCCCAAGACCGGTGGGCTATAGCCTTTGGTCCATGAGGAGTTGGGGAGGGTTGGGGGCTCACTGGTCATAATGGGTATAGTCTGTTCGAGGTCCTCGTGTGTCGATGGGAGGCTACGGTCAGAATACTTCCCAAAAATGGCAAGAAAATGCCAGTGACCCAGTGTGAAATAGTCCCAGGGCGGTGGGCTATAGCCTTTAATCCTTGAGGGTTGGGGGAGGGGTTTGAGGGCTCACGGTCATTGAAAATCAGTCTGATCTTTTCGAGGTCCTCACATGCAGTGGGAGGCTACGGTCAGAAGCACTGCCTAAAATCGCAAGAAATGCCAGCGCTTGGCGCGTGGAAATAATCGCAGGCGGTGTGCTATAGCCTTTGGTCCCTTGAGGGTTGGGAGGGGGTTCGGGGCTCACAGGCGTCGGAAATGGGTACAGTGCTGAGGTCTCGTGTACCCGGTGGGAGGCTACGGTCAGAACCCTGCCCTAAAATGGCAAGAAATGCCAGTGGCGTGGCAGCGTGAAATAGTCATAGGGCGGGCTATAACTGGTCCCTTGAGGGGTTGGGGTGGGGGATCGGAGGCTCTGGTCGCCGGAAATGGGTACAGTCTTTTCGAGGGGTCCTCGTGTGCCCTTGATGGGAGGCTACGGTCAGGCGTGCCCTAAAATCAAGAAATGCCAAGCGGGAGGCTACAGTCAGGCTGTCCTAAAATGGCAAGAAATGCCAGCGTGAAATAATCATGAAGGCCGGTGGGCTATTGGGGGTTCGGGGCTCTGGTCGCCGGAAATGGAGTCTGAGTCTTTTCGAGGGTCCTCGTGTGTGTGCCAGTGGGAGGCTCTGGTCGAGCCTGCACACAAATCAGAAATGCCAGCGCGTAGCGTGAAATAATCGCCAAGGCAGGGGGCTATAGCCTTTGCTCCATGAGGTTGGGGAGGCGTTCGGGGCTCTGGGCGTCAGAAATGGGTACAGATCTTTTGAGGTCCTCGTGTGACCCGGTGGGAGGCTACGGTCAGAAGCCTGCCTAAAATAGAAATGCCAATGGCGCATGCGTGAAATAATCAGCAAAGCTGGGGGTTGGGGTGGGGGTTGTTAGGGGCTTTGGGCGTTGGAAATGTTTCTGAGTCTTTTGAGGGTTCTCGTGTGCCCAGTGGGAGGATCTGGTCAGGCCTGCCCTAAAATGCAAGAAATGCCATGGCCTTGTGCGTGAAATAATCATGAGGCGGTGGGCTATAGCCTTTGGTTCGCGTGGGTTGGGGAGGGGCGTTCGGGGCTCTGTCGTCGGAAATGGGTACAGTCTTTTGAGGTCCTCACAGCCAGTGGGAGGCTATGGTCAAGCCTGCCTAAAATCATAGAAATGCCAATGGCCAGCGCGTGAAATAATCGCCGAGGCGGTGCTATAGCCTTTGGTCCTTGAGGTTGGGAGGGGGTTCGGGGCTCAGGCGTCGGGAAATGGGTCTGATGCTGAGGGTCCTCGTGTGCCCAGGTGGGAGGCTCTGGTCAGAACCACTGCCCTAAAATGGCAAGAAATGCCCAGCGTGGCAGCGTGAAATAATCATGGGGCAGTGAGCTATAACTGCTGGTCATGAGGGTTGGGGTGGGGGATCGGGGCTCTGGTCATGGAAATGGGTACAGTCTTTTGAGGTCCTCGTGTGCCCAGTGGGAGGCCTACGGTCAGGCGTGCCTAAAATGCAAGAAATGCCAAGCGGCGAGCTCTTTGTCGAGGCACATCTAAAATGGCGAAATGCCAGCGCGTGCAGAAATAGTCATGAGGCCGGTGGGCTATAACCTTTGGTCCATGAGGGTTGGGAGGGTTCGGGGCTCTGGGCATTGTTAATAGGTCCAACCTTTTGAGGGGCCTCATGTGCAGTGGGAGGCTACGGTCAGGAGGCCACAAAATGGCAGAAATGCCTAGCGGTCAGTAGCGTGAAATACTCGCCAGGCAGTGGACTATAGCCTTTGGTCCATGAGGTTGGGAGGGTTGAGGGCTCTGGTCATCGGAAATGGGTACAGTCTTTTGAGGGTTCTCGTGTGCCAGTGGGAGGATCTGGTCAAGCACTACTAAATCATGAAATGCCAATGGCAGCGCGTGAAACAATCGCCAGGCGGTGGGCTATAGTCTTTAGTCCATGCGGGAGTTGATGAGGGGTTTGAGCTCTGGATGTCAGAAATGGGTCTGATCTTTTCGAGGGTCTCGTGTACCAGTGGGAAGTTAGGGTCAAGCCTGCGCTAAAATGGCAAGAAATGCCAGTGACGGTAGCGTGAAATAGTCATGAGGGCGGGCTATAATACTGGGTCCTTGATGGGGTTGGGGTGGGGGATCGGGGCTCACAGGCGTCGGAAATGGGTGAGTCTTCTCAAGGTTTCGTGTGCCTAGTGGGAGGCTACGGTCAGGCCTGCCAAAATGGCAAGAAATGCCAGCGCCAGCGCGAAATAGTCATGGGGCAGGTGGGCTATAGCGTCTCTCTTCCACGGGGGTTCGGGAGGGGTTTGGGGACTCGGCCGCCAGGAAATGGGTCTAGCCTTTGAGTAGCCTCGGGTGCTCGGTGGGAGCTACGGATCAGGCCTGCCATAAAAAGCGAAATGTCCCACATGAGCCTTGAAATAGTCTCCAAGCCCGGGGGCTATAGCCTTTGGTCCGCGGGGGTTGGGTAGGGGGTTCGGGGGCTCTGGCTGTCGGAAATGGGTACAGTCTTTTCGAGGGTCCTCGTATGCCCAGTGAGAGGCTACGGTCAAAAGCCTGCCCCAAAATGGCAAGAAATGACCAGCGGCGCTGCACGTGAAATAATCAGCAAGGCGGTGGGCTATAGCCTCACAGTCCCATGAGGGGTTGGGGAGGGGTTGGGGGGATTCTTGGCATCGGATATGGGTACGGGTAGGGGTGGGGGGGTTCTTGGCGTCGGAAATGGGTACAGTCTTTTCGAGGGTCCTCGTATGCCCAGTGGGAGGCTACGGTCAGAAGCCTCCCATAAAATGGAAGAAATGCCAATGGCGCATGGCCGTGAAATAAGTCACAAGGGCAGGTGGGCTATAGCACTTTGGTCCCATGAGGGGTTGGGGAGGGGTTTAGGGGCTCTGATCGTCGGAAATGGGTACAGTCTTTTCGAGGGTTCTCGTGTACCCAGTGGGAGGCTCTGAGTTAGAGGCCTGGCCTAAAATGGCAAGCATGTGGCGCAGCGTGAAAGCAGTCGCCGAGGCGGTGGGCTATAATTTGGTCCATGGGGTTGGGAGGGAAGTTCTGGGTTCTGTGGCGTCAAAAATGGGTCTGAGTCTTTTGAGGATCCTCGTGTACCCGGTGGGAGGCTAAGGTCAAGCCTGCCCTAAAATGGCAAGAAATGCCAGTGGCCGATCGTGAAATAGTCACCGAGGCCGGTGGGCTATAACTGCTGGTCATGAGGGGTTGAAAAAGGGGTTTAGGGGCTCTGGTCGTTTGAAATGGGTACAGTCTTTTCGAGGGTCCTTGTGTGCCGATGGGGAGCTCTGATCAACAGCCTGCCTAAAATGGCAAGAAATGCCAAGCGGGCGTGGCGTCAAATAATCGCCAGGCGGTGGGCTATAAGCCTTTGTCATGAGGGGTTGGGCAAAGGTGTTTGAGGGCTCAGTCGTGGAAATGGGTACAGTCTTTTCGAGGGTCCTCGTGTGCCCAGTGGGAGGCTACGGTCAGAAGCCTGCCCTAAAATGGCAAGACATGCCCAGCGGCGCAGCGCGTGAAATAGTCACCGAGGCCGGTGGGCTATAGCCTTTGGTCCGCGGGTGTTGGGGAGGGACATTCGTGGGCTCTGGTCGTCCGAAATGGGTACGGTCCTTTCGAGGGTCCTCGTGTGCCCAGTGGGAGGCTACGGTCAGAAGCCTGCCCTAAAATGGCAAGAAATGCCAGTGGCAGCTCGTGAAAGCAGTCACAAGGGCGGTGGGCTATAATGCTGGTCATGAGGGTTGGGGAGGAAGTTACAGGGATCAGGAGTTGAAAATGGGTACAGTCTTTTCGAGGTCCTCGTGTGCCAGGTTGGAGGCTCTGATCAGAAGCCTGCCCTAAAATGGCAAGAAATGCCAATGGCCTTAGCGCGTGAAGTAATCGCCAGGCAGGTGGGCTATAACCTTTAGTCGGCCCAGGGTTGGGGAGGGGTTTGAGGCTCAGTCGTGGAAATGGGTACAGTCTTTTCGAGGGTCCTCGTGTGCCCAGTGGAAGGCCACGGTCACAAGCCTGCCCTAAAATGGCAAGACATGCCCAGCGGCGCAGCGCGTGAAATAGTCACCGAGGCCGGTGGGTTATAACCTTTGGTCCGCGGGGGTTGGCGAGGGGGTTTTGGGGGCTCTGGTTGTCAGAAATGGTTACAGTCTTTTCGAGGGTCCTCGTGTGCCCAGTGGGAGGCTATGGTTAGAAGCCTGCCCTAAAATGGCAAGAAATGCCAAGCGGCACAGCGCGTCAAATAGTCGCCGAGGCCGGTGGGCTATAGCCTTTGGTCATGAGGTTGGGGAAGGTGTTTGGGGGCTCAGTGGGTTGGAAATGGTGGTACAGTCTTTTCGAGGTCCTCGAGTGCCCGAGTGGGAGGCTACTGGTCAAGCCTGCCTAAAATGTAACAAAAATGCCCAGCGCCTTGCCGTGAAATGAAATAATCATGAGGCGGTGGGCTATAGTCTTTGCTCCACAGGGGTTGGGAGGGGGTTGGGGGCTCTGGGCGTCGGAAATGGGTCTGAGTCTTTTCGAGGTCCTCGTGTGCCCAGATGGGAGGCTCTGATCACAAACCTGCCCTAAAATGGCAAGACATACCAATGACGCAGCGCGTGAAATAATCACCAAGGCAGGTGGGCTACTGTGCTAGTCCTTGTGGGTTAGGAGGGCCGTTCGGGGGCTCTGGATGTCGGAAATAGGTACAGTCTTTTCGAGGGTCCTCATGTACCCAGTGGGAGGCTACGGTCAGAGGCCTACCCTAAAATGGAAAGAAATGCCCAGCGGCGCAGCGCGGGAAATAGTCACTGAGGCCGGTGGGCTATAGCCTTTGGTCCCATGAGGGGTTGGGAGGGGTTTAGGCTCAGTGTCGTGCCGGAAATGGTCTTCTCTTCTGAGGCTCCTCGTGTGCCCCGTGGGAGGATAAGTACTCAAGCCTGCCCTAAAATGGCAAGAAATGTCCAGCGGCGCAGCGCGTGAAATAGTCGCCGAAGCCGGTGGGCTATAGCCTTTGGTCCGCGGGGGTTGGGGAGGGGCGTTCGGGGGCTCTGGGTGTCGGAAATGGGTACAGTCTTTTCGAAGGTCCTCGTGTGCCCATTGGGAGGCTACGGTCAGAGGCCTGCCCTACAATGGCAAGAAATGCCCAGCGCCGCAGCGCGTGAAATAGTCGCCGAGGCCGGTGGGCTATAGCCTTTGGTCCGCGGGGGTTGGGGAGGGGCGTTCGGGGGCTCTGGGTGTCGGAAATGGGCACAGTCTTTTCGAAGGTCCTCGTGTGCCTATTGGGAGGCTACGGTCATTGGCCTGCCCTACAATTGCAAGAAATGCCCAGCGCGTGGGAAATAGTCCACCGAGGCAGTGGGCTAGCCTTTGGTCCACAGGGGTTGGGGAGGCGTCGGAAATGGGTACAGTCATTTCGAGGTCTCGTGTGCCCAGGGAAACTCTGATCAGAGGCACAACTCTAAAATGGCAAGAAATGCCCAAGCGATTTTGTAGCGTGTAATATTCACGAGGCGGTGGGCTATAGCCTGCTGGTCCATGAGGTTGGAGAGGGGTTTAGGGGGCTCTGGTCGTGAAATGGGTACAGCCTTTTCCGAGGGTCCTCGTGTGCCAGTGGGAGAGGCTACGGTCAGAGACCTGCCTAAATTAGTAAGAAATGCTTTCAGTAGGCATAGCGCAGAAATAATCCACCAGGGCGGTGGGCTATGCTGGTCCCTTGAGGGGTTGGGAGGGGCATTCGGGGCTCACGGGTGTCGAGGAAATGGGTCTGAGTCTTTTGAGGGTCTCGCGTGCCCAGTGGGAGGCTGTGTCGGGGCCTGTCCTAAAATGGCAAGAAATACCAGTGACATGGCGTGAAATACTGGAGGCAGGTGGGCTATAGCCTTTGGTCCCTTGAGGGTTGGCGGGCGTCGGAAATGGGTACAGTCTTTTCGAGGTCCTCGTGTGCCCGTGGGGCTCTGATCACAGACCTAAAATGACTAGCCAGCGCGTGAAATAATCACCGAGGCGGTGGGCTATAGCCTTTGGTCCCAGGGTTGGGGAGGGGTTTCAGGGGCTCTGGTGTGCGTCGGAAATGTCTGAGTCTTTTCGAGGGTCCTCGTGTGCCCGATGGGAGCTACGGTCAGAGGCCTGCCCTAAAATGGCAAGAAATGCTCGTGGCGCCAGCCTTGAAATAGTCACTTGAGGCAGGTGGGCTATAGCCTTTGTCCCGAGGGGGTTGGGGAGGGGTTGGGGAGACTCTGGGTGTGAGAAATGGTCTGATCTTTCGAGGTCCTCGTGTGCCCAGTGGGAGGCTATGGTCAGCCTGTCCTAAAATGGCAAGAAATACCAATGACAGCCTTGTGCGTGAAATACTCAAGGCGGTGGGCTATAGCCTTTAGTCATGAGGGGTTGGGAGAGGCGTCGAGAAATGGAGTCTGATCTTTTGAGGTCCTCGTGTGCCCAGGTGGGAGGCTACGGTCGAGCCTGCCTAAAATGACAAGAAATGTACCAGTGGCGCGTGAAATAGTCAGGCAGGTGGGCTATAATCCTTTGGTCATGAGGGGTTGGGGAGGGTTTGAGAGCTCAGTGAAGTCGGAAATGGAATGCGATCTTTTCGAGGTCCCTCGTGTGCCCATGGGAGGCTACGGTCAGAGGCCTGCCTAAAATGCAAGAAATGCTCAATGGCCTTAGCGCGTGAAATAGTCACTTAGGGCGGTGGGCTACTAAATCGGTCCCTTGAGGGTTGGGGAGGGGTTTGAGGGCTCACGGTGGTCGGAAATGGGTACAGTCTTCTGAGGGTCCTCGTGTGCCCGGTGGGAGAGTCTACGGTCAAGCCTGCCTAAAATGGCAAAAATGTCCATGGCCTTGCGCGTGAAATAGTCGCCCGGCGGTGGGCTATAGCCTGGTCCCGCGGGGTTGGGAGGCGTTGGGGCTCTGGGTGTGGAAATGGGTGCAGTCTTTTGAAGGTCCTCGTGTGCCCGAGTGGGAGGCTGAGTCGAGCCTGCCCTACAATGGCAAGAAATGCCCAAGCCTTGCCACGTGAGAAATAATCCGAGGCCGGTGGGCTATGTGCTGGTCCAGCGGGGGTTGGGAGGGGCGTTCGGGGCTCTGGGTGTCGAGAAAGTGGGCACAGTCTTTTCGAAGGTCCTCGTGTGCCTATTGGGAGGCTTCGGTCATTGGCCTGCCCTACAATTGCAAGAAATGTAGCCTTGGCCGTGAAATAGTCATGGGGGCGGTGGGCTATAGCCTTTGGTCCACGGGGGTTGGGAGGGGCGTGGGAAATGGAGTACAGTCTTTTCGAGGGTCCTCGTGTGCCCGTCAGGGAGGCCTGATCAGAGGCCTGCTCTAAATGGCAAGAAATGCCAGTGCCAGCGTGTAATATTCACGAGGCGGTGGGCTATAGCATTTGGTCAGCGGGGGTTGGAGAGGGGGTTTAGGGGCTCACAGTGAAGTGGGAAATGGGTACAGCACCGAGGTCTCGTGTGCCCAGTGGGAGGCTCTGATCAGAGCCTGCCTAAATTAGTAAGAAATGCTCAGTAGCAAGCGCGGAAATAATCATGCAGGGCAGTGGGCTATAACCTTTGGTCCAGCAGGGGGTTGGGGAGGGGCATTCGGGGCTCACGGGTGTCAGAAATGGGTACTGATCTTTTCGAGGGTCCTCGTGTGCCAGTGGGAGGCTATTGTCAGGGAGCCTGTCCTAAAATGGCAAAGAAATGCCAGCGCTTGGCGCGTGAAATACTAGCAGCCGGTGGGCTATATGTGCTGGTCCATGAGGGGTTGGCGGGCGTCGGGAAATGGGTACAGTCTTTCGAGGGTCCTCGTGTGCCCGTGGGAGGCTGATCAGAGCCTGCCTAAAATGACAAGAAATGCCAATGGCGCTGTGCGTGGAAATAGTCACAGAGGCCGGTGGGCTATAGCCTTTGGTCCTCGGGGGTTGGGGAGGGGTTTCGGGGAGCTCTGGTAGTCAGGAAATGGAGTACAGTCTTTTCGAGGTCCTCGTGTGCCCGATGGGAGGCTACGGTCGAGGCCTGCCCTAAAATAGCAGAAATGCTCGGTAGCGCGGCGGGAAATAGTCAAAGGGCGGTGGGCTATAGCCTTTGGTCCCTTGAGGGTTGGGGAGAGTCGTGCAGCATTCAGGGGGGCTCACGGGTGTCGAGAAATGGAGTGCAGTCTTTTAGAAGATCTCGCGTGCACCCAGAGTGGGAGAAAGCTCTGGTCAGGCACAATCCTAAAATGGCAAGAAATACCCATTGTGAGCGTGGAAATACTCAGCCGGAGCCGGTGGGCTATAGCCTTTGGTCCAGCGGGGTTGGCGAGGCGTCGGAAATGGGTCTGAGTCTTTTAGGGTCCTCGTACCCAGTGGGAGGCTACTGATCAGGGCACTGTCCTAAAATGGCAAGAAATGCTCAGTGGCAGGAAATAGTCATGAGGCGGTGGGCTATAGCCTTTGGTCATGAGGGTTGGCGAGGGTTTAGGGGCTCTGGTCGTTAGAAATGGGTATAGTCTTTTCGAGGGTCCTCGTGTGCCCAGTGGGAGGCTACGGTCAGAGTCCTGCCCTAAAATGGCAAAAAATGCCCAGCGGCGCAGCGCGTGAAATAGTCACCGAGGCCGGTGGGCTTTAGCCTTTGGTCCGCGGGGGTTGGGGAGGGGGTTTAGGGGGCTCTGGTCGTCGAAATTGGGTACAGTCTTTTCGAGGGTCCTCGTGTGCCCAGTGGGAGGCTACGGTCAGAAGCCTGCCCTAAAATGGAAAGAAATGACCAGCGGCGCAGCGCGTGAAATAGTCGCCGAGGCCGGTGGGCAATAGCCTTTGGTCCGCGGGGGTTGGGAAGGGGCGTTCGAGGGCTCTGGGTGTCAGAAATGGGTACAGTCTTTTCGAGGGTCCTCGTGTGCCCAGTGGGAGGCTGATCGAGGACTGCCTAAAATGGCAAAAAATGGCCCAGTATGGCGCGTGAAATAATCGAGCGGTGGGCTATAGCCTTTGGTGCAGGGGTTGGGGAAGGTGTTTGAGGGCTCTGGGCGTCGAAAATGGGTATGATCTTTTCGAGGGCCCTCGTGTACCCAGGAGGCTCTGGTCAGAACCTTGCCGTAAAATGGCAAAAGAAATGTACAGCCAGCGCGTGAAATAATCGCTGAGGCGGTGGGCTATAACTTTGGTCCAGAGGGGTTGGGAGGGCGTTCGGGGGCTCTGAGTGTCGAAATGTGTACAGTCTTTGAGGTCTCGTGTACCCAGGTGGGAGGCTACGGTCGAGGCACACCTAAAATGGCAGAAATACCCAGTGGTGCCGCGGAAATAATCACGAGGCGAGTGGGCTATAGCCTTTGGTTAGCGGGGGTTGGGGAGGGGTTTCAGGTGCTCAGTGGGTCGGAAATGGAGTGCAGTCTTTTCGAGGTCCTCGTGTGTGATGGGAGGCTACAGTCAGGCACATGCTAAAATGGCAAAAATGCCAGTGGCGCAGCGTGAAATAGTCAAGGGCCGGTGGGCTATGCTGGTCCATGAGGGGTTGGGGAGGGGTTTAGGGGCTGCAGTGCGTGAAAATGGGTTCAGTTTTTTCGTGGGTGCTCGTGTGCCCATTGGTAGGCTACGGTCAGCACGCCTAAAATATGAAATGGCTAGCAGTAGTAGCGTGAAATAATCGCCGAGGCAGTGGGCTATAGCCTTTGGTCCTTGAGGGTTGGGAGGGGCGTTCGGGGCTCTGGGTGTCGAGAAATGGGTCTGATCTTTCGAGGGTCCTCGCGTGCCCAGTGGGAGGCTCTGGGCGGGGCCTGTCCTAAAATGGCAAGAAATACCAATGGCCTTGCGTGAAATACTCACGAGGCGGTGGGCTATAGCCTAGTCCATGAGGGGTTGGGGGCGTTGGGGGCTCAGTGTCAGAAATAGAGTCTGATCTTTTCGAGGTCTCGCGTGCCCAGTGGGAGGCTCTGATCGGGCCTGCCCTAAAATGGCAAGAAATTCCAGTGGCCTTGTGCGTGAAATAATCGCGAGGCGGTTGGCTATATGCCTTTAGTCATGAGGGGTTGGGAAGGCGTTAGGGCTCTGGGTGTCAGAAATGGGTATAGTCTTTTCGAGGGACCTTGCGTGCCCAGTGGGAGGCTACGGTCAGGGCCTGCCGTAAAATTGCAAGAAATACCCAGCGGCGCAGCGCGTGAAATGGTCACCGAGGCCGGTGGGCTATAGCCTTTGGTCCGCGGGGGTTGGGGAGGGGCGTCGGATATGGGTACAGTCTTTTTGAGGGTCCTCGTGTGCCCAGTGGGAGGTTACGGTCAGAGGCCTGCCCTAAAATGGCAAAAAATGCCCAACGGCGCAGCGCGTGAAATAGTCACCGAGGCCGGTGGGCTATAGCCTTTGGTCCGCGGGGGTTGGGGAGGAGGTTTAGGGGGCTCTGGTCCTCGAAAATGGATACAGTCTTTTCGAGGGTCCTCGTGTGCCCAGTGGAATGCTACGGTCAGAAGCCTGCCCTAAAATGGCAATAAATGACCAGCGGTATAGCGTGAAATAAGTCATGGGGCGGTGGGCTACAGCCTTTGGTCCATGAGGGGTGGGGGGGGGGGTTGGGGGGGCTCTGGTCGTCGGAAATGGGTAAAGTCTGTTCGAGGGTCGTCGTGTGCCCAGTGGGAGGCTACGGTCAGAGGCCTGCCCTAAAATGGCAAAAAATACCCAGTGGCGCAGGGCGTGAAATAGTCGCCGAGGCCGGTGGGCTATAGCCTTTGGTCATGAGGTTGGGAGGCGTCGGGAAATGGGTCTGAGTCTTTTCGAGGTCTCGTGTGCCCGTCGGAGGCTCTGATCAGAGACCTGCCCGAAAATTACAAGAAATGCCCAGCGGCGCAGCGCGTGAAATAATCACCGAGGCCGGTGGGCTATTGGCTTTGGTCCCTTGAGGGTTGGGAGGGG
Source organism: Citropsis articulata (assembly GCA_030449925.1). Classification (NCBI taxonomy): domain Eukaryota; kingdom Viridiplantae; phylum Streptophyta; class Magnoliopsida; order Sapindales; family Rutaceae; genus Citropsis; species Citropsis articulata. Next base: position 785,692 of record JASUUH010000169.1, read on the forward strand.
TTTGGGAGCTCTGAGTGCGTCTTAAATGGTACTGAGTCTTTTGAGGGTCTCGTGTGCCCAGGTGGGAGGTCTGATCAGGCACTGCCTAAAATGGCAAAAAATGCCATGGCGCAGCAGCGTGAAATAGTCACCGAGGGCGGTGGGCTATAGCCTTTGGTCTTGAGGGTTGGGAGGGGTTTGAGGGCTCAGTCGTGAGAAATGGGTACAGTCTGTTCGAGGTCCTCGTCTGCCCGATGGGAGGCTCTGGTGAAGCCTGCCCAAAATGGCATAAATGACCAGTAGCGTGATGAAATAATCAGCGGGCGGTGGGCTATAGCCTTTGGTCCTTGAGGGTTGGGAGGCGTTCGGGGGCTCTGGGTGTCAAAAAATGGGTTCAGTCTTTTCGAGGTCCTCGCGTGCCCAGTGGGAGGCTACTGTCAGAGCCTGCCCTAAAATGCAAGAAATACCAGTGGCGCAGGCGTGAAATAATCGCCCGAGGCAGGTGGGCTATAACTGGTCCCAGCGGGGGTTGGGGAGGGGCGTCGGAAATGGGTACAGTCTTTTCGAGGGTCCTCGTGTGCCCCGTCGGAGGCTACGGTCAGAGGCCTGCCCTAAAATGACAAGAAATGCCCAGCGGCGCAGCGCGTGAAATAGTCACCGAGGCCGGTGGGCTATAGGCTTTGGTCCGCGGGGGTTGGGGAGGGGGTTTCGGGGGCTCTGGTCGTCTTAAATGGGTACAGTCTTTTCGAGGGTCCTCGTGTGCCCAGTGGGAGGCTACGGTCATGGACATACTAAAATGAGAAATGCTCAGTGGCCTTGCGCGAAATAGTCACCGAGGCCGGTGGGCTATAGCCATTGGTCCGCAGGGGTTGGGGGGGGTTTCGGGGGCTCTGGTCGTCGGAAATGGGTACAGTCTTTTCGAGGGTCCTCGTGTGCCCAGTGGGAGGCTACGGTCAGAGGCCTGCCCTAAAATACCAAGAAATACCCAGCGGCGCAGCGCGCGAAATAGTCGCCGAGGCCGGTGGGCTATAGCCTTTGGTCCGCGGGGGTTGGGGAGGGGGGTTCGGGGGCTCTGGGTGTCAGAAATGGGTACAGTCTTTTCGAGGGTCCTCGCATGCCCAGTGGGAGGCTACGGTCAGGGCCTGTCCTAAAATGGCAAGAAATACCCAGCGGCGCAGCGCGTGAAATAGTCGCCGAGGCAGTGGGCATATAGCCTTTGGTCCACAGGGGTTGGGAGGGGCGTTCGGGGCTCAGGTGTCGGAAATGGGTACAGTCTTTTCGAGGGTCAGCGTGCCAGTGGGAGGCTCTGATCAGGGCCTGCCTAAAATGGCAAGAAATGCCCAAGCGCTGTGCGTGAAATAATCGCCGAGGCGGTGGGCTATAGCTGACCTTTGAGGGTTGAGGAGGGTTTGAGGCTCTGGTCTTTAGAAATGGGTACAGTCTTTTCGAGGGTCTCGTGTGCCCGTGGGAGGCTCTGATCAGAGACCTGCCCTAAAATGACAAGAAATGCCAATGTGGCGCGTGAAATAATCACCAAGGCGGTGGGCTATAGCCTGGTCTCTTTGGGGTTGGCGAGGGGTTTGGGGGCTCACAGTGCGTCGAAATGGGTACTGATCTTTTGAGGTCCTCGTGTGCCCAGTGGGAGGCTCTGGTCAGAGGCACTGCCTAAAATGGCAAAAAATGCCAGCGGCGCAGTCGTGAAATAGTCACCGATGCGGTGGGCTATAGCCTTTGGTCATGAGGGTTGGGGGAGGGTTTGGGGGCTCACAGTGCGTCAAAATTGGGTACAGTCTTTTCGAGGTCCTCGTGTGCCCGATGGGAGGCTCTGATCAGAAGCCTGCCCTAAAATGGCAAGAAATGACCATGGCGCGTGAAATATTCGAGGCGGTGGCTATAGCCTTTGGTCCTTGAGGGGTTGGGAGAGGCGTTCGTGGGCTCACTGGGTGTCGAGAAATGGGTCTGAGTCTTTTCGAGGGTCCTCGCGTGCCCAGTGGGAGGCTACTGGTCCGGGCACTGCCCTAAAATGGCAAGAAATACCAGTGCTTGACGTGTGAAATAGTCATGAGGCGGTGGGCTATAGCCTGGTCCCAGCGGGGTTGGGAGGAAGGTCGGAGGCTTTGGGCGTCAGAAATGATTCTGATCTTTTCGAGGGTCCTCGTGTACCCAGTGGGAGGCTCTGGTCAGGAGGCTGCTAAAATGGCAAGAAATGCCAGTGCCTAAGCGGGAAATAGTCACAAGGGCCGGTGGGCTATAACTGGTCCATGAGGGGTTGGGGTGGGGGTTTGAGGGCTCTGGTCGTGAAATGGAGTACAGTCTTCGAGGTCCTCGTGTGCCCAGTGGGAGGCTACGGTCAGGGCCTGCCCTAAAATGGCAAGAAATACCAGTAGCGCAGTCATGCGTGAAATAGTCATGAGGCGGTGGTTTATAGCCTTTGGTCCGCGGGGGTTTGGGAGGGACGTTCGGAGGCTCTGGGAGTCCGAAATGGGTACAGTCATTTCCAGGGTCGTCGTGTACCCAGTAGGAGGCTACGGTCAGGCCTGTAAAATTACAAAAATACCAGTGGCCTTGTGCGTGAAATAGTCACCAGGTCGGTGGGCTATGTGCTTTGGTCCTTGAGGTTGGGAGGACGTTCGGAGGCTCTGGTCGTCGGAAATGGGTACAGTCTTTTCGAGGGTCGTCGTGTGCCCAGTGGGAGGCTACGGTCAGAGGCCTGCCCTAAAATGGCAAAAAATGCCCAGCGGCGCAGTGCGTGAAATAGTCACCGAGGCCGGTGGGCTATAGCCTTTGGTCCGTGGGGGTTGGTGGGCGGGTTTAGGGGGCTCTGGTCGTCGAAATTGGGTACAGTCTATTCGAGGGTCCTCGTGTGCCCAGTGGGAGGCTACGGTCAGAAGCCTGCCCTAAAATGGCTAGAAATGACCAGCAGACGTAGCGTGAAATAATCGCCAAGGCAGTCGGCTATAGCCTTTGGTCCATGAGGAGGTTGGGGAGGGGTTCTGAGGCTCAGTCGTGGAAATGGGTACAGTCTTTTCGAGGGTCGTCGTGTGCCAGTGGGAGGCTCTGATTAGAGGCACACTAAAATGGCAACAAATGCTTTCAGTGTGCAGCTGGAAATATCACCAAGGGCGGTGGGCTATAATGCTGGTCCTTGAGGGTTGGCGAGGGGTTTCGGGGCTCTGAGTCGTGGAAATGGGTACTGTCTTTTCGAGGGTCCTCGTGTGCCCAGTGGGAGTCTCTGAGACGGAGGCTGCCTAAAATGGCAAAAAAATGCCAATGGCGCAGCGCGTGAAATAATGTAAGAGGCAGTGGGCTATAGCCTTTGGTCCAGCGGGGTTGGGGAGGGGTTTGAGGGGCTCGGTCGTCGGAAATGGGTGCAGTCTTTTCGAGGTCGTCGTGTGCCCGGTGGGAGGCTGATGTCAGAGGCCTGCCCTAAAATGGCAAAAAATACCATGGCGTGCGTGAAATAGTCAAGGCGGTGGGCTATGGCCTTTGGTCCCATGAGGGTTGGCGAGGGGTTTGAGGGGCTCTGGTCGTCGAGAAATGGTACAGATCTTTTGAGGGTTCTCGTGTGCCCGGTGGGAGGCTCAGTGAGGCACACTAAAATGGCAAAAATGCCACCAGTGGCGCGCAGTCAAGGCGGTGGGCTATGAACTTTGGTCCATGAGGTTGGGAGGGGTTTGGGGGCCTATGGTCGTCGGAAATGGGTAAAGTCTTTTCGAGGGTCCTCGTGTGCCCAGTGGGAGCCTACGGTCAGAGGCCTGCCCTAAAATGGCAAGAAATGCTCGGCCAGCGCGGAAATAGTCACCAAGGCGGTGGGCTATATGCCCAGTCCCTTGAGGTTGGGAGGGGCGTTGGAGGCTCTGGCGTCAGAAATGGGTACAGTCTTTTCGAGGTCTCGCGTGCCCAGTGGGAGGCTCTGATTAGGGCCTGTCCTAAAATGGCAAGAAATACCAGCGCAGTGCGTGAAATACTCATGAGGCGGTGGGCTATAGCCTTTGTTCCGGGGTTGGCGGGCGTCGGAAATGGGTACAGTCTTTTGAGGGTCCTCGTGTGCCCGTGGGAGGCTATGGTCAGAGCCTGCCTAAAATGACAAGAAATGCCAGCGCGTGAAATAGTCACGAGGCGGTGGGCTATATGCTGGTGCTGCATGGGTTGGCGAAGGGGTTTTGGAACTCACAGTCGTCGGAAATGGGTCTGAGTCTTTGAGGGTCCTCGTGTGCCCGGTGGGAGGCTACGGTCAGAGGCACTGCCCTAAAATGGCAAAAATGCCAATGGCGCGGTCGTGAAATAGTCACGAGGCGGTGGGCTATACTGGTCCCGTGGGGGTTGGGGAGGGGTTTAGGGGCTCTGGTGCGTCGAAATTGGGTACAGTCTTTTGAGGGTCCTCGTGTGCCCAGTGGGAGGCTCTGAGTCAGGAAGCCTGCCTAAAATGGCAAGAAATGACCATGGCAGCGCGTGAAATAATCATAGGCGGTGGGCTATAGTGCTGGTGCAGGGGTTGGGAGGGCGTTCGGGAGCTCTGGGTGTCGAAATGGGTACAGTCTTTTGAGAGTCTCGCGTGCCCGATGGGAGGCTACAGTCAGAGGCCTGCCTAAAATGGCAAGAAATACCAGTGGCCTTAGCGTGAAATAATCGCTGAGGCGGTGGGCTATAGCCTTTGGTCCCATGAGGTTGGGAGGGACGTTCGGGGCTCTGGGCGTCGAATTGGGTCTGATCTTTTCGAGGGTCCTCGTGTGCAGATGGGAGGCTCTGATCAGGAGGCACTGCTGTAAAATTACAAAAATACCCAGTGGCAGCGCGTGAAATAATCGGCCCAGGCGGTGGGCTATAGCCTTTGGTCCCATGCGGGGTTGGGGAGGGGTTCTGAGGCTCACAGTCGTCGGGAAATGGGTACAGTCTTTTCGAGGGTCGTCGTGTGCCCAGGTGGGAGGCTCTGATCAGGAGGCACTGCCCTAAAATGGCAAGAAAATGCTCATCAGTAGCGCTGGAAATAGTCATAGGGCCGGTGGGATATAGCACAGTCCATGAGGGTTGGGAGGGTTTGAGGAGCTCTGGTCGTCGGAAATGGGTACAGTCTTTTCGAGGGTCTCGTGTGCCCGATGGGAGGCTACTGGTCGAGGCACTGTCTAAAGGGCAAGAAATACTCAGCGGTAGCGTGTGAAATAAGTCGCCAAGGCGGTGGGCTATAGCCTTCGTCATGAGGTTGAGGAGGGGTTTGGGGCTGTGGTCGTCGGAAATGGGTACAGTCATTTCGAGGTCTCGTGTGCCCAGGTGGGAGGCTACAGTCAGGCACTGCCTAAAATGGCAAAAATGCCCAGTAGTGTGCGTGGAAATAATAACCGAGGGCGGTGGGCTATAGCCTTTGGTCCATGAGGGGTTGGGAGGGGCGTTCGGGGCTCTGGGCGTCCGAAATGGAGTCAGTCTTTTCGAGGTCCTCGTGTGCCCAGTGGGAGGCTACTGGTCAGGCCTTCTGTAAAATTACAAAAATACCAATGCCAGTAGCGCGTGAAATAGTCAAAGGTCGGTGGGCTATAGCCTTTGTCCATGAGGGGTTGGGAGGGGGTTCACAGGGCTCACAGTGGTCGGAAATGGGTAGAGTCTTTCGAGGTCGTCGTGTGAGTGGGAGGCTACGATCAAGGCCTGCCTAAAATGGCAAGAAATACTCGGTAGCAGCCTGGAAATAATCACAGGCGGTGGGCTATGTGCTGGTCATGAGGGGTTGGCGAGGGGTTTGGGGCTCACGGTCGTGGAAATGGGTACAGTCTTTTCGAGGGTCCTCGTGTGCCAGATGGGAGGCTACGGTCAGAGGCACTGTCTAAAAATGGCAAGAAATACTCAGCGGGCGCAGCGTGTGAAATACTCGCCAGGGGCAGTGGGCTATAACTTTGGGGTTGAGGAGGGGTTTGAGGCTCTGGTCGTGGGAAATGGGTACTGAGTCTTTTCGAGGGTCCTCGTGTGCCCAGGTGGGAGGCTCTGATCAGGAGGCACTGCCTAAAATGGCAAAAATGCCAAGTGGCCTTGCATGAAATAATGTGAGGCAGGTGGGCTATAGCCTTTGGTCCCATGAGGTTGGGAGGGGTGTCGGGGCTCGGTCGTCGAAATGGGTGCAGTCTTTTTGAGGTCATCGTGTGCCCAGTGGGAGGCTCTGATCTGAGGCCTGCCTAAAATGGCAAAAATGCCATGGCCTTGTGTGAAATAAGTCAGGGCGGTGGGCTATAGCCTTTGGTCATGAGGGTTAGGGAGGGGTTTGGGGGCTATGGTCTTCGGAAATGGGTAAAGTCTATTCGAGGGTCCTCGTGTGAACAGTGTGAGAATAGGGTGATAGGCCTGCCCAAAAATGGCAAGAAATGCTCAAGTGGCTTGGCCGCGAAATAGTCAAGGCGGTGGGCTATAGCCTTTGGTCCAGAGGGGTTGGGGAGGGGCGTTCGGAGGCTCTGGGTGTCAGAAATGGGTACAGTCTTTTCGAGGGTCCTCGCGTGCCCAGTGGGAGGCTACGGTTAGGGCCTGTCCTAAAATGGCAAGAAATACCCAGCGGCGCAGCGCGTGAAATACTCGCCGAGGCCAGTGGGCTATAGCCTTTGTTCCTCGGGGGTTGGCGAGGGGCGCCGGAAATGGGTACAGTCTTTTCGAGGGTCCTCGCGTGCCCAGTGGGAGGCTACGGTTAGGGCCTGTCCTAAAATGGCAAGAAATACCCAGCGGCGCAGCGCGTGAAAAACTCGCCGAGGCCAGTGGGCTATAGCCTTTGTTCCGCGGGGGTTGGCGAGGGGCGTCGGAAATGGGTACAGTCTTTTCGAGAGTCCTCGTGTGCCCCGTGGGAGGCTACGGTCAGAGGCCTGCCCTAAAATGACAAGAAATGCCCAGCGGCGCAGCGCGTGAAATAGTCACCGAGGCCGGTGGGCTATAGCCTTTGGTCTGCAGGGGTTGACGAAGGGGTTTCGTGGGCTCTGGTCGTCAGAAATGGGTCTGATCTTTTCGAGGGTCTCGTGTGCCCAGATGGGAGGCTCTGGTCAGAAGCCTGCCCTAAAATGGAAAGAAATGACCAGCCAGTGCGCGTGAAATAATCAGCAAGGGCGGTGGGCAATAACTTTGGTCCTTGAGGGTTGGGAAGGGGCGTTCTAGGGCTCAGGGGGTCAGAAATGGGTACAGTCTTTTCGAGGGTCCTCGTGTGCCCAGTGGGAGGCTACGGTCAGAGGACTGCCCTAAAATGGCAAAAATGGCCATGTGGCGCGTGAAATAATCATGGAGGCGGTGGGCTATAGCCTTTGGTCTGCAGGGGTTGGGAAGGTGTTTGAGGCTCACAGGCGTCTAAAATGGGTACAGTCTTTTCGAGGGCCCTCGTGTGCCCAGTGGGAGGCTACGGTCAGAACCCTGCCGTAAAATGCAAAGAAATGTCCAGCGGCGCAGCGCGTGAAATAGTCGCTGAGGCCGGTGGGCTACTGTGCTTTGGTCATGAGGGGTTGGGAGGGCGTTGAGGGGCTCTGAGTGTCGAAATGTGTACAGTCTTTTCGAGGTCTCGTGTACCCAGTGGGAGGCTCAGTCGAGGCACACCTAAAATGGCGAGGAAATACCAATGGCCTTGTGAAATAGTCACCAGGCAGTGGGCTATAGCCTTTAGTTGTGAGGGGTTGGGAGGGTTTCAGGTGCTCAGTGCGTGGAAATGGAGTACAGTCTTTTCGAGGTCTCGTGTGCAGTGGGAGGCTACAGTCGAGGCCTGCCTAAAATGGCAAAAAAATGCCAGTGGCGCAGCGTGAAATAGTCACGAGGCGGTGGGCTATAGCCTGGTCCATGAGGTTGGGAGGGGTTTAGGGGCTCACGGTGGTGAAAATGGGTACAGTTTTTTTCGTGGGTGCTCGTGTGCCCGGTGGGAGGCTCTGGTCAGAAGCCTGCCTAAAATCATGAAATGGCTAGCGCGGCGTGAAATAATCGCGAGGCAGGTGGGCTATAGCCTTTGGTCCCATGAGGGTTGGGGAGGGGCGTTCGGGGCTCTGGGTGTCGAAATGGGTCTGTCTTTTCGAGAGTCCTCGCGTGCCCAGTGGAGGAGCTCTGGGCAGGGGCACATCCTAAAATGGCAAGAAATACCAGTAGCATGCGTGAAATACTCACGAGGCGGTGGGCTATAAGCTGGTCCCAGCGGGGTTGGGGCGTTCGGGGCTCTGGTGTCGAGAAATGGGTACAGTCTTTTCGAGGTCCTCGCGTGCCCAGTGGGAGGCTCTGATCAGGCCTGCCCTAAAATAACAAGAAATTCCAATGGCCTTGTGCGTGAAATAATCGAGGCCGGTTGGCTATAGCCTTTGGTCCGCGGGGGTTGGGGAGGGGCGTTCGGGGGCTCTGGGTGTCAGAAATGGGTATAGTCTTTTCGAGGGACCTTGCGTGCCCAGTGGGAGGCTACGGTCAGGGCCTGCCGTAAAATTGCAAGAAATACCCAGCGGCGCAGCGCGTGAAATGGTCACCGAGGCCGGTGGGCTATAACTGGTCATGATGGTTGGGGAGGCGTCGGATATGGAGTGCAGTCTTTTGAGGGTCCTCGTGTGCCCGTGGGAGGTTCTGATCAGAGGCCTGCCCTAAAATGGCAAAAAATGCTTATGGCCAGTTGGCGCGTGAAATAGTCACCGAGGCGGTGGGCTGTGCTGGTCCATGAGGGGTTGGGGAGAAGGTTTAGTGGGATCTGGTCCTCGAAAATGGATCTGATCTTTTCGAGGGACCTCGTGCCGATGGAATGCTACTGATTCGAAGCCTGCCTAAAATGGCAATAAATGACCAGTATGGCGCGTGAAATAATCGAGGCGGTGGGCTCTGTGCCTTTGGTCCTTGAGGGGTTGGGGAGGGGGTTTCGGGGGCTCTGGTCGTCGGAAATGGGTAAAGTCTGTTCGAGGGTCGTCGTGTGCCCAGTGGGAGGCTACGGTCAGAGGCCTGCCCTAAAATGGCAAAAAATACCCAGTGGCGCAGGGCGTGAAATAGTCATGGGGCGGTGGGCTATAACTGGTCCATGAGGGGTTGGGGAGGCGTCGGAAATGGGTCAGTCTTTTCGAGGGTCCTCGTGTGCCCGTCGGAGGCTCTGATCAGAGGCCTGCCCTAAAATTACAAGAAATGCCAATGGCGCCAGCGTGGGAAATAGTCACCAGGCCGGTGGGCTATGAGGCTTTAGTCATGAGGGGTTGGGGAGGGGTTTGAGGGCTCTGAGTGCGTCTTAAATGGGTACAGTCTTTTGAGGGTCCTCGAGTGCCCGGTGGGAGGTTCTGATCAGGCCTGCTAAAATGGCAAAAAATGTAGCGCAGCGTGAAATAGTCACGAGGCCGGTGGGCTATTAACTGGTCTTGAGGGTTGGGAGGGTTTGAGGGCTCTGGTCGTGGAAATGGGTACAGTCTGTTCGAGGTCCTCGTCACTTGATGGGAGGCTCTGATCGAAGCCTGCCCCAAAATGGCAATAAATGACCAGCGGCGCAGCGCGTGAAATAGTCGCCGAGGCCGGTGGGCTATAGCCTTTGGTCCGCGGGGGTTGGGGAGGGGCGTTCGGGGGCTCTGGGTGTCGGAAATGGGTACAGTCTTTTCGAGGGTCCTCGCGTGCCCAGTGGGAGGCTACGGTCAGGGCCTGCCCTAAAATGGCAAGAAATGCCCAGCGGCGCAGCGCGTGAAATAGTCGCCGAGGCCGGTGGGCTATAGCCTTTGGTCCGCGGGGGTTGGGGAGGGGCGTCGGAAATGGGTACAGTCTTTTCGAGGGTCCTCGTGTGCCCCGTGGGAGGCTACGGTCAGAGGCCTGCCCTAAAATGACAAGAAATGTCCAGTAGTGCGTGAAATAGTCAAGGCGGTGGGCTCTAGGCTTTGGTCCGCGGGGGTTGGGGGGGGGTTTGGGGCTCACAGTCGTCTTAAATGGGTAAAGTCTTTTGAGGTCCTCGTGTGCCCGGATGGGAGGCTCTGGTCAGGCCTGCCCTAAAATGGCAGGAAATGCTCAGCGGCGCAGCGCGGGAAATAGTCACCAAGGCAGTGGGCTATAGCCATTGGTCCGCAGGGGTTGGGGGTTTCGGGGGCTCTGGTCGTCGGAAATGGGTACAGTCATTTCGAGGGTCCTCGTGTGCCCAGTGGGAGGCTACGGTCAGAGGCCTGCCCTAAAATGGCAAGAAATCCTCAGCGGCGCAGCGCGGGAAATAGTCACCGAGGCCGGTGGGCTATAGCCTTTGGTCCGCGGGGGTTGGGGAGGGGCGTTCGGGGGCTCTGGGTGTCAGAAATGGGTACAGTCTTTTCGAGGGTCCTCGCATGCCCAGTGGGAGGCTACGGTCAGGGCCTGTCCTAAAATGGCAAGAAATACCAGCCTTGTGCGTGAAATAATCGCTTAGGCCGGTGGGCTATGTGCTGCTGGTCCACGGGGGTTGGGGAGGGGCGTTCGGGGGCTCTGGGTGTCGGAAATGGGTACAGTCTTTTCGAGGGTCGTCGCGTGCCCAGTGGGAGGCTACGGTCAGGGCCTGCCCTAAAATGGCAAGAAATGCCCAGCGGCGCAGCGCGTGAAATAGTCGCCGAGGCCGGTGGGCTATAGCCTTTGGTCCGCGGGGGTTGAGGAGGGGGTTTCGGGGGCTCTGGTCTTTAGAAATGGGTACAGTCTTTTCGAGGGTCCTCGTGTGCCCCGTGGGAGGCTACGGTCAGAGGCCTGCCCTAAAATGACAAGAAATGCCCAGCGCATGAAATAGTCAAGGCGGTGGGCTATAGCTAGTCATGAGGGTTGGGGAGGGGTTTAGGGGCTCTGGTCGTCAAGGTGGGTACAGTCTTTTCGAGGGTCCTCGTGTGCAGGTGGGAGGCTCTGGTCAGAAGCCTGCCCTAAAATAACAAGAAATGACCAAGCGGCAGCGTGAAATATTCGCGAGGCGGTGGCTATAGCCTTTGGTCCAGCGGGGTTGGGAGGGGCGTTCGTGGGCTCACAGGTGTCAAATGGAGTCAGTCTTTTCGAGGTCCTCGCGTGATGGGAGGCTCTGATCCAGCACCTAAAATGGCAAGAAATACCCAGCAGCGTGTGTGAAATAGTCGCAAGGGCGGTGGGCTATGCTTTGGTCCGCGGGGGTTGGGGAGGGAAGGTCGGAGGCTTTGGGCGTCCGAAATGATTACAGTCTTTTCGAGGGTCCTCGTGTACCCAGTGGGAGGCTACGGTCAGAGGGCTGCCCTAAAATGGCAAGAAATGCCTAGCGGCCTAGCGCGGGAAATAGTCACCGAGGCCGGTGGGCTATAGCCTTTGGTCCGCGGGGGTTGGGGTGGGGGTTTCGGGGGCTCTGGTCGTCGGAAATGGGTACAGTCTTTTCGAGGGTCCTCGTGTGCCCAGTGGGAGGCTACGGTCAGGGCCTGCCCTAAAATGGCAAGAAATACCCAGCGGCGCAGTGCGTGAAATAGTCGCCGAGGCCGGTGGTTTATAGCCTTTGGTCCGCGGGGGTTTGGGAGGGACGTTCGGAGGCTCTGGGCGTCCGAAATGGGTACAGTCTTTTCGAGGGTCCTCGTGTACCCAGTAGGAGGCTACGGTCAGAGGCCTGCTGTAAAATTACAAAAAATACCCAGCGGCGCAGCGCGTGAAATAGTCACCGAGGTCGGTGGGCTATAGCCTTTGGTCCGCGGGGGTTGGGGAGGGACGTTCGGAGGCTCTGGTCGTCGGAAATGGGTACAGTCTTTTCGAGGGTCGTCGTGTGCCCAGTGGGAGGCTACGGTCAGAGGCCTGCCCTAAAATGGCAAAAAATGCCCAGCGGCGCAGTGCGTGAAATAGTCACCGAGGCCGGTGGGCTATAGCCTGGGGTCCGGGGGGGTGGGGGGGCGGGTTTAGGGGGCTCACAGTGGTCAGAAATTGGGTACAGTCTTTTGAGGGTCCTCGTGTGTGCCATGGGAGGCTACTGGTCAAGCCTGCCTAAAATAGCTAGAAATGACCAGCCAGACAGCCAGCGTGAAATAATCGCCAGGCGGTCGGCTATGTGCTTTGGTCATGAGGGGTTGGGGAGGGTTCTGGGGCTCACAGTCGTGGGAAATGGGTACAGTCTTTTCGAGGTCGTCGTGTGCCCGGTGGGAGGCTCTGATCAGGAGGCCTACTAAAATGGCAACAAATGCTCAGCGGCGCAGCGCTGGAAATAGTCACCGAGGCCGGTGGGCTATAGCCTTTGGTCCGCGGGGGTTGGCGAGGGGGTTTCGGGGCTCTGGTCGTCGGAAATGGGTACAGTCTTTTCGAGGGTCCTCGTGTGCCCAGTGGGAGGCTCTGAGACAGAGGCCTGCCCTAAAATGGCAAAAATGCCAATGACATGGCCGCGTGGAAATAATGTAAAGGCGGTGGGCTATAGCCTTTGGTCCCATGAGGGTTGGGAGGGGTTTAGGGGCTCAGGTCGTCGGAAATGGGTACAGTCTTTTCGAGGGTCGTCGTGTGCCCAGTGGGAGGCTCTGATCACGAGCACATCTAAAATGGCAAAAAATACCAATGGCCGTGAAATAGTCACCAAGGCGGTGGGCTATGGCCTTTGGTCATGAGGGGTTGGCGAGGGGTTTGAGGGGCTGGTCGTCGAGAAATGGAGTACAGTCTTTTGAGGGTTCTCGTGTGCCCAGGTGGGAGGCTACTGGTCAGAGGCACACTAAAATGGCAAAAATGCCAATGGCGTGCGTGAAATAGTCACCGAGGCCGGTGGGCTATAGCCTTTGGTCCGCGGGGGTTGGGCAGGGGGTTTCGGGGGCTATGGTCGTCGGAAATGGGTAAAGTCTTTTCGAGGGTCCTCGTGTGCCCAGTGGGAGCCTACGGTCAGAGGCCTGCCCTAAAATGGCAAGAAATGCTCAGCCTTGTGCGGAAATAATCACAAGGGCGGTGGGCTACTGTGCTGGTCCATGAGGGGTTGGGGTGGGGCGTTCGGAGGCTCTGGGCGTCTGAAATGGGTACAGTCTTTTCGAGGGTCCTCGCGTGCCCAGTGGGAGGCTACGGTTAGGGCCTGTCCTAAAATGGCAAGAAATACCAATGGCCTTGATCGTGAAATACTCATGGGGGCGGTGGGCTATAGCCTTTGTTCCTTGAGGGGTTGGCGGGGGCGTGGGAAATGGGTACAGTCTTTTGAGGTCTCGTGTGCCCGTGGGAGAGCTATGGTCAGAGGCCTGCCCTAAAATGACAAGAAATGCCAGTATGGCCGCGTGGAAATAGTCACAGGGCCGGTGGGCTATGTGCTAGTGCTGCATGGGTTGGCGAAGGGGTTTAGCAGACTCTGGTCGTCGAGAAATGGAGTCTGATCTTTTGAGGGTCTCGTGTGCCCGATGGGAGGCTACGGTCAGGAGGCCTGCCTAAAATGGCAAAAATGCCCAGTGGGCGCAGTGCGTGAAATAGTCACAGGGCGGTGGGCTATAGTAGTCCCGTGGGGGTTGGGGAGGGGTTTAGGGGGCTCTGGTCGTGAGGTGGGTCTGATCTTTTGAGGGTCCTCGTGTGATGGGAGGCTACGGTCAGAAGCCTGCCTAAATGTGAGAAATGACCAGCGGTAGCGCGTGAAATAGTCATGAGGCGGTGGGCTATGTGCTAGTCTGCGGGGTTGGGGAGGGGCGTTCGGGGGCTCTGGGTGTCAGAAATGGGTACAGTCTTTTTGAGAGTCCTCGCGTGCCCAGTGGGAGGCTACGGTCCGGGCCTACCCAAAAATGGCAAGAAATACCCAGCGGCGCAGCGCGTGAAATAATAGTCGTGAGGCGGTGGGCTATAGCTAACTGGTCCCTTGAGGGTTGGGGAGGGACGTTCGGGGGCTCTGGGCGTCCGAATTGGGTACAGTCTTTTCGAGGGTCCTCGTGTGCCCAGTGGGAGGCTACGGTCAGAGGCCTGCTGTAAAATTACAAAAAATACCCATGGCAGCGTGAAATAGTCATAGGGTCGGTGGGCTATAGCCAGTCCCTTGAGGGGTTGGGGAGGGGTTCTGGGGCTCACAGTGCGTCGGGAAATGGGTACAGTCTTTTCGAGAGTCGTCGTGTGCCCGATGGGAGGCTCTGATCGAGCCTGCCCTAAAATGGCAAGAAATGCTCATCAGTAGCTGGCGCTGGAAATAATCACAGGGCGGTGGGATATAGCCTTTGGTCCATGAGGGTTGGGAGGGTTTCAGGGGCTCACAGTGGTGGAAATGGGTCTGATCTTTTCGGGGTCTCGTGTGCCCAGGTGGGAGGCTCTGGTCAGAGGCACATCCTAAAGACAAGAAATACTCAATGAGCGTGTGAAATACTCGCCGAGGCCGGTGGGCTATAGCCTTTCGTCCGCGGGGGTTGAGGAGGGGGTTTCGGGGGCTGTGGTCGTCGGAAATGGGTACAGTCATTTCGAGGGTCCTCGTGTGCCCAGTGGGAGGCTACGGTCAGAGGCCTGCCCTAAAATGGCAAAAAATGCCAATGGCATGTGCGTGAAATAATGTAGGCCGGTGGGCTATAGCCTTTGGTCCGCGGGGGTTGGGGAGGGACGTTCGGGGGCTCTGGGCGTCCGAAATGGGTACAGTCTTTTCGAGGGTCCTCGTGTGCCCAGTGGGAGGCTACGGTCAGAGGCCTTCTGTAAAATTACAAAAAATACCCAGCGGCGCAGCGCGTGAAATAGTCACCGAGGTCGGTGGGCTATAGCCTTTTGTCCATGAGGTTGGGGAGGGTTCTGGGCTCAGTCGTGAGGAAATGGGTAGAAGTCTTTTCGAGGTCGTCGTGTGCGAGTGGGAGGCTCTGATCAGGAGGCCTGCCTAAAATGGCAAGAAATGCTCATGTGTGGCTGGAAATAATCAAGGGCGGTGGGCTATAGCCTTTGGTCGTGAGGGTTGGCGGGGTTTGAGACTCTGGTGCGTCGGAAATGGGTAGAGTCTTTTCGAGGGTCCTCGTGTGCCCAGTGGGAGGCTACGGTCAGAGGCCTGTCCTAAAATGGCAAGAAATACTCGCGGCGCAGCGTGTGAAATACTCATGGGGCCGGTGGGCTATAGCTAGTCATGAGGAGGTTGAGGAGGGGTTGGGGGGCTCTGGTCGCCGGAAATGGGTACAGTCTTTTCGAGGTCCCTCGTGTGCAGTGGGAGGCTACGGTCAGGCCTGCCCTAAAATGGCAAAAATGCATAGCAGCGCGTGAAATAATAGGGCGGTGGGCTGTAGCCTTTGGTCATGAGGGTTGGGAGGGGCGTTCGGGGCTGGGCGTCGAAATGGGTACAGTCTTTTCGAGGGTCTCGTGTGTGCCCAGTGGGAGGCTCTGTCAGGAGGCCTTACATAAAATTACAAAAATACCCAGCCAGTAGCGTGCGTGAAATAGTCACAGTGGTGGGCTATAATAACTGGTCCCATGAGGGGTTGGGAGGGGGTTCTGGGGCTCACAGTCGTGAAATGGGTGGAGTCTTTTCGAGGTCGTCGTGTGCCCAGTGGGAGGCTACAGTCAGAGCCTGCCCTAAAATGGCAGAAATGCTTTCAGTGGCGCAGCGCTGGAAATAATCCATAGAAGGCCGGTGGGCTATAGCCTTTGGTCAGTGAGGGTTGGCGAGGGGTTCAGGGCTCAGTCGTCAGGAAATGGGTACAGTCTTTTCGAGGGTCCTCGTGTGATGGGAGGCTCTGATCAGGCTGTCCTAAAATGGCAAGAAATACTCAGTGAGGCAGCGTGTGAAATACTCATGGGGCGGTGGGCTATAACTTCGTCATGAGGGGTTGAGGAGGGTTTGGGGGCTCTGGTCATCGGAAATGGGTATAGTCTTTTCGAGGTCCTCGTGTGCCCAGTGGGAGGCTCTGATCGAGGCCTGCACTAAAATGGCAAAAATGCCAATGGCGCCTTGGCGTGAAATAATGTAGGGCGGTGGGCTATAGCCTTTGGTCCCATGAGGAGGTTGGGGAGGGGTTTGAGGGGCTCGGAGTCGTCGAAATGGGTACAGTCTTTTCGAGGTCGTCGTGTGCCCGGTGGGAGGCTCTGATCTGAGGCACACTAAAATGGCAAAAAATGCTGCCTTGTGCGTGTGAAATAGTCACCGAGGCCGGTGGGCTATAGCCTTTGGTCCGCGGGGGTTGGGGAGGGGGTTTAGGGGGCTCTGGTCGTCGGAAATGGGTAAAGTCTTTTCGAGGGTCCTCGTGTGCCCAGTGGGAGGCTACGGTCAGAGGCCTGCCCTAAAATGGCAAGAAATGCTCAGCGGCGCAGCGCGGGAAATAGTCACCGAGGCCGGTGGGCTATAGCCTTTGGTCCGCGGGGGTTGGGGAGGGGCGTTCGGAGGCTCTGGGTGTCAGAAATGGGTACAGTCTTTTCGAGGGTCCTCGCGTGCCCAGTGGGAGGCTACGGTTAGGGCCTGTCCTAAAATGGCAAGAAATACCCAGCGGCGCAGCGCGTGAAAAACTCGCCGAGGCCAGTGGGCTATAGCCTTTGTTCCGCGGGGGTTGGCGGCGCGGAAATGGAGTCTGATCTTTTAGGGTCTCAGCGTGCCCATGGGAGGCTACGGTTAGGGCACTGTCCTAAAATGGCAAGAAATACCAAGCGCAGCGCGTGAAATACTCATGAGGCGGTGGGCTATAGGCTTTGTTCATGAGGGGTGGGCGGGCGTGGGAAATGGGTACAGTCTTTTCGAGGAGTCCTCGTGTGCCCGTGGGAGGCTCTGATCAGAGGCCTGCCTAAAATGACAAGAAATGCCAGTAGCGCGCAGCGTGAAATAGTCAAGGGCGGTGGGCTATAACCTTTCAGTGCTGGGGGTTGTGAAGGGGTTTAAGTGGGCTCACAGTCGTCGAAATGGGTCTGATCTTTTGAGGGTCTCGTGTGCCCGGTGGGAGAAGTGGGTCAGGCCTGCCTAAAATGGCAAAAATGCCAGTGGCGCAGTCGTGAAATAGTCACGAGGCGGTGGGCTATGTACTGGTCCGTGGGGGGTTGGGAGGGGTTTAGGGGCTCACAGTCGTCGAGGTCACAGTCTTTTCGAGGGTCCTCGTGTGCTTGATGGGAGCTCTGATCGAGCCTGCCCTCAAATGGCAAGAAATGACCATGGCCTTGTGCGTGAAATAATCGCCAGGCGGTGGGCTATAGCCTGGTCATGAGGGGTTGGGGAGGGGCGTCAGGGGCTCTGGTGTCGAGAAATGGGTCACAGTTTTGAGGTCTCGCGTGCCCGTGGGAGGCTCTGATCCAGGCCTGCCCTAAAATGAGAAATACCATGACGCAGCGCGTGAAATAATCGCCGAGGCGGTGGGCTATAGCCTTTGGTCCATGGGGTTGGGAGGGACGTTCGGAGGCTCTGGGCGTCAGAAATGGGTCTGATCTTTTCGAGGCGTCCTCGTGTGCCCAGTGGGAGGCTACTGGTCAGAGCCTGCCCTAAAATGGCAAGAAATGCCTTAGCGGCGTGGCCATGAGAAATAAGTCCACCGAGGCCGTTGGGCTACTAGCCTTTAGTCCCATGAGGGGTTGGGATGGGGGTTTGAGGGGCTCAGTGCGGAAATGGGTACAGTCTTTTCGAGGTCCTCGTGTGCAGTGGGAGGCTCTGTCAGGGCCTGCCCTAAAATGACAAGAAATACCAGGCGCAGCGCGTGAAATAATCATGGGGCTGGTGGGCTATAGCCTTTGGCCCCTTGAGGTTGGGAGGGCGTTCGGAGGCTCAGGCGTCAGAAATGGGTCTGATCTTTTGAGGGTCCTCGTGTACCCAGTGGGAGGCTCTGGTGAGCCACATACTAAAATGGCAAAAATGCCCAGCGCGTGCGCGTGAAATCGTCGAGGCGGTGGGCTATGTGCTGGTCCTTGGGGTTGTGGAGGGACGTTCGGGGGCTCTGGGCATCCGAAATGGGTACAGTCTTTTCGAGGTCCTCGTGTGCCCAGTGGGAGGCTACGGTCAGAGGCCTCCTGTAAAATTACAAAAAATACCCAGCGGCGCAGAGCGTGAAATAGTCACCAAGTCGGTGGGCTACTATAGCCTTTGGTCCATGAGCGTTGGGAGGGGTTTGAGAGGCTCAGTGGTAGGAAATGGTACAGTCTTTTAGAGGGTCCTCGTGTGCCCAGTGGGAAGCTACGGTCAGGGCCTGCCCTAAAATGGCAAGAAATGCCCAAGCGGTGCAGTCGTGAAATAGTCACCGGGCAGTGGGCTATGCTGGTCATGAGCGTTGGGGAGGGTTTGGGAGCTCTGGTACGTCGGAAATGGGTCCAGTATTTTCGAGGTCTCGTGTGCCCGATGTGGGAGGCTCTGATCAGGACTGCCTAAAATGGCAAAAATGCCAGCGCGGTCGTGAAATAGTCACAAGGGCGGTGGGCTATGAACTTTGGTCATGAGGCGTTGGGAGAGGGTTTCAGAGGGCTCAGTCGTCGAGAAATGGGTACAGTCTTTTCGAGGTCCTCACATGCCCAGTGGGAGGCTACAGTCAGAGCCACGCCTAAAATGGTAAAAGCAGCCCAGTGGCTGACACGTGAAATCGTCGCGGGCAGTGGGCTATAGCACCTTTGGTCCATGAGGTTGGGGAGGGGGGTTCGGCGGCTCTGGGCATCCGAAATGGGTCCAGTCTTTTCGAGGGTCCTCGTGTGCCCAGTGGGAGGCTACGGTCAGAGGCCTGCTATAAAATTACAAAAAATATCCAGCGGCGCAGTGCGTGAAATAGTCACCGAGGGCGGTGGGCTATATGCTGGTCCAGCGGGGTTGGGGAGGGGTTCACAGGGCTCTGAGTCGTCGGAAATGGGTACAGTCTTTTGAGGTCGTGTGCCCGGTGGGAGGCTCTGATCGAGGCCTGCCACTAAATGGCATGAAATGCTCAGCGGCCTTGAGCTGGAAATAGTCACATAGGGCGTGGGCTATAACCTTTGGTCCCATGAGGGGTTGGGGAGGGGTTCGGGAGCTCTGGTCGTCGAAATGGAGTGCAGTCTTGTCGAGGATCTCGTGTGCCCAGTGGGAGGCTACTGAGGTCAGAAGCCTGCCCTAAAATAACAAGAAATGCCAAGCGGCAGCCTTGCGTCAAATAGTTACCGAAGCCGGCCGGGCTATGTGCTGGTCCATGAGGTTGGGAGAGGTGTTTGGAGCTCTGGTGGGTCGGAAATGGGTGCAGTCTTTTCGAGGTCCTCGTGTGCCCAGTGGGAGGCTCTGGTCAGGAGGACTGCCCTAAAATGGCAAGAAATGCTCAGCGGCGCAGCCTGTGAAATAATCACCGAGGCAGTGGGCTATAGCCTTTGGTCCCATGAGGGGTTGGGGAAGGAGTTTCAGGGGCTCAGTGCGTGAAAATGGGTGATCTTTCGAGGGTCCTCGTGTGCCCAGTGGAAGGGTACGGTAATAGGCCTGCCCTAAAATGGCAAAAAATGCCCAATGCGCGTAGAAATAGTCAACAGGCGGTGGACTATAGCCTTTGGTCATGAGGTTGGGGAGGGGTTTAGGATGCTCAGTCGTCGAAAATGGAGTGACAGTCTTTTCGAGGTCCTCGTGTACCAGTGGGAGGCTACTGTCGAGAGGCTGCCCTAAAGGCAAGAAATGTCCAAGCGGCATAAGCGTGAAATAGGCACCGAGGGCAGTGGGCTATAATAGTCATGAGGGGTTGTGGTGGGGCGTTCGGGGGTTCTGGGTGTCAGAAATGGATACAGTCTTTTCGAGGGTCCTCGCGTGCCCAGTGGGAGGCTACGGTCAGGCGTGGCCTAAAATGGCAAGAAATACCAGCGGTTCAGTAGCGTGAAATAATCGGGGCGGTGGGCTATAACTGGTCCATGGGGGTTGGGTAGGGCGTCGGAAATCGGTACAGTCTTTTCCGAGGGTCTCGTGTGCCAAGTGGGAGGCTCTGATCAGAGGCCTGCCCTAAAATGACAAGAAATGCCATGGCCAGCCTTGAAATAAGTCACAGGCCGGTGGGCTATGTGCTTTGGTCAGGGGTTGGGGAGGGGTTTGGGGCTCAGTGTCGTCGGGAAATGGAGTCTGATCTTGTCGAGGTCCTCGTGTGCCCAGGTGGGAGGCTCTGAGGTCAGAAGCCTGCCCTAAAATAGCAAAAATGCCAAGCGGCGCAGCGCGTTAAATAGTTCTGCAAGGCAGTGGGCTATAACATTTAGTCCATGAGGTTGGGGAATGTGTTTGAGGGGCTCTGGTCGTGGGAAATGGGTACAGTCTTTTGAGGTCTCGTTTGCCAGTGGGGAGCTCACGGTCAGGCAGTTGCCTAAAATGGTAAGAACATGCCAATGGCGCATGGCGCGTGAAATATTCAGCAGGGCAGTGGGCTATATTGCTGAGAGGTTGGGGAGGGATGTTCGGGGCTCTGGGCGTAGAAATGGGTACTGAGTCTTTTGAGGTCCTCATGTACC
This sequence comes from Citropsis articulata, assembly GCA_030449925.1. NCBI lineage: Eukaryota > Viridiplantae > Streptophyta > Magnoliopsida > Sapindales > Rutaceae > Citropsis > Citropsis articulata. The sequence continues at coordinate 805,852 of JASUUH010000169.1, forward strand.
CAGTGAGAGGCTACAGTCGAGGCCTGCCCTAAAATGGCAAGAAATGCCAGTGAGCAGTCTTGGGAAATAGTCACCGGCGGTGGGCTATGTGCCTGGTCCCATGAGGGGTTGGGGAGGGATTCAGGGGTTCAGTGCGTCGGAAATGGGTCAGACTTTTCGAGGGTCCTCGTGTGCCAGTGGGAGGCTCTGATCAGGGCCTTTGTCTAAAATGGCAAGAAATGCCAAGTGGCGCAGGAAATAGTCATAGGGCGGTGGGCTATAGCCTTTGGTCCCATGAGGTTGGGGAGGGTTGGGGATGCTCACAGTCGTCGAAAATGGAGTACAGTCTTTTCGAGGGTCCTAGTGTGCTTGATGGGAGGCTACGGTCAGAAGCCTGCCCTAAAATGGCAAGAAATGTCCAGCGGCGCAGCGCGTGAAATAGTCACCGAGGCCGGTGAGCTATAGCCTTTGGTCCGCGGGGGTTGTGGAGGGGCGTTCGGGGGCTCTGGGTGTCAGAAATGGGTACAGTCTTTTCGAGGGTCCTCGCGTGCCCAGTGGGAGGCTACGGTCAGGCGTGGCCGAAAATGGAAAGAAATACCAAGCCAGTTCAATGGCGTGAAATAGTCACCGAGGCCGGTGGGCTATAGCCTTTGGTCCGCGGGGGTTGGGGAGGGACGTTCGGGGGCTCTGGGCGTCTGAAATGGGTACAGTCTTTTCGAGGGTCCTCATGTACCCAGTGACAGGCTACGGTCAGAGGCCTGCCCTAAAATGGCAAGAAATGCCAGTGGCTGTGAGAAATAGTCACAGAGGCCGGTGGGCTATATGCCTTTGGTCCCATGAGGGTTGGGGAGGGTTTGAGGGGCTCACAGTGGTCGGAAATGGGTACAGACTTTTCGAGGGTCGTCGTGTGCCTAGTGGGAGGCTACGGTCAGACGCCTGTCCTAAAATGGCAAGAAATGCCAGTGGCAGCAGGAAATAAGTCACAGGCCGGTGGGCTATAATGCTGGTCCCATGAGGGGTTGGGGAGGGGTTTCAGGGGTTACTGGTCGTGGAAATGGGTACAGACTTTTGAGGGTCCTCGTGTGATGGGAGGCTACGGTCAGGCCCCGGTCCGAAAATGGCAAGAAATGCCATGGCGCAGTCACGGGAAATAGTCACAGGCGGTGGGCTATAGCCTTTGGTCCATGAGGGTTGGGAGGGGTTTAGGATGCTCACAGTCGTCGAAAATGGGTACAGTCTTTTGAGGGTCCTAGTGTGCCTTGATGGGAGGCTACTGGTCAGAAGCCTGCCCTAAAATAACAGAAATGTCAGAGCGCAGCGTGAAATAGTCACCGAGGCCGGTGAGCAAGAGCCTTTGGTCCGCGGGGGTTGTGGAGGGGCGTTCGGGGCCTCTGGGTGTCAGAAATGGGTACAGTCTTTTCGAGGGTCCTCGCGTGCCCAGTGGGAGGCTACGGTCAGGCGTGGCCGAAAATGGTAAGAAATACCCAGCCAGTTCAAGCGTGAAATAATCGAGGCGGTGGGCAATAAGCCTAGTCAGCGGGGTTGGGGTGGGTCGTGCGGGGGCTCTGGGCGTCTGAAATGGGTACAGTCGTTTCGAGGGTCCTCATGTACCCAGTGAGAGGCTACTGATCAGGAGCCTGCCCTAAAATAGCAAGAAATGCCCAGTGGCAGGAAATAGTCACAGGGCAGGTGGGCTATATGCCAGTCCCAGCGGGGTTGGGAGGGTTTAGGGGCTCACGGTCGTGAAATGGGTACAGACTTTCGAGGGTCGTCGTGTGCCTAGTGGGAGGCTACGGTCAGGGCCTTTGTCTAAAATGGCAAGAAATGCCAGTGGCGCAGCGGAAATAGTCACAGGGCGGTGGGCTATGCCTTTGGTCATGAGGGTTGGGGAGGGTTTCGGGGGTTAAGTCGTCGGAAATGGGTACAGACTTTTCGAGGGTCCTCGTGTGCCCGATGGGAGGCCACAGTCAGGCAGCCTTTGTCCTAAAATGGCAAGAAATGCCAATGGCCTGTGAGGAAATATCACAGGGCCGGTGGGCTATAGCCTGGTCATGAGGTTGGGGAGGGGTTTGGGGCTCAGTCGTCGGAAATGGGTACAGACTTTTCGAGGGTCCTCATGTACCCAGTGAGAGGCTACAGTCAGGCACCTAAAATGGCAAGAAATGCCCAATGATGTGCAGGAAATAGTCACGAGGCGGTGGGCTATAGCCTTTGGTCCCATGAGGGTTGGGAGGGTTTAGGGGTTACGGTGGTCGGAAATGGGTACAGACTTTTCGAGGGTCTCGTGTGCCCAGTGGGAGGCTCTGGTCAGGGCCTGTCCTAAAATGGTAGAAATGCCAGTAGCGCAACACGGGAAATAGTCAAGGGCAGTGGGCTATAGCTGGTCATGAGGGTTGGGGAGGGTTTAGGATGCTCAGTGCGTGAAAATGGGTCAGTCTTTTCGAGGTCCTAGTGTGCCAGTGGGAGGCTACTGGTCAGCCTGCCTAAAATGGCACAGAAATGTCAATGGCCCGCGTGAAATAGTCACCGAGGCCGGTGAGCTATAGCCTTTGGTCCGCGGGGGTTGTGGAGGGGCGTTCGGGGGCTCTGGGTGTCAGAAATGGGTACAGTCTTTTCGAGGGTCCTCGCGTGCCCAGTGGGAGGCTACGGTCAGGCGTGGCCGAAAATGGCAAGAAATACCAATGATTCAGCGTGAAATAATCGCGAGGCGGTGGGCAATAGCCTTTAGTCCATGAGGGTTGGGAGGGGGCGTTCGGGGCTCTGGGGGTCTGAAATGGGTCTGATCTTTTCGTGGGTCCTCATGTACCCGGTGAGGCTACTGGTCAGAGGCCTGCCACTAAAATGGCAAGAAATGCCAGTGGCATGGCGGGAAATAATCCTGAGGCAGTGGGCTATAACCTTTGGTCAGCGGGGTTGGGGAGGGTTTGGGGGCTCTGGTCGGAAATGGGTACAGTTTCTTGAGGGTCCTCGTGTGCCCGTGGGAGGCTCTGATCAGGAGGCACCTGTAAATAGCAAGAAATGCCAGCGGTGCAGCAGCGTCAAATAGTTCTTAGGGCCGGTGGGCTATAGCCTTTGGTCCGCGGGGGTGGGGGAAGGTGTTTCGGGGGCTCTGGTCGTCGGAAATGGGTACAGTCTTTTTGAGGGTCCTCGTGTTCCCAGTTGGAGGCTACGGTCAGGCCTACTAAAAATGGCAGAAATGCTCAGCGCAGTAGCGAAATAGTCACTGCCGGTGGGACTGTGCTTTGGTCCGCGGGAGTTGGGGAGGGGGTTTCGGGGGCTCTGGTCGTCGGAAATGGGTACATGCTTTTCGAGGGTCCTCGTGTGCCCAGTGGGAGGCTACGGTCAAAGGCCTGCCCTAAAATGGCAAAAAATGCCCAGGGGCTCAGCGCGTGAAATAGTCAACGAGGCCGGTGGGCTATAGCCTTTGGTCATGAGGGTTGGGAGGGGTTTAGGATGCTCAGTGCGTGAAAATGGGTACAGTCTTTTCGAGGGTCCTAGTGTGTGATGGGAGGCTACGGTCGAGCACGCCCTAAAATAACAAGAAATGTCAAGCGGCCTTGTGCGTGAAATAATCAAGGCGGTGAGCTATAGCCTCACAGTCATGAGGGGTTGTGGAGGGGCGTTCGGGGCTCTGGGTGTCAGAAATGGGTACAGTCTTTTGAGGGTCCTCGCGTGCAGTGGGAGGCTACAGTCAGGCGTGGCCTAAAATGGCAAGAAATACCAGTTCAGGCGTGAAATAATCACCGAGGCGGTGGGACATATGCTGGATGCAGGGGTTGGGGAGGGGTTTGAGGGCTCAGTGCGTCGGAAATGGGTACATGCTTTTGAGGGTCCTCGTGTGCCCGGTGGGAGGCTACGGTCAAGGCCTGCCTAAAATGGCAAAAAATGCCAGTGACTCAGTGCGCGTGAAATAGTCAGCGAGGCCGGTGGGCTATAGCCTTTGGTCCCTTGAGGGTTGGGAGGGGTTTAGGATGCTCAGTGCGTCGAAAATGGAGTACAGTCTTTTCGAGGTCCAGTGTGCCAGATGGGAGGCTACGGTCAGAAGCACTGCACTAAAATAACGAAAATGTCCATGGCGCGCGTGAAATAGTCACCGAGGCGGTGAGCTATATGCTGGTCCATGAGGGGTTGTGGAGGAGGCGTTAGGGGCTCTGGGTGTCGGGAAATGGGTGATCTTTTTAGTGGGTCCTCATGTACCCAGTGAGAGGCTACGGTCAGAGGCCTGCCCTAAAATGGCAAGAAATGCCCAGTGGCAGCAGGAAATAGTCACATAGGGCGGTGGGCTATAGCCTAGTCCATGAGGGTTGGGGAGGGGTTCGGGGCTCACGGTGCGTCGAAATGGGTACAGACTTTTCGAGGGTCGTCGTGTGCCTGAGTGGGAGGCTCTGGTCAGGGCCTTTGTCCTAAAATAGCAAGAAATGCCAGTGGCAGCAGGAAATAGTCAAGGCAGGTGGGCTATAGCCTTTAGTCCTTGAGGGTTGGGAGGGTTTGAGGGCTGCAGTGTCGGAAATGGGTACAGTTTCTTCGAGGGTCCTCGTGTGCCCAGTGGGAGGCTACGGTCAGAGGCCTGCCCTTAAATGGCAAGAAATGCCAAGCGGTGCAGCGCGTCAAATAGTTGCCGAGGCCGGTGGGCTATAGCCTTTGGTCCGCGGGGGTTGGGGAAGGTGTTTCGGGGGCTCTGGTCGTCGGAAATGGGTACAGTCTTTTTGAGGGTCCTCGTGTGCCCAGTTGGAGGCTACGGTCAGAGGCCTGCCCTAAAATGGCAAGAAATGCTCAGCGGCGCAGCGCGGGAAATAGTCACCGAGGCCGGTGGGACATATGCTGGTCCCATGGGAGTTGGGGAGGGGTTTGAGGGCTCAGTCGTCGGAAATGGGTACATGCTTTTCGAGGGTCCTCGTGTGCCCAGTGGGAGGCTACGGTCAAAGGCCTGCCCTAAAATGGCAAAAAATGCCCAGCGGCTCAGCGCGTGAAATAGTCAACGAGGCCGGTGGGCTATAGCCTTTGGTCCGCGGGGGTTGGGGAGGGGGTTTAGGATGCTCTGGTCGTCGAAAATGGGTACAGTCTTTTCGAGGGTCCTAGTGTGCCCAGTGGGAGGCTACGGTCAGAAGCCTGCCCTAAAATGGCAAGAAATGTCCAGCGGCGCAGCGCGTGAAATAGTCACCGAGGCCGGTGAGCTATAGCCTTTGGTCCGCGGGGGTTGTGGAGGGGCGTTCGGGGGCTCTGGGTGTCAGAAATGGGTACAGTCTTTTCGAGGGTCCTCGCGTGCCCAGTGGGAGGCTACGGTCAGGCGTGGCCTAAAATGGCAAGAAATACCCAGCGGTTCAGCGCGTGAAATAGTCACCGAGGCCGGTGGGACATAGCCTTTGGTCCGCGGGGGTTGGGGAGGGGGTTTCGGGGGCTCTGGTCGTCGGAAATGGGTACATGCTTTTCGAGGGTCCTCGTGTGCCCAGTGGGAGGCTACGGTCAAAGGCCTGCCCTAAAATGGCAAAAAATGCCCAGCGGCTCAGCGCGTGAAATAGTTCTTAGGGCAGTGGGCTATAACCTTTGGTCCATGAGGGTTGGGGAGGGCATCGGAAATGCGTACAGACTTTCGAGGGTCCTCGTGTGCCCGATGGGGAGGCTCGGTCAGGCGCTGTCCTAAAATGGCAAGAAATGCCATGGCGCAGGAAATAGTCATCGAGGCAGTGACTATAGCCCATGGTCCATGAGGGGTTGGGAGGGGTTTGGGGGCTCGGGTGGGAAATGGGTCTGATCTCTTGAGGTCTCGTGTGCCCAGTGGGAGGCTCTGGTCGAGGCCTGCCACAAATAGCAAGAAATGCTCAGGCGCAGCAGGAAATAGTCACCGAGGCCGGTGGGCCATAGCCTTTGGTCCGCGGGGGTTGGGGAGGGGGTTTCGGGGGCTCTGATCGTCGGAAATGGGTACAGGCTTTTCGAGGGTCCTCATGTACCCAGTGGGAGGCTACGGTCAGAGGCCTGCCCTAAAATGGCAAGAAATGCTTAGAGGCGCAATGCGGGAAATAGTCGCCGAGGCCGGTGGGCCATGTGCTGTCCAGCGGAGGTTGGGAGGGGTTTAAGGGGGCTCACAGTCGTCGGAAATGGGTACAGTCTCTTGAGGGTCCTCGTGTGCCTAGTGGGAGGCTACGGTCAGGAGGCCTGCCTAAAATGGCAAGAAATGTAGAGCGCAATCACGGAAATAGTCATGCAGGGCGGTGGGCCATGGCCTTTGGTCAGCGGAGGTTGGGAGGGGTTTGAGGGCTCACAGTCGTCGGAGAAATGGGTACAGTCTCTTGAGGGTCCTCGTGTGCCCGGTGGGAGGCTACGGTCAGGAGGCCTGCCTAAAATGGCAAGAAATGCCAGTGGCGGCAGGAAATAGTCACAGGGCCGGTGGGCTATAGCCCATGGTCCGTGGGTGTTGGGGAGGGGTTTCGAGGGCTCACTGGTGGTGGGAAATGGGTGCAGTCTCTTGAGGGTCTCGTGTGCCCAGTGGGAGGCTACGGTCAGGAGGCCTGCCCTAAAATGGCAAGAAATGCTCAGGCGCAGCCAGGAAATAGTCACAGGGCAGTGGGCCATAGCCATGGTCATGAGGGTTGGGGAGGGTTTGGGGGCTGTGGTCGTCGGAAATGGGTACAGAGCTTTCGAGGTCTCGTGTACCCAGTGGGAGGCTCTACATCGAGGCCTGCCTAAAATGGCAAGAAATGCTCAGGCCAGTGAGGAAATAGTCACCAAGGCGGTGGGCCATGTGCTGGTCCCATGCGGAGGTTGGGAGGGGTTTGGGGGCTCTGGTCGTCGGAAATGGAGTGCAGTCTCTTGAGGGTCCTCGTGTGCCCAGTGGGAGGCTCTGTCGAGGCACTGCCCTAAAATGGCAAGAAATGCTCAGGCGCAGGAAATAGTCAAGGCAGGTTGGCCATAGCACAGTCCCATGAGGGTTGGGAGGGGTTTGGGGGGCTCTGGTCGTCGGAAATGGGTACAGACTTTTCGAGGTCCTCGTGTGCCCAGTGGGAGGCTACTGGTCAGAGCCTAAAATGGCAAGAAATGCTCGAGGCGCGTGAGGAAATAATCACCAAGGCAGTGGGCCATAGCTTAGTCCCGAGGGTTGGGAGGGTGTTCAGGGGCTCACAGTGGTGGAAATGGGTACAGGCTTTCGAGGTCCTAGTGTGCCAGTGGGAGGCTCTGGTCAAGGCACATGCCCTAAAATGGCAAAAATGCCAATGATGCAGCGTCGAAATAGTTCACCAGGCGGTGGGCTATAGCCTTTGGTCATGAGGGTTGGGGAAGGTGTTTGAGGGGCTCTGGTTGTGGAAATGGGTACAGACTTTTCGAGGGTCCTCGTGTACCCAGGTGGGAGGCTATGGTCGAGGCACATACTAAAATGGCAAGACATGCCAGTGCGCACCGTGTGAAATAGTCGTGAGGCGGTGGGCTATAGCCTTTGGTCCATGAGGGGTTGGGAGGGCGTTCGGGGCTCTGGGCGTCGGAAATGGGTCTGAGTCTTTGAGGGTCCTCATGTACCCAGTGAGAGGCTACGGTCAGGAGGCACACTAAAATGGCAAGAAATGCCAATGGCCTTGTGTGAGGAAATAGTCACCAAGGCAGTGGGCTATAGCCTTTGCTCCGCGGGGGTTGGGGAGGGGGTTAAGGGGCTCTGGTCGTCGGAAATGGGTACAGTCTTTTGAGGTCCTCGTGTGCCCGATGGGAGGCTACGCTCGAGGCACATAAAATGCAAAAATTCCAATGAGCGCGTGAAATAGTCAACGAGGCCGGTGGGCTATAGCCTTTGGTCCGCGGGGGTTGGGGAGGGGGTTTAGGATGCTAAGGTCGTCGAAAATGGGTACAGTCTTTTCGAGGGTCCTCGTGTGCCCAGTGGGAGGCTACGGTCGAGGCACACTTAAAAATGGCAAAATTCCAGTGCAGCGCGTGAAATAGTCAACGAGGCCGGTGGGCTATAGCCTTTGGTCCGCGGGGGTTGGGGAGGGGGTTTAGGATGCTAAGGTCGTCGAAAATGGGTACAGTCTTTTCGAGGGTCCTCGTGTGCCCAATGGGATGCTACGGTCAGAAGCCTGCCCTAAAATGGCAAGAAATACCCAGCGGTTCAGCGCGTGAAATAGTCACCGAGGCCGTTGGGCTATAGCGTTTGGTCCGCGGGGGTTGGGGAGGGGCGTCGGAAATGGGTACAGACTTTTCGAGGGTCCTCGTGTGCCCAGTGGGAGGCTACGGTCAGACGCCTGTCCTAAAATGGCAAGAAATGCCCAGCGTGGAAATAGTCAACAGGCGGTGGGCTATGGCCCTTGGTCCCATGAGGGGTTGGGGAGGGTTTGGGGCTCTGGTGCGTGAAATGGATCTGATCTCTTGAGGGTCCTCGTGTGCGGTGGGAGGCTACGGTCGAGAGGCCACTAAAATGGCAAGAAATGCTCAGGCGCGTGTGAAATAGTCACAAGGCCGGTGGGCCATGTGCTGGTCCATGAGGGGTTGGGGAGGGTTCAGGGGCTCTGGTCGTCGGAAATGGAGTCTGAGGCTTTTCGAGGGTCCTCCTCTACCCAGTGGGAGGCTACAGTCAGGCACCTAAAATGAGAAATGCTCGAGGCGCGGTAGTGGAAATAGTCACAAGGCAGTGGGCCATATGCTAGTCATGGAGGTTGGGGAGGGTTTTGAGGCTCTGGTTGTGAGAAATAGGTGCAGTCTCTTGAGGGTCCCTCGTGTGCCCAGTGGGAGGCTCTGTCGAGGCCTGCCTAAAATGGCAAGAAATGCTCAGGCGCAGCGTGAAATAGTCACATGAGGCGGTTTACCATAGCTTTTGGTCCATGAGGGTTGGCGAGGGTTTGGGGGCTCTGGTCGTCGGAAATGGGTACAGACTTCGAGGTCCTCGTGTGCAGTGGGAGGCTCTGGTCAGGCACTGCCCTAAAATGGCAGAAATGCCAGGCGCAGCGAAATAGTCACTGGGCGGTGGGCCATAGCCTTTGGTCCCGAGGGGTTGGGAGGGTTCAGGGGCTCAGTGGTCGAAAATGGGTACAGGCTTTTCGAGGTCCTCGTGTGCCCAGTGGGAGGCTCTGATCAAGGCACTGCCTAAAATGGCAAAAATGCCAGTGCAGCGTCGAATAGTTAGGCGGGCCGGTGGGCTATAACTGAGTCCATGAGGTTGGGAAGGTGTTTGAGGGGCTCTGAGTCGTGAAATGGGTCTGATCTTTTCGAGGGTCTCGTGTACCCAGTGGGAGGCTACGGTCAGAGCACACTAAAATGGGAAGACATGCCGAGGCGTGTGAAATAATCGCTGAGGCGGTGGGCTATGTACTGGTCCATGGGGTTGGGAGGGGCGTTCGGGGGCTCAGGTGTGAAATGGGTCTGCAGTCTTTTCGAGGGTCTCGTGTGCCCAATGGGATGCTACAGTCAGCCTGCACCTAAAATGGCAAAAAAATACCAGTTCAGTAGCGTGAAATATCAGGGCCGTTGGGCTATAGCGTTTGTCCAGGGGGTTGGGAGAGGCGTCGAAATGGAGTACAGTCTTTTGAGGGTCCTCGTGTGCAACGTGGGAGGCTACGGTCAGAGGCCTGCCTAAAATGACAAGAAATGCCTAGCGGTAGCGCAGGAAATAATCACAAGGCGGTGGGCTATAGCCTTGTCCATGAGGGTTGGGAAAGGTGTTTGGGGCTCAGTCGTCGGGAAATGGGTACAGTCTTTTCGAGGGTCCTCGTGTGCCCAGTGGGAGGCTCTGAGTCAGGGCCTTTGCCCTAAAATGGCAAGACATACCAGTAGCAGGAAATAGTCAAGGCGGTGGGCTATATAGCCTTTGGTCATGAGGGGTTGGGAGGATTTGGGGACTCTGGTTGTCGAGTAATGGTCTGATCTTTTCGAGGGTCCTCGTGTGCCCAATGGGATGCTCTGATCAGGAAGCACTAAAATTGCAAGAAATTCCAGTAGATAGCGTGAAATAATCATGGGGCCGGTGGGCTATAATACATCCCAGGGGTTGGGGAGGGGTTTGGGGGCTCTGGTCGTCGAAATGGGTGCAAATCATTTCGAGGTCCTCGTGTGCCAGGTGGGAGGCTACGGTCAGGCACATGCCTAAAATAGCAAAAAATGCCAATGAGCAGCGTGGAATAATCACTTGAGGCCGGTGGGCTATAGCGTTTAGTCCATGAGGGGTTGGGAGGGTTTAGGGGCTCTCAGTCGCCAGAAATGGGTACAGTCTTTTCGAGGTCCTCGTGTACTTGATGGGAGGCTCTGGTCAAGCACTGCCTAAAATGACAAGAAATTCAGTGATTGCAGTAGCGTGAAATAGTCAGGGCGGTGGGCTATATCCCGCAGGGGTTGGGGAGAGGGTTTGGGAGCTCTGGTCATGGAGGTGGTACGTCATTTCGAGGGTCCTCGTGTGAGTGGGAGGCTACGGTCAGAGGCACTGCCCTAAAATGGCAAAAATGCCAGTGGCATGGCGCGTGGAATAGTCACCAGGGCGGTGGGCTATAGCGTTTGGTCATGAGGGGTTGGGGAGGGTTTAGGGGCTCACGGTGGTCGAAAATGGAGTCTGAGTCTTTTGAGGGTCCTCGTGTGCCAGTGGGAGGCTACGGTCAAGCACACCCTAAAATAGCAAGAAAATGGCCATGGCCTTGAGGCGTGAAAGCAGTCGCGAGGCAGTCTTGCTTCTTTGGTCCATGAGGTTGGGAGGGAAGTTACAGGGCTCTGGGCGTGAGAAATGGGTCTGATCTTTCGATATTCCTCGTGTGCCCAGTGGGAGGCTCTGATGAGCACATGCCCTAAAATGACAAGAAATTCAGTAGCCTTGTGCGTGGAAATAATCATGAGGGCGGTGGGCTATAATATACATCCCGCAGGGGTTGGGGAGGGGTTTGAGGGGCTCTGGTCGTCGGAAATGGGTGCGTCATTTCGAGGTCCTCGTGTACCAGATGGGAGGCCACAGTCACAAGCCACTAAAATGGCAAGACATGGCCAGTGGCCTTGTGCGCGTGAAAGCAGTCATGGGGCGGTGGGCTATAATGCTGGTCCATGAGGGGTGGGGGTGGGGGGTTCGGTGGCTCTGGGTGTCTGAAATGGGTACAGCCTTTTCGAGGGTCCTCGTGTACCCAGTGGGAGGCTACGGTCAGAGGCCTGCCCTAAAATGGCAAGAAATGCCCAGCGCATGAGGAAATAGTCACCAAGGGCAGTGGGCTATAGCCTTTGGTCCATGAGGTTGGGAGGAAGTTACAGGGCTCACAGGCGTCGGAAATGGGTACAATCTTTCGAGGTCCTCGTGTGCCCAGTGGGAGGCTACGGTCAGCCTGCCCTAAAATGGCAAGAAATGCCAATGTGTGATCACGGCAGTCATGAGGCGGTTGGCTATGTGCTGGTCCATGAGGGTTGGGAGGAAGTTACTGAGGCTCACAGGCATGGAAATGGGTACAGTCTTTTGAGATTCCTCGTGTGCCTTGATGGGAGGCTCGGTCAGAGCACTGCTAAAATGTAAGAAATTCCAGTAGTGTGCGTGAAATAGTCAGCCGGGCCGGTGGGCTATAGTCTTCTGTCCACAGGGGTTGGGGAGGGGTTTGAGACTCACGGTCGTGAAATGGGTACCATCATTTCGAGGTCCTCGTGTGTACCAGGTGGGAGGCCCAGTCACAAGCACTGCCTAAAATGGCAAGACATGCCAGTAGCCTTGTGCGTGAAAGCAGTCGCCGAGGCAGGTGGGCTATACTGGTCCATGGGGGTTGGGAGGGACGTTCGGTGGCTCTGGGTGTCCGAACTGGGTACAGCCTTTTAGAGGATCCTCGTGTGCAGGTGGGAGGCTCTGGTCAGAGGCACACTAAAATGGCAAGAAATGCCAGTGCGTGGCGCGTGAAATAGTCATAGGGCGGTGGGCTATATACATCCACAGGGGTTGGGAGAGGGGCCTCGGTGGCTCTGGTCATCGGACATTGGTACAGACTTTTCGAGGGTGCTCGTGTGCCCAGTGGGAGGCTACGGTCAGGAGGCACATACTAAAATGGCAAGAAATGCCAATGGCCTTGGCGTGAAGCAGTCAGGCGGTGGGCTATAATACTGGTCCATGAGGTTGGGAGGGAAGTTCAGGGGCTCTGGGTGTGAAATGGGTACAGTCTTTTCGAGGGTCCTCGTGTGATGGGAGGCTCTGAGGTCAGCCTGCCACTAAAATGGCAAAAATGCCAATGGCCTTGTGCGTGAAATAATCGCCGATGCGGTGGGCTATAGCCTTGGTCCACAGGGGTTGGGAGGGCGTCGGAAATGGGTGCAGTCTTTTCGAGGGTCTCGTGTGCCCAGTGGGAGGCTACGGTCAGAGGCCTGCCTAAAATGGCAAGAGAAATGCTTGGCCTTGGCAGTGAAGCAGTCATGCCAGGCAGTGGGCTATAACCTTTATCCATGAGGTTGGGGACGGAAGTTACAGGGCTCAGGAGTCGGAAATTGGTACAGTCATTTCGAGGGTCCTCGTGTGCCCAGTGGGAGGCTACGGTCAGAGTCCTGCCCTAAAATGGCAAAAAATAACCAGTGGCGCAGCGCGTGAAATAGTCCTCGAGGCCGGAGGGATATATCCTTTGGTCCCATGAGGGTTGGGAGGATTACAGGGGCTCTGGGCGTGGGAAATGGGTCAGTCTTCGAGGGTCCTCGTGTGCCCAGTGGGAGGCTCTGATCAAGCCTGCCCTAAAATGGCAAGAAATGCTTAATGTGGCCAACGTGAAATAATCATAGGGCAGGTGGGCTATGTGCTGGTGCCGCAGGGGGTTGGGGAGGGGTTTGGGGCTCTGGTCATGCCGGAAATGGGTACAGTCTTTTCGAGGGTCCTCGTGTGCCCAGATGGGAGCTACAGTCAGAGGCACATACTAAAATGACAAGAAATACTTAGCCAGCGCCGCGTGAAATAAGTCACGAAAGGCTGGTGGGCTATAGCCTTTGCCTTGAGGGGTTAGGGAGGGGTTTCGGGAGCTCTGGTCATGAAATGGGTACAGTCTTTTCGAGGGTCCTCGTGTGCCCGATGGGAGGCTGATCAGAGCCTGCCCTAAAATGGCAAGAAATGCCAATGGCTTGTGGCGTGAAACAGTCGCCAGGCGGTGGGCTATGCTTTGGTCCCATGAGGGTTTGGGAGGGAAGTTCTGGGGCTCTGGGCGACGGAAATGGGTACCGTCTTTCGAGGGTCCTCGTGTGCCCCGTGGGAGGCTACGGTCAGAAGCCTGCCCTAAAATAAGAAATGCCATGGCTGTGGCGTGAAATAATCATGGGCAGTGGGCTACTGGCCTTTACTGCAGGGGTTGGGAGGGGTTTGAGAGCTCACAGTCGTCGGAAATGGGTACAGTCTTTTCGAGGGTCCTCGTGTGATGGCAGGCTCTGTCCTGGCTAGCTAAAATGGCAAGACACTTGTGCCAGTAGCGCGTGAAATAATCCATGGGGCAGTGGGCTATAATGCTGGTCCAGGGGTTGGGGAGGGGTTTCGGGGATCTGGTCATGGAAATGGGTACAGTCTTCTGAGGGTCCTCGTGTGCCCAGTGGGAGGCTACGGTCAGAAGCACGCCCTAAAATGGAGGAAATGCCAATGAGCGTGAAATAGTCGCCGAGGCCGGTGGGCTATAGCCTTTGGTCGACGGGGGTTGGGGGGGGGGGTTTCGGGGGCTCTGGTCGTCGGAAATGGGTAGAGTCTTTTCGAGGGTCCTCGTGTGCCCAGTGGGAGGCCACGGTCACAAGCCTGCCCTAAAATGGCAAAACATGCCAGTAGGCCGGTAGCGTGAAATAATCAGCGGTGGGCTATATCGTTTAGTCCGCGGGGGTTGGGGAGGGCGTTCGGGGCTCACAGGCGTCGGACATGGGTACAGTCTTTTCGAGGGTCCTCGTGTGCCCAGTGGGAGGCTACGGTCAGAGGCCTGCCCTAAAATGGCAAGAAATGCCCAGCGGCGAAGCGCGTGAAATTTTCACCGATGCCGGTGGGCTATAACCTTTGGTCCACGGGGGTTGGGAGGCGTCGGAAATAGATGCAGTCTTTTGAGGGTCCTCGTGTGCCCGTGGGAGGCTCTGATCGAGGCCTGCCCTAAAATGACAAGAAATGCCATGGCCAGTGCGTGGAAATAGTCACAAGGGCGGTGGGCTATATGTGCTGGTGAGGGAGAGGGTTCGGGGCTCTGGTCATCGGAAATGGGTACAGTCTTTTCGAGGGTCCTCGTGTGCCCAGTGGGAGGCTACGGTCAGAGTCCTGCCCTAAAATGGCAAGAAATGCCAATGGCCAGCGCGTGAAGCAGTCGAGGCAGTGGGCTATATAGCTGGTCATGAGGGGTTGGGAGGGAAGTTAGGGGCTCACAGGCGTCGGGAAATGGGTACAGTCTTTTCGAGGGTCCTCGTGTACTTGATGGGAGGCTACTGGTCAAGCCTGCCCTAAAAACAAGAAATGCCATGTGCGCGCGTGAAATAATCATGGGGCAGTGGGCTATAGCCTTTGGTGCATTTGGGAGGGGTTTCAGGGGCTCAGTCGTCGGAAATGGGTACAGTCTTTTCGAGGGTTCTCGTGTGCCCAGGTGGGAGGCTCTGAGTCAGAGCCTGCCCTAAAATGGCAAGAAATGCTGGCGTGGCGTGAAGCAGTCATGAGGCCGGTGGGCTATAGTCCGTGGGGGTTGGGAGGAAGTTACAGGGCTCTGGGCATGGAAATGGGTACAGTCTTTTCGAGGGTCCTCGTGTTCCCAGTGGGAGGCTACGGTCAAGCACTGCCTAAAATGGCAAGAAATGCCAGTAGCCATGGCGTGAAATAATCATGAGGCAGTGGGCTATAGCCTTTGGTGCACAGGGGTTGGGGAGGGGTTTCGGGGCTCAGTGGTGAGGAATGGGTACAGTCTTTTCGAGGGTCCTCGTGTTCCAGTGGGAGGCTCTGAGTCAAGCACACCCTAAAATGGCAAGAAACGCCCAGCGGCGCAGCGCGTGAAATAGTCACCGAGGCCGGTGGGCTATAGCCTTCTGTCCACGGGGGTTGGGGAGGGGGCCTCGGTGGCTCTGGTCATCGGAAATGGGTACAGTCTTTTCGAGGGTGCTCGTGTGCCCAGTGGGAGGCTACGGTCAGAGGCCTGCCCTAAAATGGCAAGAAATGCCAATGGCCTTGGCCGCGTGAAAGCAGTCGCCCAAGGCGGTGGGCTATAGCCTTTGGTCCATGAGGTTTGGGAGGGAAGTTCTGCAGGGCTCAGGCGTCGGAAATGGGTACAGTCTTTTCGAGGGTCCTCGTGTGCTTGATGTGAGCCTCTGATCTGGCTGGCCTAAAATGGCAAGACACCTTGTGCCAGTGATAGCGTGAAATAATCAAGGGCAGTGGGCTATAGCCTTTGGTCCACAGGGGTTGGGAGGGTTTGGGGATCTGGTCATGAGAATGGGTACAGTCTTCTGAGGGTCCTCGTGTGCCCAGTGGGAGGCCTACGGTCAGGCACCACAAATGGCAGGAAATGCCAGTGGCCAATGACGTGAAATAATCAGCCAGGGCAGGTGGGCTATAAGCCTGGTCGACAGGGGTTGGGGGGTTTTGGGGGCTCTGGTCGTCTGCAATGGGTAGAGTCTTTTCGAGGGTCCTCGTGTGTGATGGGAGGCCACGGTCCTGCCCTAAAATGGCAAAACATGCCCAGTGTGGCGCGATGGAATAATCATGAGGGCAGTGGGCTATATCGTTTGGTCCCAGGGGTTGGGGAGGGCGTTAAGGGGCTCTGGGCGTCGGACATGGGTACTGAGTCTTTTCGAGGGTCCTCGTGTGCCCGATGGGAGGCTACAGTCAGGCCTGCCTAAAATGGCAAGAAATGCCCAGTGAGCGTGGGGAAATTTTCACCGATCTTGGGTGGGCTATAACCTTTGGTCCACAGGGGGTTGGGAGGAGGCGTCGGAAATGGGTGCAGTCTTTTGAGGGTCCTCGTGTGCCCGTGGGAGGCTCTGATCAGAGGCCTGCCTAAAATGACAGAAATGCCAGTGCCAGTGCGTGAAATAGTCACAAGAGGCGGTGGGCTGTAACTGGCCCTTGAGGCTGGGGAGGGTTTGGGGCTCTGGTCATCGGAAATGGTAGGTCTGATCTTTTGAGGGTCTCGTGTGTGATGGGAGGCTACGGTCAGAGGCCTGCCTAAAATGGCAAGAAATACCCAATGGCGCAGCGCGTGAAGCAGTCATGAGGGGTGGGCTATAGCCTTTGGTCCATGAGGGTTGGGGAGGGAAGTTACAGGGCTCTGGGCGTCGGAAATGGGTACAGTCTTTTCGAGGGTCCTCGTGTGTTGATGGGAGGCTCTGAGTCAAACTGCCCTAAAAAGGCAAGAAATACCAGTATGGCCGCGTGAAATAGTCAGCCAAGAGGCGGTGGGCTATAGCCTTTGGTGCACGGGGTGGGAGGGTTTGGGGGCTCACGGTCGTCGGAAATGGGTACAGTCTTTTCGAGGTTCTCGTGTGCAGGTGGGAGGCTACAGGTCGAGGCACACTAAAATGGCAAGAAATGCCAGTGCCAGCGTGAAAGCAGTCATGGGGCGGTGGGCTATAGCCTTTGGTCCGTGGGGTTGGGAGGGAAGTTACAGGGCTCTGGGCATGGAAATGGGTACAGTCTTTCGAGGGTCCTCGTGTTCCCAGTGGGAGGCTCTGATCAGAAGCACATAAAATAGCAAGAAATGCCAATGGCGCAGCTAACGTGAAATAATCAGTGGGCTATAACCTTTGGTGCAGGGGTTGGGAGGGGTTTGGGGCTCACAGTCGTGGAAATGGGTACAGTCTTTTGAGGTCCTCGTGTTCCCAGTGGGAGGCTACGGTCAGGAAGCACCTAAAATGGCAAGACATGCCAGCGTAGCAGCGCGTCAAATAATCAGCCAGGGCGGTGGGCTATGGCCTTCTGTCCGGGGTTGGGAGGGGCCTCGGTGGCTCTGGTCATGGAAATGGGTACTGAGTCTTTTCGGGGTGCTCGTGTGCCCAGTGGGAGGCTACGGTCAGAGGCACTGCCCTAAAATGGCAAGAAATGCCAGCCTTGGCGCGTGAAGCAGTCGCCGAGGCGGTGGGCTATGCCTTTATCCATGCGGGGTTGGGGACGGAGTTACAGGGCTCTGGGCGTCGGAAATGGGTACAGTCTTTTCGAGGGTCCTCGTGTGTGCCCAGTGGGAGGCCTCTGATCAAGCCTGCCTAAAATGGCAAGAAATGCCAGTGGCAGCGCGTGAAATAATCATGAGGCGGTGGGCTATAGCCTTTGGTCCCATGAGGGGTTGGGGAGGAAGTTACAGAGCTCTGGGCGTGGGAAATGGGTACAGTCTTTTCGAGGGTCTCGTGTACTTGATGGGAGGCTCTGATTGAGCCTGCCCTAAAATGGCAAGAAATGCCAGTGACGCTGATGAAATAGTCATGCCCAGGCGGTGGGCTATAGCCTGGTGCAGGGGGTTGGGGAGGGGTTTGAGGGCTCTGGTCGTGGAAATGGGTACAGTCTTTTCGAGGGGTGCTCGTGTGCCCAGGTGGGAGGCTACGGTCAGGCACTGCCTAAAATGGCAAGAAATGCCAGTGGCAGCCGTGAAAGCAGTCGCCAGGGCAGTGGGCTATAGCCTTTGTCATGAGGGGTTGGGGAGGAGGAAGTTACAGGGCTCTGGGTGTCAGAAATGGGTCAGTCTTTTGAGGGTCTCGTGTGCCCAGTGGGAGGCTACGGTCAGAAGCACTTGCCTAAGCAAGAAATGCCAGTGGCCATGGCCGTGGAAATAATCGCCGATCTTGGGTGGGCTATAGCCTTTGGTGCAGGGGTTGGGGAGGGCGTCGGGAAATGGTTCTGTCTTTTTGAGAGTCCTCGTGTGCCCGTGGGAGGCTCTGATCAGAGGCCTGCCCTAAAATGACAAGAAATGCCAGTGGCCTTGTGCGTGAAATAGTCAAGGCTGGTGGGCTATAGCCGTTAGTGAGGGGTTAGGGAGGGGTTTGAGGGCTCTGGTCATGAAATGGGTGCAGTCTTTTCGAGGGTCCTCGTGTGCTTGATGGGAGGCTACTGATCAGGCACATACTAAAATGGCAAGAAATGCCCAGTGGCCTTGTGCAGTAAAGCAGTCGCCGAGGCGGTGGGCTACTGTGCTGGTCATGAGGTTTGGGAGGAAGTTCTGGGGCTCTGGTGTGAGGAAATGGGTACAGTCTTTTCGAGGTCCTCGCGTGCCCAGTGGGAGGCTACGGTCAGGAACTGCCTAAGCAAGAAATGCCAGTGGCGTGCGTGAAATAATCGGTCTTGGGTGGGCTATAGCCTTTGGTGCAGGGGGTTGGGAGGCGTCGGAAATGGGTGCAGTCTTTTGAGGTCCTCGTGTACTTGATGGGAGGCTACGGTCAGAAGCCTGCCTAAAATGGCAAGAAATGCCAATGTGTGGCCGCGTGAAATAATCATGGGGCGGTGGGCTATAACCTTTAGTCATGAGGGTTGGGAGGGAAGTTCAGGGCTCACAGGCGTCGGAAATGGGTACAGTCTTTGCGAGGGTCCTCGTGTGCCCAGGTGGGGAGGCTCGGTCGAGGCTTGCCACTAAAATGGCAAGAAATGCCAATGACAGCGTGAAATAAGTCATGCCAGGGCAGTGGGCTATAAGCTTTGGTGCACGGGGGTTGGGAGGGGTTTGGGGCTCACAGTCGTCGGGAAATGGGTACAGTCTTTTGAGGGGTGCTCGTGTGCCCGAGTGGGAGGCTCTGGTCGAGGCCTGCCCTAAAATGGCAAGAAATGCCCAGTGGCGCAGCGTAAAGCAGTCATGAGGCAGTGGGCTATAAGCCTTTTAATCCATGAGGGTTGGGAGGGAAGTTCTGGGGCTCTGGGTGTCGAGAAATGGGTGCTGAGTCTTTTCGAGGTCCTCGTGTACTTGCCAGTGGGAGGCTACAGTCGAAGCACTGCCCTAAAGCAGCAAGAAATGCCAGGCGCAGCAGCGTGAAATAGTCATGCCGTCTTGGGTGGGCTATAACTGGTGCAGGGGTTGGGGAGGGGCGTCGGAAATGGTTCTGATCTTTTGAGAGTCCTCGTGTGCCCGTGGGAGAGCTACGGTCAGAGGCCTGCCCTAAAATGACAAGAAATGCCAGGTATGGCCGTGAAATAGTCACCAGAGGCTGGTGGGCTATAGTGGTTATTGTGAGGGTTGGGAGGGGTTTAGGGGCTCTGGTCATCGGAAATGGGTACAGTCTTTTCGAGGGTCCTCGTGTGCCCAGGTGGGAGGCTACTGGTCAGGCCTGCCCTAAAATGGCAAGAAATGCCAATGGATGGCCGCGTGAAAGCAGTCGCCGAGCGGTGGGCTATAACTGGTCCCATGAGGTTTGGGAGGAAGTTAAGGGCTCAGGTGTCGAAATGGGTACAGTCTTTTCGAGGTCTCGTGTGCCCAGTGGGAGGCTACAGTGGAGCACACTTAAGCAGCAAGAAAATGCCAATGGCCAGCGCGTGAAATAATCGCCGATCTTGGGTGGGCTATAGCCTTTGGTGCAGGGGTTGGGGAGGGGCGTCGGAAATGGGTACAGTCTTTTCGAGGGTCCTCGTGTGATGGGAGGCTACTGGTCAAGCCTGCCTAAAATGTGAAATGCCTAGCCAGCGCGGCGTGAAATAATCCTTGAGGCCGGTGGGCTATAGCCTTTGGTGCCAGGGGTTGGGGAGGGGTTTGAGGGGCTCAGTCGTCGGAAATGGGTCTGATCTTTTCGAGGTCCTCGTGTGCCCGATGTGAGCTCTCACAGTCCTGGTGGCCTAAAATGGCAAAGATCTTGCCCAATGGCATGGCCGTGAAATAATCGGCGGCAGTGGGCTATAGCCTTTGGTCCCACAGGGGTTGGGGAGGGTTTGAGGGCTCACGGTATTCGGAAATGGGTGCAGTCTTCTGAGGGTCTCGTGTGCCCGGTGGGAGGCTCGGTCAGAAGCACACTAAAATGTGAGGAAATGCCAATGGCGCAGCGTGAAATAATCGCCAGGGCGGTGGGCTATAGCCTTTAAGTCGGCCAGGTTGGGGGTTTGGGGGCTCGTCGTCCGGAAATGGGTAGAATCTTTTGAGGGGTCCTCGTGTACAGATTGGGAGGCCACGGTCACAAGCCTGCCTAAAATGGCAAAACATGCCAGTAGCGTGAAATTTCCATGATCTTGGGGTGGGCTATAGCCTTTGGTCCACTGGGGTTGGGGAGGAGCGTAGTAAATGGGTACAGTCTTTTAGAGGGTCCTCGTGTGCCCCGTGGGAGGCTATGGTCAGAGGCATGCCATAAAATGACAAGAAATGCCAATGGCGCAGCGTGAAATAGATCACCAGGGCCGGTGGGCTATAGCCTTGTGCATGAGGTTGGGGAGGGGTTTAAGGGGGCTCAGTCGTCGGAAATGGGTCCAGTCTTTTCGAGGGTGCTCGTGTGCAGTGGGAGGCTACGGTCAGAGGCACCTGCCCTAAAAATGGCAAAGAAATGCCAATGGCGCAACCCGTGAAAGCAGTCGCCAAGGCAGTGGGCTATAACCTTTAGTCCCATGAGGTTTGGGAGGAAGTTCTGGGCTGCAGGTGTCGAGGAAATGGAGTGCAGTCTTTTGAGGGGTCCTCGTGTGCCCAGTGGGGAGGCTACGGTCAGAAGCACTGCCTAAGCAGCAAGAAATGCCAATGGTGGCGTGAAATAATCGCCCGATCTTGGGTGGGCTATAGCCTGGTGCAGGGGTTGGGAGGGGCGTCGGAAATGGGTACAGTCTTTTGAGAGTCTCGTGTGCCCGTGGGAGGCTCGGGTCAGAGGCCTGCCAAAAATGACAAGAAATGCCAGTAGCGCGTGAAATAGTCCTGCCGAGGCTGGTGGGCTATAGCCGTTGTATGAGGAGTTGGGGAGGGGTTTCGGGGCTCTGGTCATGGAAATGGAGTACAGTCTTTTCGAGGGTCCTCGTGTGCCCTTGATGGGAGGCTACTGGTCAGGCCTGCCCTAAAATGGCAAGAAATGCCAATGGCCTTGTGCGTGAAAGCAGTCGCCGAGGCAGTGGGCTATAATTAGTCCCATGAGGGTTGGGGAGGGATGTTCTGGGGCTCTGGGTGTCGAAAATGGGTACAGTCTTTTCGAGGGTCCTCGTGTGCCCAGTGGGAGGCTACGGTCAGGCACATGCCTAGCGGCAAGAAATGCCCAGTGGCGCGTGAAATAGTCGCCGATCTTGGGTGGGCTATAGCCTTTGGTGCAGGGGTTGGGGGAGGGCGTCGGAAATGGGTACAGTCTTTTCGAGGGTCCTCGTGTGCCCATGGGAGGCTACGGTCGAGCACTGCCTAAAATGGAAATGCCCTATGAGCGTGAAATAGTCGCCTGAGGCGGTGGGCTATATTGCTGGTGCACAGGGGGTTGGGAGGGGGTTTGGGGCTCACAGTGTCGTCGGAAATGGGTACAGTCTTTTCGAGGTCCTCGTGTGATGTGAGCTCTGATCTAGCTGGCCCTAAAATGGCAAGATCACCTTGTGGTATGTGCGTGAAATAGTCATGAGGCCGGTGGGCTGTGCTGGTCCCACAGGGGGTTGGGGAGGGGTTTGAGACTCTGGTGATGGAAATGGGTACAGTCTTCTGAGGGTCCTCGTGTGCTTGATGGGGAGGCTCTGATCAGGAAGCACATACACAAATGGCGAAATGCCAGTGGCAGCGTGAAATAATCATGGAGGCGGTGGGCTATAACTGCTGGTCGGCGGGGTTGGGGGGGGTTTGGGGCTCGTCGTGAAATGGGTAGAGTCTTTTCGAGGTCCTCGTGTGTACTTGATGGGAGGCCACAGTCCTGACAAGCCTGCCCTAAAATGGCAAAAACATGCCCAGTGGCGTGGAAATAATCAGCAGGCAGTGGGCTATAGCCTTTGGTCCATGAGGGTTGGGAGGGGCGTTATGGGGCTCTGGGCGTCGGACATGGGTACAAGTCTTTTCGAGGGTCCTCGTGTGCCCAGTGGGAGGCTACGGTCAGGCCTGCCTAAGCAACAAGAAATGCCATGGCCTTGTGCGTGAAATTTCCGATGCTTGGGTGGGCTATAACTGGTCCACAGGGGTTGGGGAGGAGGCGTCGGAAATGGGTACAGTCTTTTGAGGGTCCTCGTGTGCCCGTGGGAGGCTCTGGTCAGAGGCCTAAAATGACAAGAAATGCCCA
This sequence comes from Citropsis articulata, assembly GCA_030449925.1. Taxonomy (NCBI): domain Eukaryota; kingdom Viridiplantae; phylum Streptophyta; class Magnoliopsida; order Sapindales; family Rutaceae; genus Citropsis; species Citropsis articulata. Next base: position 827,848 of record JASUUH010000169.1, read on the forward strand.
GTGGCGTAGCGTGAAATAGTCACCAGGGCGGTGGGCCTATAGCTTTAGCCCTTGAGGCAGGGGAGGGTTTCGGGGCTCTGGTCGTCGGAAAAGGGTACAGTCTTTTCGAGGTCCTCGTGTGCCATTAGGAGGCTCTGGTCAGAGGCCTGCCTAAAATGGCAAGAAATGCCAGTGGCCTTGGCCAGCGTGAAGCAGTCATGGGGCGGTGGGCTATAACTGGTCCATGAGGGGTTGGGAGGAAGTTACAGGGGCTCTGGCCGTCGGAAGTGGGTGATCTTTTCGAGGGTCCTCGTGTATGCCAGTGGGAGGCTACGGTCGAGCCTGCCTAAAATGGCAAGAAATGCCAGTAGGCCTTGGCAGCGTGAAATTTCGCCGATCTTGGGTGGGCTATGTGCTTTGGTCAGGGGGTTGGGGGAGGCGTCGGAAATGGGTGCAGTCTTTTGAGGGTCTCGTGTGCCCGTGGGAGGCCTACGGTCAGAGGCCTGCCCTAAAATGACAAAAATGCTTAGCGGTAGCGCGTGAAATAGTCACCAGGGGCGGTGGGCTGTATTTCCCATGAGGTTTGGGAGGGGTTCGGGGCTCTGAGTCGTCGGGAAATGGGTACAGTCTTTTCAGGGTCCTCGTGTGCCCAGTGGGAGGCTGAGTCAGAGGCCTGCCCTAAAATGTGAGAAATGACCAGCCAGGCGCGTGAAGCAGTCGCCCAAGGCAGTGGGCTATAGCCTTTGGTCCGTGGGGGTTGGGAGGAAGTTACAGGGCTCACAGGCATCGGAAATGGGTACAGTCTTCGAGGGTCCTCGTGTTCCAGTGGGAGGCTCTGAGGTCAAGCCTGCCCTAAAATGTAAGAAATGCCAATGGCCTTGGCGTGAAATAATCAGGAGGCCGGTGGGCTATAGCCTTTGGTGCAGGGGTTGGGAGGGGTTTGGGGCTCAGTGGTGGGAAATGGGTACGGATCTTTTCGAGGTCCTCGTGTTCCCAGTGGGAGGCTCTGATCACAAGCCTGCCCTAAAATGGCAAGACATGCATGGCGCAGCGCGTCGAATAATCGTGGCGGTGGGCTATGTGCTGGTCATGAGGGGGGTTGGGAGGGGCGTTCGGGGCTCAGGCGTCGGACATGGGTACAGTCTTTTCAAGTGTCCTCGTGTGCCAGTGGGAGGCTACGGTCAGAGCCTGCCCTAAAATGGCGAGGAAATGACCAAGCGGTAGCCAGCGTGAAATAATCGCCAAATCTTGGTGGGCTATAATAACTGGTCCAGCGGGGTTGGGGAGGGCGTCAGGAAATGGAGTGAGTCTTTTGAGGGGTCCTCGTGTGCCCGATGGGAGAGGGCTCTGGTGAGCCCTGCCTAAAATGACAAGAAATGCCAGTGGCGCATGCGTGGAAATAATCCTGCAGGGGCTGGTGGGCTATAGTGCCCAGCAGGGGTTGGGAGGGTTTGGGGCTCTGGTCATGGAAATGGAGTCTGATCTTTTGAGGTGCTCGTGTGCAGTGGGAGGCTGCTCTGAGTTGGGAGCCTGCCTAAAGCGGCAAGAAATGCCAAGCGGCCTTGGCGTGGAAAGCAGTCGCGCCGAGGCAGTGGGCTGTGCTTAATAACTCCTTGGCAGGTTGGGAGGGGAGTTCACAGGGCTGGGTGTCGGAAATGGGTACAGTCTTTCGAGGGTCCCTCGTGTGTGCCAGTGGGAGGCTCACGGTCAGAAGCCTGCACCTAAAATGTGAAAATATACCCAGGCGGCAGCGACTCAAATAATCGCCGATGCGGTGGGCCTGTGCTGGTCCCAGAGGGTTGGGAGGGGCGTCGGGAAATGGGTACAGTCTTTTTGGGGTCCTCGTGTGCCCAGTGGGAGGCTACTGATCAGAGCCTGCCCTAAAATGACAAGAAATGCCATGACGCAGCGTGAAATAGTCAAGGCTGGTGTGCTATAAGCCTTTGATGAGGCAGGGAGGGTTTGGGGGAGAGAGTCATGGGGACAGTCTTTTCGAGGGTCTCGTGTGATGGGAGGATCTGATCGAGGCACATCCTAAAATGGCAAGAAATGCCAGTGGATGGCCGCATAAGCAGTCGCGAGGCCGGTGGGCTATAACTGGTCCATGAGGTTGGGAGGGAAGTTTGGGGCTCTGGGCGTCGGAAATGGGTACAGCCTTTCGAGGTCCTCGTGTACCAGTGGGAGGCTACTGATCAGAGCCTGCCTAAAATGGCAAGAAATACCAGTGGCGCGTGGAAATAATCATGAGGCGGTGGGCTATAGCCTTTGGTCGCGGGGGGTGGGGAGGGGCGTGGGGGGGGTCTGGTCGTAGGAAATGGGTACAGTCTTTTCGAGGGTCCTCGTGTTCCCAGTGGGAGGCTCTGATTACAAGCACATAAAAATGGCAAGACACCTTGTGGCCGGTAGCGCGTGAAATAATCAGCAAGGCGGTGGGCTATAGCCTTTGGTCCACAGGGGTTGGGGAGGGGTTTGGGGGCTTTGGTCATGGAAATGGGTATAGTCTTCTGAGGGTCTCGTGTGCCCGAGTGGGAGGCTCTGAGTCGAAGCCTGCCCTCAAATGGCGAGAAATGCCCAGTGGCCTTAGCAGTGGGGAAATAGTCATGAGGCGGTGGGCTATAGCCTTTGGTCCACAGGGGTTGGGAGGGGTTTCGGATGCTCAGTGTCGGAAATGGGTACAGTCTTTTCGAGGGTCCTCGTGTGCCCGATGGGAGGCCACGGTCCTGACAAGCCCTAAAATGGCAAGACACTGCCCGGTAGCGCGTGAAATAATCGCGCCGAGGCGGTGGGCTATAACTTTGGTCCACAGGGGTTGGGGAGGGGGTTTCGGGGGCTCTGGTCATCGGAAATGGGTATAGTCTTTACAGGGGTCCTCATGTGCCCAGTGGGAGGCTACGGTCGAAGCACTTGCCCTCAAATGGCAAGAAATGCCCAGTGGCCTTGTGCGTGAAATAATCATGAGGCGGTGGGCTATAGCCTTGCTGGTCCACAGGGGGTTGGGAGGGGTTTGGATGCTGAGTCGTCGGAAATGGGTACAGTCTTTTCGAGGTCCTCGTGTACTTGATGGGAGGCCACGGTCCTGAAACTGCTAAAATGGCAAGACACCTTGGTGGCCAGCTGGCGTGAAATAGTCATGAGGCGGTGGGCTATAGCCTGGTCCCGCAGGGGGTTGGGGAGGGGTTTCGGGGCTCTGGTCATCGGAAATGGGTATAGTCTTCTGAGGGTCCTCGTGTGCCCGGTGGGAGGCTACGTTCAGACACGTGCCCTCAAATGGCAGGAAATTCAATGACGCATCGCGTGAAATAGTCAGGCGGTGGGCTATACTGGTCCCACAGGGGGTTGGGGAGGGGTTTGGATGCTCAGTGCGTCGAAATGGGTACAGTCTTTTCGAGGTCCTCGTGTGCCCAGTGGGAGGCCAGTCACAACACTGCCCTAAAATGGCAAGACATGCCCAAGCCAGTAGTGCGTGAAATAGTCAGCCGAGGCAGTGGGCTATAGCCTTTGGTCCCTTGAGGGGTTGGGAGGCGTTCGGGGGCTCTGGGCGTCGGACATGAGTGCAGTCTTTTCGAGGGTCTCGTGTGCCCAGTGGGAGGCTCTGATTCAGAGGCCTGCCTAAAATGGCAAGAAATGCTTGTGGCCAGCGTGAAATAATCGCCGATGCGGTGGGCTATGTGCTTTGGTCCACAGGGGTTGGGGAGGGGGCGTCGGAAATGGGTACAGTCTTTTGAGGGTCCTCGTGTGCCCGTGGGAGGCTCTGATCAGAGGCCTGCCCTAAAATGACAAAGAAATGCCAGTAGTAGTGGCGTGAAATAGTCACTTGAGGCTGGTGGGCTATGGCCTTTGGCCCATTGGGGAGGGGGTTTCGGGGCTCAGTGTCGTGGGAAATGGGTACAGATCTTTTCGAGGGTCCTCGTGTGCCCAGTGGGAGGATCACAGTCGGAGGCACTGTCCTAAAATGGCAAGAAATGCCAGTAGTAGCAGCGTCGTGAAAGCAGTCAAGGGCCGGTGGGCTATAATGCTGGTCCATGAGGTTGGGGAGGAAGTTCAGGGCTTTGGGCGTCGGAAATGGGTACAGCCTTCGAGGGTCCTCGTGTGATGGGAGGCTACTGGTCAGAAGCACTGCCCTAAAATGGCAAGAAATACCAGTAGCCTTGTGCGTGAAATAATCATGAGGCGGTGGGATATAGCATTTGGTCGGCGGGGTTTGGGTAGGGGTTTTTGGGGCTCTGGTCGTCGGAAATGGGTAAAGTTTTTGAGGGTCCTCGTGTTCCCAGTGGGAGGCTCGGTCAAGCACATACTAAAATGGCAAGACACACTTGGTAGCGCGGTAGCGTGAAATAGTCATGGGGCGGTGGGCTATGTGCTGGTCCACAGGGGTTGGGAGGGGTTTGGGGGCTCTGGTCATCGAAATGGGTATACTCTTCTGAGGGTCCTCGTGTGCCCGATGGGAGGCTACAGTCAGAGCACGCCCTCAAATGGCAGAAATGCCAAGTGGCCTTGTGCGTGAAATAATCATGGCGGTGTGCTATAACTGCTGGTCCCACAGGGGTTGGGAGGGTTTGGATGCTCAGTGCGTCGGAAATGAGTCTGTACAGTCTTTTCGAGGTCCTCATGTGTGATGTGAGCCAGTCTGGCTTCACAACCTAAAATGGCAAGACACACTTGCGCGCGTGAAATAGTCGCCGAGGCGGTGGGCTATGTGCTGGTCCACAGGGGTTGGGGAGGGGTTTGGGGGCTCTGGTCATGAGGAAATGGGCATAGTCTTCTGAGGGTCCTCGTGTGCCCGTGGGAGGCTACGGTCAGAAGCACTGCCCTCAAATGGCAAGAAATGCCAATGGCTGTGACGTGAAATAATCATGGGGCGTGGGCTATAGCCTTTGGTCCACAGGGGTTGGGAGGGGTTTGGATGCTCTGGTGGTCGGAAATGGGTACAGTCTTTTCGAGGTCCTCGTGTGCCCAGTGGGAGCCACAGTCACAAGCACACCCTAAAATGGCAAGACACACCCAGTGGCCTTGGCGTGAAATAAGTCAGGCAGTGGGCTATAGCCTTTGGTCCACAGGGGTTGGGGAGGGTTTGAGGGGCTCTGGTCATCGGAAATGGGTATAGTCTTCTGAGGTCCTCGTGTTACTTGATGGGAGGCTACGGTCGAGCACAGCCCTCAAATGAGAGCTATGCCAGTGGGCAATGGCGTGAAATAATCATGGGGCAGTGGGCTATGGCCTTTGGTCCACAGGGGTTGGGAGGGGTTCGGATGCTGCAGTGTCGTGGGAAATGGGTGCAGTCTTCGAGGGTCTCGTGTGCCAGTGGGAGGCCACGGTCACAAGCCCCTAAAATGGCAAGACACTTGTGGCCATGGCGCGTGAAATAATCGCCGAGGCCGGTGGGCTATGTGCTGGTCCACAGGGGTTGGGGAGGGGTTTGGAGCTCACGGTGATCGGAAATGGGTACAGTCTTCTGAGGGTCCTCGTGTGCCCAGTGGGAGGCTACGGTCGAAGCCTGCCCTAAAATGGCAGAAATGCCAATGAGCCGCGTGAAATAATCGGAGGCGGTGGGCTATAATAGCCTGGTCGGCAGGGGTTGGGAGGGTTTGGGGCTCAGTCGTCGGAAATGGTACAGTCTCTTGAGGGTCTCGTGTTACTTGATGGGAGGCCACAGTCACAAGCACTTGCCCTAAAATGGCAAGACATGCCAGTAGCAGCGCATCAAATAGTCATGGGGCGGTGGGCTATAGCCTGTTGTCCCATGAGGGGTTGGGGAGGGTGTTCGGGGCTCTGGGCGTCGGACATGGGTCTGATCTTTTCGAGAGTCTCGTGTGCCCAGTGGGAGGCTGATCGGAGGCACTGCCTAAAATGGCAAGAAATGCCAGTGGCCGCGTGAAACTGTCATGGAGGCCGGTGGGCTATAGCCTGAGTCCCATGAGGGTTGGGAGGGATGTTCTGGGGTTACAGGCGTCGGAAATGGGTACAGTCTTTTGAGGGTCTCGTGTGCCCGATGGGAGGCTGGTCAGGAAGCCTGCCCTAAAATGACAAGAAATGCCCAATGGTGTGGCGTGGAAATAGTCACAAGGGCTGGTGGGCTATACCGCTGGCCATGAGGAGTTGGGAGGGTTTCGGGGCTCTGGTCATGAATGGGTATAGTCTTCTGAGGGTCTCGTGTGCCCGGTGGGAGGCTCTGGTCAGCACGCCCTCAAATGTGAGCTATGCCAATGTATGGCGTGAAATAATCGCCCGAGGCGGTGGGCTATGGCCTTTGGTCCACGGGGGTTGGGAGGGTTTGGATGCTCTGGTCGTGGGAAATGGGTACAGTCTCTTCGAGGGTCCTCGTGTGAGTGGGAGGCCACGGTCACAAACACATACCCTAAATGGCAAGACACCTTGTGTGGCGCATGGCGTGAAATAATCATGAGGCCGGTGGGCTATAAGCCTGGTGCAGGGGTTGGGAGGGGTTTCAGAGGCTCACAGTGCGTCGGAAATGGGTGCAGTCTTTTCGAGGGTCCTCGTGTGCAGATGGGAGAGCTCTGGTCTAGCTGGTAGCCCCTAAAATGGCAAGACACACTTGATGTGGCGCAGCGAAATAGTCATGGGGCCGGTGGGCTATGTGCTGGTCCACAGGGGTTGGGGAGGGTTTGGGGCTCTGGTCGCCAAAATGGGTCTGAGTGTTCTGAGGGTCCTCGTGTGCCCGGATGGGAGGCTACAGTCAAGCACACTAAAATGGCGAAATGCTGTGTGCCAGCGTGAAATAATCGTGAGGCGGTGGGCTATAAGCCTTTGGCGGGGTTGGGGAGGGGTTTCAGGGGCTCAGTGGTCGGAAATGGGTACAGTCTCTTGAGGTCCTCGTGTGCCCGGTGGGAGGCCACAGTCACACACTACTAAAATGGCAAGACATGCCAGTAGCCTTCGAATAATCGCCCATGGGGCAGTGGGCTATAGCCTGGTCCACTTGGGAGGCGTTCGGAGCTCTGGCGTCGGACATGGGTACATTCTTTTCGCTGGTCCTCGTGTGCCCATGGGAGGCTACGGTCGAGGCCTGCCCTAAAATGGCAAGAAATGCCAAGTGACATGGCGTGAAATTCCCGATCTTTGGTGGGCTATAGCTGGTCCACACGGGTTGGGAGGAGGCGTCGGAAATGGAGTGCAGTCTTTTGAGGGTCCTCGTGTGCCCGTGGGAGGCTATAGTCAGAGCCTGCCCTAAAATGACAAGAAATACCAAGCCAGCGCGCGTGAAAGCAGTCATGAGGCGGTGGGCTATAATGCTGGTCCATGAGGGTTGGGAGAGGAAGTTGGGGCTCTGGGCGTCGGAAATGGGTACAGTCTTTTCGAGGGTCTCGTGTGCCAGTGGGAGGCTCTGTCGAAGCCTGCCCTAAAATGAGAAATGCCCAGCATGGCGCGTGAAATAATCATGAGGCGGTGGGCTATAGCCTTTGGTGCAGGGGGTGGGGGAGGGTTTCGGGGCTCACGGTCGTCGGAAATGGGTACAGTCTTTTCGAGGGTCTCGTGTGCCTTGATGGGAGGCTCTGGTCAGAGCCTGCCCTAAAATGGCAAGAAATGCCAGCCAGCATAGCGTAAAGCAGTCAGCCAGGGCAGTGGGCTATATAACTGGTCCATGAGGGGTTGGGAGGAAGTTACAGAGGCTCAGGCGTCGGAATGGGTACAGTCTTTTCGAGGGTACTCGTGTGCAGGTGGGAGGCTGATCAGTAGCCTGCCTAAAATGAAAAGAAATGCCAGCATGGCCGCGTGAAATAATCGCCAGGGCGGTGGGCTATACCCTTTGGTGCCTGCAGGGGTTCAGGGGCTCACGGTGCGTCGGAATGGGTCTGATCTTTTCGAGGGTCTCGTGTGCCCAGTGGGAGCCACAGTCCTGAAGCCTACTAAAATGGCAAGACATGCCAAGCCAGCGTGAAATAAGTCGGCCAGGCAGGTGGGCTATAGCCTTTGGTCCCATGGGGGTTGGGGAGGGGCGTTCGGGGAGACTCTGGGCGTCGGACATGCGTACAGTCTTTTGAGGGGTCCTCGTGTGTGCCCAGTGGGAGGCTACGGATCAGAGGCCTACTAAAATGGCAAGAAATGCCAGTGGCCGCGTGGAAACCGTCAGAGGGCAGTGGGCTATAGCCTTTGGTCATGAGGGTTGGGAGGGATGTTCTGGGGTTACAGGCGTCGGAGTAGGTACAGTCTTTTCGAGGTCCTCGTGTGCCAGTGGGAGGCTACGGTCAGTGGCCTGCCCTAAAATGAAAAGAAATGCCAGTGGCCTGTGCGTGAAATAATCAGGCGTGGGCTATACCCTTTGGTGCAGGGGTTGGGGAGGGGTTTGAGGGGCTCACAGTGCGTGGGAAATGGGTGCAGTCTTCTGAGGACCTCGTGTGCCCAGTGGGAGGCTACAGTCAGAAGCCTGCCCTAAATAGCAGGAAATGCCAGTGACGCGTGAAATAATCGCCAAGGCGGTGGGCTATAGCCTTTGGTCGACGGGGTTGGGAGGGTTTAGGGGGCTCACAGTGCGTCGGAAATGGGTCTGATCTCTTGAGGGTCCTCGTGTGCCCGGTGGGAGGCCATGGTCACAAGCACACTAAAATGGCAAGACATGCCAGTGGCGCCGCATGAATAGTCAGCAGGGCAGTGGGCTATAGCCTTTGGTCCGCGAGGGGTGGGGAGGGGGGTTCGGGGGCTCTGGGCGTCGGACATGGGTCCGGTCTTGTCGGGGGTCCTCGGGTGCCCCGTGGGAGGCTACGGTCGGAGGCACATGCCACTAAAATGGCAAGACACCTTGTGGCCAGTAGCGTGGGGAAATAGTCATGGGCCGGTGGGCTATAGCCTTTGGTCCGCGGGGGTTGGGGAGGGGTTTCGGGGGCTCTGGTCATCGGACATGGGTACAGTCTTCGAGGGTCCTCGTGTGCCCAGTGGGAGGCTAAGGTCAGAAGCACACCTAAAATGGGGAAATGCCAGTGGCCAGCAGCGTGAAATAATCAGAGGCCGGTGGGCTCTAGCCTTTGGTCGGCAGGGGTTGGGGAGGGTTTGGGGGCTCACAGTGGTGTCGGAAATGGGTACTGAGTCTCTTGAGGGGTCTCGTGTGCCCAGGTGGGAGGCCATGGTCAGAAGCCTGCCCTAAAATGGCAAGAAATGGCCATTGACGCAGCGCGTCAAATAGTCGCCGAGGCCGGTGGGCTATAGCCTTTGGTCCGCGGGGGTTGGGGAGGGGCGTTCGGGGGCTCTGGGCGTCGGAAATGGGTACAGTCTTTTTGAGGGTCCTCGTGTGCCCAGTGGGAGGCTACGGTCAGAAGCACATACAAAATGGCAGAAATGCCAGTGGCTTGCCAGCGTGAAATAAGTCAGAGGCTGGTGGGCTATAGCCTTTGGCCCAGGGGGTTAGGGAGGGGTTTAGGGGCTCTGGTCATGAGATGGAGTACAGTCTTTCGAGGTCCTCGTGTGCCCAGGTGGGAGGCTCTGATCAGGAAGCACATGCCTAAAATGGCAAGAAATGCCAGTATGGCATGGCGCGTGAAATAGTCACTGGGCTGGTGGGCTATACCGCTTGTGAGGGAGTTGGGGAGGGGTTTAAGGGCTCTGGTCGTCGGAAATGGGTACAGTCTTCTGAGGGTCTCGTGTGCCAGTGGGAGGCTCTGGTCAGGCTTGCCCTCAAATGGCGAGCTATGCCAAGTGTGTGGCGTGGGGAAATAATCATAGGGCGGTGGGCTATAGCCTTTGGTCCACAGGGGTTGGGAGGGTTTGGATGCTCTGGTCGTGGAAATGGGTACAGTCTTTTCGAGGGTCCTCGTGTGATTGGGAGGCCACAGTCCTGACACCTGCCTAAAATGGCAAGACACCTTGTGTGCCTTGGCCGCGTGAAATAATCATGGCCAAGGGCAGGTGGGCTATAGCCTTTGGTGCACAGGGGTTGGGGAGGGTTTGAGGGGCTCACAGTGGAAATCGGAAATGGGTACAGATCTTTTCGAGGGTCTCGTGTGCCCAGTGGGAGGCCTCTGAGTCCTGGCTGGCCCCTAAAATGGCAAGACACTTGCCCAGTGTGGCGCAGCGCGTGAAATAATCATGCGAGGCAGTGGGCTATAGCCTTTGGTCCACAGAGGTTGGGAGGGTTTCGGGGCTCACGGTCATCGAAAATGGAGTCTGATGTTCTGAGGGTCTCGTGTGCCCAGTGGGAGGCTCTGAGTCAAAGCACGCTAAAATGGCAGAAATGCCAATGGCAATGACGCGTGAAATAATCATGACCGAGGCGGTGGGCTATGGCCTTTGGTCGGCAGGGGTTAGGAGGGTTTGAGGGGCTCAGTCGTCGGAAATGGGTACTGATCTCTTGAGGTCCTCGTGTGCCCTTGATTGGGAATACAGTCACAAGCACCCTACAAAATGGCAAGACATGCCAGTGGTATAGCGCATCGAAATAATCGCCCAGGGCAGTGGGCTATAGCCTTTGGTCCAGGGGTTGGGGAGCGTTAGGGAGCTCTGGGCGTCGGACATGGGTACATTCTTCGAGGGGTCTCGTGTGCAGTGGGAGGCTACGGTCAGGAGGCCTGCCTAAAATGGCAAGAAATGCCAATGACCTTGTGGCAGTGAAATTCGCCCGATCTTCGGTGGGCTATGTGCCTTCTGGTCCACCGGGGTTGGGAGGAGGCGTCGGGAAATGGGTACAGTCTTTTGAGGGTCCTCGTGTGCCCGTGGGAGGCTATAGTCAGAGGCAGGCCCTAAAATGACAAAAATACCAATGGCCTTGTGCGTGAAGCAGTCGCCGAGGCGGTGGGCCTATAATGCTGGTCAGAGGGGTTGGGAGGGAAGTTAAGGGCTCACTGGGCGTCGGAAATGGGTACAGTCTTTCGAGGGTCCTCGTGTGCTTGATGGGAGGCTACTGGTCAGGCTGCCCTAAAATAAAGAAATGCCAAGCCAGGCGCATGGCGTGAAATAATCGCGAGGCAGGTGGGCTATACTGCTTTGGTGCTGGGGGAGGGGTTCAGGGGGCTCTAGTCGTGGAAATGGGTACTGAGTCTTTTCGAGGGTCTCGTGTGCAGTGGGAGGCTGAGTCAGAGGCACACTAAAATGGCAGAAAATGCCCAGCGCCAATGGCAGTGAAAGCAGTCGCCGTAGGGCGGTGGGCTATAGCCTTTGGTCAGCGGGGTTGGGGAGGAGTTGCAGGGCTCTGGGCGTCGGAAATGGGTCTGATCTTTCGAGGGTCCTCGTGTGCCCTGTGGGTGGCTCGGGTCTGTGGCCTGCCTAAAATGAAAAAGAAATGCCATGGCATGGCGTGAAATAGTCAGGCAGTGGGCTATACCCTTTAGTGCCTGCAGGGGTTTGGGGCTCAGTCGTGGAAATGGGTCAGTCTTTTCGAGGGTCTCGTGTGCCAGTGGGAGGCCAGTCCCACCTGCCTAAAATGGCAAGACATGCCCAGTGGCCATGCGTGGAAATAATCGCTGAGGCAGTGGGCTATGTGCTGGTCCCGAGGGGTTGGGAGGGGCGTTGAGGGCTCTGGGCGTCGGACATGGGTCTAGTCTTTTTGAGGGTCCTCGTGTGCCCAGTGGGAGGCTACGGTCAGAGGCCTGCCCTAAAATGGCAATGAAATGCCCAGTAGCTGTGAAACCGTCGCCAAGGCGGTGGGCTATAGCCTGGTCAGCGGGGTTGGGGAGGGAGGATGTTACAGGGGTTACAGGCGTCGGAAATGGGTACAGTCTTTTCGAGGGTCCTCGTGTGCCAGTGGGAGGCTACTGGTCAGTAGCCTGCCCTAAATGAAAAGAAATGCCAGTGGCAGTAGCGTGAAATAATCGGCCCAGGCCCGGTGGGCTATACCCTGGTGCAGGGGTTGGGAGGGGTTTGGGGCTCACAGTGGGTGGGAAATGGTGCTGAGTCTTCTGAGGGACCTCGTGTGCCCAGTGGGAGGCTCGGTCAAGCCTGCCCTAAAATGGCAGGAAATGCCAGTGGCCAGCGTGAAATAGTCGCCGAGGCCGGTGGGCTATAGCCTTTGGTCGACGGGGGTTGGGGAGGGGGTTTCGGGGGCTCTGGTCGTCGGAAATGGGTACAGTCTCTTCGAGGGTCCTCGTGTGCCCAGTGGGAGGCCATGGTCACAAGCCTGCCCTAAAATGGCAAGAAATGCCAGTGACGCCAGCGTCAAATAATCGCCCAAAGCGGTGGGCTATAGCCTTTAGTCCATGAGGTTGGGAGGGGCGTTCGGGGCTACAGGCGTCGGACATGGGTACAGTCTTCGAGGGTCCTCGTGTGCCCGGATGGGAGGCTGGTCAGGAGGCACTGCCCTAAAATGGCAAGACACCTTGTGGCCAGTAGCGTGAAATAAGTCAGCAAGGCGGTGGGCTTTCGCCTTTGGTCCCCGGGGGTTGGGGCGGGGGTTTTGGGGCCTCTGGTCATCGAGAATGGGTACAGTCTTCTGAGGGACCTCGTGTGCCCATGGGAGGCTACAGTCAGGCACATGCCTAAAATGGCAGAAATGCCAGTGGCCAGCGTGAAATAATCATGCCAGAGGCGGTGGGCTATAGCCTTTGGTCGGCCAGGGGGTTGAGGAGGGGTTTCGGGGGCTCACGGTGTGGGAAATGGGTGATCTCTTGAGGTCCTCGTGTGCAGTGGGAGGCCATGGTCACAAGCCTGCCTAAAATGGCAAGAAATGCCAATGGCCTTGTGCGTGAAATAGTCACAGGCTGGTGGGCTGTAACTATTGGCCCTTGAGGGGTTGGGGAGGGGGTTTGAGGGCTCTGGTCATGGGAAATGGGTACAGTCTTCGAGGTCCTCGTGTGCCCTTGATGGGAGGCTCTGAGGTCAGCCTGCCTAAAACAAAAATGCCAATGGCGCAGCGTGAAATAATCATGAGGCAGGTGGGCTATAGCCTTTGGTGCAGGGGGTTGGGAGGGGTTTAGAGGGCTCTGAGTCGTCGGAAATGGGTACAGTCTTTTCGAGGTCCTCGTGTGAGTGGGAGGCTCTGATCCTGGCCTAAAATGGCAAGACACATGCCAGTGGCGCATCGCGTGAAATAATCGCCAAAGGCGGTGGGCTATAGCTGGTCCGCAGGGGTGTGGGAGGGTTTGGGGCTCTGGTCATGAGTCGGATGGGTGTCTTCTGAGGGTCTCGTGTGCCCGGTGGGAGGCTCTGATCAGAAGCACATACAAATGGCGAAATGCCAGTGACATAGCGTGAAATAGTCGCCGAGGCGGTGGGCTATAGCCTTTGGTCGGCACGGGGTTGGGGAGGGTTTGAGGGCTCAGTGCGTCAGGAAATGGGTCAGTCTCTTGAGGTCCTCGTGTGCCCGAGTGGGAGGCCACGGTCACAAGCCTGCCCTAAAATGGCAAGACATGCCAGGCGCTATGGCATCAAATAGTCATGCCAGCGCCCGGTGGGCTATAGCCTTTGGTCCCAGCGAGGGGTTGGGGAGGGCCGTTCGGGGCTCACAGGCGTCGGACATGGGTACAGTCTTTACGAGGGTCCTCGGGTGCCCAGTGGGGGGCTACGGTCAGGCCTGCCCTAAAATGGCGAGAAATCTGTGGCCAGCGCGTGAAATAATCGCCGATGCGGTGGGCTATAACTTTATCCACAGGGGTTGGGGAGGCGTCGGAAATGGGTGCAGTCTTTGAGGGTCCTCGTGTGCCCATGATGGGAGGCTCTGTCACTGGTGGCCACTAAAATGGCAAGACACACCCTGCGTAGCGCAGTGAAATAATCGCCGAGGCAGTGGGCTATGTGCTGGTCCACAGGGGTTGGGAGGGGTTTGAGGGGCTCACGGTCGCCGGAAATGGGTCTGATCTTCTGAGGGTCCTCGTGTGCCCAGTGGGAGGCCTACGGTCAGAGCACACTAAAATAACGAAATGCCAGTGGCCAGTAGCGTGAAATAATCAGCAAGGCGGTGGGCTATAAGCCTTTGGTCGGCAGGGGTTGGGGAGGGGTTCAGGGGCTCACTGGTCGTGAAATGGGTACAGTCTCTTGAGGTCCTCGTGTGAGTGGGAGGCCCACAGTCACAAGCCTGCCCTAAAATGGCAAGACATGCCAGTGGCCAGCGCATCAAATAGTCATGGAGGCAGTGGGCTATAGCCTTTGGTCCGCGGGGGTTAGGGAGGGCGTTCGGGGCCTCTGGGCGTCGGAAATGGGTACAGTCTTTTGGAGGGGCCTCGTGTGCCCAGTGGGAGGCTACCGTCAGAGGCCAGCTCTAAAAGGGCGAGAAATGCCCAGCGATGCAGCGCGGAAACCGTCATGGGGCAGTGGGCTATAATAACTGGTCAGAGGGGTTGGGAGGGATGTTGCAGGGGTTACAGGCGTGGGAAATGGGTACAGTCTTTTCGAGGGTCCTCGTGTGCCCAGGTGGGAGGCTCTCGGTCAAGCCTGCCCTAAAATGGCGAAAATGCCAGTATGGCCGCGTGAAATAGTCAAGGCTGGTGGGCTATAGCCTATAGCCCATGGGGTTGGGGAGGGTTCGAGACTCTGGTCATGGAAATGGGTACAGTCTTTCGAGGTCCTCGTGTGATGGGAGGCTCTGGTCCTGGCTGGCCCTAAAATGGCAAGAAATGCCAAGTGGCCAGCATGGCGTGAAATAATCGCGAGGCAGTGGGCTATAGCCTTTGGTGCAGGGGTTGGGAGGGGGTTTGAGGGGCTCTGGTCGTGGAAATGGGTACAGTCTTTTCGAGGTCTCGTGTGCCCAGTGGGAGGCCTACAGTCCTGGTAGCCCTAAAATGGCAAGACACACTTGTGGCTTGGCGTGAAATAGTCACAAGGGCGGTGGGCTATGCTGGTCCCACAGGGTTGGGAGGGGTTTGAGGGCTCTGGTCATGGGAAATGGGTACAGTCTTCTGAGGGTCCTCGTGTGATGGGAGGCTACGGTCAGAAGCACATGCTAAAATGGCGAGGAAATGCCAGTTGACAGCGTGAAATAATCGCCGGGCAGTGGGCTATGTGCTGGTCGACGGGGTTGGGGAGGGTTCAGGGGCTCTGGTCGTCGGAAATGGGTCTGATCTCTTGAGGGTCCTCGTGTGCCCAGTGGGAGGCCAGTCACAAACACCTGCCCTAAAATGTGGCAAGACATGCCCAGTGGCAGCGCATCAAATAGTCATGCGGGCCGGTGGGCTATAGCCTTTGGTCCGAGGGTTGGGGAGGGCGTTCGGGGCTCTGGCCGTCGGACATGGGTCTGATCTTTTCGAGGGGTCCTCGTGTGCCCGGTGGGGAGGCTACGGTCAGAGGCACTGCCTAAAATAGCAAGAAATGCCAGTGAGCGCAGCTCGTGAAATTACCGCCCGATGCGGTGGGCTATAGCCTTTGGTCCCAGGGGTTGGGGAGGCGTCGGAAATGGGTACAGTCTTCTTTGAGGGTCCTCGTGTGCCCGTGGGAGGCTCAGTCGAGCCTGCCCTAAAATGACAAGAAATACCAAGCCTTGTGCGTGAAAGCAGTCGCCGAGGCGGTGGGCTATAACTGGTCAGAGGGGTTGGGAGGAAGTTACAGGGCTCACAGGCGTCGGATGGGTACAGTCTTTTCGAGGGTCCTCGTGTGCCAGGTGGGAGGCTCTGAGGTCAAGCCCTAAAATGGCAAGAAATGCCAGTGGCGCAGCTCGTGAAATAATCGCCGGGCGGTGGCTATAGCCTTTAGTCCACAGGGGTTGGGAGGGGTTTGAGGGGCTCTGGTCATCGGAGAATGGGTACAGTCTTCTGAGGGTCCTCGTGTGTGCCCGATGGGAGGCTCTGGTCAGAAGCCTGCCTAAAATGTGAGATATGCCAGTGACCAGCGTGAAATAATCGCCAGGCGGTGGGCTATAGCCTTTGGTGCCGCAGGGGCTGGGGAGGGAAGTTCAGGGCTCACAGGCGTCGGAAATGGGTGCAGTCTTTTCGAGGGTCTCGTGTGCTTGATTGGGAGGCTGGTCAAAGCCTGCCTAAAATGGCAAGAAATGCCAGTGGCGCAGCTCGTGAAATTTAAGCGATGCGGTGGGCTATGTGCTGGTCCAGGGGTTGGGGAGGAGGCGTCGGAAATGAGTGCAGTCTTTTGAGGGTCTCGTGTGCCCGTGGGAGGCTTCTGATCAGAGGCCTGCCCTAAAATGACAAGAAATACCCAGCGGCCAATGGCGCGTGAAGCAGTCAGCCCGAGGCGGTGGGCTATAGCCTTTGGTGCATGGGGTTGGGGAGGAAGTTACGGGGCTCTGGGCGTCGGAAATGGAGTACAGTCTTTTCGAGGGGTCCTCGTGTGCCAGTGGGAGGCTACTGATCAAGCCTGCCGTAAAATGTAAAAGAAATGCCCATGGCAGCGCGTGAAATAATCAGCCCGAGGCAGTGGGCTATAAGCCTTTGGTGCACGAGGGGGTTGGGAGGGGTTTGGGGGCTCAGTCGTCGGAAATGGGTACACTCTTTTCGAGGGTCCTCGTGTGCCCAGTGGGAGGCTATGGTTAGAGGCCTGCCCTAAAATGGCAAGAAATGCCCAGCGGCGCAGCGCGTGAAATAGTCGCCGGCAGTGGGCTATAATAACCTTTGGTCATGAGGGTTGGAAGGAAGTTCTGGGGCTCTGGGCGTCGGAAATGGGTACAGTCTTTTCGAGGGTCCTCGTGTGCCCAGTGGGAGGCTACGGTCAGTAGCCTGCATTAAAATGTAAAGAAATGCCCAGCGGCGCAGCGCGTGAAATAGTCGCTGAGGCCGGTGGGCTATACTGCTGGTGCCGCAGGGGGTTGGGGAGGGGTTTGGGGGCTCACAGTGCGTCGGAAATGAGTACAGTCTTTTCGATGGTCCTCGTGTTCCCAGTGGGAGGCTACAGTCCAAGCCTGCCCTAAAATGGCAAAGATATACTTAATGGCATGTGCGTCAAATAGTCATGGGGCCGGTGGGCTATAACTTTGGTCACTTGAGGGGTTGGGAGGGCGTTGGGGGCTCTGGGCATCGGAAATGGGTACAGTCTTTTCGAGGGTCCTCGTGTGCCAGTGGGAGGCTCTGGTCAAGCCTGCCTAAAATGTGAAATGCAGCCAGTGTGAAATAATCGCCGGGGCGGTGGGCTATACCTTTGGTGCAGGGGTTGGGGAGGGGTTTGGGGCTCTGGTCGTCGGAAATGGGTACAGTCTTTCGAGGTCCTCGTGTTCCAGTGGGAGGCCTACGGTCACAAGCCTGCCTAAAATGGAAAGACATGCCAGTGTGTGGCGCGTCAAATAATCGCCAAGGCAGGTGGGCTACTGTGCTGGTCCGCAGGGGTTGGGGAGGGGCGTTCGGGGGCTCTGGGCGTCGGACATGGGTACAGTCTTTTCGAGGGTCCTTGTATGCCCAGTGGGAGGCTACGGTCAGAGGCCTGCCCTAAAATGGCAGGAAATGCCCAGCGGCGCAGCGCGTGAAATAGTCGCCGAGGCCGGTGGGCTATAGCCTTTGGTCCACGGGGGTTGGGGAGGGGGTTTCGGATGCTCTGGTCGTCGGAAATGGGTACAGTCTTTTCGAGGGTCCTCGTGTGCCCAGTGGGAGGCCACGGTCACAAGCCTGCCCTAAAATGGCAAGACATGCCAATGGCCATGGTAGCGTGAAATAATCGCCAGGCAGTGGGCTATGTGCTGGTCCCATGAGGGGTTGGGGAGGGGCGTTCGGGGGCTCTGGGCGTCGGACATGGGTACAGTCTTTTCGAGGGTCCTCGTGTGCCCAGTGGGAGGCTACGGTCAGAGGCCTGCCCTAAAATGGCAAGAAATGCGCAGCGGCGCAGCGCGTGAAATAGTCGCCGATGCCGGTGGGCTATAGCCTTTGGTCCACGGGGGTTGGGGAGGGGCGTCGGACATGGGTACAGTCTTTTTGCGGGTCCTCGTGTGCCCCGTGGGAAGCTACGGTCAGAGGCCTGCCCTAAAATGACAAGAAATGCCAATGATGCAGCGTGGAAATAGTCACAGGCTGGTGGGCTATATTGCCTTGAGGTTGGGGAGGGGTTTGAGGGCTCTGGTCGCCATGGAATGGGTACAGTCTTTTGAGGTGCTCGTGTGCCCAGTGGGAGGCTACGGTCAGAGGCCTGCCCTAAAGCGGCAAGAAATGCAATGGCTGGTAGCGTGAAATAAGTCGCCCGATGCGGTGGGCTATGTGCTGGTCAGGGGTTGGGGAGGCGTCGGAGAATGGGTACAGTCTTTTGAGGGTCCTCGTGTGCCCGTGGGAGGATTCTGATCAGAAGGCCTGCCCAAATGACAAGAAATGCCATGACGCAGCGCGTGGAAATAGTCATGAGGCTGGTGGGCTATAACTGGCCCAGGGGTTGGGGAGGGGTTTCGGGAGACTCTGGTCGCCGGAAATGGGTACAGTCTTTTGAGGGTGTCTCGTGTGCCCGATGGGAGGCTCAGTCAGAGGCCTGCCCTAAAATAGCAAGAAATGCCAGTGGCGCAATGCGTGGAAGCAGTCATGGCGGTGGGCTATAATACTGGCCATGAGGGTTAGGGAGGGTTTGGGGGCTCTGGTCATGAGGAAATGGGTACAGATCTTTTCGAGGGTCCTCGTGTGCCAGTGGGAGGCTACAGTCAGGCCTGCCTAAAATGGCAAGAAATGCCAGTGACGCAGCAGCGTGAAAGCAGTCGCCAGGGCAGTGGGCTATAGCCTTTGGTCCCATGAGGGGTTGGGGAGGATGTTACGGGGTTACAGGCGTCGGAAATGGGTACTGAGTCTTTTCGAGGGTCCTCGTGTGACTTGATGGGAGGCTCTGATCGGAAGCCTGCCTAAAATAGAAATGCCAGTGGCCTGTGCGTGAAATAATCAGCCGAGGCGGTGGGCTACTGTGCTGGTGCAGGGGTTGGGAGGAGTTTGGGGCTCACAGTCGTCGGAAATGGGTACAGTCTTCGAGGGTCCTCGTGTGCCCAGTGGGAGGCCTCTGATCATAAGCAGCCCTAAAATGGCAAAGACACACTTGCGCAGCGTGAAATAATCATGAGCCGGTGGGCTATAACCTTTGGTCCACAGGGGTTGGGAGGGGTTTGAGGGGCTCTGGTCATGGAAATGGGTACAGTCTTTCTGAGGGTCCTCGTGTGCAGTGGAGGCTCTGATCACCTGCCACTAAAATGTGAGGAAATGCCAGTAGCGCAGCGTGGGAAAATAATCGCCGAGGCGGTGGGCTGGCCTTTGGTCCCGGCAGGGGTTGGGAGGGTTTGGGGCTCACAGGCGTCGTGGAAATGGGTATAGTCTCTTGAGGGTCTCGTGTGCTTGATGGGAGGCCACGGTCCCGCCTACTAAAATGGCAAGACATACCATGGCGTGAATAAGTCATGAGGCGGTGGGCTATGTGCTGGTCCATGAGGGGTTGGGGAGGGGCGTTCGGGGGCTCAGGCGTCGGACATGGGTCTGATCTTTTCAGGTCCTCGTGTGCCTGATGGGAGGCTCTGGTCGAGGCCTGCCTAAAATGGCAAAAATGCTGTAGCCATGGCCGTACCGCCCGATCTTGGGTGGGCTATAGCTGGTCCACAGGGGTTGGGAGGAGCGTCAGGAAATGGAGTCTTTTGAGGGTCTCGTGTGCCCGTGGGAGGCTCTGATCAGAGCCTGCCTAAAATGACAAGAAATACCAAGCGGTAGCGTGAAGCGATCAGCGAGGCGGTGGGCTATAGCCTGGTCCATGAGGGGTTGGGAGGGAAGTTAAGGGGCTCTGGGGCGTGGCGGAAATGGGTACAGTCTTTTCGAGGGTCTCGTGTGCCCAGTGGGAGGCTCTGAGGTCAGAAGCCTGCCCTAAAATGTGAAATGCCCAGCCAGCGTGGCAGTGGAAATAGTCATGGGGGCCGGTGGGCTATGGCTGGTGCAGAGGGGTTGGGAGGGGTTTGGGGGCTCACAGTCGTGGAAATGGGTACTGAGTCTTTTGAGGTCCTCGTGTGCCCAGTGGGAGGCTCTGATCAGGAGCCTGCCCTAAAATGGCAAGAAATGCCAATGGCCTTGGCGCGTGAAGCAGTCATGGGGCGGTGGGCTATAGCTGGTCCATGAGGTTGGGGAGGAAGTTACAGGGCTCACAGGGGCGTCGGAAATGGGAACAGTCTTCGCGAGGGTCCACATGTGCCCAGTGGGAGGCTCGGGTCAGTAGCCTGCCCTAAAATGAAAAGAAATGCCAATGACGTGCAGCGCGTGAAATAGTCATGGGGCCGGTGGGCTATACCGCACTGGTGCACGGGGTTGGGGAGGGGTTTGGGGCTGGTCGTGGAAATGGGTACAGTCTTTTCGAGGGTCCTCGTGTTCCCGATGGGAGGCTACGGTCAGAGCCTACCCTAAAATGGCAAGAAATAGCCAGCGTGCGTGAAATAATCAGCTGAGGCAGGTGGGCTATACCTTTGGTCCCATGAGGGGTTGGGAGGGGAAGTTACAGGCGCTCTGGGCGTGGAAATGGGTACAGTCTTTTCGAGGGTCTCGTGTGCCCAGTGGGAGGCTCAGTCACAAGCCTGCCCTAAAATGGCAAGACACCTTGGTGGCCTTGTGCGTGAAATAATCATGCGGGCAGTGGGCTATACCCTTTGGTGCAGGGGTTGGGGAGGGGTTTGAGGGGCTCTGGTCGTCGGAAATGGGTGCAATTTTCGAGGGTCCTCGTGTACTTGATGGGAGGCCTACAGTCCTGGCTGCACTAAAATGGCAAGACACCTTGGCCAGCTGTGCGCGTGAAATAATCAGCAAGAGGCAGTGGGCTATGTGCTGGTCCCGAGGGTTGGGGAGGGGTTGGGAGCTCTAGTCATCAGAAATGGGTACAGTCTTTTCGAGGGGTCCTCGTGTGCCCGAGTGGGAGGCTCTGATCACAAGCACGCCTAAAATGGCAAGACACACCTTGTGCCAGCGCGTGCGTGAAAGCAGTCGCCCAGGGCAGTGGGCTATAGCCTTTGGTCTCTGAGGGGTTGGGGAGGGAAGTTGGGCTCTGGGCGTCGAGAAATGGGTGCAGTCTTTTGAGGGTCTCGTGTGCCCGATGGGAGGCTCAGTCAAGCCTGCCCTAAAATGGCAAGAAATGCCAGTGTAGCGTGAAATAATCATACGAGGGCAGTGGGCTATAGCTACTGTGCTTGAGGGGTTGGAGGGGGTTTCGGGGGCTCTGCTCGTTGGAAATGGGTACAGTCTTTTGAGGGTCCCGTGTTCCCGATGGGAGGCCTCTGATCCTGCCTAAAATGGCAAGACATGCCAGTGGCTAGCGTGAAAATAGTCGCCGAGGCCGGTGGGCTATAGCCTTTGGTCCGCTGGGGTTGGGGAGGGGCGTTCGGGGGCTCTGGGCGTCGGACATGGGTACAGACTTTTCGAGGGTCCTAGTATGCCCAGTGGGAGGCTACGGTCAGGCACATGCTAAAATGGCAGAAATGCCAGTGAGCTGGCGTGTGAAATAATCATAGGGCCGGTGGGCTATAGCTTTGGTCCACAGGGGTTGGGAGGGGTTTGGATGCTCTTGTAAGTAGGAAATGGGTACAGTCTTTTCGAGGTCCTCGTGTGCCCATGGGAGGCTCTGAGTCACAAGCACATGCCACTAAAATGACAAGACACACTTGATGGCGTAGCGTGAAATAGTCGCCGAGGCCGGTGGGCTATACCCTTTGGTGCACGGGGGTTGGGGAGGGAGTTTCGGGGGCTCTCATCGTCAGAAATGGGTACAGCCTTTCGAGGTCTCGTGTGCCCAGTGGGAGGCTCTGATGTCCTGGGCACACTAAAATGGCAAGACACCTTGCCAGGTAGTAGCGTGAAATAATCATGAGGCCCGGTGGGCTATGTGCTGGTCCACGGGGGTTGGGGGGGGGGTGGGGGGGGCTCTAATCATCAGAAATGGGTACAGTCTTTTCGAGGGTCCTCGTGTACTTGATTGGAGGCTCTGGTCACTGCACACTAAAATGGCAAGACATGCCAAGCCAGTGCGTGAAATAATCGGTGAGGCCGGTGGGCTATGTGCTGGTCCACAGGGGTTGGGAGGGCGTTCGGGGCTCTGGGCGTCGGACAAGGGTAAAGTCTTTTCAAGGGTCCGCGTGGGCCCGATTGGAGCTCTGAGTCAGAGGCCTGCCCTAAAATGTAAGAAATCTTGCGCCAGCGCGTGAAATAATCATGCCGATGCGATTGGGCTATGCTGGTCCAGGGGTTGGGAGAGGCGTCGAAATGGGGTCTGATCTTTTGAGGGTCCTCGTGTGCCCCGTGGGAGGCTACTGATCAGAGCCTGCCCTAAAATGACAAGAAATGCCAATGGCCAGCGTGAAATGATAGTCACAATTTGGTGGGCTATAGCCTTTGGCCCATGAGGGTTAGGGAGGGGTTTGGGGGCTCTGGTCATGCCAGAAATGGGTGCAGTCTTTTTAGGGTGCTCGTGTGTGCCCGGTGGGAGGCTACGGTCAGGAGCCTGCCCTAAAAGCGGCAAGAAATGCCAGCCAGGCGCATGGCGTGAAATAATCGCCCGATGCGGTGGGCTATAGCCTTTGGTCCCAGGGGTTGGGAGGGGCGTCGGAAATGGGTACAGTCTTTTGAGGTCCTCGTGTGCCCGTGGGAGGCTGATCAGAGCCTGCCTAAAATGGCAAGAAATGCCCAGTAGCAGCGTGAAAGCAGTCGCCAGGGCGGGTGGGCTATATGCTGGCCCATGAGGTTGGGAGGGTTTGGGGCTCTGGTCATCGGAAATGGGTCTGCAGTCTTTTCGAGAGTCCTCGTGTGCCCAGGAGGAGGCTGGTCAGGCTGCCACTAAAATGGCAAAAAATGTCCAGCAGTAGCGTGAAATAATCGCCCAGGCCGGTGGGCTATAGCCTTTGGTCCCATGGGGTTGGGAGGAAGTTCTGCGCTGGGCGTCGGGAAATGGGTCAGTCTTTTCGAGGGTCCTCGTGTGCCCAGGTGGGAGGCCTACGGTCACAAGCACCCTAAAATGACAAGACACCTTGTGAGCGCAGCGTGAAATAATCGCCAAAGCCGGTGGGCTATACCACTGGTGCCACGAGGGTTGGGGAGGGGTTTGAGGCTCAGTCGTCGGAAATGGAGTACTGAGTCTTTTCGAGGTCCTCGTGTGCCCAGTGGGAGGCTACTGATCCTGAAGCACTAAAATGGCAAGACATAGCGGTGGCGTGGAAATAATCGCCCTTAGGGCCGGTGGGCTATAGCTGGTCCAGGGTTGGGGAGGGGTTTGAGGGCTCTAGTCATCAGAAATGGGTACAGTCTTTACAAGGGTCCTCGTGTGCCCAGTGGGAGGCTACGGTCAGAAGCCTGCCCTAGCGGCAAGAAATGCCAATGGCCGGCGTGAAATAATCGCCTTGAGGGGTGGGCTAGAGGCTTGGTGCCTGAGGGGTTGGGAGGGTTTGGGGCTCTGGTCGGAAATGGGTGCAGTCTTTTCGAGGGTCCTCGTGTGCCCGATGGGAGGCTCTGATGACAAGCCTGCCCTAAAATGGCAAGACATGTCAGCAGGCCTTGTCGTGAAATAGTCGATGGGGCGGTGGGCTATAGCCTGGTCCCAGGGGTTGGGAGAGCGTTCGGGAGCTCTGGGCGTCGGACAAGGGTCTGATCTTTCGAGGGTCCTCGTGTGCGATGGGAGGCTCTGATCAGAGGCCTACTAAAATGGCAAGAAATCTTGTGTGGCAGCTGTAGCGTGAAATAGTCGCCGATGCGGTGGGCTATGCCTTTGGTCCTGGGGGTTGGGAGGGGCGTCGGAAATGGGTACAGTCTTTTGAGGGTCCTCGTGTGCCCGTGGGAGGCTCTGATGAGGCCTGCCCTAAAATGACAAGAAATGCCAGTAGCGCAGCGCGTGAAATAGTCACCAGGGCTGGTGGGCTATGTGCTGGCTGCAGGGGGTTGGGAGGGGTTTAAGGGGCTCTGGTCATGAAATGGGTGATCTTTTCGAGGTGCTCGTGTGTGAGTGGGAGGCTACTGAGTCGAGGCCTGCCCTAAAGCAAGAAATGCTGTGAGCCAGTAGCGTGAAATAATCATGGATCTTGGGTGGGCTATGTGCTGGTCCCACGGGGTTGGGAGGGCGTCGGGAAATGGGTACAGTCTTCGAGGGTCCTCGTGTGTCCCGTGGGAGGCTACGGTCAGAGGACTGCCCTAAAATGACAGAAATGCCAGTAGCGCAGCGTGAAATAGACCTGAGGCTGGTGGGCTATGGCCTTTGGCCCCATGAGTTGGGAGGGGTTTGAGGGCTCTGGTCATCGGAAATGGGTCACAGTCTTTCGAGGGTCCTCGTGTGCCCAGTGGGAGGCTACAGTCAGAGCCTACCCTAAAATGGCAAGAAATGCCAGTGGCAGCGCGTGAAAGCAGTCATGAGGCCGGTGGGCTATATAACTGGTCGTGAGGGGTTGGGAGGGGTTACTGGGGCTCAGGCGTCGAAAATGGGTACAGTCTTTTCGAGGGTCTCGTGTGCCCGAGTGGGAGGCTCTGATCGGAAGCACACTAAAATGCAAGAAATGCCCAGTGGCTGGCGTGAAATAGTCGCAAGGCGGTGGGCTATAGGCTTTGGTGCCTGCAGGGGTTGGGGAGGGGTTTGAGGCTCAGTCGTCGGAAATGGGTACAGACTTTTCGAGGGTCGTCGTGTGCCCAGTGGGAGGCTACGGTCACAAGCCTGCCCGAAAATGACAAGACCTGCCCAGCGGCGCAGCGCGTGAAATAGTCGCCGAGGCAGTGGGCTATAGCTTTGGTCCACAGGGGTTGGGAGGGGTTTGAGGCTCTGGACATCAGAAATGGGTACAGTCTTCTGAGGTCCTCGTGTCATTGATGGGAGGCTACGGTCAAGCACTGCCTAAAATAGCAAGAAATGTCCAATGGTATGGCGTGAAATAATCAGCTGAGGCGGTGGGCTATAGCCTTTGGTCCATGAGGGGTTGGGGAGGGATGTTACAGGCGCTCAGGCGTGGGAAATGGGTCTGGACAGTCTTCGAGGGTCCTCGTGTGCTTGATGGGAGGCTACGGTCTAAGCACACTAAAATGACAAGACACCTTGGTAGTAGTGCGTGAAATAATCATGAGGCAGTGGGCTATACCTTTGGTCCACAGGGGTTGGGAGGGGTTTGGGGCTCTAGTCATCGAAATAGGTCAGTCTTTCAAGGGTCTCGTGTGCCCAGTGGGAGGCTATGGTGGAAGCCCCTAAAGCGGCAAGAAATGCCCAGTGCATGCGTGAAATAATCGGTCATGGGGCAGTGGGCTAGAAGCTTGTGTGCAGGGGTTGGGGAGGGTTTAAGGGGGCTCACAGTCGTGGGAAATGGGTACAGTCTTTGAGGTCTCGTGTGCCCAGTGGGAGGCTCGATCCTGAGCACATACCCACAAATGGCAAGACATGCCCAGTGAGCGCAGCGCGTGAAATAAGTCCCAGGGCCGGTGGGCTATACTGGTCCCTGAGGGTTGGGGAGGGGTTTGGGGGCTCTGGTCGCCGGAAATAAATTACAGTCTTCTGAGGGTCTCGTGTGCCCAGTGGGCGGCTACTGATCAAGCCTACCTAAAATGGCAAGAAATGTCCAATGGCATGGCCGCGTGGAAATAATCGCAGGCGGTGGGCTATAGAGCTTTAGTGCCTGAGGAGGTTGGGGGAGGGGTTTGAGGGGCTCTGAGTCGTGGAAATGGGTACAGTCTTTCTGAGGTCCTCGTGTGCTTGATGGGAGCTCACAGTCCTGACACTGCCTAAAATGGCAAGACCTGCCCAATGGCGCGTGGAGAAATAGTCATGGGGCGGTGGGCTATAGCCGCTAGTCCCACAGGGGTTGGGAGGAGGGTTTGAGGGGCTCTGGTCATCAGTAAATGGAGTCTGAGTCTTTAAAGGGTCCTCGTGTGGCGGTGGGAGGCTCTGATCAAGCACACTAAAGCGGCATGAAATGCCAGTGGCTTGTGGCGTGAAATAGTCAGCCGGGGCAGTGGGCTATAGGCTTTGGTGCAGAGGGTTGGGGAGGGGTTTGAGGGCTCACAGTACGTTGGAAATGGGTACAGTCGTTTGAGGTCCTCGTGTGATGGGAGGCCTCGGTCCTGAAAGCACATACTAAAAATGACAAGACACCTTGTAGCAGTAGCGTGAAATAGTCCATGGGGCATGGGCTATACCGCTGGTGCAGGGGTTGGGAGGGGTTTGAGGCTCTGGTCGTGATGGAGTACAGTCTTTTCGGGGGTCCTCGTGTGCCCAGTGGGAGGCCTGATCACAAGCCTGCCACTAAAATGGCAAGACACCTTGTGTGCGCAGCGTCAGAAATAATCGCCCAAGGCAGTGGGCTATATAGCCTTTGGTCCAAGGTTGGGGAGGGGTTTGAGGATCTAGTCATGAAATGGAGTACAGTCTTTACAAGGGTCCTCGTGTGCCCGATGGGAGGCTCTGATCAGAAGCACACCTAATGAGCAGAAATGCCAAGCGTATGGCCCGCGTGAAATAATCATGAGGCACATGGGCTAGAGGCTTGGTGCACCTGTGAGGTTGGGAGGGGGTTTGGGGCTCTGAGTGCGTGGGAAATGTGGTCTGATCTTTTGAGGCTCCTCGTGTGCCTTGATGGGAGGCTCGGTCACAAGCACACTAAAATGTGCAAGACATACCAGTGGCCTTGTGAAATAGTCCCAGGGCCGGTGGGCTGTGCTGGTCCACAGAGGTTGGGGAGGGGTTTGAGGCTCGGGTCATCGGAAATGGGTACAGTCTTTCTGAGGGTCTCGTGTGCCCAGTGGGAGGCTGGTCAGAAGCCTACCCTAAATAGCAAAAAATGTCCAAGCCAGCGCGCGCGTGAAATAATCCCATGAGCGGTGGGCTATAGGCTTTGGTGCAGGGTTGGGAGGGTTTGGGGCTCAGTGCGTCGGGAAATGGGTACAGTCTTCTGGTCCTCGTGTGACACCGGTGGGAGGCTCACAGTCTGAGCACACACGCCTAAAATGGCAAGACACACCCAATGGCGCAGCCAGTGAAATAGTCCCCAAGGCGGGTGGGCTGTAGCCTAGTCCACAGGGTTGGGAGGGGGTTTCAGGGGGCTCTGGTCATCGAAGAAATAGGTGCAGTCTTCTGAGGGTCTCGTGTGCCCGATGGGAGGCTCTGATCGAGCTGCCTGCAAAGTGGCAAGAAATGTCAGGCGGCCATGATGGCGTGAAATAATCGCCAAGGCGTGGGCTATGGGCTTTCAGTGCAGAGGGGGTTGGGAGAGTTGGGGGCTCACAGTGGGTTGAAATGGGTACAGTCTTTTGAGGTCCTCGTGTGCACAGTGGGAGGCTCTGGTCACAAGCCTGCCCCT
This sequence comes from Citropsis articulata, assembly GCA_030449925.1. Taxonomy (NCBI): domain Eukaryota; kingdom Viridiplantae; phylum Streptophyta; class Magnoliopsida; order Sapindales; family Rutaceae; genus Citropsis; species Citropsis articulata. The sequence goes on from JASUUH010000169.1 coordinate 854,870, forward strand.
AAAATGGTAAGACACATGGCCAGTAGGCCAGCGCGAAATAGTCCCAGGGCCGGTGGGCTTTAGGCTTTAGTCCACGAGGGTTGGGGAGGGGTTTCGGGGCTCTGGTCATGGAAATGGGTACAGTCTTCTGAGGGTCTCGTGTGAGGTGGGAGGCTCTACGGTCAGAAGCCTGCTAAAATGGCAAGAAATGTCCAGCCAGCGCAGCGTGAAATAATCATGAGGCGGTGGGCTATAGCCTTTGGTCCCAGGGGTTGGGAGGAAGTTCAGGGCTCAGGCGTGGGATATGGGAACAGTCTTTTCGAGGGTCCTCGTGTGCCCGATGGGAGGCTACTGATCAGCACTAAAATGGGAAGATAAGGCCAGTGCGCATGGCGTCAAATAGTCACGAGGCGGTGGGCTATGCTGGTCCATGAGGTTGGGAGAGGTGTTTGGGGCTCTGGTCGTGAAATGGGTACATTCTTTTGAGGGTCCTCGTGTGCCCAGTTGGAGGCTATGGTCAGAAAGGCTGCCCTAAAATTACAAGACATGCCAGTGGCCTTGTGCGTGAAATGTCAGGCGGTGGGCTATAGCCTTTGGTCCCATGAGGGTTGGGAGGGTTTGGGGCCTAGTCGTGAAAATGGGTACAGTCTTCTGAGGGTCCTCGTGTGGTCAGTGGGAGGCTACGGTCGAGCTTGCCCTAAAATAGTGGCCCAGTGAGCGCGTGCGAGAGGCGGGGCTGTGGTGCTATAGCCTTGGGCCCGTGGGGGTGGGAGGCAGCGGAGGCTTGTAAATAGTGCTTCTGTCCTAAGCAGGCGCGAAAGATGGGGGGAGGCGGTGTGCTGTAACCTTGGGCCCGTGGGGGTGGGGAGGGTTAGGTCGGCAATCGGAAGGGGTCAGTCTTTTCGAGGGCCTCGGACACTGTGGGAGGCAGCCAGAGGTTGCCCTAAAATAGTGCTTGGCCCAGTGAGGAGGCGAGGAGGCGGGGCGGCGGCGGGCGTGGGCGGTGTCTGATAGCCTTAGGCACGTGGGGGTGGGGATTGGGGTTCAACCCGGTCAGGCGGTCGGAAGAATCCAGTCTTTTGAGGGGCCCTCAGGGGGCACTGTGGGAGGCAGACGGAGGTTGCCAAAATAGTGCTTCTGGCCCAGTGACAAGGCACAAGCGGGCCGGTGTGCTATACCCTTGGACCCGTAGGGGGTGGGGAGGGGCGTTCGACCAGTCGGGCTGTCGGAAAGGGGTCTAGGCTTTTTGAGGGCCCTCGGGGGGCCTGTGGGAGGCCGCAGCCAGAGACTTGCCCTAAAATAGTGCTTCTGGCCCAGCAGCACAAGGCGCGAAAGAGGGGGCGGGGGCGGTGTGCTATAGCCTTGGGCCCGTGGGGGGTGGTTAGGGGGGTTCGTCCAGTGGGGCTGTCGGAAAGAGGTCCAGTCTTTTCGAGGGCCCTCGGGGGAAACTGTGGGAGGCAGCCAGAGCCCTAAATTGTGCTTGGCCCAGTAGCGCAAGGAAGGAAAAGAGGCAGGGCGGCGGTGTGGGCCCGTGGGGTTGGGGGGTTTCAGCCAGTCGGGCTGTCGGAAAAGGGTCTAGTCTTTTCGAGGGCCCTCGAGGGGCCTGTGGGAGGCCTATAGCCTTGGGCTCGTGTGGGGTGGGGATGGGGGGTTCAGCCAGTCGGGCAGTCAGAAATGGGTCCAGTCTTTTCGAGGTCCCTCGGGGGGCCTGTGGGAGGCCTGACGGAGCTTGCCCAAAATAGTGCTTCAGCCCAGTGCGTGGTAGCGAAAGAGGCGGTTTGCTATAGCCTTTGGCCGTGGGGGTGGGGATGGGGGTCTAGCCGGTCAGGGCTGTCGGAAAGTGGTCAGTCTTTTGAGGGCCCTCGGGGCAACTGTTGGAGGCTGACAGGCTTGCCATAAAATAGTGCTTGGCCCAGTGCGCAAGGCGCGAAGAGGCGAGGCGGTGTGCTATAGCCTTGGGCCCGTGGGGGTGGGAGGGGTTCAGCCGGTCGGGCTGTTGGAAAGAGGTCAGTCTTTTCGAGGGGCCCTCGGGGGGCTGTCTTGAGGCCGTGGCTGGGCTTGCCCTAAAATAGTACTTGACCAGCGAGGCCCGCAAACAGGCGGGCGGTCTTGTGTATGGGCCCGTGGGGGTGGGAGGGTTCAGCCACTCGGGCTATCGAAAAGGGGTCCAGTCTTTTCGAGGGCTTTCGGGGGGCTTGTGGGAGGCCGCGGCCAGAGGCTTGCCCTAAAATAGTGCTTGCCCAGTATGGCGAAAAGAGGCGGGGCGGTGTGCTGCCTTGGGCCCGTGGGGGTGGGGAGGGGGGTTCGGCCAGTCGGGTTGTTGGAAAGGGGTCCAGTCTTTTCGAGGGCCCTCGGGGGGCCTGTCTTGAGGCCGTGGCAGGGCTTGCCTAAAATAGTGCTTCCCGGCCAGTAGCGAAGAGGGGGGGTGTGCTATAGCCTTGGGCCCGTGGGGGTGGGGATGGGGGGTTCAGCCAGTCGAACAGTCAGAAAGGGGTCCAGTCTTTTCGAGGGCCCTCGGGGGGCCTATGGGAGGCCGCAGCCAGAGGCTTGCCCTAAAATAATGCCAGCCCGGTGGCGCAGCGCAAAGAGGCGAGGCGGTGCTATCCTTGGACCCGTGGGGGGCGGGGGGGTTCGGCCAGTCGGGCTGTCGGAAAGTGGTCCATTCTTTTCGAGGGCCGTCGGGGATCTGTGGGGGCCGTGGCAGAGGCTTGCCCTAAAATAGTACTTCTGGCCTAGCGGCGCAAGGCGCGAAACAGGAGAAGGGGGCGGTGTGCTATAGCCTTGGGCACGTGCGGGGTGGGGATGGGGGGTTCAGCTAGTCGGGCTGTCGGAAAGGAATCCAGTCTTTTCGAGGGCCCTCGGGGGGCCTGTGGGAGGCCGCGGCCAGAGGTTTGCCCTAAAATAGTGCTTCTGGGCCAGCGGCGCAAGGCACAAAACACGGGGAGGGGGCAGTGTGCTATACCTTTGCGCCCGTCGGGGGTGGGGAGGGGCGTTCGACTAGTCGGGCTGTCGGAAAGGGGTGCAGTCTTTTCGAGGGCCCTCGTGGGGCCTGTGGGAGGCCGCGGCCAGAGGGTTGCTCTAAAATAGTGCTTCTGGCCCAGTGGTAGCCGAAACAGGCGAGGCGGTGTGCTATAGCCTTGGGCCCGTGGGGGGTGGGGAGGGGGTTCGGCCAGTCGTGCTGTCGGAAAGGGATCCCGTCTTTTTGAGGGCCCTCGGGGGGCCTGTGGGAGGCCGCGGCCAGAGGCTTGCCCTAAAATAGTGCTTCTGGCCCAGCAGCGCAAGGCGCGAAAGAGGGGGCGGGGGCGGTGTGCTATAGCCTTGGGCCCGTGGGGAGTGGGTAGGGGGGTTCGTCCAGTGGGGCTGTCGGAATGAGGTCCAATCTTTTCGAGGGCCCTCGGGGGGCCTGTGGGAGGCCGCGACCAGAGGTTTGCCCTAAAATAGTGCTTCTGGCCCCGCGGCGCAAGGAAGGAAAGAGGGGGCGGGGGCGGTGTGCTATGTTGGGCCCGTGGGGGTGGTGGGGGGTTTCAGCCAGTCGGGCTGTCGGAAAGGGGTCCAGTCTTTTCGAGGGCCCTCGGGGAACTGTGGGAGGCCGTGGCCGAGGCTTGCCAAAAATAGTGCTTGGCCCAGTAGCGTAAGGCGCAGGCGAGGCGGTGTGCTATAGCCTTGGGCCCGTGGGAGGTGGGGATGGGGGTTGACCCAGTGCGGCTGTCGGAAAGGGTCAGTTTTGAGGGCCCTCGGGGGCTGTGGGAGGCTGCGGAGAGGCTTGCCATAAAATAGTGGATTGGCCCAGTGAGGCGAAAGAGAGTGAGGCGGTGTGCTACAGCCTTGGGCTCGTGGGGGGTGGGGAGGGGGGTTCAGCCAGTCGGGCAGTCGGAAAGGGTTCCAGTCTTTTCGAGGGCCCTCGGGGGCTGTCTTGAGGCCGTGGCTAGAGGCTTGCCTAAAATAGTGTGCAGCCCGGTGAAGCAGCAGGCGGGGCGGTGTGCTAAAGCCTTGGGCCCGTGGGGGGTGGGGAGGGGGGTTCAGCCAGTCGGGCTGTTGGAAAGGGGTCCAGTGTTTTTTAGGGCCCTCAGGGGGCACAATGTGGGAGGCCTTGACGAGACTTGCCTAAAATAGTGCTTACAGCTCAGTAGCGCAAGGCGAAAGAGGCGGGGCGGTGCTACTATGTGGGCCCGTGGGGGTGGGTGGGGGTTCGTCGGTGGGGCTGTCGGAAGAGGTCAGATCTTTTCTAGGGCCCTCGGGGGGCCTGTGGGAGGCCGCGACAGGCTTGCCCTAAAATAGTGCTTACAGCCCTGGCAGGCGCAGGAAGGAAGCAGGCAGGCGGTGTGCTATAGCCTTGGGCCCGTGGGGGTGGGGAGGGTTCACCAGTCGGGCTGTTGGAAAGAGTCCAGTCTTTTAGGGCCCTCGGGGGCCTATCAGAGGCCAGCTAGAGGCTTACTAAAGCAGTGCTTGACCCAGTGGCAAAGGCGAAAGAGGCGGGGCGGTGTGCAATAGCCTTGGGCCGGTGGGGTTTGGGGAGGGGGGTTCAGCCAATCGAGCAGTCGGAAAGGCGTCCAGTCTTTTCGTGGGCCCTCGGGGGCCTATGGGAGGCATGACCCAGGCTTGCCCTAAAATAGTGCTTCTGGCCCAGTGGCGCAGGGCGCGAAAGAGGGGGCGGGGGCGGTGTGCTATAGCCTTGGGCCCGTGGGGGGTGGGGAGGGGGGTTCGGCCATTCAGGCTGCCGGAAAGGGGTCCAGAATTTTTGAGGACCCTCGGGGGGCCTGTGGGAGGACGCGGCCAGAGGCTTGCCCTAAAATAGTGCTTACAGCTCAGTAGCGTAAGTAGCAGCAGGCGAGGCGGTGCTATGCTTTGGGCCCGTGGGGGTGGGGGGGTTCGCCCAGTCGGGCTGTCGGAAAGTGGTCCAGTCTTTTCGAAGGTCCTCGAGCTGTGGAGGCCGACAGGCTTACTAAAATAGTGCTTGGCGGTGGCGCGGGCGCGAAAAAGAGTGCGGGCGGTGTGCTATATGGGCCCGTGTGGGGTGGGGATGGGGGTTCAGCCCGGTCGAGCAGTCGAGAAGGGTCAGGTCTTTTCGTGGGCCCTCGGGGGCCTATGGCAGGAGGCTTGCCTAAAATAGTGCATGCCCGGTGGCGCGAGGCGCGAAAGAGGCGGGGGCGGGGCGGTGTGCTAGCCTTGGGCCCGTGGGGGTGGGGAGGGGTTCGGCCATTCAGGGCTGCGGAAAGGGTCCAGGTTTTGAGGACCCTCGGGGGCACAATGGGAGGATGACAGGCTTGCCTAAAATAGTGCTTCAGCTCAGTGAGCGTAAGGCGAAAGCAGGCAGGCGGTGTGCTATAGCCTTGGGCCCGTGGGGGGTGGGGAGGAGGGTTCGGCAAGTCGGCCAGCCAGAAAAGGGTCAGTCATTTGAGACCCCTCGGGGGCCTGTGGGAGACTGACAGGCTTGCTAAAATAGTGCTTGGCTCAGTGCGTGGTAGCGCGAAGCGAGGCGGTGTGATATAGCTTTGGGACGGTTGGGGTGGGAGGAGGGTTGACAAGTCGGCCAGCGGAAAGGGTCCAGTCATTTGAGGGCCCTCGGGGGCACTGTGGGAGGCCTTGACAGGAGGCTTGCCTAAAATAGTGCTTGGCCCGGTGGCCTGGTAGCAGAGTGAGGCGGTGTGCTATAGCCTTGGGCCCGTGGGGGTGGGGAGGGGTTCAACCATTCGGGCTGTGGAAAGGGTCAGTCCTTCGAGGGACCTCGAGGGGCTGTGGAGCCAGCAGCCGAGCTTGCCCTAAAATAGTGCTTGGCCCAGTGCGTAGCCTTGAAAGAGGGGGCGGTGGCGGTGTGCTATAGCCTTGGGCCCGCGGGGGGTGGGGACGGGGGTTCGGCCAGTCGGGCTATGGGAAAGGGGTCTAGTCTTTTCGAGGGCCCTCGGGGGGCCTGTGCCAGGCCGCCAGAACCTAAAATAGTGCTGGCCAGTGGTATGGCATGAAGAGAGGCGGTGTGCTATAGCCATGGGCCCGTGGGGGTGGGGGTTGGGAGGGGGGTTCGGCCAGTCGGGCTGTCGGAAAGGGGTCCAGTATTTTCAAGGGCGCTCGGGGGGTCTGTGGGAGGTCGGGGCCAGAGGCTTTCCCTAAAATAGTGCTTACAGCCTGCGCAAGCCAGAGCAATGAGGCGGGGGCGGTGTGCTATAGCCTTGGGCCTGTGGGGGGTGGGGAGGGGGGTTCGGCCAGTCGGGCTGTCGGAAAGGGGTCCAGTCTTTTCGAGGGCCCTCGGGGGGCCTTTGGGAGGCCGCGGCGAGAGACTTGCCCTAAAATAGTGCTTCGGGCCCAGCGGCGTAAGGCGCAAAACAGGGGGCGGGCGCGATGTGCCATAGCCTAGGGCCCGTGGGGGGTGGGGAGGGGGGTTCGGCCAGTCGGGCTGTCGGAAAGGGGTCCAGTCTTTTCGAGGGCCCTCGGGGGGCCTGTGGGAGGCCGCGGCGAGAGACTTGCCCTAAAATAGTGCTTGGACCCCAGCGTAAAGTATGAAACAGAGGCGGGCGCGGTGGGCCATAGCCTAGGGCCGGGGGGGGGTGGGGAGGGTTGAGGCCAGTCGGGCTGTCGGAAGGGTCCAGTCTTTTGAGGGCCCTCGGGGGCCTGTGGGAGGCCAGCCAGAGGTTTGCCCTAAAATAGTGCTTGGCCCATCAGTAGCAAAGGCGCCAGTGAGGCGCAGTGAGTGTGCCGCGTGGGGGTGAGGAGGGTTCAGCCAGTCGCGCTATCGGAAAGGGGTCCAGTCTTTTCGAGGGCTCTCGGGGGGCCTATGGGAGGCCGTGGCCAGACACCTAAAATAGTGCTTGAGCCCAGCGGCGTAAGCGAAGCAGAGGCGGTGTGCTATAGCCAAGGGCAACTGGGGGGTGGGGAGGTGGGTTCTGCCAGTAGGGCTATCGGAAAAGGGGTCCAGTCTTTTGAGGGCCCTCGGGGGCTGTGCGGAGGCCCATGAGCAGCCTAAAATAGTGCAGGCCCAGTGGCGTATGGCGAAGAGCGAGGCGGTGTGCTATAGCCATGGGCTCGTTGGGGGTGGGGCGGGGGGGTCGGCCAGTCGGGCTGTCGGAAGGGTCAGTGTTTTCAAGAGCTCGGGGTGGGAGGTCGGGGCAGGCTTTCCACTAAAATAGTGCTTACAGCCTGCAGGCGCAATGAGCAGGCGTTGTGCTATGTATGGGCCCGTGGGGCGTGGGAGGGTTCGGCCAGTCGGGCTGTCGGAAGGGTCAGTCTTTTCGTGGGCCCTCGGGGGGGAGGCCTTGGCGAGACTTGCCCTAAAATAGTGCTTCGGGCCCAGCGGCGTAAGGCGCAAAACAGGGGGCGGGCGCGATGTGCCATAGCCTAGGGCCCGTGGGGGGTGAGGAGGGTTCGGTCAGGGCTGTCGGAAAGGGTCCATCTTTTCGAGGGCCCTCGGGGAACCTGTGAGGCCGCCATGACAGCCTAAAATAGTGCTTGGCCCGGTATGGTGAAAGAGGCGGGCGGTGTGCTATAGCCATGGGCTGGGCCCGTGGGGGTGGGGGAGGGTTCGGCGGTCAGTCGGGCTGTCGGAAGGGTCAGTGTTTTCAGAGGCGCTCGGGGGGTCTGTGGGAGGTCGGGGCCAGAGGCTTTCCCTAAAATAGTGCTTCTGGCCCTGCGGCGCAAGACGCGAAACAGCGGGCGGGGGCGTTGTGCTATAGCCTTGGGCCCGTGGGGCGTGGGGAGGGGGGTTCGGCCAGTCGGGCTGTCGGAAAGGGGTCCAGTATTTTCCAGGGCCCTCGGGCCAGCTGTGGGAGGCCGCGGCCAGAGGCTTTCCCTAAAATACTGCTTCTGGCCCAGCGGCGCAAGGCGGAAGAGAGGCGGTGCCATGTAGCCTTGGGCCCGTGGGGGTGGGAGAGGGTTCGGCCAGTCGCGCTGTCGGAAGGCGTCAGGTCTTTCGAGGGCCCTCGGGGGCCTGTGGTGGTGACAGGAAGGCAGCCTAAAATAGTGCCAGCCCAGTGGCGCGAAAAGAGAGGCGGTGTGCCATAGCCTTGGGCCCGTGGGGGATGGGGAGGGGGGTTCGGCCAGTCGGGCTGTCGGAAAGGGGTCCAGCCTTTTCCAGAGCCCTCGGGGGGCCTGTGGGAGGCCATGACGGAGGATTACTAAAATAGTGCTTGGCCCAGTGGCAAGGCGCGAAAGAGGGGGCGGTGGCGCTGTGCCATAGCCTTGGGCCCGTGGGGATGGGAGGGTTCGGCAGTCGGGCTGCGGAAGGGTCCAGTCTTTCGAGGGCCATCAGGGGGGCCTGTGGGAGGCAGCCAGGCTTACCCTAAAATAGTGCTTGCCCAGCCAGTGGAAGGCGAAAGAGAGGCGGGCGGTGCTATCGCCTTGGGCCCAGGGGGTTGGGGAGGGGGGTTCGGGGTTCTGGGCATAAAAAATGGGTCCAGTCTTTTCGATCATCCTCGTGTGCCCCGTGGGAGGCTACGGTCAGAGGCCTGTCCTAAAATGGCAAGAAATGCCCAGTGGCATAGCGCGCGAAATTGTCGCCGCGGCCGGTGGGCTGTAGAGTCTGTTCCTCGGGGGTTGGGGAGGGGGGTTCGGGGGCTCTGGGCCACAGAAATCAGTCCAGTCTTTTCGAGGGGCCTCGTGTGTGATGGGAGGCTCTGAGTTAGAGGCTGCCCAAAAATGGCAAGAAAAGCCAAGCCTTATGTGAAATAATCGCCTTGAGTGGGCTATAAGCGTCTGTTCATGAGGGTTGGGGGGGGGGGTGCGGGGGCTCTGGCTGTCGGAAATGGGTACAATCCTTTCGAGGGGACTCGTGTGCCCAGTGGGAGGCTACGGTCAGAGGCCTACTAAACGACAAGAAATGCCAGGCGCGGATGTATTGCAGGCCGGTGGGCTATCGCGTCTGGTCCGCGGGGGGTGGGCCGGGGGGTTCGAGGACTCTGGGCGTCGGAAATGGGCACAATCTTTTCGTGGGGCCTCGTCCGCCCAGTGGGAGGATACGGCCAGAGGCCTGTGCTAAAATGGCAAGAAATGCTCAAGTGACTGTAGCAAAATAGTCGCCAAGGCGGGTCAGCTATAGCGTTTGTTCCGCGGGGGTTGGGGAGGGGGGTTCGGGGGTTCTGGGCATAAAAAATGGGTCCAGTCTTTTCGATCATCCTCGTGTGCCCAGTGGGAGGCTACGGTTAGAGTCCTGCCCTAAAACAGCAAGAAAAGCCAGTAGTAGCAGCTTGCGATATTCTTGCAGGCGGTGGGCTATAGTTTTTGTCAGAGAGGTTGGGAAGGGGTTCGAGGACTCACAGGCGTCGGAAATGGGCACAATCTTTTGTGGGGCCTCGTCCGATGGGAGGATCTGGTCGAGGCACTGTGCTAAAATGGCAAAAATGCACAGTGACTGTAGCATAAAATAGTCGCCAAGGCGGGTCAGCTATAGCCTTTGGTCCGCAGGGGTTGGGGAGGGGGGTTCGGCGGCTCTGGGCATCAAAAATGCCTCAAGTCTTTTCGAGGGTTCTCGTGTGCCCAGTGGGAGGCTACAGTCAGCGGCCTGCCCTAAAATTGCAAGAAATGCCCAACGGCGCAGCGTGCGAAATAGTCACTGAGGCCGGTGGGCTATATCCTTTGGTCCGCGGGGCTTGGAGAGGGGGGTTCGGGGGCTCTGGGCGTCGGAAATGGTATACTCTTTTTTAGGTTCCTCGTGTGCCCAGTGGGAGGCTACGGTCAGAGGCCTGCCCTAAAATGGCAAGAAATCCCCAGCTGCGCAGCGCGCGATATTGTTGTTGAGTCCGGTGGGCTATAGCTTTTGGTCCGGGAGGGTTGGGAAGCGGGGTTCGAGGACTACAGGTGTCAGTGCACAATCTTTTGAGGGGCCTCGTGTGTCAGTGGGAGGCTATGGTGAGGCCCTCGCTAAAATGGCAAAGAAATGCCAGCTGGCTGGCGTCGAATAATCGCCAGCGGGTGGGCTGTACCACTGGTCCATGCGGGGGTTGGGGAGGGGGTTCGGGGACTCTGGGCGTCCGAAATGGGTCGAGTCTTTTTTAGGGGCCTAGTTTTCTCAGTGGGAGCCTACAGTCGGAGGCCTTCCCTAAAAAGGCTTGTAATGCCCCGCGGCGCAGAGCGCAAAATAGTCTCCAAGCCCGGTGGGTTATAGCCTTTGTTCCGCGCGGGTTGGGGAGGGGGGTTCGGGGGTCTGGGCATCAAAAATGGGTCCAGTCCTTTGAGGGGCCTCGTGTGCTCAGTGGGATCCTACGGTCAGAGGCCTGCCCTAAAAAGGCAAGAAATTCCCTGCGTCGCTGTGAGTGTCTCAGGCCGGTGGGCTCTGCCTTTGGTCCATGAGGGTTGGTGAGGCGGTTAAGGGGTTGGCGTCGGAAATGGGTAAAGGCTTTGAGGGTCCTCGTCATGATGGGAGGCTATGGTCAGAGCCTGCCGAAAATGGTAAGAAATACCAGCGCAGGAAATAGTCCAGCGAGGCAGTGGGCTATAACCATTGGTCCATGAGGTTGGGGTGGGGGGTTCGGGGGCTCTGGGCGTTGGAAATTGGTATAGTCTTTTTGAGGGTCCTCGTGTGCCCAGCGGGAGGCTACGGTCAGAGGCTGCCCTAAACTGGTAAGAAACACCCAGTGGCCTTGGCCTGCAGAAATAGTCACGAGGCCGGTGGGCTATAGCCTGGTCCATGAGGGTTGGGAGGGGTTGGGGGCCCTCTGGGCGTTCGAAATGGGTCCAGTCTTTTGGAGGGGTCTCGTGTGCTCAGTGGGATCCTACGGTCCTAGGGCTGCCCTAAAATGGCAAGAAATGCACAGCGGCAGAGCGACGAAAATAGTCGCCCAGGCCGGTGGGCTATAGCCTTTGGTCTGCGGGGGTTGGAGTGGGGGTTTCGGGGATTCTGGTCATCGGAAATGGGTCTAGTCTTTTCGAGGGTCCTCTAGTGCCCAGTGGGAGGCTCGTTCGAGTCTGTAAAAGTAGCAGAAATGCCATGAGCAGCCTTGAAAATAGTCATTGAGGCGGTGGGCTATAATTTGGTCCAGGGGTTGGGAGGGGTTTGCAAGCTGGGAGTCGGAAATGGGCCTGATCTTTTCGAGGGGCCTCGTGTGCCCAGTGGGAGGCTCGGTCAGAGGCCCAGCCTAAAAAGGCAAGAATGCATGGCCTGACAGAAATAGTCACCAAGGCCGGTGGGCTACAGCATTTGGCCCGGGGGTGTTGGGGAGGGGGTGCGGGGACTATGGGTGTTGGAAATGGGTCTCGTGTGTGTGAGACCCTCGGTCAGAGCACAGGCTAAAGACAAGAAATGCCAGCTGGCCAGTGAATTTTTGCGAGGCAGTGGGCTATAGCCTTTGGTCCATGAGGTTCGGGAGGGGTTCGAGGGCTCTGGGCTTGAATTGGGTCAGTCTTTTGAGGGCCTCGTACACTTAGTGGGAGCCTCGGTCAGAGGCCTGCCTAAAAAGGCAAGAAATGCCCAGCGCACCGCGCTAAATAGTCTTCGAGGCCGGTGGGCTATAGCCTTTGGTCCGCGGGGGTTCGGGAGGGCGGTTCGGGGGCTGTGGGTGTCCGAATTGGGTAAAGTCTTTTCTAGGAGCCTCGTTCACACACTGGGAGGCTGCGGTCAGAGGCCTACCCAAAAATGGCAAGAAATGCCCAGCGACACAGTCATAAACAGTCATGGGGCGGTGGGCTGTAGCAGTCCGAGGGGTTGGCGTGGGGGTTCGGGGGCTCTGGGCATGAAAGGTGGTACAATCTTTTGAGGGCCTCTTGTGCCCAGTGGGAGGCTACGGTCAGATGCCAGCCCGAAAATGGCAAGAAATGAACATGGCGCGCGAAATAGTCGCCAAGGTCGGTGGGCTATAGCCTTTGGCCCTCGGGGGATGGGGAGCGGGTTCGAAGGCTCTGGGTGTCAGAAATGGGTCTAGTCTTTTTGAGGGGCCTCATGTTCTCAGTGGGAGCCTACGGTCAGAGGACTGCCCTAAAAAGCCCAGAAATGTGGCGCATGAAATAATCAGGTGTGGACTATGGCCTTTGGTCCGGGGGGTTGGGGGGTTCGGGGGCTCTGGGCGTCGGAAATGGGTCCAGTCTTTTTGAGGGGCCCGTGTACCCAGTGGGAGGCTACGGTCAGAGGCCTGCCCTAAAATGGCAAGAAATGCCCATCAGTAGCAGTGTGAAATCGCTCAGGCCCGGTGGGCTATAACTTTGGTCAGCAGGGGTTGGGAGGGTTAGAGGGCTCTGGGCATCGAAAATGGGTCTGATCTTTTGAGGCCTCGTGTGTCGAGTGGGAGGCTCTGATCAGAGGGCCTAAAATGGCAAGAAATGCCAATGGCCTTGTGAAATAATCAAGGCAGTGGGCTATAGCCTTTGGTCCGCGGGGGTTGGGGTTCGGGTGCTCTGGGCGTCGGAAATGGGTACAGTCTTTTTGAGGGGCCTCGTGTGCCCAGTGGGAGGCTACGGTCAGAGGCCTGCCCAAAAATGGCAAGAAATGCTCAGCGATACAGCGCGCGAAATAGTCGCCGAGGCCGGTGGGCTATAGCCTTTGGTCCGCGGGGGTTGGGTAGGGGGTTCTGGGGATCTTGGCGTCGGAAATGAGTACAGTCCTTTCGATGGTCCTCGTGTACCCATTGGGAGGCTACGGTCAGAATCCTGCCCTAAAATAGCAAGAAATACCCAGTGTCGCAGCCCGTGAAATAGTCGCCGAGGCTGGTGGGCTACAGTGTTTGGTCCGCGGGGTTAGGGAGAGGGGTTCGGGGATTCTGGGCGTCGAAAATGGGTAAAGTCTTTTCGAGGGGCCCCGTGTGCCCAGTTGGAGGCTACCGTCAGAGGCCTGCCCTAAAAGGGCAAGAAATACCCAGCGATCCAGTGTGGCGAAATAATCATGAGGCGGTGGGATATAGCCTTTGGTCATGAGGGTTGGGTAGGGGTTACAGGGATCAGGCGTCGAAATGGGTCTGATCTTTTCGAGGGGCCTCGTGTGCCCGGTGGGAGGCTACCGTCAGGCACATGCCTAAAAGGGCAAGAAATACCAGCGATCAGCGTGAAATAGTCATGGGCCGATGGGATACACCCTTTGGTCCGCGGGGGTTGGGGTGGGGGGTTATAGGGCTCTGGGCGTCGGAAATGGGTACAGTCTTTTCGAGGGTCCTCGTGTGCCCAGTGGGAGGCTACGGTCAGAAGCCTGCCCTAAAATGACAGGAAATGACCAGCGGCGCAGCGCTTGAAATAGTCACCGAGGCCGGTTGTCTATAGCCTATGGTCCGTGGGGGTTGGGGAACGGGGTTCGGGGGCTCTGGGCATCGGAAATGGGTACATCCTTTTCGAGGGTCCTCGTGTGCCCAGTGGGAGGCTAAGGTCAGAAGCCTGCCCTAAAATGGCAAGAAATGTCCAGCGGAGCAGTGCGCGTAATAGTCTCCGTGCCCAGTGGGCTATCGCCTTTGGTCCGCGGTGGTTGGGGTAGGGGGTTCGGGGGCTCTGGGCATCGGAAATGGGTCGAGTCTTTTTGAGGGGCCTCGTGTGAACAGTTGGAGGCTACGGTCAAAGGACTGCCCAAAAAGGACAAGAAATGCTCAGCGATGCAGCGCGCGAAATAGTCGACGAGGCCGGTGGGCTATAACCTTTTGTCCGCGGGGGTTGTGTAGGGGGGTTCGGGGGTTCTGGACGTCGGAAATGGGTACAGTCTTTTCGAGGGGCCTCGTGTGCCCAGTGGGAGGCTACGGTCAGAGGCCTGCCCTAAAAGGCCAAGAAATGCTCAGCGATGCAGCGGGCGAAATAGTCGCCGAGGCCGGTGGGCTATAGCCTTTTGTCCGCGGGGGTTGTGTAGGGGGGTTATGGGGATCTGGGCGTTGGAAATGGGTACAGTCCTTTCGATGGTCCTCGTGTGCCCATTGGGAGGCTACGGTCAGTATCCTGCCCTAAAATAGCAAGAAATGCCCAGCGTCGCAGCGCGTGAAATAGTCGCCGAGGCCGGTGGGCTACAGCGTTTGGTCCACGGGGGTTAAAGAGGGGGGTTCGGGGGCTCTGGACGTCGGAAATGGGTACAGTCTTTTCGAGGGGCCTCCTGTGCCCAGTGGGAGGCTACCGTCAGAGGCCTGCCCTAAAATGGCAAGAAATGCCAAGCAGTAGCAGCCTTGAAAAGTCGCCTGGGCGGTGGGCTATAGCCGGTCCTTGAGGGGTTGGTGATGGGGGCTCTGGGTGTCGGAAATGGTTATAGTCTTTTCAAGGGTCCTCTTGTGCCCAGTGGGAGGCTACGGTCAGAAGCCTGCCCTAAAATGACAAGAAATACCAATGACACAGTAGCTTGAAATAGTCACCAAGACCGGTTGGCTATAGCCTATGGTCCGCGGGGGTTGGGGAAGGGGGTTCGGGGGTTCCGGGCGTCGGAAATGGGAACAGCCTTTTCGAGGGGCCTCGTGTGCCCAGTGGGAGGCAACGATCAGAGGCCTGCCCTAAAAATGCAAGAAATACCCAGTGTGTGTAGCATGAAATAGTCATGGCCGGTGGGCTATAGCCTTTGGTCTGCGGGGTTTGGGAGGGGGTTCGGGGACTCTGGGCATCGGAAATGGGTCTAGTCTTTTTGAGGGGCCTCGTGTGCTCAGTGGGAGCCTACGGTCTGATGTCTGACCTAAAAACCCAAGAAATGCCCCGCGGCGAAGCGCGCGAAATAGTCTCCGAGCCCGGTGGGCTATCGCCTTTTGTCCGCGGTGGTTGGGGTAGGGGGTTCTGGGTCTCTGGGCATCGGAAATGGGTACACTCTTTTCGAGGGTCCTCGTGTGCCCAGTGGGAGGCTACGGTCAGAAGCCTGCCCTAAAATGGCAAGAAATACCAATGGCGTAGCCGTGAAATAATCAGGCGGTGGGCTATAGCCTTTGGTCAGAGGGTTGGTGTGAGGGGTTCGGGGCTCTTGGCCGGAAATGGGTGCAGTCTTTTGAGTCCTCGTGTGCCCGGTGGGAGGCTCTGGTCAGAGGACTACCTAAAATAACAAAAAGCCAATGCAGTGCAGAAATAGTCATGGGGCCGTTGGGCTATATCGTCTGTTTAGCGGGGTTAGAAGGGGGTTAGGGGGTTACAGGCGTCGAAATGGGTCCAGTCTTCTGAGGGGGCCTCGTGTGACCAGTTGGAGGCTCTGTCAAGGCCTACCCTAAATGGGCAAGAAATACCCAATGATAGCATGAAAATAGTGAGGCCGATGGGCTATAGCCTTTGGTCCCTTGAGGGGTTGGGGAGGGGTTGGGGCCTCTGGGCATTGGAAATGTCTGAGTCTTTTCAAGGGGCCTCGTGTGCCCAGTGGGAGGCTCTGATCAGGCCTACCTAAAATGGCAAGAAATGACCATGACATGGCGTGAAATAGTCGCCGGGGCCGGTGGGCTATAGCCTTTGGTCCGCGGGGGTTGGGGAGGGGGGTTCGGGGGCTCTGGGCATTGGAAATGTGTACAGTCTTTTCAAGGGCCTCGTGTGCCCAGTGGGAGGCTACGGTCAGAAGCCTGCCGTAAAAAAGCAAGAAATACCAGTGACAGCAACACGTGGGAAATAGTCAGCCGGCGGTGGGCTATAACTGGTCCATGAGGGGTTGGTGAGGGGGTTCGGGGCTCTTGGCTTTGAAATGGGTACAGTCTTTTGAGAATCTCGTGTGCCAGGTGGGAGGCTCTGAGTCAGAGCCTACCAAAATAACAAGAAAGCAGTGACAGTCTGGAATAATCGCTGGGCCGGTGGAGTATAGCCTTTGGTCTCCGGGGGTTGGGGCGGGGTTTCGGGGGCTCTGGGCGTCAGAAATGGGTACAGCATTTTTGAGGTTCCTCGTGTGCCCAGTCGGCGGCTCTGATCGAGGCCTGCCATAAAATGGCAAGAAATGCCAGTGACGCGCGTAAAATAATAGCGCCTTTGTTGCTATAGTCTTTGTTGTGAGAAATAGTCCCGAGGCCAGGTGGGTTATAGCGTTTGGTCCGAGGGTTGGGGATGGAGTGTTAGGGTTGGGCGTCGGAAATGGTCTGATCTTTCGAGGTCCTTGTGAGTGGGAGGCTCTGGTCAGAGCCTGCCTAAAATGACAAGACATGCCAGCGGCGCAGCGCGTGGAATAGTCGCCGAGGCAGTGGGCTGTGCTTTGGTCCAGCGTGGGTTGGGAGGGGCGTTGGGGCTCTGGGCGTGGAAATGGGTACAGTCTTTTGAGGGTCCCTCGTGTGCCCAGTGGGAGGCTACGTTAGAGGCCTGCCTAAAATTGCAAGAAATGCCCAGGCAGCGCAGTCATCGAGGCGGTGGGCTATAGCCTGGTCCGCGGGGTTGGGGAGGGCGTTCGGGGGCTCAGGCGTCGAAATGGAGTCTGATCTTTTCGAGGGTCCTCGTGTGCCCAGTGGGAGGCTACAGTCAGAAGCCTGCCTAAAATAGCAAGACATATGCCAAGTGACCTGTAGCGTGAAATAGTCATCGAGGCGGTGGGCTATAGCCTTTGGTCCCATGAGGGGTTGGGGAGGCGTTCGGGGGCTGGGCATCGAGAAATGGAGTGATCTTTTGAGGGTCCTCTGGCCCGGTCGGTGACTTCGGTCAGAAGCACTGCCCAAAATGGCAAGAAATACCAACGGATCAAGCGTGAAATAGTTGCGAGGCGGTGGGCTATAGCTTTTGGTCAGCGGGGTTGGGAGGGGTTGGGGCTCTGGGCATCAGAAATGAATAAAAGGCTTTTCGAGGGTCCTCGTGTGCCCAGTGGGAGGCTCTGATCGAGCTTCCGTAAAATCGTGAAATGTCTGGCCAGGCGTGCAATGAAATAATCGCCGAGGCGGTGGGCTATAGCCTTTAGTCATGAGGGTTGGGAGGGTTACAGGGGCTCTGGGCATTGGAAATGGAGTACAGTCTTTTCGAGGGTCTCGTGAACCCGATGGGAGGCTACGGTCAGGCCTGCCTAAAAGGGCAAAATACCCAGCGATCGGCGTCGAGAAATAGTCATCAGGGCGGTGGGCTATAGCCTTTGGTCCATGAGGGGTGGGAGGGGCGTTAAGGGCTCACAGGCGTCGAGAAAAGTGCAGTCTTTTCGAGGGTCCTCGTGTGCCCGGTGGGAGGCTGGTCGGAAGCCTGCCTAAAATGTGGGACATGCCAATGGCGCGCGTGTGAAATAAGTCATCGAGGCTGGTGGGCTATAGCCTTTGGTCCGCGGGGGTTAAGGAGGGGCGTTCGGGGGCTCACAGGCGTCGGAAATGGAGTCTGATCTTTTGAGGGGTCTCGTGTGCCCAGTGGGAGGCTACGTTAGAGGCACTGCCCTAAAATAACAAGAAATACCCGATGGCAATGGTAGTGAAATAATCATGAGGCAGGTGGGTTATAATGTGCTGGACCGAGGGGTTGGGGAGGGTTCGGGGGCTCAGGCGTGGAAATGGGTGCAGTCTTTTGAGGGGTGTCGCGTGCCCAGTCTGAGACTACTGGTCAGGAGGCCTGCTAAAAAGGCAAAAATGCTGTGATGCAGTGGCGTGAAATAGTCGCCGAGGCCGGTGGGCTATAGCCTTTGGTCCGCGGGGGTTGGGGAGGGGCGTTCGGGGGCTCTGGGTGTCATAAATGGGTACAGTCTTTTTGAGGGTCCTCGTGCGCCCAGTGGGTGACTACGGTCAGAGGCCTGCCGAAAAATGGCAATAAATAGCTCGGTAGCGTGGAAATAGTTCTTAGGGGCGGTGGGCTATAGCTTTTTGGTCATGGGGGTTGGGGAGGGTTCGGGGCCTCTGGGCATCAGAAATGAATAAACGCTTTTCGAGGGTCCTCGTGTGCCTAGTGGGAGGCTCTGGACAAAAAGCCTGCCGTAAAATGGCAAGTAATGCCAGTGGCAGTAGCGTGAAATAATCGCCGAGGCGGTGGGCTATGGCCTTTGGTCATGAGGGGTTGGGGAGGGGTTACAGGGGCTCACAGGCATCGGAAATGGTACAGTCTTTCGAGGGTCCTCGTGAACCAGTCGGAGGCTACGGTCAGGAGGCCTGCCTAAAGGGCAAAAATACCATCGATGCAGCATGCGAAATAGTCATCGAGGCCGGTGGGCTATAGCCTTTGGTCCGCGGGGGTTGGGGAGGGGAGTTCGGGGGCTCTGGGCGTCGAAAATGGGTACAGTCTTTTCGAGGTTCCTCGTGTGCCCAGTCGGAGGCTACGGTCAGAGGCCTGCCATAAAATGGCAAGAAATGCCCAGCAGCGCAGCGCGTAAAATAGTAGCCGACGCCTGTGGCTATAGTCTTTGTTCGCGCGGGGGTTCGGGAGGGGGGTTCGAGGGTTCTGGGTGTCGGAAATGGGTACAGTCTTTTCGAGGGTCCTCGTGTGCCCTGTGGGAAGTTACGGTCAGAGGCCTGCCCTAAAATGGCAAGAAATGTCCAGCGGCGCAGCACGTGAAATAGTTGCCAATGCCGGTGGGCTATAGCCTTTGGTCCGCGGGGGTTGGGGAGGGGTTTGAGGCTCAGTCGTCGGAAATGGGTACAGTCTTCTGAGGGTCCTCGTGTGGCAGTGGGAGGCTACGGTCAGGCTTGCCGTAAAATGGCAATGTAAGTAATGCCAGTGGTGCCTTGAAATAATCGCCGAGGCGGTGGGCTATGTGCTTTGGTCCATGAGGGTTGGGAGGGATTCTAGGGCTCTGGGCATGGAAATGGGTCAGTCTTTTGAGGGTCCTCGTGTGCCAGATGGGAGGCTCTGGTCAGGAGGCTGCCCTAAAGGGCAAGAAATACCATGATGCAGCGTCTGAGAAATAGTCGTCGAGGCAGTGGGCTATAGCCTTTGTTCCATGAGGTTGGGACAGGGTTTCTGGGGTTCGGGCGTCGGAAATGGAGTCAGTCTTTTCGAGGTCCTTGTGTGCTTGATGGGAGGCTCTGATCAGCCTGCCTAAAATCCTAAGACATGCCCAGCTGCGTGAAATAGTCGCGTGAAATGGGGCTATAGCCTTTGGTCCGCGGGGGTTGGGGAGGGGCGTTCGGGGGCTCTGGGCGTCGGAAATGGGTAGTGTCTTTTCGAGGGTCCTCGTGTGCCCAGTGGGAGGCTATGTTAGAGGCCTGCCCTAAAATAGCAAGAAATGCCCAGGGGCGCAGCGCGTGAAATAGTCATCGAGGCCGGTGGGCTATAGCGTTTGGTCCGCGGGGGTTGGGGAGGGCCGTTCGGGGGCTCTGGGCGTCAGAAATGGGTACAGTCTTTTTGAGGGTCCTCGTGCGCCCAGTGGGTGACTACGGTCAGAGGCCTGCCCAAAAATGGCAAGAAATACCAAGCGGATCAGCGCGTGAAATAGTTGCCGAGGGCGGTGGGCTATAGGTTTTGGTCCGCGGGGGTTGGGGAGGGGGGTTCGGGGGCTCTGGGCATCAGAAATGAATAAAGGCTTTTCGAGGGTCCTCGTGTGCCCAGTGGGAGGCTCTGATCAGAGCCTGCCGTAAAATGTAAATGTCATGGCTGTGCGTGAAATAATCGCCGAGGCGGTGGGCTATGTGCTTTGGTCCATGCGGGGGTTGGGAGGGGCGTTAAGGGCTCTGGGCATATGAAATGGGTACAGTCTTTTCGAGGGTCCTCGTGTACCCAGATGGGAGGCTACGGTCAGGCACACTGCCTAAAGGGCTAGAAATACCCAGCGATGCAGCGTCTGAAATAGTCATCGAGGCGGTGGGCTATAGCCTTTGGTCCATGAGGGGTGGGAGGGTGCAGGGCTCAGGCGTCGAGAAAAGGTACAGTCTTTCGAGGTCCTCGTGTGCCCAGTGGGAGGCTCTGATCAGGCACAGCTAAAATAGAACATCCCAATGGCCTTGTGCGTGAAATGAAATAGTCTTCGAGGCCGGTGGGCTATAGCCTTTGGTCCGCGGGGGTTGGGGAGGGGCGTTCGGGGGCTCTGGGCGTTGGAAATGGGTACAGTCTTTTCGAGCGTCCTCGTGTGCCCAGTGGGAGGCTACGTTAGAGGCCTGCCCTTAAATAGCAAGAAATGCCCAGGGGTGCAGCGCGTGAAATAGTCGCCGAGGCCAGTGGGTTATAGCCTTTGCTGAGGGTTGGGAGGGGTTTGGGGGCTCTGGGCGTGGAAATGGGTCTGATCTTTTGAGGGTCCTCGTGCATGATGGGTGACTCTGATCGAGGCCTGCCCAAAAATGGCATGAAATACCAAGCGGATCAGCGCGTGAAATAGTCGTCGAGGCCGGTGGGCTATAGCTTTTGGTCCGCGGGGGTTGGAGAGGGGTGTTCTGGGGTTCTGGGCGTCGGAAATGGGTACGGTCTTTTCGAGGGTCCTTGTGTGCCCAGTGGGAGGCTACGGTCAAAAGCCTGGCCTAAAATCACAAGACATGCCCAGCGGCGCAGCGCGTGAAATAGTCGCCGAGGCCGGTGGGCTATAGCCTTTGGTCCGCGGGGGTTGGGGAGGGGCGTTCGGGGGCTCTTGGCGTCGGAAATGGGTACTGTCTTTTCAAGGGTCCTCGTGTGCCCAGTGGGAGGCTACGTTAGAGGCCTGCCCTAAAATAGAAAGAAATGCCCAGGGGCGCAGTGCGTGAAATAGTCATCGAGGCCGGTGGGCTATAGCGTTTGGTCCGCGGGGGTTGGGGAGGGGCGTCCGGGGGCTCAGGCGTCGAAATGGGTCTGATCTTTTGAGGGTCCTCGTCGCCCGATGGGTGACTACTGTCGAGCCTGCCAAAATGGCAAGAAATACCAAGCGGATCAGCGCATGAAATATTTGCCGAGGGCGGTGGGCTATAGCTTTTGGTCCGCGGGGGTTGGGGAGGGGGGTTCGGGGGCTCTGGGCATCGGAAATGGGTACAGTCTTTTCGAGGGTCCTCGTGTACCCAGTGGGAGGCTACGGTCAGAAGCCTGCGGTAAAATGGCGAAATGTCTTGGCCATGGCAGCGTGAAATAGTCATGAGGCGGTGGGCTATAGCCTTTGGTCCATGAGGTTGGGAGGGGTTAGGGCTCTGGGCATCGGAAATGGGTACAGTCTTTTCGAGGGTCCTCGTGTACCCAGTGGGAGGCTACGGTCAGAGGCCTGCCCTAAAAGGGCTAGAAATACCCAGCGATGCAGCGTGCTAAATAGTCATCGAGGCCGGTGGGCTATAGCCTTTGGTCCGCGGGGGTGGGAGGGTGTTGCAGGGCTCTGGGAGTCAGGAAAAGTGCAGTCTTTTCGAGGTCCTCGTGTGCCCAGTGGGAGGCTACGGTCGAGCCTGCCCTAAAATGGCAAGACATGCCAATGGCGCGTGAAATAGTCATCGAGGCCGGTGGGCTATAGCCTTTGGTCATGGGGTTGGGAGGCGTTCGGGGCTCACAGGCGTTGGAAATGGGTCTGATCTTTTGAGGGGTCCTAGTGTGCCCAGTGGGAGGCTCGTTAGAGGCCCTCAAATAACAGAAATGCCAGGCGCAGCGCGTGAAATAGTCACAGGCAGTGGGTTATAGCACTTTGGGCTGCGGGGGGTTGGGAGGGTTGGGGGTTACAGGCGTCGGAAATGAGTGCAGTCTTTTGAGGCGTCGCGTGCCCAGTCTGAGACTACAGTCGAGGCACTGCCTAAAATAGCAAAGAGCTGCCAGCGCAGTAGCGTGAAATAGTCATCGAGGCGGTGGGCTATAGCCTGGTCCATGAGGGTTGGGAGTGGGGGGGGGCTCACAGGCGTCAGAAATGGGTACAGTCTTTTTGAGGGTCCTCGTGCACCCAGTGGGTGACTACGGTCAGAGGCCTGCCCAAAAATGGCAATAAATACCAAGCGGCTAAGCGCGTGAAATAGTTGCCGAGGGCGGTGGGCTATAGCTTTTGGTCCGCGGGGGTTGGGGAGGGGGGTTCGGGGGCTCTGGGCATCAGAAATGAATAAAGGCTTTTCGAGGGTCCTCGTGTGCCCAGTGGGAGGCTACGGTCGGAAGCCTGCCGTAAAATGGCAAGTAATGCCCAGCGGCGCAGCGCGTGAAATAGTCGCCGAGGCCGGTGGGCTATAGCCTTTGGACATGGCGGGTGGGAGAGTTCGGGGGCTCTCGGCGTCGGAAATGGGTACAGTCTTTTTGAGGGGCGTCGCGTGCCCAGTTAGAGACTACGGTCAGAGGCCTGCCCTAAAAGGGCAAGAAATGCCTGTGATGCAGCGTCTGAAATAGTCAACAGGCGGTGGGCTATAGCCTTTGGTCCATGAGGCTTGGGAAGGGGTTACAGGGCTACTGGGCATGGAAATGGGTGCAGTCTTTTCGAGGGGTCCTCGTGTGCCGGATGGGAGGCTACGGTCAGGAGGGCTGCCCTAAAGGGCAAGAAATGCCAAGCGATGCAGCGTCTTGAAATAGTCGTCGAGGCCAGGTGGGCTATAGCCTTTGGTCATGAAGGGGTTGGGAGAAGGCGTTACTGGGGCTCAGGCGTCGGAAATGGAGTGCAGTCTTTTCGAGGTCCTTGTGTGCCCAGTGGGAGGCTCTGGTCAAGCCAGCCCTAAAATGGCAAGACATACCCATGACACAGTAGTGAAATAGTCACCAAGGGCGGTGGGCTATAGCTGGTCCAGGGGTTGGGGAGGCGTTCAGGGCTCTGGGCACAGGAAATGGGTACAGAGCTTTTGAAGGTCCTCGTTGTCCCAGTGGGAGGCTACGGTTAGAGCCTGCGCTAAAATGGCAAGAAATGCCAGTAATGGCCAGGTGAAATAGTCACCGAGGCAGTGGGCTATAACCGTTGGTCCATGGTGTTGGGAGGGGTTTGGGGCTCTGGTCGACGGAAATGCGTACAGTCTTCGAGGGTCCTCGTGTGCCAGTGGGAGGCTCTGACGGAAGCCTGCCAATGGCATGAAATGTCAGCGGCGCAGAGCATTGAAATAATCGCCCGGCCTTGATGGGCTATAGCCTGATGCGGGGTTGGGAGGAGGGGTTACAGGGCTCTGGGCATCGGAAATGGGTGCAGTCTTTTCGAGGGTCTCGTGTGCCCAGTGGGAGGCTGACGAAGCCTGCCTTGCCAAAATGGCAAAAATGTCTAAGCGGGCGCAGCACGTGAAATAGTCATGAACGTCGGTGGGCTATGTGCTTTGGTCCGTGGGGGTTGGGAGGGGCGTTCGGGGGCTATAGGCGTCGGAAATGAGTACAGTCTTTTCGAGGGTCCTCGTGTGCCCAGTGGGAGGCCTTCAGAAGCACTGCCGTAAAATGTAAGTAAAACCCAGCGGTGCAGCGCGTGAAATAGTCAAGGCGGTGGGCAATAATAGTGGTCTGCTGGCGGTTGGGGAGGGGGGTTCGGGGGCTCTAGTCGTCAGAAATTGGTACAGTCTTTTCGAGGGTCCTCGTGTGCCCAATGGGAGGCTACGGTCAGAGACCTGCCCTAAAACGGCATGAAATGCCATGACATAGCGTGAAATAAGTCATGGAGGCCGGTGGGCATTAGCCTTTGGTCCGCGGGGGTTGGGTAGGGGCGTTCGGGGGCTCTGGGCGTCGGAAATGGGTACAGCCTTTTCAAGGGTCCTCGTGTGCCCAGTGGGAGGCTACGGTCATAAGCCTGCCCTAAAATGGCAAGACATACCCAGCGCCGTGCGTGAAATAATCACCAAGGCGGTGGGCTATATGCTAGTCATGAGGGTTGGGAGGGGTTTGAGGGCTCTGGTCGTGGAAATGAGTACAGTCTTTTCGAGGTCCTCGTGTGCCCAGTGGGAGGCTACGGTCGGAGGCCTGCCTAAAATGGCAAAAATGCCAGCGCCTTGCAACACGTGAAATGGTCATGAGGCGGTGCTATAGCTTTTGGGCCGGGGGGGTTGGGGGTGGGTGTTGGGGGGGCTCTGGTCGTCGGAAATGGGTACAGTCTTTTTTAGGGTCCTCGTGTGCCCAGTGGGAGGCTACGGTCAGAGGCCTGCCCTAAAATGGCAAGAAATGCCCAGCGGCGCAGCGCGTGAAATAGTCACCGAGGCCGGTGGGCTATAGCCTTTGTGAGCGGGGTTGGGAGGCGTTCGGGGGCTCAGGCGTCGTGGAAATGGGTACAGTCTTTTGAGGGTCCTCGTGTGCCCAGTGGGTGGCTAAGGTCAAGCCTACCTAAAATGGCAGAAATGTCAAGCAGACAGCGTGAAATAGTCACAAGGGCCGGTGGGCTATAGCCTTTGGTCTGCGGGGTTGGGAGGGGTTTCGGGGCTCACAGTCGTCGGAAATGGGTACAGTCTTTTGAGGGTCCTCGTGTACCCGGTGGGAGGCTACTGATCGAGGCTGCCATAAAATGGGAAGAAATGCCAGTGGCAGCTCGTGAAATAGTCACCCAGGGCCGGTTGGCTATAGCCTTTGGTCCATGAGGGGTTGGGTAGGTGGTTTCGTGGGCTCTGGTCATCGGAGGTGGCAGTCTTTTTAGGGTCCTCGTGTGCCCAATGGGAGGCTCTGAGTCAGAGGCCTGCCCAAAATGGCAAGAAATGCCCAGCCGCGCATCGCGTGAAATTGTCGCCGAGGCCGGTGGGCTATAGCCTTTGATCCGCGGGGGTTGGGGAGGGAAGTTCTGGGATCTGGGCATCGGAAATGGGTACAGTCTTCTCGAGGGTCCTCGTGTGCCCAGTGGGAGGCTACGGTCAGAGGCCTGCCCTAAAATGGGAAGAAATGCCCAGCGGCGCAGCGCGTGAAATAGTCTCCCGAGGCCGGTGGGCTATAGCTTTTGGTCCGGGGGGGTTGGGGAGGGTGTTTCGGGGGCTCTGGTCGGAAATGGAGTCAGTCTTTTTAGGGTCCTCGTGTGCCCAGTGGGCGGCTCTTGTCGGAGGGCTGCCTAAAGGGCAAGAAATACCAGTGATCTGGCGTCGAAATAGTCGTCGAGGCGGTGGGCTATAGCCTTTGGTCCCAGCGGGGTTGGGAGGAAGTTAGGGGCTCTGGGCGTCGGAAATGGGTGAGTCTTTTCGATGGTCGTCGTGTGCCCCGGTGGGAGGCTCTGGTCAGAAGCCTGCCCTAAAATGGCAAGACATACAGTGGCGCGTGCGTGCAATAGTCAGCCAGGGGCGGTGGGCTATAGTCTTTGGTCCAGGGGTTGGGAGGGGCGTTCGAGGCTCACAGGGCCTGGGAAATGGGTACATTCTTTTCGAAGGTCCTCGTGTGCCCAGTGGGAGGCTACGGCCAGAAGCCTGCCCGAAAATGGCAAGAAATGTCCAGCGGCGCAGCACGTGAAATAGTCGCCGAGGCCGGTGGGCTATAACCGTTGGTCCGCGGGGGTTGGGGAGGGGGTTTCGGGGGCTATGGTCGTTGGAAATGGGTACAGTCTTTTCGAGGGTCCTCGTGTGCCCAGTGGGAGGCTACGACCAGAAGCCTGCCCGAAAATGGCAAGAAATGTCTAGCGGCGCAGCACGTGAAATAGTCGCCGACGTCGGTGGGCTATAGCCTTTGGTCCGTGGGGGTTGGGGAGGGGCGTTCGGGGGCTCTGGGCATCGGAAATGAGTACAGTCTTTTCGAGGGTCCTCGTGTGCCCAGTGGGAGGCTACGGTCCGAAGCCTGCCGTAAAATGGCAAGTAATGCCAAGCGGTCCAGCGCGTGAAATAGTCACCGAGGCCGGTGGGCAATAGCCTTTGGTCTGCGGCGGTTGGGGAGGGGGGTTCGGGGGCTCTAGTCGTCAGAAATTGGTACAGTCTTTTCGAGGGTCCTCGTGTGCCCAATGGGAGGCTACGGTCAGAGACCTGCCCTAAAATGGCATGAAATACCCAGCGACGCAGCGCGTGAAATAGTCGCCGAGGCCGGTGGGCATTAGCCTTTGGTCCGCGGGGGTTGGGGAGGGGCGTTCGGGGGCTCTGGGCGTCGGAAATGGGTACAGCCTTTTCAAGGGTCCTCGTGTGCCCAGTGGGAGGCTACGGTCATAAGCCTGCCCTAAAATGGCAAGACATACCCAGCGGCGCAGCGCGTGAAATAGTCACCGAGGCCGGTGGGCTATAGCCTTTGGTCCGCGGGGGTTGGGGAGGGGGTTTCGGGGGCTCTGGTCGTCGGAAATGAGTACAGTCTTTTCGAGGGTCCTCGTGTGCCCAGTGGGAGGCTACGGTCAGAGGCCTGCCCTAAAATGGCAAGAAATGCCCAGCGGCGCAGCACGTGAAATGGTCGCCGAGGCCGGTGTGCTATAGCCTTTGGTCCGCGGGGGTTGGGGAGGGGGTTTCGAGGGCTCTGGTCGTCGGAAATGGGTACAGTATTTTCGAGGGTTCTCGTGTGCCCAGTGGGAGGCTACGGTCAGAGGCCTGCCCTAAAATGGCAAGAAATGCCCAGCGGCGCATCGCGTGAAATTGTCGCCGAGGCCGGTGGGCTATAGCCTTTTGTCCATGAGGGTTGGGAGGCAAGTTAAGGGCTCTAGGCATCTGAAATAGGTCTGATCTTTTCGAGGGTCCTCGCGTGCCCAGTGGTAGGCTACGGTCAGGCCTGCCCTAAAATGGCAGGAAATGTCAGCGCAGCACGTGAAATAATCAGCAAGAGACCGGTGGGCTATAGCCTTTGGTCCGCGGGGGTTGGGGAGGGGCGTTCGGGGGCTCTGGGCGTCGGAAATGGGTACAGTCTTTTTGAGGGTCCTCGTGTGCCCAGTGGGAGGCTAAGGTCAGAAGCCTACCCTAAAATGGCAAGAAATGTCCAGCCAGACAGCGTGAAATAGTCACCGAGGCCGGTGGGCTATAGCCTTTGGTCTGCGGGGGTTGGGGAGGGGGTTTCAGGGGCTCTGGTCGTCGGAAATGGGTACAGTCTTTTCGAGGGTCCTCGTGTGCCCAGTGGGAGGCTACGGTCAGAGGCCTGCCATAAAATGGGAAGAAATGCCCAGCGGCGCAGCTCGTGAAATAGTCACCCGAGGCCGGTTGGCTATAGCCTTTGGTCCGCGGGGGTTGGGTAGGGTGTTTCGTGGGCTCTGGTCATCGGAAATTGGTACAGTCTTTTTTAGGGTCCTCGTGTGCCCAATGGGAGGCTACGGTCAGAGGCCTGCCCAAAATGGCAAGAAATGCCCAGCCGCGCATCGCGTGAAATTGTCGCCGAGGCCGGTGGGCTATAGCCTTTGGTCCGCGGGGGTTGGGGAGGGAAGTTCTGGGGATCTGGGCATCGGAAATGGGTACAGTCTTCTCGAGGGTCCTCGTGTGCCCAGTGGGAGGCTACGGTCAGAGGCCTGCCCTAAAATGGGAAGAAATGCCCAGCGGCGCAGCGCGTGAAATAGTCTCCCGAGGCCGGTGGGCTATAGCTTTTGGTCCGCGGGGGTTGGGGAGGGTGTTTCGGGGGCTCTGGTCGTCGGAAATGGGTACAGTCTTTTTTAGGGTCCTCGTGTGCCCAATGGGAGGCTACGGTCAGAAGCCTGCCCTAAAATGGCAAGAAATGCCCAGCGGCGCAGCGCGTGAAATAGTCACCGAGGCCGGTGGGCTATAGCCTTTGGTACGCGGGGGTTGGGGAGCGGGTTTCGGGGGCTCTCGTCGTCGGAAATGGGTACAGTCTTTTCGACGGTCCTCGTGTGCCCAGTGGGAAGCTACGGTCAGAGGCCTGCCCTAAAATGGCAAGAAATGCTCAGCGGCGCAGCGCGTGAAATGGTCACCGAGGCCGGTGGGCTATAGCCTTTGGTTCGCGGGGGTTGGGGAGGGAAGTTCTGGGGCTCTGGGCGTTGGAAATGGGTACAGACTTTTCGAGGGTCCTCGTGTTCCCAGTGGGAGGCTACGATCAGAACCCTGCCCTAAAATAGCAAGAAATGCCCAGCGGCGCAGCGCGTGAAATAATCATGAGGCGGTGGGCTATAACCTTTAGTCCCATGAGGGTTGGGGTGGGTAGTTCTGGGGCTCTGGGCTTCAGTAATGGGTACAGTCTTTTCGAGTGTCCTAGTGTGTCCAGTGGGAGGCTACGGTCAGAGGCCTGCCCAAAAATGGCAAGAAATGACGGCAATGGCGTGCGTGAAATAATCGCCGAGGCGGTGGGCTATAGCCTTTAGTCCTTGAGGGGTTGGGGAGGGTTTAGGGGCTCTCGTCGTCGGAAATGGGTACAGTCTTTTCGGCGGTCCTCGTGTGATGGGAAGCTTCTGATCGGTCAGGCCTGCCCTAAAATGGCAAGAAATGCCAGCGCCAGCGTGAAATAGTCACCAAGGCCGGTGGGCTATAGCCTTTGGTCCTTGAGGTTGGGGAGGGGTTTGGGGCTCTGGTGCGTCGGAAATATGTACAGTCTTTTCGGGCGTCCTCGTGTGCCCGATGGGAGACTCTGGCGGAACCACACTAAAATGACAAGAAATGCCAGTGGCGCCTGAAATAGTCAAGAGGCCGGTGGGCTATAGCCTTTGGTCCATGAGGGTTGAGGAGGGGTTTCAGGGGCTCTGGTGGGTTGGAAATATGTACAGTCTTTTCGAGGTCCTCGTGTGCCCAGTGGGAGGCTATGGCGAAGCCACTAAAATGGCAAGAAATGCCAGTAGCGCAGTATAAGTGTCATGGGGCGGTGGGCTATAGCCTTTGGTCCATGAGGGTTGAGGAGGGGTTTGAGGCTCTGGTCTTGGAAATGGGTACAGTCTTTTGAGGTCCTCGTGTGCCCAATGGGAGGCTACAGTCAGGCACTGCCCTAAAATGGCAAGAAATGCCAATGGCGCAGCGCGTGAAATAATCCTGAGGCGGTGGGCTATAGCCTTTGGTCATGAGGGTTGAGGAGGGTTTGGGGCTCTGATCGTCGGAAATATGTACAGTCTTTCGGCGTCCTCGTGTGATGGGAGACTACGGCGAGAACCACGCCCTAAAATGACAAGAAATGCCCAATGGCCTTGGCACTGAAATAATCACAAGGGCCGGTGGGCTATGTGCTGGTCCATGAGGGGTTGAGAAGGGGTTTGAGGGCTCACAGTGGGTTGGAAATATGTACAGTCTTTTCGAGGGTCCTCTTGTGCCCAGTGGGAGGCTATGGACAGAAGCCTGCCCTAAAATGGCAAGAAATGCCAGTAGGCGTGTATAGTGTCGCCGAGGCGGTGGGCTATAGCCTGGTCATGAGGGTTGAGGAGGGGTTCAGGGGCTCAGTCGTCGGAAATGGGTACAGTCTTTTGAGGGTCTCGTGTGCCCAATGGGAGGCTACGGTCGAGGCCTGCCTAAAATGGCAAGAAATGCCAGTGGCCAGCGCGCGTGAAATAGTCTGAGGCGGTGGGCTATAGCCTGGTCATGAGGGGTTGGGGGGTTTGGGGGCTCTGGTCATGAAATATGAGCAGTCTTTAGAGGGTCCTAGTGTGCCCGGTGGGAGGCTACGGTCGAGCCTGCACCTAAAATGGCAAGAAATGCACTGTGGCGCATCGCGTGAAATAATCATGAGGCAGTGGGCTATAAGCCTGGTCATGAGGGGTTGGGTAGGGGGTTTCGGGGGCTCTGGTCGTCGGAAATGGGTTTAGTCTTTTCGAGGGTCCTCGCGTGCCCAGTGGGAGGCTACGGTCAGAGGCCTGCCCTAAAATGGCAAGACATGCCCAAAGGCGCATCGCGTGAAATTGTCGCCGATGCCGGTGGGCTATAGCCTTTGGTCCGCGGGGGTTGGGGAGGGAAGTGCTGGGGCTCTGGGCATCAGAAATGGGTACAGTCTTTTCGAGGGTCCTCATGTGCCCAGTGGGAGGCTACGGTCAGAGGCCTACCCTAAAATGGTAAGAAATGCCCAGCGGCGCAGCGCGTGAAATAGTCACCGAGGCCGGTGGGCTATAGCCTTTGGTCCGCGGGGGTTGGGGAGGGTGTTTCGGGGGCTCTGGTCGTCGGAAATGGGTACAGTCTTTTCGAGGGTCTTCGTGTGCCCATTGGGAGGCTACGGTCAGAAGCCTGCCCTAAAATGGCAAGAAATGTCCAGCGGCGCAGCATGTGAAATAGTCGCCGAGACCGGTGGGCTATAGCCTTTGGTCCGCGGCGGTTGTGGAGGGCCGTTCGGAAGTGCAGGCGTCGGAAATGGAGTGCAGTCTTTTGAGGTCTCGTGTGCCCGATGGGAAGCTACTGGTCAGAGGCCTGCCAAAAAATTGCAAGAAAAGCCAATGGCCAGCGTGAAATAGTCATGAGGCGGTGGGCTATAGCCTTTGGTCCATGAGGGGTTGGGGAGGGGTTTGAGGGCCACTGGTCTTGAAAATATGTACAAATCTTTTTGAGGGTCCTCGTGTGCCAGTGGGAGGATCTGACGAAGCCTGCCCTAAAATGGCAAGAAATGCCAATGCGCAGCGTGTGAAATAGTCGCCTTGGGTGGGCTATAACCTTTGGTCCATGAGGTTGAGGAGGGGTTTGGGGCTCTGGTCGCCGGATGTGCAGTCTTTTCAAGGGTGCTCGTGTGCCCGGTGGGAGGCTCTGGTCAAGCCTGCCCTAAAATGTAAAAATACGGCGGGCGCAGCTCATGAAATAGTCACAGTGGCGGGTGGGATATCGCATTTGGTCGGCGGGGGTTTGGGCGGGGGGTTCGGGGGCTCTGGTCATCGGAAGTCGGGACAGTCTTTTCGAGGGTCCTCGTGTGCCCAGTGGGAGGCTACTGGTCAGGAAGCCTGCCCTAAAATGATAAGAAATGCCAGTGAGCGCAGCGCGTGAAATACTCATGAGGCGGTGGGCTATAGCCTTTGCTCCATGCGGGGCTTGGGAGGGGTTCGGGGCTCTGGGCGTGGAAATGGATCTGAGTCTTTTCGGGGTCCTCGTGTGCCTAGTCTTGGCTTCTGACAGGCCTGCCCTAAAAGGCAAGAAATGCTGCCAGGCGTCAGCGTGAAATAGTCAAGGGCCGTTGGGCTGTGCCTTTGGTCTGCGGGGGTTGGGGAGGGGGTTTAGGTTGCTCTGGTCATCGAATATGTACAGTCATTTAGAGGTCCTCATCGTGTACCCAGTGGGAGGCTCTGGTCAAGCCTGCCCTAAAATGGCAAGAAATGCCAGCCTTGCAGCGCGTGAAATAAGTCACCAAGGCGGTGGGCTATAAGCCTTTAGTCCATGAGGTTGGGAGGAAGTTACAGGGCTCTGGGCATCAGAAATAGGTATAGTCTTTTCGAGGGTCCTCATGTTCCCAGTGGGAGGCTACGGTCAGAGGCCTACCCTAAAATGGCAAGAAATGCCCAGCCGTGCGTGAAATTATCACGAGGCGGTGGGCTATGTGCTGGTCCAGCGGGGTTGGGAGGGAAGTTAAGGGGCTCTGGGCATCAGAAATGGAGTACAGATCTTTGAGGGTCCTCATGTTCCCAGTGGGAGGCTACGGTCAGGCCTACCCTAAAATGGCAAGAAATGCCATGCAGCGCATAGCGTGAAATTATCCACCAGGCAGTGGGCTATAGCCTTTGGGCCGCGGGGGTTGGAGAGGGGGTTTTCGGGGCTCTGGTCGTCGGAAATGGGTAGAGTCATTTCGAGGATCCTCGTGTGCCCAGTGGGAGGCCTACGGTCGAGGCCTGCCTAAAATGGCAAGACAGACATGCCCAGCGCATCGCGTGAAATTGTCGCCGAGGCGGTGGGCTATAGCCTTTGGTCATGGGGTTGGGAGGAAGTTACAGGGGCTCTGGGCATCGAGAAATGGGTACTGATCTTTCGAGGTCCTCATGTTCCCGATGGGAGGCTACGGTCAGGCCTACCCTAAAATGGCAAGAAATGCCAGTAGCGCAGCGCGCGTGAAAATTGTCACGGGCGGTGGGCTATAGTCCATGAGGGTTGGAGAGGGGTTTCGGGGCTCTGAGTCGTGGAAATGGAGTCAGTCATTTTGAGGGTCCTCGTTTGCCCAGTGGGAGGCTCTACAGTCGAGGCCTGAAAATGGCAAGACATGCCAATGGCCTTGTCAGCGTGAAATTGTCGCCCAGGCCGGTGGGCTGTAGCCTAGTCATGAGGGGTTGGGGAGGGGTTTGGGGCTCACAGTCGTCGGAAATATGTACAGTCTTTTCGAGGGTCCTCGTGTGCCCAGTGGGAGGTTACGGTCAGAGGCCTGCCCTAAAATGGCAAGAAATGCCGAGCGGCGCAGCGCGTGAAATAGTCACCGAGGCTGGTGGGCTATAGCCTTTGGTCCTCGGGGGTTGGGGAGGGGGTTTCGGGGGGGCTCTGGTCATCGGAAATATGTACAGTCTTTTCGAGGGTCCTCGTGTGCCCAGTGGGAGGCTACGGTCAGAAGGCTACCCTAAAATGGCAAGACATGCCCAGCGGCGCATCGCGTGAAATTGTCGCCGAGGCCGGTGGGCTATAGCCTTCGGTCTGCGGGGGTTGGGGAGGGGGGTTCGGGGGCTCTGGTCATCGGAAATCGGTACAGTCTTTTCGAGGGTTCTCGTGTGCCCAGTGGGAGGCTACGGTCAGAAGCCTGCCAAAAAATGATAAGAAATGCTCAGCGGCGTAGCGCGTGAAATACTCGCCGAGGCCGGTGGGCTATAGCCTTTGCTCCGCGGGGCTTGGGGAGGGGGGTTCGGGGGCTCTGGCCGTCGGAAACGGGTACAGTCTTTTCGAGGGTCCTCGTTTGCCCAGTGGGAAGCTATGGTCAGAGGCCTGCCCTAAAATGGCAAGAAATACCCAGCGGCGCAGCGCGTGAAATAGTCACCGAGGCCGGTCGGCTATAGCCTTTGGTCCGCGGGGGTTGTGGAGGGGGTTTCGGGGGTTCTGGTCATCGGAAATATGTACAGTCTTTTAGAGGGTCCTCGTGTGCCCAGTGGCAGGCTACGGTCAGAAGCCTGCCCTAAAATGGCAAGACATGCCCAGCGGCGCATCGCGTGAAATTGTCGCCGAGGCCGGTGAGCTATAGCCTTTGGTCCGCGGGGGTTGGGGAAGGAAGTTCTGGGGCTCTGGACATCAGAAATGGGTACAGTCTTTTCAAGGGTCCTCATGTGCCCAGTGGGAGGCTACGATCAGAGGCCTACCCTAAAATGGCAAGAAATGCCCAGCGGCGCAACTCGTGAAATAGTCACCGAGGCCGGTGGGCTATAGCCTTTGGTCCGCGGGGGTTGGGGAGGGTGTTTCGGGGGCTCTGGTCGTCGGAAATGGGTACAGTCTTTTCGAGGGTCCTCGTGTGCCCAGTGGGAGGCTACGGTCAGAAGGCTACCCTAAAATGGCAAGACATGCCCAGCGGCGCATCGCGTGAAATTGTCGCCGAGGCCGGTGGGCTATAGCCTTCGGTCTGCGGGGGTTGGGGAGGGGGGTTCGGGGGCTCTGGTCATCGGAAATCGGTACAGTCTTTTGAGGGTCTCGTGTGTGCCCGATGGGAGGCTCTGACCAGAAGCCTGCCTAAAATAGCAAGAAATGCCAGCGCAGCGTGTGAAATAATCATGCCGGCCCTTGGTGGGCTATAGCCTTTGGTCCGCGGGGGTTGAGGAGGGGGTTTCGGGGGCTCTGGTCATCGGAAATGTGTACAGTCTTTTCAAGGGTGCTCGTGTGCCCAGTGGGAGGCTACGGTCAGAAGCCTGCCCTAAAATGGCAAAAAATACCGAGCGGCGCAGCTCATGAAATAGTCACCGAGGCCGGTGGGCTATAATGGTCTGCGGGGTTGGGAGGGAGGTTCGGGGCTCTGGTCATGAGTGGTACAGTCTTTTCGAGGGTCCTCGTGTGCCCAGTGGGAGGCTACGGTCAGAAGCCTGCCCTAAAATGATAAGAAATGCACAGCGGCGCAGCGCGTGAAATACTCGCCGAAGCCGGTGGGCTATAGCCTCTGCTCCGCGGGGCTTGGGGAGGGGGGTTCGGGGGCTCTGGGCATCGGAGTGGATCTGATCTTTTGAGGGTCCTCGTGTGCCTAGTCTTGAAGCTCTGACGGAAGGCACTGCCCTAAAAGGCAAGAAATGCCCAATGGACATGGCCAGCGTGAAATAGTCACGGGGGCAGTGGGCTATAACTGGTCTGCGGGGTTGGGAGGGTTTGGGGGCTCACGGTCATGGAAATATGTACAGTCATTTAGAGGGTCCTCGTGTACCCGTGGGAGGCTACGTTCAGAAGCTACCCTAAAATGGCAAGACATGCCCAGCGCATCGCGTGAGAGTGTCGCCGAGGCGGTGGGCTATAGCCTTCTCTGCGGGGTTGGGGAGGGGGTTGGGGCTGGTCGAATCGGTACAGTCTTTTCGAGGGTTCTCGTGTGCCCAGTGGGAGGCTACGGTCAGAAGCCTGCAAAAAAATGATAAGAAATGCTCAGTGCGTGGCGTGAAATACTCGCCGAGGCCGGTGGGCTATAGCCTTTGCTCCGCGGGGCTTGGGGAGGGGGGTTCGGGGGCTCTGGCCGTCGGAAACGGGTACAGTCTTTTCGAGGGTCCTCGTTTGCCCAGTGGGAAGCTATGGTCAGAGGCCTGCCCTAAAATGGCAAGAAATACCCAGCGGCGCAGCGCGTGAAATAGTCACCGAGGCCGGTCGGCTATAGCCTTTGGTCCGCGGGGGTTGTGGAGGGGGTTTCGGGGGTTCTGGTCATCGGAAATATGTACAGTCTTTTAGAGGGTCCTCGTGTGCCCAGTGGCAGGCTACGGTCAGAAGCCTGCCCTAAAATGGCAAGACATGCCCAGCGGCGCATCGCGTGAAATTGTCGCCGAGGCCGGTGAGCTATAGCCTTTGGTCCGCGGGGGTTGGGGAAGGAAGTTCTGGGGCTCTGGACATCAGAAATGGGTACAGTCTTTTCAAGGGTCCTCATGTGCCCAGTGGGAGGCTACGATCAGAGGCCTACCCTAAAATGGCAAGAAATGCCAGTAGGCGCAACTCGTGAAATAGTCAAGGCAGGTGGGCTATAGCCTGATCATGAGGGGTTGGGAGGGTGTTTGAGGCTACAGTGGAAATGAGTCAGTCTTTTCGAGGTCCTCGTGTGCCCAGTGGGAGGCTACGGTCAGAAGGCTACCCTAAAATGGCAAGACATGCCCAGCGCATCAGCGTGAGAGTGTCAGCGAGGCCGGTGGGCTATAGCCTTGTCTGCGGGGTTGGGGAGGGGGTTCGGGGCTCTGGTCATGAGTCGGGTACAGTCTTTTGAGGGTCCTCGTGTGCTGGGAGACGGCTCTGACTGAAGCCTGCCTAAAATGGCAAGAAATGCCCATGCGCAGCGTGTGAAATAATCGCCGGCGCGGTGGGCTATAGCCTTTGGTCATGAGGGTTGAGGAGGGGGTTTCGGGGGCTCTGGTCATCGGAAATGTGTACAGTCTTTTCAAGGGTGCTCGTGTGCCCAGTGGGAGGCTACGGTCAGAAGCCTGCCCTAAAATGGCAAAAAATACCGAGCGGCGCAGCTCATGAAATAGTCACCGAGGCCGGTGGGCTATAGCCTTTGGTCTGCGGGGGTTGGGGAGGGAGGTTCGGGGGCTCTGGTCATCGGAAATTGGTACAGTCTTTTCGAGGGTCCTCGTGTGCCCAGTGGGAGGCTACGGTCAGAAGCCTGCCCTAAAATGATAAGAAATGCCCAGCGGCGCAGCGCGTGAAATACTCGCCGAGGCCGGTGGGCTATAGCCTTTGCTCCGCGGGGCTTGGGGAGGGGGGTTCGGGGGCTCTGGGCGTCGGAAATGGATACAGTCTTTTTGAGGGTCCTCGTGTGCCTAGTGCGAAGCTCTGACAGGCCTGCCTAAAAAGGCAAGAAATGCCAATGGCCTTGGCCGCGTGAAATAGTCACCGAGGCCGGTGGGCTATAGCCTTTGGTCTGCGGGGGTTGGGGAGGGGGTTTCGGGGGCTCTGGTCATCGGAAATATGTACAGTCATTTAGAGGGTCCTCGTGTACCCAGTGGGAGGCTACGGTCAGAAGCCTGCCCTAAAATGGCAAGAAATGCCCAGCGGCGCAGCGCGTGAAATAGTCACCGAGGCCGGTGGGCTATAGCCTTTGGTCCGCGGGGGTTGGGGAGGGAAGTTCTGGGGCTCTGGGCATCAGAAATGGGTACAGTCTTTTCGAGGGTCCTCATGTGCCCAGTGGGAGGCTACGGTCAGAGGCCTACCCTAAAATGGCAAGAAATGCCCAGCGGCGCAGCGCGTGAAATTGTCACCGAGGCCGGTGGGCTATAGCCTTTGGTCCGCGGGGGTTGGGGAGGGAAGTTCTGGGGCTCTGGGCATCAGAAATGGGTACAGTCTTTTCGAGGGTCCTCATGTTCCCAGTGGGAGGCTACGGTCAGAGGCCTACCCTAAAATGGCAAGAAATGCCATGCGGCGCAGCGCGTGAAATTGTCACCGAGGCCGGTGGGCTATAGCCTTTGGTCCGCGGGGGTTGGAGAGGGGTTTCGGGGGCTCTGGTCGTCGGAAATGGGTACAGTCTTTTCGAGGGTCCTCGTGTGCCCAGTGGGAGGCTACGGTCAGAGGCCTGCCCTAAAATGGCAAGACATGCCCAGCGGCGCATCGCGTGAAATTGTCGCCGAGGCCGGTGGGCTATAGCCTTTGGTCCGCGGGGGTTGGGGAGGGAAGTTCTGGGGCTCTGGGCATCAGAAATGGGTACAGTCTTTTCGAGGGTCCTCATGTGCCCAGTGGGAGGCTACGGTCAGAGGCCTACCCTAAAATGGCAAGAAATGCCCAGCGGCGCAGCGCGTGAAATAGTCACCGAGGCCGGTGGGCTATAGCCTTTGGTCCGCGGGGGTTGGAGAGGGGGTTTCGGGGGCTCTGGTCGTCGGAAATGGGTACAGTCATTTTGAGGGTCCTCGTTTGCCCAGTGGGAGGCTACGGTCAGAGGCCTGCCCTAAAATGGCAAGACATGCCCAGCGGCGCATCGCGTGAAATTGTCGCCGAGGCCGGTGGGCTGTAGCCTTTAGTCCGCGGGGGTTGGGGAGGGGGTTTCGGGGGCTCTGGTCGTCGGAAATATGTACAGTCTTTTCGAGGGTCCTCGTGTGCCCAGTGGGAGGTTACGGTCAGAGGCCTGCCCTAAAATGGCAAGAAATGCCCAGCGGCGCAGCGCGTGAAATAGTCACCGAGGCCGGTGGGCTATAGCCTTTGGTCCGCGGGGGTTGGGGAGGGGGTTTCGGGGGCTCTGGTCATCGGAAATATGTACAGTCTTTTCGAGGGTCCTCGTGTGCCCAGTGGGAGGCTACGGTCAGAAGCCTGCCCTAAAATGGCAAGACATGCCCAGCGGCGCATCGCGTGAAATTGTCGCCGAGGCCGGTCGGCTATAGCCTTTGGTCTGCGGGGGTTGGGGAGGGGGGTTCGGGGGCTCTGGTCATGGAAGTCAGTCTGTCTTTTCGAGGGTTCTCGTGTGCCCAGTGGGAGGCTACGGTCGGAAGCCTGCCCAAAAATGAGAAGAAATGCTCAGCGGCGGAGCGCGTGAAATACTCGCCGAGGCCGGAGGGCTATAGCCTTTGCTCCATGAGGCTTGGGAGGGTTCGGGGCTCTGGCCGTCAGCAGGTCTGATCTGTTCGAGGGTCCTCGTTTGCCCAGTGGGAAGCTATGGTCAGAGGCCTGCCCTAAAATGGCAAGAAATACCCAGCGGAGCAGCGCGTGAAATAGTCACCGAGGCCGGTCGGCTATAGCCTTTGGTCCGCGGGGGTTGTGGAGGGGGTTTCGGGGGTTCTGGTCATCGGAAATATGTACAGTCTTTTAGAGGGTCCTCGTGTGCCCAGTGGCAGGCTACGGTCAGAAGCCTGCCCTAAAATGGCAAGACATGCCCAGCGGCGCATCGCGTGAAATTGTCGCCGAGGCCGGTGAGCTATAGCCTTTGGTCCGCGGGGGTTGGGGAGGGAAGTTCTGGGGCTCTGGGCATCAGAAATGGGTACAGTCTTTTCAAGGGTCCTCATGTGCCCAGTGGGAGGCTACGATCAGAGGCCTACCCTAAAATGGCAAGAAATGCCCAGCGGCGCAACGCGTGAAATAGTCACCGAGGCCGGTGGGCTATAGGCTTTGGTCCGCGGGGGTTGGGGAGGGTGTTTCGGGGGCTCTGGTCGTCGGAAATGGGTACAGTCTTTTCGAGGGTCCTCGTGTGCCCAGTGGGAGGCTACGGTCAGAAGCCTGCCCTAAAATGGCAAGAAATGTCCAGCGGCACAGCACTTGAAATAGTCGCCGAGACCGGTGGGCTATAGCCTTTGGTCCGTGGGGGTTGGGGAGGGGCGTTCGGGGGCTCTGGGCTTCAGAAATGGGTACAGTCTTTTCGAGGGTCCTCGTGTGCCCAGTGGGAGGCTACGGTCAGAAGCCTGCCCTAAAATAGCAAGAAATGTCCAGCGGCGCAGCACCTGAAATAGTCACCGAGACCGGTGGGCTATAGCCTTTGGTCTGCGGGGGTTGGGGAGGGGCGTTCGGGGGCTCTGGGTGTCAGAAATGGGTACAGTCTTTTTGAGGGTCCTCGTGTGCCCAGTGGGAAGCTACGGTCAGAGGCCTGCCCTAAAATGGCAAGAAATGCCCAGTGGCGCTGCGCATGAAATATTGACCGAGGCCGGTGGGCTATAGCCTTTCGTCCTCGGGGGTTGGGGAGGCGGTTTCGGGGGCTCTGGTCATCGGAAATATGTACAGTCTTTTCGAGGGTCCACGTGTGCCCAGTGGGAGGCTAAGGTCAGAAACCTGCCCTAAAATGGCAAGAAATGTCCAGCGGCGCAGCGCGTGAAATAGTCGCCGAGGCCGGTGGGCTATAGCCTTTGGTCGGCGGGGGTTGGGGAGGGGGTTTCGGGGGCTCTGGTCGTCGGAAATAGGTACAGTCTATTTGAGGGTCCTCGTGTGGCTAGTGGGAGGCTGCGGTCAGAAGCCTGCCCTAAAATGGCAAGACATGCCCAGCGGCGCATCGCGTGAAATTGTCGCCGAGGCCGGTGGGCTATACTGGTCCATGAGGGGTTGGGAGGAAGTTCGGGGCTCTGGGCATAGGAAATGGGTCTGATCTTTTGAGGTCCTCATGTGCCCAGTGGGAGCCTACTGTCAGAGGCCTACCCTAAAAAGGGAAGAAATGCCAGTGAGCGCAGCGCGTAAATTGTCACCGAGGCGGTGGGCTATAGCCTGGTCCATGAGGGTTGGAGAGGGGTTTCGGGGCTCTAGTCGTGGAAATGGGTACAGTCATTTTGAGGTCCTCGTTTGCCCGTGGGAGGCTACGGTCAGGCCTGCCTAAAATGGCAAGACATGCCAGCGGCGCATGTGTAGTGTCGCCCGAGGCGGTGGGCTGTGTGCTAGTCCGCGGGGTTGGGGAGGGGTTTGGGGCTCGTGGTCGGAAATATGTACTCTGATCTTTTCTAGGGTCCTCGTGTGCCCAGTGGGAGGTTCTGATCGAGGCCTGCCTAAAATGGCAAGAAATGCCAGCGGGCATCGCGTGAAATAGTCACCGAGGCTGGTGGGCTATAGCCTGCTGGTCCTCGGGGTTGGGGAGGGTTCGGGGGCTCTGGTCGCCGGAAATATGTACAGTCTTTCGAGGGTCTCGTGTGCCAGTGGGAGGCTACGGTCAGAGCTACCCTAAAATGGCAAGACATGCCCAGCGCATCAGCGTGAAATACTCGCCGAGGCGGTGGGCTATAGCCTTGTCTGCGGGGTTGGGAGGGGTTCGGGGCTCACGGTCATGAGAAATCAGTGCAGTCTTTTCGAGGGTTCTCGTGTGCCCAGTGGGAGGCTACGGTCAGAAGCCTGCCAAAAAATGATAAGAAATGCTCAGCGGCGCAGTGCGCTAAATAAACGACGAGGCCGGTGGTCGATAGCCGGGGGTCCGCGGGGGTTGGGGATGGGGGTTCGGGGGCTCTGGCCGTCAGGAAGCAGGTCTGAGTCTTTCGAGGGTCCTCGTTTGCCCAGTGGGAAGCTACGGACAGAGGCCTGCCCTAAAACGGCAAGAAATACCAGCCAGCGCATGGCGTGAAATAGTCAGGGCAGTCGGCTATAGCCTTTGGTCCATGAGGGGTTGTGGAGGGGTTTGAGGGTTCTAGTCATGGAAATACGTACAGTCTTTTAGAGGGTCCTCGTGTGCCCAGTGGCAGGCTGATCAGAAGGCCTGCCCTAAAATCAACAAGACATGCCCAGCGCATCAGCGTGAAATAGTCATGAGGCCGGTGAGCTATAGCCTTTAGTCCCCTTGAGGGTTGGGAGGAAGTTACGGGGCTCAGGGCATCGGAAATGGGTCCAATCTATTCAAGGGTCCTCATGTGCCCAGTGGGAGGCTACGGACTGAGGCCTGCCCTAAAATGGCAAGAAATGCCCAGCGCAACGCGTGAAATAGTCACGAGGCCGGTGGGCTATGTGCTGATCCGTGAGGGGTTGGGAAGGGGCGTTCGGGGGTTCTGGTCGTCGGAAATGGGTACAGTCTTTTCGAGGGTCCTCGTGTGCCCAGTGGGAGGCTACGGTCAGAAGCCTGCCCTAAAATAGCAAGAAATGTCCAGCGGCGCAGCGCGTGAAATAGTCGCCGAGGCCGGTGGGCTATAGCCTTTGGTCCGCGGGGGTTGGGGAGGGGCGTTCGGGGGCTCTGGGCTTCGGAAATGGGTACAGTCTTTTCGAGGGTCCTCGTGTGCCCAGTGGGAGGCTACGGTCAGAAGCCTGCCCTAAAATGGCAAGAAATGTCCAGCGGCGCAGCACCTGAAATAGTCGCCGAGACCGGTGGGCTATAGCCTTTGGTCTGCGGGGGTTGGGGAGGGGCGTTCGGGGGCTCTGGGTGTCAGAAATGGGTACAGTCTTTTTGAGGGTCCTCGTGTGCCCAGTGGGAAGCTACGGTCAGAGGCCTGCCCTAAAATGGCAAGAAATGCCCAGTGGCGCAGCGCGTGAAATATTGACCGAGGCCGGTGGGCTATAGCCTTTCGTCCTCGGGGGTTGGGGAGGCGGTTTCGGGGGCTCTGGTCATCGGAAATATGTACAGTCTTTTCGAGGGTCCTCGTGTGCCCAGTGGGAGGCTACGGTCAGAACCCTGCCTTAAAATGGCAAGAAATGCCCAGCGGCGCAGCGCGTGAAATAGTCGCCGAGGCCGGTGGGCTATAGCCTTTGGTCCGCGGGGGTTGGGGAGGGGGTTTCGGGGGCTCTGGCCGTCGGAAATATGTACAGTCTTTTCGAGGGTCCTCGTGTGCCCAGTGGGAGGCTAAGGTCAGAAACCTGCCCTAAAATGGCAAGAAATGTCCAGTGGCGCAGCGCGTGAAATAGTCGCCGAGGCCGGTGGGCTATAGCCTTTGGTCGGCGGGGGTTGGGGAGGGGGTTTCAGGGGCTCTGGTCGTCGGAAATAGGTACAGTCTATTTGAGGGTCCTCGTGTGCCTAGTGGGAGGCTACGGTCAGAAGCCTGCCCT
Organism: Citropsis articulata; assembly: GCA_030449925.1. Lineage (NCBI taxonomy): Eukaryota > Viridiplantae > Streptophyta > Magnoliopsida > Sapindales > Rutaceae > Citropsis > Citropsis articulata. The sequence goes on from JASUUH010000169.1 coordinate 895,624, forward strand.
AAAATGGCAAGACATGCCAGCGCATCAGCGTGAAATTGTCGCCGAGGCGGTGGGCTATAGCCTTTGGTCCATGGGGTTGGGGAGGAAGTTCGGAGGGTCTGGGCATCAGAAATGGGTACAGAACTTTCGAGGTCCTCGTGTGCCCGATGGGAGGCTACGGTCAGGCCTACCTAAAATGGCAAGAAATGGCCCAGCGGGCTGGCAGCGTGAAATAGTCACGAGGCGGTGGGCTATAGCCTTTGGTCCTTGAGGGGTTGGGAGGTGTTTGGGGCTCAGTGGTGGAAATGGAGTACAGTCTTTTTCGAGGGTCCTCGTGTGCCCAGTGGGAGGCTACGGTCAGAGGCCTGCCCTAAAATGGCAAGAAATGCCCAGCAGCGCAGCGCGTGAAATAGTCACCGAGGCCGGTGGGCTATAGCCTTTGGTCCGCGGGGGTTGGGGAGGGTGTTTCTGGGGCTCTGGTCGTCGGAAATGGGTACAGTCTTTTCGAGGGTCCTCGTGTGCCCAGTGGGAGGCTACGGTCAGGGCCTGCCCTAAAATGGCAAGAAATCTCAACCTGCCCAGCGCGTGAAATAGTTGCCGAGACCGGTGGGCTATAGCCTTTGGTCCGCGGGGGTTGGTAGGGGCGTTGGGGCTCAGGGCTTGAAATGGGTACAGTCTTTTCGAGGGTCCTCGTGTGCCCGATGGGAGGCTACAGTCGAAGCCTGCCTAAAATAACAAGAAATGTCCAGCGCGCAGCACTGAAATAGTCAGCCGAGTGGGCTATAGCCTTTGGTCCGCGGGGGTTGGGGAGGGGGGTTCGGGGGCTCTGGGTGTCAGAAATGGGTACAATCTTTTTGATAGTCCTCGTGTGCCCAGTGGAATGCTACGGTCAGAGGCCAGCCCTAAAATGGCAAGAAATGCCCCGTGGCACAGCGCGCGAAATAGTCACCGTGGCCGGTGGGATTTTGCATTTGGTCCTCGGGGGTTGGGGTGGGGGTTTCGGGGGCTCTGGTCATCGGAAATATGTACAGTCTTTTCGAGGGTCCTCGTGTGCCCAGTGGGAGGCTACTGGTCAGAACCACTGCCTAAAATGGCAAGAAATGCCAATGGCGTAGCGTGAAATAAGTCATGCCGAGGCCCGGTGGGCTATAGCCTTTGGTCATGAGGGGTTGGGGAGGGGTTTCGGGGCTCTGGCCGTCGGAAATATGGGTACTGAGTCTTTTCGAGGTCCTCGTGTACTTGAGTGGGAGGCTAAGGTCAGAAACCTGCCCTAAAATGGCAAGAAATGTCCAGTGGCGCAGCGCGTGAAATAGTCGCCGAGGCCGGTGGGCTATAGCCTTTGGTCGGCGGGGGTTGGGGAGGGGGTTTCGGGGGCTCTGGTCGTCGGAAATAGGTACAGTCTATTTGAGGGTCCTCGTGTGCCTAGTGGGAGGCTACGGTCAGAAGCCTGCCCTAAAATGGCAAGACATGCCCAGCGGCGCATCGCGTGAAATTGTCGCCGAGGCCGGTGGGCTATAGCCTTTGGTCCGCGGGGGTTGGGGAGGGAAGTTCTGGGGCTCTGGGCATCAGAAATGGGTACAGACTTTTCGAGGGTCCTCGTGTGCCCAGTGGGAGGCTACGGTCAGAGGCCTGCCCTAAAATGGCAAGAAAGGCCGCCAGGCGCCAACAGCGTGAAATAGTCATACCGAGGCGGTGGGCTATAGTAGCCTTTGGTCCAGCGGGGGTGGGGAGGGGGTGTTCGGGGGCTCACGGTCGTCCGGAAATGGGTACAGTCTTTTCGAGGGTCCTCGTGTGCCCAGTGGGAGGCTACGGTCAGAAGCTTGCCCTAAAATGGCAAGAAATGTCCAGCGGCGCAGCACGTGAAATAGTCGCCGAGACCGGTGGGCTATAGCCTTTGCTCCGCGGGGGTTGGGAAGGGGCGTTCGGGGGCTCTGGGCTTCGGAAATGGGTACAGTCTTTTTTAGGGTCCTCGTGTGCCCAGTGGGAGGCTAAGGTCAGAAGCATGCCCTAAAATGGCAGGAAATGTCATGGCTGGCCCAGCGTGAAATAGTCATGCCGAGGCGGTGGGCTATAGCCTTTGGTCCACAGGGGTTGGGAGGAAGTTACAGGGCTCTGGGCATCAGAAATGGGTGCTGATCTTTGAGGGTCCTCGTGTGCCCGGTGGGAGGCTACGGTCAGAGGCCTACCTAAAATTGCAAGAAATGCCAGCCAGGCGCAGCGTGGAAATAAGTCACAAGGCGGTGGGCTATAGCCTGATCCCGGGGTTGGGGAGGGGATTTCGGGGGCTCTAGTCGTCGGAAATATGTACAGTCTTTTCGAGGGTCCTCGTGTACCCAGTGGGAGGCTAAGGTCAGAAGCCTGCCCTAAAATGGCAAGAAATGCTTAGCCAGTAGCGCGTGAAATAATCATCGCCGATGCGGTGGGCTATAGCCTTTGGTCCCAGGGGTTGGGAGGAAGTTACTGAGGGCTCTGGGCATCGAAGAAATGGGTCTGAGTCTTTTCGAGGGTCCTCGTTTGCCCAGTGGGAGGCTACTGTCAGAGGCCTGCCCTAAAATGGCAAGAAATGCCCAGCGGCGCAGCGCGTGAAATAGTCACCGAGGCCGGTGGGCTATAGCCTTTGGTCCGCGGGGGTTGGGGAGGGTGTTTCGGGGGCTCTGGTCGTCGGAAATATGTACAGTCTTTTCGAGGGTCCTCGTGTGCCCAGTGGGAGGCTACGGTCAGAGGCCTGCCCTAAAATGGCAAGAAATGCCCAGCGGCGCAGCTCGTGAAATAGTCACCGAGGCCGGTGGGCTATAGCCTTTGGTCCCATGAGGGTTGGGAGAGGAAGTTACAGGGCTCTGGGCATCAGAAATGGGTACAGTCTTTTCGAGGGTCCTCATCTGCCCAGTGGGAGGCTACAGTCAGAGGCCTACCCTAAAATGGCAAGAAATGCCATGGCGCAGCGTGAAATAGTCCACCAAGGCCAATGGGCTATAGCCTTTGGTCCATGAGGTTGGGGAGGGGTTTCGGGGGCTCACAGTCGTCGGAAATATGTACAGTCTTTTGAGGGTCTCGTGTGCCAGTGGGAGATTCTGATCAGAGGCCTGCCCTAAAATGGCAAGAAATGCCCAGCGGCAAGCGTGAAATAGTCACAGGCCGGTGGGCTATGAAACAGTCATGAGGTTGGGGAGGGTGTTTGAGGGGACTACTGGTCGTCGGAAATGGGTACAGTCTTTTCGAGGTCCTCGTGTGCTTGATGGGAGGCTCTGATCGAAGCCTGCCTAAAATGTGAAATGTCATGGCGCAGCACGTGAAATAGTCGCCCGAGGCATTGGGCTATAACCTTTGGTCCGTGGGGGTTGGGTAGTCACAGGGGCTCTGGGCGTCGGAACTGGGTGCGAGTCTTTTTGAGGGTCTCGTGTGCCCGGTGGGAGGCTAAGGTCAAGCCTGCCCTAAAATGGCAAGAAATGTCAGCAGGCAGCGTGAAATAGTCACCAAGGCCGGTGGGCTATAGGCTTTAGTCATGAGGGTTGGGAGGGGTTTCGGGGCTCACGGTGCGTCGGAAATATGTACAGTCTTTTGAGGGTCGTCGTGTGCCCGGTGGGAGGCTCTGACGAAGCCTGCCCTAAAATGGCAAGAAATGCCAATGACACAGTAGCGTGAAATAGTCAGCAGGCGGTGGGCTATAGCCTTTAGTCATGAGGTTTCGGGAGGGTTTGAGGCTACAGTGTCGCAAATGGGTACAGTCTTTTCAAGGGTCCTCGTGTGCCCAGTGGGAGGCTACGGTCAGAAGCCTGCCCTAAAATGGCAAGAAATACCCAGCGGCGCAGCGCATGAAATAGTCACCAAGGCCGGTGGGCTATATCCTTTGGTCTGCGGGGGTTGGGGAGGGGGGTTCGGCGGCTCTGGGTGTCGGAAATGGGTACAGTATTTTCGAGTGTCCTCGTGTGCCCAGTGGGAGGCTACAATCAGAGGGCTGCCCTAAAATGGCAAGAAATGTCCAGCTGCGCAGCGCGTGAAATAGTCACCGAGGCCGGTGGGCTATAGCCTTTGGTCCGCGGGGGTTGGGGAGGGGGTTTCGGGGGCTCTGGTTGTCGGAAATGGGTACAGTCTTTTCCAGGGTCCTCGTGTGCCCAGTGGGAGGCTACGATCAGAAGCCTGCCCTAAAATCGCAAGACATGCCCAGCGGCTCAGCGCGTGAAATAGTCGCCGAGGCCGGTAGGCTATAGCCTTTGGTCCGCGGGGGTTGGGGAGGGGCGTTCAGGGGCTCTGGTCGTCGAAAATGGGTACAGTCTTTACGTGGGTCCTCGTGTCCCCAGTGGGAGATTACGTTTAGAAGCCTGCCCTAAAATGGCAAGAAATGTCCAGCGGCGCAGCGCGTGAAATAGTCGCCGAGGCCGGTGGGCTATAGCCTTTGGCCCTCGGGGGTTGGGGAGAGGCGTTCGGGGGCTCTGGGTGTCGGAAATGGGTACAGTCTTTTCGAGGGTCCTCGCGTGCCCAGTGGGAGGCTACGGTCAGAACCTGCCCTAAAATGGCAAGAAATGCCCAGCGACGTAGCGCGTCAAATAGTCGCCGAGGCCGGTGGGCTATAGTCTTTGGTCCGCGGGGGTTGGGGAAGGTGTTTCAGGGGCTCAGTGGGTCGAGAGAAATTATTCTGAGTCTTTTCGAGGGTCTCGTGTGCCCGGAGGAGGCTACGGTCAGAGGCCTATGCTAAAATGGCAAGAAATGCCAGCGCAGTCGTGAAATAGTCACGAGGCGGTGGGCTATATGCTGGTCCTTGAGAGGTTGGGGAGGGGTTTAGGAGGCTCACAGTGGTGAAATTGTGGTACAGTCTTCTGAGGGTCCTCGTGTGCCCATGGGAGATTCGTTTAGAAGCCTGCTAAAATGGCAAGAAATGTCCAATGACAGCGCGTGAAATAGTCGCCGAGGCCGGTGGGCTATAGCCTTTGGCCCGCGGGGGTTGGGGAGGGGCGTTCAGTGGCTCTGGTCGTCGAAAATGGGTACAGTCTTTACGAGGGTCCTCGTGTGCCCAGTGGGAGATTACGTTTAGAAGCCTGCCCTAAAATGGCAAGAAATGTCCAGCGGCACAGCGCGTGAAATAGTCGCCGAGGCCGGTGGGCTATAGCCTTTTCCCCTCGGGGGTTGGGGAGGGGCGTTCGGGGGCTCTGGGTGTCGGAAATGGGTACAGTCTTTTTGAGGGTCCTCGTGTACGCAGTGGGAGGCTACGGTCAGAAGCCTGCCCTAAAATGGCAAGACATGCCCTCTTGTAGCGCAGTGCAATAATCGCCGAGGCAGTGGGCTATAACCTTTGGTCCACAGGGGGTTGGGTAGGGGTTTAGCGGGCTCACAGTGGTCAGAAATGGGTACAGTCTTTTCGAGGGTCCTCGTGTGCCCAATGGGAGGATACGGTCAGAGGCCTGTGCTAAAATGGCAAGAAATGCCCAGCGGCGCAGTGCGTGAAATAGTCACCGAGGCCGGTGGGCTATAGCCTTTGGTCCGCGGGGGTTGGGGAGGGGGTTTAGGAGGTTCTGGTCGTCGAAAATGGGTACAGTCTTTTCGAGGGTCCTCGTGTGCCCAGTGGGAGGCTATGGTCAGAAGCCTGCTTTAAAATGGCAAGAAATACCCAGCGGCGCACCGCGTGAAATAGTCACCAAGGCCGGTGGGCTATAGCCTTTGGTCCGCGGGGGTTGGGGAGGGGTTTAGGGGCTCAGTGGTCGTGGAAATGGGTACAGTCCTTTCAAGGGTCCACCCGCGCCCAGTGGGTGCGTTCGGTCAGAAGCCTGCCCTAAAATGGCAAGACAGGCCCAGCATGGCAGCGCGTGAAATAATCGCCGGGCGGTGGGCTATAGCCTTTGGTCCGCAGGGGTTGGGGAGGGGCGTTCGGGGGCTCTGGGCGTCGGAAAAGGGTACAGTCTTTTCGAGGGTCCTCGTGTGCCCAGTGGGAGGCTACGGTCAGAGGCCTGCCCTAAAATGGCAAGAAATGCCCAGCGGCGCAGCGCGCCAAATAGTAGCCGAGGCCGGTGGGCTATAGCCTTTGGTCCGCGGGGGTTGGGGAAGGTGTTTCGGGGGCACTGGTCGTCGGAAATGGGTACAATCTTTTCGAGGGTCCTCGTGTGCCCAGTGGGAGGCTACGGTCAGAAGCCTGCCCTAAAATGGCAAGACATGCCCAGCGGCGCGGCGCGTGAAATAGTCACCGAGGCTGGTCGCCTAGAGCCTTTGGTCCGCATGGGTTGGGGAGGGAAGTTCTGGGGCTCTGGGCGTCAGAAATTGGCACAGTCTTTTCGAGGGTCCTCGCGTGCCCAGTGGGAGGCTACGGTCAGGGCCTACCCTAAAATAGAAAAAAATGCCCATGACACAATGCGTAGAAATAATCACAGGCGGTGGGCTAGCCTTACTGGTCATGAGGTTGGGGAGGGTTTAGGAGGCTCAGTGGGTGAACATGGGTACAGTCTTTTCGAGGGTCCTCGTGTGCCCAGTGGGAGGCTATGGTCAGAAGCCTGCTTTAAAATGGCAAGAAATACCCACCGGCGCAGCGCGTGGAATAGTCACCAAGGCCGGTGGGCTATAGCCTTTGGTCCGCGGGGGTTGGGGAGTGGGTTTAGGGGCTCTGGTCGTCGGAAATGGGTACAGTCTTTTCGAGAGTCCTCGCGTGCCCAGTGGGAGGCTACGGTCAGAAGCCTGCCCTAAAATGGCAAGACATACCCCGCGGCGCAGCGCGTAAAATAGTTGCCGAGGCCGGTGGGCTATAGCCTTTGGTCCGCGGGGGTTGGGGAGGGGCGTTCGGGGGCTCTGGGCGTCGGAAATGGGTACAGTCTTTTCGAGGGTCCTCGTGTGCCCAGTGGGAGGCTACGGTCAGATGCCTACCCTAAAATGGCAAGAAATGCCCAGCGGCGCAGCACGGGAAATAGTCGCCGAGGCCGGTGGGCTATAGCCTTTGGTCCACAGGGGTTTGGGAGGGCGTTTCGGGGGCTCTGGTCGTCGGAAATGGGTACAGTCTTTTCGAGGGTCCTCGTGTACCCAGTGGGAGGCTACGGTCAGAAGGCTACAATAAAATGGCAAGACAGGCCCAGCGGCGCAGCGCGTTAAATAGTCGCGGAGGCCGGTGGGCTATAGCCTTTGGTCCGCGGGGGTTGGGGAGGGGCGTTCGGGGTCTCTGGGCGTCGGAATTGGGTACAGTCTTTTCGGGGGTCCTTGTGTGCCCAGTGGGAGGCTACGGTCAGAGGCCTGCCCTAAAATGGCAAGAAATGCCCAGCGTCGCAGTACGGGAAATAGTCACTGAGGCCGGTGGGCTATATCCTTTGGTCCGCGGGGGTTGGGGAGGGGGTTGGGGGCTCACAGTGCGTCGGAAATGGGTACAGTCTTTTTCGAGGTCCTCGTGTGCCCAGTGGGAGGCTACTGGTCGAGGCCTGCCCTAAAATGGCAAAAAATGCCAGCCAGTAGCGTGAAATAGTCCAAAGGCGGTGGGCTATAACCTGGTCCATGAGGGGTTGGGGGAGGGGTTTGGGAGGCTACGGTTGTCGAAAATGGTGCAGTCTTTTGAGGGTCTCGTGTGCCAGGTGGAAGGCTATGGTCAAGCTGCTTTAAAATGGCAAGACATGCTTAGCCCAGCGTGTGGCGTGGAAATAGTCGCCGAGGCCGGTGGCCTAGAGCCTTTGGTCCGCATGGGTTGGGGAGGGAAGTTCTGGGGCTCTGGGCATCGGAAATGGGCACAGTCTTTTCGAGGGTCCTCGCGTGCCCAGTGGGAGGCTACGGTCAGGGCCTGCCCTAAAATGGCAAGAAATGTCCAGCGGCGCAGCGCGTGAAATAGTCGCCGAGGCCGGTGGGCTATAGCCTTTGGTATGCGGGGGTTGGGGAGGGGTGTCGGAAATCGGTAAAGTCTTTTCGAGGGTCCTCGTGTGCCCCGTGGGAGGCTACGGTCAGAGGCCTGCCCTAAAATGACAAGAAATGCCTAGCGGCGCAGTGCGTAAAATAGTCACCGAGGCCGGTGGGCTATAGCCTTTGTTCCGCGGGGGTTGGGGAGGGGGTTTCGGGACCTCTGGTCGTTAGAAATGGGTACGGTCTTTTCGGGGGACCTCGTGTGCCCAGTGGAAGGCTACGGTCAGAAGCCTGCCCTAAAATGGCAAGAAATGCCCAGCGGCGTAGCGCGTCAAATAGTCGCCAAGGCCGGTGGGCTATAGCCTTTGGTCCGCGGGGGTTGGGGAAGGTGTTTCGGGGGCACTGGTCGTCGGAAATGGGTACAGTTTTTTCGAGGGTCCTCGTGTGCCCAGTGGGAGGCTACGATCAGAAGCCTGCCCTAAAATAGCAAGAAATGCCCAGCGGCGCAGCGCGTGAAATAGTCGCCGAGGCTCGTGGGCTATAGCCTTTGGTCCACAGGGGTTTGGGAGGGCGTTTCGGGGGCTCTGGTCGTCGGAAATGGGTACAGTCTTTTAGAGGGTCCTCGTGTGCCCAGTGGGAGGATACGGTCAGAAGCCTGCCCTAAAATGGCAAGACAGGCCCAGCGGCGCAGCGCGTTAAATAGTCGCGGAGGCCGGTGGGCTATAGCCTTTGGTCCGCGGGGGTTGGGGAGGGGCGTTCGGGGTCTCTGGGCATCGGAAATGGGTACAGTCTTTTCGGGGGTCCTTGTGTACCCAGTGGGAGGCTACGGTCAGAGGCCTGCCCTAAAATGGCAAGAAATGCCCAGTGTGATCACAGGGAAATAGTCACTTGAGGCCCGGTGGGCTATATCACTGGTCCAGCGGGGTTGGGGGAGGGTTCAGGGGTGCTGGTCGTCGGAAATGGGTACAGTCTTCTGAGGTCCTCGTGTGCCCAGTGGGAGGATCGGTCAAGCCTGCCCTAAAATGGCAAGAAATGCCCAAGCGGCGTCGCATGGAAAATAGTCACAGGGCCGGTGGGCTATAATAACCTAGTCCAGCGGGGTTGGGGACGGGGTTTAGGAGGCTCTGGTCGTCGAAAATTGGTACAGTCTTTACGAGGGTCCTCGTGTGCCCAGTGGGAGATTACGTTTAGAAGCCTGCCCTAAAATGGCAAGAAATGTCCAGCGGCGCAGCGCGTGAAATAGTCGCCGAGGCCGGTGGGCTATAGCCTTTGGCCCGCGGGGGTTGGGGAGGGGCGTTCAGTGGCTCTGGTCGTCGAAAATGGGTACAGTCTTTACGAGGGTCCTCGTGTGCCCAGTGGGAGATTACGTTTAGAAGCCTGCCCTAAAATGGCAAGAAATGTCCATGACTGGTAGCGTGAAATAATCATGAGGCCGGTGGGCTATAGCCTTTTCCCCTCGGGGGTTGGGGAGGGGCGTTCGGGGGCTCTGGGTGTCGGAAATGGGTACAGTCTTTTCGAGGGTCCTCGTGTACGCAGTGGGAGGCTACGGTCAGAAGCCTGCCCTAAAATGGCAAGACATGCCCTGCGGCGCGGCGCGTGCAATAGTCGCCGAGGCCGGTGGGCTATAACCTTTGGTCCACGGGGGTTGGGTAGGGGGTTTCGCGGGCTCTGGTCGTCAGAAATGGGTACAGTCTTTTCGAGGGTCCTCGTGTGCCCAATGGGAGGATACGGTCAGAGGCCTGTGCTAAAATGGCAAGAAATGCCCAGCGGCGCAGTGCGTGAAATAGTCACCGAGGCCGGTGGGCTATAGCCTTTGGTCCCATGAGGGTTGGGAGGGGTTTAGGAGGTTCTGGTCGTGAAAATGGGTACAGTCTTTTCGAGGTCTCGTGTACTTGATGGGAGGCTATGGTCAGAAGCCTGCTTTAAAATGGCAAGAAATACCCAGCGGCGCACCGCGTGAAATAGTCACCAAGGCCGGTGGGCTATAGCCTTTGGTCCGCGGGGGTTGGGGAGGGGGTTTAGGGGCTCTGGTCGTCGGAAATGGGTACAGTCTTTTCAAGGGTCCTCGCGTGCCCAGTGGGAGGCTACGGTCAGAAGCCTGCCCTAAAATGGCAAGACATGCCCAGCGGCGCAGCGCGTGAAATAGTCGCCGAGGCCGGTGGGCTATAGCCTTTGGTCCGCAGGGGTTGGGGAGGGGCGTTCGGGGGCTCTGGGCGTCGGAAAAGGGTACAGTCTTTTCGAGGGTCCTCGTGTGCCCAGTGGGAGGCTACGGTCAGAGGCCTGCCCTAAAATGACAAAAAAATGCCAGCCAGCGCAGCGCGTGAAATAGTCACCAAGGCGGTGGGCTATAATGCTAGTCATGGGGGGGGAAGGCGTTCGGGGTCTCTCGGAAATGGGTACAGTCTTTTCGAGGTCCTCGTGTACCAGTGGGAGGCTCTGGTCAGAGCCTGCCTAAAATGGCAAAAAATACCCAATGGCGCAGCGCGTGAAATAGTCACCGAGGCCGGTGGGCTATAGCATTTTCTGAGGGGGGGTAGGCGTGTCAAGATAAGGGTCTCTGGGCGTCGGAAATGGGTACAGTCTTTTCGAGGGTCCTCGTGTGCCCAGTGGGAGGCTACGGTCAGAGGCCTGCCCTAAAATGGCAAAAAATACCCAGCGGCGCAGCGCGTGAAATAGTCACTGAGGCCGGTGGGCTATATCCTTTGGTCCGCGGGGGTTGGGGAGGGGGTTTCGGGGGTGCTGGTCGTCGGAAATGGGTACAGTCTTTACGAGGGTCCTCGTGTGCCCAGTGGGAGGATACGGTCAGAAGCCTGCCCTAAAATGGCAAGAAATACCCAGCGGCGCATCGCGGAAAATAGTCACCGAGGCCGGTGGGCTATAGCCTTTGGTCCGCGGGGGTTGGGGAGGGGGTTTCGGGGACTCTGGTTGTCGGAAATGGGTACAGTCTTTTCCAGGGTCCTTGTGTGCCCAGTGGGAGGCTACGATCAGAAGCCTGCCATAAACTCGCAAGAAATGCCCAGCGGCGCATCGCGGAAAATAGTCACCGAGGCCGGTGGGCTATAGCCATTGGCCCTCGGGGGTTGGGGAGGGCGTTCGGGCGCTCTGGGTGTCGGAAATGGGTACAGTCTTTTCGAGGGTCCTCGTGTGCCCAGTGGGAGGCTACGATCAGAAGCGTGCCCTAAAATAGCAAGACATGCCCAGCGGCGCAGCGCGTGAAATAATCATGAGGCAGTGGGCTATAGCCTTTGGTCATGAGGGTTGGGAGGGGCGTTCTGGCGCTCTGGGTGTCCGAAATGGGTTCAGTCTGTTTGAGGGTCCTCGTGTGCCCAGTGGGAGCCCTCTGATCAAGCCTGCCCTAAAATAGCAAGAAATGCTTAGCGGCGCGCGTGAAATAGTCATGGAGGCTCGTGGGCTATAGCTGGTCCACAGGGGTTTGGGAGGGAGTTTGGGGCTCTGAGTGGTCGGAAATGGTACAGTCTTTTAGAGGTCTCGTGTGCCCGGTGGGAGGCTCTGTCAGAAGCTGTCCTAAAATAGCAAGACAGGCCCAGTAGCATAGCCGCGTTAAATAATCGCGGAGGCGGTGGGCTATACTGTGCTGGTCCAGGGTTGGGGAGGCGTTGGGGTCTCTGGGCATCGAGAAATGGGTACAGTCTTTTCGGGGTCCTTGTGTACCCGGTGGGAGGCTGATCGAGGCCTGCCCTAAAATGGCAAGAAATGCCAGCGTCGCGATCACAGGAAATAGTCACTTTGGGCGGTGGGCTATATCCTTTGGTCCTTGAGGGGTTGGGAGGGGGTTTGAGGTGCTGGTCGTGGAAATGGGTACAGTCTTCTGAGGTCTCGTGTGCCAGTGGGAGGATACGGTCAGAAGCCTGCCCTAAAATGGCAGGAAATGCCCAGTGCGCATGAAAATAGTCACCAAGGGCGGTGGGCTATAGTGCTGGTCCCGGGAGGTTGGGGTGGGGTTTTGGGGGACTCTGGTTGTCGGAAATAGGTCAGTCTTTTCAGGGTCCTCGTGTGCCCGATGGGAGGCTACGATCAGAAGCCTGCCCTAAAATCATAAGAAATGCCTGGCGAATCGCGGAAAATAGTCAAGGCGGTGGGCTATGTGCCCAGCCCTCGGGGGTTAGGGGAGGCGTTCAGGCGCTCAGGTGTCGGAAATGGGTACAATCTTTTGAGGTCTCGTGTGCCCAGTGGGAGGCTCACGATCAGGCGTGCCCTAAAATAGCAAGACATGCCAAGCCATGGCGTGAAATAATCGAGGCGGTGGGCTATGTGCTGGTCATGAGGGTTGGGAGGAGGCGTTAAGGGGTCTCTGGGCGTCGGAAATGGGTACAGTCTTTTTGAGGGTCCTCGTGTGCCCAGTGGGAGGCTACGGTCAGAAGCCTGCCCTAAAATGGCAAGAAATTTCCAGCGGCGCAGCGCGTGAAATAGACGCCGAGGCCGGTGGGCTATAGCCTTTGGCCCTCGGGGGTTGGGGTGGGGCGTTCGGGGGCTCTGGGTGTCGGAAATGCAGTCTTTTCGAGGTCTCGCGTGCCCGATGGGAGGCTCTGGTCAGGGCCTGCCCTAAAATGGCAAGAAATGCCCAGCCAGGCGCAGCCGCGTGAAATAATCATGAGGCATTGGGCTATAGCCTTTAGTCTCTGAGGGGTTGGGGAGGGGCGTCGGGAAATGGGTAAAGTCTTTTCGAGGGTCCTCGTGTGCCCGTGGAGAGGCTCTGATCAGAGGCCTGCCCTAAAATGACAAAAAATACTTGCCATGGCGCAGCGCGTGAAATAATCACCTAGGGCCGGTGGGCTATGTGCTAGTCCATGAGGGGGGGAAGAGCGTTCGGGGGCTCTGGGCGTCGGAAAGTAGGTACAGTCTTTTCGAGGTCCTCGTGTGCCCAGTGGGAGGCTCTGGTCAGAGGCCTGCCTAAAATGGCAAAAAATACCAGGCGCAGCGCGTGAAATAGTCTCAAGGCCGATGGGCTATAGCCTTTGGTCATGAGGGTGGGAAAAGCGTTCAGGGGTCTCTGGGCGTGAGGAAATGGGTACAGTCTTTTCGAGGGTCCTCATGTGCCCAGTGGGAGGCTACGGTCAGAGGCCTGCCCTAAAATGGCAAAAAAATACCCAGCCTTGGCGTGAAATAATCACCAAGGCGGTGGGCTATATGCTAGTCATGAGGGGTTGGGGAGGGTTTAGGAGGCTCAGTGCGTCGAAAATGGGTACAGTTTTTTCAAGGGTCGTCGTGTGCCCAGTGGGAGGATATGGTCAGAAGCCTGCTTTAAAATGGAAAGAAAAACCAGTGGCGCGCGTGAAATAATCAACAGGCGGTGGGCTATAGCACTTTGGTCCTTGAGGGGTTGGGGAGGGGTTTAGGGGCTCACAGTGGGTCGGAAATGGGTACAGTCTTTCTGAGGGTCCTCGTGTGCCCGATGGGAGGCTACGATCGAGGCACAATCTAAAAATAGCAAGAAATGCCAGTGACATGGCCGCGTGAAATAATCATGGGGAGGCCGGTGGGCTATAGCCTTTGGTCCACAGGGGTTGGGGAGGGCGTTTCGGGGGCCCTGGTCGTCGGAAATGGGTACAGTCTTTTCGAGGGTCCTCGTGTGCCCCGTGGGAGGCTACGGTCAGAGGCCTGCCCTAAAATGACAAGAAATGCCTAGCGGCGTAGTGCGTAAAATAGTCACCGAGGCCGGTGGGCTATAGCCTTTGTTCCGCGGGGGTTGGGGAGGGGGTTTCGGGACCTCTAGTCGTTAGAAATGGGTAAGGTCTTTTCGAGGGACCTCGTGTGCCCAGTGGAAGGCTACGGTCAGAAGCCTGCCCTAAAATAACGAAAATGCCAATGGCGTGGCAGCGTCAAATAATCGCCATGAGGCGGTGGGCTATGTGCTGGTCATGAGGGTTGGGGAAGGTGTTTGAGGGCGGTGGCAGAAATGGGTACAGTTTTTTCGAGGGTCCTCGTGTGCCCAGTGGGAGGCTACGATCAGAAGCCTGCCCTAAAATAGCAAGAAATGCCCAGCGGCGCAGCGCGTGAAATAGTCGCCGAGGCCGGTGGGCTATAGCCTTTGGCCCTCGGGGGTTGGGGAGGGGCGTTCGGGGGCTCTGGGTGTCGGAAATGGGTACAGTCTTTTCGAGGGTCCTCGTGTGCCCAGTGGGAGGCTACGATCAGAAGCGTGCCCTAAAATAGCAAGACAGGCCCAGCGGCGCAGCGCGTTAAATAGTCGCGGAGGCCGGTGGGCTATAGCCTTTGGTCCGCGGGGGTTGGGGAGGGGCGTTCGGGGTCTCTGGGCGTCGGAAATGGGTACAGTCTTTTCGAGGGTCCTCGTGTGCCCAGTGGGAGGCTACGGTCACAGGCCTGCCCTAAAATGGCAAGAAATGCTCAGCGGCGCAGCACGGGAAATAGTCACTGAGGCCGGTGGGCTATAGCCTTTGGTCCGCGGGGGTTCGGGAGGGAAGTTCTGGGGCTCTGGGCATCGGAAATGGGTACAGTTTTTCGAGGGTCCTCGTGTGCCCAGGGGGAGGCTACGATCAGAAGCCTGCCATAAAATAGCAAGAAATGCCCAGCGGCGCATCGCGGAAAATAGTCACCGAGGCCGGTGGGCTATAGTCTTTGGTCCACGGGGGTTGGGGAGGGCGTTTCGGGGGCTCTGGTCTTCGGAAATGGGTACAGTCTTTCCGAGGGTCCTCGTGTGCCCAATGGAAGCCTACGGTCAGAAGCCTGCCCTAAAATGGCAAGACATGCCCAGCGGCGCAGCGTGTGAAATAGTCGCCGAGGCCGGTGGGCTATAGCCTTTGGTCCGCGGGGGTTGGGGAGGAGCGTTCGGGTCTCTGGGCGTCGGAAATGGGTACAGTCTTTTTGAGGGTCCTCATGTGCCCAGTGGGAGGCTACGGTCAGAAGCCTGCCCTAAAATGGCAAGAAATTTCCAGCGGCGCAGCGCGTGAAATAGTCGCTGAGGCCGGTGGGCTATAGCCTTTGGCCCTCGGGGGTTGGGGTGGGGCGTTCGGGGGCTCTGGGTGTCGGAAATGGGTACAGTCTTTTCGAGGGTCCTCGCGTGCCCAGTGGGAGGCTACGGTCAGGGCCTGCCCTAAAATGGCAAGAAATGCTTAGCCAGTGCATGGCGCGTGGAAATAATAATCGCGAGGCGGTGGGCTGTGCAGTCTGCAGGGGTTGGGGAGGCGTCGGGAAATGGGTAAAGTCTTTTCGAGGTCTCGTGTGCCCGGTGGGTGGCTCTGGTCAGAGGCCTGCCCTAAAATGACAAGAATTGCCCCGCTGCGCTGCGCGTGAAATAGTCACCAAGGCCGGTGGGCTATAATGCTTTGGTCATGAGGGGGAGGGAGGCGTTGGGGTCTCTGGCGTCGAGAAATGGGTACAGTCTTTTCGAGGGTCCTCGTGTGCCCAGTGGGAGGCTCAGTCAGAGCCTGCCTAAAATGGCAAAAATGCCAGTGGCTGGCAGCGTGAAATAGTCACAAGGCGGTGGGCTATGTGCTGGTCCCATGGAGGGTTGGGAGGGGTTTAGGAGGCTCTGGTCGTCGAAAATGGGTACAGTCTTTTTGGGGGTCCTCGTGTGCCAGATGGGAGGCTATGGTCAAGCACTGCTTTAAAATGGCAAGAAAAACCCAGTAGCGCGCGTGGAAATAGTCACCAGGCGGTGGGCTATAGCCTTTGGTCCTTGAGGTTGGGGAGGGTTTAGGGGCTCACAGTGCGTCGGAAATGGGTACAGTCTTTTCGAGGTCTCGCGTGCCAGTGGGGAAGCTACTGATCAGGCACTGCCCTAAAATGGCAAAAAGAAATGCCCGTGGCGCAGCTCAGGAAATAGTCAGGGCGGTGGGCTATAGCCTTGGGTCCTTGAGGGGTTGGGCGGGGGTTTGGGGGCTCACAGTGAGTGGGAAATGGGTACAGTCTTTCCGAGGGTCTCGTGTGCCAGTGGAAGGCTACGGTCAAGCCTGCCCTAAAATGGCAAGAAATGCCAAGCGTGGCGCGTCAAATAATCATGAGGCCGGTGGGCTATAGCCTTTGGTCATGAGGGGTTGGGGAAGGTGTTTGGGGGCCTTGAGTGCGGAAGTGGGGTACAGATTTTTGAGGTCCTCGTGTGCCCAGTGGGAGGCTACGATCAGAAGCCTGCCTAAAATAACAAGAAATGCCCATGGCGCAGCGTGAAATAATCGCAGGCAGGTGGGCTATGTGCTGGCCCTCGGGGGTTGGGAGGGCGTTCGGGGGCTCTGGGTGTCGGGAAATGGGTACAGTCTTTTCGAGGGTCTCGTGTGCCCGATGGGAGGCTACTGATCAAAGCCTGCCCTAAAATAACAAGACAGGCCCAGTGACGCGCGTTAAATAATCATGAGGCACGGTGGGCTATGTGCTGGTCCCATGAGGTTGGGGAGGGGCGTTAGGGGTCTCACAGGCGTCGGAAATGGGTACAATCTTTTCGAGGGTCCTCGTGTGCCCAGTGGGAGGCTAAGGTCTTTTGCCTGCCCTAAAATGGCAAGAAATGCCCATCGGCGCAGCGCATGAAATAGTCAGAGGCCGGTGGGCTATAGCCTTTGGTCCCTTGAGGGTTCGGGAGGGAAGTTCAGGGCTCTGGGCATGAGGAAATGGGTACAGTTTTCGAGGGTCTCGTGTGCCCAGTGGGAGGCTCTGAGAAGCACACTTGAAATAACAAGACATGCCAATGGCCGCGTGAAATAATCGCCGGGCGGTGGGCTATATGCTTTGGTCAGCGGGGGTTGGGGAGGCGTTTAGGGGCTCTGGTGGTGAAAATGGGTGCAGTCTTTTCGAGGTCCTCGTGTGCCCAATGGGGAGGCTCTGTCAGGCCTGCCCTAAAATGACAAGAAATGTAGCCAGGCATGGCGCGTGAAATAGTCATGAGGCGGTGGGCTATGTGCCTGGCCCTCGGGGTTGGGGAGGGGTGTTCGGGGGCTCAGGTGTGGGAAATGGGTACAGTCTTTTGAGGGGTCCTCATGTGCCCGATTGGGAGGCTCTGAGTCAGAGCACATGCCCTAAAATGGCAGAAATTTCCAAGCCAGTATAGCGTGGAAATAATCAGCCAGGTGGGCTATAGCCTTTGGTCTGCGGGGGTTGGGAGGGGCGTCTGAAATTGGTAAGAAGTCTTTTCGAGGGTCCTCGTGTGCCCGTGGGAGGCTACAGTCAGAGCCTGCCCTAAAATGACAAAATGCCAGTAGCGCATCGCGTGAAATAGTCACGAGGGCGGTGGGCAATATACTGAGTCAGCGGGGGTTGGGGAGGGGCGTTGAGGGCTCTGGTCGTCGGAAATGGGTACAGTCTTCTGAGGGTTCTCGTGTGCCCGGTGGGAGGCTACTGGTCAGAGCCTGCCTAAATGGCAAGAAATGCCCAGCCAGTAGCGTGAAATAATCATGGGGCGGTGGGCTATAGCCTTTGGTCTGCGGGGTTGGGAGGCGTGAGTGGTGGTAAAGTCTTTTCGAGGGTCCTCGTGTGCTTGATGGGAGGCTACGGTCTGAGCCTGCTCTAAAATGGCAAGACATGCCAAGCGGCAGCAGGAAATAGTCACGAGGCCGGTGGGCTATGGCCTTGAGGGGGTTGGGCGGGGGGGGGTTTGAGGGGCTCAGTAGTGTGAAATGGGTACAGTCTTCTGAGGTTCTCGTGTGCCCAGTGGGAGGCTACTGGTCGGAAACTGCCCTAAAATAGCAAGAAATGTCAAGTGGGCAGCGTGAAATAATCGCCGAGGCAGTGGGCTATAGCCTGGTCCATGAGGGGTTCGGGAGGAGGAAGTTACAGGGCTCTGGGCATCGGAGAAATGGGTACAGTCTTTCGAGGGTCCTCGTGTGCCCAGGTGGGAGGCTACGATCAAGGCCTGCCTAAAATAATAAATGCCCATGGCAGCGTGAAATAATCGCTGGGCGTGGGCTAACTGGTCCCACAGGGGTTGGGAGGCGTTTGAGGCTCAGTCGTGAGTGGGTGCAGTCTTTTCGAGGGTCCGCGTGTGCCCAGTGGGAGGCTCTGATCAGGGCCTGCCCTAAAATGGCAAGACATGCCCAGTGGCGCAGCCAGCGTTAAATAATCGCCGAGGCGGTGGGCTATAGCCTTTGGTCCACAGGGGGTTGGGGAGGCGTTTGAGGGGCTCAGTCGTGGGAAATGGGTACAGTCTTTTGAAGGTCCTCGTGTGCCCGGTGGGAGAGCTCTGAGGTCAAGCCTGCCCTAAAATGGCAAGACATGCTTAGCCAGTACGCAGCCGCGTTAAATAACCCAGAGGCAGTGGGCTATAGCCTAGTCCATGAGGGTTGCGGAGGGGCGTTAAAGGGGTCTCTAGGCGTGGAAATGGGTACAGTCTTTCGAGGTCCTTGTGTACTTGAGTGGGAGGCTACGGTCAGGCACTGCCCTAAAAATGGCAAAAATACCCAAGCGTGCCAGGCAATAGTCACTTGAGGCAGTGGGCTATATCCTTTGGTCCAGCGGGGTTGGGGAGGGGGTTTGAGGGGCTCAGTGCGTCGGAAATGGTACAGTCTTCTGAGGGTTCGTGTGCCTAGTGGGAGGCTACGGTCAAGCCTGCTAAAATGGCAAGAAATGTCAGCGGTAGCGCGTGAAATAATCAGCCAGAGGGTGGGCAATAACCTTTGGTCCATGAGGGTTGGGGAGGGGCGTTCGGGGCTCTGGTGCGTCGGGAAATGGGTACAGTCTTCTGAGGGGTTCTCGTGTGAGTGGGAGGCTACGGTCAGGAAGCCTGCCTAAAATGGCAGAAATGTCCAGCGGGCGCCAAGCGTGAAATAATCGCCGAGGCAGTGGGCTATGTGCTTTGGTCCATGAGGGGTTGGGGAGGGACGTTCGGGGGCTGTGGTCGTCGGAAATGAGTACAGGCTTTTCGAGGGTCCTCGTGTGCCCAGTGGGAGGCTACTGATCGAGCCTGCCCCAAATGGCAAAGACATGCCCAGTGCAGTGTGCGTTAAATAATCGGCTGAGGCGGTGGGCTATAGCCTTTGGTCCACGGGGGTTGGGGAGGGGCGTTTGGGGCTCTGGTCGTCGGAAATGGGTAAAGTCTTTCGAGGGTCTCGTGTGCCAGATGGGAGGCTACAGTCAAGCCTGCCCTAAAATGTGAGACATGCCTTGGCCAGTGCGCGTTAAATAGTCGCCGAGGCCGGTGGGCTATAGCCTTTGGTCCGCGGGGGTTGCGGAGGGACGTTCGGGGTCTCTAGGCGTCGGAAATGGGTACAGTCTTTTCGAGGGTCCTTGTGTGCCCAGTGGGAGGCTACGGTCAGAGGCCTGCACTAAAATGGCAAGAAATACCCAGCGTCGCAGCACGGGAAATAGTCACTGAGGCCGGTGGGCTATAGCCTTTGGTCCGCGGGGGTTGGGCAGGGGGTTTCGGGGGCGCTGGTCGTCGGAAATGTGTACCGTCTTTACGAGGGTCCTCGTGTGCCCAGTGGGAGGCTACGGTCAGAAGCCTGCCCTAAAATGGCAAGACATGTGGCCAATGGCGTGAAATAATCGCCCGAGGCGGTGGGCTATGTGCTGGTCCTTGAGGGGTTGGGGAGGGGCGTTCGGGGGCTCTGGTCGTCGGAAATGAGTACAGGCTTTTCGAGGGTCCTCGTGTGCCCAGTGGGAGGCTGGTCAAGCCTGCCCAAATGTGAGACATGCCAGCCCGCGTTAAATAATCAGCAAGGCGGTGGGCTATGTGCTGGTCCCTTGAGGGGTTGGGAGGGCGTTCGGGGCTCTGAGGTGGTCGGAAATGGTACAGGCTTTTCGAGGGTCCTCGTGTGCCCAGATGGGAGGCTACGGTCGAAGCACTGCCCCAAATGGAGACATGCCAGCGCATCGCGTGAAATAGTCGCCGAGGCCGATGGGCTATAGCCTTTGGTCCGCGGGGGTTGGTGGGGGGTTCGGGGGCTCTGGTCCTCGGAAATGGGTACAGTCTTTGCGAGGGTCCTCGTGTGCCCAGTGGGAGGCTACGGTCAGAAGCCTGCCCTAAAATCGAAAGAAATGCCAATGGCGGTAGCGTGAAATAGTCGCCGAGGCTGGTGGGCTATAGCCTTTGGTCCACGGGGGTTGGGGAGGGGGTTTCGGGGGCTCTGGTCATCGGAAATGAGTACAGGCTTTTCGAGGGTCCTCGTGTGCCCAGTGGGAGAATACGGTCAGAAGCCTGCCCCCAAATGGCAAGACAGCAATGGCCGCGTGGAAATAATCAGGGCAGTGGGCTATAGCACAGTCCTTGAGGTTGGGGAGGAGCGTTCGGGGTCTCTGGGTGTCAGAAATGGGTACAGTCTTTTCGAGGGTCCTCGTGTGCCCAGTGGGAGGCTACGGTCAGAAACCTACCCTAAAATGGACAGAAATGTCCAGCGGCGCAGCGCGTGAAATAGTTGCCGAGGACGGTGGGCTATAGCCTTTAGCCCTCGGGGGTTGGGGAGGGGCGTTCGGGGGCTCTGGGTGTCGGAAATGGGTATAGTCTTTTCGAGGGTCCTCACGTGCCCAGTGGGAGGCTACTGAGTCAGGGCACTGCCTAAAATGGCAAGAAATGCCAATGCGCGCGCGTGAAATAGTCGCCGGGCAGTGGGCTATAGACTTTGGTCTGCGGGGTTTGGGGAGGCGTCGGAAGTGGTAAAGTCTTTTCGAGGTCCTCGTGTGCCCGTGGAGACTCTGGTCAGAGGCCTGCCCTAAAATGACAAAAATGCCCAGCGCCTTGGCGCGTGAAATAGTCACAGGCGGTGGGCAATAACTTTGTCCATGAGGGTTGGGGAGGCGTTCGGGGGCTGGGCGTCGAAATGGAGTCTGAGTCTTCTGAGGTTCCCGTGTGCCCGGTGGGAGGCTACGGTCAGAAGCCTGCCCTAAGCAGCAGAAATATCAGCCATGGCGCAGTGAAATAATCGCCGAGGCCGGTGGGCTATAGCCTTTGGTCCATGAGGGGTTGGGAGGGGCGTTGGGGGCTCACAGGTGTGGGAAATGGGAGCAGTCTTCTGAGGGTCCTCGTGTGCCCGATGGGAGGCTACGGTCAGAAGCCTGCCATAAAATAACAAGAAATTTCAGCAGCAACACGTGAAATAGTCATGAGGCCGGTGGGCTATAGCCTTTGGTCCCTCGGGGTTGGGAGGGGCGTTCGGGGCTCACGGGTGTGGGAAATGGGTACAGTCTTTTCGAGGGTCCTCGTGTACTTGATGGGAGGCTCTGATCAAGCCTGCCCCAAAATAACAAGAAATACCAGAGCGCGTGAAATAATCATGAGGCGGTGGGCTATGTGCTGGTCCATGGGGTTGGGAGGGTTTGAGGCTCACAGTGTCAGGAAATAGAGTCTGATCTTTTCGAGGTCCTCGCGTACCAGTGGGAGACTACAGTCAGGGCCTGCCCTAAAATGACAAGAAATGCCAATGCGCCAGCGTGAAATAATCAGCAAGGCAGTGGGCTATAGCCTTTGGTCTGCGGGGGTTGGGGAGAGGCGTCGGAAATGGGTAAAGTCTTTTCGAGGGTCCTCGTGTGCCCCGTGGGAGGCTACGGTCAGAGGCCTGCCCTAAGATGACAAGAAATGCCCAGTGGCATGGCAGCGTGGAAATAATCGCCAGGCGGTGGGCTATAGCCCCAGTCATGAGGGGTTGGGGAGGGGGTTTGAGGCTACAGTCGGAAATGGGTACAGTCTTCTGAGGGTCCTCGTCTGCCCAGGAGGCTCTGATCAAGCACTGCCTAAAATGAGAAATGCCAATGGCGCAGCGTGAATAATCGCCGAGGCGGTGGGCTATATGGCCCCTCGGGGGTTGGGGAGGGCGTTACAGGGCTCTGGAAGTGGAAATGGGTACAGTCTTTTGAGGTCCTCGCGTGCCCAGTGGGAGGCTCTGGTCGAGCCTGCCCTAAAATGGCAAGAAATGCCCAGCGGCGCAGCGCGTGAAATAGTCGCCGAGGCCGGTGGGCTATAGCCTTTGGCCCTCGGGGGTTGGGGAGGGGCGTTCTGGGGCTCTGGAAGTCGGAAATGGGTACAGTCTTTTTGAGGGTCCTCGCGTGCCCAGTGGGAGGCTACGGTCAGAAGCCTGCCCTAAAATGGCAAGAAATGTCCAACGGCGCAGCGCGTGAAATAGTCGCCGAGGCCGGTGGGCTATAGCCTTTGGCCCTCGGGGGTTGGGGAGGGCGTTCTGGGGATCTGGAAGACGGAAATGGGTACAGTCTTTTCGAGGGTCCTCGCGTGCCCAGTGGGAGGCTACGGTCAGGGCCTGCCCTAAAATGGCAAGAAATGCCCAGCGGCGCAGCGCGTGAAATAGTCGCAAGGCAGTGGGCTATAGTGCTGAGGGTTGGGCAGGGGTTGGGGAGGGAGGCAGAAATGGAGTACAGTCTTTTCGAGGTCCTCGTGCCGTGCCGTGGGAGGCTCTGATCAGAGGCCTGCCCTAAAATGACAAGAAATGCCAGTGTGCAGTAGCGTGGGAAATAATCGCTTGAGGCAGTGGGCTATAGCCTTGGTCCATGGGGGTTGGGGAGGGTTTGGGAGGGCTCAGGTCGTAAGAAATCTGAGTCTTTCGAGGGTCCTCGTGTGCCCAGGTGGGAGACTACTGATCAGACCTGCCCTAAAATGACAGAAATGCCAGTGGCCAGTGGCGTGAAATAATCCTTGGGGCAGTGGGCTATGTGCTGGTCTGCGGGGTTGGGAGGAGGCGTCGGAATGGGTCACAAAGTCTTTTCGAGGGTCCTCGTGTGCCCGTGGGAGCTACAGTCAGAGCCTGCCCTAAGATGACAAGAAATGCCCAGTGGCGCAGCGCGTGAAATAGTCCACCGAGGCGGTGGGCTATGTGCCCAGTCCCTCGGGGGTTGGGAGGGTTTGGGGCTCACAGTCGTGAAATGGGTCAGTCTTCTGAGGTCCTCGTGCACTTGCCAGAGGCTGATCAAGCCTGCCTAAAATGGCAAAAATGCCCAGTGATGCAGCGTGAAATAGTCAGGCGGTGGGCTATAGCCTTTGGCCCTCGGGGTTAGGGAGGGCGTTCAGGGCTCTGGAAGTCGGAAATGGGTACAGTCTTTTGAGGATCTCGCGTGCCCGATGGGAGGCTACTGATCAAAAGCCTGCCCTAAAATGGCAAGAAATGTCCAGCAGGCGCAGCGTGAAATAGTCATGAGGCGGTGGGCTATGTGCTGGTCCTCGGGGGGTGGGGCGGGGCGTTCTGGGGCTCTGGAAGTGGGAAATGGAGTACAGTCTTTTGAGGTCCTCGCGTGCAGTGGGAGGCTCTGGTCAAGCCTGCCCTAAAATGGCAAGAAATGTCCAGGCAGTAGCGTGAAATAGTCACCGAGGCCGGTGGGCTATAGCCTTTGGCCCTCGGGGGTTGGGGAGGGGCGTTCTGGGGCTCTGGAAGTCGGAAATGGGTACAGTCTTTTCGAGGGTCCTCGCGTGCTGATGGGAGAGCTCTGGTCAGGGCCTGCCCTAAAATGGCAAGAAATGTCCAGTGGCATGTAGCGTGAAATAATCGCCAGGCGGTGGGATATATAGCCGTCTGCGGGGTTGGGGAGGCGTCAGGTGGTCCATGAGGGGTTGGGGAGCGTTAAGAGACTCTGGTGCGTGGGAAATGGATACAGTCTTCTGAGGGTTCTCGTGCCCAGGTTAGCGGCTACGGTCAGAAACCGGCCCTAAAATGGCAAGAAATGTCCAGGCGCGTGAAATAATCGCCGAGGCAGTGGGATATAGCCTTTGGTCTGGGGTTGGGGAGGGCGTCGGAGGTGGTCCATGGGGTTGGGAGAGGCGTTAGGGGGCTCTGAGTCGTGAGGAAATGGATCTGATCTTCTGAGGGTTCGTGTGCCCAGTTAGCGGCTCTGATCGAGGAAGCACTGCCTAAAATGGCAAGAAATGTCCAGCAGCGCTTGTGCGTGAAATAATCGCCTTGAGGCGGTGGGCTATAGCCTTTGGCCCTCGGGGTTAGGGAGGGGCGTTCTAGAGGCTCTGGAGTGAAATGGGTATAGTCTTCTGAGGTCCTCGCGTGCCCAGTGGGAGGCTACTGGTCAACTGCCCTAAAATAGCAAGAAATGCCCAGCGCAGCCGTGAAATAATCGCCGAGGCCAGGTGGGCTATAGCTGGTCTGGTTGCGTCGGAGGTGGTCCCTTGAGGGGTTGGGAGGGCGTTCGGGGGCTCGGGGCGTGGGAAATGGTGACTGTCTTTCTGAGGGTCCTCGTGTGCCCAGTGGGAGGCTACGGTCAGAAGCCTGCCTAAAATAGCAAGAAATGTCCATGCAGGCCTGTGGCGTGAAATAATCGCCAGGCAGGTGGGCTATAACTGCTGGTCCACAGGGGTTGGGGGGCGTTCGGGGGCTCAGTCGTCGGAAATGAGTACATGGTGTGAGGTACAGCTCGAGGGCGTCGATGCAAATAATCTGACCAAGACAGCAGGCGCAAATGAGGAAAATGCCCAGCGGCGTTGAGCTATAGGGGCTGGTCGGGTTGGTTGAGGGGTTGAGGGCTAGAGGTCGTTGAGGCCCTTTGGTCGAGCCTGCTGGGGAGGTGCCCAGCAGGTCTGATCTGCAGCTGGGGGTACTGCCTAAAATGGGTGAAAATGTGCAGTGGGAGCTGAAGAATAAACCCGGGGGCCTGGGGCTATTCAGCCCTCGGGGTACGTTCTTTTGAGATCTCGCGTGCCCGGTGGGAGGCTACGGTCAAGCCTGCCCTAAAATGTAAGAAATGTCAGCAGCGCAGCGTGAAATAATCATGGCGGTGGGCTATAGCCTTTGGCCTCGGGGGTTGGGGAGGCGTTACAGGGCTCTGGAAGTCGAAATGGGTGCAGTCTTTTGAGGGTCTCGCGTGCCCGATTGGGAGGCTACGGTCAGAGCCTGCCCTAAAATGGCAAGAAATGTCCAACTTAGCGTGAAATAGTCGCCCAGGCAGTGGGCTATAGCCTTTGGTCTCTCGGGGTTGGGAGGGGAGGAGGGCGTTCTAGGAGCTCACAGGAAGTCGGAAATGGGTACTGAGTCTTTTGAGGGTCTCGCGTGCCCAGTGGGAGGCTACTGATCAAGCCTGCCCTAAAATAAGAAATGCCAATGGCCTTAGCCGTAGAAATAATCGCCCGTGGTGGGATATAGTGCGGGGTTGGGAGGGCGTCGGAGGTGGTCCGAGGTTGGGGAGGCGTTAAGGGGCTCTGGTCGTGGAAATGGATCAGTCTTCTGAGGGGTTCTCGTGTGCTTGATTAGCGGCTACGGTGATTGAAGCCTGCCCTAAAATGGCAAGAAATGTCCAGTGAGCGCGCGAAATAATCGCTTGAGGCCGGTGGGCTATAGCCTTTGGCCTGCGGGGTTGGGGAGGGCGTTCTAGGGTCAGAGTTGGGGAAGGCGTTCGGGGCTGGTCGTGAGAATGGATTTTCGAGGTCTCGTGTGCCCAGTTGGGAGAGCTCTGGTCAGGGCCTGCTAAAATAGCAAGAAATGCTTGTGCGCGTGAAATAATCGCCGAGGCAGTGGGATATAGCCTTTGGTCTGCGGGGTTGGGAGGGGCGTCGGAGGTGGTCATGAGGTTGGGAGAGGCGTTCGGGGGCTGCAGGTGGTGGAAATGGATACTGATCTTCTGAGGGTTCTCGTGTACTTGATTAAGCGGCTACGGTCAGAAGCACTGCCCTAAAATAACAAGAAATGTCCAGCAGCGCAAGCGTGAAATAGTCGCCGAGCGGTGGGCTATAGTGCTAGCCCCTCAGGGGTTGGGGAGGGGCGTTCTTGGGCTCTGGAAGTCGGAAATGGTTACAGTCTTTTGAGGTCCTCGCGTGCCCGGTGGGAGAGCTCTGATCAGGGGGCCTGCCACTAAAATGGCAAGAAATGGCCTTGTGCGTGAAATAATCGCCGAGGCGGTGGGCTATAGCCTTTGGTCTCGGGGGTTGGGGGAGGCGTGGAGGTGGTCAGCGGGGGTTGGGGAGGGCGTTCAGGGGCTCAGTCGTGAGATGGATACAGTCTTCTGAGGGTTCGTGTACCCAGTTAGGCGGCTACGGTCAAGCCTGCTAAAATGGCAAAAATGTCAAGCCGGTATGGCGTGAAATAATCGCCAAAGCGGGTGGGCTATATAGCCTTTGGTCATGAGGGTTGGGAGGGGCGTTCAGGGGCTCTGCAGTGGTCGGAAATGAGTACAGAGCTTTTGAGGGTCCTCGTGTGCCCGGTGGGAGGCTCTGGTCAAGCCTGCCCCCAGAATAGCAAGACATAGCCCAGGCCGCGTTAAATAATCGCCGGGCGGTGGGCTATGTGCTGGTCCAGGGGTTGGGGAGGCGTTTGGGGGCTCTGGTCGTGGGAAATGGGTACAGTCTTCTGAGGTCCTCGTCTGCCAGTGGGAGGCTACGGTCAGAAGCCTGCCCTAAAATGGCAAGAAATGTCCAACGGCGCAGCGCGTGAAATAGTCACCGAGGCCGGTGGGCTATAGCCTTTGGCCCTCGGGGGTTGGGGAGGGGCGTTCTAGGGCTCTGGAAGTCGGAAATGGGTACAGTCTTTTCGAGGGTCCTCGCGTGCCCAGTGGGAGGCTCCGGTCAGAAGCCTGCCCTAAGCTGGCAAGAAATGTCAGCAGCGCCAGCGTGAAATAATCGCCGAGGCGGTGGGCTATAGTGCCCCAGCCCTCGGGGGTTGGGGAGGGCGTTACAGGACTCTGGAAGTCGGAAATGGGTGATCTTTTTGAGGGTCCTCGCGTGCCCAGTGGGAGGCTCTGGTCAAAGCCTGCCCTAAAATACTAGAAATAATCAGCAGGCATAGTAACGTGAAATAGTCGCCCGGGCGGTGGGCTATGCTGGCCTCGGGGGTTGGGGAGGCGTTCTAGGGCTCTGGAGTGGAAATGGGTCTGAGTCTTTTCGAGGGTCTCAGCGTGCCCAGGTGGGAGGCTCTGGTCAGGGGCCTGCCCTAAAATGTGCAAGAAATGCCCAGTGGCGTATGCGCGTGAAATAGTCAGCGAGGCGGTGGGATATAGCCTTTGATGCGGGGGTTGGGAGGGGCGTCGGAGAGGTGGTCGAGGTTGGGGAGGGGCGTTGGGGGCTCACTGGTCGTGGAAATGGATCGATCTTCTGAGGGTTCTCGTGTGCCAGTTAGCGGCTACAGTCAAAGCCTGCCCTAAAATAGCAAAAGAAATGTCCAAGCCTTAGCGCGTGAAATAATCGCCAGGCAGGTGGGCTATAGCCTTTGGTCCATGAGGGTTGGGGAGGGGCGTTCGGGGCTCTGGTCGTGGGAAATAGTACAGAGCTTTTGAGGGTCCTCGTGTGCAGTGGGAGGCTTCTGATTGAGCTACACCCCAAATAAGACATGCCCAGTGCAGTAGCAGCGCGTTAAATAGATCGCCCGGTGGGCTATAGCTTTGTTCCGCGGGGGTTGGGGAGGGGGGTTCGGGGCTCACAGTGCGTGGGAAATGGGTACAGTCTTTCGAGGGTCCTCGTGTGCAGGTGGGAGGCTACGGTCAAGCCTGCCCTAAAATGTGAGACATGCCAGTGGCCAGCGCGTTAAATAATCAGGCCCAGGTGGGCTATAGCCTTTAGTCATGAGGGTTGCGGAGGGACGTTCGGGGTCTCTAGGCGTCGGAAATGGGTACTGTCTTTTCGAGGGTCCTTGTGTGCCCAGTGGGAGGCTACGGTCAGAGGCCTGCACTAAAATGGCAAGAATACCCAGCGTCGCAGCACGGGAAATAGTCACTGAGGCCGGTGGGCTATAGCCTTTGGTCCCATGAGGTTGGGCGGGGGTTTGAGGCGCTGGTCGTGGGAAATAGGTACCGTCTTCTGGTCCTCGTGTGCCAGTGGGAGAGCTCTGAGTCAGAAGCCTGCCCTAAAATGGCAAGACATGCCAATGAGGCCAGCCAGCAGTGAAATAGTCGCCGAGGCCGGTGGGCTATAGCCTTTGGTCCGCGGGGGTTGGGGAGGGGCGTTCGGGGGCTCTGGTCGTCGGAAATGAGTACAGGCTTTTCGAGGGTCCTCGTGTGCCCAGTGGGAGGCTACGGTCAGAAGCCTGCCCCCAAATGGCAAGACATGCCCAGCGGCGCAGCGCGTGAAATAGTCGCCGAGGCCGGTGGGCTATAGCCTTTGGTCCGCGGGGGTTGGGGAGGAGCGTTCGGGGTCTCTGGGTGTCAGAAATGGGTACAGTCTTTTCGAGGGTCCTCGTGTGCCCAGTGGGAGGCTACGGTCAGAAACCTACCCTAAAATGGACAGAAATGTCCAGCGGCGCAGCGCGTGAAATAGTTGCCGAGGCCGGTGGGCTATAGCCTTTAGCCCTCGGGGGTTGGGGAGGGGCGTTCGGGGGCTCACAGGTGCCGGAGGGTATAGTCTTTTCGAGGTCCTCACGTGCCAGTGGGAGGCTCTGATCAGGAGCCTGCCCTAAAATGGGAAAAATGCCCAATGCTGCCGCGTGAAATAATCGCCAGGCAGTGGGCTATATCTTTGGTCCAGCAGGGTTGGGGAGGGGTTTGGGGCTCACAGTGGTCGGAGTAGACAGTCCACAGAGGGTCGTTCTCGTGTGCCATGGGAGGCTACGGTCGGAAGCACGCATAAAATGTAAGAAATTTCCAGCGGTAGCAACACGTGGAAATAATCATAGGGCGGTGGGCTATGCCTTTGGCCCTCGGGGTTGGGAGGGCGTTCGGGGCTGCAGTCGTGGGAAATAGTACAGGCTTTCGAGGGTCCTCGTGTGTACTTGATGGGAGGCCACGGTCAGCAAGCCTGCCCCAAAATAGCAAGAAATACCCAGCCAGTAGCGCGTGAAATAATCATGGGGCGGTGGGCTATACTTTGGTCCATGGGGGTTGGGAGGGGTTTGGGGGCTCTGGTCGCCAGAAATAGGTGCAGTCTTTTCGAGGTCTCGCGTACCAGTGGGAGACTCTGATCAGCCTGCCCTAAAATGGCAAGAAATGCCATGGCCAGTAGCGTGAAATAATCGCCGAGGCAGTGGGCTATAGCCTTTAGTCTGCAGGGGTTGGGGAGGGTTTGGGGGGCCTCTGGTCGTCGGAAATGGGTACAGGTTTTCGAGGTCCTCGTGTGCCCAGTGGGAGGCTGACGGTCAGAAGCCTGCCCAAAATAAAAATACCATGAGTGTGGCGTGAAATAATCATGAGGCCGGTGGGCTATAGCTGGTCCATGGGGTTGGGGAGGGGTTTGGGGCTCACAGTCGTGGAAATAGGTACAGTCTTTTCGAGGGTCTCGTGTGCCCCGTGGGAGGCTGATCAGAGGCCTGCCAAGATGACAAGAAATGCCCAGTGGCGCAGCGCGTGAAATAATCACAGGGCGGTGGGCTATAATACTGGTCCATGAGGGGTTGGGAGAGGCGTTGCAGGGCTCTCTGGAAGTCGGGAAATGGGTACAGTCTTTTCGAGGTCTCGCGTGCCAGTGGGAGGCTACGGTCAAGCCTGCCTAAAATAAGAAATGTCAACAGCGCAGCGTGGAAATAATCGCCGAGGCGGTGGGCTATGTGCCTAGCCCTCGGGGGTTGGGGAGGGGCGTTCTGGGGCTCTGGAAGTCGGAAATGGGTACAGTCTTTTTGAGGGTCCTCGCGTGCCCAGTGGGAGGCTACGGTCAGAAGCCTGCCCTAAAATGGCAAGAAATGTCCAACGGCGCAGCGCGTGAAATAGTCGCCGAGGCCGGTGGGCTATAGCCTTTGGCCCTCGGGGGTTGGGGAGGGGCGTTCTGGGGCTCTGGAAGTCGGAAATGGGTACAGTCTTTTCGAGGGTCCTCGCGTGCCCAGTGGGAGGCTACGGTCAGGGCCTGCCCTAAAATGGCAAGAAATGCCCAGCGGCGCAGCGCGTGAAATAGTCACGAGGCAGTGGGCTGCATAGCCAGTCCTTGAGGTTGGGGAGGGGGGTTCGGGGCTCTGGGCATCGGAAATGGGTACAGTCTTTTCGAGGGTCCTCGTGTGCCCAGAGGAGGCCTACGGTCGAGGCCTGCCCTAAAATGGCAGAAATGCCCAGCGGTGCAACACAGGAAATAGTCACGGGCAGTGGGCTATAGCCTTTAGTAAGCGGGGGTTGGGCAGGGGTTTCAGGCGCTGGTCGTCGGAAATGGGTGCCGTCGGTTCGAGGGTCCTCGTGTGCCCAGTGGGAGGCTCAGTCAGGCACCTAAAATGGCAAGACATGCCATTGGCGCAGCGCGTGAAATAGTCATGAGGCGGTGGGCTATAGCCTTTGGTCCGTGGGGGTTGGAGAGGAGGGTTCGGGGGCTCTTGGCGTCGAAAATGGGTACAGCCTCTTCAAGAGTCCTCCTGTTCCCAGTGGGAGGCTACGGTCAGAGGCATGCCCTAAAATGGCAAGAAATGCCAGTCATTGAGGCGGTGGGCTATATCTTTAGTCAGCAGGGGTTGGGAGGGGTTTAAGGGGCTCTGGTCGTGAAATGGGAACAGTCTTCTGAGGGTCTCGTGTGCCCAGTGGGAGGCTGGTCAGGCACTGCCATAAAATGGCAAGAAATTTCCAATAGCGCAGCACGTGAAATAGTCGCCGAGGCAGTGGGCTATGCCAGCCCTCGGGGGTTGGGGAGGGTTCGGGGCTCTGGTCGTCGGAAATGGGAGCAGTCTTCTGAGGGTCTCGTGTGCCCGGTGGGAGGCTACGATCAAGCCTGCCCAAAATAACAAGAAATACCAATGGCGCAGCGTGAAATAGTCATGAGGCGGTGGGCTATAGCCTTTGGTCCATGGGGGTTGGGGAGGGGGTTTCGGGGGCTCTGGTCGTCGGAAATAGGTACAGTCTTTTCGAGGGTCCTCGCGTACCCAGTGGGAGACTACGGTCAGGGCCTGCCCTAAAATGGCAAGAAATGCCCAGCGGCGCAGCGCGTGAAATAGTCGCCGAGGCCGGTGGGCTATAGCCTTTGGTCTGCGGGGGTTGGGGAGAGGCGTCGGAAATGGGTAAAGTCTTTTCGAGGGTCCTCGTGTGCCCCGTGGGAGGCTACGGTCAGAGGCCTGCCCTAAGATGACAAGAAATGCCCAGTGGGATGCTACGGTCAGAAGCCTGCCCTAAAATGGCAAGAAATGCCCAGCGGCATAGCGCGTCAAATAGTCGCCGAGGCCGGTGGGCTACAGCCTTTGGTCCGCGGGGGTTGGAGAGGGGCGTTCGGGGGCTCTGGGCGTCGGAAATGGGTACAGTCTTTTCGAGGGTCCTCGTGTGCCCAGTGGGAGGCTACGGTCAGAGGCCTGCCCTAAAATGACAAGAAATGCCCAGCGCAGCCGTGAAATAAGTCACCAGGCGGTGGGCAATAAGCCTTTGGTCCAGAGGGTTGGGGAGGGGCGTTCGGGGGCTCAGTCGACGATAATGGGTACAGTCTTCTGAGGTTCTCGTGTGCCCGGTGGGAGGCTACAGTCAAGCCTGCCTAAAATGGCAAGAAATGTCCATGGCGCAGCGCGTGAAATAATCGCCGGGCAGTGGTTATAACTTTGGTCATGAGGTTAGGGAGGCGTTCGGGGCTCTGGTCATCGGAAATGAGTACAGGCTTTTGAGGTCCTCGTGTGCAGTGATGGGAGGCTACTGATCGAGCCTGCCCAAAATGGCAAGACATGCCCTAGCGGCGGCGTGAAATAGTCGCCCGAGGCAGTGGGCTATAGCCTTTGGTCCATGAGGGGTTGGAGAGGGCGTTCGGGGCTCAGGCGTCGGAAATGGGTACAGTCTTTTCGAGGTCCTCGTGTGCTTGATGGGAGGCTACGGTCAGAGGCCTGCCCTAAAATGACAAGAAATGCCCAGCGGCGCAGCGCGTGAAATAGTCACCGAGGCCGGTGGGCTATAGCCTTTGGTCCGCGGGGGTTGGGGAGGAGCGTTCGGGGTGTCTGGGGGTCGGAAATGGGTACAGTGTTTTCGAGGGTCCCCGTGTGCCCAGTGGGAGGCTACGGTCAGAGGCCTGCCCTAAAATGGCAAGAAATGTCCAGCGGCGCAGCGCGTGAAATAGTCGCCGAGGCCGGTGGGCTATAGCCTTTGGTCATGAGGTTGGGAGGAAGGGCGTTGGGGTGTCTGGGGGTCGGGAAATGGGTACAGTGTTTCGAGGTCCCCGTGTGCCCAGTGGAAGGCTACGGTCGAAGCCTGCCCAAAATGGCAAGACATGCCCTAAGCGGCGCGTGAAATAATCGCCCGAGCGGTGGGCTATAGCCTTTGGTCATGAGGGGTTGGAGAGGGCGTTCAGGGGGCAGGCGTCGGAAATGGGTACAGTCTTTTGAGGTCCTCGTGTGCCCAGTGGGAGGCTTCTGATTGAGGCCTGCCCCTAAAATGACAAGAAATGCCCAGTGCATGGCGTGAAATAGTCACCGAGGCCGGTGGGCAATAGCCTTTGGTCCCAGCGGGGTTGGGAGGAGGCGTTCGGGGCTCAGTCGTCGGAAATGGGTACAGTCTTCTGAGGGTTCTCGTGTGCCCAGTGGGAGGCTCAGTCAGAAGCACATGCCCTAAAATGGCAAGAAATGTCCAAGCGGCTTGGCCAGCGTGGAAATAATCGCCGAGGCAGGTGGGCTATAGCCTTTGGTCATGAGGGGTTGGGGAGGGCGTTCGGGGCTCTGGTCGACGGAAATGAGTAAAGGCTTATCGAGGGTCCTCGTGTGCCCCGTGGGAGGCTCTGATCGAGCCTGCCCCAAATGGCAAGACATGCCATGCCTTGGCGTGAAATAATCGCCGAGGCAGTGGGCTATAACAGTCCTTGGGTTGGGGAGGAGCGTTCGGGGTCTCTGGGTGCCAGAAATGGGTACAGTCTTTTCGAGGGTCCTCGTGTGCCCAGTGGGAGGCTACGGTCAGAAACCTGCCCTAAAATGGACAGAAATGTCCAGCTGCCCAGCGCGTGAAATAGTTACCGAGGCCGGTGGGCTATAGCCTTTAGCCCTCGGGGGTTGGGGAGGGGCGTTCGGGGGCTCTGGGTGTCGGAAATGGGTATAGTCTTTTCGAGGGTCCTCGCGTGCCCAGTGGGAGGCTACGGTCAGGGCCTGCCCTAAAATGGCAAGAAATGCCAGTGACACAGTAGCGCGTGAAATAATCGCGAGGCGGTGGGCTATAGCCTAGTCTGCGGGGGTTGGGGAGGCGTCGGAGGTGGTAAAATCTTTTGAGGTCATCGTGTGCCCGTCTGAGGCTACAGATCAGAGGCCTGCCCTAAAATGATAAAATGCCTTGTAGCCAGCGTGAAATAGTCACGAGGCGGTGGGCAATATGCTGGTCCCTTGAGGGTTGGGAGGGCGTTCAGGGTCTCAGGCGTCGGAAATGGGTCTGCAGTGTTTTCGAGGGTCCCGTGTGCCCAATGGAAGGCTACGGTCAAGCCTGCCCAAAATAGCAAGACATGCTGTGCCAATGGCGCAGCGTGAAATATTCGCCGAGGCCGGTGGGCTATAGCCTGGTCATGAGGGGTTGGAGAGGCGTTCGGGGCTCTGGGCGTCGGAAATGGGTACAGTCTTTTCGAGGGTCCTCGTGTGTGAGTGGGAGAGGCTACGGTCAGAGGCCTGCCGTAAAATGCCAAGAAATGCCCACCGGGGCAGCGCGGGAAATAGTCACTGAGGCCGGTGGGCTATAGCCTTTGGTCATGAGGGTTGGGCAGGGGTTTGAGCGCTGCTCGTCGGAAATGGGTACCGTCTTCTGAGGGTCCTCGTGTGATGGGAGGCTCTGATCGAAGCCTGCCTTAAAATGGCAAGACATGGCCAGCGGCGCAGCGCGTGAAATAGTCGCCGAGGCCGGTGGGCTATAGCCTTTGGTCCGCGGGGGTTGGGGAGGGGCGTTCGGGGGCTCTGGGCGTCGGAAATGGGTACAGTCTTTTCGAGGGTCCTCGTGTGCCCAGTGGGAGGCTACGGTCAGAGGCCTGCCCTAAAATGGCAAGAAATGCCCAGCGGCGCAGCACGGGAAATAGTCATTGAGGCCGGTGGGCTATATCTTTGGTCCGCGGGGGTTGGGGAGGGGGTTTCGGGGGCTCTGGTCGTCGGAAATGGGAACAGTCTTTACGAGGGTTCTCGTGTGCCCAGTGGGAGGCTACGGTCAGAAGCCTGCCCTAAAATGGCAAGAAATGACCAGCGGCGCAGCGCGTGAAATAATCAGCAGGCGGTGGGCTATAGCCTTTGGTCCCTTGAGGGGTTGGGGGAGGCGTTCGGGGCTCAGTCGTCGGAAATGAGTACAGGCTTTTGAGGTCTCGTGTGCCCAGTGGGAGGCTCTGATCAAGCCTGCCCCAAATGTGAAGACATGCCAGTGGCCTTGTGCGTGAAATAGTCGCCGAGGCCGGTGGGCTATAGCTTTTGGTCCGCGGGGGTTGGGGAGGAGCGTTCGGGGTCTCTGGGTGCCAGAAATGGGTACAGTCTTTTCGAGGGTCCTCGTGTGCCCAGTGGGAGGCTACGGTCAGAAACCTGCCCTAAAATGGACAGAAATGTCCAGCTGCCCAGCGCGTGAAATAGTTACCGAGGCCGGTGGGCTATAGCCTTTAGCCCTCGGGGGTTGGGAGGCGTTCGGGGCTCAGGTGTCGGAAATGGGTATAGTCTTTTCGAGGGTCCTCGCGTGCCCAGTGGGAGGCTACGGTCAGGGCCTGCCCTAAAATGGCAAGAAATGCCCAGCGGCACAACGCGTGAAATAGTCGCCGAGGCCGGTGGGCTATAGCCTTTAGTCTGCGGGGGTTGGGGAGGGGCGTCGGAAATTGGTAAAATCTTTTCGAGGGTCATCGTGTGCCCCGTACGAGGCTGCGGTCAGAGGCCTGCCCTAAAATGATAAGAAATGCCCAGCAGCGCAGCGCGTGAAATAGTCACCGAGGCCGGTGGGCAATAGCCTTTGGTCCGCGGGGGTTGGGGAGGGGCGTTCGGGGTCTCTGGGCGTCGGAAATGGGTACAGTGTTTTCGAGGGTCCCCGTGTGCCCAATGGAAGGCTACGGTCAGAAGCCTGCCCCAAAATGGCAAGACATGCCAATGCCAGCTGTGCGTGAAATAATCATGAGGCCGGTGGGCTATAGCCTTTGGTCCGCGGGGGTTGGAGAGGGCGTTCTGGGGCTCTGGGCGTCGGAAATGGGTACGGTCTTTTCGAGGGTCCTCGTGTTGCCCAGTGGGAGGCTCTGGTCGAGCCTGCCGTAAAATGGCAAGAAATGCCAGCGCAACACGGAAATAGTCAGAGGCCGGTGGGCTATAGCCTTTGGTCATGAGGGGTTGGGCAGGGGTTTGAGGCGCTGCTCGTCGGGAAATGGGTACCGTCTTCTGAGGTCCTCGTGTGCCCAGTGGGAGGCTCTGGTCAGAAGCCTGCCCTAAATATGGCAAGACATGCCAGTAGCGCGTGAAATAGTCGCCGAGGCCGGTGGGCTATAGCCTTTGGTCCGCGGGGGTTGGGGAGGGTCGTTCGGGGTCTCTTGGCGTCGGAAATGGGTACAGTCTTTTCGAGGGTCCTCGTGTGCCCAGTGGGAGGCTACGGTCAGAGGCCTGCCCTAAAATGGCAAGAAATGCCCAGCGTCGCAGCACGGGAAATAGTCATTGAGGCCGGTGGGCTATATCTTTGGTCCGCGGGGGTTGGGGAGGGGGTTTCGGGGGCTCTGGTCGTCGGAAATGGGAACAGTCTTTACGAGGGTCCTCGTGTGCCCAGTGGGAGGCTACGGTCAGAAGCCTGCCATAAAATGGCAAGAAATTTCCAGCGGCGCAGCACGTGAAATAGTCGCCGAGGCCGGTGGGCTATAGCCTTTGGCCCTCGGGGGTTGGGGAGGGGCGTTCGGGGGCTCTGGGTGTCGGAAATGGGTACAGTCTTTTCGAGGGTCCTCGTGTGCCCAGTGGGAGGCTACGATCAGAAGCCTGCCCCAAAATAGCAAGAAATACCAGTGCGGCGCGTGAAATAATCATGAGGCGGTGGGCTATTGCCTTTGGTCCATGGGGGTTGGGAGGGTTTGAGACTCACAGGTCGTCGGAAATAGGTACAGTCTTTTCGAGGGTCCTCGCGTACCCAGTGGGAGACTACGGTCAGGGCCTGCCCTAAAATGGCAAGAAATGCCCAGCGGCGCAGCGCGTGAAATAGTCGCCGAGGCCGGTGGGCTATAGCCTTTGGTCTGCGGGGGTTGGGGAGAGGCGTCGGAAATGGGTAAAGTCTTTTCGAGGGTCCTCGTCTGCACACAGGGATGCTAATCTCAGAGGCCTGCCCTAATATGACAAGAAATGCCCAGTGGCGCAGTGCGTGAAATAGTCACGAGGCGGTGGGCTATAGAGTCCATGAGGTTGGGAGGGGTTTGGGGGCTCAGTGGTCGGAAATGGGTGCAGTCTTCTGAGGTCCTCGTCTGCCTTGAGGAGGCTCTGATCAGAAGCCTGCCCTAAAATGGCAAGAAATGCCATTAGCGCATGGCGTGAAATAGTCACGGAGGCCGGTGGGCTATAGCCTTTGGTCCGCGGGGGTTGGGGAGGGGCGTTCTGGGGCTCTGGAAGTCGGAAATGGGTACAGTCTTTTCGAGGGTCCTCGCGTGCCCAGTGGGAGGCTACGGTCAGAAGCCTGCCCTAAAATGGCAAGAAATGTCCAACGGCGCAGCGCGTGAAATAGTCGCCGAGGCCGGTGGGCTATAGCCTTTGGCCCTCGGGGGTTGGGGAGGGGCGTTCTGGGGCTCTGGAAGTCGGAAATGGGTACAGTCTTTTCGAGGGTCCTCGCGTGCCCAGTGGGAGGCTACGGTCAGAAGCCTGCCCTAAAATGGCAAGAAATGTCCAACGGCGCAGCGCGTGAAATAGTCGCCGAGGCCGGTGGGCTATAGCCTGGCCCTCGGGGTTGGGAGGCGTTGCAGGGCTCTGGAAGTCGGAAATGGGTACAGTCTTTTCCAGGGTCCTCGCGTGCCTAGTGGGAGGCTACGGTCAGGGCCTGCCATAAAATGGCAAGAAATGCCCAGCGGCGCAGCGCGTGAAATAGTCACCGAGGCCGGTGGGCTATAGCCTTCGGTCCGCGGGGGTTGGGGAGGGGCGTTCGGGGTCTCTGGGCGTCGGAAATGGGTACAGTGTTTTCGAGGGTCCCCGTGTGCCCAGTGGAAGGCTACGGTCAGAAGCCTGCCCCAAAATGGCAAGACATGCCAGTGGCGTGAAATAATCGCCGAGGCGGTGGGCTATAGCCTTTGGTCCAGCGGGGTTGGGAGGGCGTTGGGGCTCTGGAAGTAGGAAATGGGTACAGTCTTTTGAGGTCCTCGCGTGCCCGGTGGGAGGCTACGGTCAAGCCTGCCCTAAAATGGCAAGAAATGTCCAGCAGGCGCAGCGCGTGAAATAATCGCCGAGGCGGTGGGCTATGCTGGTCCCGGGGGGTTGGGGAGGGGCGTTCGGGGGCTCTGGGCATCCGAAATGCGTACAGTCTTTTCGGGGGTCCTCGTGTACCCAGTGGGAGGCTACGGTCAGAGTCCTGCCTAAAATGGCAAGAAATGCCCAGCGGCGCAGCACGGGAAATAGTCACCGAGGCCGGTGGGCTATAGCCTTTGGTCCATGAGGGGTTGGGCAGGGGTTTGAGGCTGCTCGTCGGAAATGGGTACCGTCTTTACGAGGGTCCTCGTGTGCCCAGTGGGAGGCTACGGTCAGAAGCCTGCCCTAAAATGGCAAGACATGCCCAGCGGCGCAGCGCGTGAAATAGTCGCCGAGGCCGGTGGGCTATAGCCTTTGGTCCGCGGGGGTTGGGGAGGGTCGTTCGGGGTCTCTTGGCGTCGGAAATGGGTACAGTCTTTTCGAGGGTCCTCGTGTACTTGATGGGAGGCTACGGTCGAGACCTGCCTAAAATGGCAAGAAATGCAAGCTAATTGAGGCGGTGGGCTATATCTTTAGTCATGAGGTTGGGAGGGTTTGGGGGCTCAGTCGTCGGAAATGGGAGCAGTCTTCGAGGGTCCTCGTGTGCCTAGTGGGAGGCTACGGTCAGAAGCCTGCCATAAAATGGCAAGAAATTTCCAGCGGCGCAGCGCGTGAAATAGTCAGCCAGGCCGGTGGGCTGTGCTGGCCTCGGGGGTTGGGGAGGGCGTTACAGGGCTCTGGAAGTCGGAAATGGGTACAGTCTTTTCGAGGGTCCTCGCGTGCCCAGTGGGAGGCTACGGTCAGAAGCCTGCCCTAAAATGGCAAGACATGCCCAGTGGCGCAGCGCGTGAAATAGTCGCCGAGGCCGGTGGGCTATAGCCTTTGGTCCGCGGGGGTTGGGGAGGGGCGTTCGGGGGCTCTGGGCGTCGGAAATGGGTACAGTCTTTTCGAGGTCCTCGCGTGATGGGAGGCTCTGAGGTCAAAGCCTGCCTAAAATGGCAAGAAATGTCCCAGCAGTGGCCAGCGTGAAATAATCGCCGAGGCCGGTGGGCTATGTGCTGGCCCTCGGGGTTAGGGAGGGGCGTTCGGGCTCAGGCGTGGAAATGGGTACAATCTTTTGGAGGGTCGTCGTGTGCCCAGTGGGAGGCTACGGTCAGAGGCCTGCCCTAAAATGGCAAGAAATGCCCAGTGCCGCAGCACACGAAATAGTCACCGAAGCCGGTGGGCTATAGCCTTTGGTCCATGAGGTTGGGCCGGGGGTTGCGGGGGCGCTGGTCGTCGGAAATGGGTACCGTCTTTACGAGGGTCCTCGTGTGCCCAGTGGGAGGCTACGGTCGGTAGCAAGCCCTAAAGTGTCAAGTCATGACCAGCGGCGCAGCGCGTGAAATAGTCGCCGAGGCCGGTGGGCTATAGCCTTTGGTCCGCGGGGGTTGGGGAGGGTCGTTCGGGGTCTCTTGGCGTCGGAAATGGGTACAGTCTTTTCGAGGGTCCTCGTGTGCCCAGTGGGAGGCTACGGTCAGAGGCCTGCCCTAAAATGGCAAGAAATGCCCAGCGTCGCAGCACGGGAAATAGTCATTGAGGCCGGTGGGCTATATCTTTGGTCCGCGGGGGTTGGGGAGGGGGTTTCGGGGGCTCTGGTCGTCGGAAATGGGAACAGTCTTCACGAGGGTCCTCGTGTGCCTAGTGGGAGGCTACGGTCAGAAGCCTGCCATAAAATGGCAAGAAATTTCCAGCGGCGCAGCACGTGAAATAGTCACCCAGGCCGGTGGGCTATAGCCTTTGGCCCTCGGGGGTTGGGGAGGGGCGTTCTGGGGCTCTGGAAGTCGGAAATGGGTACAGTCTTTTCGAGGGTCCTCGCGTGCCCAGTGGGAGGCTACGGTCAGAAGCCTGCCCTAAAATGGCAAGACATGCCCAGCGGCGCAGCGCGTGAAATAGTCATGAGGCGGTGGGCTATAGCTTTGGCCCTCGGGGTTGGGAGGGCGTTACAGGGCTCTGGAAGTCGGAAATGGGTACAGTCTTTAGAGGGTCTCGCGTGCCCGGTGGGAGGCTACGGTCAAGCCTGCCCTAAAATGGCAAGAAATGTCAGCAGGCAGCGTGAAATAATCGCCGAGGCGGTGGGCTATGTGCTTTGGCCCCTCGGGGGTTGGGGAGGGGCGTTACAGGGCTCTGGAAGTGGGAAATGGGTACAGTCTTTTCGAGGTCCTCGCGTGCCATGGGAGGCTACTGATCAGAGCCTGCTAAAATGGCAAGAAATGCCAATGGCCTTGTGCGTGAAATAATCGCGAGGCGGTGGGCTATGTGCTTTGGTCCATGAGGGTTTGGGGAGGGGCGTTCGGGGTCTCTGGGCGTCGGAAATGGGTACAGTGTTTTCGAGGGTCCCCGTGTGCCCAGTGGAAGGCTACGGTCAGAAGCCTGCCCCAAAATGGCAAGACATGCCCAGCGGCGCAGCGCGTGAAATAGTCGCCGAGGCCGGTGGGCTATAGCCTTTGGTCCGCGGGGGTTGGAGAGGGGCGTTCGGGGGCTCTGGGCGTCGGAAATGGGTACAGTCTTTTCGAGGGTCCTCGTGTGCCCAGTGGGAGGCTACGGTCAGAGGCCTGCCCTAAAATGGCAAGAAATGCCCAGCGGCGCAGCACGGGAAATAGTCACTGAGGCCGGTGGGCTATAGCCTTTGGTCCGCGGGGGTTGGGCAGGGGGTTTCGGGGGCGCTGGTCGTCGGAAATGGGTACCGTCTTTACGAGGGTCCTCGTGTGCCCAGTGGGAGGCTACGGTCAAGCACTGCCCTAAAATGTGAACATACTTGCCAGTATGGCCGCGTGAAATAATCATGGAGGCCGGTGGGCTATAGCCTTTGGCCCGCGAGGGGTTGGGGAGGGTCGTTCGGGGTCTCTTGTCGTCGGAAATGGGTACAGTCTTTTGAGGTCCTCGTGTGCCAGGGGGAGGCCTACGGTCAGGCCTGCCCTAAAAATGGCAAGAAATGCCAAGCGTCGCAGCACAGGAAATAGTCATTGAGGCGGTGGGCTATATCTTTGGTCCTTGAGGGTTGGGGAGGGTTTGAGGGGCTCACGGTCGTCGAGAAATGGGAGCAGTCTTCTGAGGGTCTCATGTGCCCAGTGGGAGGCTACGGTCAGAAGCCTGCCATAAAATGGCAGAAATTTCAGCGCAGCGCGTGAAATAGTCAGCAGGGCGGTGGGCTATAGCCTTTGGCCCTCGGGGTTGGGAGGGGTTTGGGGCTCTGGGTGGAGGAAATGAACAATCTTCTGAGGGTCCTCGTGTGCCCAGTGGGAGGCTACGATCAGAAGCCTGCCCAAAATAACAAGAAATACCATGGTGGCCGCGTGAAATAATCATGAGGCGGTGGGCTATACTGGCCC
The DNA here is from genome assembly GCA_030449925.1 of Citropsis articulata. Classification (NCBI taxonomy): domain Eukaryota; kingdom Viridiplantae; phylum Streptophyta; class Magnoliopsida; order Sapindales; family Rutaceae; genus Citropsis; species Citropsis articulata. The sequence continues at coordinate 935,786 of JASUUH010000169.1, forward strand.
TCGGAGGTTAGGGAGGCGTTACAGGGACTCTGGAAGTCGGAAATGGGTCAGTCTTTTGAGGGTCCTCGCTTGATCGGAGGCTACTGGTCAAGCCTGCCCTAAAATGGCAAGAAATGTCAGCAGCGCATGGCGTGAAATAAGTCGCCGAGGCGGTGGGCTATAGCTGGCCCTCGGGGGTTGGGAGGCGTTCAGGGCTCTGGAAGTGAAATGGGTACAGTCTTTTCGAGGGTCCTCGCGTGCCCGATGGGAGGCTCAGTGAGGCCTGCCCTAAAATGGCAAGAAATGCCAGTAGTAGCGTGAAATAATCATGGGGCGGTGGGCTATAGCCTTTGGTCTGCGGGGTTGGGGGCGGCGGAAATCGGTAAAGAAGTGTTTTCGAGGGTCCTCGTGTGCCCGTGGGAGGCTCTGATCAGGAGGCACTGCCCTCGGATGACAAGAAATGCCCATTGGGATGCTACGGTCAGAAGCACTGCCCTAAAATGGCAAGAAATGCCAGTGGCGTAGCAGCGTCGAATAATCATGAGGCCGGTGGGCTACAGCCTTTGGTCCGCCGGGGTTGGGGAGGGAATTTCTGGGGCTCTGGGCGTCGGAAATGGGTACAGTCTTTTCTAGGGTCCTCGTGTGCCCAGTGGGAAGCTACGATCAGAAGCCTGCCCTAAAATAACAAGAAATACCCAGCGGCGCTGCGCGTGAAATAGTCACCGAGGCCGGTGGGCTATAGCCTTTGGTCCGCGGGGGTTGGGGAGGGGGTTTCGGGGGCTCTGGTCGTCGGAAATGGGTACAGTCTTTTCGAGGGTCCTCGCGTGCCCAGTGGGAGGCTACGGTCAGGGCCTGCCCTAAAATGGCAAGAAATGCCCAGCGGCGCAGCGCGTGAAATAGTCGCCGAGGCCGGTGGGCTATAGCCTTTGGTCTGCGGGGGTTGGGGAGGGGCGTCGGAAATGGGTACAGTCTTTTCGAGGGTCCTCGTGTGCCCCGTGGGAGGCTACGGTCAGAGGCCTGCCCTAAAATGACAAGAAATGCCCAGCGGCGCAGCGCGTGAAATAGTCACCGAGGCCGGTGGGCTATAGCCTTTGGTCCGCGGGGGTTGGGGAGGGGGTTTGGGGGCTCAGTCGTGGAAATGGGTCTGAGTCTTCTGAGGGTCCTCGTCTGCCCTTGAGGGGAGGCTCTGATCAAGCCTGCCCTAAAATGGCAAGAAATGCCAGCCATGGTAGCGTGAAATAATCGCCGAGGCGGTGGGCTATAGCCCCAGCCTCGGGGGTTGGGAGGGGCGTTAAGGGGCTGGAAGTGAAATGGGTACAGTCTTTTCGAGGGTCCTCGCGTGCTTGATGGGAGGCTCTGGTCAGAAGCCTGCCCTAAAATGGCAAGAAATGTCCATGGCATGGCGTGAAATAGTCATGAGGCCGGTGGGCTATAACTGGCCCTCGGGGTTGGGAGGGCGTTGCAGGGCTATGGAAGTCGGAAATGGGTACAGTCTTTTTGAGGGTCCTCGCGTGCCCAGTGGGAGGCTACGGTCAGAAGCCTGCCCTAAAATGGCAAGAAATGCCCAGCGGCGCAGCGCGTGAAATAGTCGCCGAGGCCGGTGGGCTATAGCCTTTGGCCCTCGGGGGTTGGGGAGGGGCGTTCTGGGGCTCTGGAAGTCGGAAATGGGTACAGTCTTTTCGAGGGTCCTCGCGTGCCCAGTGGGAGGCTACGGTCAGGGCCTGCCCTAAAATGGCAAGAAATGCCAATGGCCAGCCACGTGAAATAATCGCCGAGGCGGTGGGCTATAGCCTTTAGTCCCATGAGGGTTGGGGAGGGGCGTTCGGGGTCTCTGGGCGTCGGAAATGGGTACAGTGTTTTCGAGGGTCCCCGTGTGCCCAGTGGGAGGCTACGGTCAGAAGCCTGCCCTAAAATGGCAAGACATGCCCAGCGGCGCAGCGCGTGAAATAGTCGCCGAGGCCGGTGGGCTATAGCCTTTGGTCCGCGGGGGTTGGGGAGGGGCGTTCGGGGGCTCTGGGCGTCGGAAATGGGTACAGTCTTTTCGAGGGTCCTCGTGTGCCCAGTGGGAGGCTACGGTCAGAGGCCTGCCCTAAAATGGCAAGAAATGCCCAGCGGCGCAGCACGGGAAATAGTCACTGAGGCCGGTGGGCTATAGCCTTTGGTCCGCGGGGGTTGGGCAGGGGGTTTCGGGGGCGCTGCTCGTCGGAAATGGGTACCGTCTTTACGAGGGTCCTCGTGTGCCCAGTGGGAGGCTACGGTCAGAAGCCTGCCCTAAAATGGCAAGACATGCCAATGGCCTTGGCAGCGTGAAATAATCGCCGAGGCGGTGGGCTATAGCCTTTGGTCAGTCCCTTGAGGTTGGGAGGGTCGTTGGGGTCTCTTAGGCGTTGGAAATGGGTACAGTCTTTTCGAGGTCCTCGTGTGATGGGAGGCTACGGTCAGAGGCCTGCCCTAAAATGGCAGAAATGCCAGCGTCGCAGGAAATAGTCATTGAGGCGGTGGGCTATATCTTTAGTCCTTGAGGGTTGGGGAGGGGTTTGAGGGCTCAGTCGTCGGAAATGGGAGCAGTCTTTCTGAGGGTCCTCGTGTGCCCAGTGGGAGGCTACGGTCAGGAAGCACCATAAAATGCAAGAAATTTCAAGCGCGCAGCACGTGAAATAATCGGAGGCAGTGGGCTATGTGCTGGCCCCTCGGGGGTTAGGAAGGGTTTGGGGCTCACAGTCGTCGGAAATGGGAATAGTCTTCTGAGGGTCTCGTGTGCCCAGTGGGAGGCTACGATCAGCCTGCCCAAAATAACAAGAAATACCAGTGGCCTTGTGGCGTGAAATAGTCGCCGAGGCCGGTGGGCTATAGCCTTTGGTCTGCGGGGGTTGGGGAGCGGCGTCGGAAATCGGTAAAGTGTTTTCGAGGGTCCTCGTGTGCCCCGTGGGAGGCTACGGTCAGAGGCCTGCCCTCAGATGACAAGAAATGCCCAGTGGGATGCTACGGTCAGAAGCCTGCCCTAAAATGGCAAGAAATGCCCAGCGGCATAGCGCGTCAAATAGTCGCCGAGGCCGGTGGGCTACAGCCTTTGGTCCGCCGGGGTTGGGGAGGGAATTTCTGGGGCTCTGGGCGTCGGAAATGGGTACAGTCTTTTCGAGGGTCCTCGTGTGCCCAGTGGGAAGCTACGATAAGAAGCCTGCCCTAAAATAACAAGAAATACCCAGCGGCGCAGCGCGCGAAATAGTCGCCGAGGCCGGTGGGCTATAGCCTTTGGTCCACGGGGGTTGGGGAGGGGGTTTCGGGGGCTCTGGTCGTCGGAAATGGGTACAGTCTTTTCGAGGGTACTCGTGTACCCAGTGGGAGGCTAGGGTCAGAGGCCTGCCCTAAAATGGCAAGAAATACCCAGCGTCGCCGCACGGGAAATAGTCCCTGAGGCCAGTGGGCTATAGCCTTTGGTCCGCGGGGGTTGGGGAGGGGGTTTCGGGGGCTCTGGTCGTCGGAAATGGGTACAGTCTTCTGAGGGTCTCGTGCACTTGAGTGGGAGGCTACGGTCAGAAGCCTGCCCTAAAATGGCAAGAAATCTCCAGCGGCGCAGCGCGTCAATATAGTCGCCGAGGCCGGTGGGCTATAGCCTTTGGCCCTCGGGGGTTGGGGAGGGGCGTTCGGGGGCTCTGGGTTTTGGAAATGGGTACAGTCTTTTCGAGGGTCCTCGCGTGCGCAGTGGGAAGCTACGGTCAGGGCCTGCCCTAAAATGGCAAGAAATGCCAATGGCATGGCAGTGGAAATAGTCGCCGAGGCCGGTGGGCTATAGCCTTTGGTCCGCGGGGGTTGGAGAGGGGCGTTCGGGGGCTCTGGGCGTCGGAAATGGGTACAGTCTTTTCGAGGGTCCTCGTCTGCCCAGTGGAAGGCTACGGTCAGAAGCCTGCCCCAAAATGGCAGGACATGCCCAGCGGCGCAGCGCGTGAAATAGTCGCCGAGGCCGGTGGGCTATAGCCTTTGGTCCGCGGGGGTTGGGGAGGAGCGTTCGGTGTCTCTGGGCGTCGGAAATGGTCACAGTGTTTTCGAGGGTCCCCGTGTGCCCAGTGGGAGGCTACGGTCACAGGCCTGCCCTAAAATGGCAAGAAATGTCCAGCGGCGCAGCGCGTGAAATAGTCGCCGAGGCCGGTGGGCTATAGCCTTTGGTCCGCGGGGGTTGGGGAGGGGCGTTCGGGGGCTCTGGGCGTCGGAAATGGGTACAGTCTTTTCGAGGGTCGTCGTGTGCCCAGTGGGAGGCTACGGTCAGAGGCCTGCCCTAAAATGGCAAGAAATGCCCAGCGTCATGGCCAGAAATAGTCATTGAGGCAGTGGGCTATATCTTTGGTCATGAGGGGTTGGGAGGGGGTTTTGAGGGCTCTGGTCGTCGGAAATGGGAACAGTCTTCTGAGGGTCCTCGTGTGCCCAGTGGGAGGCTCAGTCAGAAGCACATGCCATAAAATGTAAGAAATTTCCAAGCGTAGCGCGTGGAAATAATCGCCAGGCAGTGGGCTATAGCCTTTGGCCCTCGGGGGTTGGGGAGGGGCGTTCGGGGGCTCTGGGTGTCGGAAATGGGTACAGTCTTTTCGAGGGTCCTCGTGTGCCCAGTGGGAGGCTACGATCAGAAGCCTGCCCCAAAATAGCAAGAAATACCCAGCGGCGCAGCGCGTGAAATAGTCGCCGAGGCCGGTGGGCTATAGCCTTTGGTCCATGGGGGTTGGGGAGGGGGTTTCGGGGGCTCTGGTCGTCGGAAATAGGTACAGTCTTTTCGAGGGTCCTCGCGTACCCAGTGGGAGACTACGGTCAGGGCCTGCCCTAAAATGGCAAGAAATGCCCAGCGGCGCAGCGCGTGAAATAGTCGCCGAGGCCGGTGGGCTATAGCCTTTGGTCTGCGGGGGTTGGGGAGAGGCGTCGGAAATGGGTAAAGTCTTTTCGAGGGTCCTCGTGTGCCCCGTGGGAGGCTACGGTCAGAGGCCTGCCCTAAGATGACAAGAAATGCCCAGTGGCGCAGCGCGTGAAATAGTCACCGAGGCCGGTGGGCTATAGCCTTTGGTCCGCGGGGGTTGGGGAGGGGGTTTCGGGGGCTCTGGTCGTCAGAAATGGGTACAGTCTTTTCGAGGGTCCTCGTGTGCCCAGTGGGAGGCTACAGTCAGAAGCCTGCCCTAAAATGGCAAGAAATGCCCAGCGGCGCAGCCCGTGAAATAGACACCGAGGCCGGTGGGCTATAATGCTGGTCATGGGGGTTGGGAGGGGTTTGGGGCTCAGTGCGTCGGAAATGGGTACATTCTTTTGAGACTCCTCGTGTGCCCAGGTGGGAGGCAGCAGTCGAGGCACTGCCCTCAAATGGCAAAAATGCCTAGCAGGCGCAGCCCGTGAAATAGACACCAAGGGCCGGTGGGCTATAGCCTTTGGTCAGCCGGGGTTGGGGGGGGGTTTCGGGGGCACTGGTCGTCAGAAATGGGTACAGTCTTTTCGAGGGTCCTCGTGTGCCCGGTGGGAGGCTGATCGAGCACATGCCCTAAAATGGCAAGAAATGCCAATGGCGCAGCCGTGAAATAGACACCAAGGGCGGTGGGCTATAGCTAGTCCTTGAGGGGTTGGGGAGGGGTTTGAGGGCTCTGGTCGTCGGAAATGGGTGAGTCTTCTGAGGGTCCTCGTCTGCCCATGGGAGGCTCTGATCAGAAGCCTGCCCTAAAATGGCAAGAAATGCCATGGTGTAGCGTGAAATAATCGCCGAGGCGGTGGGCTATAGTGCTGGCCCTCGGGGGTTGGGGAGGCGTTGCAGGGCTCTGGAAGTGGGAAATGGGTACAGTCTTTTCGAGGGTCTCGCGTGAGTGGGAGGCTCTGATCAGGGCCTGCCTAAAATGACAAGAAATGCCAAGCGCAGCGTGAAATAATCATGAGGCAGTGGGCTATTGCCTTTGGTCTGCGGGGGTTGGGGAGCGGCGTCGGAAATCGGTAAAGTGTTTTCGAGGGTCCTCGTGTGCCCCGTGGGAGGCTCTGAGTCAGGCCTGCCCTCGGATGACAAGAAATGCCAGTGGGATGCTACGGTCAAGCACTGCCTAAAATGGCAAGAAATGCCAGCGTGCATGGCGTCGAATAATCGCCCGAGGCGGTGGGCTACAGCTGGTCATGCGGGGGTTGGGAGGAATTTACAGGGCTCTGGGCGTCGGAAATGGGTCTGATCTTTTGAGGGTCCTCGTGTGCCCGGTGGGAAGATACGATAAGAATCCTGACCTAAAATAACAAGAAATACCCAAGCCAGGCCTTGAAATAATCGCCAGGCCGGTGGGCTATAGCCTGGCCCCTCGGGGGTTGGGGAGGCGTTGCAGGGCTATGGAAGTCGGAAATGGAGTGCAGTCTTTTCGAGGGTGCTCGCGTGCCCGATGGGAGGCTCTGATCAAGCCTGCCCTAAAATGGCAAGAAATGTCCAACGGCGCAGCGCGTGAAATAGTCGCCGAGGCCGGTGGGCTATAGCCTTTGGCCCTCGGGGGTTGGGGAGGGGCGTTCTAGGGCTCTGGAAGTCGGAAATGGGTACAGTCTTTTCGAGGGTCCTCGCGTGCCCAGTGGGAGGCTACGGTCAGGGCCTGCCCTAAAATGGCAAGAAATGCCCAGCCAGTGGCAGCGCGTGAAATAAGTCGCCGAGGCGGTGGGCTATGTGCTGGTCTGCGGGGGTTGGGGAGGCGTCGGAAATGGGTAAAAGTCTTTTCGAGGGTCCTCGTGTGCCCGTGGGAGGCTGATCAGAGGCCTGCCCTAAGATGACAAGAAATGCCAGTGGGATGCTCTGATCAGAAGCACACCTAAAATGGCAAGAAATGCCAGTGACATAAGCGCGTCAAATAGTCAGCCAGGGCGGTGGGCTACAGCCTTTGGTCAGCGGGGGTTGGGAGGGAATTCACAGGGGCTCTGGGCGTCGGAAATGGGTACAGTCTTTTGAGGTCTCGTGTGCCCAGTGGGAAGCTCTGATAAAAGCCTGCCTAAAATAACAAGAAATACCAATGAGCCTTGTGAGAAATAGTCGCCGAGGCCGGTGGGCTATAGCCTTTGGTCCGCAGTGGTTGGGGTGGGATGTTCGGGGGTTCTGGGCGTCAGAAATGGGTCCAGCCTTTTCGAGGGTCCTTGTGTGCCCAATGGGAAGCTACGGTCAGAGTCCTGCCTTAAACTGCAAGAAATGCCCAGCGGCGCAGCGCGCGAAATAATCACCGAGGCCGGTGGGCTATAGCTTTTGGTCTGCGGGGCTTGGGGAGGGAGGTTTGGGGGCTCTGGACGTCGGAAATGCATACAGTCTTTTCGAGGGTCCTCGTGTGCCCAGTGGGAGGCTATGGTCAGTGGCCTGCCCTAAAATACCAAGAAATGCCCAGCGGCGCGGTGCGCGAAATAGTCGCCGAGGCCGGAGGGCTATAGCCTTTGGTCCGCGGGGGTTGGGGAGGGAGGTTCGGGGGCTCTGGGCATCAGAAATGGGTCCAATCATTTCGAGGGTCCTCGTGTGCCCAGTGGGAGGCTACGGTCAAAGGCCTGCCCTAAAATGACAAGAAATGCCAGCGTGAGACAGCAGCGAAATATTTCAGCCCCGGTGGGCTATAACTTTGGTCCTTGAGGGTTGGCGAGGAGTTCGAGACTCTGGGTGTCAGAAATGGGTACAGTCTTTTTGAGGGTCCTCGTGCGCCCAGTGGGAGGCTACGATCAGAGGCCTGCCGTAAAATGGCAAGAAATGCCCAGCAGCGCAACGTGCGAAATAGTCGCCGAGGCCGGTGGGCTATTGCCTTTGGTCCGCGGGGGTTGGGGAGGGAGGTTCGGGGGCTCTGGGCGTCAGAAATTGGTACAGTCTTTTCTAGGGCACTCGTGTGCGCAGTGCGAGGGCAAGAAATGCCCAGCGGCGCGGTGCGCGAAATAGTCGTCGAGGCCGGAGGGCTATAGCCTTTGCTCCGCGGGGGTTGGGGAGGGAGGTTCGGAGGGCTATGGGCGTAAGAAATGGGTCCAATCATTTCGAGGGTCCTCGTGTGGCCAGTGGGAGGCTACGGTCAGAGGCCTGCCCTAAAATAGCAAGAAATGCCCAGCGGCGCAACGTGCAAAATAGTTGCTGAGGCCGGTGGGCTTTAGCCTTTGGTCCGCGGTGGTTGGGGAGGAATGTTCGGGGGTTCTCGGCGTCAGAAATGGGTACAGTCTGTTCGAGGGGCCTCGTGTGCGCAGTGGGAGGCTATGGTCAGTGGAATGCCCTAAAATGGCAAGAAATGCCCAGCGGCGCATTGCGCGAAATAGTCGCTGAGGCCGGTGGGCTATAGCCTTTGATCTGCGGGGGTTGGGGAGGGATGTTTGGGGGCTCTGGGCGTCAGAAATGGGTACAATATTTTCGCAGGTCCTCGTGTGCCCAATGGGAGGCTACGGTCAGAGGCCTGCCCTAAAATGGCCAGAAATGCCCAGCGGCGCAGCGTGCGAAATAGTCGCCGAGGACGGTGGGCTATTGCCTTTGGTCCGCGGGGGTTGGGGAGGGAGGTTTAGGGGCTCTGGGCGTCAGAAATGGGTACAGTCTGTTCGAGGGTCCTCGTGTGCGCAGTGGGAGGCTATGGTCAGTGGCATGCCCTAAAATGGCAAGAAATACCCAGCGGCGCATTCCGCGAAATAGTCGCCGAGGCCGGTGGGCTATAGCTTTTGGTCTGCGGGGGTTGGGGAGGGAGGTTTGGGGGCTCTGGGCGTCAGAAATAGGTACAGTCTTTTCGCAGGTCCTCGTGTGCCCAATGGGAGCCTACGGTCAGAGGCCTGCCCAAAAATGGCCAGAAATGCCCAGCGGCGCAACGCTCGAAATAGTCACCGAGGCCGGTGGGCTATTGCCTTTGGTCCGCGGGGGTTGGGGAGGGAGGTTCTGGGGCTATGGGGGTCGGAAATGGGTACAGTCATTTCGAGGGTCCTCGTGTGCCCATTGGGAGGCTCTGATCGAGGCACGCCTAAAATGGCAAGAAATGCCAATGCCCAGCATAATCATGAGGGCCGGTGGGCTATAGCCTTTAGTCCTCGGGGGTTGAGGAGGGAGGTTCGGGGACTCTGGGTGTCGGAAATGGGTACAGTCTTTTCGAGAGTCCTCGTGTGCCCAGTGGGAGGCTACGGTCAGAAGGCTGCCCTAAAATGGAAAGAAATGCCCAGCGGCGCAGCGCGCGAAATAGTCGCCGAGGCCGGTGGGCTATAGCCTTTGGTCCGCGGGGGTTGGGGAGGGAGGTTCGCGGGCTCAGGCGTCAATCGGTCTGAGACTTTCGAGGGTCCTCGTGTGCGCAGTGATGGGAGGCTATGGTCAGTGGCCTGCCTAAAGGGCAAGAAATGCCAGTGTGATCCATGAAATAGTCGCCGAGGCCGGAGGGCTATAGCCTTTGCTCCGCGGGGGTTGGGGAGGGAGGTTCGGGGGCTCTGGGCGTCCGAAATGGGTCCAATCATTTCGAGGGTCCTCGTGTGGCCAGTGGGAGGCTACGGTCAGAGGCCTGCCCTAAAATAGCAAGAAATGCCCAATGGCGCAACGTGCGAAATAGTTGCCGAGGCCGGTGGGCTTTAGCCTTTGGTCCGCGGTGGTTGGGGAGGGATGTTCGGGGGTTCTGGGCGTCAGAAATGGGTACAGTCTGTTCGAGGGGCCTCGTGTGCGCAGTGGGAGGCTATGGTCATAGGCCTGCCCTAAAATGGCAAGAAATGCCCAGCGGCGCAGCGCGCGAAAGAGTCGCCGAGGCCGGTGGGTTATTGCCATTGGTCCGCGGGGGTTGGGGAGGGAGGTTCGGGGGCACTGGGCGTCGGAAATGGGTACAGTCATTTCGATAGTCCTCGTGTGCCCAGTGGGAGACTACGGTCAGAGGCCTGCCCTAAAATGGCAAGAAATGGCCAGCGCCGCAGCGCGCGAAATAGTCGCCGAGGCCGGTGGGCTATAGCCTTTGGTCCGCGGGGGTTGGGGAGGGAGGTTCGCGGGCTCTGGGCGTCAGAAATCGGTACAGACTTTTCGAGGGTCCTCGTGTGCGCAGTGGGAGGCTATGGTCAGTGGCCTGCCCTAAAAGGGCAAGAAATGCCCAGCGGCGCGGTCCGCGAAATAGTCGCCGAGGCCGGAGGGCTATAGCCTTTGCTCCGCGGGGGTTGGGGAGGGAGGTTCGGGGGCTCTGGGCGTCCGAAATGGGTCCAATCATTTCGAGGGTCCTCGTGTGGCCAGTGGGAGGCTACGGTCAGAGGCCTGCCCTAAAATAGCAAGAAATGCCCAATGGCGCAACGTGCGAAATAGTTGCCGAGGCCGGTGGGCTTTAGCCTTTGGTCCGCGGTGGTTGGGGAGGGATGTTCGGGGGTTCTGGGCGTCAGAAATGGGTACAGTCTGTTCGAGGGGCCTCGTGTGCGCAGTGGGAGGCTATGGTCATAGGCCTGCCCTAAAATGGCAAGAAATGCCAATGGCTGGCCTTGAGAAAAAGTCAGGCCGGTGGGTTATTGCCTTTGGTCCCTTGGGGGTTAGGGAGGAGGTTCGGGGCACTTTGAGGCGTCGGAAATGGGTACAGTCATTTCGATAGTCCTCGTGTGCCTTGATGGGAGACTACTGATTGAGGCCTGCCACTAAAATGGCAAGAAATGGCCAGCGCCAGCCATGTGAAATAATCGCGAGGCAGGTGGGCTATTGCCTTTGGTCATGAGGGGTTGGGGAGGGACGTTGGGGGCTCTGGGTGTAGAAATGGGTCTGAGTCTTTTCAGGGTCCTCGTGTGCCCGATGGGAGACTACGTTCGAGGCATGCCGTAAAATGGCAAGAAATGCCAATGGCCTTAGCGTAAATCAATAATATTCACAGGCAAGTGGGCTATAGCCTTTGGTCCTCGGGGTTGGGAGGAGGTTCGGGGCTCACAGGCGTGGGAAATGGGTACAATCATTTCGAGGGTCCTCGTGTGCTTGATGGGAGGCTGATCAGGAGGCCTACAAATGACAAGAAATGCCAAGCAGACAGCATGAAATAATTCAGAGGCCGGTGGGCTATAGCATTTGGTCCGCGGGGGTTGGCGAGGGAGTTTCGGGGGCTCTGGGCGTCAGAAATGGGTACAGTCTTTTCAAGGGTCCTCGTGCGCCCAGTGGGAGGCTACGATCTGAGGCCTACCGTAAAATGGCAAGAAATGCCCAGCAGCGCAGCGTGCGAAATAGTCGCCGAGGCCGGTGGGCTATTGGCTTTGGTCCGCGGGGGTTGGGGAGGGAGGTTCGGGGGCTCTGGGCGTCAGAAATGGGTACATTCTTTTCGATGGTCCTCGTGTGCCCAATGGGATACTACGGTCAGAGGCCTGCCGTAAAATGGCAAGAAATGCCGAGCGGCGCAGCGCGCGAAATGGTCGCCGAGGCCGGTGGGCTTTTGCCTTTGGTCCGCGGGGGTTGGGGAGGGACTTTCGGGGGCTCTGGGTGACAGAAATGGGTACAGTCTTTTCGAGGTTCCTCGTGTGCCCAGTGGGATACAACGTTCAGAGGCCTGCCCTAAAATGGCAAGAAATGCCCAGCGGCGCAGCGCGCGAAATAGTCGCCGAGGCAGGTGGGCTATAGCCTTTGGTCCTCGGGGGTTGGGGAGGGATGTTGGGGGGCTCTGAGCGTCAGAAGTGGGTACAGCCTTTTCGAGGGTCCTCATGTGCCCAGTGGGAGGCTACGGTCAGAGGCCTGCCCTAAAATGGCAAGAAATACCCAGCGGCGCATGTGAAATAGTTCTGAGAATCAGGTGGGCTATAGCCTTTGGTCGTGAGGGGTTGGGAGGAGTTTCTGGGTCTCTAGGCGTCAGAAATGGGTCTGATCTTCGAGGGTCCTCATGTGCCCGGTGGAAGGCTCTGATCAGAGGCACTAAAATGGCAAAAATGCCAGTAGCGCATGAGAAATAGTTCTGAAGTCCGGTGGGCTATAGCCTTTGGTCGGCGAGGGGTTGGGGAGGAGTTGGGGTCTGGGCGTCGAAATGGGTGCAGTCTTTGAGGTCCTCATTTGCCCAGTGGAAAGGCTGGTCAGGAGGCCTGCCCTAAAATGGCAAGAAATGCCAGTGTATTGCCTGTGAAATAATCATGAGGCAGGTGGGCTATAACCTTTAGCCCGAGGTTGGGGAGGGGTTGGGGCTCTGGGCGTCAGAAATGGGCACAGTCTTTTCAGCCCAGTCCTCGTGTGCCCAATGGGAGGCTATGGTCAGGCATGCCGTAAAATGGAAGAAATACTAGCAGTGTAGCGATATAGTCAGAGGCCGGTGGGCTATAATATGGTCGTGAGGGTTGGGGAGGAGTTCGGGGGCTCTGGGTGTCAGGAAATGGGTACAGGCTTTGAGGGTCCTCATGTGCCCGGTGGGAGGCCTCTGGTCAGGAGGCACCTACTAAAATAACAAGAAATGCCATAGCATGCAGAAATAGTCATGGGGCCGGTGGGCTATAACTGGTCGTGAGGGTTGGGGAGTGGGTTTAGGGGGCTCTGGGTGTCAGAAATGGGTACAAGCTTTTCGAGGGTCCTCGTGTGCCCAATGTGAGCTACGATCAGGAGCCTGCCATAAATTGAAAGAAATACCAATGGCCGCAGCCTTGAGGAAATAATCCAAGGGCCGGTGGGCTATAATAACTGGTCAGCGGGGTTGGGAGGGAGTTCGGGGGCTCTGGGCGTCAGAAATGGGTCTGGTCTCGAGGTCCTCACTGTGCCCAGGTGGGAGGCTACTGGTCAGGAGGCCTGTAGTAAAATGGAAAAAGAAATACCAAGCGGCGCTTGCCTTGAAATAGTCACCAAGGCGGTGGGCTATGTACTGGTCAGCGGGGTTGGGAGGGAGTTCGGGGCCTCTGGGCGTTAGAAATGGGTACAGTCTTTTAGGGTCCTCCACTGTGCCCAGGTGGGAGGCTCTGATCCAGAGGCCGTAAAATGGAAAAGAAATACAGGCGGTAGCGCATCATGTGAAATAGTCCACCGGGCCGGTGGGCTATAACCTGGTCAGCGGGGTTGGGGAGGGGAGTTTGGGGGCTCTGGGTGTCGGGAAGGCGGGTGCAGGCGTTTGAGGTCCTCGTGTGCCCAATGGCGAGCTCTGATCAGAGGCCTGCCATAAAATTGAAAAGAAATACCAGCGCAGCCATTGAAATAATCATGCCAAGGGCAGTGGGCTATAGCCTTTGGTCGTGAGGGTTGGGGAGGAGTTTGAGAGTGCAGGCGTGGAAATGGGTACAGATCTTTTGAGGGGTCCTCATGTGCCCGATGGGAGGCTCTACAGTCAGGAGGCCTACTAAAATGGCAAAAGAAATGCCAGTGACGCATCATGTGAAATAATCAGCCAAAAGCCGGTGGGCTATAACTGGTCAGTGAGGGGTTGGGAGGGAGTTTCCGGGGCTCTACAGGTGTCGGAAATGGGTACAGGCTTTCGAGGGTCTCGTGTGCCCAATGGCAGGCTACTGATCGAGCTGCCATAAAATTGAAAAATACCAGTGTGATCTTGTGGTGGTCATAGGCCGGTGGGCTATAGCCTTTGGTCAGCGGGGGTTGGGGCGGGCGTTTCGGGGGCTCTGGACGTCAGAAATGGGTACAGTCCTTTCGAGGGTCCTCATGTGCCCAGTGGGAGGCTACGGTCAGAGGCCTTCCCTAAAATGCCAAGAAATCTTGGCAGCGCTCATGAGAAATAGTCACCAGGCGGTGGGCTATAGCCTTTTAGTCGTGAGGGTTGGGAGGGAGTTTCGGGGGCTGGGTGTTAGAAATGGATCTGAGTCTTTTCGAGGGTCCTCATGTACCCGGTGGGAGGCTCTGGTCAGGCCTGCCTAAAATGGTAGAAATTCCATGAGCCTTGTGAAATAATCATGAGGCAGTGGGCTATATGGCCTTTATGAGGGTTGGGAGGAGTTTAAGGGGCTCTGGGCGTCAATCGTCTGATCTTTTCAGCCCAGTCTCGTGTGCCAATGGGAGGCTATGGTCAGGAGCTGCCGTAAAATGGAAAGAAATACCTTGGCCTTGTGTGAGAAATAATCAGCAAGGCGGGTGGCTATTGCCTTTGGTCGTGAGGGTTGGGGAGGGAGTTGGAGCTCACAGGTGTCAGAAATGGGGTACAGGCTTTTCGAGGTCTCGTGTGCCCAATGGCGGGGCTCTGATCAAAGAGGCCATAAAATTGAAAAAGAAATACCAATGTGTGCAGCTTATGAAATAGTCGTCGAGGCGGTGGGCTATAGCGCTTTGGTCGTGAGGGGTTGGGAGGCGAGTTTAGAGAGGTCTGGGCGTCGGGAAATGGGTACAGTCTTTCGAGGTCCTCATGTGATGGGAGCTCTGATCGAGGCACTGCCATAAATGGCTAGAAATGCCAATGACGCATCAGCATCATGTGAAATAATCAGCCGAGGCCAGGTGGGCTATAACTGGTCGTGAGGGGTTGGGGAGGGGTTTGGAGACTCTGGGTGTCGAAATGGGTCACAGGCTTTCGAGGGTCCTCGTGTGCCCAATGGCGACTCTGATCATGGGCCTGCCATAAAATTGAAAGAAATACCAGTAGACATGCATGAAATAATCATGAGGCGGGTGGGCTATATGTGCTTGCCCTTGAGGGGTTGGCGAGGAGTTCGAGACTCTGGGCGTCAGTGGTCAGTCTTCCAGTGTCCTCGTGTGCCAATGGGAGGCTATAATTCAGGAGGCCTGCCGTAAAATGGAAAAAATACCAGTGGTAGCATGTAGTGTCAGCCCAAGGCCGGTGGGCTATTGCCTGGTCGTGGTGTTGGGAGGGAGTTTGGAGACTCTAGGTGTCAGAAATGGGTACAGGCTTTTCCAGCGGGTCTCGTGTGCCCCATGGGAGGCCTCTGAGGTCAAGGCCTGCCATAAAATTGAAAAAGAAATACAATGGCCAGCCTTGTGAAATAATCATGGGGCAGCGTGGGCTATAGCCTGGTCAGTGATGGTTGGGGAGGAGTTTGGGAGCTCTGGATGTGAAATGGGTGAGTCTTTTGAGGCCCTCATGTGCCCAGATGGGAGGCTACGGTCAGAGGCCTGCCCTAAAATAGCAGAAATGCCAGTATTGTGTGAAATAGTCCATAGGGCCGGTGGGATATAGCCTTTGGTCAGAGGGGGTTGGGGAGGGAGTTTCGGGGGCTCTGGGTGTCAGAAATTGGTACAGGCTTTCCGAGGGGACTCGTGTGCCCAATGGGAGGCTCGGTCAGGCCTGCCATAAAATTGAAGAAATACCCAGTGACACGGTCATGTGAAATAGTCGCCGGGGCGGTGGGCTATAACTGGTCGTGATTGGTTGGGCGTGAGTTTGGGGGCTCACGGGACGTCGGGAAATGGGTACAGGTCTTTTTCGAGGGTCCTCATGTGCCCAGTGGCAGGCTACGGTCAGAGGCCTTCCCTAAAATGCCAAAGAAATCATGTGGCCAGCGCTCATAAAATAGTCATAGGGCAGTGGGCTATAAGCACTGGTCGTGAGGGTTGGGGAGGGAGTTCGGGGGCTCTGGGCGTCGAGAAATGGAGTCTGATCTTTCAGCAGTCCTCGTGTGCCCAATGGCAGGCTACAGTCAGAGGCCTGCCATAAAATTGAAAAATACCCAGCTACATGCAGGCAGAAATAATCATGAGGCGGTGGGCTATAGCCTGGTCGTGGTCAGGGGTTGGGAGGGAGTTTGAGGGGCTCTGGGACGTCAGAAATGGGTCCAGTCTTTTGAGGGTCCTCATGTGCCCAGTGGGAGGCTACTGGTCAGGCCTAGCTAAAATACCAAGAAATGCTTGATGAGCTCATGAAATAATCATGGGGCAGGTGGGCTATGTGCCTGTTCAGTCGTGAGGGTTGAGGAGGGAGTTTGAGGGGGCTCTGGGTGTCGAGAAATGGGTACAGTCTTTGAGGTCCTCATGTGCCCGGTGGGAGGCTACGGTCAGAGCCTGCCTAAAATGGTAGAAATTCCCAAGCGCGCCTTGAAATAATCAGCAAGGCAGTGGGCTATAACTGCTAGTCGTGAGGGTTGGGGAGGGAGTTTAGGGTCTCACAGGGGCGTCGAGAAATGGGTACAGGCTTTTCGACGGTCCTCGTGTGCCCAATGGGAGGATATGGTCAGAGGCCTGCCATAAAATGGAAAGAAATACCAATGCACGTAGCAGCAAAATAATCAGCCAGGCGGTGGGGTATAAGCGTTTGGTCAGCGGTGGTTGGGAGGAGTTTGGTCAGAGGTATTCTGATCTTTTCAGGGTCCTCCATGTACCCGATGGGAGGCTACAGTCAGAGGCCTGCCCTAAAATGGTAGTAAATGCCAGTGCATGCTGTGAAATAGTCAGGAAATTTGGTGGCTATGGCTGGCCAGCGGAGGTTGGGGAGGGAGGTTCGGGGGCTCTGGACGTCGAAAATGGGTAAAATCATTTCGAGGGTCCTCGTGTGAGTGGGAAGCTCTGGTCAGAGGCTTGCCTAAAATGGCCAGAAATGCCAGTGACAGGGTCTGAAATGGTCATGAGGCGGTGGGCTATTACTGCTGGTCCATGAGGTTGGGGAGGGGGGTTCGGGGGCTCTGGGTGACAGAAATGGGTACAGTCTTTTCGAGGGTCTCGTGTGCCATGGGAGACTACGTTGAGCACTAAAATGGGAAAGAGATGCCAGTGGCCTTTGTGAGAAATAATCCAAGGGCAGTGGGCTATAGTGTGCCCCCATGAGGTTGAGAGGAGGGAGGTTTAGGGGCTCTGGGTGACAGAAATGGGTACAGTGTTTTCGCAGGTCCTCGTGTGCCCAATGGGAGGCTACGGTCATAGGCCTGCCCTAAAATGGTAAGAAATGCCGTGGCCAGTGTGAAATAATCCGAGGCGGTGGGTTATTGCCATGAATGGTCCAGCGGGGGTTGGGAGGGAGGTTCGAGGGGCTCTGGGCAGATGGGTACAGTCATTTCGAGGGTCGTCGTGTGCTTGATGGGAGGCTCTGATCGGAGGCCTGCCCTAAAATGGCAAGAAATGCCCAGCCAGGCGCAGCCTTGTGAAATAGTTGCTTGAGGCCGGTGGGTTTTTGCCATTGGTCCGCGGGGGTTGGGGCGGGTGGTTTGGGGGCTCTGGGCGTCGGAAATGGGTACAGTCTTTTCGACGGTCCTCGTGTTCCCAATGGGAGGCTACGGTCAGAGGCCTGCCGTAAAAAGGAAAAGAAATACCAGTGTGCCTTGGAAATAATCAGCCAGGGCGGTGGGCTAGCATATGCTGGCCGAGGGTTAGGGGAGGGGTTCGGGGCTCTGGGGTCAAATGGTCAGTCTTTTCGGCCGGTCCTCGTGTTCCCAATGGGAACTCTGGTCGGAGCCTGCAGTAAAAAGGAAAAAGAAATACCATGGCGCATGTGCCTTGTGAAATAATCATAGAAATGGGCTATGCCTTTGGTCAGCGGGGGTTGGGAGGGAGTTGAGGGTCTCTGGGCGTCGGGAAATGGGTACAGAGCTTTTCGGCCGGTCCTCGTGTCTTAATGGGAGGATACGGTCAGGCACCTGCCATAAAATGGAAAAGAAATACCAGCATGGCGCCTTGAGAATAATCCCGAGGCAGTGGGGAATTATAGCGTTTAGTCAATGATGGTTGGGGAGGGGAGTTTCGGGGTCAGAAATTATTCTGGTCTTTCGAGGTCCTCGTGTACTTGATTGGGAAGCTACTGATTCGAGGCTTGCTAAAATGGCCCAGAAATGCCAGTGACTTAGGGTCTGAAATAATGTGAGGGCAGTGGGCTATTGCCTAGTCCATGAGGGTTGGGAGGGACGTTGAGGGCTCTGGGTGTGACAGAAATGGGTACAATCTTTCGAGGGTCTCTCGTGTGCCCAGTGGGAGACTACGTTGAGGCCTGCCTAAAATGGGAAGAAGATGCAATGGCATGGCCTTAGAAAATAATCCAGGGCGGTGGGCTATATGCTGATCCATGAGGGTTGGGGAGGGAGGTTTAGGAGACTCTGGGTGGCGAGGAAATAGGTCACAGTGATGTTTCATGCAGGTCTCGTGTATGCCCAATGGGAGCTCTGATCATGGGCACCCTAAAATGGTAAGAAATGTGCCAGCCAGCGCAGAAAATAATCGCCGGCCGGTGGGTTATTGCCGATGAGTCCGAGGTTGGGAGGGAGGTTCGGGGCTCTGGGCTTGGAGAATGGGTACAGTCATTTCGAGGTCGTCGTGTGCCCGGTGGGAGAAGGCTACTGGTCGAGAGGCCTGCCCTAAAATGTGAAAATGCTTGGAGCCTTGTGCATGAAATAATTCTTAGGCCGGTGGGTTATTGCCATTGGTCCGCGGGGGTTGGGGAGGGAGGTTCGTGGGCTCTGGGCGTCGGAAATGGGTACAGTCTTTTCGACGGTCCTCGTGTTCCCAATGGGAGGCTACGGTCAGAGGCCTGCCGTAAAAAGGAAAGAAATACCCAGTGGCCTGTGAGAAATAGTCATGGGGCCGGTGGGCTATAGCCTGGCCCTTGAGGGTTGGGAGGGAGTTCGGGGGCTCTGGGAGTCAGAAATGGATGAGTCTTTATCTGATCCTCAGGTCTCGTGTTCCCAATGGGAGGCTAAATTGAGGCCTGCCGTAAAAGGAAAAGAAATACCCAAGCATGTGTGATGAAATAATCATGCCGGGCAGGTGGGCTATTGCCTTTGGTCAGGGTGTTGGGGAGGGGTTTGGGGCTCTAGGTGTGAGAAATGGGTACAGGCTTTCGCGGGTCTCGTGTGCTTGCCCATGGGAGGCTACGGTCGAGGCCTGCCATAAAATTGAAAAAGAAATACCAGTGGCGCCTTGAAATAATGTGAGGCGGTGGGCTATATTGCTTGGTCGGTTGATGGTTGGGAGTGAGTTCGAGACTCTGGATGTAGGAAATGGGTCAGATCTTTTCGAGGGCCCTCATGTGCCAGGTGGGAGGATTCTGATCAGAGGCACATACAAATGGCAAGAAATGCCATGGCCTTGTATGAAATAGAATCACAAGGGCATTGGGATATAGCCTTTGGTCGAGGAGGGGTTGGGAGGGAGTTTCAGGGGCTCACAGGTGTCGAGAGGAAATTGGTACAGGCTTTTCGAGGGTCCTCGTGTGCCCAATGTGCAGCTCAGTCGAGGCCTACCATAAAATTGAAAAGAAATACCAGTGACACAGTCTGTGAGAAATAGTCGCCGAGGCAGTGGGCTACAGCTCTGGTCGTGATGGTTGGGCGGGAGTTTAGCTCTGGATGTCAGAAATGGGTACAGATCTTTTGAGGGCCCTCATGTGCCCGATGGGGAGGCTCTGACGGTCAGAGGCTACTAAAATGCAAAAATGCCATGACATGTATGAAATAATCAGCAAGGCAGTGGGCTATGTAATACCTTTAGGAGGTTAGGAGGAGTTCGGAGCTCACAGGTGTCAGAGGTGGTACAGGCTTTTGAGGGTCCTCGTGTGCCCAATGTGAGCTACGGTCAGGAGGCCTGCCATAAATTGAAAATAAATACCCAGTGACACGGTCTGTGAAATAGTCAGCCATGGGCGGTGGGCTACTGATTGGTTGGGCGTGAGTTCGGGAGACTCTGGACGTGGGAAATGGGTACAGTCTTTTCGGCCAGTCTCGTGTTCTGATGGGAGGCTCTGGTCGAGGAGCTGCTTAAGTAAAGGAAAAAAGAAATACCAGCGGTATGAGCGCTTTCAGAAATAGTCGCCCAGGGCAGTGGGCTATAGCCTTTGGCCAGCAGAGTTGGGGAGGGAGTTCGGGGCTCTGAGGTCGAGAAATGGAGTACACAGGCTTTTCATGAGGGCCTCGTGTGCTTATGGGAGGCTCGGTCAAAAGGCCTGCCATAAAATTGAAAAAAAATACCAATGCCAGACTGTGCCAGAAATAATCGCCGAGAACCAGTGGGCTATAGCACTGGTCAGCGATGGTTGGGCGGGGTTTGGGGAGCTCTGGATGTCGAAATGGGTACAGTCTTTTCGAGGCCCTCATGTTGCTTGATGGAGAGCTACTGATCAGAGGCCTGCCTAAAATAACAAGAAATACCAGTGACGCATCATGTGAGAATAGTCAGCATGGGCGGTGGGCTATAGCCTGGTCAGTGAGGGTTGGGAGGGGTTGGGGCTCTGGGTGTCGAGAAATGGGTGCAGGCTTTTCGAGGGTCCTCGTGTGCCCAATGGCGGAGGCCTGAGTCAGGCCTACCATAAATTGAAAGAAATACCAAGCCAGCGTACTTATGAAAATAATCAGAGGCCGGTTGGCTATAACCTTTGGCCAGCAGGGGTTAGCGAGGAAGTTTGGAGACTCTGGGCGTCGAGAAATGGGTGATCTTTTCGGCCAGTCTCGTGTGCCCAATGGGAGGCTATGGTCAGAGGGCTGCCGTAAAATGGAAAGAAATACCATGTGGCCTTGTGAAAATAATCTTGAGGCAGTGGGCTATTGCCTTTGGTCCAGGGGTGTTGGGGTGGGGGTTGGGGGGCTCTGGGTGTCGGAAATGGGTACAGGCTTTTTCGCGGGTCCTCGTGTGCCCATGGGAGGCTACAGTCAAGGCCTGCCATAAATTGAAAGAAATACCAGTGGCGCATGAGAAATAATCAGCCGAGGCGGTGGGCTATAGTGCTTTGGTCAGTGATGGTTGGGAGGGAGTTTGGGGGCTCTGGATGTCAGAAATGGGTCTGCAGTCTTTCGAGAGGCCCTCATGTGCCCAGTGGGAGAGCTACTGATTCAGAGGCCTGCCCTAAAATGTAAAAATGCCCAAGCACATGTAGGAAAATAATCGCCGGTGGTGGGCTATAACGCTATTGTGGCCCGGGGGTTGGGGAGGGAGTTTCGGGGGCTCTGGGTGTCAGAAATTGGTACAGGCTTTTCGAGGGTCCTCGTGTGCCCAATGGCAGGCTACAGTCAGAGGCCTGCCATAAAATTGAAAGAAATACCCAGCGGCACAGTGCGCGAAATAGTCGCCGAGGCCGGTGGGCTATAGCCTTTGGTCAGCGGTGGTTGGGGCGTGAGTTTCGGGGGCTCTGGACGTCAGAAATGGGTACAGTCTTTTCGAGGGTCCTCGTGTTCCCAATGGGAGGCTACGGTCAGAGGCCTGCCGTAAAAAGGAAAGAAATACCCAGCCAGTGGCAGCGCTCAGAAATAATCATGGGGCCGGTGGGCTATGTGCTGGCCCAGGGGTTGGGGAGGGGGTTCAGGGGCTCTGGGGTCAGAATGGGTGCAGTCTTTTCGGTCCTCGTGTTCCCAATGGGAGGCTCTGGTCGGGAGGCCTGCCGTAAAGGAAAGAAATACCAGCCATGGCCTTGTGGAAATAGTCATGGGGCCGGTGGGCTATTGCCTTTGGTCAGCGGGTGTTGGGGAGGGAGTTTCGGGGGCTCTAGGTGTCAGAAATGGGTACAGGCTTTTCGCGGGTCCTCGTGTGCCCCATGGGAGGCTACGGTCAAAGGCCTGCCATAAAATTGAAAGAAATACCCAGCGGCGCAGCGCGCGAAATAGTCGCCGAGGCCGGTGGGCTATAGCCTTTGGTCAGCAGTGGTTGGGGAGGGAGTTTCGGGGGCTCTGGATGTCAGAAATGGGTACAGTCTTTTCGAGGGCCCTCATGTGCCCAGTGGGAGGCTACGGTCAGAGGCCTGCCCTAAAATGGCAAGAAATGCCCAGCGGCGCAGCGCGCGAAATAGTCACCGAGGCCGGTGGGCTATAGCCTTTGGTCAGCGGGGGTTGGGGAGGGAGTTTCGGGGGCTCTGGGTGTCAGAAATTGGTACAGGCTTTTCGAGGGTCCTCGTGTGCCCAATGGCAGGCTACAGTCAGAGGCCTGCCATAAAATTGAAAGAAATACCCAGCGGCGCAGCGCGCGAAATAGTCGCCGAGGCCGGTGGGCTATAGCCTTTGGTCAGCGGGGGTTGGGGAGCGAGTTTCGGGGGGTCTGGGCGTCAGAAATGGGTACAGTCTTTTCGAGGGTCCTCATGTGCCCAGTAGGAGGCTACGGTCAGAGGCCTGCCCTAAAATGGCAAGAAATGCCAGTAGCATCAGCATGTGAAATAATCATGGGGCAGGTGGGCTATAACTGGTCAGTGAGGGGTTGGGAGGGAGTTTCGGGGGCTCTGGGTGTCAGAAATGGGTACAGTCTTTTCGAGGGTCCTCGTGTGCCCAATGGCGAGCTCTGATCAGGCCTGCCATAAAATTGAAGAAATACCAATGCAGTGCATGAAATAATCATGGGCAGTGGGCTATAGCCTTTGGCCTTGAGGTTAGCGAGGAAGTTTCGGAGACTCAGGCGTCAGAAATGGGTCTGATCTTTCGGCCAGTCCTCGTGTGTGCCAATGGGAGGCTATGGTCAGAGGCACACGTAAAATGGAAAGAAATACCAGTGGCCGTAGCCTTGAGAAATAATCATGCCGAGGCGGTGGACTATTGCCTTTGGTCAGTGGTGTTGGGAGGGGTTTGGGGCTCTGGGTGTGAAATGGGTACAGGCTTTTCAGCGGGTCCTCGTGTGCCCATGGGAGGCTACGGTCAAAGGCCTGCATAAAATTGAAAAGAAATACCCAGTAGGCGCCTTGTGAAATAGTCTCAAGGGCCGGTGGGCTATAGTGCTGGTCGTGATGGTTGGGAGGGAGTTTGAGGCTCTGGATGTCGAGAAATGGGTACAGTCTTTTCAAGAGGCCCTCATGTGCCCAGTGGGAGGCTCTGGTCAGGAGGACTGCCCTAAAATGGCAAGAAATGCCAGTAGTGTGAAATAATCACAGGGCCGGTGGATTATAGCCTTTGGTCAGCGGGGGTTGGGGAGGGAGTTTCGGGGGCTCTGGGTGTCAGAAATTGGTACAGGCTTTTCGAGGGTCCTCGTGTGCCCAATGGCAGGCTACAGTCAGAGGCCTGCCATAAAATTGAAAGAAATACCAGTGACAATTCAGCAGAAATAGTCATGAGGCGGTGGGCTATAACACTGGTCAGTGATGGTTGGGCGTGAGTTTGGGGGCTCTGGGCGTCAGAAATGGGTCCAGTCTATTTGAGGGTCCTCATGTGCCCGATGGCAGGCTCTGGATCAGAGGCCTTCCCTAAAATGCCAAGAAATCTTGGTGCAGCTCATAAAATAGTCACCAAGTAGGTGGGCTATAGCCTTGGTCGTGAGGGTTGGGAGGAGTTTCGGGGCTCTGGGCGTCAGAAATGCGTACATTCTTTTCGACGGTCCTCGTGTGTGCCCAATGGCAGGCGACAGTCCAGGGCCTGCCATAAAATTGAAAAAATACCCAGTGATGTGCCAAATAATCATGAGCCGGTGGGCTATAGCCTTTGGTCAGCGGGGGTTGGGGAGGGAGTTTCGGGGGCTCTGGACGTCAGAAATGGGTACAGTCTTTTCGAGGGTCCTCATGTGCCCAGTGGGAGGCTACGGTCAGAGGCCTAGCCTAAAATACCAAGAAATGCCCAGCGGCGCAGCTCGCGAAATAGTCGCCGAGGCCGGTGGGCTATAGCCTTTGGTCAGCGGGGGTTGGGGAGGGAGTTTCGGGGGCTCTGGGTGTCAGAAATGGGTACAGTCTTTTCGAGGGTCCTCATGTGCCCAGTGGGAGGCTACGGTCAGAGGCCTGCCCTAAAATGGTAAGAAATTCCCAGCGTATGTGTGAAATAATCATGAGGCAGTGGGCTATAGCCTTTGGTCAGCGGGGGTTGGGGAGGGAGTTTCGGGGGCTCTGGGTGTCAGAAATGGGTACAGGCTTTTCGAGGGTCCTCGTGTGCCCAATGGCAGGCTACAGTCAGAGGCCTGCCATAAAATTGAAAGAAATACCAGTGACACAGTCTGTGAAATAGTCATGGGGCGGTGGGCTATAATGGTCGGTGGTTGGGGCGTGAGTTTCGGGGGCTCTGGACGTCAGAAATGGGTACAGTCTTTTCGACGGTCCTCGTGTTCCCAATGGGAGGCTACGGTCAGAGGCCTGCCGTAAAAAGGAAAGAAATACCCAGCGGCGCAGCGCGCGAAATAGTCGCCGAGGCCGGTGGGCTATAGCCTTTGGCCCGCGGGGGTTGGGGAGGGAGTTTCGGGGGCTCTGGGAGTCAGAAATGGGTACAGTCTTTTCGACGGTCCTCGTGTTCCCAATGGGAGGCTACGGTCGGAGGCCTGCCGTAAAAAGGAAAGAAATACCCAGCGGCGCAGCGCGCGAAATAGTCGCCGAGGCCGGTGGGCTATTGCCTTTGGTCAGCGGGTGTTGGGGAGGGAGTTTCGGGGGCTCTAGGTGTCAGAAATGGGTACAGGCTTTTCGCGGGTCCTCGTGTGCCCCATGGGAGGCTACGGTCAAAGGCCTGCCATAAAATTGAAAGAAATACCAATGGCCTACAGAAATAATCATGGGCCGGTGGGCTATAGCCTTTGGTCAGCAGTGGTTGGGGAGTGAGTTTCGGGGGCTCTGGATGTCAGAAATGGGTACAGTCTTTTCGAGGGCCCTCATGTGCCCAGTGGGAGGTTACGGTCAGAGGCCTGCCCTAAAATGGCAAGAAATGCCCAGTGGCCTTGTGAGGAAATAGTCAAGGCCGGTGGGATATAACTGGTCGGAGGGGTTGGGAGGGAGTTTGGAGGGGTGTCAGGTGTCTGAGGGTCTCGTGTGCCCAATGGCGAGGCTGATCGGAGGCCTGCCATAAAATTGAAAGAAATACCAGTGACACAGTCTGTGAAATAGTCAGGGCCGGTGGGCTATAACTGGTCGGCGGTGGTTGGGGCGTGAGTTTGAGGGGCTCTGGGCGTCGAAATGGTCTGATCTTTGGAGGTCCTCATGTGCCCAGTGGCAGGCTACGGTCAGAGGCCTTCCCTAAAATGCCAAGAAATGCGCAGCGGCGCAGCTCGCAAAATAGTCACCGAGGCCGGTGGGCTATAGCCTTTGGTCAGCGGGGGTTGGGGAGGGAGTTTCGGGGGCTCTGGGCGTCAGAAATGGGTACAGTCTTTTCAACGGTCCTCGTGTGCCCAATGGGAGGCTACGGTCAGAGGCCTGCCATAAAATTGAAAGAAATACCCAGCGGCGCAGCGCGCGAAATAGTCGCCGAGGCCGGTGGGCTATAGCCTTTGGTCAGCGGGGGTTGGGGAGGGAGTTTCGGGGGCTCTGGATGTCAGAAATGGGTACAGTCTTTTCGAGGGTCCTCATGTACCCAGTGGGAGGCTACGGTCAGAGGCCTAGCCTAAAATACCAAGAAATGCCCAGCGGCGCAGCTCGCGAAATAGTCGCCGAGGCCGGTGGGCTATAGCCTTTGGTCAGCGGGGGTTGAGGAGGGAGTTTCGGGGGCTCTGGGTGTCAGAAATGGGTCTGATCTTTTCGAGGTCCTCATGTGCCCAGTGGGAGGCTCTGATCAGAGGCCTGCCCTAAAATGGTAAGAAATTCCCAGTAGCAGCCTTGAAATAAGTCATGAGGCCGGTGGGCTATAGCCTTTGGTCAGCGGGGGTTGGGGAGGGAGTTTCGGGGGCTCTGGGTGTCAGAAATGGGTACAGGCTTTTCGAGGGTCCTCGTGTGCCCAATGGCAGGCTACAGTCAGAGGCCTGCCATAAAATTGAAAGAAATACCCAGTGACACGGTCTGTGAAATAGTCATGGGGCCGGTGGGCTATAACTCTGGTCGTGATTGGTTGGGCGTGAGTTTGGGGGCTGGACGTCGAGAAATGGGTCTGATCTTTTCGGCGGTCCTCGTGTTCCCAATGGGAGGCCTACTGGTCAGAGGCCTGCCGTAAAGGAAAAAATACCAATACCAGCCTTGTGCCTTGAGGAAATAATCATGGGGCAGTGGGCTAGAGCCTTTGGACCGCGGGGGTTGGGGAGGGAGTTTCGGGGGCTCTGGGAGTCAGAAATGGGTACAGTCTTTTCGACGGTCCTCGTGTTCCCACTGGGAGGCTACGGTCGGAGGCCTGCCGTAAAATGGAAAGAAATACCAGTGAGCATGTGAAATAATCAGCAAGGGCGGTGGGCTGTGCCTTTGGTCGTGGTGTTGGGAGGAGTTCGGGGCTCTAGGTGTCAGAAATGGGTACAGGCTTTTCGCGGGTCCTCGTGTGCCCCATGGGAGGCTACGGTCAAGGCCTGCCATAAAATTGAAAGAAATACCCAGTGGCCTG
This sequence comes from Citropsis articulata, assembly GCA_030449925.1. Taxonomy (NCBI): domain Eukaryota; kingdom Viridiplantae; phylum Streptophyta; class Magnoliopsida; order Sapindales; family Rutaceae; genus Citropsis; species Citropsis articulata. The sequence continues at coordinate 961,679 of JASUUH010000169.1, forward strand.
TGAAATAATCCATGGGGCGGTGGGCTATGTGCTGGTCGTGATGGTTGGGAGTGAGTTTCGGGGGCTCTGGATGTCAGAAATGGGTACAGTCTTTTCGAGGGCCCTCATGTGCCCAGTGGGAGGTTACGGTCAGACTCCTGCCCTAAAATGGCAAGAAATGCCAGTGGCCTTGTGCAGAAATAGTCAAGGGCGGTGGGATATAGCCTTTGGTCGAGAGGGGTTGGGGAGGAGTTCAGGGCTCTGGGTGTCGAGGTGGTACAGGCTTTTCGAGGGTCCTCGTGTGCCCAATGGCAGCCTCTGATCAGGAGGCCTTCCATAAAATTGAAAGAAATGCCAGTGACACAGTCTGTGAAATAGTCAGCGAGGCGGTGGGCTATAACTCTGGTCGGTGATTGGTTGGGGCGTGAGTTTCGGGGGCTCTGGACGTCAGAAATGGGTACAGTCTTTTCGAGGGTCCTCATGTGCCCAGTGGCAGGCTACGGTCAGAGGCCTTCCCTAAAATGCCAAGAAATGCGCAGCTCATGAAATAGTCATAGGGCGGTGGGCTATGTGCTGGTCGTGAGGTTGGGGAGGAGTTTGGGGCTCTGGGCGTGAAATAGCTCTGATCTTTTCAAGCGGTCTCGTGTGCCCAATGGGAGGCTACTGATCAGAGGCCTGCCATAAAATTGAAAAAGAAATACCAGTAGTGCAGAAATAGTCAATCATGGGCCGGTGGGCTATAGCCTGGTCGTGAGGGGTTGGGTAGGGAGTTTCGGGGGCTCTGGATGTCAAAAATGGGTACAGTCTTTTCGAGGGTCCTCATGTACCCAGTGGGAGGCTACGGTCAGAGGCCTAGCCTAAAATACCAAGAAATGCCAGTGACTCATGAAATAGTCATGGGGCGGTGGGCTATAGCCTGGTCAGTGAGGTTGAGGAGGGAGTTTCGGGGGCTCTGGGTGTCAGAAATGGGTACAGTCTTTTCGAGGGTCCTCATGTGCCCAGTGGGAGGCTACGGTCAGAGGCCTGCCCTAAAATGGTAAGAAATTCCCAGTGGCCTTGTGAAATAAGTCATGGGGCCGGTGGGCTATAACTGGTCGTGAGGGTTGGGAGGAGTTTCGGGGTCTCTGGGCGTCAGAAATGGGTACAGGCTTTTCGACGGTCCTCGTGTGCCCAATGGGAGGATACGGTCAGAGGCCTGCCATAAAATGGAAAGAAATACTAGCATAGCCAGCGAAATAGTCATGGAGGCCGGTGGGGTATAAGCGTTTGGTCGTGAGGGTTGGGAGGGAGTTTCAGGGGTCGAAATGGTTCTGATCTTTTCGAGGGTCCTCATGTGCACTTGATGGGAGGCTACATGGTCAGGCCTGCCTAAAATGGTAAGAAATGCAGTGGCGCATCGCATGTGAAATAATCATGGAAAGCTGGTGGCTATAGCCTTTGGCCCGCGGAGGTTGGGGAGGGAGGTTCGGGGGCTCTGGCCGTCGAAAATGGGTAAAATCATTTCGAGGGTCCTCGTGTGCCCAGTGGGAAGCTACGGTCAGAGGCTTGCCCTAAAATGGCCAGAAATGCCAGTGACAGTCTGAAAATGGTCAGCAGTGGGCTATGCCTTTAGTCCCATGAGGTTGTGAGGGAGGTTCGGGGGCTCTGGGTGGCAGAAATGGGTACAGTCTTTTGAGGTCCTCGTGTGCCCAATGGGGACCTTCTGATCAGGAGCCTGCCATAAAATTGAAAGAAATACCCAGTGCAGCTTGAAATAATCATGGAGGCGGTGGGCTATAGCCTTTGGTCAGCGGGGGTTGGGGAGGGAGTTTCTGGGTCTCTAGGCGTCAGAAATGGGTACAGTCTTTTCGAGGGTCCTCATGTGCCCAGTGGGAGGCTACGGTCAGAGGCCTGCCCTAAAATGGCAAGAAATGCCCAGCGGCGCAGCGCGCGAAATAGTCGCCGAGGCCGGTGGGCTATAGCCTTTGGTCAGCGGGGGTTGGGGAGGGAGTTTCGGGGGCTCTGGGTGTCAGAAATGGGTACAGTCTTTTCGAGGGTCCTCATGTGCCCAGTGGGAGGCTACGGTCAGAGGCCTGCCCTAAAATGGAAAGAAATGCCCAGCATGTGAAATAATCAGCCAGGCGGTGGGCTATAGCCTTTGCCCAGGGGGTTAGGAGGGTATTCGAGGGCTCACAGGCGTCAGAAATGGGTACAGTCTTTTCGACGGTCCTCGTGTGCCCAATGGGAGGCTATGGTCAGAGGCCTGCCGTAAAATGGAAAGAAATACCCAGCGGCGCAGCGCGCGAAATAGTCGCCGAGGCCGGTGGGCTATAGCCTTTGGTCAGCGGGGGTTGGGGAGGGAGTTTCGGGGGCTCTGGGTGTCAGAAATGGGTACAGGCTTTTCGAGGGTCCTCGTGTGCCCAATGGGAGGCTACGGTCAGAGGCCTGCCATAAAATTGAAAGAAATACCCAGCGGCGCAGAAATAATCAGCAAAGGCAGTGGGCTATAATCTGGTCGTGAGGGGTTGGGAGGGTGTTTGAGGGCTCTGGATGTCAGAAACGGGTACGGTCTTTTCTAGGGTCCCCATGTGCCCAGTGGGAGGCTACTGGTCGAGGCTGCCCTAAAATGGCAAAAATGCCAGTGGCCAGCAGGAAATAATCACAAGGCCGGTGGGCTATATAACTTTAGTCAGTGAGGGTTGGGGAGGAGTTTGGGGCTCTGGGTGTCGAAATGGAGTACAGGCTTTTCGAGGGTCCTCGTGTGCCCAATGGGGCCTTCTGATCAGGAGCCTGCCATAAAATTGAAAGAAATTCCAATGACCTTGTGAAATAGTCATGGGGCGGTGGGCTATAGCCTTTGGTCAGTGGGGGTTGGGGAGGGAGTTTCGAGGGCTCTGGACGTCAGAAATGGGTACAGCCTTTTCGAGGGTCCTCATGTTCCCAGTGGGAGGCTACGGTCAGAGGCCTGGCCTAAAATACCAAGAAATGCCTAGCGGCTGACTCATGAAATAGTCATGGGGCGGTGGGCTATAATATTTCGTCGTGAGGGTTGGGAGGGAGTTTGGGGCTCTGGGTGTCAGGAAATGGGTACAGTCTTTTCGAGGTCCTCATGTGCCCAGTGGGAGGCTCTGATCACTGACTGCGAAAATGGAAAGAAATACCAGGAGGTGCAAGCGAAATAGTCATGGGGCAGTGGGCTATGGCCCAGCGGGGTTGGGAGGGTGTTTAGGGGCTCTGGGCGTCGAGAAATGGGTCTGATCTTTTCGGCGGTGCTCGTGTGTGCCCAATGGGAGGCTCAGTCACAGGCCTGCCGAAAAATGGAAAAATACCAGTGATGCCTGTGAAATAATCATGCCGGGCGGTGGGCTATAGCCTTTGGTCAGCGGGGGTTGGGGAGGGAGTTTCGGGGTCTCTGGGCGTCAGAAATGGGTACAGGCTTTTCGACGGTCCTCGTGTGCCCAATGGGAGGATACGGTCAGAGGCCTGCCATAAAATGGAAAGAAATACCCAGCGGCGCAACGCGCGAAATAGTCGCCGAGGCCGGTGGGGTATAGCGTTTGGTCAGCGGTGGTTGGGGAGGGAGTTTCGGGGTCAGAAATTGTTACAGTCTTTTCGAGGGTCCTCATGTGCCCAGTGGGAGGCTACGGTCAGAGGCCTGCCCTAAAATGGTAAGAAATGCCCAGCGGCGCAGCGCGCGAAATAGTCGCCGAGGCTGGTGGCTATAGCCTTTGGCCCGCGGGGGTTGGGGAGGGAGGTTCGGGGGCTCTGGGTGTCGAAAATGGGTAAAATCATTTCGAGGGTCCTCGTGTGCCCAGTGGGAAGCTACGGTCAGAGGCTTGCCCTAAAATGGCCACAAATGCCCAGCGGCTTAGCGTGCGAAATGGTCGCCGAGGCCGGTGGGCTATTGCCTTTGGTCCGCGGGGGTTGGGGAGGGACGTTCGGGGGCTCTGGGTGACAGAAATGGGTACAGTCTTTTCGAGGGTCCTCGTGTGCCCAGTGGGAGACTACGGTCAGAGGCCTGCCCTAAAATGGCAAGAAATGCTTGCCCATGCTTGATCTTGTGAAATAGTCACCAGGCGGTGGGCTGTGCCTTTGGTCATGAGGATTAGGGAGGGGCGTTCGGGGGCTCTGGGTGGCAGAAATGGGTCTGATCTTTTCGAGGGTCCTCGTGTGTCAGTGGGAGCCCTCGTTGAGCCTGCACTAAAATGGGAAAAGATCCCAATGACCTTGTGCCTTGAAATAATCCAAAGGCGGTGGGCTATAGCACTGGTCCTTGAGGTTGGGAGGGAGGTTTAGGGGCTCTGGTGTGACAGAAATGGGTCTGTTTCATGAGTCCTCGTGTGCCCAATGGGAGGCTCGGTCAGTGGCGTGCCTAAATGGCAAGAAATGCCAATGTGTGCCTGTGAAATAATCGCCGGGCGGTGGGTTATTGCCATTGGTCCATGAGGTTGGGGAGGGAGGTTCGAGGGGCTCAGGCGTCGGAAATGGGTCTGATCATTTGAGGTCGTCGTGTGATGGGAGACTACGGTCGAGCCTGCACTAAAATGGCAAGAAATGCCCATGACATTGTGAAATAGTCACAGGGCCGGTTGGCTGTGCCTTTGGTCACTGAGGGGTTGGGGAGAGGCGTTCGAGGCTCTGGGTGGCGAAATGGGTACAGATCTTTTCGAGGGTCCTCGTGTGTCGATGGAGACTACGTTGAGGCACCTGCTAAATGGGAAGAGATGCCAATGGCGCAGCCTTGGAAATAATCACCAAAGGCGGTGGGCTATGTGCTGGTCCTGAGGGGTTGGGAGAAAGCGAGGTTTAGGGGCTCTGGGTGACAGAAATGGGTACAGTCTTTTCGCAGGTCCTCGTGTACCCAATGGGAGGCTACGGTCACAGGCCTGCCCTAAAATGGCAAGAAATGCCCAGCGGCGCAACGCTCGAAATAATCACCGAGGCCGGTGGGTTATTGCCTTTGGTCTGCGGGGGTTGGGGAGGGAGGTTCGGGGGCTATGGGCGTCGGAAATGGGTACAGTAATTTGAGGGTCCTCGTGTGCCCAGTGGGAGGCTACGGTCAGAGGCCTGCCCTAAAATGGCAAGAAATACCCAGCGTCGCAGCGCGCAAAATAGTCGCCGAGGTCGGTGGGCTTTAGCCTTTGGTCCTCGGGGGTTGAGTAGGGAGGTTCGGGGACTCTGGGTGTCGGAAATGGGTATAATCATTTCGAGGGTCCTCGTGTGCCCAGTGGGAGGCTATGGTCAGAGGCCTGCCCTAAAATGGCAAGAAATGCCCAGCGGCGCAGCGCGCGAAATGGTCGCCGAGGCCGGTGGGCTATTGCCTTTGGTCCGCGGGGGTTGGGGAGGGACGTTCGGGGGCTCTGGGTGACAGAAATGGGTACAGTCTTTTCGAGGGTCCTCGTGTGCCCAGTGGGAGACTACGTTCAGAGGCCTGCCCTAAAATGGGAAGAGATGCCCAGCGGCGCAGCGCGCGAAATAGTCACCGAGGCCGGTGGGCTATAGCCTTTGGTCCTCGGGGGTTGGGGAGGGAGGTTCGGGGGCTCTGGTCGTCGGAAATGGGTACAATCTTTTCAAGGGTCCTCGTATGCCCAGTGGGAGGCTACGGTCAGAGGCCTACCCTAAAATTGCAAGAAATGCCCAGCGGCACAGCGCGCGAAATAGTCGCCGAGGCCGGTGGGCTATAGCCTTTGGTCCGCGGGAGTTGGGGAGGGAGATTCGGGGGCTCATAGCGTCAGAAATGGGTATGGTCTTTTCGAGGGTCCTCATGTAACCAGTGGGAGGCTACGGTCAGAGGCCTGCCCTAAAATGGCAAGAAATGCTTGTGGCCAGTGTATGAAATAATCATGGGGCCGGTGGGCTATAGCCTTTGGACAGCGGGGGTTGGGGAGGGAATTTCTGGGGCTCTGGGTGTCAGAAATGGGTACAGGCTTTTCGAGGGTCCTCGTGTGCCCAATGGGAGGATACGGTCAAAGGCCTGCCATAAAATGGAAAGAAATACCAGTATGGCATGGCAGAAATAATCATGGGCCGGTGGGCTATAACCTGGTCGGTGAGGGTTAGGGGAGGGGTTTGGGGTCTCAGGGTGTCAGGAAATGGGTCTGAGTCTTTTGAGTGTCCTCATGTGTGTGATGGGAGGCTTTGGTCAGTGGCATGCCCTAAAATGGTAGAAATGCCAGCATTGCATGAAATAATCAGCAGGGCGGTGGGCTATAACGCTGGTCTGGGGTTGGGAGGTGGTTTGGGGGCTCTGGGCGTCAGGAAATGGGTCTGATCTTTTCATGAGGTCCTCGTGTGTACCCAATGGGAGGCTGCGGTCACGCAGGCACTGCCCTAAAATGGCCAAATGCCCAGTGCGCGCTCGAAATAATCAAGGGCAGGTGGGCTGTGACCTTTGGTCAGGGGTTGGGAGGAGGTTCGGGGGCTATGGGCGTCGGAAATGGGTACAGTAATTTGAGGGTCCTCGTGTGTGATGGTAGGCTCTACAGTCGGGAGGCCTGCCCTAAAATGGCATGAAATGCCAGTGACAGCGTCTTGAAATAGTCAAGACCCGGTTGGCTATAGCCTTTGGTCAGCGGGGGTTGGGAAGGGAGGTTCGGGGGCTTTAGGCGTCAGAAATGGGTACAGTCTTTTCGATGGTCCTCATCTGCCCAGTGGGAGACTACGGTCAGAGGCCTGCCCTAAAATGGCAAGAAATGCCTAGCATGACAGGGCTATTGCCTTTGGTCAGAGGGGTTAGGAGGAGTTGGGGCTCTGACAGAAATGGATACTGATCTTTTCGAGGTCTCGTGTGCCCGTGATGGGAGACTACGTTCGAGCCCTAAAATGTAAGTGGGCATGAAATAGTCGAGGCCGGTGGGCTATATTGCCTTTGGTCCTTGAGGTTGGGAAGGGAGGTTAGGGGCTCAGGCATCGGAAATGGGTACAGTCATTTCGGGTCCTCATGTGTCATGGTGGAGGCTACAGAGAGGCCACCAAAATGGCAAGAAATGCCCAATGACCCTGAAATGTCAGCGGTGGGTTATTGCCTTTGGTCCGCGGGGGTTGGGAAGGGAGGTTCGGGGGCTCTGGCCATCGGAAATGGGTAATATCATTTCAAGGGTCCTCGTGTGCCCAGTGGGAGGCTGATCAGAGCCTGCTAAAATGGCAGAAATGCCAATGGCCTGTTGTGAAATAATCATAGCCGGTGGGCTATACTGCTAATCGTCGGGTTGGGAGGAGTTGAGGCTCTGGGTGTCGAAATAGTACAGGCTTTTGAGGTCTCGTGTGCCCAATGGATGATCGAGGCCTACTAAAATGGCAGAAATGCCAGTAGTATGAATAATCAGTCATGGGCGGTGGGCTATACCTTTGATGGGGGTTGGGAGGCGGTTCGGGGGCTCTGGGCGTCGAGAAATGGGTACAGTCTTTTGAGGGTCCTCGTGTGCTTGATGGTAGGCTATCAGGCCTGCCCTAAAATGGCCAAGAAATGCCAATGACACTGAGAATAGTCGCCGAGGCCGTGGGCTATACTAGTCCATGGGGTTGGGGATGGAGTTCGGGGCTCTGGGTCGGAATGGGTACAATCATTTTGAGGGTCCTCGTGTACTTGATGGGAGGCTACAATCAGAGGCCTGCCTAAAATGGAGAAATACCAGTGTATGAAATAATCGCCAGCGGTGGCTCTGCTAATTAGTTGGAGGGAGTTTGGGGGAGCTCTGGCGTCAGGCGGAAATGGGTAGTCCTTCGAGGGTCCTCGTGTGCCCAATGGGAGACTACGATTGAGCTGCACCTAAAATGGCAAGAAATATTGATGTGAAAATAGTCAGCGAGGCAGTGGGCTATGTACACAGTCAGCGGAGGGTTGGGAGGGAGGTTCGGGGCTTTGGGCGTCGGGAATGGGTCTGATCTTTCGATGGTCCTCGTGTGCCGGTGGGAGGCTCGTCGAGGCACACCTAAAATGACAACAAAATACAATGTGCGCATGAGAAATAATCAGAGGGTGGTGGGCTATTGCCTTTAGTCATGAGGGGATTGGGGAGGACTTCAGGGGCTCTGGGCGTGAAATGGGTACAGTCTTTTCGAGGGTCCTCGTGTGCCCAGTGGGAGACTACGTCCAGAGGCCTGGCCTAAAATGACAAGAGATACCCAGCGGCGCAGCGCGCAAAATAGTCGCCGAGGCCGGTGGGCTATAGCCTTTGGTCCGCGGAGGTTGGGGAGAGAGGTTCGAGGGCTCTGGGCGTCGGAAATTGGTACAGTCATTTCGAGGGTCCTCGTGTACCAAGTGGGAGGCTACGGTCAGAGGCACATGCCTAAAATGGCCGAAATGTGTAGCCTTATGTGAAATAATCGTGCCCAGGCCGGTGGGCTATTTCCTTTGGTCCGCGGGGGTTGGGGATAGAGGTTTGGGGGCTCTGGGTGTCGGAAATGGGTACAATCATTTCGAGGGTCCTCGTGTACCCAGTGGGAGGCTATGGTCAATGGCCTGCCCTAAAATGGCAAGAAATGCCAATGGCCTTGAGGCTGTGAAATAATCATGAGGGCAGGTGGGTTATTATGCTGGTCATGAGGTTGGGAAGGGAGGTTCGGCGGCTTTGGGCGTCGGAAATGGGTACAGTCATTTCGAGGGTGCTCGTGTGCCCAGTGGGAGGCTACGGTCAGAGGCCTGCCCTAAAATGGCAAGAAATGCCAGTGGCCTTGTGAAATAATCATGAGGCGGTGGGCTATGTGCTGGTCCTCGGGGGTTGGGGAGGGGGGTTCGGGGGCTCTGGGCTACGGAAATGGGTACAATCATTTCGAGGGTCCTCGTGTGCCCAGTGGGAGGCCTCTGATCAGTCACCTAAAATGTCCAGAAATGCCAGCCAGTGTGCCTTGAAATAATCGAGGCGGTGGGCTATTGCCTTTGGTCATGAGGGTTGGGTAGGGAGGTTCTGGGGCTCTGGGCGTCTGAAATGGGTACAGTCTTTTCGAGGGTCCTCGTGTGCGTAGTGGGAGGCTATGGTGAGTGGCCTGCCTAAAATGTGAAATGCCAATGTAGTGAAATAGTCGCCGAGGCCGGTGGGCTATAGCCTTTGGTCAGCGGGGGTTGGGGAGGGAGGTTCGGGGGCTTTGGGCGTCAGGAATGGGTACAGTCTTTTCGATGGTCCTCGTGTGCCCGGTGGGAGACTGCGGTCAGAGGCCTGCCCTAAAATGACAAGAAATGCCCAGCGGCGCAGCGCGCGAAATAGTCGCCGAGGCCGGTGGGCTATTGCCTTTGGTCCGCGGGGATTGGGGAGGGACTTTCGGGGGCTCTGGGTAACAGAAATGGGTACAGTCTTTTCGAGGGTCCTCGTGTGCCCAGTGGGAGACTACGTCCAGAGGCCTGGCCTAAAATGACAAGAGATACCAGTGGCCAGCCATAAAATAATCGCCAGGCGGTGGGCTATAGCCTTTGGTCCCATGGAGGTTGGGAGAGAGGTTCGAGGGGCTCAGGCGTCGGAATTGGTACAGTCATTTCGAGGGTCCTCGTGTACCAAGTGGGAGGCTCTGATCCAGAGGCTGCACTAAAATGGCAGAAATGCCCAGTGTGTGTGAAATAATCATGAGGCAGGTGGGCTATGTGCTGGTCACTTGGGGGTTGGGAGGGAGGTTCGGGAGACTCTGGGCGTCGGAAATGGGTACAATCATTTCGAGGTCTCGTGTGTACTTGATGGGAGGCTCTGTCAGGAGGCACACTAAAATGGCAGAAGTGCCAATGTGCCTTGGTGAAAATAATCAGAGGCGGTGGGCTATTTCCTTTAGTCCTTGAGGTTGGGGATAGAGGTTTGGGGGCTCTGGGTGTCGGAAATTGGTACAGTCATTTCGAGGGTCCTCGTGTACCAAGTGGGAGGCTCTGATCCTGACTGCACTAAAATGGCCGAAATGCCAATGGCGCCTTGAAATAATCGCCAGGCGGTGGGCTATAGCCTGGTCCTTGGGGTTGGGGAGGGAGGTTAGGGGCTCTGGGCGTCGGAAATGGGTACAATCATTTCGAGGGTGCTCGTGTGCCTGATGGGAGGCTCTACGGTCGAGGCACATACTAAAATGGCAAGAAATGCCAGTGACCTTGTATGAAATAATCAGGCCGGTGGGCTATAGCCTTTGGTCCTTGGGGGTTGGGGAGGGAGGTTCGGGGGCTCTGGGCTACGGAAATGGGTACAATCATTTCGAGGGTCCTCGTGTGCCCAGTGGGAGGCTACGGTCAGAGGCCTGCCCTAAAATGTCCAGAAATGCCCAGCCTTGTGCTGTGAAATAATCAGCCGAGGCGGTGGGCTATTGCTTTAGTCCATGAGGTTGGGGAGGGAGGTTCTGGGGCTCTGGGCGTCAGAAATGGGTACAGTCTTTTCGAGGGTCCTCGTGTGCGTAGTGGGAGGCTATGGTGAGTGGCCTGCCCTAAAATGGCAAGAAATGCCAATGGCCTTGTGTGAAATAATCATGGCAGTGGGCTATAGCCTTTGGTCCTCGGGGTTAGGGAGGGAGGTTCGGGGGCTCACGGGTGTGAAATGGGTCCAGTCATTTCGAGGGTCCTCGTCTTGTGATGGGAGGCCACAGTCGAGCCTGCCTAAAATGGCAAAAATGCCTTGGCCAGCGCGCGAAATAGTCGCCGAGGCCGGTGGGCTATTGCCTTTGGTCCGCGGGGGTTGGGGAGGGAGGTTCAGGGGCTCTGGGCGTCAGAAATGGGTACAGTCTTTTCGAGGGTCCTCGTGTGCGCAGTGGGAGGCTATGGTGAGTGGCCTGCCCTAAAATGGCAAGAAATGCCCAGCGGCGCAGGGCGCGAAATAGTCGCCGAGGCCGGTGGGCTATAGCCTTTGGTCCGCGGGGGTTGGGGAGGGAGGTTCGGGGGCTCTGGGTGTCGGAAATGGGTCCAATCATTTCGAGGGTCCTTGTGTGGCCAGCGGGAGGCTACGGTAAGAGGCGTGCCCTAAAATGGCAAGAAATGCCAGTGGCCTTGTGAAATAATCAGCCGAGGCAGTGGGCTATATAGCACTGGTCAGGGGTTGGGGAGGGAGTTTCGGGGGCTCTGAGCGTCAGAAATGGGTACAGTCTTTTCGATGGTCCTCGTGTGCCCGGTGGGAGACTGCGGTCAGAGGCCTGCCCTAAAATGACAAGAAATGCTTGGCCAGCCATGAAATAATCGCGAGGCGGTGGGCTATTGCCTGGTCATGAGGGGATTGGGGAGGGACTTTGGGAGCTACAGGTATGAAATGGGTCTGATCTTTTCGAGGGTCCTCGTGTGATGGGAGACTCGATCCAGGCTGGCCTAAAATGACAAGAGATACCAATGTGCGCAGCATAAAATAGTCAGCAAGGCGGTGGGCTACTGTGCTGGTCCCATGGAGGAGGTTGGGGAGGGAGGTTCGAGGGCTCTGGGCGTCGGAAATTGGTACAGTCATTTCGAGGGTCCTCGTGTACCAAGTGGGAGGCTACGGTCAGAGGCCTGCACTAAAATCGCCAGAAATGCCAGTGTGCCTTGAGAATAATCATGAGGCAGGTGGGCTATTTCACTGGTCCATGAGGTTGGGGAGGGAGGTTCGGGGGCTCTGGGCGTCAGAAATGGGTACAGCCTTTTCGAGGGTCCTCGTGTGCGCAGTGCGAGGCTATGGTCAGTGGCCTGCCCTAAAATGGCAAGAAATGCCCAGTGGCGCAGGGCGCGAAATAATCCAGCCAGGTGGGCTATGTGCCTTTGGTCCAGCAGGGGTTGGGGAGGAGGTCAGGGGCTCACAGGTGTCGGAAATGGGTCCAATCATTTCGAGGGTCCTCGTGTGGCCAGTGGGAGGCAACGGTCAGAGGCCTGCCCTAAAATGGCAAGAAATGCCCAGCTGCAGCTCGCAAAATAGTCGCCGAGGCCGGTGGGCTATAGTCTTTATTCCGCGGGGGTTGGGGAGGGAGGTTCGGGGGCTCTGAGCGTCAGAAATGGGTATAGTCTTTTCGAGGGTCCTCGTGTGCCCAATGGGAGGCTACGGTCAGAGGCCTGCCGTAAAATGGCAAGAAATACCAGTGGCCTTGTAGAAATAAGTCGGAGGCGGTGGGCAGTGCTGGTCAGTGAGGGGTTGGGGAGGGACGTTCGGGGGCTCTGGGTGACAGAAATGGGAACAGTCATTTCGAAGGTCCCCGTGTACCCAGTGGGAGGCCACGGTCAGAGGCCTGCCCCAAAATGGAAGGAAAATCCCAGCGGCGCAACACGCGAAATAGTCATCGAGGCCGGTGGGTTATTGCCTTTGGTCCGCGGGGATTGGGGAGGGAGGTTCGGGGGCTCTGGGCGTCGGAAATGGGTAAAATCATTTCGAGGGTCCTCGTGTGCCCAGTGGGAGGCTACGGTCAGAGGCTTGCCCTAAAATGGCCAGAAATGCCCAGCGGCGCAGCGTGCGACATAGTCGCCGAGACCGGTGGGCTATAGCCTTTGGTCAGCGGGGGTTGGGGAGGGAGGTTCGGGGGCTTTGGGCTTCAGAAATGGGTACAGTCTTTTCGATGGTCCTCGTGTGCCCAGTGGGAGACTACGGTCAGAGGCCTGCCCTAAAATGGCAAGAAATGCCCAGCGGCGCAACGCGCGAAATGGTCGCCTAGTTCGGTGGGCTATTGCCTTTGGTCCGCGGGGGTTGGGGAGGGACGTTCGGGGGCTCCGGGTGACAGAAGTGGGTACAGTCTTTTCGAGGGTCCTCGTGTGCCTAGTGGGAGGATACGTTCAGAGGCCTGCCCTAAAATGGCAAGAAATGCCCTTGTGGCCTTGTGTGAAATAATCATGAGGCCGGTGGGCTATAACCTGGTCCAGCATGAGGGTTGCGGAGGAGGTTCGAGGGGCTATGGGCGTCGGAAATGGGTGATCATTTGAGGGTCCTCATGTACCAGATGGGAGGCTACAGTCGAGGCCTGCCCAAAATGGCAAGAAATGCCAATGAGTAGCCTTGAAATAATCATGAGGCCGGTGGGTTGTGCCTTTGGTCCATGAGGGTTGGGAAGGGAGGTTCGGGGCTCAGGCGTCGAAAATGGGTCTGATCATTTGGAGGGTCCTCGTGTGCCCGATTGGGAGGCTACTGTCAGGAGGCCTGCCCTAAAATGGCAAGACATGCCCAGACAAGCCTGTGAGGAAATAGTTAAGCGAGCCCGGTGGGCTATAGGCTTTGGCCCATGAGTTGGGGAATGGGGTTCGGGGACTCAGGCTTGAAATGGGTCAGTCTTTTTAGGGGCCTCGTCGCTCGGTGGGAGAACCCTCGGTCAGGCCTTTGCCCTAAAATGACAAGAAATACCAGTATTGCCTTGTGAAATAATCAGCCGAGGCGGTGGGCTATAGGCTTTATGAGGCTGGGGAGGGGGGTTCGGGGGCTCTAGGTGTCAGAAATGGGTCCAGTCTTTTTAAGGATACTCGTGTTTCCTGTGGGAGGCTACGGTCAGAAGACTGTCCTAAAATGGCAAGAAATGCCCGGCGGCAAAGCGTGTGAAATAGTTGGCGAGGCCGGTGGGCTATAGGCTTTGGCTCGCAGGGGTTGGGGAGGGGGGTACGGGGACTCTGGGTCCCGTCTTTTCGAGGGGCCTCATGTGCCCGTGGGAGGCTATGGGCAAAAGCCGGCCCTAAAAAGGCAAGAAATGCCAGTGACCATGTGTGAAATAGTTACGAGGCCGGTGGGCTATAGGCTTTATTGGCCCAGGAGTTGGGAGGGTTGAGGGACTCAGGGTCTGAAATGGGTCTGATCTTTTGAGGGGCCTCACTGTGCCCGGTGGTGACAGCAGGCAGAAGCCCGCCCGTGGGAATGGCAAGAAATGCTTAGCAAGCGCATGGAAATAGTTCTTGAGGCGGTGGGCTATAGGCTTTTATGAGGGTTAGGGAGGGTTCGTGACTCGGGCATTGAAAATGGGTCCAGTCTTTTCGAGGGGTCTCGTGTGCCCAGTGGGATGCTACGGTCCTACCCTAAAATGGCAAGAAATGCCCAGCGGCAAAGCGCGCAAAATAGTTGCCGAGGCCGGTGGGCTATAGCCTTTTGCCCGTAGGGGTTGGGGAGGGGGGTTCAGGGGCTCTAGGTGTCGAAAATGGGTCCAGTCTTTTTAAGGGGACTTGTGTGTCTTGTGGGAGGCTACCGCCAGAAGCCCAACCTAAAATGGCAAGAGATGCTTAGTAATAGCAGCGTGGAATTAATTCTGGGCTGGTGGGCTATGAAACCGGCCATGAGGAGTTGGGAGGATTGGGGACTCTGGGCGTCAGAAATGGGTCCATTCTTTTTGAGGGGCCTCGTACGCTCAGTGGTAGCCTACGGTCAGAGGCCTGCCCTAAAATGGCAAGAAATGCCAATGTGGCCAGGTCATGAAATAGTCGCCAGGGGTATATGGGCTTCTGCGGGGATTGGGGAAGGGGGTTCGGGGACTCTGGGCATCGGAAATGGGTCTAGTCTTTTCGAGGGGCCTCGTGTGCCCAGTGGGAGGCTACGGTCAGAAGCCCGCCCTAAAATGGCAATAAATACCAAGTGGCAAAGCGCGCGAAATAGTTGCCGAGGCCGGTGGGCTATAGGCTTTGGTCTGCGGGGTTTGGGGAGGGGGTTCGGGGGCTCTGGGCGTCGGAAATGGGTCCGGTGTTTTTGAGGGGCCTCGTGTGCCCAGTGGGAGGCTACGGTCAGAGGCCCGCCCTAAAATGGCAAGAAATGCAGCAGCCGCACATGAAATAGTCAGCAGGCGGTGGGCTATGTGCTGGCCTCGGGGGTAGGGGTAGGGGAGGGGGGTTCGGGGGCTCTGGGCATCGGAAATGGGTCCAGTATTTTCGAGGGGCCTCGTGTGGCCAGTGGGAGGCTACGGTCAGAGGCCTGTCCTAAAATGGCAAGAAATACCAGTATTGTATGGAATAATCGTCGAGGCAGTGGGCTATAGCCTTTGTGAGGGTTAGGGAGGGTTAGGGACTCTGGGCATCAGAAATGGGTCCAGTACTTTCGAGGGGCCTCGTGTGGCTAGTGCGAGGCTACGGTCAGAGGCCCCGCCTTAAAATGGCAAGAAATACAAAGCGGCACAGCGCGCGAAATAGTCGCCGAGGCCGGTGGGCTATTGCTTTGGGCCCATAGGTGTTGGGGTGGGGGTTCGAGGACTCTGGGCATCGGAAATGGGTCCAGTCTTTTTGAGGTGCCTCATGTGCTCAGTACGAGCCTATGGTCAGAGGCCTGCCCTAAAAACGCAAGAAATGCACCCCGTTGCAGCGCGGGAAATAGTTTCCGAGCCCAGTGGGCTATAGCCTTTGGTCCGCGGGGGTTGGGGAGGGGGGTTCGGGGGTTCTGGACATCGGAAATGGGTCCAGCCTTTTCGAGAGTCCTCATGTGCCCAGTGGGAGGCTACGGTCAGAGGCCTGCCATAAAATGGCAAGAAATGCCCAGCGGCATAGCTCGCGAAATAGTCGCCGAGGCCGGTGGGCTATAGCCTTTGGCCCTCGGGGGTAGAGGAGGGGGTTCGGGGGCTCTGGGCATTGGAAATGGGTCCAGTCTTTTCAAGAGTCCTTGTGTACCCCGTAGGACTCTACGGTCAGAGGCCTACCCTAAAATGGCAAAAATCTGTGGCCGGCCTTGTGGGTGTCATGAGCAGGTGGGCAATAGCCTTTGGTCCGCGGGCGTTGGGGTGGGGGGTTCGTGGACTCTGGTCATAGGAAATGGGTCTAGTGTTTTTTAGGGTCCTCTTGTGGCCAATGGGAGGCTCTGATCATGAGGCCCCCAAAAATAACAAGAAATGCCAGTGACACAGTAGCAGGAAATAGTCGCCGAGGCCGGTGGGCTATAGCCTTTGGCCCTCGGGGGTAGAGGAGGGGGTTCGGGGCCTCTGGGCATTGGAAATGGGTCTAGTCTTTTCGAGAGTCCTTGTGTACCCCGTGGGACTCTACGGTCAGAGGCCTACCCTAAAATGGCTAGAAATACGTAGCGGCGCCGCGCGCGGAATTGTCGCCAAGGCCGGTGGGCAATAGCCTTTGGTCCGCGGGCGTTGGGGAGGGGGGTTCGGGGACTCTGGTCATAGGAAATGGGTCTAGTGTTTTTTAGGGTCCTCGTGTGGCCAATGGGAGGCTACGGTCATAGGCCCCCCTTAAAATGGCAAGAAATGCCCAGCGGCACAGCGCGCAAAATAGTCGCCGAGGCCGGTGGGCTATAGCCTTTTCCCCACGGGGGTTGGGGAGGGGAGTTCGTGGACTTTGGGCAACGGAAATGGATCCAGTCTTTTCGAGAGGCCTCATGTGCCCAGTGGGAGGCTACGGTCAGAGACTCACCTAAAAAGGCCAGAAATGCCGAGCGGCGCAACGCACGAACGAGGCGCCGAGGCCGGTGGGCTATAGCCTTCAGGCCGCGGGGGTAGGGGAGGGGGTTCGGGGACTCTAGGCATCGAAAATCAGTCCAATCTTTTCGAGGGGCCTCGTGCACCCAGCGGGAGGCTACAGTCGGAGGCCTACCGCAAAATGGCAAGAAATGCCTAGTGGCGCAGCATGCGAAATAGTCACCGAGGCCGGTGGGCTATAGTCTTTGGCCCGCGGGGGTTGGGGAGGGGGTTCGGGGACTCTGGGGGTCAGAAATGGGTCCAGGATTTTTGAGGGGCCTCGTGAGCTAAGTGGGAGCCTACGATCAGAGGATTGCCCTAAAAAGGCAAGAAATGCCCCGCGGCAAAGCGCGGAAAATAGTCTCCGAGCCCGGTGGGCTATAGCCTTTGGTCTGCGGGGTTTGGGGAGGGGGGTTCGGGGGCTCTGGGCGTCGGAAATGGGTCCGGTGTTTTTGAGGGGCCTCGTGTGCCCAGTGGGAGGCTACGGTCATAGGCCTGCCCTAAAATGGCAAGAAATGCCCAGCGGCACAGTGCGCGAAATAGTCGCCAAGGCCGGTGGGCCATAGCCTTTTGCCCTCGTGGGTTGGGGAGGGGGGTTCGGGGGCTCAGGTAAAAGGAAATGGGTCCAGTCTTTTCGAGGGGCTTCGTGCGCCCAGTGGGAAGCTACGGTCAGAGGCCTGCCTTAAAATGGCAAGAAATGCCTAGCGGCGCAGCGAAAATAATGAGCGGTGGGCTATATGCAAATCCTGAGGCTTAGGGAGGAGTTCGGGGGCTCTGGCCGTCGGAAATGGGTCCAGTATTTTCGAGGGGCCTCGTGTGGCCAGTGGGAGGTTACGGTCAGAGGCCTGCCCTAAAATGGCAAAAATACCAGCGGCACGGAATAATCATGAACACGGTGGGCTAAAACCTTTGGCCAGCGTG
This sequence comes from Citropsis articulata, assembly GCA_030449925.1. NCBI lineage: Eukaryota > Viridiplantae > Streptophyta > Magnoliopsida > Sapindales > Rutaceae > Citropsis > Citropsis articulata. Next base: position 978,815 of record JASUUH010000169.1, read on the forward strand.
AGTTGGAGAAGGGGTTCGAGGGACTACAGGCAATGGAAATATGTCCGGTGCTTTCAAGGACCTCGTGGGCCAGGTGGGCTATGTGCTTTAGTCTGCGGGGTTGGGAGGGGTTCAGGGGGCTCTGGGCATCGGAAATGGGTCCAGTCTTTTTAAGGGGCTTGATGCGCCCATTGGGAGGCCTACGGATCAGGAGGCCTGCCTAAAATGGCAAGAAATGCCAGTGACTTGTGAGAAATAATCCAAGGCGGTGGGCTATAGCTGATGCTGGGGTTGGGAGGGTTGGGGCTCAGGCGTCGGAAATGGGTCAGTGTTTTGAGGGGCCTCGTCGCCCATTGGGAGGCTACTGGTCAGGCACATGCCCTAAAATGTGCAAAAGAAATGCCAATGCGCAGCCTTGAAATAGTCACCAAGGGCCGGTGGGCTATATGCGGGGTTGGGAGGGGTTCGGGGCTCTGGGCATCGGAAATGGGTACAGTCTTTTCGAGGTCCTCATGTGCCCAGTGGGAGGCTACGGTCAGGCCTGCCCTAAAATGGCAAGAAATACCCAGCAGCGCAGCAAGCGAAATAGTCGCCGAGGCCGGTGGGCTATAGCTGGTCTGAGGGGTTGGGTAGGGTGTTTCGGGGGCTCTGAGAGTCGGAATTGGGTCAAGTTATTTCGTGGATCCTCGTGTACCCAGTTGGAGGCTACGGTCAGAGGTCTGCCCTAAAATGGCAAGAAATGCCCATGGCGACCATGAAATAATCATGCCGGCAGGTGGGCTATAGCCTTTGGTCTGCAGGGGTTGGGAGGGTGGTTCGGGGCTCTGGCGTCGGAAATGTGTCAAGTTATTTCGAGGATCCTCGTGTGAGTTGGAGGCTCTGATTGAGGCCTGCCAAAATGGCAAGAAATGCTTGGCGCAACTGTGAAATAATCAGGAGGTCGGTGGGCTATACCCTTTGGTCTGCGGGGGTTGGGGAGGGAGGTTCGGGGGCTGTGGTCGTCGGAAATGGTCCAGTCATTTCGAGGCCCTCGTGTGTTTGAGTGGGAGGCTCTGATCAGAGCCTGCCTAAAATGGCAAGAAATATGCCAATGGCGCCTTGTGAAATAATCATGAGGCAGTGGGCTATAGCCTTAGTCCCTTGAGGGTTGGGGGGGAGGTTTGGGGGCTTTGGTCGTCAGAAATGGTAGAGTCTTTTCGAGGGTCCTCGTGTACCCAGTGGGAGGCTATGGTCAGAGGCCTCCCACAAAATGTGAGAAATGCCTAGCAGGCGCACCTTGAAATAATCATGAATCTTGGGTGGGCTATAGCCTTTGGTCTGCGGGGTTTGGGGAGGGTGGTTCGGGGGCTCTGAGCATCTGAAATGGGTCCAGTCATTTGAGGGGTCCTCGTGTGCCAAGTGGGAGAGCTCTGGTCGAGGCATGCCCTAAAATGGCAAAAATGCCTAAGCAGCGCTTGGCCTTGAGAAATAATTCTGAGGCGGGTGGGCTCTGACCTTTGGTCTGCGGGGGTTGGGGAGGGTGGTTTGGGGGCTCTGGCCATCGGAAATGGGTCCAGTCTTTTTTAGGGTCCTCGTGTGCCCAGTGGGAGGTTACGGTCACAGGCCTGCCCTAATATGGCAAGAAATACCCAGCGGCGCCGTGGGCGAAATAATCATCGAGGCCGCTGGGCTATAGCCTTCGGTCCGCGGGGGTTGGGGGGGGAGGTTTGGGGGCTCTGGTCGTCAGAAATGGTACAGTCTTTTCGAGGGTCCTCGTGTGCCCAGTGGGAGGCTATGGTCAGAGGCCTCCCCTAAAATGGCAGGAAATGCCTGTGTGATCTGTGAAATAGTCATGAGGCAGGTGGGCTATGTGCTGGTCCAGCAGGGGGTTGGGAGGGTGGTTAGGGGGCTCAGGCGTCGGAAATGGGTCGAGTTATTTCGAGGATCCTCGTGTGCCCAGTTTGAGGCTACGGTCGAGGCACATGCCTAAAATGGCAAGAAATGCCCTTGTGTAGCAACCTGTGAAATAGTCGCCGAGGTCGGTGGGCTATATCCTTTGGTCTGCGGGGGTTGGGGATGGAGGTTCGGGGGCTCTGGACGTCGGAAATGGGCCAGTCATTTCGAGGGCCCTCGTGTGCCCAGTGGGAGGCTCTGGCGGGCCTACCTAATATATGTCATAAATACCCAATGGCGCAGTATGTAGGCCGGTGGGCTATAGTCTTTGGTTTGCGGGGGTTGGGGAGGGGGGTTCGGGGGCTCTGGGCATCGGAAATGGGTAAAGCCCTTTCAAGGGTCCTCGTTTGCCCAATGGGAGGCTACGGTTAGAGGCCTGCCCTAAAATGGCAAAAAATACCCGGCGGCGCAGCGCCCGGAATAGTCGCCGAGCACGGTGGGCTATAGCCTTTGGCCCGCGTGAGTTGGAGAGGGGGGTTCGGGGACTCTGGGCAATGGAAATATGTCCAGTGCTTTCAAGGGACCTCGTGGGCCCAGTGGGCTATAGCCTTTAGTCTGCAGGGGTTGGGGAGGGGGGTTCGGGGGCTCTGGGCATCGGAAATGGGTCCAGTCTTTTTAAGGGGCTTGATGCGCCCATTGGGAGGCTACGGTCAGAGGCCTGCCCTAAAATGGCAAGAAATGCCAATGGCGCAGCCTTGAAATAATCATAGGGGTGGGCTATAACTGTGCAGGGGTTGGGAGGGGTTCGGGGGCTCTGGGCGTCGGAAATGGGTCCGGTGTTTTTGAGGGGCCTCGTGCGCCCATTGGGAGGCTACGGTCAGAGGCCTGCCCTAAAATGGCAAGAAATGCAGCCTGTGAAATAGTCACTGCAAGGCGGTGGGCTATAGCCTAGTGCAGGGGTTGGGGAGGGGTTCGGGGCTCTGGGCATGAAATGGGTACTGAGTCTTTTGAGGGTCCTCATGTGCCCGGTGGGAGGCTACAGTCAGGCACATACAAATGGCAAAAATACCCGGCCTTGCGCCAGAATAGTCATGAAACACGGTGGGCTATGTGCTGGCCCGCGTGAGTTGGAGAGGGGGGTTCGGGGACTCTGGGCAATGGAAATATGTCCAGTGCTTTCAAGGGACCTCGTGGGCCCAGTGGGCTATAGCCTTTAGTCTGCAGGGGTTGGGGAGGGGGGTTCGGGGGCTCTGGGCATCGGAAATGGGTCCAGTCTTTTTAAGGGGCTTGATGCGCCCATTGGGAGGCTTCTGATCAGAGGCACTGCCCTAAAATGGCAAGAAATGCCAGTAGCCATGTGAAATAATAATCAAGGGCAGGTGGGCTATGTGCTTTGGTCTGTGGGGTTGGGAGGGGTTGAGGGGCTCAGGCGTCGGAAATGGGTCCGGTGTTTTTGAGGGTCCTCGTGCGCCCATTGGGAGGCTCTGATCAGGCCTGCCTAAAATGGCAAGAAATGCCAGTGGCCTTGAAATAGTCATAGGGCCGGTGGGCTATAGCCTTTGGTCCGCGGGGTTGGGAGGGGTTCGGGGGCTCTGGGTATCGGAAATGGGTACAGTCTTTTCGAGGGTCCTCATGTGCCCAGTGGGAGGCTACGGTCAGAGGCCTGCCCTAAAATGGCAAGAAATACCCAGCAGCAGCGCAGAAATAATCCATGAGGGCCGGTGGGCTATAGCCTTTGGTCTGCGGGGGTTGGGGAGGGTGGTTCGGGGGCTCTGAGCGTCGGAAATGGGTCAAGTTATTTCGAGGATCCTCGTGTACCCAGTTGGAGGCTACGGTCAGAGGTCTGCCCTAAAATGGCAAGAAATGCCCCGCGGCGCAGCACGCGAAATAGTCGCCGAGGCCGGTGGGCTATAGCCTTTGGTCTGCGGGGGTTGGGGAGGGTGGTTCGGGGGCTCTGAGCGTCGGAAATGTGTCAAGTTATTTCGAGGATCCTCGTGTGCCCAGTTGGAGGCTACGGTCAGAGGCCTGCCTTAAAATGGCAAGAAATGCCCATGTGCGCACATGCAGAAATAATCATGGGTCGATTGGGCTATACCCTTTGGTCTGCGGGGGTTGGGGAGGGAGGTTCGGGGGCTCTGGGCGTCAGAAATGGGCCAGTCATTTCGAGGGCCCTCGTGTGCCCAGTGGGAGGCTACGGCAAAGGCCTACCCTAAAATAGCAATAAATACCCAATGGCGCTGTGTGAAATAATGTAGGCAGTCGGCTATAGCCTTTGGTTTGCGAGGGTTGGGGAGGGGGGTTCGGGGGCTCTGGGCATCGGAAATGGGTAAAGCCCTTCCAAGGGTCCTCGTTTGCCCAGTGGGAGGCTACGGTCAGAGGCCTGCCCTAAAATGGCAAGAAATGCCAGTGGCCTTGGCATGAAATAATAATGAGGCCGGTGGGCTATAGCCTTCGGTCCGCGGGGGTTGGGGGGGAGGTTTGGGGGCTTTGGTCGTCAGAAATGGTAGAGTCTTTTCGAGGGTCCTCGTGTACCCAGTGGGAGGCTATGGTCAGAGGCCTCCCCTAAAATGGCAGGAAATGCCTAGCGGCGCACCACGCGAAATAGTCGCCGATGCCGGTGGGCTATAGCCTTTGGTCTGCGGGGTTTGGGGAGGGTGGTTCGGGGGCTCTGAGCATCGGAAATGGGTCCAGTCATTTTGAGGGTCCTCGTGTGCCAAGTGGGAGGCTACGGTCAGAGGCATGCCCTAAAATGGCAAAAAATGCCTAGCAGCCTTGGCGTGAAATAATTCTACAGGCGGTGGGCTCTGACCTTTGGTCTGCAGGGGTTGGGAGGGTGGTTTGGGGGCTCACAGCCATGGAAATGGGTCCAGTCTTTTTAGGGTCTCGTGTGCCCAGTGGGAGGATTCTGATCCTGAGCCTGCCCTAATATGGCAAGAAATACCATGGCGCCGTGGTGAAATAATCATCGAGGCATTGGGCTATAGCCAGTCCATGAGGGTTGGGGGCGGTTGGGGGGCTCTGGTCGTCAGAAATGGTACAGTCTTTTCGAGGGTCCTCGTGTGCCCAGTGGGAGGCTATGGTCAGAGGCCTCCCAAAAAATGGCAGAAATGCCTAAGCGGCCTTGATCTGTGAAATAATCAGCCGGTGGGCTATAACCTTTGGTCATGAGGTTGGGAGGGTGGTTGAGGGCTCTGGCGTCGGAAATGGGTGATTATTTCGAGGATCCTCGTGTGCCAGTTGGAGGCTACGGTCAGGCACATGCCCTAAAATGGCAAGAAATGCCATGTGCGCTTGAAATAATCAGCCAGTCGGTGGGCTATATCCTTTGGTCTGCAGGGGTTGGGGATGGAGGTTCGGGGGCTCTGGACGTCTGAAATGGGCCAGTCATTTCGAGGGCCCTCGTGTGCCCAGTGGGAGGCTCTGGCGAGCCTACTACAATATGTCATAAATACCCTGATAGCGCGTGGCGAAATAATGTAGGGCCGGTGGGCTATAGTCTTTGGTTTGCGGGGGTTGGGGAGGGGGGTTCGGGGGCTCTGGGCATCGGAAATGGGTAAAGCCCTTTCAAGGGTCCTCGTTTGCCCAATGGGAGGCTACGGTTAGAGGCCTGCCCTAAAATGGCAAGAAATGCCAATGGTATTGTGAAATAATCATGGTAGGTTGGCTATAGCCTTTGGTCTGCGGGGGTTGGGGAGGGAGGTTTGGGGGTTCTGGCCATCGAAAATGGGTCCAGCCTTTTCGAGGGTACTCGTGTGCCCAGTGGGAGGCTACGGTCAGAGGCCTGCCCTAAAATGGCAAGAAATACCCATGTGTGGACCACAGGAAATAGTCGCTGAGGCCGGTGGGCTATAGCCTTTGGTCTGCGGGGGTTGGGGAGGGTGGTTCGGGGGCTCTGAGCGTCGGAAATGGGTCAAGTTATTTCGAGGATCCTCGTGTGGCCAGTGGGAGGCTACGGTCAGAGGCCTGCCATAAAATGGCAAAAAATACCCGGCGGCGCAGCGTCCGGAATAGTCGCCGAGCACGGTGGGCTATAGCCTTTGGCCCGCGGGGGTTGGGGAGGGGGGTTCGGGGACACTGGGCAACGGAAATATGTCCAGTGCTTTCAAGGGACCTCGTGGGCCCAGTGGGCTATAGCCTTTAGTCTGCAGGGGTTGGGGAGGGGAGTTCGGGGGCTCTGGGCATCGGAAATGGGTCCATTCTTTTTAAGGGGCCTGATGCGCCCATTGGGAGGCTACGGTCAGAGGCCTGCCCTAAAATGGCAAGAAATGCCCAGCGGCGCAGCGCGCGAAATAGTCACCGAGGCCGGTGGGCTATAGCCTTTGGTCCGCGGGGGTTGGGGAGGGGGGTTCGGGGGCTCTGGGCATCGGAAATGGGTACAGTCTTTTCGAGGGTCCTCATGTGCCCAGTGGGAGGCTACGGTCAGAGGCCTGCCCTAAAATGGCAAGAAATACCCCGCGGCGCAGCAAGCGAAATAGTCGCCGAGGCCGGTGGGCTATAGCCTTTGGTCTGCGGGGGTTGGGGACGGTGGTTCGGGGGCTCTGAGCGTCGGAAATGGGTCAAGTTATTTCGAGGATCCTCGTGTACCCAGTTGGAGGCTACGGTCAGAGGCCTGCCCTAAAATGGCAAGAAATGCCCCGCGGCGCAGCACGCGAAATAGTCGCCGAGGCCGGTGGGCTATAGCCTTTGGTCTGCGGGGGTTGGGGAGGGTGGTTCGGGGGCTCTGAGCGTCGGAAATGGGTCAAGTTATTTCGAGGATCCTCGTGTGCCCAGTTGGAGGCTACGGTCAGAGGCCTGCCCTAAAATGGCAAGAAATGCCCCGCGGCGCAGCACGCGAAATAGTCGCCGAGGTCGGTGGGCTATACCCTTTGGTCTGCGGGGGTTGGGGAGGGAGGTTCGGGGGCTCTGGGCGTCGGAAATGGGCCAGTCATTTCGAGGGCCCTCGTGTGCCCAGTGGGAGGCTACGGCAGAGCCTACCCTAAAATAGCAATAAATACCCAATGGCGCTGTGCGCGAAATAGTAACCGAGGCCGGTGGGCTATAACCTTTGGTTTGCGAGGGTTGGGGAGGGGGGTTCGGGGGCTCTGGGCATCGGAAATGGGTAAAGCCCTTTCAAGGGTCCTCGTTTGCCCAGTGGGAGGCTACGGTCAGAGGCCTGCCCTAAAATGGCAAGAAATGCCAATGGCCTTGTGTGAAATAATCGCGAAGGCAGTGGGCTATAGCCAGTCCTTGAGGTTGGGGGAGGTTTAAGGGGGCTTTAATTCGTCAGAAATGGTAGAGTCTTTTCGAGGGTCCTCGTGTGCTTGATGGGAGGCTATGGTCAGAGGCCTCACAAAATGGCAGGAAATGCCTAGCGGTAGCAGTCTGTGAGAAATAAGTCAGCCCGGGCAGTGGGCTATAGCCTTGGGTCCGCGGGGGTTGGGGAGGGTGGTTCGGGGGCTCTGAGCGTCGGAAATGGGTCGAGTTATTTCGAGGATCCTCGTGTGCCGATTGGAGACTACGGTGGGAGGCCTGCCTAAAATGGCAAGAAATGCCCAGCTTGTGAGCACCTTGAAATAATCGCAGTCGATTGGGCTATACCCTTTGGTCTGCGGGGGTTGGGGAGGGAGTTTCGGGGGCTCTGGGCGTCGGAAATGGGCCATTCATTTAGAGGGCCCTCGTGTGCTGATGGGAGGCTCTGTGAATACACAAAATAGCAATAAATACTGTGGCTGTCTGTGAAATAATGTAAAGGGCCGGTGGGCTATAACCTTTGGTTTGCGAGGGTTGGGGGGGGGGGTTCGGGGGGCTCTGGGCATCGGAAATGGGTAAAGCCCTTTCAAGGGTCCTCGTTTGCCAGTGGGAGGCTCTGGTCAGGAGGCACTGCCTAAAATGGCAAGAAATGCCAGTGTGACACCTTGAAATAGTCATGCAAGGCCGGTGGGCTATAGCCTTTGGTCTGCGGGGTTTGGGGAGGGTGGTTCGGGGGCTCTGAGCATCGGAAATGGGTCCAGTCATTTTGAGGGTCCTCGTGTGCCCAGTGGGAGGCTACGGTCAGAGGCCTGCCCTAAAATGGCAAGAAATGCCTAAGCAGCAGAAATAGTCATGGGGCAGTCGGCTCTGACCTTTGGTCTGCGGGGGTTGGGGAGGGTGGTTTGGGGGCTCTGGCCATCGGAAATGGCTCCAGTCTTTTTTAGGGTCCTCGTGTGCCAAGTGGGAGGTTACGGTCAGAGGCCTGCCCTAATATGGCAAGAAATACCCAGCGGCGCCGTGGGCGAAATAATCATCGAGGCCGCTGGGCTATAGCCTTGATCCATGAGGGGGTTGGGGAGGTTTAGGGGGCTCAGTGGTCAGAAATGGTACAGTCTTTTCGAGGGTCCTCGTGTGCCCTTGATGGGAGGCTATGGTCGAGGCCTCCCACAAAATGGCGAAATGCCTGCAGCGCAGTCTGTGAAATAATCATGGGGCCGGTGGGCTATAGCCTTTGGTCAGGGGTTGGGAGGGTGGTTCGGGGCTCAGGCGTCGGAAATGGGTCAAGTTATTCGAGGATCCTCGTGTGCCCTTGATTGGAGACTACGGTCGAGGCCTGCCTAAAATGGCAAGAAATGCCCATGTGGCTTGTGAAATAGTCAGCCAGGGTCGGTGGGCTATACCCTTTGGTCTGCGGGGGTTGGGGAGGGAGGTTCGGGGGCTCTGGGCGTCGGAAATGGGCCAGTCATTTGAGGGACCCTCGTGTGTGATGGGAGGCTCTGAGAGCCTACTAAAATGTAATAAATACCAATGGTAGCGTGGCGAAATAATGTAGGGCGGTGGGCTATGCTAGTTTCGGGGTTGGGGAGGGTTCGGGGCTCACAGGCATGAGAAATAGGTAAAGACGTTTCAAGGGTCATAGTTTGCCCAAAGGGAGGCTACTGTTAGAGGCATGCACTAAAAAGGCAAGACATGCCAATGGTGTGTGTGAAATAGTTCTTAGGCAGTTGGTTATAGCCTTTGGTCTGCGGGGGTTTGGGGAGGGAGGCTTGGTGGTTCCGGCCATCGTAAATTGGTCCCGTCTTTTCGCGTGTACCCGTGTGCCCAGTGGGAGGCTACGGTCAGAGGCCTGCCCTAAAATGGCAAGAAATACCCAGTGACAGAAATAATCATTGAGGCAGGTGGGCTATAGCCTTTGGTGCAGGGGTTGGGAGGTGGTTGAGGCTCTGGCGTCGGAAATGGGTCAAGAGATTTAGAGGATCCTCGTGTGCCAGTGGGAGGCTACTGATCAGGCACATACTAAAATGTGAAATGCCCGTCCTTGTGTGAAATAATCAGCAAAGGCAATTGGGCTAGAGCCTTTGGTCCGCGGGGGTTGGGGACGGAGGTTCGGGGGATCTAGGAGTCGGAAATGGGTCCAGTCATTTTGAGGGTCCTCGTGTGCCCAGTGGGAGGCTACGGTCAGGCACACTCACAAAATGGCAAGAAATACTGATGGCGAGGCCTTGCGAAATAATCGCCAGTAGGTGGGCTATATACCACTGGTGCTGCGGGGGTTGGGAGGGTGGCCAGGGGCTCGAGGGCAGAAATGGGTCCGTCATTTCGAGGTCCTCGTGTGCCATGGGAGGCCTGGTCGAGGCACTGCCGTAAAATGGCAAAAATTCAGGCAGGCGCTTGTGTGAAATAATCAGCCGAGGCCGGTGGGCTATACTTTGTCAGTCCATGAGGTTGGGAGGGAGGTTCGGGGGCTCAGGGCGTCGGAAATGGTTCCAGTCCTTTTTAGGGTCCTCGTGTGCTCAGTTGGAGGCTACGGTGAGAGGCCTGCCATAAAATGTTAAGAAATGCCTAACGGAGCAGCGCGCGAAATAGTCACCGAGGCCGGTGGGCTATAGCCTTTGGTCTGCGGGTGTTGGGGAGGAAGGTTCGGTGGCTCTGGGCGTCTGGAATGGGTACAGCCTTTTCAAGGGTACTCAGTGTGCCCAGTGGGAGGCTACTGATCAGGCACACTAAAATGGCAAGAAATACCCAGCAGTGGCAGCATGAAATAAGTCGGAGGCCGGTGGGCTATAGCCTTTGGCGCGTGGGGGTTAGGGAGGGTGGTTCGGGAGACTCTGAGGCGTCGGAAATGGGTCAAGATATTTCGGGGATCCTCGTGTGCCCAGTGGGAGGCTCGGTCGAGAGGCACATACAAAATGTGAAATGCCCGTCGCATGTATGAGAAATAGTCAGCGAGGCGGTGGGCTAGAGCCTTTTGTCCATGAGGGTTGGGAGGGAGGTTCGGGGCTACAGGCGTCGGAAATGGGTCCAGTCATTTGAGGGTCCTCGTCGCATGATGGGAGGCTTCTGATCAGCTGCCTAAAATGTGAAAATGCCAATGTGACTGTAGCATGAAATAATCATGAGGCAGTGGGCTATAGCCTTGATCAGCGGGGGTTGGGGCGGGAGATTTGGGGGCTCTGGTGGTCAGAAATGGTACAGCCTTTTCGAGGGTCCTCGTGTGCTTGAGTGGGAGGCTCACGGTCGAGGGCACATACAAAATGGCAAGAAATGCCCGTCATGTGTATGAAATAATCAGCCGAACAGTGGGCTAGATCACTTTGGTCACCGCGGGGGTTAGGGAGACGGAGGATTCGGGGATCTAGGAGTGGAAATGGGTCAGTCATTTGAGGGTCCTCGTGTGCCAGTGGGAGGCGTCCTGGTCGAGGCACACTCTAAAATGGCAAAAATACCCAATGGTGAGGCCTTGAGAAATAATCGCCGAGGCAGGTGGGCTACTCTTGCCAGTGCAGGGGTTGGGGAGGGTGGCCCGGGGGCTCAGGGCACAGAAATGGGTCCCGTCATTTCGAGGGTCCTCGTGTGCCCAGTGGGAGGCTACGGTCAGAGGCCTGCCATAAAATGGCAAAAAATTCCCAGAGGCGCAGCGCGCGAAATAGTCGCCGAGGCCGGTGGGCTATAGCCTTTGGTCCGCGGGGGTTGGGGAGGGAGGTTCGGGGGCTCAGGGCGTCGGAAATGGTTCCAGTCCTTTTTAGGGTCCTCGTGTGCTCAGTTGGAGGCTACGGTGAGAGGCCTGCCATAAAATGTTAAGAAATGCCCAACGGAGCAGCGCGCGAAATATTCACCGAGGCCGGTGGGCTATAGCCTTTGGTCTGCGGGTGTTGGGGAGGAAGGTTCGGTGGCTCTGGGCGTCGGGAATGGGTACAGCCTTTTCAAGGGTACTCGTGTGCCCAGTGGGAGGCCTCTGATCGAGGCCTGCCCTAAAATGGCAAGAAATACCCCGCGGCGCAGCACGCGAAATAGTCGCTGAGGCCGGTGGGCTATAGCCTTTGGTCTGCGGGGGTTGGGGAGGGTGGTTCGGGGGCTCTGAGCGTCGGAAATGGGTCAAGATATTTCGAGGATCCTCGTGTGCCCAGTGGGAGGCTACGGTCAGAGGCCTGCCCTAAAATGGCAAGAAATGCCCCCCGTCGCAGCGCGCGAAATAGTCGCCGAGGCAGGTGGGCTAGAGCCTTTTGTCCGCGGGGGTTGGGGAGGGAGGTTCGGGGGCTCTGGGCGTCGGAAATGGGTCCAGTCATTTCGAGGGTCCTCGTGCGCCCAGTGGGAGGCTACGGTCAGAGGCCTGCCCTAAAATGGCAAGAAATGCCTAGCGGCGCAGCGCGCGAAATAGTCACCGAGGCCGGTGGGCTACAGCCTTTGGTCTGCGGGGGTTGGGGAGGGTGGTTTGGGGGCTCTGGCCATCGGAAATGGCTCCAGTCTTTTTTAGGGTCCTCGTGTGCCAAGTGGGAGGTTCTGATTCGAGGCCTGCCTAATATGTGAGAAATACCAGTAGCGCCGTGGGCGAAATAATCATCGAGGCCGGCTATAGCCGGTCCATGAGGGGTTGGGGGGAGGTTTGGGGGCTCAGTGCGTCGAAATGGTACAGTCTTTTCGAGGGTCCTCGTGTGCCCAGTGGGAGGCTATGGTCAGAGGCCTCCCCTAAAATGGCGAGAAATGCCTAAGCGGTGATCTGTGAAATAGTCAGCAAGGCGGTGGGCTATAGCCTTTGGTCATGAGGGGTTGGGAGGGTGGTTGGGGCTCAGGCGTCGGAAATGGGTCAAGTAATTTCGAGGATCCTCGTGTGCCAGTTGGAGACTACGGTGGGAGGCACATAAAATGGCAAGAAATGCCCATGGTGGCAACCTGTGAAATAGTCGCCGAGGTCGGTGGGCTATATCCTTTGGTCTGCGGGGGTTGGGGATGGAGGTTCGGGGGCTCTGGACGTCGGAAATGGGCCAGTCATTTCGAGGGCCCTCGTGTGCCCAGTGGGAGGCTACGGCAGAGGCCTACCCTAATATAGCAATAAATACCCAATGGCGCAGCGGGCGAAATAGTAACCGAGGCCGGTGGGCTATAGCCTTTGGTTTGCGGGGGTTGGGGAGGGGGGTTCGGGGGCTCTGGGCATCGGAAATGGGTAAAGCCCTTTCAAGGGTCCTCGTTTGCCCAATGGGAGGCTACGGTTAGAGGCCTGCCCTAAAATGGCAAGAAATGCCCAGCGGCGCAGCGCGCGAAATAGTCGCCGAGGCCGGTTGGTTATAGCCTTTGGTCTGCGGGGGTTGGGGAGGGAGGCTTGGTGGTTCTGGCCATCGAAAATGGGTCCAGCCTTTTCGAGGGTACTCGTGTGCCCAGTGGGAGGCTACGGTCAGAGGCCTGCCCTAAAATGGCAAGAAATACCCAGCAGTGCATGAAATAAGTCAGCCAGGCCGGTGGGCTATAGCCTTTGCTGCTGAGGGTTGGGAGGGTGGTTCGGGGGCTCTGAGCGTCGAAAATGGGTCAAGATATTTCGAGGATCCTCGTGTGCCCAGTGGGAGGCTACGGTCAGAGGCCTGCCCTAAAATGGCAAGAAATGCCCATCGCCTTGTGAAATAATCAGCCAGGCGGGTGGGCTAGAGCCTTTTGTCCATGAGGTTGGGAGGAGGTTCGGGTGCTGGGCGTCGGAAATGGGTCCAGTCATTTCGAGGGTCCTCGTCATGATGGGAGGCTCTGATCGGAAGCACACTAAAATAGCAAGAAATGCCAATGGCCTTGTGTGAAATAGTCGCAGAGGCCGGTGGGCTATAGCCTTCGGTCCGCGGGGGTTGGGGCGGGAGATTTGGGGGCTCTGGTGGTCAGAAATGGTACAGCCTTTTCGAGGGTCCTCGTGTGCCCAGTGGGAGGCTACGGTCAGAGGCCTGCCCTAAAATGGCAAGAAATGCCCCGCGTCGCGGCCATGAAATAAGTCATGCCAGAGATTGGGCTAGAGCCTTTGGTCCGCGGGGGTTGGGGACGGAGGTTCGGGGGATCTAGGAGTCGGAAATGGGTCCAGTCATTTTGAGGGTCCTCGTGTGCCCAGTGGGAGGCTACGGTCAGAGGCCTGCTCTAAAATGGCAAGAAATACCCAATGGCGCAGAGCGCGAAATAGTCGCCCAGGCCGGTGGGCTATATACCCTTTGGTCTGCAGGGGTTGGGGAGGGTGGCCCGGGGGCTCAGGGCACAGAAATGGGTCCCGTCATTTCGAGGGTCCTCGTGTGCCCAGTGGGAGGCTACGGTCAGAGGCCTGCCATAAAATGGCAAAAAATTCAGGCCTTGTGAAATAATCATGCCGGGCGGTGGGCTATAGCCTTTGGTCCGCGGGGGTTGGGGAGGGAGGTTCGGGGGCTCAGGGCGTCGGAAATGGTTCCAGTCCTTTTTAGGGTCCTCGTGTGCTCAGTTGGAGGCTACGGTGAGAGGCCTGCCATAAAATGTTAAGAAATGCCTAACGGAGCAGCGCGCGAAATATTCACCGAGGCCGGTGGGCTATAGCCTTTGGTCTGCGGGTGTTGGGGAGGAAGGTTCGGTGGCTCTGGGCGTCGGGAATGGGTACAGCCTTTTCAAGGGTACTCGTGTGCCCAGTGGGAGGCTACGGTCAGAGGCCTGCCCTAAAATGGCAAGAAATACCCCGCGGCGCAGCACGCGAAATAGTCGCTGAGGCCGGTGGGCTATAGCCTTTGGTCTGCGGGGGTTGGGGAGGGTGGTTCGGGGGCTCTGAGCGTCGGAAATGGGTCAAGATATTTCGAGGATCCTCGTGTGCCCAGTGGGAGGCTACGGTCAGAGGCCTGCCCTAAAATGGCAAGAAATGCCCGTCGCGGTGAAATAATCGTAAAGGCGGGTGGGGGCTAGAGCCTTTTGTCCATGAGGGTTGGGAGGGAGGTTCGGGGGCTCTGGGCGTCGGAAATGGGCCAGTCATTTCGAGGGTCCTCGTCATGATGGGAGGCTCTGTCGAAGCACACTAAAATGTAAGAAATGCCAATGGCCTTGTATGAAATAATCATGAGAGGGTGGGCTATATAGCCAGTCCATGAGGTTGAGGCGGGAGATTTGGGGAGACTCTGGTGGTCAGAAATGGTACAGCCTTTAGGGTCCTCGTGTGCCAGGTGGGAGGCTACGGTCAGGAGGCCTGCCTAAAATGGCAAGAAATGCCCGTCGCTTGTGTGAAATAATCAGCCAAGGACGGTGGGCTAGATCCTTTGGTCCATGAGGTTGGGGACGGAGGTTGAGGGATCTCGGGTCAGAAATGGGTCCAGTCATTTTGAGGGGTCCTCGTGTGCCCGATGGGAGGCTACTGATCAGGCACTGCTCTAAAATGGCAAGAAATACCCAATGGCGTGAGCCTTGAAATAGTCGCCAGTAGGTGGGCTATACCCAGTGGTCTGCGGGGTTGGGGAGGGTGGCCAGGGGGCTCGGGGCACGAAATGGGTCCGTCATTTGAGGTCCTCGTGTGCCCAGGTGGGAGGCTACGGTCAGGAGCACTGCCATAAAATGGCAAAAATTCCAGGCGCATGAAATAATCATGAGGCCGGTGGGATATAGCCTTTGGTCCGCGGGGGTTGGGGAGGGTGGTTCGGGGGCTCTGAGCGTCGGAAATGGGTCAAGATATTTCGAGGGTCCTCGTGTGCCCAGTGGGAGGCTACGGTCAGAGGCCTGCCCTAAAATGGCAAGAAATGCCCCGCGTCGCAGCGCGCGAAATAGTCGCCGAGACAGGTGGGCTAGATCCTTTGGTCCGCGGGGGTTGGGGACGGAGGTTCGGGGGATCTAGGAGTCGGAAATGGGTCCAGTCATTTTGAGGGTCCTCGTGTGCCCAGTGGGAGGCTACGGTCAGAGGCCTGCTCTAAAATGGCAAGAAATACCCAATGGCGCAGGCCTTGAAATAATCGCCAGTGGGTGGGCTATATACCCAGTGCGGGGTTGGGAGGGTGGCCGGGGGCTCAGGGGCACGAAATGGGTCCGTCATTTCGAGGTCCTCGTGTGTGCCCAGGTGGGAGGCTCTGGTCAGGAGGCCTGCCATAAAATAGCAAAAAATTCCCAGGCCTTGTGTGAAATAGTCAGAGGCAGTGGGATATAGCCTTTGGTCCATGAGGGTTGGGAGGGAGGTTCGGGGCTCGGGCGTCGGAAATGGTTCCAGTCCTTTTAGGGTCTCGTGTGCTCGGTTGGAGGCTACGGTGGGAGGCACGCCATAAAATGTTAAGAAATGCCCAGCAGACGTGGCGAAATATTCACCGAGGGCGGTGGGCTATAGCCTTTGGTCTGCTGGGTGTTTGGAGGAAGGTTCGGTGGCTCAGGCGTGGGAATGGGTACAGCCTTTCAAGGGTGCTCGTGTGCCCGATGGGAGGCTACTGGTCAGGCACTGCCCTAAAATGGCAAGAAATACCCAGCGACACTTGAAATAATCGTGAGTAGGTGGGCTATAGCCTTTGAGTGCGGGGTTTGGGGAGGTTGGTTCGGGGGCTCTGAGCGTCGGAAATGGGTCAAGATATTTCGAGGATCCTCGTGTGCCCAGTGGGAGGCTACGGTCAGAGGCCTGCCCTAAAATGGCAAGAAATGCCCCGTCGCTTGTGTATGAAATAGTCAGCAAAGGCGGGTGGGCTAGAGCCTTTTGTCCATGAGGGGTTGGGAGGGAGGTTCGAGGGCTCAGGCGTCGGAAATGGGTCCAGTCATTTCGAGGTCCTCGTCATGATGGGAGGCTCTGATCAGGCCTGCCACTAAAATGGCAAGAAATGCCAAGTAGCCATGTGTGAAATAATCATGAGGCAGTGGGCTATAGCCTTGATCCATGAGGGGTTGGGGCGGGAGATTTGGGGGCTCTGGTTGTCAGAAATGGTACAGCCTTTTCGAGGGTCCTCGTGTGCCCAGTGGGAGGCTACGGTCAGAGGCCTGCCCTAAAATGGCAAGAAATGCCCCGCGTCCTTGTATGAAATAATCAGCAAAGACAGGTGGGCTAGAGCCTTTGGTCCGCGGGGGTTGGGGACGGAGGTTCGGGGGATCTAGGAGTCGGAAATGGGTCCAGTCATTTTGAGGGTCCTCGTGTGCCCAGTGGGAGGCTACGGTCAGAGGCCTGCTCTAAAATGGCAAGAAATACCCAATGGCGCAGGCCTTGAAATAATAGTCGCCAGGGGTGGGCTATATACCACTAGTCTGAGGGGTTGGGAGGGTCGCCCGGGGCTCGGACAGAAATGGGTCCCGTCATTTCGAGGTCTCGTGTGCCCATGGGAGGCTACGGTCGAGCCTGCCTAAATAAAATGTAAAAATTCAGGCGCAGCCTTGAAATAATCATAAGGCAGTGGGCTATAGCCTTTGGTCCGCGGGGGTTGGGGAGGGAGGTTCGGGGGCTCAGGGCGTCGGAAATGGTTCCAGTCCTTTTTAGGGTCCTCGTGTGCTCAGTTGGAGGCTACGGTGAGAGGCCTGCCATAAAATGTTAAGAAATGCCTATGCAGGCGAGGAAATAGTCATAGGGCGGTGGGCTATAGCTAGTGCGGGTGTTGGGGAGGAAGGTTCGGTGGCTCTGGGCGTCGGGAATGGGTACAGCCTTTTCAAGGGTCCTCGTGTGTCCGATGGGAGGCTACGGTCAGTGGCCTGCCCTAAAATGCCTAGGAATGCCTAGTGGCGCACCGCGCAAAATAGTCACCGAGGCCGGTGGGCGATAGCCTTTGGTCAGCGGGGGTTGGGGAGGAAGGTTTGGGGGCTTTGGCCGTCGGAAATGGGTCCAGTCTATTTTAGGGTCCTCGTGTGCCCGGTGGGAGGTTACGGTCAGGGGCCTGGCCCTAAAATTGCAAGAAATACCCAGCGGCGCAGCGCGCGAAATAATCGCCGAGGCCGGTGGGCTATAGCCTTTGGTCTGCGGGGGTTAGGGAGGGAAGTTCGGTCGCTCTGGGCGTCGGAAATGGGTCCAGAAATTTCGAGGGTCCTCGTGTGCCCAATGGGAGGCTACGGTCAGAGGCCTGCCCTAAAATGACAAGAAATCCCCCGCGGCGCAGCACGCGAAATAGTTGCCGAGGCCGGTGGGCTATACCATTTGGTCTGCGGGGGTTGGGGAGGGTGGTTCGGTGGCTCTGGGTGTCGGAAATGGGTACAGCCTTTTCGAGGGTCCTCGTGTGCCCGATGGGAGGCTACGGTCAGAGGCCTGCCCTAAAATGGCAAGAAATACCAAGCGGCGCAGCGCGCGAAATAGTCATCAAGGCCGGTGGGCTATAGCCTTTGGTCTGCGGGAGTTGGGGAGGGCGGTTTGGGGGCTCTGGCCATCGGAAATGGGTTCAGTCTTTTTGAGGGTCCTCGTGTGCCCAGTGGGAGGCTACGGTCAGAGGCCTGCCCTAAGATGGCGAGAAATGCACTGAGGCGCAGCGCGCGAAATAGTCGCCGAGGACGGTGGGCTATAGCCATTGGTCTGCGGGGGTTGGGGAGGGAGGTTCGATGGCTCTAGGCGTCGGAAATGGGTCCAGTAATTTCGAGGGTCCTCGTGTGCCCAATGGGAGGCTACGGTCAGAGGCCTGCCCTAAAATGGCAAGAAATGCCCAGAGGCGCGTGTGAAATGTCATAGAGGCCGGTGGGCTATAACAGTGCGGGGTTGGGGAGGAGGTTCGGTGGCTCAGGCGTGAAATGGGTCAGTAATTTGAGGCTCCTCGTGTGCCCAGTGGGAGGCTACGGTCGAGGCCTGCCTAAAATGGCAAGAAATGCCATGTGGCCTGTGTGAAATAGTCACCAGGTGGGCTATAGCACAGTGCGGGAGTTCGGGAGGGCGGTTCGGTGGCTCTGGACGTCGGAAATGGGTCCAGCAATTTCGAGGGTCCTCTTCTGCCCAATGGGAGGCTACTGTCAGAGGCCTGCCCGAAAATGGCAAGAAATGCCCAGCGGCGCACCGCGCGAAATAGTCACCGAGGCCGGTGGGCTATAGCCTTTGGTCTGCGGGGGTTGGGGAGGGAGGTTTAGGGGCTCTGGGCGTCGGAAATGGGTACAGTCTTTTCGAGGGTCCTCATGTGCCCAATGGGAGGCTACGGTCAGAGGCCTGCCCTAAAATGGCAAGAAATACCCAATGGCCTTGTGTGAGTATCCAGTAGGTGGGCTATAGCCTTTGGTCTGCGGGCGGTTTAGGGGCTCTGGCCGTCTGAAATGGGTCCAGTCTTTTCTAGGGTCGTCGTGTGCCCAGTGGGAGGCTACGGTCAGTGGCCTGCCCTAAAATGGCAAGAAATGACCGCGGCGCAGCACGCGAAATAGTCACCGAGGCCGGTGGGCTATACCCTTTGTTCTGCGGGGGTTGAGGAGGGAGGTTTGGGGGCTCTGGACATCGCAAATTGGTCTAGTCATTTCGAGGGTCCTCGTGTGCCCAGTGGGAGGCTACGGTGAGAGGCCTGCCCTAAAATTGCAAGAAATACCCAGCGGCGCAGCTCGCGAAATAATCATCGAGGCCGGTGGGCTATAGCCTTTGGTCTGCGGGGGTTGGGGAGGGAGGTTTGGGGGCTCTGGCCATCAGAAATGGGTCCAATCTTTTTTAGAGTCCTCGTGTGCCCAGTGGGTGGCTACGGTTAAAGGCCTGCCCTAAAATGGCAAGAAATACCCAGCGGTGCAGCGCGCCAAATACTCCCCGAGGCCGGTGGGCGATAGCCTTTGGTCAGCGGGGGTTGGGGAGGGAGGTTTGGGGGCTTTGGCCGTCGGAAATGGGTCCAGTCTATTTTAGGGTCCTCGTGTGATGGGAGGATTCTGATCAGGGGCACTAAAATTACAAGAAATGCCCGATGTGTAGCGCGAAATAATCACCAAAGGCGGTGGGCTATAATGTGCCCCAGTGCTGCGGGGGTTGGGGAGGGAGGTTTGGGGGCTCCGGCCATCGGAAATGGGTCCAGTCTACTTTAGGGTCCTCGTGTGCCCAGTGGGAGGTTACGGTCAGGGGCCTGCCCTAAAATTGCAAGAAATGCCCAGCGGCGCTGCGCACGAAATAGTCGCCGAGGCAGGTTGGCTATAGCGTTTGTTCTGCGGGGCTTGAGAAGGGGGGTTCGGGGAATCTTCGCATCAGAAATATGTCCAGTCTTTTTGAGGGGCCTGGTGTGCTCAGTGGGAACCTACGGACAGAGGCCTGCCCTAAAATGGCAAGAAATACCCATCGGCGCAGCGCACGGAATAGTCGCCGAGGTAGGTGGGCTATAGCATTTGTTATGCGGGGACTCTTGGCATCAGAAATATGTCCAGTCTTTTTGAGGGGCCTGGTGTGCTCAGTGGGAACCTACGGTCAGAGGCCTGCCCTAAAATGGCAAGAAATACCCATCGGCGCAGCGTGCGAAATAGTCGCCGAGGCCGGTGCGCTATAGGGTCTGTTCCGCGGGGGTTGGGGAGGGGGGTTCGGGGACTCCTGGCATCGGAAATGGGTCCAGTCTTTTTGAGGGGCCTCGTGTGCTCAGGGGGAACCTACGGTCAGAGGCCTGCCCTAAAATGGCAAGAAATGCCCAATGTGGCCTGCAAATAATGGCAAGGCGGGTGGGCTATCGTCTGATTACAGGGGTGGCGGCGGGGGGTTCGGGGACTCTTCGCATCAGAAATATGTCCAGTCTTTTTGAGGGGACTGGTGTGCTCAGTGGGAACCTACGGACGAGCCTGCACACTAAAATGGATAAAATACCCATCAGCATTTGGCGAAATAGTCATGGGCGGTCATATAAGTTACATTCAGCGGGGGTTGGGGAGGGGGGTTCGGGGACTCCTGGCATCGGAAATGGGTCCAGTCTTTTTGAGGGGCCTCGTGTGCTCAGGGGGAACCTACGGTCAGAGGCCTGCCCTAAAATGGCAAGAAATGCCCAGCGGCGCAGCGCACGGAATAGTCGCCGAGGCAGGTGGGCTATAGCGTCTGTTATGCGGGGGTCGAGGAGGGGGGTTCGGGGACTCTTCGCATCAGAAATATGTCCAGTCTTTTTGAGGGCGCTGGTGTGCTCAGTGGGAACCTACGGTCAGAGGCCTACCCTAAAATGGCAAGAAATACCCATAGGCGCAGCGGGCGAAATAGTCGCCGAGGCCGGTGCGCTATAGGGTCTATTCCGCGAGGGTTAGGGAGGGGGGTTCGGGGACTCCAGGCATCGGAAATGGGTCCAGGCTTTTTGAGGGGCCTCGTGTGCTCAGGGGGAACCCTCTGTGAGGCACTTAGTAAAATGGCAAGAAATGCCAGTGACGCTTGGCCTGGAATAGTCGTAAAGGCGGGTGGGCTATAAGCGTCTGATATCTGAGGGGTCGAGGAGGGGGGTTCGGGGACTCGTGGCATCAGAAGTATGTCCAGGCTTTTTGAGGGGCCTGGGGTGCTCAGTGGGAACCCTCGGTGGAGACTGCCCTAAAACGGCAAGAAATACCCATCAGTGGCGTCTTGAAATAGTCATGAGGCAGTCGCTATAGGGTTTGTTCCGCGGGGGTTGGGGAGGGGGGTTCGGGGACTCCTGGCATCGGAAATGGTCCAGTCTTTTTGAGGGGCCTCGTGTGCTCAGGGGGAACCTACGGTCAGAGGCCTGCCCTAAAATGGCAGGAAATGCCCAGCGGCGCAGCGCACGGAATAGTCGCCTAGGCAGGTGGGTATAGCGTCTGTTCTGCGGGGGTTGAGGAGGGGGGTTCGGGGACTCTTGGCATCAGAAATATGTCCAGTCTTTTTGAGAGGCCTGGTGTGCTCAGTGGGAACCTACGGTCAGAGGCCTGCCCTAAAATGGCAAGAAATACCCACCGGCGCAGCGTGCGAAATAGTCGCCGAGGCCGGTGCGCTATAACGTCTTTTCCGCGGGGGTTGGGGATGGGGGTTCGGGGGTTCTGGGCGTCGGAAATGGGTACAGTCTTTTCGAGGGTACTCACGTGCCCAGTGGGAGGCTACGGTCAGAGGCTTGCCCTAAAATAGCAAGAAATACCCAGTGGAGAAGCGCGTGAAATAGTGGGCTATAGCCTTGATCCGCTGAGGGGTTAGGGAGGGTTCGGGTTTACAGGTGTCTGAAATGGGCACAGTCTTTTCGAGGGGCCTCGTGTGCCCAGTGGGAGGCTACAGTCAGAGGCACGACCTAAAATGGCAAGAAATGCCCAGCGTCGCAGAGCACGAAATAGTCACCGAGGCCGGTGGGCTATAGCGTCCGTTCAGCGGGGGTTGGGGAGGGGGGTTCGGGGTCTATGGGCATCGGAAATGGGTCTAGTCTTTTTGAGGGACCTCGTGTGCTCAGTGGGAACCTACTGTCAGAGGCCTGCCCTTAAATGGCATGAAATACCTAGCATCGCAGTGAAATAGAAATAGTTAGGGGCACTGTGGGCTACTTGTCTGATGCGGTGGTTGGGGAGGGGGGTTCGGGGACTCTGGGCGTCGAAAATGGGTCCAGTCTTTTGAGGGGCCTTGTGTGCCCAGTGGGAGGCTATGGTCAGAGGCCTGCCCTAAAATGGCAAGAAATGACCAGTGGCAGAAATAATCAGAAAGCGGGTGGGCTATAAGCGTGTCTGCGGGGGTTGCGGCGGGGGGTTCGGGGACTCTTCGCATCAGAAATATGTCTAGTCTTTTTGAGAGGCCTGGTGTGCTCAGTGGGAACCTACGGTCAGAGGCCTGCCCTAAAATGGCAAGAAATACCCATCGGTATGATGTGTGAAATAGTGGTTCGGGGACTCTTGGCATCAGATATATGTCCAGTCTTTTTAAGGGTCCTCGTGTGCTCAGGGGGAACCTACGGTCAGAGGCCTGCCCTAAAATGGCAAGAAATGCCCAGCGGCACAGCGCACGAAATAGTCGCCGAGGCAGGTGGGCTATAGCGTCTGTTCTGCGGGGGTTGAGGAGGGGGGTTCGGGGACTCTTGGCATCAGAAATATGTCCAGTCTTTTTAAGGGTCCTCGTGTGCTCAGTGGGAGCCTACGATCAGAGGCCTGCCCTAAAAAGTCAGGAAATGCCCGCGGCGCACCGCGCGAAATAGTCTCCGAGGCCGGTGGGCTATAGCGTCTGTTCCGCGGGGGTTGGCGAGGGTGGTTTGGGGACTCATGGCATCGGAAATGGGTCCAATCTTTTTTAGGGGCCTCGTGTGCTCAGGGGGAACCTACGGTCAGAGGCCTGCCCTAAAATGGTAAGAAATGCCCAGCGGAGCGGCGCAGCGCACGAAATAGTGGCCGAGGCAGGTGGGCTATAGCGTCTGCTCCGCTGGGGTTGAGGAGGGGGGTTCGGGGACTCTTGGCATCAGAAATATGTCAAGTCTTTTTGAGGGGCCTGGTGTGCTCAGTGGGAACCTACGGTCAGAGGCCTACCCTAAAATGGCAAGAAATACATCAGTAGCAGTCTTGAAATAGTCATGGCGGTCATATAAGCGTCTGTTCATGAGGGGTTGGGAGGGGGGTTCGAGGGTTCTGGGTGTCTGAAATGGGCACAGCCTTTTGAGGGGCCTGGTGTGCTCAGTGGGAACCTATGGAGGCACCTGAAAATGGCAGAAATACCAGTGAGCACACGAAATAGTCGGTAGAGGCGGTGGGCTAAAAGCGTCTGTTCAGGGGTTGGGAGGGTTCGGGGACTCCTGGCATCGGAAATGGGTCCAGTCTTTTGAGGGCTGGTGTGCCCGGTGGGAGACTACGGTCAGCACTAAAATAGCAAGAAATGCCAGCGTGCGCATGAAATAGTCTTAGGGGCCGGTGGGCTATAAGCGTCATTCTGCTGCGGGGGTGGGGGGGGGTTCGAGGAATCTGGGCGTCGGAAATGGGTCCAGTCTTTTGAGGGGCCTTGTGTGCCCAGGTGGGAGACTCTAGTCAGGCACCTAAAATGGCAAAAATGTCAGTGGCACTGGAATAATCAGCAGGCAGGTGGGCTATAGCGTCTGTTCTGCGGGGGTTGAGGAGGGGGGTTCGGGGACTCTTGGCATCAGAAATATGTCCAGTCTTTTTAAGGGTCCTCGTGTTCTCAGTGGGAGCCTACGGTCAGAGGCCTGCCCTAAAAAATCAAGAAATACTGTGACATGAAATAGTGTCCAGAAGCGGGAGGGCTATAAGCGTCTGCTGAGGGGTTGAGGAGGGTGGTTCGGGGACTCTTCCCATCAGAAATTTGTCCAGTCTTTTTGAGGGGCCTGGTGTTCTCAGTGGGAGCCTACGGTCAGAGGCCTGCCCTAAAAAATCAAGAAATGCCTGCGGTGAAACGCGCGAAATAGTGTCCGAGGCAGGAGGGCTATAGCGTCTGTTCTGCGGGGGTTGAGGAGGGTGGTTCGGGGACTCTTCCCATCAGAAATTTGT
This sequence comes from Citropsis articulata, assembly GCA_030449925.1. Taxonomy (NCBI): domain Eukaryota; kingdom Viridiplantae; phylum Streptophyta; class Magnoliopsida; order Sapindales; family Rutaceae; genus Citropsis; species Citropsis articulata. Next base: position 1,002,128 of record JASUUH010000169.1, read on the forward strand.
CCAGTCTTTTTGAGGGGCCTGGTGTGCTCAGTGGGAACCTACGGTCAGAGGCCTGCCCTAAAATGGCAAGAAATACCCATAGGTGACTTCTTGAAATAGTCAAGGGCCGGTGCGCTATAGGGTCTTTTCCGCGGCGGTTGGGGACGGGGGTTCGGGGACTCCTGGCATCGGAAATGGGTCCAGTCTTTTTGAGGGGCCTCGTGTGCTCAGGGGGAACCTACGGTCAGAGGGCTACCCTAAAATGGTAAGAAATGCCCCGTGGCGCAGCGCACGAAATAGTCGCCGAGGCAGGTGGGCTATAGCGTCTGTTCTGCAGGGGTTGAGGAGGGAGGTTCGGGGACTCTTCGCATCAGAAATATGTCCAGTCTTTTTGAGGGGCCTGGTGTGCTCAGTGGGAACCTACGGTGAAGGCACCTACTAAAATGGCAAGAAATACCATAGTAGCAGTGAGCGAAATAGTCATGGGGCCGGTCGCTATAGGGTCTGTTCATGAGGGTTGGGAGGGGTTGAGGACTCCTTGCATGGAAATGGGTCAGTCTTTTGAGGGCCTCGTGTGCTCAGGGAAACCTGATCGAAGGGCTACCCTAAAATGGTAGAAATGCCCGTGGCGGTGAAATAGTCAGCCAAAGGCGGGTGGGCGATAGCGTCACATTGCAGGGGTTGAGGAGGGGGGTTCGGGGACTCTTCGCATCAGAAATATGTCCAGTCTTTTTGAGGGGCCTAGTGTGCTCAGTGGGAACCTACGGACAGAGGCCTGCCCTAAGATGGCAAGAAATACCCATAGGCGCAGCGGGCGAAATAGTCAAAGCAGGTCATAAGTCTGCGAGGGTTAGGGAGGGGGGTTCGGGGACTCCTGGCATCGGAAATGGGTCCAGGCTTTTTGAGGGGCCTCGTGTGCTCAGGGGGAACCTACGGTAAGAGGCCTGCCCTAAAATGGCAAGAAATGCCATGACAGCTGGAATAGTCAGGGGCGGGTGGGCTATAAGCGTCATTATCACGGGGGTCGAGGAGGGGTTCGGGGAATCTTGGCATCGAAATATGTCCAGTCTTTTGAGGGCCTGGTGTGCTCGATGGGGAACCTCGGTATCAGGAGCACTAAGCGGCAAGAAATACCCATCGGTAGCGTCTGAAATAAGTCATGGGGCTGGTGCGCTATAGGGTTTGTTCCGCGGGGGTTGGGGAGGGGGGTTCGGGGACTCCTGGCATCGGAAATGGTCCAATCTTTTTGAGGGGCCTCGTGTGCTCAGGGGGAACCTACGGTGAGGCCATACAAATGGCGAAATGCCAGTGTGCCTGGAATAGTCGCCTAGGCAGGTGGGTATAGCGTCTGTTCTGCGGGGGTTGAGGAGGGGGGTTCGGGGACTCTTGGCATCAGAAATATGTCCAGTCTTTTTGAGGGGCCTGGTGTGCTCAGTGGGAACCTACGGTCAGAGGCCTGCCCTAAAATGGCAAGAAATACCCATCCGCGCAGCGTGCGAAATAGTCGCCGATGCCGGTGCGTTATAGCGTCTGTTCCGCGGGGGTTGGGGAGGGGGGTTCGGGGGTTCTGGTCGTCGAAAATGGGTACAGTCTTTTCGAGGGTACTCACGTGCCCAGTGGGATGCTACGGTCAGAGGCTTGCCCTAAAATAGCAAGAAACACCCAGTGGAGAAGCGCGTGAAATAGTCGCCGAGGCCGGTGGGCTATAGCCTTTGGTCCGCGGGGGTTGGGGAGGGGGGTTCGGGCGTTCTGTGAAATAGGCACAGTCTTTTTGAGGCCTCGTGCTTGATGGGAAGGCTCTGATCGAGGCACGACCTAAAAGGGCTAGAAATGCCAGTCATGAAACAGAAATAATCACCGAGGCCGGTGGGCTATAGCGTCCGTTCAGCGGGGGTTGGGGAGGGGGTTCGGGGTCTCTGGGCATCGGAAATGGGTCTAGTCTTTTTGAGGGACCTCGTGTGCTCAGTGGGAGCCTACTGTCAGAGGCCTGCCCTTAAATGGCATGAAATACCTAGCATCGCAGTGTACGAAAATAGTTACCGAGGCCTGTGGGCTATAACGTCTGTTCTGCGGTGGTTGGGGAGGGGGGTTCGGGGACTCTGGGAGTCGGAAATGGGTCCAGTCTTTTGAGGGGCCTTGTGTGCCCAGTGGGAGGCTATGGTCAGAGGCCTGCCCTAAAATGGCAAGAAATGACCAGCGGTGCAGCGCACGAAATAATCAGCCAAAGCGGGTGGGCTATAGCGGCTGTACTGCGGGGGTTGAGGAGGGTTGGGGACTCTTCGCATCGAAAAATGGGTCCGATCTTTTGAGAGGCCTGGCGTGCTCGGTGGGAACCCTCTGGTGAGCCTACTAAAATGTGAAATACCCATCGTCATGATGTATGAAATATTCGAGGCAGTGCTCTTGTCATTCCACGGGGGTTGGGGAGGGGGGTTCGGGGGTTCTGGGCGTCGGAAATGGGTACAGTCTTTTCGGGGGTACTCAGGGGGAACCTACGGTCATAGGCCTGCCCTAAAATGGCAAGAAATGCCTAGCGGCGCAGCGCACGAAATAGTCGTCAAGGCAGGTGGGCTATAGAGTCTGTTCTGCAGGGGTTGAGGAGGGGGGTTCGGGGACTCTTCGCATCAGAAATATGTCCAGTCTTTTTGAGGGGCCTAGTGTGCTCAGTGGGAACCTACGGACGGCCTACCTAGATGGCAAGAAATACCCATAGGCGCAGTGAAATAGTCATAGAGGCGGTCTTGTTATAAGTCTGCAGGGGTTGGGGAGGGTTCGGGGACTCTGGCATCGGAAATGGGTCAGGGCTTTTGAGGGCCTCGTGTGCTCGGGGAACCCTCGGTAGAGCACATGCCCTAAAATGGCAAGAAATGCCAATGACGCCTGGAATAATCATGAGCGTGGGCTATAGCGTCTGTTATGCGGGGGTCGAGGAGGGGGGTTCAGGGGAATCTTGGCATTAGAAATATGTCCAGTCTTTTTGAGGGGCCTGGTGTGCTCAGTGGGAACCGACGGTCAGAGGCCTGCCCTAAAACGGCAAGAAATACCCATCGGTGACGTCTGAAATAATCATGGGGGTGCGCTATAGGGTTTGTTCATGAGGGGGTTGGGAGGGTTCGGGGACTCACAGCATGAAATGGTCCAGTCTTTTTGAGGGGCCTCGTGTGCTCAGGGGGAACCTACGGTCAGGCACTGCCCAAATGGCGAAATGCCCACTTGTGGACGCAGAATAATCGCACTGGCGGTGGGTATAGCGTCTTATGCGGGGGTTGAGGAGGGGTTCAGGGGACTCTTGGCATTAGAAATATGTCCAGTCTTTTTGAGGGGCCTGGTGTGCTCAGTGGGAACCTACGGTCAGAGGCCTGCCCTAAAACGGCAAGAAATACCCATCGACGTCTTGAAATAATCGCCGGCGGTGCGTATAGCGTCTGTTCAGCGGGGGTTGGGAGGGTTCGGGGGTTACGGTGCGTCGAAAATGGTGCAGTCTTTTTGAGGGGTACTCACGTGCCAGTGGGATGCTACTGTCAGAGGCTTGCCTAAAATAGCGAAACACCAGTGGAGGCGCGTGAAATAGTCATGGGTGGGCTATAGCCTTTGGTCATGAGGGTTGGGAGGGGTTCAGGGCGTTACAGGTGTGCAGAAATGGGCACGATCTTTTCGAGGGGCCTCGTGTGCCCGGTGGGAGGCTACTGATCGAGGCACGACTAAAATGGCAAAGAAATGCCAGTCGCGAGCACGAAATAGTCAAGTAGGTGGGCTATAGCGTCCAGTTCAGTGAGGGGTTGGGGAGGGTTCGAGGTCTCTGGCATCTGAAAATGAGCTAGTCTTATTGAGGGACCTCGTGTGCTCGGTGGGAGCCCTCTTGTCGAGGCCGCCAAATGGCATGAAATACCTAGCATGTGATGTCTGAAATAGTTCACAAGGCACTGTGGGCTATAGCATCTGTTCTGCGGTGGTTGGGGAGGGGGGTTCGGGGACTCTGGGAGTCGGAAATGGGTCCAGTCTTTTGAGGGGCCTTGTGTGCCCAGTGGGAGGCTATGGTCAGAGGCCTGCCCTAAAATGGCAAGAAATGACCAGCGGTGCAGCGCACGAAATAGTCGCCGAGGCAGGTGGGCTATAGCGTCTGTTCTGCGGGGGTTGAGGAGGGGGGTTCGGGGACTCTTCGCATCAGAAATATGTCCAGTCTTTTTGAGAGGCCTGGTGTGCTCAGTGGGAACCTACGGTCAGAGGCCTACCCTAAAATGGCAAGAAATACCCATCGTCGCAGTGTGTGAAATATTCGCCGAGGCCGGTGCGCTATAACGTCTGTTCCACGGGGGTTGGGGAGGGGGGTTCGGGGGTTCTGGGCGTCGGAAATGGGTACAGTCTTTTCGGGGGTACTCAGGGGGAACCTACGGTCATAGGCCTGCCCTAAAATGGCAAGAAATGCCTAGCGGCGCAGCGCACGAAATAGTCGTCAAGGCAGGTGGGCTATAGAGTCTGTTCTGCGGGGGTTGAGGAGGGGGGTTCGGGGACTCTTGGCATCAGAAATATGTCCAGTCTTTTTAAGGGTCCTCGTGTGCTCAGGGGGAACCTACGGTCAGAGGCCTGCCCTAAAATGGCAAGAAATGCCCAGTGACAGTATGAAATAATCATGCCGAGGCAGGTGGGCTATAGTGTCTGTTCTGCGGGGGTTGAGGAGGGGGGTTCGGGGACTCTTGGCATCAGAAATATGTCCAGTCTTTTTAAGGGTCCTCGTGTACTCAGTGGGAGCCTACGATCAGAGGCCTGCCCTAAAAAGTAAAGAAATGCCCGCGGCGCACCGCGCGAAATAGTCTCCGAGGCCGGTGGGCTATAGCGTCTGTTCCGCGGGGGTTGGGGAGGGTGGTTTGGGGACTCATGGCATCGGAAATGGGTCCAATCTTTTTGAGGGGCCTCGTGTGCTCAGGGGGAACCTACGGTCAGAGGGCTGCCCTAAAATGGTAAGAATTGCCCAGCGGAGCGGCGCAGCGCACGAAATAGTGGCCGAGGCAGGTGGGCTATAGCGTCTGCTACGCGGGGGTTGAGGAGGGGGGTTCGGGGACTCTTGGCATCAGAAATATGTCCAGTCTTTTTGAGGGGCCTGGTGTGCTCAGTGGGAACCTACGGTCAGAGGCCTACCCTAAAATGGCAAGAAATACCCATCGGCGCAGCGTGCGAAATAGTCGCCGAGGCCGGTGCGCTATAGTGTCTGTTCCGCGAGGGTTGGGGAGGGGGGTTCGGGGACTCCAGGCATCGAAAATGGGTCCAGTCTTTTTGAGGGGCCTCGTGTGCTCAGGGGGAACCTACGGTCAGAGGGCTGCCCTAAAATGGTAAAAAATGCCCAGCGGCGCAGCGCACGAAATAGTCACTGAGGCAGGTGGGCTATAGCATCTGTTCTGCGGTGGTTGAGGAGGGGCGTTCGGGGACTCTTCGCATCAGAAATATGTCCAGTCTTTTTGAGGGGCCTGGTGTGCTCAGTGGGAACCTACGGTCAGAGGCCTGCCCTAAAATGGCAAGAAATACCCATCAGTAGCAGCGTCTGAAATAATCAGAGGCGGTGCGCTATAAGTGCATTCATGAGGGGTGGGGGGGGGGGGTTGGGGGACTCCTGGCATCAGAAATTGGTCCAGTCTTTTTGAGGGGCCTCGTGTGCTCAGGGGGAACCTACTGATCGAGCTGCCTAAAATGGCAAAAGTGCCCAGTGACACTATACGGAATAGTCGCCAAGGCAGGTTGGCTATAGCGTCTGTTATGCAGGGGTCGAGGAGGGGGGTTCAGGGACTCTTGGCATCAGAAATATGTCCAGTCTTTTTGAGGGGCCTGGTGTGCTCAGTGGGATCCTACGGTCAGAGGCCTGCCCTAAAAGGGTAAGAAATACCCATCGGCGCGGCGTGCGAAATAGTCGCCGAGGCTGGTGCGCTATAGGGTCTGTTCCGCGGAGGTTGGGGAGGGGGGTTCGGGGACTCCTGGCTTCGGAAATGGGTCCAGGCTTTTTGAGGGCCCTCGTGTGCTCAGGGGGAACCTACGAGAAGAGGCCTGCCCTAAAATGGTAAGAAATGCCCAGCGGCGCATCGCACGGAATAGTCGCCGAGGCAGGTGGGCTATAGCGTCTGTTCTGCGGGGGTTGAGGAGGGGGGTTCGGGGACTCTTGGCATCAGAAATATGTCCAGTCTTTTTGAGGGTCCTGGTGAGCTCAGTGGGAACCTACGGTCAGAGGCCTGCCCTAAAATGGCAAGAAATACCCATCGGTAGCACGTCTTGAAATAATCATGGGGCGGTCTTCTCAGCGTCATTCCATGAGGGTTGGGGAGGGGGTTCGGGGTTACAGTGGGTCGAAAATGGGTACAGTCTTTTCGAGGGTACTCACGTGCCCAGTGGGAGGCGACGGTCAGAGGCTTGCCCTAAAATAGCAAGAAACACCCAGTGGAGAAGCGCGTGAAATAATCATGAGGCGGTGGGCTATAGCCTGGTCCATGAGGTTGGGAGGTGGGTTCGGGGTTGGGTGTCTGCAGAAATGGGGACGGTCGTTTGAGGGGCCTCGTGTGCCCAGTGGGAGGCTCTGATCAGGCCACGACCTAAAATGGCAAGAAATACCCATGGTGAGCGAAATATCTCAGGCGGTGGGCTATCTCGTCTGCATTCCCAGGGGTTGGAGAGGGTGGTTAGGAACTCAGCCTCGGAAAGGGGTCCAGTCTTTTTGAGGGCCCTCGTGTGCTCAGTTGGAACCTACGGTCAGAGGCCTGCCCTCAAATGGCATGAAATACAGGCGTCGCGATGCAGAAATAGTTCTTGAGCAGTGGGCTATATCTGATTGCGGTGGTTGGGGAGGGGGGTTCGAGGACTCTGGGCGTCGGAAATGGGTCCAGTCTTTTGAGGGGCCATGTGTTGCAAGTTGGAGGCTACGGTCGAGGCACACTAAAATGGCAAGAAATGCCAGTGCGAGCACGGAATAATCAGCCAAAGGCAGGTGGGCTATAGCGTCTGTTCTGCGGGGGTTGAGGAGGGGGGTTCGAGGACTCTTGGCATTAGAAATATGTCCAGTCTTTTTGAGAGGCCTGGTGTGCTCAGTGGGAACCTACGATCAGACGCCTGCCCTAAAATGGCAAGAAATACCACCGTAGCGTCTTGAAATAATCCTTAGGGGCAGTGCGCTTCTCTTGTCTGTTCCATGAGGTTGGGGATGGGGGTTCGGGGGTTCTGGGCGTCGGAAATGGGTACAGTCTTTTCGAGGGTACTCACGTGCCCAGTGGGAGGCTACGGTCAGAGGCTAGCCCTAAAATAGCAAGAAACACCCAGTGGAGAAGCGCGTGAAATAGTCGCCGAGGCCGGTGGGCTATAGCCTTTGGTCCCATGAGGGGTTGGGAGGGGTTGAGGGTTACAGGTGTCTGAAATGGGGACAGTCGTTTCGAGGGGCCTCGTGTGATGGGAGGCTACGGTCAGGCCACGACCTAAAATGGCAAAAGAAATGTGACGTCGCGAAACACGAAATAGTCACTGAGGCCGGTGGGCTATAGCGTCTGTTCCGCGGGGGTTGGGGAGGGGGGTTCGGGGACTCTGGGAAATGGAAATGGGTCCAGTCTTTTTGAGGGTCCTCATGTGCCCAATGGGAGACTACGGTCAGAGGCCTGCCCTAAAATAGCAAGAAATGCCCAGCGGCGCAGCGTGCGAAATAGTCGCCGAGGCCGGTTGGCTATAGCCTTTGTCCCGCGGGGGTTGGGGAGGGGGTTTGGGGACTCTAGGCGTCGGAAATGGGTCTAGTCTTTTTTAGGGACCTCGTGTGCTTAGTGGGAGCCTACTGTCACAGGCCTGCCCTTAAAAGTCAAGAAATACCGCGGCGCAGAGCGCGAAATTGTCTCCGAGGCCGGTGGGCTATACCGTCTGTTCCACGGGGGTTGGAGAGGGTGGTTCGGGAACTCCTGGCCTCGGAAATGGGTCCAGTCTTTTTGAGGGCCCTCGTGTGCTCAGTGGGAACCCTCTGATTGAGGCACATGCCCTAAAATGGCATGAAATACAGCGTCGCGATGCAGAAATAGTTCTTAGAGCCAGTGGGCTATAGCATCTGTTCTGCGGTGGTTGGGGAGGGGGGTTCGAGGACTCTGGGCGTCGGAAATGGGTCCAGTCTTTTGAGGGGCCTTGTGTGGCCAGTGGGAGGCTACGGTCAGAGGGCTGCCCTAAAATGGCAAGAAATGCCAGTGAGCGCTGGAATAATCGCGAGGCGGGTGGGCTATAGCGTGCATTCTGCAGGGGTTGAGGAGGGGTTCGGGACTCTTGGCATCAGAAATATGTCCGATCTTTGAGAGGCCTGGTGTGCTCGGTGGGAACCTCGGTCAGAGCACATACTAAAATGGCAAGAAATACCAATGCGTAGCGTCTTGAAATATCGCGAGGCAGTGCCTTCTCGCGTCTTTCATGAGGGGTTGGGGATGGGGGTTCGGGGGTTACAGGCGTCGGGAAATGGGTGATCTTTTCGAGGGTACTCACGTGCCCAGTGGGAGGCTACGGTCAGAGGCTTGCCCTAAAATAGCAAGAAACACCCAGTGGAGAAGCGCGTGAAATAGTCGCCGAGGCCGGTGGGCTATAGCCTTTGGTCCGCGGGGGTTGGGGAGGGGGGTTCGGGGGTTCTGGGTGTCTGAAATGGGCACAGTCTTTTCGAGGGGCCTCGTGTGCCCAGTGGGAGGCTACAGTCAGAGGCACGACCTAAAATGGCAAGAAATGCTCAGCGTCGCAGAGCACGAAAAAGTCGCCGAGGCCGGTGGGCTATAGCGTCTGTTCCGCGGGGGTTGGGGAGGGGGGTCGGGGACTCTGGGCATCGGAAATGGGTCCAGTCTTTTTGAGGGGCCTTATGTACCCAGTGGGAGACTACGGTCAGAGGCCTACCCTAAAATAGCAAGAAATGCCCAGCGGCGCAGCGTGCGAAATAGTTGCCGAGGCCGGTTGGCTATAGCCTTTGTCCCGCGGGGTTGGGGAGGGCGTTCGGGGACTCTGGGCGTCGGAAATGGGTCTAGTCTTTTTGAGGGTCCTCGTGTGCTCAGTGGGAGCCTACTGTCAGAGGCATGCCCTTAAAAGTTAGGAAATACCCGCGGCGCAGAGCGCGAAATTGTCTCCGAGGCCGGTGGGCTATACCGTCTCTTCCACGGGGGTTGGAGAGGGTGGTTCGGGAACTCCTGGCCTCGGAAATGGGTCCAGTCTTTTTGAGGGGCCTCGTGTGCTCAGTGGGAACCTACGGTCAGAGGCCTGCCCTAAAATGGCATGAAATGCCTAGCGTCGCAGTGCAAGAAATAGTTGCCGAGGCCAGTGGGCTATAGCGTCTGTTCTGCGGGGGTTGGGGAGGGGGGTTCGAGGACTCTGGGCGTCGGAAATGGGTCCAGTCTTTTGAGGGGCCTTGTGTGCCCAGTGGGAGGCTACGGTCAGAGGCTTGCCCTAAAATAGCAAGAAATGCCCAGTGGAGCAGCACGTGAAATAGTCGCCGAGGCCGGTGCGCTATAGCCTTTGGTTCGCGGGGTTTGGGGAGGGGGGCTCGGGGCTTCTGGGCGTCCGTAATGGGCACAATCTTTTTGGGGGGCCTCGTGTGCCCAGTGGGAGGCTACGGTCAGAGGCACGACCTAAAATGGCAAGAAATGCCCAACGTCGCAGCGCACGAAATAGTCTCCGAGGCCGGAGGGCTATTGCCTTTGGTCCGCGGGGCTTGGGGAGGGGGGTTCGGGGGCTCTGGGTATCGGAAATCGGTACAGTCTTTTTGAGCGTCCTCGTGTGCCCCGTGGGAGGCTACAGTCTGACGCCTACCCTAAAATGACAAGAAATACCAAGCGGCGCAGCACGGGAAATAGTCGCTGAGGCCAGTGGGCTATAGCCTTTGTTCCGCAGGGTTTGGGGAGGGGGATTCGGGGGCTCTGGGCGTCCGAAATGGACACAGTCATTTCGAGGGGCCTCGTGTGCCCAGTGGGAGGCTACGGTCAAAGGCACGCCCTAAAATGGCAAGAAAGACACAGCAGCACAACGTGCAAAATAGTCGCCAAGGCCGGTGGGCTATAGCCTTTGGTCCGTGGGGGTTGGGGAGGGGGGTTCGCGGGCTCTCGGCGTCGGAAATGAGTCCAGTCTTTTTGAGGGGCCTCGTGTGCCCAGTGAGAGGCTACGGTAAGAGGCCTGCCCTAAAATGGCAAGAAATGCTTGGCCAGCGCAGGAATAATCGGCCAAAGGCGGGTGGGTACATGGCGTCTATTACTGAGGGGTTGAGGAGGGGAGTTCGGGGACTCTTGGCATCGAAAATATGTCCAGTCTTTTTGAGGGGCCTGGTGTGCTCAGTGGGAACCTACGGTCAGAGGCCTGCCCTAAAATGGCAAGAAATGCCCAGTTGCGCAGCGCGCGAAATAGTCACCGAGGCCGGTATACGCTTTGGTCCGCGGAGGTTGGGGAGGGTGGTTCGGGGGTTCTGGGCGTCGGAAATGGGTCCAATCTTTTCGAGGGGCCTCGTGTGCCCAGTGGGAGGCTACGGTCATAGGCCTGCCATAAAATTATAAGAAATGCCTAGCGGCGCAGCGCGCGAAATAGTCGTCGAGGCCGGTGGGCTATAGGCTTTGGTCCGCGGAGGTTGGGGAGGGGGGTTCGGGGGTTCTGGGCGTAGGAAATGGGTCTAGTCATTTTGAGGGGCCTCGTGCACCCAGTGGGAGGCTACGGTCAAAGGCACGCCCTAAAATGGCAAGAAATGCACGGCAGCACAGCGTGCAAAATAGTCACCAGGGCCGGTGGGCTATAGCCTTTGGTCCGCGGGGGTTGGGGAGGGGGGTTCGGGGACTCTTGGCGTCGGAAATGGGTCCAGTCTTTCGAGGGGCCTCGTGTGCCCAGTGGGAGGCTACGGTCAGAGGCCTGCCCTAAAATGGCAAGAAATACCCAGTTGCGCAGGGCGCGAAATAGTCACCGATGCCCGTGGGCTACAGCCTTTGGTCCGCGGGGGTTGGGGAGGGGGGTTCGGTGGTTCTGGGTGTCGGAAATGGGTACAGTCCTTTCGAGGGCCCTCGCGTTCCCAGTGGGAGGCTACGGTCAGAGTCCTGCCCTAAAATGGCAAGAAATGCCAAGTGGCGCAGCGCGCGAAATGGTTTCCGAGGCCGGTGGGCTATATACTTTGGTCCGCGGGGGTTGGGGAGAGGGGTTCGGGGGCTCTGGGAGTCGGAAATGGGTCCAGCCTTTTCGAGGGGCCTCATGTGCCCAGTGGGAGGCTACGGTCAGAGGCTTGCCCTAAAATGGCAAGAAATGCCCAGTGGGACAGCGCGCGAAATAGTTGCCGAGGCCGGTGGGCTATAGGCTTTTGTCCGCGGAGGTTGGGGAGGGGGGTTCGGGGGTTCTGACCATCCAAAATGGGTCCAGTCTTTTCGAGGGGCCTCGTGCGCCCAGTGGGAGGCTACGGTCATAGGACTGCCCTAAAATTACAAGAAATACCTAGCGGCGCAGCGCCCGAAATAGTCGCCGAGGCCGTGGGCTATAGGCTTTGGTCCGCGGAGGTTGGGTAGGGTGGTTCGAGGCTCTGGGCTTCGGAAATGGGTCTAGTCTTTTCGGGGGCTCTCGGAGTCGGAAATGGGTCCAGCCTTTTCGAGGGGCCTCATGTGCCCAGTGGGAGGCTACGGTCAGAGGCCTGCCCTAAAATGGCAAGAAATGCCGATTCTTGCCTGTGAAATAATCGCCGAGGCAGGTGGGCTATAGTGCTGGTCCCGGGTGTTGGGAGGGGGGGGTTGAGACTCTGGAAGTCGGAAATGGGTCCAGTCTTTTCGATGGGCCTCGTGTGCCCAGTGGGAGGCTACGGTCAGAGGCCTGCCCTAAAATCGCAAGAAATGCCGAGTTCTTGGCCTGTGAAATAATCACCAAGGGCCGGTGGGCTCGACCTTTGGTCCCATGAGGGTTGGGGAGGGGGGTTCGGTGGTTCTGGGTGTCTGAAATTGGTACAGTCCTTTCGAGGGCCCTCGGTTGCCCAGTGTGAGGCTACGGTCAGAGGCCTGCCCGAAAATGGCGAGAAATGCCAAGTGGCGCAGCGCGCGAAATAGTCTCCGAGGCCGGTGGGCTATATACTTTGTCCGCGGGGGTTGGGGAGGGGGGTTCGGGGGATCTGGGAGTCGGAAATGGGTCCAGCCTTTTCGAGGGGCCTCATGTGCCCAGTGGGAGGCTACGGTCAGAGGCCTGCCATAAAATGGCAAGAAATGCTTGATTGCTTGTAGCAGTGAAATAATCATGGGGAGCCAGGTGGGCTATAGCCTTTGGTCCGCGGGTGTTGGGGAGGGGGGTTCGGGGGCTCTGGATGTCTGAAATGGGTCCAGTCTTTTTGACCGACCTAGTGTGCCCAGTGGGAAGCTACGGTCAGAGGCCTGCCCTAAAATGGCAAGAAATGCCAGTGGCCTTGACGTCTGAAATAATCGAGGCGGTTGGCTATAATAACCTTTGTCCCATGAGGGAGTTGGGGAGGGGTTTGGGGACTCTGGCGTCGTGGAAATGGGTCTAGTCTTTTTAGGGACCTCGTGTGTGGTGGGAACCCCTCATCACAGGCCTGCCCTTAAAAGTCAAGAAATGCATGGCGCGGAAATATCTCCGAGGCCGGTGGGCTATACCGTCTGTTCCACGGGGGTTGGAGAGGGTGGTTCGGGAACTCCTGGCCTCGGAAATGGGTCCAGTCTTTTTGAGGGCCCTCGTGTGCTCAGTGGGAACCTACGGTCAGAGGCCTGCCCTAAAATGGCATGAAATACCTGGCGTCGCAGTGCACGAAATAGTTGCCGAGCCAGTGGGCTATAGCATCTGTTCTGCGGTGGTTGGGGAGGGGGGTTCGAGGACTCTGGGCGTCGGAAATGGGTCCAGTCTTTTGAGGGGCCTTGTGTGGCCAGTGGGAGGCTACGGTCAGAGGCCTGCCCTAAAATGGCAAGAAATGCCCAGGGGCGCAGCGCACGGAATAGTCGCCGAGGCAGGTGGGCTATAGCGTCTGTTCTGCGGGGGTTGAGGAGGGGGGTTCGGGGACTCTTGGCATCAGAAATATGTCCAGTCTTTTTGAGAGGCCTGGTGTGCTCAGTGGGAACCTACGGTCAGAGGCCTGCCCTAAAATGGCAAGAAATACCCACCGGTAGCGTCTTGAAATAATCAGCAGGCGGTCTTCTCACGTCTTTCAGCGGGGTTGGGGATGGGGGTTCGGGGGTTCTGGGCGTCGGAAATGGGTACAGTCTTTTCGAGGGTACTCACGTGCCCAGTGGGAGGCTATGGTCAGAGGCTTGCCCTAAAATAGCAAGAAATACCCAGTGGAGAAGCGCGTGAAATAGTCGCCGAGGCAGGTGGGCTATAGCCTTTGGTCCCCGGGGGTTGGGGAGGGTTTGGGGTTACAGTGTGGAAATGGGCACAGTCTTTTCGAGGGCCTCGTGTGTGCCCAGTGGGAGGCTACTGGTCAGGAGCACCTAAAATGGCAAGAAATGCTCAGCGTCATGAACACGAAAAAATCGCGGTGGGCTATAGCGTCTGTTCCGCGGGGGTTGGGGAGGGGGGTCGGGGACTCTGGGCATCGGAAATGGGTCCAGTCTTTTTGAGGGGCCTTATGTACCCAGTGGGAGACTACGGTCAGAGGCCTACCCTAAAATAGCAAGAAATGCCCAGCGGCGCAGCGTGCGAAATAGTTGCCGAGGCCGGTTGGCTATAGCCTTTGTCCCGCGGGGTTGGGGAGGGCATTCGGGGACTCTGGGCGTCGGAAATGGGTCTAGTCTTTTTGAGGGTCCTCGTGTGCTCAGTGGGAGCCTACGGTCAGAGGCCTGGCCTAAAAAGGAAAGAAATGCCCCGCTGCACAGTGCGCGAAATAGTCTCCGACCCTGGTGGGTTATAGCCTTTGGTCCGCGGGGGTTGGGGAGGGGGGTTCGGGGGCTCTGGGCGTCTAAAGTGGGTCTAGTCATTTCGAGGGTCGTCGTGTGCCCAGTGGGAGGCTACGATCAGAGGCCTACCCTTCAATGGCAAGAAATGCCCAACAGCGCAGCGCGCGAAATAATCACCGAGGCCCGTGGGCTATAGCCTTTCGTCCGCGGGGGTTGGGGAGGGGGGTTCGGGGGCTCTGAGTGTCGGAAATGGGTACAGTCTTTTCGAGGGTCCTCATGTGCCCAGTGGGAGGCTACAGTCAAAGGCCTTCCCTAAAATGGCAAGAAATGCCTAGCGGCGCAGCGCGCGAAATAGTCCTCGAGGCCTGTGGGCTATAGCGTCTGTTCCACGTGGGTTGGGGAGTGGGGTTCGGGGACGCTGGGGCATCAGAAATGGGTCCAGTCTTTTTGAGGGGCCTCGTATGCTCCGTGGGAGCCTACGGTCAGAGGCCTTCCCTAAAAAGGAAAGAAATGACCCGGGAGCAGTGTGAAATACTCTCAGGCCCGGTGGGCATGCCTTTGGTCACGTGGGTTGGGAGGCGATTCAGGGGCTCTGGGCGTGAGAAATGGGTCCTAGTCTTTTTTGAGGGTCCTCGTGTGCTTGTGAAGCCTGCAGTCAGAGGCCTTCCTTAAAATGGCAAAAAATACCCGTGGAGCAGTGTCGTGAAAAAGTCGGCGAGGTGGGCTATGGCGTCATTCCACAGGGGTTAGGGAGGGTGTTGGGGTGGGAAATGGGTCCAGAAACTTTGAGGGGCCTCGTGTCCTCAATTGGAGCCTACGGTCAGAGGCTTGCCCTAAAAAGTCAAGAAATGCCCCACGGCGCAGTGCGCGAAATAGTCTCCGAGCCCGGTGGGCTATAGCACTTGGTCTGCGGGGGTTGGGGAGGGGGGTTCGGGGGTTTCTGTCGTCAGAAATGGGTCCAGTCTTTTCGAGGGTCCTCGTGTGCGCATTGGGAGGCTACGGCCAGAGGCCTGCCCTTAAATGGCAAGAAATGCCCACCGGCGCAGCGCGCAAAATAATCGACGAGGCCGGTGGGCTATAGCCTTTGGTCTGCGGCGGTTGGGGAGGGGGGGTTCGGGGGCTCTAGGCATCGGAAATGGGTACAGTCATTTCGAGGGTCCTTGTGTGCCCAGTGGGAGCCTACGGTCAGAGGTCTGCCCTAAAATGGCAAGAAATGCCCAGCGGCTCAGCGCGCGAAATAGACACCAAGGCCGGTGGGCTATAGCGTCTATTCCACGTGGGTTGGGGAGTGGGGTTCGGGGACGCTGGGCATCAGAAATGGGTCCAATCTTTTTGAGGGGCCTCGTATGCTCAGTGGGAGCCTACGGTCAGAGGCCTTCCCTCAAAAGGAAAGAAATGACCCGCGGCACGGTGCGCGAAATACTCTCCGACCCCGGTGGGCTATAGCCTTTGGTCCGCGGGGGTTGGGGAGGGCGCATCGGGGGCTCTGAGCGTTGGAAATGGGTACAGTCTTTTCGAGGGTCCTCGTGTTCCCAGTGGGAGGCTACGGTCAGAGGCCTGCCCTTAAATGGCAAGAAATACCCAATGCCGGATTGCGTGAAATAGTCGACGAGGACGGTGGGCTATAGCGTTTGTTCCACGGGGGTTGAGGAGTGGTGTTCGGGGACTCTAGTCCTCAGAAAAGGGTCCAGTAATTTTGAGGGGCCTCGTGTGCTCAGTGGGAGCCTACGGTCAGAGGCCTGCCATAAAAACGTAAGAAATACCCCACGGTGCAGCGCTCGAAATAGTCTCCGACCCCGGTGGGCTATAGCCTTTGGTCCGCGGGGGTTGGGGAGGGGGGTCGGGGGTTCTGGGCATCGGAAATGGGTCCAGTCTTTTCGAGGGGCATGTTTTGTCCAGTAGGAGGCTACGGTCAGAGGCGTGCCCTAAAAGAGCCTGAAATGCCCAGCGGCGCAGCGCGCGAAATAGTCGTCGAGGCCTGTCGGCTATAGCCTTTGGTCCGCGGGGGTTGCGGAGGTGGGTTCGGGGGCTCTCGGCATCGGAAATGGGTACAGTCTTTTTGAGGGTCCTCGTGTGCCCAGTGGGAGTCTATGGTCAGAGGCCTGCCCCAAAATGACAAGAAATGCCAGTATGGCACGTGAAATAATGTCGTTCTTGGGAGGCTATAGCCTTTGGTCCGCGGGGTTGGGGAGGGGTTGGGGCTCACAGGCATCGAAAATGGGTGCAGTATTTTGAGGTCCTCATGTGCCTAGTGGGAGACTATGGCCTGCCTACAATGGCAAGAAATGCCAGTGGCAGTAGCAAAATAGTCTCAAGTGGGCTATAGACTTTGGTCCGCGGGGGTTCGGGAGGGAGGTTCGGGGGCTCTTGGCATCGAAAATGGGTATAGTCTTTTCGAGGGTCCTCGTGTGCCTAGTGGGAGACTACAGTCAGAGGCCTGCCTTACAATGGCAAGAAATGCCAGTGAGAAATAATCGTCGTTCTTGGGAGGGCTATAGCCTTTGGTCCGCGGGGTTGGGGGGTTAAGAGGCTCTGGGCATGAAATGGGTACAAGTATTTTGAGGTCCTCGTATGCCCAGTGGGAGGCTACGGTCAGGACTGCCTAAAATGGCAAAATTGCCCTTGACATGTGTATGAAATAGTCTCCGAGCCCGGTGGGCTATAGCCTTTGGTCCGCGGGGTTCGGGAGGGGGGTTCGGGGGCTCTAGGCATCAGAAATGGGTACAGTCTTTTCGAGGGTCCTCATGTGCCCAGTGGGAGGCTACGGTCAGAAGCCTGCCCTAAAATGGCAAGAAATACCCAGTGGCACAGCGCGCGAAATAGTTGCCAGGGTCGGTGGGCTATAGCGTCTGTTCCACGGGGGTTGGGGAGGGGGGTTCGGGGACTCTGGGCATCGGAATTGTGTCCAACAATTTTGAGGGGCCTCGTGTGCTCAGTGGGAGCCTACGGTCAGATGCCTACCCTAAAAAGGCAAGAAATGTCCCGCGGCGCACCGAGCGAAATAGACTCCGAGCCCGGTGGGCCATAGTCTTTGGTCCGCGGGGGATTGGGAGGGGGGTTCGGGGGCTCTGGGCGTTGGAAATAGGTACAGTCTTTTCGAGGGTCCTCGTGTGCCCAGTGGGAGGCTACGGTCAGAGGCCTGCCCTAAAATGGCAAGAATTGCTTAGCGCCGCAGAGCGTGAAATAGTCGACGGGGACGGTGGGCTATAGCCTTTCGTCCGCGGGGGTTGGGGGGGGGGTTCGGGGACTCTGGGCATCGAAAATGGGTCTAGTCTTTTTGAGGGGCCTCGTGTGCTCAGTGGGAGGCTACGGTCAGAAGCCTGCCCTAAAATGGCAAGAAATGCCCGCGGCGCACCGAGCGAAATAGTCTCCGAGCTCGGTGGGCTACAACCTTTGGTCCGTGGGGGTTTAGGAGGGGGGTTCGGGGGCTCTGGACATCGGAAATGAGTCCAATATTTTCGAGGGGCCTTGTGTGTCCAGTGGTAGGCTACGGTCAGTGGCCTGCCCTAAAAGGGAGTGAAATGCCCAACGGCGCAGCGCACGAAATAGTCGTCGAGGCCTGTGGGCTCTATTCTTTGGTCCGCGGGGGTTGCGGAGGGGGCTTCGGGGACTCTGGGCGTCCGAAATGGGTACAGTCTTTTCGAGGGTCCTCTTGTGCCCAGTGGGAGGCTACGGTCAGAGGCCTACCCTAAAAAGGCAAGAAATACCCTGCGGCACAGCGCGCGAAATAGTCTCCGAGCCCTGTCGGCTATAGCCTTTGGTCAGCAGGGGTTTAGGAGGGGGGTTCGGGGGCTCTGGACATCGGAAATGAGTCCAATATTTTCGAGGGGTTCGTGTGTCCAGTGGGAGGCTACGGTCAGAGGCCTGCCCTAAATGGGAATTGAAATACTATGGTGTGGCATGGCGTAATGTCATGGGGCAGCTGGCTATACTGTGGGGTTGGGGAGGAGGTTCGGGGACTCTGAGGAGTCAGGAAATGGGTCTGAGTCTTTGAGGTCTCGTGTGAGTGGGAGGCTACGGTCAGAGGCCTACCTAAAAGGCAAGAAATGCCCAGCCTTGTGCATGAAATAGTCTCAGGCAGGTGGGCTATAGCCTTTGGTCCCGAGGTTGGGGGTTTAGAGGGTTCAGGCGTCGGAAATGGGTACAGTCTTTTCGAGGGTCCTCGTGTGCCCAGTGGGAGGCTACGGTCAGAGGCCTGCCCTAAAAAGGCAAGAAATACCACGCGGCGCAGCGCGCGAAATAGTCTCCGACCCCGGTGGGCTATAGCCTTTGGTCCGCGGGGGTTGGGGGGGTTCGGGGGCTCTGGGCATCGAAAATGGATACAGTCTTTTCGAGGGTTCTCGTGTGCCCAGTGGGAGGCTACGGTCAGAGGCCTGCCCTAAAATAGCAAGAAATGCCCTACGGCAAAGTGCGCGAAATAGTCGTCGTCGCCGGTGGGCTTTAGCCTTTGGCCCGCGTGGGTTGGGAAGGGGGGTTCGGGGGCTCTGGGCATCGGAAATGGGTCCAGTCTTTTTGAGAGGTCTCGTGTGACCAGTGGGAGGGAATGATCAAAGGCCTGCCCTAAAATGGCAAGAAATGCCCAGCGGCGCAGTGCGCTAAATAGTCACCAGGGCCGGTGGGCTATAGCGTCTGTTCCACGGGGGTTGGTGAGGCAGGTTCGTGGACTCTGGACATCCGAAATGGGTCCAGACTTTTTGAGGGGCCTCGTGTGCTCAGTGGGAGCCTCTGAGTCAGAGGCTGCCTAAAGTCAAAAATGCCCAGCCTTGTGTATGAAGTCTCAGGCCCGTTGGGCCATGGCATTTGGTCATGGCGGTTGGGAGGAGTTCAGGGCTCTGGGCATCGGAAATGGGTCCAGTCTTTTTGGGAGGTCTCGTGTGCCCAGTGGGAGGCAATGATCAAAGGCCTACCCTAAAATGACAAGAAATGTCTAGCGGCGCAGCGCGCGAAATAGTCCCCGAGGCGTGTGGGAGGCTACAGTCAAAGGCTTGCCCTAAAATGTCAAGAAATGCCCAGCGGCGCAGTGCGCGAAATAGTCACCAGGGTCGGAGGGCTATAGCGTCTATTCCACGGGGGTTGGGGATGCGGATTCGGGGACTCTGGACATCAGAACTGGGTGCAGTCTTTTTGAGGGGCCTCGTGTGCTCAGTGGAAGCCTACGGTCAGAGCCCTGCCCTAAAAAGACAAGAAATACCCTGCGGCACAGCGGGGGTTGGGGAGGGAGGTTCGGAAGCTCTGGGCATCGGATATGGGTCCAGTCTTTTCGAGAGGTCTCATGTGCCTAGTGGGAGCCTACGTTCAGAGGCCTGCCCTAAAATGTCAAGAAATGCCAGTAGCGTGGCAGAAATAATCATGGAGGCACATGGGCTATAGCCTGATCCATGCGGGGTTGGGGAGTGGGGTTCGGGGCCTCTGGGCGTCGGAAATTCGTATAGTCTTTTCGAGGGTCCTCATGTGCCCAGTGGGAGGCTAAGTTCAGAGGCCTGCTCAAAAATGGCAAGAAATACTCAGCGCCGCAGCGCGCGAAATAGTCAACGGGGACGGTGGGCTATTGCGTCCTTTCCACTGGGGTTGGGGAGGGGTGTTCGGGGACTCTCGGCAACGAAAATGGGTCCATTCTTTTCGAGGGCCCTCGTGTGCCCAGTTGGAGGCTACAGTCAAAGGGCTGCCCTAAAATGGCAAGAAATGCCCAGCGGCGCAGCGCGCGAAATAGTCACCAGGGTCGGAGGGCTATAGCGTCTGTTCCACGGGGGTTGGGGATGCGGATTCGGGGACTCTGGACATCAGAAATGGGTGCCTCGTGTGCTCAGTGGAAGCCTACGGTCAGAGGACTGCCCTAAAAAGTCAAGAAATGCCCTGCGGCGCAGCCCGCGAAATAGTCTCCGAGCCCGGTGGGCTATATCCTTTGGTCCGCGGCAATTTGGGAGGAGGGTTCGGGGGCTCTGGGCATCGGAAATGGGTCCAAGCTTTTCGAGAGGTCTCGTGTGCCCAGTGGCAGGCTGCGGTCCGAGGCCTGCCCTAAAATGGCAAGAAATGCTCAGCGGCGCAGCGCACGAAATTTTCGCCGAGGCCTGTGGGCTATAGCCTTTGATCCGCGGGGGTTGGGTAGGGGGTTCGGGGGCTCTGGGCATCGGAAATGGGTATAGTCTTTTCGAGGGTCCTCATGTGCCCAGTGGGAGGCTAAGTTCAAAGGCCTGCACTAAAATGGCAAGAAATGCCTAGCGCCTTGGCCTTGAAATAGTCGGCAGGGCGGTGGTCTATAGCGTCATTCCACGAGGGTTAGGGAGGGTGTTGGGGACTCGGGGCATCGGAAATGGGTCAGTCTTTTGAGGGCCCTCCATGCCTGATGGGAGGCTACGATCATGGGCACTAAAATGGCAAGAAATGCCAGTGACAGCGAAATAGTCGCCAGGGCCGGTGGGCTATAGCGTCTGTTCCACGGGGGTTGGGGAGGCGGGTTCGGGGACTCTGGGCATCGGAAATGGGTCCAGTCTTTTTGAGGGGCCTCGTGTACTGAGTGGGAGCCTACAGTCAGAGAGGCACACAAAGACAAGAAATACCCTTGTGCCGTGTATGAAATAGTCTCCGAGCCCGATGGGCTATAGCCATTGGTCCGCGGGGGTTGAGGAGGGGAGTTCGGTAGCTCTGGGCATCAGAAATGGGTCCAGTCCTTTTGAGAGGTCTCATGTGCCCAGTGGGAGGCTACGGTATGAGGCCTGCCCTAAAATCGCAAGAAATGCCAATGGCGCGTGTGAAAATAGTCCCAGGGCACATGGGCTGTGCTGATCACGGCGGTTGGGAAGGGGGGTTCGGGGGCTCTGAGCGTCAGAAATGGGTATAGTCTTTTCGAGGGTCCTCATGTGCCCAGTGGGAGGCTAACGTCAGATGCCTGCCCTAAAATGGCAAGAAATGCCCAGCGCCGCAGCGCACGAAATAGTCGACGGGGACGGTGGGCTATAGCGTCTGTTCCACTTGGGTTGGGGAGGGGTGTTCGGGGACTCTGGGCATCGGAAATGGGTCCAGTCTTTTCGAGGGCCCTCGTGTGCCCAGTGGGAGGCTACAGTCAAAGGCCTGCCCTAGGATGTCAAGAAATAACATCGACGTAACGCGCGAAATAATCGCCAGGGCCGGTGGGCTATAGCGTCTGTTCCACGGGCGTTGGGGAGGCAGGTTCGGGGACTCTGGGCATCGAAAATGGATCCAATCTTTTTGAGAGGCCTTGTGTGCTTAGTGGGAGGCAACGGTCAAAGGCCTGCTCTGAAAGGGCAATAAATACCCAGCGGCGCAGTGCGCGAAATAGTCTCCGAGCCTGGTGCGCTATAGCCTTTGGAACGTGGGGGTTGGGGAGGGTGTTCGGGGTCTCTGGGCGTCAAAAATGTGTCCAGTCTTTTCAATGATCCTCGTGTGCCCAGTGGGAGGCTACGGTCAGAGACACATGCGCAAGAAATGCCAGTGACAGTATGTGAAATAGTCATGGGGTCGTGAACTATGTGCTGGTCCACAGGGGTTTGGGAGGGGTTAGGGGCTCGGGACATGGAAATGGGTCAATCTTTCAAAGACCTCGTGTGTCGAGTGGGAGGCTCTGATTGAGGCACCGCCTAAAAGTGCACTGAAATGCCAATGACGCCTGTGAAATAGTCCTAGGGCACTGTGGGCTATAGCCTTTGGTCCGCGGGGGTTGGGGAGGGGGGTTCGAGGGCTCTGGGCATTGGAAATGGGTCTAGTCTATTGGAGGGGCCTTGTGTGCTCAGTGGGAGCCTACTGTCAGAGGCCTGCCGTAAAATGGTAAGAAATGCCCAGTGGCGCAGCGCGCGAAATAGTCACCAGGGCCGGTGGGCTATATCGTCTGTTCCACGGGGGTTGGGGAGGCGGGTTCGGGGAGTCTGGGCATCAGAAATGGGTCCAGTATTTTTGAGGGGCCTCGTGTGCTCAGTGGGAGCCTACGGTCAAAGGCCTGCCCTAAAAAGACAAGAAATACCCCGCGGTGCAGCGCGCGAAATAGTCTCCGAGCCCGATGGGCTATAGCCATTGGTCCGCGGGGGTTGGGGAGGGGAGTTCGGTAGCTCTGGGCATCAGAAATGGGTCCAGTCCTTTCGAGAGGTCTCGTGTGCCCAGTGGGAGGCTACGGTCAGAGGCCTGCCCTAAAATCGCAAGAAATACCCAGCGGCGCAGCGCGCGAAATAGTCCCCGAGGCCTGTGGGCTATATCCTTTGATCCGCGGCGGTTGGGGAGGGGGGCTCGGGGGCTCTGGGCGTCAGAAATGGGTATAATCTTTTCGAGGGTCCTCATGTGCCCAGTGGGAGGCTAAGTTCAGAGGCCTGCCCTAAAATGGTAAGAAATGCCCAGTGCCGCAGCGCTCGAAATAGGCAACGGGGACGGTGGGCTATAGCGTCTATTCCACTGGGGTTGGGGATGGGTGTTAGGGGACTCTGGGCATCGGAAATGGGTCTAGTCTTTTCGAGGGCCCTCGTGTGCCCAGTGGGAGGCTACAGTCAAAGGCCTGCCCTAAAATGGTAAGAAATAACTACGACGTAATGCGCGAAATAGTCGCCAGGGCCGGTGGGTTATAGCGTCTGTTCCACGGGCGTTGGGGAGGCGGGTTCGGGGACTCTGGGCATCGAAAATGGGTCCAGTCTTTTTGAGAGGCCTCGTGTGCTTAGTGGGAGGCTACGGTCAGAGGCCTACCCTGGAAGGGCAATAAATACCCAGCCGCGCAGTGCGCGAAATAGTCTCCGAGGCCGGTGGGGTATATCATTTGGTCCGCTGGGGTTGGGGAAGGGGGTTCGGGGGCTCTGAGCGTCGGAAATGGGTACAGTCATTTTGAGGGTCCTTGTGTGCCCAGTGGCAGGCTACGGTCAGGCACATACTAAAAATCGCATGAAATACCTACACAGTGGCAATTAGTCATGGGGTAGGTGGGGTATATCATTGGTCAGTCCTTGGGTTAGAGTTGGGGGTTACAGGTGTCGAGAAATGGGTCGATCTTTGAGGTCCTCTTGTCTGTGATGGGAGGATCTGATTAGAGGCCTGCCTAAAATGGCAAAAAATGCCATGCGACCTGAGCTCGAAATAAGTCATGGGGCAGTGGGCCATAACACTTTGATCCATGAGGGGTTGGGGGGGTTCGGCGGCTCTGGATGTTAGAAATGGGTCCAGTCTTTTTGAGGGGCCTCGTGTTCCCAGTGGGAGGCTACGGTCAGAGGCCTAGCCTAAAATGGCATAAAATTCCCAGCGGCGCATCGCGTGAAATAGTCGCCGAGGCCGGTGGGCTATAGCCTTTGGTCCGCGGGGGTTGGGGAGGGGGTTTAGGGGGTTCTGGTCATCGAGGTGACAAAAGATGGCCAGCGGCGCAGCGCGTGAAATAGTCACCGAGGCCGGTGGGCTATAGCATTTGGTCCGCGGGGGTTGGGGAGGGAAGTTCTGGGGCTCTGGGCGTCGGAAATGGGTCTGATCTTCGAGGTCCTCGTGTGCCCAGTGGGAGGCTCTGGTCGAGCCTGCCATAAAATGTGAACAGACATATTGGCCAGTAGCGTGAAATAGTCGCCCAGGCAGTGGGCTATAGCCTTTGGTCTTGTGAGGGTTGGGGAGGATTTAGGGGCTCACAGTGGTGGAAATGGGTACAATCTTTTCGAGGGTCCTCGTGTGCCCATGGGAGGCTCTGATCGAGGCACTGCCGTAAAATGTGAACATGCCCAGGCGCAGCGCGTGAAATAGTCATGGGGCGGTGGCCTGTGCTAGTCATGAGGTTGGGGAGGGATTTGGGGGCTCTGTTCGGAAATGGGTACATTCTTTTCGAGGTCCTCGTCGTCAGTGGGAGGCTACGGTCGAGCCTACCACAAATGACAAGAGATGGCCAGTGGCAGCGCGTGAAATAGTCACGGGCGGTGGGCTATAGCATTTGGTCCATGAGGTTGGGAGGAAGTTACAGGGGCTCTGGGCGTCGGAAATGGGTACAGTCTTTTCGAGGTCCTCGTGTGCCCGATGGGAGGCTACGGTCAGAAGCACACCTAAAATGTGCAAGACATGCCAGTGGTGCGTGAAATAGTCACCAAGGCCGGTGGGCTATAGCCTTTGGTCCATGAGGCTGGGGCAGGGTTTAGGGGGCTCAGTCGTGGGAAATGGGTACAGTCTTTTCAGGGTCTCGTGTGCCTCGTGGGAGGCTACAGTCGAGGCCTGCCTAAAATGACAGAAATGCCAGTGTGCGCAGCGCGTGAAATAGTCACCAAGGGCCGGTGGGCTATAACACAGTCCATGAGGGTTGGGGAGGGGTTTGAGGGGCTCTGGTATTGAAATGGAGTGCAGTCTTTTCGAGGTCCTCGTGTGCCCAGTGGGAGGCTCTGATCAGAAGCACATGCCCTAAAATAACAAGACATGCCAGCGGCGCAGCGCGTAAAATAATCGCCGAGTCGGTGGGCTATAGCCTTTAGTCATGAGGGATTGGGAGGGGCGTTCGGGGCTCTGGCTTTCAGAAATGGGTCTGATCTCTTGAGGGTCCTCGTCTGCCAGATGGGAGGCTACGGTCAAGCACTGCCTAAAATGGTGAAAATGCCAAGCGCGCATCGCGTGAAATAATCGCCGAGGCAGTGGTCTATACTGGTCCCGTCAGGGGGTTGGGAAGGGGTTCGGGGTTACTGGTCGTCGAAATGGAGTGCAGTCTTTTGAGTGTCCTTCCGTGCCCAGTGGGAGGCTACGGTCAGAGGCCTGCGCTAAAATGGCATGAAATGCCGTGGCCTAGCGTAAAATGGTCACAAGGCGGTGGGCTATGTGCTTTGGTCCCTTGAGGGTTGGGGTGGGAGTTACGAGGCTCTGGGCGTCGGAAATGGGTCTGATCTTTTCGAGGGTCTCGTCGCCCAATTGGAGGCTCTGATGAGCACGCCCTAAAATAACAAGAAATGCCAGGCGCAGCGCGTGAAATAATCACGAGGCGGTGGGCTATAGCGTTGTATGAGGGTTGGGAGGGCGTTGAGACTCTGGGAATCGGATATGGGTACAGTCTTTTGAGGGTCGTCAGCGTACCCGGTGGGAGGCTACTGGTCAGGGCACTGCAAAATGGCAAAAATGCCCAGTGACACAGCGTGTGAAATAATCGCTTGAGGCGGTGGGATATAGCCTTTGGTCTGCGGGGGTTGGGAGGCGTCGGGAAATGGGTGAGTCTTTTCGAGGTCTCGTCGCCCAGGAGGCTACGGTCAGAGGCCTGCCTAAAATGACAAGAAATGCCAAGGCGCACGTGAAATAATCACAGGGCAGGTGGGCTATAATAACTGGCCCTTGAGGGGTTGGGGAGGGTTCGAGGGCTCAGGTATCGGATATGGGTCTGATCTTTTCGAGGGTCTCAGTACCCAGTGGAAAGGCTCTGATCAGGGCCTGCCTTAAAATGGCAGAAATGCCAGTGACACAAGTAGCGTGAAATAATCGCGAGGCAGTGGGATATAGCTGATGCGGGGTTGGGGAGGGCGTGGAAATGGGTGCAGTCTTTCGAGGGTCCTCGTGTACCCGTGGGAGGCTACTGGTCAGAGGCACTGCCTAAAATGACAAGAAATGCCAGTGGCAGCGTGTGAAATAGTCACAAGGGCGGTGGGCTATGTGCTGGTCATGAGGGGTTGGGAGGGTTTGAGGGGCTCAGTGCGTCAGAAATGGGTACCGTCTTTTTGAGGGTCCTCGTGTGCCCAGTGGGAGGCTACGGTCAGAAGCCTGCCCTAAAATGGCAAGACATGCCCAGCGGCGCAGCGCGTGAAATAGTCACCGAGGCCGGTGGGCTATAGCCTTTGGCCCGCGGGGGTTGGGGAGGGGCGTTCGGGGGCTCTGGGTATCGGATATGGGTACAGTCTTTTCGAGGGTCGTCGCGTACCCAGTGGGAGGCTACGGTCAGGGCCTGCCTTAAAATGGCAAGAAATGCCCAGCGGCACAGCGCGTGAAATAGTCGCCGAGGCCGGTGGGATATAGCCTTTGGTCTGCGGGGGTTGGGGAGGGGCGACGGAAATGGGTACAGTCTTTTCGAGGGTCCTCGTGTGCCCCGAGGGAGGCTACGGTCAGAGGCCTGCCCTAAAATGACAAGAAATGCTGCCAGTGCGCGTGAAATAGTCACGAGGCGGTGGGCTATAAGCTGGCCGCGGGGTTGGGAGGGGCGTTCGAGACTCACAGGTATCGGATATGGGTACAGCCTTCGAGGTCTCAGCGTACCAGTGGGAGGCTCTGGTCAGTGCACTTAAAATGGCAAGAAATGCCAGTGACACAGTGGCGTGAAATAGTCGCCGAGCCAGTGGGATATGTGCTGGTCTGCAGGGGGTTGGGGAGGCGTCGGGAAATGGGTGCAGTCTTTTCGAGGTCCTCGTGTGCCCGTGGGAGGCTGATCAGGCCTGCCCTAAAATGACAAAAAATGCCAATGGCGCAGCGCGTGAAATAATCCACTTAGGGCGGTGGGCTATATGCTGGTCCTTGAGGGGTTGGGGAGGCGTTTGAGGGCTCTGGTCGTCGAAATGGGTACCGTCTTTTGAGGTTCCTCGTGTGATGGGAGGCTACGGTCAGAAGCTTGCACTAAAATAACATGCTTGACCTTGGCAGTGGCGTGAAATAAGTCATGAGGCAGTGGGCTATTGCCTTTGGTCCGCGGGGTTGGGGGCGGGGCGTTCGGGGGCTCTGGAAGTCCGAAATGGGTACAGTCATTTCGAGGGACCTCGTGTACCCAGTGGGAGGCTAAGGTCAGGCCTGCCTAAAATGGCAGAAATACCCTAGCGGTGCAGCGCGTGAAATAGTCATAGGCAGGTGGGCTATAGCCTTTGGTCATGAGGGGTTGGGAGGGGTTTGGGGGCTCAGTGGTCAGGAAATGGGTACAGTCGTTTAGGGCCCTCGTGTTCCCAGTGGGGCGCTATGGTCAGAAGCATGACCTAAAATGGCAAGACATACCCATCGCGTGACATAGTCGCCGAGGCCGGTGGGCTGTAGTGTTTAGCCCGCGGGGGTTGGGGAGTGGCGGTCGGGGGCTCGGGGAGTCGGAAATGGGTAAAGTGTTTTCAAGGGTCCTCAGCGTGCCCTTGATGGGAGGCTACGGTTAGAAGCACTGCCATTAAATGTGAAGAAATACCCGATGGCGCGGTAGCGCGTCAAATAATCGCCGAGGCGGTGGGCTATAGCCTTTGGTCATGAGGGTTGGGTAGGGGTTCAGGGGGCTCTGAGTCGTCGGGAAATGGGTACCGTCTTTTGAGGTCCTCGTGTGCCCAGTGGGAGGCTACGGTCAAGTCTGCCCTAAAATGGCAAGACATGCCCAATGACATGTGGCGTGAAATAGTCAGCCAGGGCGGTGGGCTATAGCCATTGGTCATGAGGGGTTGGGGAGGGCGTTGAGGGCTCTGGAAGTCGAAATGGGTACAGTCTTTTCGAGGGACCTCGTGTACCCAGTGGGAGGCTACTGAGTCAGGCCTGCCCTAAAATGGCAAGAAATACCTAGCAGTAGCGTGCGTGAAATAGTCATAGCCCGGTGGGCTATAACAGTCATGAGGGTTGGGGAGGGGGTTTCGGGGGCTCTGGTCGTCAGAAATGGGTACAGTCGTTTAGAGGGCCCTCGTGTGCCCAGTGGGACGCTATGGTCAGAAGCATGCCCTAAAATGGCAAGACATACCCAGCGCGTGAAATAGTCGCCGAGGCCGGTGGGCTAAAGTGTTTAGCCCGCGGGGGTTGGGGAGGGGCGTTCGGGGGCTCTGGGTGTCGGAAATGGGCACAGTGTTTTCGAGGGTCCTCGTGTGCCCAGTGGGAGGCTACGGTCAAAAGCCTGCTCTAAAATGGCAAGACATGCCCAGCGGCGCAGCGCGTGAAATAGTCGCCGATGCCGGTGGGCTATAGCTTTGGTCCGCGGGGGTTGGGGAGGGGCGTTCGGGGTTACAGGGGTCAGAAATGGGTACAGTCATTTGAGGGTCTCGTGTGCCCAGTGGGAGGCTCTGATCGAGGCCTGCCCTAAAATGGCAACAAATGCTATGGCGCAGGAAATAGTCAGGAGGCAGTGGGCTATAGCCTTTGGTCCATGAGGGGTTGGGGAGGGGTTTGGGGTTACGGTGGTCGGAAATGGGTACAGTCTTTTGAGGTCCTCGTGTGCCCGATGGGAGGCTACGGTCAGAAGCCTGCCTAAAATGGCAAGAAATGTCAGCGTGGCGCGTGAAATAATCAGGAGGCCGGTGGGCTATAGTGTTTAGCCATGAGGGGTTGGGGAGGGCGTTCGGGGCTCTGGGTGTCGGAAATGGTTACAGTCTTTTGAGGGTCCTCGCGTGCCCAGTGGGAGGCTCTGATCAGGGCACTGCCCTAAAATGGCAAGAAATGCCAGTGGCCTTGGCGCGTGGAAATAGTCACCAAGGGCCGGTGGGCTATAGCCTTTGGTCCATGAGGGGTTGGGGAGGGTTTAGGGGCCTCAGTCGTGAAAATTAGGTGGGTACAGTCTCTTGAGGTCCTGGTGTGCCCGGTGGGAGGCTACTGGTCAGAGGCCTGTCTAAAATAATAAAGAAATGGCCAGTAGCAGCGTGCGTGAAATAGTCACCAGGCGGTGGGCTATAGCCTTTAGTCCATGAGGGGTTGGGGAGAGGGTTTAGGGCCTCAGTCGTCAAAAATGGGTACAGTCTCTTGAGGTCTCGTGTGCCCATAGGGAGGCTACAGTCTGAGGCCTGGCCTTAAATGGCAAGAAATGCCAATGGCCGTGAGCGGGAAATAGTCACCAAGGCGGTGGGCTATAGCTGGTCCATGAGGGTTGGGGAGGGGTTTGGGGGCTCTGGTCGTGAAATGGGTCTGAGTCTTTTCGAGGGTTGTCGTGTGCCCAGTCGGAGGCTACTGGTCAGAGGCCTGCCTAAAATGGCAAAAATGCCCAGCGTGCGTGAAATAGTCAAGGCGGTGGGCTATAGCCTTTGGTCCATGAGGTTGGGGAGGGGATTTCGGGGGTTATGGTCGTCAGAAATGGGTACAGACTTTTAGAGGGTCCTCGTGTGCCCAGTGCGAGGCTCTACGGTCGAGCTGCCGTAAAATAACGAAATGCCAGTAAGCGAGAAATAAGTCAGTAGGCAGTGGGATATAGCCTTTGGTCTGCGGGGGTTGGGGTGGGCGTGGAAATGGGTACAGTCTTTTCGAGGTCCTCGTGTGCCCGTGGGAGGCTCTACGGTCAGGCACCTTACTAAAATGACAAGAAATGCCAGTAGTAGCAGCGTGGAAATAATCACCAAGGGCGGTGGGCTATACTAGTCCTTGAGGGGTTTGGGAGGGGGTTTCGGGGGCTCTGGTCGTCAGAAATGGGTAAAGACTTTTAGAGGGTCCTCGTGTGCCCAGTGGGAGGCTACGGTCAGAAGCCTGCCGTAAATAAATGAAAGAAATGCCTTGTGTGTGCGTCAAATAGTCGCCGAGGCATGTGGGCTATAGCCTTTGGTCCGCGGGGGTTGAGGAACGTGTTTTGGGGGCTATGGTCATCGGAAATGGGTACAGTCTTTTCGACGGTCCTCGTGTGCCCAGTGGGAGGCTACGGTCAAAAGCCTGCCCTAAAATGGCAAGACATGCAATGTGTGGCGTGAAATAGTCGCCGAGGCCGGTGGGCTATAGCCTTTGGTCCGCAGGGGTTGGGGAGGGGCGTTCGGGGGCTCTAGGTGTCCGAAATGGGTACAGTCTTTTCGAGGGTCCTCGTGTGCCCAGTGGGAGGCTACGGTCAGAGGCCTGCCCTAAAATGGCAAGAAATGCCCAGCGCAGAGCGGAAATAGTCCAAAGGCGGTGGGCTACTGTGCTAGTCCCATGAGGGTTCGGGAGGGTTTGGGGCTCAGTCGTCAAAAACGGGTACAGTCTTTTCGAGGGTTGTCGTGTGCCCAGTCGGAGGCTACAGTCGAGGCCTGCCTAAAATGGCAAAAATGCCAATGGCGCAGTCGTGAAATAGTCACAGGCGGTGGGCTATGTACTGGTCCCATGGGGGGTTGGGGAGGGGTTTAGGGGCTCACAGGTCGTGAGAAATGGATCTGATCTTTTCGAGGGTCCTCGTGTGCCCAGTGGGAGGCTCTGATCAGAGGCCTGCCTAAAATGGCAAAAATGCCATGGCGCAGCGCGTGAAATAGTCACCAAGGCAGTGGGCTATAGCCTTTGGTCATGAGGTTGGGGAGGAGTTTGGGGCCTCTGGTCGTCAGGAAATGGGTACAGTCTTTGAGGTCCTCGTGTTCCCGGTGGGAGGCTACGGTCGAAGCACTGCCTAAAATGGCAAGACATGCCCAGTGGCGCAGCGCGTGAAATAGTCATAGGGCCGGTGGGCTATGTGCTGGTCCACAGGGGTTGGGGAGGGGTTTAGGGGCTCACAGTCGTCGGAAATGGGTCAGTCTTTTCGAGGTCCTCGTGTGCCCGAGTGGGAGGCTATGGTCGAGCCTGCCCTAAAATGGCAAGACATGCCCAGTATGGCCATGGCGTGAAATAGTCCAGAGCCGGTGGGCTATAGCCTTTAGTCAGCTTGAGGGTTGGGTTGGGGCTTTCGGGGGCTCTAGGTGTCCGAAATGGGTACAGTCTTTTCGAGGGTCTCGTGTGCCCAGTGGGAGAAGCTCTGGTCAGAGCCTGCCCTAAAATGGCAAGAAATGCCAGTGAGCGCGGGCGGAAATAGTCAAGGGCAGTGGGCTATAGCCTGGTCCCATGAGGTTGGGAGGGTTTCAGGGGACTACAGTCGTCGAGAAATGGGTACAGTCTTTTCGAGGTTGTCGTGTGCCCAGTCGGAGGCTACGGTCAGGCCTGCCTAAAATGGCAAAAATGCCAATGGCCAGTCGTGAAATAATCACAAGGGCGGTGGGCTATAATACTGGTCCATGAGGTTGGGGAGGGGTTTAGGGGGCTCTGGTGCGTCGAAATGGATCTGATCTTTTCGAGGGTCCTCGTGTGCAGTGGGAGGCTCTACGGTCAGAGGCCTGCCTAAAATGGCAAGAAATGCCAGTAGCGCAGCGCGTGAAATAGTCACAGGGCCGGTGGGCTATAACTGGTCCATGAGGGGTTGGGAGGGAGTTTGGGGCCTCTGGTCGTCGGAAATGGGTCTGATCTTTTAAGGGTCCTCGTGTTCCCAGTGGGAGGCTACAGTCAGAGCACTGCCCTAAAATAACAAGACATGCCCGTGGCGCAGCGTGAAATAAGTCACGAGGCGGTGGGCTATGTGCTGGTCCACAGGGGTTGGGGAGGGGTTTAGGGGCTCACAGTCGTCAGAAATGGGTACAGTCTTTTTGAGGTCCTCGTGTGCAGTGGGAGGCTATGGTCGAAGCCTGCCCTAAAATGGCAAAGTCATGCCAGTGGCAGCCGCGTGAAATAATCATGGGCCAGTGGGCTATAGCCTGGTCATGAGGGTTGGGGAGGCGTTCAGGGGCTCTAGGTGTCGAAATGGGTACAGTCTTTTCGAGGGTCCTCGTGTACCCAGTGGGAGGCTCTGATCGAGGCCTGCAAAAATGGCAAGAAATGCCAGTGGCGCAGCGGGAAATAGTCACCGAGGCGGTGGGCTATAGCCTTTGGTCCATGAGGGTTGGGGAGGGGTTTGAGAGCTCTGGGCGTTAGAAATGGAGTGCAGTCTTTTCGAGGGTCCTCGTGTGATGGGAGGCTCTGGTCAGAAGCACGCCTAAAATGGCAAGACATTCCAATGGTGCAGTCGTGAAATAGTCATGGGGCGGTGGGCTATAGCCTTTGGCCCGCGGGGGTTGGGAGGGGCGTTCGGGGGCTCTGGGTGTCGGGAAATGGGTACAGTATTTTCGAGGTCTCGCGTGCCAGTGGGGGCTCTGGTCAGGGCCTGCCTAAAATGGCAAGAAATGCCATGGCGTGCGTGAAATAATCGCGAGGCCGGTGGGATATAGCCTTTGGTGCGGGGGTTGGGAGGCGTCGGAAATGGGTGCAGTCTTTTCGAGGGTCCTCGTGTGCCCGTGGGAGGCTCTTGTCGAGGCCTGCCTAAAATGACAAGAAATGCCAGTGGCGCGTGAAATAGTCACAGTCGGTTGGCTATAGTGCTGGTCCCATGAGGGTTGGGGAGGGGTTTCGGGGGCTCTAGTCGTCAGAAATGGGAGCGGTCTTTTCGAGGGTCCTCGTGTGCCCATTGGGAGGCTACGGTCAGGCTTTGTCCTAAAATGGCAAGACATGCCAGCCTGTGCATGCGGAAATAGTCGCCGAGGCCGGTGGGCTATAGCCTTTGGTCCGCGGGGGTTGGGGAGGGGGGTTCGGGGGCTCTAGGTGTCCGAAAAGGGTACAGTCTTTTCGAGGGTCCTCGTGTGCCCAGTGGGAGGCTCTGATCGAGGCACCTAAAATGGCAAGACATGCCAGTAGCGCGTGTGAAATATCGCCCGAGGCAGTATAGCATTTGGTCCGCTGGGGTTGGGGAGGGGCGTTCGGGGGCTCTAGGTGTCCGAAATGGTACAGTCTTTTCGAGGGTCCTCGTGTACCCAGTGGGAGGCTACGGTCAGAGGCCTGCCATAAAATGACAAGAAATGCCAATGGCCTTGTGCAGGAAATAGTCACCGAGGCCGGTGGGCTATAGCCTTTGGTCCGCGGGGGTTGGGGATGGGGTTTCGGGGGCTCTGGACGTCAGAAATGGGTACGGTCTTTTCGAGGGTCCTCGTGTGCCCAGTGGGAGGCTAAGGTCAGAAGCCTGCCCAAAAATGGCAAGACATTCCAATGGTGATCACGTGAAATAATCGCCGGGCAGTGGGCTATAATGCTGGCCCATGAGGGGTTGGGGAGGCGTTAGGGGCTCTGGGCGTCGGAAATGGGTCTGATTTTCTGAGGTCCTCAGCGTGCCCAGTGGGGAGGCTCTGGTCAGGGCCTGCCTAAAATGGCAAGAAATGCCCAGCGCCAGTGCGCGTGAAAAAGTCGCCGAGGCCGGTGGGATATAGCCTTTGGTCTGCGGGGTTGGGGAGGCGTCGGAAATGGGTACAGTCTTTTCGAGGGTCCTCGTGTGCCCGTGGGAGGCTCTTGTCAGGCCTGCCCTAAAATGACAAGAAATACCAGCCAGTGCAGCGTTAAATAGTCACAAGGCAGTTGGCTATAGCCTTTAGTCATGAGGGTTGGGAGGGTTTCGGGGGCTCAGTGGTCAGAAATCAGACAGTCTTTTGAGGGTCCTCGTGTGCCCAGTGGGAGGCTACGGTCAAGCCTGCCCCTAAAATAACAGACATGCCAGTGTGCGAGAAATAATCGCAGGTGGGCTATAGCCTTTGGTCATGAGGGTTGGGAGGGGTTTGGGGACTCTGGACGTCGAAATGGAGTCAGTCTTTTCGAGGTCCTCGTGTGCTTGATGGGAGGCTACGGTCAGCAGCCTGCCCTAAAATGGCAAGACATGCTCAGCGGTGCAGCGCGAGAAATAGTCGCCGAGGCAGTGGGCTATAGCCTTTAGTCCTTGAGGGGTTGGGGAGGGCGTTCGGGGCTCTGGGTGTCGAAAGGTACAGTCTTTTCGAGGTCCTTGTGTGTACCCAGTGGGAGGCTCTGTCAGAGGCCTGCCCTAAAATGGCAAGACATGCCCAGCCTTTAGTAAAATAATCATGAGGCAGTTGGGAGGATATGCTGTCCGGTCAGTTGGGGTTGGGGAGTTAGGGAAGGGCGTTCGGGGCTCTAGGTGTCGAAATGGTACAGTCTTTTCGAGGGTCCTCGTGTACCCACTGGGAGTCTACAGTCGAGGCCTGCCATAAAATGGCAGAAATGCCCAGCCTTGTGAGGAAATAATCATAGGGCAGTGGGCTATAGCCATTGGTCCTTGAGGGGTTGGGGAGGGTTTCAGGGCTTTGGACGTCAGAAATGGAGTGCAGTCTTTTCGAGGTCCTCGTGTGCCCAGTGGGAGGCTACGGTCAGAAGCCTGCCAAAAAATGGCAAGATATTCCCAGCAGGCGCAGTTAGTGAAATAAGTCAGCAAGGCCGGTGGGCTATAGCCTTTGGCCCGCGGGGGTTGGGGAGGGGCGTTAGGGGGCTCTGGGTGTCGGAAATGGGTACAGTCTTTTCGAGGGTCCTCGTGTGCCCAGTGGGAGGCTACGGTCAGGGCCCGCCCTAAAATGGCAATAAATGCCCAGCGGCGCAGCGCGTGAAATAGTCGCCGAGGCCGGTGGGCTATGCCTTTGGTCCGCAGGGGTTGGGGAGGGGGTTTCGGGGGCTCTGGTCATCGGAAATGGGTACAGTCTTTACGAGAGTCCTCGTGTGCCCAGTGGGAGGCTACGGTCAGAAGCCTGCCCTAAAATAGCAAGAAATTTCCAAGCGGCATGGCCGCGTGAAATAATCAGCAGGGCAGGAGGGCTATAATGCTTTGAGTCCATGAGGGGTTGGGGAGGGCGTTCGGGGGCTCACAGGTGTCAGAAATGGGTACAGTCTTTGAGGGTCCTCGCGTGCCCGGTGGGAGGCTACTGGTCAAGCCTGCCCTAAAATGTAAGAAATGTCTAAGCGGTAGCCGCGTGAAATAGTCGCCGAGGCCGGTGGGCTATAGCCTTTGGTCCGCGGGGGTTGGGGAGGGGCGTTCGGGGGCTCTGGGTGTCAGAAATGGGTACAGTCTTTTCGAGGGTCCTCGTGTACCCAGTGGGAGGCTACAGTCAGAGGCCTGCCCTAAAATGGCAAGAAATGCCCAGCGGCGCAGCGCGGGAAATAGTCACCGAGGCCGGTGGGCTATAACTGGTCCCTTGAGGGGTTGGGAGGGGTTTCAGGGGCTCTGGGCGTCAGAAATGGAGTGCAGTCTTTTCGAGGTCCTCGTGTGCCATGGGAGGCTCTGGTCGAGCCTGCCTAAAATTACAAGACATTCCTAAGCGGCGCAGTCGTGAAATAATCGCCGAGGCCGGTGGGCTATGTGCTGGCCCTCGGGGGTTGGGAGAGGGCGTTCGGGGCTCTGGGTGTCGGAAATGGGTACAGTCTTTTCGAGGTCTCGCGTGCCCAGTGGGAGGCTACTGATCAGGCGTGCCCTAAAATGGCAGAAATGACCTCTGCAGCGCGCGAAATAATCGCCGAGGCAGGTTGGATATAGCCTTTGGTCCCATGAGGGGTTGGGGAGGGTTTGGGGGCTCACAGTGCGTCAGAAATCAGACGGTCTTTGAGGTCCTCGTGTGCCCAGTGGGAGGCTACGGTCAGCGGCCTGCCTTAAAATGGTAAGAAATGCCCAGCGGCGCAGCGCGAGAAATAATCGCTGAGGCCGGTGGGCTATAGCCTTTCCTCCGCGGGGGTTGGGGAGGGGGGTTCGGGGGATCTGTGCGTCAGAAATGGGTACAGTCTTTTTAAGGGTCCTCATGTGTCCAGTGGGAGGATACGGTCAGAAGCCTGCCCTAAAATGGCAAGACATGCTCAGCGGTGCAGCGCGAGAAATAGTCGCCGAGGCCGGTGGGCTATAGCCTTTGGTCCGCGGGGGTTGGGGAGGGGCGTTCGGGGGCTCTAGATGTCCGAAAAGGGTACAGTCTTTTCGAGGGTCCTTGTGTACCCAGTGGGAGGCTACGGTCAGAGGCCTGACCTAAAATGGCAAGACATACTGGCCAGTAGCGCGTGAAATAATCATGGCCGGTGGGCTATAGCCTTTGGTCCGCGGGGGTTGGGGAGGGGCGTTCGGGGGCTCTAGGTGTCCGAAATGGTACAGTCTTTTCGAGGGTCCTCGTGTACCCAGTGGGAGGCTACGGTCAGAGGCCTGCCATAAAATGGCAAGAAATGCCCAGCGGCGCAGCGCGGGAAATAGTCACCGAGGCCGGTGGGCTATAGCCATTGGTCCGCGGGGGTTGGGGAGGGGGTTTCGGGGGCTTTGGACGTCAGAAATGGGTACGGTCTTTTCGAGGGTCCTCGTGTGCCCAGTGGGAGGCTACGGTCAGAAGCCTGCCCAAAAATGGCAAGACATTCCCAGCGGCGCAGTTCGTGAAATAGTCGCCGAGGCCGGTGGGCTATAGCCTTTGGCCCGCGGGGGTTGGGGAGGGGCGTTAGGGGGCTCTGGGTGTCGGAAATGGGTACAGTCTTTTCGAGGGTCCTCGTGTGCCCAGTGGGAGGCTACGGTCAGGGCCCGCCCTAAAATGGCAATAAATGCCATGGCGCAGCCGTGAAATAATCGCGAGGCGGTGGGCTATATCCTTTGGCCCGCGGGGGTTGGGGTGGGGTTTTCGGGGGCTCTGGTCATCGGAAATGGGTACAGTCTTTACGAGAGTCCTCGTGTGCCCAGTGGGAGGCTACGGTCAGGAAGCACCCTAAAATAACAAGAAATTTCCAGCGCAGCGCGTGAAATAGTCGCCGAGGCCGAGGCTATAGCCTTTAGTCCAGCGGGGGTTGGGAGGGCGTTCAGGGGGCTCTGGGTGTCAGAAATGGGTCAGTCTTTTCGAGGGTCTCGCGTGCCCGTGGGAGGCTACTGGTCAGAAGCCTGCCCTAAAATGTAAGAAATGTCTATGGCAGCGTGAAATAATCGCCAGTGCAGTGGGCTATAGCCTTTGGTCCATGAGGGGTTGGGAGAGGGCGTTCGGGGGCTCTAGGTGTCGAAATGGGTACAGTCTTTTCGAGGTCCTCGTGTACCAGTGGGAGGCTGGTCAGGAGGCACTGCCATAAAATGGCAAGAAATGCCAGTGCGCTTGAGGGAAATAGTCACCGAGGCGGTGTGCTATATGCTGGTCCCATGAGGGTTGGGGAGGGGTTTCGGGGGCTCTGGGCGTCAGAAATGGGTACAGTCTTTTCGAGGGTCCTCGTGTACTTGATGGGAGGCTACTGGTCGAAGCCTGCCTAAAATTACAAGACATTCCAATGGCGCAGTCGTGAAATAGTCATGGAGGCGGTGGGCTATAGCCTTTGGCCCTCGGGGGTTGGGGAGGGGCGTTAGGGGGCTCTGGGTGTCGGAAATGGGTACAGTCTTTTCGAGGGTCCTCGCGTGCCCAGTGGGAGGCTACGGTCAGGGCGTGCCCTAAAATGGCAAGAAATGCCCAGCGGTGCAGCGCGTGAAATAGTCGCCGAGGCCGGTGGGATATAGCCTTTGGTCTGCGGGGATTGGGGAGGGGCGTCAGAAAATGGTACAGTCTTTTCGAGGGTCCTCGTGTGCCCGTGGGAGGCTACTGTCAGAGGCCTGCCCTAAAATGACAAGAAATACCCAGTAGCGCCAGTAGCGTGAAATAATCACCAAGGGCCGGTGGGCTATAACAGTCCATGAGGGTTGGGGAGGGGTTTGGGGCTCAGTCGTCAGAAATGGGTACGGTCTTTTCGAGGGTCCTCGTGTGCCCCGTGGGAGGCTACGGTCAGAGGCCTGCCCTAAAATGGCAAGACATGCCAAGCGGCGCAGCGCGTGAAATAGTCGCCGAGGCCGGTGGGCTATAGCCTTTGGTCCGCGGACGTTGGGGAGGGGCGTTCGGGGGCTCTAGGTGTCCGAAATGGGCACAGTCTTTTCGAAGGTCCTCGTGTACCCAGTGGGAGGCTACGGTCAGAAGCCTGGCCTAAAATAGCAAGAAATGCCCAGCGGCGCAGCGCGTGAAATAATCACCGAGGCCGGAGGGCTATAGCCTTTACTCCGCGGGGGTTGGGGAGGGGCGTTCGGGGGCTCTGGGTGTCAGAAATGGGTACAGTCTTTTCGAGGGTCCTCGCGTGCCCAGTGGGAGGCTACGGTCAGAAGCCTGCCCTAAAATGCCAAGAAATGTCTAGCGGCGCAGCGCGTGAAATAGTCGCCGAGTACGGTGGGCTATATGTGCTTTGGTCATGAGGGGTTGGGAAGGCGTTCGGTAGCTACAGGTGTCGAAATGGGTGCAGTCTTTTCGAGGGTCCTCAGCGTGCTTGATGGGAGGCTCGCCCAGGCCAGCCTAACATGTGCAATAAATACCTGTGCGCAGTGCGTGAAATAATCATGAGGCCGGTGGGCTATAGCCTTTGGTCCATGAGGGGTTGGGGAGGGGTTTCGAGGGCTCTGGTCATGGGAAATGGGTACAGTCTTCTGAGAGTCCTAGTGTGCCCGGTGGGAGGCTACTGATCAGGAAGCACATGCTAAAATGGCAAGAAATGTCCAGCGGCGCGCAGCGTGAAATAATCGCGAAGCCGGTGGGCTATATCCTTTAGTCAGCGGGGGTTGGGGAGGGCGTTGGGGGCTCTGGGTGTCGAAATGGAGTACAGTCTTTTCGAGGTCCTCGCGTGCCACTGTTGGAGGCTCTGATCAGGGCACTGCTCTACAAATAATGGCAAGAAATGCCTAGCGGTGCAGCGCGTGAAATAGTCACCAAGGCCGGTGAGCTATAGCCTTTGGTCCGCGGGGGTTAGGGAGGGGGTTTATGGGGCTCTGGTCGTCGGAAATGGGTACAGTCTTTTCAAAGGTCCTCGCGTGCCCAGTCTTGAGGCTGAGTCGAAGCACACTAAAATGGCAAGACATGCCAGTGGCCTTGTGCGTTAAATAGTCGCCCGAGACGGTGGGCTATAGCCTTTGGTCCTTGAGGGTTGGGAGAAAGCGTTAAGGAGCTCAGGTGTCGGAAATGGGTACAGTCTTTTCGAGGTCCTCGCGTGCCCAGTTGGAGGCTCTGATCAGGGCACTCTCTAAAATGGCAAGAAATGCCTAAGCGGTGCAGCAGCGTGAAATAGTCCCAAGGCAGTGAGCTATAGCCTTTGGTCGCGGGGGTTGGGGAGGGGTTTAGGGGCTCTTGTCGTGGGAAATGGGTCTGAGTCTTTTCGGCGTCCTCGCGTGCCCAGGTGGGAGGCTACTGATCAGAAGCCTGCCACTAAAATGTGCAAGACATGCCAGTGGCCAGCGCAGCGCGTGAAATAATCGGCCGAGGCAGTTAGCTATAGCCTTTAGTCAGAGGGTTGGGAGGGCGTTCGGGGCTCTGGGCGTCAGATGGGTACAGTCTTTTCAAGGGTCCTCGCGAGCCATGTGGGAGGCTACGGTCGAAGCACTGCCCTAAAATGGTAAGACATGCCCAGTGGTGGCGCAGCGTGAAATAGTCGGCTGAGGCGGTGGGCTATAACTAGTCATGAGGTTGGGGAGGGAGTTCGGGGCTCTGGGCGTGGGAAATAGTTCTGATCTTCTGAGGATCCTCGTGTGCCCAGTGGGAGGCTACGGTCGAGCCTGCCCTAAAATGTAAGAAATGTCGGCGCAGCGCGTGAAATAGTCGCCGAGGACGGTGGGCTATAGCCTTTGGTCCGCGGGGGTTGGGGAGGGGCGTTCGGGAGCTCTGGGTGTCGGAAATGGGTACAGTCTTTTCGAGGGTCCTCGCGTGCCCAGTTGGAGGCTACGGTCAGGGCCTGCTCTAAAATGGCAAGAAATGCCTAGCGGTGCAGCGCGTGAAATAGTCACCGAGGCCGGTGAGCTATAGCTAGTCCTTGAGGGGTTGGGGAGGGGTTTAGGGGGCTCAGTGGGTTGGAAATAGCTCTGATCTTTTCGAGGGTCCTCGCGTGCTTGATGGGAGGCTCTGATCGAAGCCTGCCCTAAAATGGCAAGACATGCCCAGCGGCGCAGCGCGTTAAATAGTCGCTGAGGCCGGTGGGCTATAGCCTTTGGTCCGCGGGGGTTGGGGAGGGGCGTTCGGGGGCTCTGGGCGTCTGAAATGGGTACAGTCTTTTCGAGGGTCCTCGTGTGCCCAGTGGGAGACTACGGCCAGAGGCCTGCCCTAAAATAGCAAGAAATACCCAGCGGCGCAGCGCGGGAAATAGTCACTGAGGCCGGTGGCCTATACCTTTGGTCCGCGGGGGTTGGGGCGGGGGTTTCGGGGGCTCTGGTCATCGGAAATGGGTACAGTCTTTACGAGGGTCCTCGTGTACCCAGTGGGAGGCTGCGGTCAGAAGCCTGCCCTAAAATGCCAAGAAATGACCAGTATGGCGCGTGAAATAATCATGAGACGGTGGGCTATAATGCTTTAGTCCCTTGAGGGGTTGGGAGGGGCGTTCGGGGCTCTGCAGGCGTCGGAAATGGTTCTGATCTTCTGAGGGTCCTCGTGTGATGGGAGGTTCTGTCAGGAAGCCTGCCCTAAAATGCCAAGAAATGTCTAAGCGGTAGCGCGTGAAATAATCGCCGAGACGGTGGGCTATAGCCTTTGGTCCTTGAGGTTGGGGAAGGCGTTCGGGAGCTCACAGGTGTGGAAATGGGTACATTGTTTACGAGGGTCATCGCGTGCCCAGTGGGAGGCTACGGTCAGCGCCCGCCCTAAAATGGCAATAAAATCACAGCGGCGCAGCGCATGAAAGAGTCGCCAAGGTCGGTGGGCTATGTGCTTTGGTCCATGGGCGTTGGGGAGGGGTTTAGGGGCTCACAGTGGTGGAAATGGGTACAGTCTTTTGAGAGTCCTCGCGTGCCCAGTGGGAGGCTCTGGTCGAGCACTGCCCTAAAATGGCAAGACATTTCAGTAGTAGGCGTGAAATAATCGGCTGAGGCCAGTGGGCTATAGCCTTTGGTCCCATGAGGGTTAGGGAGGGGTTTCGGGGCTCACTGGTCTTGGAAATGGGTACAGTCTTCTGAGAGTCCTCGTGTGATGGGAGACTCGGACGGAGGCCTGCCCTAAAATAACAGAAATGCCCAGCGCCTTGGCGGAAATAGTCAGGGCCGATTGGCCTATACCTTTCAGTCCTTGAGGGGTTGGGGCGGGGTTTGAGGCTCTGGTCATGGGAAATGGGTACAGTCTTCTGAGGTCCTCGTGTACCAGTGGGAGGATCTGATCAGCCTGCCCTAAATGCCAAGAAATGTCAGCGGTAGCGCAGCGCGTGAAATAATCGCCGAGGGCAGTGGGCTATAGCTGGTCCATGCGGGGGTTGGGAGAGGCGTTCGGGGCTCTGGGCGTCGGGAAATGGTTCTGATCTTCTGAGGGTCCTCGTGTGCCCCGTGGGAGGCTACGGTCAGAAGCCTGCCCTAAAATACCAAGAAATGTCTAAGCGGTAGCATGCGCGTGAAATAATCGCCGATGACGGTGGGCTATGTGCTTTAGTCCGAGGGTTGGGGAGGAGGCGTTCGGGAGCTACGGGTGTGGAAATGGGTACAGTCTTGTCGATGGTCTCGCGTGCCCGGTGGGAGGCTACGATCAGTGCCACGCCTAAAATGGCAATAAATGCCATGTGGCGCATGAAATAATCGCCCGAGGCGGTGGGCTATAGCCTGGTCAGCGGGGGATAGGGAGGAGGGTTTCAGGAGCTCTGGTCTTGAGGAAATGGAGTGCAGTCTTCTGAGAGTCCTCGTGTGCCCAGTGGGAGGCCTACTGATCGAAGCCTGCCCTAAAATGCAAGAAATGTCAGCCAGGCGCAGCGCGTGAAAGAGTCGAAGAGGACGGTGGGCTATACCCTTTCGACAGCCGGGGTTGGGGAGGGGCGTTGGGGGCTCACAGGTGTCGAGAAATGGAGTGCAGTCTTTTGAGGTCTCGCGTGCCCTAGTTGGAGCTCTGACGGTCAGGGCCTGCTCTAAAATGGCAAGAAATGCCTAGCGGTGCAGCAGCGTGAAATAGTCACGAGGCAGTGAGCTATACTGGTCCCATGAGGGTTGGGGAGGGTTTAGGGGGCTACAGTGGTCGAAATGTGTACAGTTTTCGAGGGTCCTCGCGTGCCAGTGGGAGGCTACGGTCGAAGCACACCTAAAATATAACAGACATGGCCAGTGGCGCAGCGTGAAATAATCGTGAGGCAGTGGGCTATAGTGCTGGTCATGAGGGTTGGGGCGGGGCGGGGTTTGAGGCTCTTGTCATGGAAATGGGTACAGTCTTCTGAGGGTCTCGTGTGCCCAGTGGGAGGCTGCGGTCAAGCCTGCCTAAAATACCAGAAATGTCCAGCGGCGCAGCGCGTGAAATAGTCGCCGAGGGCGGTAGGCTATAGCCTTTGGTCCTTGAGGGGTTGGGAGGGGCGTTCGGGGGCTCACTGGGCGTCGGAAATAGTTCTGATCTTCTGAGGGTCCTCGTGTGCCCGATGGGAGGCTACGGTCAAGCCTGCCTAAAATATAAGAAATGTCTAAGCAGGCAGGCGTGAAATAATCGCCGAGGGCGGTGGGCTATAGCCTTTGGTCCCAGCGGGGTTGGGGAAGGCGTTCGGGGCTCGGGTGTGAGGCTCAGTGCAGTCTTATCGATGGTCTCGCGTGCCAGTGGGAGGCTACGGTCAGTGCCCCGCCCTAAAATGTAATAAATACTTAGCGGCGCAGCGCATGAAATAATCGCCGAGGCGGTGGGCTATAGCCTGGTCATGAGGATAGGGAGGGGTTTGAGGGCTCTGGTCTTGAAATGGGTCAGTCTTCTGAGAGTCCTCGTGTGCCCAGTGGGAGGCTACGGTCAGAAGCACATGCCCTAAAATGGCAAGAAATGTCCATGGCAGCGCGCGTGAAATAGTCTCAAGGGCGGTGGGCTATGGCACTTTAGTCAGCGGGGGTTGGGAAGGCGTTCGGGGCTCAGGTGTGGAAATGGGTACAGTCTTTTGAGGTCCTCGCGTGCCGATGGGAGGCTGGTCAGGGCCCGCCTAAAATAACAATAAATGACAAGCGGCGCAGCGCGTGAAATATTCGCAGAGGCGGTGGGCTATGTGCCTTTGGTCCATGAGGGGTTGGGGAGGGTTTCGGGGCTCACGGTCATCCGGAAATGGGTCTGATCTTTCGAGGGTCCTCGCGTGCCCAGTGGGAGGCTTCGGTCAGAAGCCTGCCCTAAAATGGCAAGACATGCCCAGCGGCGCAGCGCGTGAAATAGTCACCGAGGCCGGTGGGCTATAGCCTTTAGTCCGCGGGGGTTGGGGACGGGCGTTCGGTGGCTCTGGGTGTCAGAAATGGGTACAGTCTTTTCGAGGGTCCTCGCGTGCCCAGTTGGAGGCTACGGTCAGGGCCTGCTCTAAAATGGCAAGAAATGTCTAGCGGTGCAGCGCGTGAAATAGTCACCGAGGCCGGTGAGCTATACTAGTCCCATGAGGTTGGGAGGGTTTCGGGGGCTCTGGTGGTCGGAAATGGGTACAGTCTTTTCGAGGGTGCTCGCGTGCCCAGTGGGAGGCTACGGTCAGAAGCCTGCCCTAAAATGACAAGACATGCCCAATGGCTGCCGCGTGAAATAAAGTCATGAGGCGGTGGGCTATAGCCTGCTAGTCATGAGGGAGTTGGGGCGGGGCGTTCGGGGGCTCTGGGCATCGGAAATGGGTAAAGTCTTTTCGAGGGTCCTCGGGTGCCCAGTGGGAGACTACGGCCAGAGGCCTGCCCTAAAATAGCAAGAAATACCCAGCCTTGTGCGCAGGAAATAGTCATGAGGCGGTGGCCTATAGCCTTTGGTCCCATGAGGGGTTGGGGAGGGTTTCAGGGGCTCATGTTCATGGGAAATGGGTACAGTCTTTTCAGAGTCCTCGTGTGCCCAGTGGGAGGCTCTGATCAGAAACCTGCCTAAAATGGCAAGAAATGTCAGCAGCGCAGCGCGTGGAAATAGTCAGGGCGGTGAGCTATAACCTGGTCCATGAGGTTAGGGAGGGGCGTTGGGGGCTCTGGGCTTCGGAAATGGGTACAGTCTTTCCGAGGGTCCTCGTGTGAGTGGGAGGCTACGATGGGGCTTGCCCTAAAATGGCAGAAATGCCTAGCGGTGCAGCGCGTGAAATAGTCACCGAGGACGGTGAGCTGTGGCCTTTGGTCAGCTGGGGTTGGGGAGGGGGTTTAGGGGGCTCGGGTGGTCGGAAATGGGTACAGTCTTTTCGAGGGTCCTCGCGTGCCGATGGGAGGCTCTGATCGAAGCACATGCCTAAAATGGCAAGACATGCCAGTGGCGCAGCGCGTGAAATAAGTCGCGGGGCGGTGGGCTATAGCTCTTAGTCAGGGGTTGGGGAGGGGCGTTCGAGGGGGTGCAGAAATGGGTCTGATCTTTTCGAGGTCCTCGCGTGCCCAGATTGGAGGCTACAGTCAGGGCACTGCTCTAAAATGGCAAAAAATGCCTAGCGGTGCAGCGCGTGAAATAATCGCCGAGGCGGTGGGCTATAGCCTAGTCCAGCGGGGGTTGGGGAGGCGTTGAAGTGTGGGTGTCAGAAATGGAGTCTGAGTCTTTGAGGGGTCTCGTGTGCCCGATTGGAGGCT
Source organism: Citropsis articulata (assembly GCA_030449925.1). Taxonomy (NCBI): domain Eukaryota; kingdom Viridiplantae; phylum Streptophyta; class Magnoliopsida; order Sapindales; family Rutaceae; genus Citropsis; species Citropsis articulata. The sequence goes on from JASUUH010000169.1 coordinate 1,045,823, forward strand.
CTGATCAGGGCACTCTAAATGGCAAGAAATGCCTAGCGGTGCAGCAGTAGCGTGAAATAGTCACTGAGGGCGGTGAGCTATGTGCAGTCCATGGGGGTTGGGGGAGGGGTTTAGGGGCTCACAGTGGTCGGAAATGGGTGAGACTTTTGAGGGTCCTCGCGTGCCCAGGTGGGAGGCCTGATCAGAGCACCGCCTAAAATAAGACATGCCAGCATGGCCGTGGAAATAATCGCTGAGGCGGTGGGCTATAAGCCTTTAGTCCCAGCGGGGGTTGGGAGGGCGTTCGGGGCTACAGGCATGGAGAAATGGAGTACAGTCTTTTCGAGGGTCCTCGTGTGCAGTGGGAGACTACGGCGAGGCCTGCCTAAAAACAAGAAATGCCCAAGCGCAGCCTTGGAGAAATAGTCAGGCCGGTGGCCTATAGCCTTTGGTCAGCGGGGTTGGGAGGGGCGTTCGGGAGCTCAGGTGTCGAAATGGGTACAGTCTTTTCGAGGTTCCTCAGCGTGCCCTTGATGGAGAGGCTCTGGTCAGGGGCCCGCCTAAAATGGCAATAAATGCCCAGCCTTGGCGCGTGAAATAATCATAGGGGCGGTGGGCTATAGCCTTTGGTCAGCGGGGGTTGGGGAGGGCGTTAGGGGGCTCTAGGTGTCGGAAATGGGTACAGTCTTTTCGAGGGCCCTCGCGTGCCCAGGTGGAAGGCTCAGTCAGGGCCCGCCCTAAAATGTCAATAAATACTTAGCAGCGCGTGAAATAATCGCCAGGCAGTGGGCTATAGCCTTTGGTCCAGGGGTTGGGGAGGGTTTGGGGTTTCTGGTCATGCCGGAAATGAGTCTGGAGTCTTCTGAGGAGTCTCGTGTGCCCAGTGGGAGGCTCGTCGAAGCCTGCCCTAAAATGTGAAAATGTCAAGCTTGGCGCGTGGAAATAATCATCGAGGCAGTGGACTATAGCCTTTAGTCATGAGGGTTGGGAGGGGCGTTCAGGGGCTCTGGGTGCAGAAATGGGTACAGTCTTTCCGAGGTCCTCGCGTGCGTGAGTGGGAGGCTACAGTCAGGGCTTGCCTAAAATGGCAAGAAATGCCTAGCGGTGCAGCGTGAAATAGTCAAGGCCGGTGAGCTATAGCCTTTGGTCATGAGGGGTTGGGGAGGGGTTTAGGGGCTCACGAGTCGTGGAAATGGGTACAGTCTTTTGAGGGTCTCGCGTGCCGGTGGGAGGCTACGGTCAGGCACTGCCTAAATAATAAAGACATGCCCAGTGGCTTGGCCAGCGTGAAATAATCGGCGAGGCGGTGGGCTATAGCCTTTAGTCCAGGGGTTGGGAGGGGCGTTCGGGGGCTCAGGAGTCGGAAATGGAGTACAGTCTTTTCGAGGGTCCTCGTGTGCCCAGTGGGAGACTCTGGCCGGAGGCACATGCCTAAAATATCAAGAAATGCCCAGCGCAGTGCAGCGGAAATAGTCACTTGAGGCCGGTGGCCTATGTGCTAGTCGGTGGGGGTTGGGAGGGGTTTGAGGCTCTCGTTATCGGAAATGGGTACAGTCTTCTGAGGTCCTCGTGTGCCCAGTGGGAGGCTACAGTCAAGCCTGCCCTAAAATGCCAAGAAATGTCTGCATGGCCTTGCGTGAAATAATCATGAGGGACGGTGGGCTATAGCCTTTAGTCCATGAGGGGTTGGGAGGGCGTTAGAGCTCTGGGTGTGGGAAATGGGTACAGTCTTGTTGAGGGTCTCGCGTGCCCGGTGGGAGGCTACAGTCAGGGCCCGCCCTAAAATGGCAATAAATGCCAGTGGCCTTGTAGCGTGGAAATAATCGCCGAGGCGGTGGGCTATATGTGGTCCATGAGGGGTTGGGAGGGGGTTTGGGGCTCTGGTCGCCAGGAAATGGTGCAGTCTTCTGAGAGTCATGAGTGCCCAGTGGTAGGCTACAGTCGAGCCTGCCCTAAAATGGGAAAAATGTCCAGCAGCTTGGCCGCGTGAAATAATCCTTGAGGCGGTGGGCTAGCCTTTAGTCCCATGAGGGGTTGGGGAGGGGCGTTCGGGGGTTCTGGGTGCCAGAAATGGGTATAGTCTTTTCGAGGGTCCTCGCGTGCCCAGTGGGAGGCTACGGTCAGGGCTTGCCCTAAAATGGCAAGAAATGCCTAGCGGTGCAGCGCGTGAAATAGTCGCCGTGGACGGTGGGCTATAGCCTTTGGTCCGCGGGGGTTGGGGAGGGGCGTTCGGGGGCTCTGGATGTCAGAAATGGGTACAGTCTTTTCGAGGGTCCTCGCGTGCCCAGTGGGAGGCTACGGTCAGGGCCTGCCCTAAAATGGCAAGAAATGCCTAGCGGTGCAGCGCGTGAAATAGTCACCGAGGCCGGTGAGCTATAGCCCAGTCCATGAGGGGTTGGGGGGGGGGTTTCGGGGGCTCTGGTCGTCGGAAATGGGTACAGTCTTTTCAAGGGTCCTCGCGTGCCCAGTGGGAGGCTACGGTCAGAAGCCTGTCCTAAAATGACAAGGCATTCCTAGCGGCGCAGCGCGTGAAATAGTCGCTGAGGCCGGTGGGCTATAGCCTATAGTCCGCGGGGGTTGGGGAGGGGCGTTCGGGGGCTCTGGGCGTCGGAAATGGGTACAGTCTTTTCGAGGGTCCTCGTGTGCCCAGTGGGAGACTCTGACGAGCACAAAATAACAAGAAATGCCAGTAGTAGCGCGGGAAATAGTCACTGAGGCCGGTGGCCTATAGCCTTTGGTTCGCGGGGGTTGGGGAGGGGGTTTCGGGGGCTCTGGTCATCGGAAATGTGTACAGTCTTTACGAGGGTCCTCGTGTGCCCAGTGGGAGGCTACGGTCAGAAGCCTGCCCTAAAATGCCAAGAAATGTCCAGCGGCGCAGCGCGTGAAATAGTCGCCGTGGACGGTGGGCTATAGCCTTTGGTCCGCGGGGGTTGGGGAGGGGCGTTCGGGAGCTCTGGGTGTCGGAAATCGGTACAGTCTTTTCGAGGGTTCTCGCGTGCCCAGTGGGAGGCTACGGTCAGCGCCCGCCCTAAAATGGCAATAAATGCCCAGCGGCGCAGCGCGTGAAATAGTCGCCGAGGCCGGTGGGCTATAGCCTTTGGTCCATGAGGTTGGGGAGGGGTTTCGGGGGCTCTGGTCATGGAAATGGCTCTGATCTTCTGAGAGTCCTTGTGTGTGATGGGAGGCTACGGTCAAGCCTGCCCTAAAATGTAAAGAAATGTCCAGCGGGCGCATGGCGTGAAATGTCGGAGGGCCGGTGGGCTATGGCCTTTAGTCAGCGGTGGTTGGGGAGGGCGTTCGGGGCTCACGGGTGTCGGAAATGGGTACAGTCTTTTCGAGGGTCCTCGTGTGCTTGATTGGGGAGCCTCTTGTCAGGAGCACGCTGAAATGGCAAGACATGCCCAGCCAGCGCAGCGTGAAATAATCGCCAGGGCGGTGGGCTACTGTGCCTTTAGTCCTTGAGGGGGTTGGGGTGGGGCGTTCGGGGCTCTGGGCGTCGGAAATGGGTACAGTCTTTTCGAGGGTCCTCGTGTGCCCAGTGGGAGGCTACGGTCAGAGGCCTGCGGTAAAATGACAAGAAATGTAGACACAGTATGAGGAAATAGTCACCAAGGCCGGTGGGCTATAGCTGGTCCCTTGAGGGGTTGGGGGCCGGTTTGAGAGCTCTGGTCGTCGGAAATGGGTTCAGTCTTTTCGAGGGTCATCGTTTTCCCAGTGGGAGGAGGCTCTGAGGAGGCCTGCCTAAAATGGCAAAATTCCAGGCGGCATAGTAGCGTGAAATAATCACCAAGGCGGTGGGCTATGTGCTGGTCCATGCGGGGTTGGGAGGGTGGTTTGGGGGCTCTGGTGCGTGAAAATGGGTACAGTCTTTTGAGGGTCTCGTGTGCCCAGGTGGGAGGCTACTGGTCAGGAAGCCTGCCCTAAAATGAGACATATGCCCAGTGGCGCTTGACCGCAGAAATAATCATGAGGGGCAGTGGGCTATAGCCTTTGGTCATGAGGGGTTGAGGTGGGGGCGTTCGGGGCTCTGGGCGTCGGAAATGGGTACAGTCTTTCGAGGGTCCTCGTGTGCCCGTGGGAGGCTACAGTCAGGAGCCTGCAAGTAAAATGACAAGAAATGCCAGTGTGCAGCCTTGAGGAAATAATCACCAAAGGCGGTGGGCTATTGCTGAGTCCCATGAGGGTTGGGAGAGGCGGGTTTAAGAACTCTGGTCGGAAATGGGTTCAGTCTTTTGAGGGTCCTCGTGTTCCAGTGGGAGGCTCTGATCAGAAGGCCTGCCCTAAAATAGCAAAAAATTCAAGCGGCCCATGGCGTGAAATAGTCAAGGGCGGTGGGCTATAATAACTAGTCCATGAGGGGTTGGGAGGAGGTGGTTTAGGGGGCTCTGGTGCGTAGAAAATGGGTGCAGTATTTTGAGGTCCTCGTGTGCCCAGGTGGGAGGCTACGGTCAAGCACATGCTAAAATACCAAGAGAAATGTCAATGGCGCAGTGGCGTGAAATAGTCACCGAGGGGCGGTGGGCTATAGCCTTTGGTCCATGAGGGGTTGGGGTGGGGCGTTAGGGGGCTCACAGGCGTCGAGGAAATGGGTACAGTCTTTTCGAGGGTCCTCGTGTGTGCCCGTGGGAGGCCTACGGTCAGGAGCCTGCCGTGAAAATGACAGAAATGCTGTGACGCGGTAGCGGGAAATAATCACAGGCAGTGGGCTATAGCCTTTAGTCCTTGAGGGTTGGGGGCGGAGTTTGGGAGCTCTGAGTCGTCGGAAATGGGTTCCAGTCTTTTCGAGGGTCCTCGTGTTCCCAGTGGGAGGCTACTGAGTCGAAGGCCTGCTGAAATAGCAAAAATTCAAGGCGGCATGGCGTAAAATAGATCAAGGCGGTGGGCTATAAGCTGGTCCTTGAGGGGTTGGGAGGGTTTAGGGGGCTCACAGTGTCGTAGAAAATGGGTCTACAGTGTTTTGAGGGTCCTCGTGTGCCCAGTGGGAGGCTCTGACGGTCAAGCACATACTAAAAATACCAAGAAATGTCCAATGGCGCGGTAGCGATGAAATAGTCGCCATGGGGGCGGTGGGTTATAGCCTTTGGTCCTTGAGGGGTTGGCGGGGGTTTAGGGGTTACAGTAGGTAGAAAATGGAGTCTGCAGTCCTTTCGAGGGTCCTCGTGTGCCCTTGATGGGAGGCTACAGTCGAGCACGCCATCAAAATAAAGAAATGCCAATGGCGCATGGCCCGTGAAATAATCATGGGAGCACGGTGGGCTATAACGCTTTGGTCCATGAGGTTGGGGAGGGGTTTAGGGGCTCACAGTGCGTAGAAAATGGGTCTGATATTCTCGAGGGGTCTCGTGTGCCACTTGATGGGATGCTGATCAGAGCATACTAAAATACCAAGAAATGTCAATGGCGCGTAGCGTGAAATAGTCATGAGAGACGGTGGGCTATAGCCTCACAGTCCATGGGGTTGGGAAGGGCGTTAGGAGCTCGGTGTGAGTGGGTGCAGTCTTGCTCGATGGTCCTCAGCGTGCCCGTGGGAGAGCTCAGTGGGTGCCCGCCACTAAATGGCAATAAATGTGGCATGGCGCATGAAATAATCGCGGGGCGGTGGGCTATAACCTGCTAGTCCATGAGGGGATAGGGAGGGTTCGGGGCTCTGGTCTTGGAGAAATGGGTCTTATCTTCTGAGGAGTCCTCAGCGTGCCCAGTGGGAGGCTACTGAGTCGAAGCACATACTAAAATGTAAGACATGCCAATGGCCTTGTGCGTGAAATAATCATGGGGCAGTGGGCTATAGCCTTTGGTCGTGAGGGTTGGGAGGGGTGTTGGGGGCTACTAGGCGTCGGAAATGGTACAGTCATTCGAGGGTCCTCGTGTGCCAGTGGGAGACTACGGTCAGAGGCACTGCCCTAAAATAGCAAGAAATGCCAGTGACGCGGTAGGAAATAGTCACTTGAAGCCGGTGGCCTATAGCCTTTAGTCCGCGGGGGTTGGGGAGGGGGGTTTGAGGGCTCACGGTCGCCAGTGAAATGGGTCTGATCTTTGGGAGGTCGTCGTGTGCCCGGTGGGAAGGTCAGAAGCCTGCCCTAAAATGGCAAGAAATGTCCAGTGACCCAGCAGCGTGAAATAGTCATGGGGCGGTGGGCTATAGCCTTTAGTCCCATGAGGGTTGGGAGGGCGTTCGGGGCTGCAGGCATCGGAAATGATTCTGATCTTCTGAGGGTCCTCGTGTGCCCAGTGGGAGGCTACTGGTCAGAAGCCTGCCCTAAAATGTAAGAAATGTCTGCATGGCCAGCGTGAAATAATCGCCATGGGGACGGTGGGCTATAGCCTTTAGTCCATGAGGGTTAGGAGGGCGTTCGGGACTCAGGTGCCGGAAATAGAGTACAGTCTTATCGATGGTCTCAGCGTGCCCAGTGGGAGGCTCTGGTCGAGTGCCAGCCTAAAATGGAAATAAATGCCCATGGCCGCATGGAAATAGTCATGGGGGCGTTGGGCTATAACTGGTCCGCGGGGGATAGGGAGGGTTTAGGGCTCTGGTCTTGGAATGGAGTGCAGTCTTTCTGAGAGTCCTCGTGTGCCCGGTGTGGGAGGCTACGGTCAGGAGACTGCCCTAAAATGGTGAAATGTCAGTCTAGAGGGTCCTGCAGCGTGAAATAATCATAGGCAGGTGGGCTATAGCCTTTAGTCATGGGGGTTGGGAGGAGGCGTTCGGGGCTCAGGTGTCGGGAAATGGAGTCAGTCTTTTCGAGGGTCCTCGCGTGCCTAGTTGGAGGCTACTGGTCAGGGCCTGCTCTAAAATGGCAAGGAAATACCTAGCCGGTGCAGCTCGTGAAATAATCACCAAAGGCAGGTGAGCTATGTGCCCCAGTCCTTGAGGGTTGGGGAGGGGTTTAGAGGGGCTCTACGGTCTTGAGAAATGTACTGATGGGGTTTTTAGAGGGTCCTCGCGTGCCAGTGGGAGCGTGGGGAAAGTCTTCGAAAGCACTGCCCTAAAATGGCAAAGACATAGCCAGCGCGCAGCGCGTAATGAAATAGTGTTGAGGCGGTGGGCTATAGCCTTTGGTCCCGAGGGGTTGGGGGCGGGGGTTTGGGAGCTCTTGTCATGAGTAAATGGGTACAGTCTCTGAGGGTCCTCGTGTGCCCAGATGGGAGGCTGCGGTCAAGCACTGCCCTAAAATGCAAAATGTCAATGGCGTGCGTGAAATAATCATGAGACAGTGGGCTATGTATACATCCCATGAGGGGTTGGAGAAGCGTTGAGAGCTCAGGTGTCGAAATAGATGGGTACAGTCTTTTGAGGGTCCTCGCGTGATGGGAGGCTACAGTCAGGGCCGCCCTAAAATGGCAATAAATGACAAAGCGGCCTTGCGCGTGAAATAATCGCAAGGGCGGTGGGCTATAACTTTAGTCCTTGGGGTTGGGAAGGGTTTCGGGGGCTCTGGTCATCGGAAATGGGTACATTCTTTTCGAGGGTCTCGCGTGCCCGGTGGGAGGCTTGATCAGGAAGCCTGCCCTAAAATAACAAGACATGCCCAGTGCGCGTGCGATGAAATAGTCCATAGGGCCGGTGGGCTATGTGCTGGTCCCATGGGGTTGGGACAGGCGTTCGGTGGCTCACAGGTGTGGAAATGGGTACAGTCTTTTGAGGTCCTCGCGTGCCCAGGTTGGAGGCTCTACAGTGGGGCACACTCTAAAATGGCAAGAAATGTCTAGCGGTGCAGCGCGTGAAATAGTCATAGGCGGTGAGCTATAATAGTCCCTTGAGGGGTTGGGGAGGGGGTTTAGGGAGCTCAGGTGGTGAGAAATGGGTACAGTCTTTTCGAGGGTGCTCGTGTGCCCTTGATGGGAGCTACAGTCGAGCTTGCCCTAAAATGACAAAGACATGCCAATGGCGCAGCGCGTGAAATAGTCATGAGGCGGTGGGCTATGCCTGTCATGAGGGTTGGGGAGGGGGTTGCGGGGGCGCTGGGCATCGGAAATGGGTACAGTCTTTTGAGGTCCTCGTGTGCCAGTGGGAGGCTACGGTCAGGGCTTGCCCTAAAATGGCAAGAAATACCCAGCGGTATGGCGCGTGAAATAGTCATGAGGCGGTGGGCTACTGTGCCTTGGGTCCTGGGGGGTTGGGGGGGGGTTTCGGGGGCTCTGGTCATCGGAAATGGGTACAGTCTTTACGAGGGTCCTCGCGTGCCCAGTGGGAGGCTTGTCGAGGCACTGCCCTAAAATAATAACAAGACATGCCAGGCGCGTGCGTGAAATAGTCACCAAGGCCGGTGGGCTATAACCTTTGTCCATGAGGGTTGGGGAGGCGTTAGGTGGCTACAGGTGTCAGAAATGGGTGCAGTCTTTTCGAGGGTCTCGCGTGCCCAGTTGGAGGCTACAGTCAGGGCCCGCTCTAAAATAACAAGAAATGTCTAAGCGGTGCAGCGCGTGAAATAATCAGCCGGCAGTGAGCTATAATACTAGTCCCATGAGGGGGTTGGGGAGGGTTTAGGGGCTCTGGTGGTGGAAATGGAGTGCAGTCTTTTCGAGGTGCTCGCGTGCCAGGTGGGAGGCTACTGATGAGCCTGCCCTAAAATGACAAGACATGCCAATGGCGCAGCCGCGTGAAATAGTCATGAGGCCGGTGGGCTATAGCCTTTAGTCATGAGGGGTTGGGGAGGCGTTCGGGGCTCAGGCATCGGAAATGGGTAAAGTCTTTTCGAGGGTCCTCGGGTGCCAGTGGGAGACTCTGACGAGGCCTGCCCTAAAATAACAAGAAATACCAGTGGCGCGCGAAATAATAGTCAGGCGGTGGCTACTGTGCTGGTCCTTGAGGGGTTGGGAGGGTTTAGAGCTCATTCGCCGAAATGGGTACAGTCTTCTGAGGGTCTCGTGTGCCCAGTGGGAGGCTCTGTCAGCTTGCCCTAAAATGGCAAGAAATGTCCAGCAGTAGCAGCGTGAAATAGTCACCGAGGCGGTGGGCTATACAGTCAGCGGGGTTGGGAGAAGGCGTTCGGGGGCTCTGGGCATGGAAATGGGTACTGGTCTTTTCGAGGGTCTCGTGTGCCAGTGGGAGGCTCGGTCAGGGCTTGCCTAAAATGGCAGAAATGCCTAGCAGTGCAGCGCGTGAAATAGTCAAGGGCCGGTGGGCTATAATAACTTTAGTCATGCGGGGTTGGGGAGGGGCGTTCGGGAGCTCTGGGCATCGGAAATGGGTACAGTCTTTTCGAGGGTCCTCGTGTGCCCAGTGGGAGACTCGGTCGAGGCCTGCCTAAAATAACAAGAAATGCCAGCCTTGTGTGCGGAAATAATCATGAGGCAGTGGCCTGTGCTGGTCCATGAGGGGTTGGGAGGCGTTCGGGAGCTCACAGGTGTCGGAAATGGGTACAGTCTTTTCGAGGTTCCTCGCGTGCCCAGTGGGAGGCTACGGTCAGGGCCCGCCCTAAAATGGCAATAAATGCCAGCCAGTAGCAGTGAAATAATCGCCAGGCCGGTGGGCTATGTGCTGGTCCATGAGGGGTTGGGGAGGGGGCGTTGGGGAGCTCAGGTGTGGAAATGGGTACAGTCTTCGAGGGTCCTCGCGTGCCCAGGTGGGAGGCTACGGTCAGGGCCCGCCTAAAATAGCAAAATGTCAGTATAGCGGGCGCGTGAAATAGTCGCCAGGCGGTGGGCTATATATTGCTGGTCCCATGAGGGGTTGGGGAGGCGTTCAGGGTTTGGCTCTGGGTGAAATGGGTACAGTCTTTTCTGAGAGTCCTCGTGTGCCCGAGTGGGACTCGTCAGAAGCCTGCCCTAAAATGGCAAGAAATGCCTCAAGCGGTAGCAGCGTGAAATAATCATGCGAGGCAGGTGGACTATAACCTTTAGTCCGAGGGGTTGGGGAGGGGTTTCGAGGGGCTCTGGTGCAGAAATGGAGTACAGTCTTTCGAGGTCCTCGCGTGCCAGTGGGGAGGCTCTGATCAGGGGCACTTGCCTAAAATGTGAAAATGCCAGCAGTGTGCGTAGAAATAATCATGAGGCGGTGAGCTATAACTACTAGTCCATGAGGGGTTGGGGAGGGTTTAGGGAGCTCACAGGGCGTCAAATGGGTACAAGTCTTTTCGAGGTCTCGTGTGCCGGTGGGAGACTACGGTCGAGGCACTGCCCTAAAATATGAGACATGCCCAGCGGCGCAGCGCGTGAACTAGTCGCTGAGGCCGGTGGGCTATGGCCTTTGGTCAGCGGGGGTTGGGGAGGCGTTGGGGGCTCAGGAGTCGGAAATGGGTGCAGTCTTTTGAGGGTCCCTCGTGTGCCCGGTGGGAGACTCTGACCCGGTCAGGCACACTAAAATATCAAGAAATGCCATGGCCTTGCAGCCGCGTGAAATAAGTCATGGGGCGGTGGCCTATAGCCTTTGGTCATGGGGTTGGGAGGGTTTAGGGGCTCACAGGTTAGCCGGGAAATGGAGGTACAGTCTTCTGAGGGTCCTCGTGTGCCCAGTGGGAGGCTCTGGTCGAAGCACGCCCTAAAATGAAAATGTCTAAATGCGCATAGCGTGAAATAATCGCCGAGGCAGTGGGCTATAACTTTAGTCCCTTGAGGGGTTGGGGAGGGCGTTTGAGGAGCTCTGGTGTCGGAAATGGGTGCAGTCTTGGTGAGGTCCTCGCGTGCCAGGTGGGAGCTACGGTCAGAGCCCGCCTAAAATGGCGAAATGTGGCCAGTGTGCGTGAAATAATCATAGGGCGGTGGGCTATAGCCTGGTCAGCGGGGTTGGGGAGGGGTTTGGGGCTCAGGTGCCAAAAATGGGTGCAGTCTTTTTGAGGGCCCTTGAGTGCCCAGGTGGAGGCTCTGTCAGAAGCACACCTAAAATGGGAAGAAATGTCCAGTAGGCCTTGTGCGTGAAATAATCGCCGTGGCGGTGGGCTATAGCCTTTAGTCCTTGAGGGTTGGGAGAGGCGTTGAGTGCAGGTGCAGAAATAGGTACAGTCTTTTCGAGGTCCTCGCGTGCCCAGTGGGGAGGCCTCTGATCGAGGCCTTGCCCCTAAAATAGTGAAATTCCTAAGCGGTGCAGCGCGTGAAATAATCAGCCAAGGGCGGTGGGCTATGTGCACAGTCCCTTGAGGGTTGGGGAGGGCGTTAGGGGCTCAGGATGTCGGAAATGGGTGCAGTCTTTTTCAAGGGTCTCGCATGCCCGATGGGAGGCTACGGTCAGGGCCTGCTAAAATGAGCAAGAAAATGCACTGGCGGTGCGCGTGGAAATAGTCAAGGCGGTGAGCTATAGCACTGGTCAGCGGGGGTTGGGGAGGGGTTTAGGGGCTCACAGTGCGTGAGAAATGGAGTACAGTCTTTTCAAGGGTCTCGCGTGCCCAGGTGGGAGGCTCTGATCGAAGCCTGTCCTAAAATGACAAGGCATTCCCTAGCGGTATGGCCGCGTGAAATAGTCATCGGCCCAGGCGGTGGGCTATAGCTATAGTCATGAGGGGTTGGGGAGGCGTTAAGGGGGCTCTGGGCGTGGAAATGGGTCTGATCTTTTGAGGGTCCCTCGTGTGCCGAGTGGGAGACTCGGCAGAGGCCTGCCCTAAAATAAAAGAAATGCCCAGTGGCCTTGTGCCGGAAATAGTCAGCAGGTGGCCTATAATAGCCTGAGTTCATGCGGGGTTGGGGAGGGGTTTCAGGGGGCTCTGGTCATGAGGTCATGTACTGAGTCTTCTGAGGGTCTCGTGTGTGCCCAGTGGGAGGCTACGGTCAGAAGCCTGCCACTAAAATGAAAATGTCAGCAGGCGCAGCGCGTGAAATAATCGCCAAGTGGAGCAGTGGGCTATAACCTTTGGTCCCATGAGGGGTTGGGAGGGCGTTCGGGGCTCACAGGTGTCGAGGAAATCGGTACAGTCTTTTCGAGGGTTCTCGCGTGATGGGAGGCTCGGTCAGCGCCATTGCCCTAAAATGTGCAATAAATGTCCATGGCGCAGCGCGTGAAATAATCAGGCCGGTGGGCTATATCCTTTGTTCCACGTGGGTTGGGGAGGGGGTTCGGGGCTCTGGTCATCGGAAATAGGCACAGTCTTTTCGAGAGTCCTTGTGTGCCCGATTGGGAGGCTCAGTCAAGCACCTGCTAAAATAACAGAAATGTCCAATGTTGCAGCGTGAAATATTCGCCGAGGCAGTGGGCTATTGCTGAGTCCAGCGGGGGTTGGGGAGGGGGGTTCGGGGGCTCTGGGTGTCGGAAATAGAGTACAGTCTTTTCGAGGGTCCTCGTGTGCCCAGTGGGAGGCTACGGTCAGGGGACTGACATAAAATGGCAAGAAATGCCCATGGCCTGTGGAGGAAATAATCATGGGGCCGTTGGGCTATAGCATTTGTCCCACGGGGGTTGGGGTGGGGGGTTTAAGGGCTGGGCGTGGAAATGGGTTCAGTCTTTTCGAGGTCCCTCGTGTGCCCAGTGGGAGCTCTGATCAAGGCCTGCCGTAAAATGACAAAAATTCAGCTGACAGTAGCGTGGGAAATAGATCCGCAAAGGCCGGTGGGCTATAGCCCATGGTCCTTGAGGAGTTGGGAGAGTGAGGTTTCGGGGGCTACTGAGTCGTCGGAAAATGGGTTCCAGTCTTTTCGAGGTCCCTCGTGTTCCAGTGGGAGGCTACGGTCAGAGCACTGCCCTAAAATAGCAAAAATTCCAGTGACCATGCGGCGTGAAATAGTCACCGAGGCCGGTGGGCTATAGCCTTTGGTCCGCGGGGGTTGGGGAGGGGGTTTAGGGGGCTCTGGTCGTAGAAAATGGGTACAGTCTTTTCGAGGGTCCTCGTGTGCCCAGTGGGAGGCTACGGTCAGAGCACATACTAAAATGGCGAGACATGCCAGCGCCTTGTGGCGTGAAATAGTCATGCCGGGGCGGTGGGCTATAACTTTGGTCCCATGAGGGGTTGGGAGTGGGCGTTCGGGGCTCTGGTCGTCGGAAATGGGTACAGTCTTTTCGAGGGGTCCTCGTGTGCCCGTGGGAGGCCTCTGGTCAGGAGGCCTGCCGTAAAATGACAAGAAATGCCAATGGCGCGCGGGAAATAATCACCATAGGGCGGTGGGCTATAGCCTTTGGTCCATGAGAGGGTTGGGGAAGGCGGGTTTCGGGGAGCTCTGGTCATGGAAATGGGTTCAGTCTTTTCGAGGTCCTCGTGTTCCCAGTGGGAGGCTACGGTCGAGGCCTGCCTAAAATGGCAAAAATTCAGGCGGCCTTGGCGCGTGAAATAGTCACCAAAGGCGGTGGGCTATAGCCTTTGGTCCTTGAGGTTGGGGAGGTGGTTTAGGGGGCTCAGTGGTGAAAATGGAGTACAGTATTTTGAGGGTCTCGTGTGCCAGTGGGAGGCTACGGTCAGAAGCACTGCCTAAAATACCAAGAAATGTCAATGGCGCAGCGTGAAATAGTCATAGGGGACGGTGGGCTATAATGCCAGTCCCATGAGGGGTTGGGGTGGGGCGTTCGGGGGCTCTGGGCGTCGGAAATGGGTACAGTCTTTTCGAGGGTCCTCGTGTGCCCCGTGGGAGGCTACGGTCAGAGGCCTGCCGTAAAATGACAAGAAATGCCCAGCGGCGCAGCGCGGGAAATAGTCACCGAGGCCGGTGGGCTATAGCCTTTGGTCCGCGGGGGTTGGGGAGCGGGTTTCGGGGGCTCTGGTCGTCGGAAATGGGTTCAGTCTTTTCGAGGGTCCTCGTGTTCCCAGTGGGAGGCTACGGTCAGAGGCCTGCCCTAAAATGGCAAAAAATTCCAAGCTGACATGGCCGCGTAAAATAATCATAGGGCGGTGGGCTATAACTAGTCCATGAGGGTTGGGGAGGGGTTTAGGGGGCTCAGTGGTAGAAAATGGGTCTACAGTATTTTGAGGGTCTCGTGTGCCCAGGTGGGAGGCTCTGGTCAGGAAGCACCGCCTAAATACTCAAGAAATGTCAATGGTAGCGTAGCGTGAAATAGTCGCCGCAGTGGGCTATACTTTGGTCCATGAGGTTAGCGAGGGTTTAGGGGTTACTGGTCGTCGAAAATGGGTCAGTCCTTTGAGGGGTCCTCGTGTGATGGGAGGCTACGGTCAAGCACCTGCCTAAAATAATAGAAATGCCAATGTGCGCAGTAGCGTGAAATAATCATGCCGACGGTGGGCCTATAGCCTTTGGTCCCATGAGGGGTTGGGGAGGGGTTTAGGGGCTCACAGTCGTGAAAATGGAGTCTGAGTATTCTCGAGGGTCCTCGTGTGCCAGTCAGGATGCTCTGTCAAGCACTGCACTAAAATACCAAGAAATGTCAATGGCATAGCTAGCGTGAAATAGTCGCCGAGACGGTGGGCTATAGCCTACAGTCATGAGGGGTTGGGGAGGGCTTTAGGGGGCTCAGTGGTCGAAAATGGGTACAGTCCTTTCGAGGGTCTCGTGTGCTTGATGGGAGGCTGATCGAGCACATACTAAAATGGCAAAAATGCCAGTAGTGGCAGCGTGAAATAGTCATAGGGGCTGGTGTGCTATAGCCTTTGGTCGGGGGGGGTTGGGGAGGGGTTTAGGGGGCTCTGGTCTTCAGAAATGGAGTGCAGTCTTTTCGAGGGTCCTCGCGTGCAGTGGGAGGCTCACAGTCAGCACTACTAAAATAACAAGACATGCCAATGGTAGTAGCGTGAAATAATCATGGGGCGGTGGGCTATAGCCTTTGGTCGGGGGGGTTGGAGGAGGGGGGTGCGGGGCAGCTGGGTGTCGGAAATGGGTACAGTCTTTTCGAGGGTCCTCGTGTGCCCAGTGGGAGACTACCGTCAGAGCACCTGCCCTAAAATAACAGAAAATGCCAATGACCTGTGAAATAATCAGAAGCAGTGGCCTATGTGCCCTTTGGTCCGAGGTTGGGAGGGTTTCAGGGGCTCTGGTCATGGAAATGGAGTCTGAGTCTTTAGGAGGGTCCTCGTGTGCCCGGTGGGAGGCTACGGTCAGAGCACTGCCTAAAATGGCAAGAAATGTCCAGCCCAGTGGCGTGAAATAATCCAGGCAGTGGGCTATACTGGTCCCTTGAGGGGTTGGGAGGAGGGCGTTCGGGGGCTCTGGGTGTCGGGAAATAAGTCAGTCTTTTCGAGGGTCTCGCGTGCCCAGTGGAAAGCTACGGTCAGGCCTGCCCTAAAATGGCAAGAAATACCCAGCGGTGCAGCACGTGAAATAGTCGCAAGGCGGTGGCCTATAGCACTGGTCATGGCGGTTGGGGAGGGTTGAGAAATTTCACGCTGCTTGATGGGAGGCTACGATCAGAGGCCTGCCTAAAATGACAAGAAATGCCAATGGCCTTGTGCGTGAAATAAGTCACTTGGCGGTGGGCTATAGCCACTGGTCATGAGGGGTTGGGGAGGGTGTTTACAGGGTTACGGTCGTCGGAAATGGGTACAGTCTTTTGAGGCTCCTCGTGTGCCAGTGGGAGGGTGCTGATTAGAGGCCTACTAAAATGGCAAGAAATGCTTGGCGTATCGCGTGAAATTGTCGCGAGGCCTGGGCTATAATGGTCAGCGGGGTTGGGAGGAGGTTTGAGGGGCTCTGGTCGTCGGAAATGGAGTGCAGTCTTTTCGAGGTCCTCGTGTGCTCGAGTGGGAGGCTACGGTCGAAAAGCCTGCCCTAAAAATGGCAAGAAATGCTTGGCGTATCGCGTGAAATTGTCGCCCGAGGCCGTTGGGCCTATAGCCTTTGGTCCATGAGGGTTGGGGAGGAAGTTACGAGACTCAGGCATTGGAAATGGGTACAGTCTTTTCAATGGTCCTCGTGTGCCCAGGGGGAGGCTACTGATCAGGCACTGCCTAAAATGACAAGAAGCATGTGTGGCCTTGGTGCGTGGAAATAGTCACAGGGCCGGTGGGCTATAGCCTTTGGTCACATGAGGGGTTGGGAGGGTTTTCTGGGGCTCTTGTCGTGGAAATGGGTACAGTCTTTTCGAGGCTCCTCGTGTGTGCCCAGTGGGAGGCTACGGATCAGAGGCCTGCCTAAAATGGCAGAAATGCCAGTGGCAACACAGTGAAATAGTCGCCAGGTCGGTGTGCTATAGCCTTTGGTCATGAGGGTTGGGAGGAGTATTTACAGGGGCTCTCAGTGCGTCGGAAATGGGTACAGTCTTTTCGAGGTCCTCGTGTGCTCGATGGGAGGCTACAGTGGGAAAGCCTGCCGTAAAATGTAAAAGTAATCCTAAAGCGGTGCAGCGCGTGAAATAATCACCAGGCAGGTGGGCTATAGCCTTTAGTCTGCAGCGGTTAGGGAGGAGGGTTGGGGGCTCTGACAGTCGGCCGTGAAATTGGTACAGTCTTTTCGAGGGGTCCTCGTGTGCCCTTGATGGGAGGCTACGGTCAGAGGCCTGCCACAAATGACAAGAAATGCCAATGTAGCGTGAAATAATCATGGGGCCGGTGGGCTATAGTCTTTGGTCCAGAGGGTTGGGAGGGTGTTTCAGGGGCTCTTGTCGTGGAAATGGAGTACAGTCTTTCGAGGAGCTCCTCGTGTGCCAGTGGGAGGCTACGGTCAGGGGCCTGCCCTAAAATGGCAAGAAATGCCAGCGTGTCAGCGTGAAATTGTCATGCGAGGCCGTTGGGCTATAGTCTTTCAGTCAGCGGGGGTTGGGGAGGGAAGTTACGGGGCTCTGGGCATGGGAAATGGAGTGCAGTCTTTTCAAGGGTCCTCGTGTGCCCGGTGGGATGCTCGGTCGAGGCCTGCCTAAAATGACAAGAAATGCCCAGCGGCGCAGCGCGTGGAAATAGTCACCAGGGGCGGTGGGCTATAGGGTCCCATGAGGGGTTGGGAGGGGTGTTTACTGGGGCTCTTGTCGTGGGAAATGGGTACAGTCTTTCGGGGCTCCTCGTGTGCCATGGGAGGCTACTGGTCGGGAGGCACTGCCCTAAAATGGCAAGAAATGCCCGTGACAGCGCAGCACGTGAAATGGTCATGGGAAGGTCGGTGTGCTATAGCATTTGGTCCATGCGGGGGTTGGGAGGAATGTTTACAGGGGCTCACAGTGCGTCCGGAAATGGAGTACAGTCTTTTCGAGGTCCTTGTGTACCAGTGGGAGCCTCTGATTCAGAAGCACGCCACCTAAAATGGTAGACATACCAATGGCCTGTGCGTGAAATGTCATGGAGGCGGTGGGCTATAGCCGCTGTGGCGGGGGTTGGGGTGGGGCGTTCGGGGGGGCTCTGGGCACAGGAAATGGGTCTTTTTCAGGTCCCTCGTTTTCCCAGTGGGAGGCTACAGTTAGAGGCCTGCCCTAAAATGGCAAGAAATACCCACCGCAGCCACGTGAAATGGTCGCCGAGGCGGTGGGCTATGTAACTTTGGTCATGAGGGGTTGGGGAGGAGGTTTCGGGGCTCACGGTGCGTCGTAAATGGGTACAGACTTTTTGAGGGTCCTCGTGTGCCCAGGTCAGGAGCTCTGATCGAGCCTGCCCTAAAATGGCAAGAAATGCCAATGACGCAGCACGTGAAATGGTCGCTTGAGGTCGGTGTGCTATAGCCTGGTCCATGAGGGTTGGGGAGGGTGTTTACAGGGCTCACAGTCGTCGGATATGAGTACAGTCTTTCGAGGGGTCCTCGTGTGCTCGTGGGAGGCTACGGTCAGAAGCCTGCCCTAAAATGTGAAATGCCCAGCGTGCGTATCGCGTGAAATTGTCATGAGCCGTTGGGCTATAGCCTGTTCAGCGGGGTTGGGAGGAAGTTCTGGGGCTCTCGGGCATGAAATGGGTGCAGTCTTTTCAAAGGGTCCTCGTGTGCCCGATCGGGAGGCTACGGTCAGAGGCCTGCCCTAAAATGACAAGAAATGCTTGGCCAGCGCAGCGCGTGAAATAGTCAAGGGCGGTGGGCTATATGCTGGTCCCGGGGTTGGGAGGTGTTTCTAAGGCTCACAGTGCGTCGGAAATGGGTGCAGTCTTTTCGAGGGTCCTCGTGTTCATGATGGGAGGCTACAGTCAGGCAGCCTGCCCTAAAATGGCAAGAAATGTCAGCGCAACACGTGAAATAGTTATGAGACCGGTGGGCTACAGCCTTTGGTCATGAGGGGTTGGGTAAAGGCGTTGGGGGGCTCACAGGCGTGGAAATGGAGTCTGCAGTCTTTTGAGGGTCTCGTGTGCGGTGGGAGGCTACGGTCAGGCCTGCCCTAAAATGACAAAAATGCCAGCAGCGCGTGGGGAAATAGTCACAGGGGCGGTGGGCTGTCCATGAGGTTGGGAGGGTGTTTCTAAGGCTCACAGTCGTCGGAAATGGGTGGGAGTCTTTTCGAGGTCCTCGTGTTCATGATGGGAGGCTACGGTCAAGCCTGCCCTAAAATAACAGAAATGTGCAGCGTGTCAGCGTGAAATTGTCATGGGGCCGTTGGGCTATAGCCTGTTCCAGCGGGGGTTGGGAGGAAGTTAAGGGCTCTGGGCATGGGAAATGGGTACAGTCTTTTCAAGGGTCTCGTGTGCCCAGTGGGAGGCTACGGTCAGGAGGCCTGCCCTAAAATGACAAGAAATGCCAGGCCGCGTGAAATAAGTCACCAAGGCCGGTGGGCTATAGCCTTTGGTCATGAGGGTTGGGAGGGTGTTTCTAAGGCTGCAGTGGGTCGGGAAATGGGTACAGTCTTTTCGAGGTCCTCGTGTTCGCGATGGGAGGCTACGGTCAGGCGCCTGCCCTAAAATGGCAAGAAATGTCCAGCGCGCACGTGAAATAGTTAGCAGACCGGTGGGCTACAGCCTTTGGTCCATGAGGGTTGGGTAGGGGCGTTCGGGGCTCTGGGCGTGAGGAAATGGAGTACAGTCTTTTGAGGGTCTCGTGTGCAGTGGGAGGCTAAGGTCAAGCCTGCCCTAAAATGCCAAGAAATGTCCAGGCGCAGCGCGTGAAATAAGCGCCGAGGCGGTGGGCTATAACTGGTCCCTTGAGGGTTGGGAGGCGGCGTTCGGGAGAGCTCTGGGCTTGGAAATGGGTAGCAGTATTTTCAGGGTCCTCGTGTGCCCAGGTGGGAGGCTGGTCAAGCACCTGCCTAAAATGGCAAGAAATGTCAGCAGCGCAGCACGTTAAAAAGTCGCGAGGCAGTCGGCTATAGCTTTTGGTCATGAGGGGTTGGGAGGGGTTCGGGGCTATGGGCATCGGAGATGGGTACAGTCTTTTCGAGGTCTCGTGTGCCCGATCTTGAGGCTACGGTCAAGGCCTGCCCTAAAATGGGAAGAAATGCCAATGAGCAGCGTGGAAATAAGTCACCAAGGGCGGTCGCTATGTGCTGGTCATGAGGGGTTGGGAGGGTGTTTCGGGGGCTCTGGTCGTCGGAAATGGGTACAGTCTTTTTGAGGTCCTCGTGTGCCCAATGGGAGGCTACGGTCAGAGGCCTGCCCTAAAATGGCAAGAAATGCCAGTATGGCCTTAGCGTGAAATACTCGCCGGGGCGGTGGGCTATAGCCTTTGTTCATGGTGTTGGGAGGGGTTTGGGGGCTCTGGGCGTCGGGAAATGGGTACAGTCTTTTCGAGGGTCCTCGTGTGCTCGGGTGGGAGGCTACGGTCGAGGCCTGCCCTAAAATGGCAAGAAATGCCAGTAGCAGCGCTGAAATAGTCATGGGTAGTCGGTGTGCTATAGCCTTTGGTCCATGAGGTTGGGAGGGTGTTTACAGGGCTCAGTCGTCGGAAATGGAGTGCAGTCTTTTGAGGTCCTTGTGTGCTCAGTGGGAGGCTACGGTCAGAGGCCTGCCCTAAAATGGCAAGAAATGCCCAGCGGCGCAGCACGTGAAATGGTCGCCGATGTCGGTGTGCTATAGCCTTTGGTACGCGGGGGTTGGGGAGGGGCGTTCGGGGGCTCTGGGCCTGGGAAATGGGTACAGTCTTTTCGAAGGTCCTCGTTTTCCCAGTGGGAGGCTACGGTTAGAGGCCTGCCCAAAAATGGCAAGAAATGCCAGTAGCGCGTGAAATAATCGCCAATGGGGTCGGTGGGCTATAGCCTTTGATCCATGGGGTTGGGGAGGGGTTTGGTGGCTCAGTGCGTGAGAAATGGGTACAGTCTTTTCGAGGGTCTCGTGTGCCCGATGGGAGGCTCTGACAGAAGCCTGCTAAAAATAACAAGAAATGTCCAGCGCAGCACGTGAAATAGTCATGGGCCTTGGAGCTATAGCCTTTCGTCCGCGGGGTTTGGGGAGGGGCGTTCGGGGGCTCTGGGCGTCGGAAATGAGTACAGTCTTTTCGAGGGTCCTCGTGTGCCCAGTGGGAGGCTACGGTCAGAAGCCTACCGTAAAATGGCAAGTAATGCCCAGCGGTGCAGCGCGTGAAATAGTCACCGAGGCCGGTGGGCTATAGCCTTTGGTCTGCGGCGGTTGGGGAGGGGGGTTCGGGGGCTCTGGTCGTCAGAAATTGGTACAGTCTTTTCGAGGGTCCTCGTGTGCCCAGTGGGAGGCTACGGTCAGAGGCATGCCCTAAAATCGCACGAAATGCCCAGCGGCGCAGCTCGTGAAATAGTCGCTGAGGCCGGTGGGCATTAGCCTTTGGTCACAGGTTGGGAGGGCGTTCGGAGGCTCACAGGCATCGGAAATGGGTACAGCCTTTTCAGGGGTCCTCGTGTGCCAGTGGGAGGATACGGTCATAAGCCTACCCTAAAATGGCAAGACATGCCCAGCGTGGAAATAGTCATCGAGGCGGTGGGCTATAGCCTTTGGTCATGAGGGGTTGGGAGAGGGTTTCAAGGGCTCACAGTGGTGGAAATGGGTACAGTCTTTTCGAGGGTCTCGTGTGATGGGAGGCTACGGTCGAGGCCTGCAATAAAATGACAAGAAAAGACCATAGGCGCAGATCGTGAAATAGTCACCAGGCGGTGGGCTATAGTCTTTGGTCCCATGAGGGTTGGGAGGGTGTTTACGGGGCTCTGAGGTGGGTGAAATGGGTACAGTCTTTTCGAGGGTCCTCGTGTGCCCAGTGGGAGGCTACGGTCAGAGGCCTGCCCTAAAATGGCAAGAAATGTCCAGCGGCGCAGCACGTTAAATTGACGCCGAGGCCGGTGGGCTATAGCTATTGGTCCGCGGGGGTTGGGGAGGGGGGTTCGGGGGCTCTGTGCGTCGGAAATGGGTACAGTCTTTTCGAGGGTCCTCGTGTGCCCAGTGGGAGGCTACGGTCAGAGGCCTGCCCTAAAATGGCAAGAAATGCCAAGCGGCCTTGGCGTGAAATAAGTCATGGGGCAGTGTCGCGTGGCGTTTGGTCCGCGCGGGTTGGGGAGGGGCGTTCGGAGGCTCTGGGCATCGGAAATGGGTACAGCCTTTTCCAGGGTCCTCGTGTGCCCAGTGGGAGGCTACGGTCATAAGCCTACCCTAAAATGGCAAGACATGCCCAGCGGCGCAGCGCGTGAAATAGTCCCCGAGGCCGGTGGGCTATAGCCTTTGGTCCGCGGGGGTTGGGGAGGGTTTTTCTGGGGCTCTGGTCGTCGGAAATGGGTACAGTCTTTTCGAGGGTCCTCGTGTGCCCAGTGGGAGGCTACGGTCAGAGGCCTGCCCTAAAATGGCAAGAAATGCCCAGCGGCGCAGCACGTGAAATGGTCGCCGAGGTCGGTGTGCTATAGCATTTGGTCATGAGGTTGGGAGGGTGTTTACGGGGCTCAGTGTCAGAAATGGGTACAGTCTTTTCGAGGGTCCTCGCGTGCTTAGTGGGAGGCTACGGTCAGAAGCCTGCCCTAAAATGGCAAGAAATGTGGGCGTGTCAGCGTGAAATTGTCAGGAGGGCCGTTCGCTGTGCTGATCCTTGAGGGGTTGGGAGGGAAGTTACAGGGCTCTCAGGCGTGGGAAATGGGTGCAGTCTTTCGAGGTCCTCGTGTGCCCAGTGGGAGGCTACGGTCAGAGGCCTGGCCTAAAATGACAAGAAATGCCCAGCGGCGAAGCGCGTGAAATAGTCACCAAGGCCGGTGGGCTATAGTCTTTGGTCCATGAGGTTGGGGAGGGTGTTTACAGGCCTCACAGTGGGTCGGAAATGGGTACAGTCTTTTCGAGGCTCCTCGTGTGCCTAGTGGGAGGCTACGGTCAGAGGCCTGCCCTAAAATGGCAAGAAATGTCCAGCGCGCAGCACGTTAAAGTGTGTAGAGGCGGTGGGCTATAACTTTTAGTCCTTGAGGGGTTGGGAGGGGTTCAGGGGCTCTGTGCGTCGGGAAATGGAGTACAGTCTTTTGAGGGTCCTCGTGTGCCCTGTGGGAGGCTACAGTCAGAGGCCTGCCACTAAAATGGGAAGAAATGCTTGTGGCAGCGCGTGAAATAGTCCAAGGCAGTGGGCTATAGCCTTTGGTCCTTGAGGTTGGGAGGGTGTTTGGGGGCTCAGTGGTCGGAAATGGGTACAGTCTTTTGAGGGTCTCGTGTGCCCAATGGGAGGCTCTGATCAGGCACTGCCCTAAAATAAAGAAATGCCAGCCCAGCGCGCGTGAAATAATGTGGGGCCGGTGGGCTATAGCCTTTAGTGGGAGTTGGGAGGGTTTAAGGGGCTCAGGCGTCGGGAAATGGAGTACAGTATTTCGAGGTCCTCGTGTGCCCAGTGGGAGGCTCTGATCAGAACCTGCCCTAAAATAACAAGAAATGCCCAGTGACGCAGCGCGTGAAATAACGCCCGAGGCCGGTGGGCTATAGCCTTTGGTCACGCGGGAGTTGGGAGGGGTTTGAGGGCTCAGTGGTCGGAAATAGTTACAGTCTTTTCGCGGGTCCTCGTGTGCCCAGTGGGAGGCTACGGTCAGAGGCCTGCCCTAAAATCGCACGAAATGCCCAGCGGCGCAGCTCGTGAAATAGTCGCTGAGGCCGGTGGGCATTAGCCTTTGGTCAGCAGGGTTGGGAGGGGCGTTCGAGGCTCAGGCATCGGAAATGGGTACAGCCTTTTCCAGGGTCCTCGTGTGCCCAGTGGGAGGCTACGGTCATAAGCATACAATAAAATGTCAAGACATGCCCAGCGGCGCAGCGCGTGAAATAGTCACGAGGCGGTGGGCTATAGCCCCAGTCCCATGAGGGTTGGGGAGGGGTTTCGGGGCTCAGTGCGTCGGGAAATGGGTACAGTCTTTTTGAGGGGCCTCGTGCACCCTTTGGGAGGCTACGGTCAGAGGCCTGCAATAAAATGGCAAGAAATGCCCAGCGGCGCAGCGCGCGAAATAGTCACCAAGGCCGGTGGGCTATAGTCTTTAGTCTTTGGCGAGGGGTTGGGGAGGGTGTTTACAGGGCTCACGAGTGGTGAAAATGGATACAGTCTTTTCGAGGGTCCTCGTGTGCCCAGTGGGAGGCTACGGTCGAGGCCTGCCCTAAAATGGCAGAGAAATGTCCAGCGCGCACGTTAAATTGTGGCAAAGGCGGTGGGCTATAGCTATTGGTCCCATGAGGGGTTGGGAGGGGTTCGGGGCTCTGGTCGTCGGAAATTGGTAGTCTTTTCGAGGTCCTCGTGTGCCCAGTGGGAGGCTACGGTCAGGCCTGCCCTAAAATGGCACGAAATGCCAATAGCAGCGTGAAATAATCGCCGAGGCGGGGTGGGCATTAGCGTTTGAATCATGTGAGGTTGGGGAGGCGTTCGGAGGCTACTGGGCATGGAAATGGGTACAGCCTTTTCCAGGGGTCCTCGTGTGCCCAGTGGGAGGCAACGGTCATAAGCCTTCCTAAAATTGCAAGAAATTCCCAGCGGCAGTAGCGTGAAATAGTCACCCGAGGCGGTGGGCTATAAGCCTTTGGTCATGAGGTTGGGGAGGGTTTGGGGCTGGTTGGAAATGGGTACAGTCTTTTCGAGGGTCCTCGTGTGCCCGGTGGGAGGCTACGGTCGAGGCCTGCCCTAAAATGGCAAGAAATGCCCTTGACGTGTCAGCGTGAAATTGTCGCCGAGCCGTTCGCTATATGCTTTAGTCCCATGCGGGGTTGGGGAGGGAAGTTACTGGGGCTCTACAGGCGTGGAAATGGGTACAGTCTTTTCGAGGGTCTCGTGTGCCAGGTGGGAGGCTACGGTCAGGCCTGCCTAAAATGACAAGAAATGCCAGCGGCAGTAAATAGTCACAGGCGGTGGGCTATAGTCTTTGGTCAGCGGGGTTGGGAGGGTGTTCTGGGCCTCTGGTGCGTCAGGAAATGGGTACAGTCTTTTCGAGGGTCTCGCGTGTAGTGGGAGGCTACGGTCAGGCTGCCTAAAATAACAAGAAATGCCAGCGTGTCAGCGTGAAATTGTCGCCCATGGGGCCGTTGCGCTATAGCCTTTAGTCAGCGGGGTTGGGGAGGAAGTTACAGGGCTCTGGGCGTGGGAAATGGGTACAGTCTTTTCGAGGTCATCGTGTGGCAAGTGGGAGGCTACGGTCAGAGCCTGCCTAAATGGCAAGAAATGTCATGTGCGCACACGTTAAAGTGTAGAGGCGGTGGGCTATAGCTTTTGGTCCTTGAGGGTTGGGAGGGGGTTGGGGGCTCTGTCGTCGGAAATGGGTACAGTCTTTTGAGGTCCTCGTGTGCCCGGTGGGAGGCTACGGTCGAGCCTGCCCTAAAATGGGAAGAAATGCATGGCCAGTGTGAAATAGTCACCGAGGCCGGTGGGCTATAGCCTTTGGTCCGCGGGGGTTGGGGAGGGTGTTTCGGGGGCTCTGGTCGTCGGAAATGGGTACAGTCTTTTTGAGGGTCCTCGTGTGCCCAATGGGAGGCTACGGTCAGAGGCCTGCCCTAAAATGGCAAGAAATGCCCAGCGGCGCAGCGCGTGAAATAGTCGCCGAGGCCGGTGGGCTATAGCCTTTAGTGCAGGAGTTTGGGAGGGGTTTCGGGGCTCTGGGCGTCGGAAATGGGTCTGAGTATTTTGAGGGTCCTCGTGTGCCATGTGGGAGGCTCGATCAGAACCACATGCCTAAAATAACAAGAAATGCCCAGCGGCCTTGTGCGTGGAAATAATCGCCCAAGGCCGGTGGGCTATAGCCTTTGGTCCCACAGGAGTTGGGAGGGGTTTGGGGCTGGTCATGGAAATAGTTCTGATCTTTTCGCGGGTCCTCGTGTGCCCAGTGGGAGGCTACGGTCAGAGGCCTGCCCTAAAATCGCACGAAATGCCCAGCGGCGCAGCTCGTGAAATAGTCGCTGAGGCCGGTGGGCATTAGCCTTTGGTCCGCGCGGGTTGGGGAGGGGCGTTCGGAGGCTCTGGGCATCGGAAATGGGTACAGCCTTTTCCAGGGTCCTCGTGTGCCCAGTGGGAGGCTACGGTCATAAGCCTACCCTAAAATGGCAAGACATGCCCAGCGGCGCAGCGCGTGAAATAGTCACCGAGGCCGGTGGGCTATAGCCTTTGGTCCGCGGGGGTTGGGGCGGGGGTTTCGGGGGCTCTGGTCGTCGGAAATGGGTACAGTCTTTTCGAGGGTCCTCGTGTGCCCAGTGGGAGGCTACGGTCAGAGGCCTGCAATAAAATGACAAGAAATGCCCAGCGGCGCAGCGCGTGAAATAGTCACCAAGGCCGGTGGGCTATAGTCTTTGGTCCGCGGGGGTTGGGGAGGGTGTTTCTGGGCCTCTGGTCGTCGGAAATGGGTACAGTCTTTTCGAGGGTCCTCGTGTGCCCAGTGGGAGGCTACGGTCAGAGGCCTGCCCTAAAATGGCAAGAAATGTCCAGCGGCGCAGCACGTTAAGTGTGTAGGGCGGTGGGCTATAGCTTTGGTCATGAGGGTTGGGGAGGGGTTCGAGAGGCCTCTGTGCGTCGGAAATGGGTACAGTCTTTTTGAGGGTCCTCGTGTGCCCAGTGGGAGGCTACGGTCAGAGGCCTGCCCTAAAATGGGAAGAAATGCGCAGCGGCGCAGCGCGTGAAATAGTCACCGAGGCCGGTGGGCTATAGCCTTTGGTCCGCGGGGGTTGGGGAGGGTGTTTTGGGGGCTCTGGTCGTCGGAAATGGGTACAGTCTTTTTGAGGGTCCTCGTGTGCCCAATGGGAGGCTACGGTCAGAGGCCTGCCCTAAAATCGCAAGAAATGCCAGGCGTAGCGCGTGAAATAATGGCCGGGGCGGTGGGCTATAGCCTTTAGTGCAGGAGTTGGGGAGGGTTTGAGGGGCTGCAGGCGTGAAATGTGTACAGTATTTTCGAGGGTCCTCGTGTGATGGGAGGCTACGATCAGAACCACCTGCCCTAAAATAACAAGAAATGCCAATGGCCGGCAGCGTGAAATAATCGCCGAGGCGGTGGGCTATAGCCTTTGGTCCACGGGAGTTGGGGAGGGGTTTCGGGGCTCAGTGCGTCGGAAATAAGTTCTGAGTCTTTCGCGGGTCCTCGTGTGCCCTTGGGGTGGCTACGGTCAGATGCCTGCCCTAAAATCGCCTGAAATGCTTGGCGCAGCTCGTGAAATAATCGTGAGGCGGTGGGCATTAGCCTTTGGTCCAGGTTGGGAGGGCGTTCGGAGGCTCTGGGCATCGGAAATGGGTACAGCCTTTTCAGGGTCTCGTGTGCCCAGTGGGAGGCTACAGTCATAAGCCTACCCTAAAATGGCAAAGACATGCCAGTAGCGCGTGAAATAGTCATAAGGGCCGGTGGGCTATAGCCTTTGGTCCCTTGAGGGGTTGGGAGGGGTTTCAGGGGCTCACAGTCGTGGGAAATAATTCTGATCTTTTCGCGGGTCCTCGTGTGCCCGATGGGAGGCTACTGATCGAGGCCTGATAAAATGACAAGAAATGCCCAGTGGCGCGCGTGAAATAATCACAGGCGGTGGGCTATAGTCTTTGGTCCTTGAGGGGTTGGGAGGGTGTTTACAGGGCTCACAGTGGGTCGAAAATGGGTACAGTCTTTTCGAGGGTCCTCGTGTGCCAGATGGGAGGCTACAGTCGAGGCCTGCCCTAAAATGGCAGGAAATGTCAGCGCAACCACGTTAAGTGTGTAGGAGGCGGTGGGCTATAGCTATTGGTCATGAGGGGTTGGGGAGGGGTTGGGGGCTCAGTGGTCAGAAATTGGTAGTCTTTCGAGGTCCTCGTGTGCCCGGTGGGAGGCTACGGTCGAGCCTGCCTAAAATGGCACTGAAATACCAGTGGCCTTGTGCGTGAAATAGTCGCCGAGGCCGGTGGGCATTAGCGTTTGGTCCGCGCGGGTTGGGGAGGGGCGTTCGGAGGCTCTGGGCATCGGAAATGGGTACAGCCTTTTCCAGGGTCCTCGTGTGCCCAGT
Organism: Citropsis articulata; assembly: GCA_030449925.1. Lineage (NCBI taxonomy): Eukaryota > Viridiplantae > Streptophyta > Magnoliopsida > Sapindales > Rutaceae > Citropsis > Citropsis articulata. The sequence continues at coordinate 1,072,834 of JASUUH010000169.1, forward strand.
GGGAGGCTACGGTCATAAGCCTACCCTAAAATGGCAAGAAATACCTAGCGGCGCAGCGCGTGAAATAGGCACCGAGGCCGATGGGCTATAGCCTTTGGTCCGCGGGGGTTGGCGAGGGGGTTTCGGGGGATCTGGTCGTCGGAAATGGGTACAGTCATTTGGAGGGTCCTCATGTGCCCAGTGGGAGGCTACGGTCAGAAGCCTGCCATAAAATGGCAGGAAATGTCCAGCGGCGCAGCACGTGAAATGGTCGCCGAGGCCGGTGGGCTATAGCCTTTGGTCCACGAGGGTTGGGGGGGTGTTTACAGGGCTCACTGGTCGTCAGAAATGGTCTGATCTTTTTCGAGGGTCCTCGTGTGCTTAGTAGGAGGCTACGGTCAGAGGGCTGCCCTAAAATAACAAGCAATGCCAGCGTGTCAGCGTGAAATTGTCTTGAGCCGTTCTTCAGCTAGTCCATGAGGTTGGGAGGTAAGTTCTGGGGCTCTGGGCGTGGAAATGGGTACAGTCTTTTGGAGGGTCCTCGTGTGCCCAGTGGGAGGCTACGGTCAGAGCCTGCCTAAAATGACAAGAAATGCCAGCCATGGCGCGCGTGAAATAATCACCAGGCAGGTGGGCTATAGTCTTTGGTCATGAGGCGTTGGGAGGGTGTTCTGAGCCTCAGTCGTCGGGAAATGGGTACAGTCTTTTCGAGGTCCTCGTGTGCCCAGTGGGAGGCTACGGTCAGAGGCCTGCCTAAAATCATGAAATGCCAGGCCTTGCGTGAAATAATGGCCGGGGCAGTGGGCTATAGCCTTTAGTGCTGTGAGGGGTTGGGGACTCGCGTTCGGGGCTCGGGGCGTCGGAAATGGGTACATTATTTTTGATGGTCCTCGTGTGCCCAATGGGAGGCTACGGTCAGAGGCCTGCCCTAAATCATAAAGAAATGCTTGGCATGACGTGAAATAATGGCCAGGGCGATTGGGCTATATGCTTTAGTGCAGGGGTTGGGGTGGGTTTTTGTGGGGCTCTGGGCGTCGGAAATGGGTACAGTCTTTTCGAGGGTCCTCGTGTGCCCAGTGGGAGGCTACGATCAGAAGCCTGCCCTAAAATAGCAAGAAATGCCAAGCGTGAAATAATCGGCGAGGCAGGTGGGCTATAGCCTTTGGTCCCACAGGGGTTGGGGAGGGGTTTGGGGCTCACTGGTCGTCGGAAATAGTTCTGATCTTTTCATGCGGGTCCTCGTGTCTGAGTGGGTGGCTACTGGTCGAGCATGCCCAAAAATGGCAAGAAATGCCAGCCTTGTGCAATGATAAGTGTCGCCCGGGGCGGTGGGCTATAGCCTTTAGTCATGAGTGTTGAGGGGGTTTCGAGGGGCTCTGGGAGTCGGAAATGGGTACAGTCTTTTGGAGGTCCTCGTGTGCCCAGTGGGAGGCTCTGATCAGAACCACTGCCCTAAATAGCAAGAAATTCCCAGCGGTAGCGCGTGAAATAATCGCCGAGGCGGTGGGCTGTGCCTTTGGTCACAGGGAGTTGGGAGGGGTTTGGGGGCTCTGGTCGTGAAATAGTTCTGATTTTCGCGGGTCCTCGTGTGCCACATGGGTGGCTTCTGATCGAAGCACCTTTTAAAATGTGCAAGACATGCCAGTGGCGCAGTATGAAATAGTCGCCGAGGTCGGTGGGCTATAGCCTTTGGTCCGCGGGGGTTGGGGAGGGTGTTTCGGGGGCTCTCGTCGTCGGAAATGGGTACAGTCTTTTTCAGGGTGCTCGTGTGCCCAGTGGGAAGCTACGGTCAGAGGCCTGCCCTAAAATGGCAAGAAATGCCCAGCGGCGCAGCGCGTGAAATAGTCACCGAGGCCGGTGGGCTATAGCCTTTGGTCCGCGGGGGTTGGGGAGGGTGTTTCTGGGGCTCTGGTCGTCGGAAATGGGTATAGTCTTTTCGAGGGTCATCGTGTGCTCAGTGGGAGGCTACGGTCAGACGCCTGCCCTAAAATGGCAAGAAATGCCCAGCGGCGCATCGCGTGAAATTGTCGCCGAGGCCGGTGGGCTATAGCCTTTGGTCCGCGTTGTTTGGGGAGGGAAGTTCTGGGGCTCTGGGCATCGGAAATGGGTACAATCTTTTCGAGGGTCCTCGTGTGCCCAGTGGGAGGCTACGGTCAGAGGCCTGCCCTAAAATGGCAAGAAATGCCCAGCGGCGCAGCGCGTGAAATACTCACCGAGGCCGGTGGGCTAGAGCATTTGGTCCGCGTGGGTTGGGGAGGGTGTTTCTGGGGCTCTGGTCGTCGGAAATGGGTATAGTCTTTTCGAGGGTCCTCGTGTGCTCAGTGGGAGGCTACGGTCAGATGCCTGCCCTAAAATGGCAAGAAATGTCCAGCGGCGCAGCACGTGAAATAGTCGCCAACACCGGTGGGCTATAGCCTTTGGTCCGCGGGAGTTGGGGAGGGGCGTTCGGGGGCTCTGGGCGTCGGAAATGGGTACAGTCTTTTTGAGGGTCCTCGTGTGCCCAGTGGGAGGCTAAGGTCAGAAGCCTGCCCTAAAATGGCAAGAAATGTCCAGCGGCGCAGCGCGTGAAATAGTCGCCGAGGCCGGTGGGCTATAGCCTTTGGTCCGCGGGGGTTGGGGACTCGCGTTCGGGGGCTCTGGGCGTCGGAAATGGGTACAGTCTTTTTGAGGGTCCTCGTGTGCCCAGTGGGAGGCTAAGGTCAGAAGCCTGCCCTAAAATGGCAAGAAATGTCCAGCGGCGCAGCGCGTGAAATAGTCGCCGAGGCCGGTGGGCTATAGCCTTTGGTCCGCGGGGGTTGGGGAGCGGCGTTCGGGGGCTCTGGGCGTCGGAAATGGGTACAGTCTTTTTGAGGGTCCTCGTGTGCCCAGTGGGAGGCTACGGTCAGAAGCCTGCCCTAAAATGGAAAGAAATGTCCGGCGGCGCAGCACGTTAAATAGTCGCCGAGGCCGGTGGGCTATAGCTTTTGGTCCGCGGGGGTGGGGGAGGGGGGTTCGGGGGCTCTGGGCGTCGGAAATGGGTACAGTCTTTTCGAGGGTCCTCGTGTGCCCAGTGGGAGGCTACGGTCAGAGGCCTGCAATAAAATGGCAAGAAATGCCCAGCGGCGCAGCGCGTGAAATAGTCGCCGGGGCCGGTGGGCTATAGCCTTTGGTTTGCGGGTGTTGGGGAGGGGGTTTCAGGGGCTCTGGGCGTCGGAAATGGGTACAGTCTTTTCGAGGGTCCTCGTGTGCTCAGTGGGAGGCTACGGTCAGAGGCCTGCCCTAAAATGGCAAGAAATGCCCAGCGGCGCAGCACGTGAAATGGTCGCCGAGGTCGGTGTGCTATAGCCTTTGGTCATGAGGTTGGGGAGGTGTTTACAGGGGCTCAGTGCGTCGGAAATGGGTCTGCAGTCTTTCGAGGGTCCTTGTGTGCCCAGTGGGAGGTTCTGGTCAAGCCTGCCTAAAATGCCAAGACATACCAGTGGCAGCCGCGTGAAATGTCAGCCAAGGCAGTGGGCTATAGCCTTTGGTACGCTGGGGTTGGGGAGGGGCGTTCGGGGGCTCTGGGCCTGGGAAATGGGTACAGTCTTTTCGACGGTCCTCGTTTTCCTAGTGGGAGGCTAGGTTAGAGGCCTGCCCTAAAATGGCAAGAAATACCAGTGGCCAGCGTGAAATAATCGCCAGTCGGTGGGCTATAACTTTGGTCCCTTGAGGGGTTGGGCGGCGGGGTTTGGTGGCTCTGGTTGTCGGAAATGGGTCTGAGTCTTTTGAGGTCCTCCTGTGCCCGGTGGGAGGCTCTGACCAGAAGCCTGCCGAAAATGGCAAAAAAATGTCATGACGCGCAGCACGTGAAATAATCATGAGCGCCGGTGGGCTATAGCCTTTGGTCCGCGGGGTTTGGGGAGGGTCGTTCGGGGGCTCTGGGCGTCGGAAATGAGTACAGTCTTTTCGAGGGTCCTCGTGTGCCCAGTGGGAGGCTATGGTCAGAAGCCTGCCGTAAAATGGCTTGTAATGCCCAGCGGTGCAGCGCGTGAAATAGTCACCGAGGCCGGTGGGCTATAATAGTGCTGCTTGCGGTTGGAGAGGGGGTTGGGGCTCTCGTCGAGAAATTGGTACAGTCTTTTCGAGGTCCTCGTGTGCCCAGTGGGAGAGCTACGGTCAAAACTTTCCCTAAAATGGCACGATATGCCATGGCGCAGCGTGTGAAATAATCATGAGGCGGTGGGCATTGTGCTTTGGTCATGAGGGGTTGGGGAAGAGGCGTTGGAGGCTCTGGGCGTCGGGAAATGGGTACAGCCTTTTCCGGGGGTCCTCGTGTGCCAGTGGGAGGCTACGGTCATAAGCCTACCCTAAAATGGCAAGACATACCCAGCGGCGCAGCGCGTGAAATAATCACCAGGCGGTGGGCTATAGCCTTTGGTCATGAGGGGTTGGGAGGGGTTTTACAGGGCTCTCAGTGGGTCGGAAATGGGTACAGTCTTTTCGAGGGTCCTCGTGTGCCCAGTGGGAGGCTACAGTCAGAGGCCTGCCCTAAAATGGCAAGAAATGCCCAGCGGCGCAGCACGTGAAATGGTCGCCGAGGTCGGTATGCTATAGCATTTGCTCCGCGGGGGTTGGGGAGGGTGTTTCTGGGCCTCTGGTCGTCGGAAATGGGTACAGTTTTTTTGAGGGTCCTTGTGTGCCCAGTGGGAGGCTACGGTCAGAGGCCTGCCCTAAAATGACAAGAAATGCCCAGCGGCGCAGCGCGTGAAATAGTCACCAAGGCCGGTGGGCTATAGCCTTTGGTCCGCGGGGGTTGGGGAGGGTGTTTCTGGGGCTCTGGGCATCGAAAATGGGTACAGTCTTTACGAGGGTCCTCGTGTGCTCAGTGAGAGGCTACGGTCAGACGCCTGTTCTAAAATGGCAAGAAATGTCCAGCGGCGCAGCACGTGAAATAGTTGCCGAGACCGGTGGGCTATAGCCTTCCGCGGGGGTTGGGGAGGGGCGTTCGGGGGCTCTGGGCGTCGGAAATGGGTACAGTCTTTTTGAGGGTCCTCGTGTGCCCAGTGGGAGGCTAAGGTCAGAAGCCTGCGCTAAAATGGCAAGAAATGTCCAGCGGCGCAGCGCGTGAAATAGACGCCGAGGCCGGTGGGCTATAGCCTTTGGTCCGCGGGGGTTGGGGAGCGGCGTTCGGGGGCTCTGGGGGCGTCGGAAATGGGTACAGTCTTTGAGGTCTCGTGTGCAGTGGGAGGATTCTGATCAAGCCCTGCCCTAAAAAATGGCAAAAATGTCAATGCGCAACACGTTAAATAATCGCTTGAGGCGGTGGGCTATAGCTTTTGGTCCTTGAGGGGTTGGGGAGGGGTTCGGGGCTCAGGCGTCGGAAATAGGTACAGTCTTTCGAGGGGTCCTCGTGTGCCCGATGGGTGGCTACGGTCAGAAGCCTGCCCTAAAATGGCAAGACATGCCAATGGCCGCAGCGCGTGAAATAATCATGGAGGCCGGTGGGCTATAACTTTGGTCCCATGAGGGGTTGGGGGGGGGTTTGGGGCTCTCATCGTCGGAAATGGGTACAGTCTTTTGAGGGTCCTCGTGTGCCCAGGTGGGAAGCTACAGTCGAGGCCTGCCCTAAAAGGCAAGAAATGCCAGCCAGGCGCATCGCGTGAAATTATCACTTGAGGCCGGTGGGCTATAGCCTGGTCCCATGAGGTTGGGGACTGGCGTTCGGGGGCTGGGCGTCGGGAAATGGGTACAGTCTTTTGAGGTCCTCGTGTCCAGTGGGAGGCTACAGTCGAGCCACTAAAAAATGGCAAGAAATACCTATGCGCCTGGCGCGTGAAATAATCAGCCGAGGCGGTGGGCTATACCGCTTTGGTCCTTGGGGTTGGGAGGGAAGTTACAGGGCTCTGGGCGTCGGAAATGGGTGCAGTCTTTTCAGCGGTACTCGTGTACCCGGTGGGAGGCTACGGTCGAAGCACGCCCAAAATAACAAGAAATGCCCCCAGCGGATCGCGTGAAATTGTTACCGAGGCGGTGGGCTATAGCCTTTGGTTGAGCGGGGTTGGGAGGGAAGTTACAGGGCTCTGGGCATCGAAAATGGGTGCAATCTTTTCGAGGGTCCTCGTGTGCCAGATGGGAGGCTCTGATGAGGCACTGCCTAAAATGGGAAGAAATGCCAGTGGCGCAGCTCGTGAAATAGTCACAGGCCGGTGGGCTATAGCCTGATCGCGAGGGTTGGGAGGGTGTTTGAGGCTCTGGTCCTCCGAAATGGGCCTGATCTTTGAGGTCTCGTTTGCCCAATGGGAGGCTACGGTCGAGGCCTAAAATGGCAAGAAATGCCAAGCGGCGCAGCGTGAAATAATTACCGAGGCGGTGGGCTATAGCCTTTGTCCATGGTGTTGGGGAGGGTTTCAGGGGCTCAGGCGTGGGAAATGGGTACAGTCTTTCAAGGGTCCTAGTGTGCCCGGTGGGATACTGATCAGAACCACCAAAATAACAAGAAATGCCAATGGCGCAGCTGCGTGAAATAATCAGCCAAGGCGGTGGGCTATAGCCTTTGGTCCACAGGGAGTTGGGAGGGGGTTTGGGGCTCTGGTTGTCGGAAATAGATCTGATCTTTCGAGGGTCCTCGTGTGCCAGGTGGGTGGCTACTGATCAGAAGCACATGCTAAAATGTGAACATGCCCTTGTGCAGTGAAATAATCAGCAGGGCAGGTGGGCTATAATAACCTTTGGTCATGAGGTTGGGGAGGGTTTGGGGGCTCAGGCGTCGGAAATGGGTACAGTCTTTTCAAGGGTCCTCGTGTGCCCAGTGGGATGCTCTGATCAGAACCACCGCCCTAAAATAAGCAAGAAATGCCCAGCTGCTTGGCGTGAAATAATCATAGGGCGGTGGGCTATAAGCCTTTGGTCCAGCGGGGAGTTGGGAGGGGTTTGGGAGCTCGGTTGTGAAATAGTTATAGTCTTTTGAGGGTCTCGTGTACCCGATGGGAGGCTACGGTCGAGGCCTGCCCTAAAAAAGGCAATTACCCAGTGATCAGCGTGCGAAATAATCGTCGAGGCGGTGGGCTATAGCCTTTGGTCCATGAGGGGTGGGAGGGCGTTACAGGGATGCAGGCATCAGAAATGGGTACAGTCTTTTGAGGGTCCTCGTGTGCCCAGTGGGAGGTTACGGTCGAAGCCTGCCCTAAAATAACAAGACATGCCAGCGCGCGTGAAATAGTCATGAGGCGGTGGGCAATAGCCTTTGGTCAGCGCGGGTGGGAGGGCGTTACGGGGCTCAGGCGTCGGAAAAGTCAGTCTTTTGAGGGTCTCGTGTGCCCGGTGGGAGGCTACGGTCAGAGGCTGCCTAAAGGGCAAGAAATGCCCAGCGATGAGCGTGAAATAGTCGTCGAGGCAGTGGGCTATAGCCTTTGGTCCGCGAGGGGTGGGAGGGCGTTACGGGATCACAGGCATCAGAAATGGGATGCAGTCTTTTGAGGTCCTCGTGTGCCCGATGGGAGGCTACTGGTCGAAGCTTTGCCACCTAAAATGGCAGACATGCCCGATGTACAGTGGCGTGAAATAATCGCGAGGCGGTGGGCTATAGCCTTTGGTCCATGAGGGTTGGGAGGGGTTTAAGTGGGCTCACAGTGCGTCGGAAATGGAGTCACGGTCTTTTCGAGGGTCCTCGTGTGCCCAGTAGGAGGCTACGGTCAGAGGGCTGCCCTAAAAGGGTAAGAAATGCCCAGCGATCCAGCGTGCGAAATAGTCGTCGAGGCCGGTGGGCTATAGCCTTTGGTCCGCGGGGTTTGGGGAGGGGCGTTCTGGGGCTCTGGGCGTCGGAAATGGGTACGGTCTTTTCGAGGGTCCTTGTGTGCCCAGTGGGAGGCTACGGTCAGAAGCCTGCCCTAAAATGGCAAGACATGCCCAGCGGCGCAGCGCGTGAAATAGTCGCCGAGGCCGGTGGGCTATAGCCTTTGGTCCCATGAGGGGATGGGGAGGCGTTCGGGGGCTCAGGCTTGGAAATGGGTACAGTCTTTTCGAGGGTCCTCGTGTGCCCAGTGGGAAGCTACGGTCAGAAGCCTGCCCTAAAATGGTAAGAAATACCAATGGCCAGTGCGCGTGGAATAATCATGAGGCGGTGGGCTATAGCTTTTTCATGAGGGGTTGGGGAGGGTTGAGGGCTCTGGGCATCAGAAATGAATAAAGACTTTTCGAGGGTCCTCGTGTGCCCGATGGGAGGCTCTACGGTCAGGCCTGCCGTAAAATGGCAAGTAATGCAGCCTTGTGTGAAATAATCGACGCCCGGTGGGCTATAGCCTTTGGTCCTTGAGGTTGGGGAGGGTTACAGGGCTCTGGGCATCGGAAATGGGTACAGTCTTTTCGAGGGTCCTCGTGTACCCAGTGGGAGGCTACGGTCAGAGGCCTGCCCTAAAAGGGCAAGAAATACCCAGCGATGCAGCGTGCGAAATAGTCATCGAGGCCGGTGGGCTATAGCCTTTGGTCCGCGGGGGGTGGGAGGGCGTTACAGGGGCTCAGGCGTCAGAAAAGTCTGATCTTTTGAGGGTCTCGTGTGTGCCCAGTGGGAGGCTACTGGTCAGAGCACTGCCTAAAATGTAAGACATGCCCGATGTGGCCAGTGCGTGAAATAGTCATGAGGCAGGTGGGCTATAGCCTGGTCACATGAGGGTTGGGAGGGGTTTCGTGGGCTCACAGTGCGTCGAGAAATGGGTGCAGTCTTTTCGAGGGTCCTCGTGTGCCCAGATGGGAGGCTACAGTCAGAAGGCTGCCTAAAGGGTAAGAAATGCTTAGCGATCAGCGTCACGAAATAGTCGTCGAGGCGGTGGGCAATAGCCTTTGGTCATGCGGGGTTTGGGAGAGGCGTTGCAGGGCTCTGGGCGTCGGGAAATGGAGTGCAGTCTTTTGGAGGTTCCTGTGTGCCCAGTGGGAGGCTACGGTCAGAAGCCTGCCCTAAAATGTAAGACATGCCAGCGGTATAGCGCGTGACATAGTCATGAGGCAGTGAGCTATAGCCTTTGGTCCATGAGGGATGGGAGGGGCGTTAAAGGGGCTCACTGGGCGTCGGAAATGGGTACAGTCTTTTCGAGGGTCCTCGGGTGCCCAGTGGGAAGCTACTGGTCAGAAGCCTGCCTAAAATGGTAGAAATACCCAGCCAGGCGCAGCGCGTGGAATAATCGTGAGCCGGTGGGCTATAAGCTTTTGGTCCATGAGGTTGGGAGAGGGTTCGGGGCTCACAGGCATCGAGAAATGAATAAAGGCTTTTCGAGGGTCTCGTGTGCCCGATGGGAGGCTACGGTCGGAAGCCTGCGTAAAATGTGTAATGCCAATGTGTGCCTTGAGAAATAATCGCCGGCACCTTGGTGGGCTATAACCTTTGGTCATGAGGTTGGGAGGGTTCTGCAGGGGCTCCGGCATGATGGTACAGTCTTTTCGAGGGGCCTCGTGTACCCAGTGGAAGGTTACGGTCAGAGGCCTGCCCTAAAAGGGCAAGAAATCCCCAGCGATGCAGCGTGCGAATTAGTCATCGAGGCCGGTGGGCTATAGCCTTTGGTCCGCAGGGGTTGGGGAGGCGTTAGGGCTCAGGCGTCAGAAAAGGTGCAGTCTTTTAGGGTCCTCGTGTGCCCAGTGGGAGGCTACAGTCAGAGGGCTGCCTAAAGGGCAAAGAAATGCCCAGCGATGAAGCGTCTTGAAATAAGTCGTCGAGGCAGTGGGCTATAACCTTTGGTCCAGCGGGGTTGGGGTGGGAGGGGCGTTAGGATCTGGGCATCAGAAATGGGTCCAGTCTTTTTGAGGTCCTCGTGTGCCCAGGTGGGAGGCTACGGTTAGAAGCACATGCCCTAAAATACAAAGACATGCCCAGGCTGGCACGGTAGCGTGAAATAGTCATGGGGCGGTGGGCTATACTGGCCTTCAGTCATGAGGGGTTGGGGAGGGGGTTTAAGTGGGCTCACAGTGCGTCGGAAATGGAATAAACGGTCTTTTGAGGTCCTCGTGTACTTGAGTGGGAGGCTACAGTCAGGAGGCTGCCCTAAAGGGTGAAATGCCCAGTCAGCGTGCTTGAAATAGTCGTCGAGGCAGGTGGGCTATGTGCTGGTCCATGCGGGGTTTAGGGAGGGCGTTCACAGGGCTCTGGGCGTCGGAAATGGGTGCAGTCTTTGAGGGTCCTTGTGTGTGCCCAGTGGGAGGCTCTGGTCAAGCCTGCCCTGCAAAGGGCAAGAAATGCCCAGCTGATGCAGCGTCTTGAAATAGCCATCGAAGGCCCGTTAGACTATAACGCCCGGTCCATGGGGGGTGGGGAGGTGCGATGCAGGGAGCTCAGGCGTCGAGGAAAAGGTGCAGTATTTTGAGGGTCCTCGTGTGCTTGATGGGAGGCTCACGATCAGAGGGCTGCCTAAAAGGCAAAAATGCCTTGTGATGAGCGTCTTGAAATAGTCGTCGAGGCCGGTGAGCTATAGCATTTGGTCCCTTGAGGGTTGGGAGGGCGTTCGGGGGTTACAGGCGTCAGAAATGGAGTCTGATCTTTTGAGGTCCTGTCGCCCGATGGGTGACTACGGTCAGAAGGCACCAAAATGGCAAGAAATACCAAGCTGTGGCGTGAAATAGTTAGAGGCGGTGGGCTATAACTTTTTGGTCCCACGGGGGTTGGGGAGGGGTTCGGGGCTCACAGGGCATTGAAATGAATAAAGGCTTTTGAGGGTCCTCGTGTTCCCGGTGGGAGCTACGGTCGAGCCTGCCGTAAAACCAGTAATGCCTAGTGGCGCAGCGCGTGAAATAATCAGCAGGGTCGGTGGGCTATAGCCTTTAGTCCCATGAGGGTTGGGAGGGTTACAGGGCTCACTGGGCATGGAAATGAGTGCTGATCTATTCGAGGGTCCTCGTGTGCAGTGGGAGGCTACGGTCGAGATGCACCTTACTAAAGGGCAAAATGCCAGCGATGCAGCGTGCGAAATAGCCATCGAGGCCGTTGGGCTATAGCCTTTAGATCAGCGGGGGTGGGGAGGTCGTTTGCAGGGCTCACGGCGTCGAAAGTGCAGTATTTTTGAGGGTCCTCGTGTGCCCGGTGGGAGGCCTACGGTGGGAAGCACTGCAAAATAACAAGACATGCCAGTGACACAGTAGTGAAATAATCGCCAGTGGGCTATAGCCTTTGGTCCATGAGGGGTTGGGGAGTGGGTTTGGTGGCTCTGGGTCGTGGGAAATGGGTACAGACTTTTCGGCGTCCTCGTGTGATGGGAGGCTACTGGTCAGAGCACTGCCCTAAAATGGCAAGAAATGCTCGTGGCGCAGTAGCGTGAAATAATCAAGGCCGGTGGGCTATAGCCTTTGGTCATGAGGGTTGGGGAGGGGTTAAGGGCTCTGGGCATAGGAAATGGATCTGATCTTTTGAGGTCTCGTGCACCCAGTGGGAGACTTTGGTTAGATGCCTGAAAAAATGACAAAGACATGCCCAGTGACAGTCGTGAAATGGTCGAGGGCGGTGGGCTATAACTTTGGTCCAGCGGTGGTTGGGAGAAGGGTCGTTAGAGCTCTGGGCACAGGAAATGGGTACAGTCTTTTCGAAGGTCCTCGTTTTCCCGATGGGGAGGCTACGTTAGAGGCCTGCCTAAAATGGCAGAAAAGCCCAGTGGCGCACCAGCGTGAAATAGTCACAGGGCGGTGGGCTATAACCTTTGGTCATGCGGGGTTGGGAGTGGGTTTCGGGGCTCGGTAGTCGAAATGGGTACAGTCATTTCGAGGGTCCTCGTGTGCCCAGTGGGAGGCTACGGACGAAGCACGCTGAAAATAGTAAGAAATGTCATGGCGCAGCACGTGAAATTGTTGCCGGCGTCGGTGGGCTATAACTTTAGTCATGAGGGGTTGGGAGAGGCGTTGAGGCTCTGGGAGTGGGAAATGGGTACAGTCTTTTCGAGGTCCTAGTGTGTTCCCAGTGGAGGCTCTGATTAGGCTGCCTAAATGTAAGAAATGCCCAGTGGCGTGCGTGAAATAAGTCATAGGCGGTGGGCTATAACACTTTAGTCCCATGAGGTTGGGGAGGTTTCGAGGCTCTGAGTCGTCGGAAATGGGTACAGTATTTTCGAGGTCCTCGTGTGCCCATGGGGAGGCTCTGTCAGAAGGCTGCCCTAAAATGGCAAGAAATATCAGCGGTATACGTTAAATAATCATGGGGCGGTGGGCTATAACTTTTGGTCGGGGGGGGTTGGGGTGTGGGGTTCGGGGGCTCTGGGCATCAGAAATGGGTACAATCTTTTCGAGGGTCCTCGTGTGCCCCGTGGGAGGCTACAGTCAAGCCTGCCGTAAAATGGCAAATAATGCCAGGCGCAATACGTGAAATAATCAGGCGGTGGGCTATAGCCTTTGGTCGCGGGGTTGGGAGGGGTTACAGGGCTCAGGCATCGGAAATGGGTACAGTCTGTTCGAGGTCCTCGTGTGCCCGATGGGAGGCTGATCGAGGCTGCCCTAAACGGGCAAGAAATACGCTGCGATGCAGCGTGCAAAATAGTCGTCGAGGCCGGTGGGCTATAGCCTTTGGTCGGCGGGGGGTGGGGAGGGACATTACAGGGCTCAGGCGTCGGAAATGAGTCTGATCTTTCGAGGTCCTTGTGTGCCCAGTGGGAGGCTACTGATCAGAAGCCTGCCACAAAATGGCAAGACATACCCAGTAGCAGCCGTGAAATAATCACCAAGGCGGTGGGCTATAGCCTTTGGTCCTTGAGGGTTGGGAGGGGCGTTCGGGGCTCTGGGCACGAGAAATGGGTACAGTCTTTTGAGGTCCTCGTTTTCAGTGGGAGGCTACTGATTAGAGGCCTGCCATAAAATGGCAAGAAATACCCAGCGGCCTTGAGCGTGAAATACTCAAGGGCGGTGGGCTATAACCTTTGGTCCTTGAGGGGTTGGGAGGGCGTTCGAGGAGCTCTGGGCGTGGAAATGGTACAGTCTTTTCGAGGGTCCTCGTGTACCCAGTGGGAGAGCTAAATCAAGCCTGCCCTAAAATGGCAAGATATGCCCAGCGGCGTATCCCGTGAAATAGTCCCCGAGGCCGGTGGTCTATAGCCTTTGGTCCGCGGGGGTTGGGGAGGGGGTTGGGGGGTTCTGGTCATCGGAAATGGGTACAGTCTTTTCGAGTGTCCTCATGTGCCCAGTGGGAGGCTACAGTCAGAGGCTGCCCTAAAATGGCAAGAAATATCAGCGGCAACACGTTAAATAATCATGAGGGCGGTGGGCTATAACTTTAGTCCCATGAGGTTGGGAGTGGGGTGGGGGGCTCTGGACATCAGAAATGGGTACAGTCTTTTGAGGGTCCCTCGTGTGCCCGTGGGAGGCTACGGTCGAAGCCTGCCGTAAAATGTAAAGTAATGCCCAGGCGCAGCCGCGTGAAATAATCAGGCCAGTGGGCTATAGCTTTGGTCCGAGGGGTTGGGAGGGTTACGGGGCTCTGGGCATGGAAATGGGTGCAGTCTGTTCGAGGTCCTCGTGGGCCCGGTGGGAGGCTACGGTCAGAGGCTGCCTAAAGGGCAAGAAATGCCCAGCGATGCAGCGTCTTGAAATAATCGTCGAGGCGGTGGGCTATAGCCTTTGGTCGCGAGGGGTTGGGAGGGACATTAGGGCTCTGGGCGTGGAAATGGAGTGCAGTCTTTTGAAGGGTCCTTGTGTGCCGTGGGAGGCCTACGGTCAGAGCCTGCCCTAAATATGCAAGACATACCCAATGGCCAGCGCGTGAAATAGTCACGAGGCGGTGGGCTACCTTGCTGGTCCATGAGGGGTTGGGGAGGGCGTTGGGGCTGGGCACGAGAAATGGATGGGTACAGTCTTTTGAAGGTCCTCGTTTTCCCATTGGGAGGCTACGGTTAGAGCCTCCCTAAAAATGTAAAAAATACCAGTAGCTGGCGCGCGAAATACTCACCGAGGCCGGTGGGCCATAACCTTTGGTCCGCGGCGGTTGGGGAGGGGGGTTCAGGGGCTCTGGGCGTTGGAAATGGGTACAGTCTTTTCGAGGGTCCTCCTGTGCCCAGTGGGAGGCTGCGGTCGGAGGCCTGCCCTAAAATGCAAGACATGTATGACCAGTGGCCGCGTGAAATAATCAGCCGAGGCGGTGGGCTATAGCTGGTCCATGAGGGGTTGGGGAGGGGTTTGGGGGCTCAGTGCGTGAAAATGGAGTACAGTCTTTTGAGGGTCGTCGTGTGCCCGGTGTGAGCTGATCCAGGCCTGCCTAAAATGCCAAGAAATGCCAGCAGGCGCATGCGTGAAATAGTCATCGAGGCGGTGGGCTATAACCTTTAGTCCAGAGGGGTTGGGGAGGGGTTTCGGGGGCTCACAGTGGTGAAATGGGTACAGTCTTTTCGAGGGTCCTCGTGTGCCCGTGGGAGGCTCTGACAGCCTGCCCGAAAATGGCAAGAAATGTCCAGCGGCGCAGCACGTGAAATAGTCGCCGAGGCCGGTGGGCTATAGCTTTGGTCCGCGGGGGTTGGGGAGGGGGGTTCTGGGGCTCTGGGCATCGGAAATGGGTACAGTCTGTTCGAGGGTCCTCGTGTGCCCAGTAGGAGGCTACGGTCAGAGGGCTGCCCTAAAAGGGCAAGAAATGCCCAGCGATGCAGCGTGCGAAATAGTCGTCGAGGCCGGTGGGCTATAGCCTTTGGTCAGCAGGGGTTGGGGAGGGACATTCTGGGGCTCTGGGCGTCGGAAATGGGTACAGTCTTTTCGAGGGTCCTTGTGTGCCCAGTGGGAGGCTACGGTCAGAAGCCTGCCCTAAAATGGCAAGACATACCCAGCGGCGCAGCGCGTGAAATAGTCACCGAGGCCGGTGGGCTATAGCCTTTGGTCCGCGGGGGTTGGGGAGGGGCGTTCGGGGGCTCTGGTCGTCGGAAATGGGTACAGTCTTTTCGAGGGTCCTCGTTTTCCCAGTGGGAGGCTACGGTTAGAGGCCTGCCCTAAAATGGCAAGAAATACCCAGCGGCGCAGCGCGTGAAATACTCACCGAGGCCGGTGGGCTATAACCTTTGGTCCGCGGGGGTTGGGGAGGGGCGTTCGGGGGCTCTGGGCGTCGGAAATGGGTACAGTCTTTTCGAGGGTCCTCGTGTACCCAGTGGGAGGCTACGGTCAGAAGCCTGCCCTAAAATGGCAAGACATGCCAGTGCATGGCGTGAAATAGTCGCATGGGGGCAGGTGGGCTATAGCCTTTGGTCCATGAGGGGTTGGGAGGGGTTTGAGGGCTCACTGGTAGTCGAAAATGGGTAAAGTCTTTTCGAGGGTCTCGTGTGCCCGATGTGAAGCTCTGATTGAGGCCTGCCACTAAAATGCCAAAAATGCCAATGGCGCAGGCGCGTGAAATAATCATCGAGGCGGTGGGCTATAACCTTTGGTCCGAGGGTTGGGAGGGTTTGAGAGCTCACGGTCGTGGGAAATGGAGTGCTGATCTTTTCGAGGTCCTCGTGTGCCCAGTGGGAGGCTCGGCCAAGCCTGCCGAAAATGTGAAAATGTCCAGCGGCGCAGCACGTGAAATAGTCACCGAGGCCGGTGGGCTATAGCGTTTGGTCTGCGGCGGTTGGAGAGGGGGGTTCGGGGGCTCTGGTCGTCAGAAATTGGTACAGTCTTTTCGAGGGTCCTCGTGCACCCAGTGGGAGGCTCTGATCAGTCGAGGCCTGCCTAAAATGGCCTGAAATGCCAGTATGTGGTGAAATAATCATGGGCGGTGGGCATTAACTGGTCCATGAGGGTTGGGAGGGATTTTGGGGGCTCTGGGACTGGGAAATGGGTACAGTCTTTTCGAGGGTCCTAGTGTGCCCGATGGGAGGCTACAGTTGAGCACTGCCTAAAATGGCAAAAATGCCAATGACCTTGTGGGTGAAATAAGTCAAGGGCGGTGGGCTATAACCTTTAGTCCCATGAGGGTTGGGGGAGGGGTTTCAAGGGCTCAGTCGTGGAAATGGGTACAGTATTTTCGAGGTCTCGTGTATTGATGGGAGGCTACGGTCGAAGCCTGCCCTACAAATAAAGAAATGTCAGCGAGCGCAACACGTTAAATAATCATGAGGCGGTGGGCTTTAGCCTTTAGTCCATGAGGGGTTGGGAGGGGCGTTGAGGGCTCTGAGGCCCAGGAAATGGGTGCAGTCTTTTGAGGGTCCTAGTGTGCCCGGTGGGAGGCTCTGATTAGAGCCTGCCTAAAATGGCAAAAATACCCAATGACGCCGCGTGGAAATAATCACCAAGGCGGTGGGCTATAACCTTTAGTCCATGAGGGGTTGGGAGGGGTTTGAGGGCTCTGGTGGTGAAAATGGCTCTGATATTTTCGAGGGTCCTCGTGTGCAGTGGGAGGCCTACAGTCAGGCTGCCTAAAATGGCAAAAAATATCCAGTGGCGCAACACGTTAAATAATCCATGGGGCGGTGGGCTATAACTTTTAGTCCCTTGAGGGATGGGAGGCGAGGTTGAGAGGCTCTGGGCATCAGAAATGGGTAAAGTCTTTTGAGGGTCCTCGTGTGCCACTTGATGGGAGGCTCTGATCGAAGCCTTGGTAAAATAGCAAATAATGCCGGATCATGACACGTGAAATAATCATGAGGCGGTGGGCTATAACCTTTGGTCATGAGGGGTTGGGAGGGGCTCTGGGGCTCACAGGCATGGAAATGGAGTGCAGTCTGTTCGAGGTCTCGTGTGCCCGATGGGAGAGCTACGGTCAGGAGGCTGCCTAATAGGGCAAGAAATGCCAATGATGCGTCTTGAAATAATCGTCGAGGCCGGTGGGCTATAGCCTTTAGTCGTGAGGGGTTGGGGAGGGACGTGCAGGGCTCAGGCGTCGGAGGTGAGTACGGTCTTTTCGAGGGTCCTTGTGTGCCCAGTGGGAGAATGCAGTCAAGCCTATCCTAAAATGGCAAGACATACCAGTGGCCAGCGTGAAATAGTCACCAAGGCCGGTGGGCTATAGCCTTTAGTCCTTGAGGGGTTGGGAGGCGTTCGGGGCTCTGGGCACGAGAAATGGGTCTGATCTTTTGAAGGTCCTCGTTTTCCAGTGGGAGGCTACAGTTGAGGCCTGCCCTAAAATGGCAAGAAATACCCAGTGCGTGAAATACTCAAAGGCGGTGGGCTATAACCTTTGGTCATGCGGGGTTGGGGAGGGGCGTTCGGGGCTCTGGCGTGAAATGGGTACAATCTTTTGAGGTCTCGTGTGCCCGGTGGGAGGCTCTGACCAAGCCTGCCCGAAAATGGCAAGAAATGTCAGCGGCGCAACACGTGAAATAGTCACATAGGGCGGTGGGCTATAAGCGTTTAGTCTGCGGCGGTTGGGAGGGGTTGAGGGCTCACAGTCGTCGGAAATTGGTACAGTCTTTTCGAGGATCCTCGTCGCCTTTGGGAGACTACGGTCAGAGGGCTGCCCTAAAATGTACGAAATGCCCAGGCGCCGTGAAATAATCGTCGAGGCGGTGGGCATTAGCCTTTGGTCATGAGGGTTGGGAGAGGATTTTGGGGGCTCTGGGATTTGGGAAAAGGGTACAGTCTTCTCGAGGCTCCTAGTGTGCCCGGTGGGAGGCTACGGTTAGAGGCCTGCCCTAAAATGGCAAGAAATGCCAATGACCTTGTGGTGAAATAGTCACAGGCGGTGGGCTATAACCTTTGGTCATGAGGGGTTGGGAGGGGTTTCAAGGGTTGTGGTCGTCGGAAATGGAGTACAGTATTTTGAGGTCCTCGTGTGCCCGATGGGAGGCTACTGGTCAAGCACATACAAAATGGCAAGAAATGTCCAGCGCGCATACGTTAAATAATCGCGAGGCGGTGGGCTTTAGCCTTTGGTCAGAGGGGTTGGGGAGGGGGCGTTGGGGCTCTGAGGCCCAGGAAATGGGTACAGTCTTTTGAGGGTCTAGTGTGCCCAGTGGGAGGCTACAGTTAGAGGCCTACTAAATGGCAAAAAATGCCAGTAGCCGCGCGTGAAATAATCCACCGAGGCGGTGGGCTATAACCTTTAGTCCCATGCGGGGTTGGGAGGGGTTTCGAGGGCTCTGTTAGGTGAAAATGGGTGCAGTATTTTCGAGGGTCTCGTGTGCCCGGATGGGAGGCTACGGTCATAAGGCTGCCCTAAAATGGCAAGAAATGTCAGGCGCAACACGTTAAATAATCGGAGGCGGTGGGCTATAACTTTTAGTCCTTGAGGTTGGGAGCGGGGTTGAGAACTCAGGCATCGAGAAATGGGTAAAAGTCTTTTCGAGGTCCTCGTGTGCCCATGGGAGGCTACGGTCGAGCTGCGTAAAATGGCAAAGTAATGCCAGGCGCAGCACGTTAAATAGTCGCCGAAGCCGGTGGGCTATAGCCTTTGGTCCACGGGGGTTGGGGAGGGGGTTCTGGGGCTCTGGGGGTCCGAAATGGGTACAGTCTTTTCGAGGGGCCTCGTGTGACCAGTGGGAGGCTACGGTCAGAGGGCTACCCTAAAAGGGGAAGAAATACCCAGCGATGCAGCGTGCGAAATAGTCCCCGAGGCCGGTGGGCTATAGCCTTTCGTCCGCAGGGGTTGGGGTGGGGGGTTCGGGGGCTCTGGGTGTCGGAAATGGGTACAGTCTTTTCGAGGGTCCTCGTGTGCCCAGTGGGAGGCTATGGTCAGAAGCCTGCCCTAAAATGGCAAGACATACCCAGCAGGCGCAGCGCGTGAAATAATCAGGGCCGGTGGGCTATAGCCTTTAGTCATGAGGGTTGGGAGGGGGGTTCGGGGGCTCTGGGCACGAGAAATGGGTCTAGTCTTTTGAAGGTCCTCGTTTTCCCAGTGGGAGGCTACAGTTAGAGGCCTGCCTAAAATGGCAAAAATACCAGCGGTAGCGCGTGAAATACTCACCGAGGCCGGTGGGCTATAACCTTTGGTCCGCGGGGGTTGGGGAGGGGCGTTCGGGGGCTCTGGGCGTCGGAAATGGGTACAGTCTTTTCGAGGGTCCTTGTGTACCCAGTGGGAGGCTACGGTCAGAAGCCTACCCTAAAATGGCAGGACATGCCCAGCGGCGCAGCGCGTGAAATAGTCGCCGAGGCCGGTGGGCTATTGCCTTTGGTCCGCGGGGGTTGGGGAGGGGTTTGGGGGCTCAGTGCGTCGGAAATGGAGTGAGTCTTTTCGAGGGTAAATCGTGTGCCTAGTGGGACGCTACGGTCAGAGGCCTTCCCTAAAATGCCAAGAAATGCCCAGCGGCGCAGCGCGTGAAATAGTCATCGAGGCCGGTGGGCTATAGCCTTTGGTCATGCGGGGTTGGGAGGGGTTTGAGGGGCTCACAGTGCGTCTGAAATATGTACAGTCTTTTGAGGGTCTCGTGTGCCCGGTGGGAGGCTCTGACGAAGCCTGCCAGAATGGCAAAAATGCCAGTAGCGTGAAATAATCATGAGGCCGGTGGGCTATAGCCTTTGGTCCGCGGGGGTTGGGGAGGGGGTTTCGGGGGTTCTGGTCGTCGGAAATGGGTACAGTATTTTCGAGGGTCCTCGTGTGCCCAGTGGGAGGCTACGGTCAGAAGGCTGCCCTAAAATGGCAAGAAATATCCAGCGGCGCAGCACGTTAAATAGTCGCCGAGGCCGGTGGGCTATAACTTTTGGTCCGCGGGGGTTGGGGAGTGGGGTTCGGGGGCTCTGGGCATCAGAAATGGGTACAGTCTTTTCGAGGGTCCTCGTGTGCCCCGTGGGAGGCTACGGTCAGAAGCCTGCCGTAAAATGGCAAGTAATGCCCAGAGGCGCAGCACGTGAAATAGTCAGCAGGCGGTGGGCTATAAGCCTTTGGTCATGAGGGGTTGGGGAGGGTTAGGGCTCTGGGCATCGGAAATGGGTACAGTCTGTTCGAGGGTCCTCGTGTGCCCAGTAGGAGGCTACGGTCAGAGGGCTGCCCTAAAAGGGCAAGAAATACCCAGCGATGCAGCGTGCGAAATAGTCGTCGAGGCCGGTGGGCTATAGCCTTTGGTCGTGAGGGTTGGGAGTGACATTACAGGGCTCACAGGCGTCGGGAAATGGGTCAGTCTTTTGAGGGTCCTTGTGTGCCAGTGGGAGGCTACCGTCAAGCACTGCCCTAAAATGGCAAGAATACCCAGTAGCGCAGCGCGTGAAATAATCAACCGGGCGGTGGGCTATAGCCTTTGGTCCCATGAGGGGTTGGGGAGGGGCGTTGGGGCTCTGGGCACGAGAAATGGGTCTGAGTCTTTTGAAGGTCCTCGTTTTTCCCGATGGGAGGCTACGGTTAGAGCCTGCCTAAAATGGCAAAAATACCCAGCGGCGCCGCGTGAAATACTCAAGGGCCGGTGGGCTATAACTTTGGTCCGGGGGTTGGGGAGGGGCGTTCGGGGCTCAGGCGTGGGAAATGGGTACAGTCTTTTCGAGGGTCTCGTGTACCAGTGGGAGGCTACGGTCAAGCCTGCCCTAAAATGGCAAGACATGCCCAGCGCGCGTCGTGAAATAATCATGGGGCGGGTGGGTTATCGCCTTTGGTCGGGGGGGGTTGGGGAGGGGGTTTCGGGGGCTCTGGTCGTCGAAAATGGGTACAGTCTTTTCGAGGGTCGTCGTGTGCCCAGTGTGAAGCTACGGTCAGAGGCCTGCCCTAAAATGCCAAGAAATGCCCAGCGGCGCAGCGCGTGAAATAGTCATCGAGGCCGGTGGGCTATAACCTTTGGTCCGCGGGGGTTGGGGAGGGGGTTTCGGGGGCTCTGGTCGTCGGAAATGGGTACAGTCTTTTCGAGGGTCCTCGTGTGCCCAGTGGGAGGCTACGGCCAGAAGCCTGCCCGAAAATGGCAAGAAATGTCCAGCGGCGCAGCACGTGAAATAGTCACCGAGGCCGGTGGGCTATAGCGTTTGGTCTGCGGCGGTTGGAGAGGGGGGTTCGGGGGCTATGGTCGTCAGAAATGGGTACAGTCTTTTCGAGGGTCGTCATGTGCCAAGTGGGAAGCTACGGTCAGAGGCCTGCCCTAAAATGGCAAGAAATGACTAGCGGCGCAGCGCGTGAAATAGTCACCGAGGCCGGTGGGCTATAGCCTTTTGTCCGCGGGAGTTGGGGAGGGGGATTCGGGGGCTCTGGCCGTCGGAAATATGTACAGTCTTTTCGAGGGTCCTCGTGTGCCCAGTGGGAGGCTACGGTCAGAAGCCTGCCCTAAAATCGCAAGAAATACAGCGGTGCTCAGCGTGAAATAATCAGCAAGGCGGTGGTCTATAACCTTTGGTCCTTGAGGTTGGGGAGGGTTGGGGTTCTGGTCTTGAAATTGAGTACAGTCTTTTGAGTGTCCTCGTGTGCCCGATGAGAGACTACGGTCAGAGGCCTGCGCTAAAATCGCAAGAAATGCCAGTGTAGCGCATGGCGTGGAAATAATGTAGGGCGGTGGGCTATAGCCTTTGGTCTGCAGGGGTTGGGAGGGAAGTTACAGGGCTCAGGCGTGGGAAATGGGTCTGATCTTTTCGAGGTCCTCATGTACTCAATGGGAGGCTCTGATCAGAACCACCTAAAATAGCAAGAAATGCCAATCGGTATAGCGTGAAATAATCGCCCAGGGCGGTGGGCTATATATACTGGTCCCGCAGGAGTTGGGAGGGGTTAAGGGGCTCAGTGCGTCGGAAATAGTTCTGAGTCTTGTTGAAGGTCCTTGTGTGCCCGGTGGGAGGCTACGGTCAGAAGCCTACCCAAAATGTGAGACATGTGTGACCTTGGCGTGAAATAATCATGAGGCGGTGGGCCTGTGCCTTTAGTCATGGGGTTGGGGGAGGGTTTGAGGGCTCTGTTAGGAAATGGGTACAGTCTTTTCGAGGTCGAAGTGTCCCAGTGGGAAGCTACGGTCAGAGGTCTGCCCTAAAATTGCAAGAAATGCCAGTATGGCGTGAAATAGTCATCGAGCGGTGGGCTATAGCCTTCTGTCATGAGGGTTGGGGGCGGGGTTTGAGGGGCTCAGTCGTGAAATATGCAGTCTTTTCGAGGTCTCGTGTGCCCAGTGGGAGGCTACAGTCAAGCACTGCCCTAGAATGGCAAGAAATGCCAATGGACGCAGCGTGTGAAATAGTCATGAGGCGGTGGTCTATAACCTTTGGTCCATGAGGGTTGGGGAAGGGGTTGGGGGTTCTGGTTGTCGAGAAATGGAGTGCAGTCTTTTCGAGGTCCTCGTCGCCCAGTGGGAGGCTACGTCAAGCCTGCCCTAAAATAACAAGACATGCCCAGCCAGCGCCCGTGAAATAATCGCCGTGGCGGTGGGATATAGCCTTTGGTCTGCGGGGTTGGGAGGCGTCGGAAATGGGTGCAGTCTTTTCGAGGGTCTCTTGTGCCCGTGGGGGCTACGGTCGAGCACCTAAAATGACAAGAAATGCCAGTGGTGCAGCGCGTGAAATAGTCACGAGGCGGTGGGCTATAGCCTAGTCATGAGGTTGGGGAGGGGGTTTGAGGCTCTGGTCTTCAGAAATGGAGTGCAGTCTTTTCGAGGTCCTCGTGTGCCCGGTGGGAGGCTACGGTCAGAAGCACATACAAAATGGCAAGACATGCCATGTAGCGCGCGTGAAATAGTAACCGAGGCCGGTGGGCTATAGCCTTTGGTCTGCGGGGTTGGGGAGGGAAGTTCTGGGGCTCTGGGCGTCGGAAATGGGTACAGTCTTTTCGAGGGTCCTCATGTACTCAATGGGAGGCTACGATCAGAACCCTGCCCTAAAATAGCAAGAAATGCCAATCGGCGCAGCGCGTGAAATAGTCGCCGAGGCCGGTGGGCTATATAGCCTTTGGTCCACGGGAGTTGGGGAGGGGGTTCGGGGGCTCTGGTCGTCGGAAATAGTTACAGTCTTATTGAGGGTCCTTGTGTGCCCAGTGGGAGGCTACGGTCAGAAGCCTACCCAAAAATGGCAAGACATGCCCAGCGGCGCAGCGCGTGAAATAGTCGCCGAGGCCGGTGGGCCATAGCCTTTGGTCCGCGGGGGTTGGGGAGGGGGTTTCGGGGGCTCTGTTCGTCGGAAATGGGTACAGTCTTTTCGAGGGTCGTCGTGTGCCCAGTGGGAAGCTACGGTCAGAGGTCTGCCCTAAAATGGCAAGAAATGCCAGTGGCCTTGGGCGTGAAATAGTCATCGAGGCGGTGGGCTATAGCCTTCTGTCATGAGGGGTTGGGAGGGGTTTGAGGGGCTCGGTCGTGGAAATATGCAGTCTTTTCGAGGTCCTCGTGTGCCCAGTGGGAGGCTCTGATCGGAAGCACTGCCCTAGAATGGCAAAAGAAATGCCAGTGGCCGTGTGAAATAGTCGCCGAGGCGGTGGTCTATAGCCTTTGGTCCATGAGGGTTGGGAAGGGGTTGGGGGTTCTGGTTGTCAGAAATGGTACAGTCTTTTCGAGGTCCTTGTCGCCCATGGGAGGCTCTGATCAAGCCTGCCACTAAAAATGTAAGACATGCCCAGCCCCTTGGCCGTGGAAATAATCGCCGGGCGGTGGGATATAGCCTTTGGTCTGCGGGGGTTGGGGAGGCGTCGGAAATGGGTGCAGTCTTTTCGAGGGTCCTCTTGTGCCCGTGAGAACTCTGATCGAGGCCTGCCTAAAATGACAAGAAATGCCAGTATGGCAGCGCGTGAAATAGTCACCGAGGCGGTGGGCTATAGCCTAGTCCATGAGGTTGGGGAGGGGTTTGAGGGCTCTGGTCTTGAGAAATGGAGTGCAGTCTTTTGAGGTCCTCGTGTGCCCGGTGGGAGGCTCTGATCAGAAGCCTGCCCTAAAATGGCAAGACATGCCAGTGCGCAGCGCGTGAAATAATGCGTCGGTGGGCTATAGCCTTTGGTCATGAGGTTGGGAGGAGGCGTTCGGGGCTTTGGGTGTCGAAATGGGTACAGTCTCTTGAGGTCTTCGTCTGCCCGGTGGGAGGCTACGGTCAGCCTGCCCTAAAATGGTAAGAAATGCCCAGTGGCGCATCGCGTGAAATCCTCGAGGCCGGTGGTCTATAGCCTTTGGTCCATGAGGTTGGGGAAGGGGTTGAGGGGTTAGTCGTCGAGAAATGGGTACAGTCTCTTTGCGTGTCCTTGTGGGCCCAGTGGGAGGCTACGGTCAGACGCCTGCGCTAAAATGGCAAGAAATGCCCGGCGGCGCAGCGCGTGAAATGGTCACCGAGGCCGGTGGGCTATAAGCCTTTAGTCCATGAGGGTTGGGGAGGGGTTTCGTGGGCTCAGTCGTCGAGAAATCAGTGCAGTCTTTTCGAGGTCCTCGTGTGCCCGAGTGGAAGGCTAAGGTCAGATGCCTGCCCTTAAATGGCAAGACATGCCTTGTGACGCCAGCGTGAAATAATCAGCCAAGGCGGTGGGCTATAGCCTTTAGTCGGCGGGGGGTGGGGAGGGGCGTTAGGGGGCTCAGGTTGTCCGAAATGGGTACAGTCTGTTCGAGGGTCGTCGTGTACCCAGTTGGAGGCTACGGTCGGAGGCCTGCCCTAAAAATGGCAAAAATACGGAGGCGGGCGCAGCGCGTGAAATGATTACCGAGCCGGTGGGCTAGCCTTTGGTCATGAGGGGTTGGGGAGGGGTTTCAGGGCTCAGTGCGTCGAAATGGAGTGCAGTCTTCGAGGGTCTCGTGTGCCCGATGGGAGGCTACGGTCAGGAAGCACTGCTAAAATGGCAAGACATAGCATAGTAGCGTGAAATAGTCGCCGAGGCCGGTCGGCTATAGCCTTTGGTCCGCGGGGGTTGGGGAGTGGGTTTCGGGGGCTCTGGTCGTCAAAAATGGGTACAGTCTTTTCGATGGTCCTCGTGTGCACAGTGGGAGGCTACGGTCAGAGCTTTGCCCAAAATGGCAGAAACACAGCAATGGCCTTGAGGAAATAAGTCAAGGCAGGTGGGCTATAGCCTTTGGTCCATGAGGTTGGGAGGGGTTTGGAGTTACGGTGCGTGAGGAAATGGGTACAGTCTTTACGAGGGTCCTCGTGTACTTGATGGGAGGCTACGGTCAGAAGCCTGCCCTAAAATAGCAAGAAATGTCAGCGTGGCCCGCGTGAAATAATCGCCGGGGCCGGTGGGCTATAAGCCTTTGGCCGCGGGGTTGGGAGGGGCGTTCGGGGCTCTGGGTGTCGGAAATAGGTAGTCTTTTCGAGGGTCCTTGCGTACCCAGTGGGAGGCTACTGATCAGGCACCTTAAAATGGCAAGAAATGCCAGTGACACAGTAGCGTGAAATAATCGCCAGGCGGTGGGATATAGCCTTTCGTCTGCGGGGGTTGGGGAGGGGCGTCGAGAAATGGGTGCAGTCTTTTCAAAGGTCTCTTGTGCCCGTGGGAGAGCTACGGTCAGAGGCACATGCCCTAAAATGACAAGACATGCCCAGTGCATCGCGTGAAATAAGTCGCGAGGCGGTGGTATATATAGCCTTTGGTCATGAGGTTGGGGAAGGGTTTGGGGTTATCGGGTCGTCAGAAATGGGTACAGTCTTTTTTAGTGTCCTTGTGTGCCCAGTGGGAGGCTACGGTCAGAGGCCTGCGCTAAAATGGCAAGAAATGCCCGGCGGCGCAGCGCGTGAAATGGTCATCGAGGCCGGTGGGCTATAGCCTTTGGTCCGCGTGGGTTGGGGAAGGAAGTTACAGGGGCTGCGGGTGTGAAATGGAGTACGGTCTTTTCGCAGGTCCTCGCGTACCAGTGGGAGAGCTACGTTCGGGGGCCTGCCTTAAAATAGCAAGAAATGCCCAGTGACACAGTAGCGTGAAATAATAATCGCCGAGGCCGGTGGGATATAGCCTTTGGTCTGCGGGGGTTGGGGAGGGGCGTCGGAAATGGGTACAGTCTTTTCGAGGGTCCTCGTGTGCCCCGTGGGAGGCTACGGTCAGAGGCTGCGCTAAAATGGCAAGAAATGCCCGGCGGCGCAGGGCATGAAATGGTCACCGAGGCAGGTGGGCTATAGCCGTTGGTCCGCGTGGGTTGGGGAGGGAAGTTCTGGGGCTCTGGGCGTCGGAAATGGGTACAGTCTTTTCGAGGGTCCTCGTGTGCCCAGTGGGAGGCTACGATCAGAAGCCTGCCCTAAAATAGCAAGAAATGCCAGTGGCCTTGCGCGTGAAATAATCGCCGAGGCCGGTGGGCTATAGCCTTTGGCCCTTGAGGGGTTGGGGAGGGCGTTCGGGGCTCTGGGTGTCGGGAAATGGGTCAGTCTTTTCGAGGGTCCTTGCGTACCCAGGTGGGAGGCTCTGATCAGGGGCCTGCCTTAAAATGGCAAGAAATGCCAGTGACACAAGCGTGAAATAGTCGGGGCCGGTGGGATATAGCCTTTGATGCGGGGGTTGGGGAGGCGTCGGAAATGGAGTCTGAGTCTTTTCGAGGGTCCTCGTGTGCCCGTGGAGAGGCTACTGATCAGAGCCTGCCCTAAAATGACAAGAAATGCCAGTGGCCGCGTGGAAATAGTCATAGGGCGGTGGGCTATAGCCTTTAGTCCTTGAGGGTTGGGGAGGGGTTTGAGGGCTCACAGTGTCGAGAAATGGGTACAGTCTTTTGAGGGTCCTTGTGTGCCCGGTGGGAGGCTACTGATCAGAGGCCTGCCCAAAATGGCAATATAGCAGTAGCGCAGGAAATAGTCCTTGAGGCGGTGGGCTATAGCCTTTAGTCATGAGGGGTTGGGGAGGGTTTGAGGGGTTACTGGTGCGTGGAAATGGGTACAGTCTTTTCGAGGGTCTCGTGTGCCCGGATGGGAGGCTACGGTCGAAGCACTGCCTAAAATACAAGAAATGTCCAGCGGCGTGGCGCGTGAAATAATCGCCAAGGGCGGTGGGCTATAGTGTTTAGCCAGCGGGGTTGGGGAGTGGCGTTCAGAAGGGCTCACAGGTGTCGGGAAATGGGTACAGTCTTTTGAGGGTCTCGCGTGCCCGGTGGGAGGCTACGGTCAGGAGCCTGCCCTAAAATGGCAAGAAATGCCAGTGGCCTTGAGCGTGAAAATAATGTAGGATATAGCCTTTAGTGCAGGGGGTTGGGGGAGTGGCGTCGGGAAATGGAGTGCAGTCTTTTCGAGGTTCCTCGTGTGCCCGTGGGAGGCCTACGGGCAGAGGCCTGCCTAAAATGACAAGAAATGCCAGCGACAAGCGTGAAATAGTCACGGGCCGGTGGGCTATATGCTCATGAGGGGTTGGGAGGGGTTTGGGGCTCGGCGTGAAATGGAGTACAGTCTTTTCGAGGGTCCTCGTGTGTCCAGTGGGACGCTATGGTCAAAAGCATGCCCTAAAATGGCAAGACATGCCCAGCGGCGCAGCGCGTGAAATAGTCGCCGAGGCCGGTGGGCTATACCCTTTGGTCCGCGGGGGTTGGGGAGGGGGTTTAGGGGGCTCTGGTCGTCAAAAATGGGTACAGTCTTTTCGAGGGTCCTCATGTGCCCAGTGGGAGGCTACGGTCAGAGGCCTGCCCTAAAATGGCAAGATATACCCTAGCATGGCGGAAATAGTCAGGGCGGTGGGCTATAGCCTTTGGTCATGAGGGGTTGGGGAGTGGGTTTGAGTTACAGTCGTCGGAAATGGAGTGCAGTCTTTTCGAGGTCCTCGTGTGCCAGTGGGAGGCTACGGTCAAGCTGCCCTAAAATGGCAAGAAATGTCCAGCGTGGCGCGTGAAATAATCATGAGGCCGGTGGGCTATAGTGTTTAGCCAGGGGGTTGGGGAGGCGTTCGAGGCTGGGTGTCGGGAAATGGGTACAGTCTTTTTGAGGGTCCTCGTGTGCCCAGTGGGAGGCTCTACAGTCGAGGCCTGCCTAAAATGGAAAATGCCAGTGAGCGTGAAATAAATAGTCATGAGGCCGGTGGGATATAGCCTTTGGTCTGCAAGGGTTGGGGAGTGGCGTCGGAAATGGGTACAGTCTTTTCGAGGTCCTCGTGTGCCCGTGGGAGGCTACTGGCGAGGCCTGCCCTAAAATGACAAAAGAAATGCCAGCATGGCGCGTGAAATAATGTCAGAGGCGGTGGGCTATAATGCCCCAGTCCTTGAGGTTGGGGAGGGTTTGAGGGCTCAGTCGTCAGAAATGGGTACGGACTTTTCGAGGGCCCTCGTGTGCCCAGTGGGAGGCTACGGTCAGAAGCCTGCCATAAAATGGCAAGAAATACCCAGCGGCGCAGTGCGTCAAATAGTCGCCGAGGCCGGTGGGCTATAGCCTTTGGTCCGCAGGGGTTGGGGAGGGGGTTTCGGGGGCTCTAGTCGTCAGAAATGGGTGAAGTCTTTTCGAGGGTCCTCGTGTGCCCAGTGGGAGGCTACGGTCAGAAGCCTGCCCTAAAATGGCAAGACATGCCCAGCGGCGCAGCGCGTGAAATAGTCGCCGATGCCGGTGGGCTATAGCTTTGGTCCGCGGGGGTTGGGGAGGGGCGTTCGGGGGCTCTGGGTGTCCGAAATGGGTGCAGTGATTTCGAGGGTCCTCGTGTACCCAGTGGGAGGCTACGGCCAGAGGCCTGCCCTAAAATGGCAAGAAATGCTCAGCGGCGCAGCGCGGTAAATAGTCACGGTGGCGGGTGGGCTATAGCTTTTGGTCCGGGGGGGTTGGGGGGGGGTTCGGGGACTGTTCGTCGGAAATGGGTACAGTCTTTTGAGGTCCTCGTGCCAGTGGGACGCTATGGTCAAGCATGCCCTAAAATGGCAAGACATGCCAATGGCGCAGCGTGAAATAATCATGGGGCAGTGGGCTATAGCCTTTAGTCCCATGGCCCGGTTGGGAAAACAGTTTGAGGGCTACATTGTCGGAAATGGGTACAGTCTTTTCGAGGGTCCTCGTGTGCCGAGTGGGAGGCTACTGGTCGAGCTGCACCTAAAATGGCAAAAAATGCCAGCCAGCAGCGCGTGAAATAGTCACCGAGGCGGTGGGGTATATGCTTTGGTCAGCGGGGTTGGGGAGCGCGTTTGGGGGATCTGGTTGTCGGAAATGGGTACAGTCTTTTCGAGGTCCTCGTGTGCCCAGTGGGAGGCTACGGTCGAGCCTGCCCTAAAGCGGCAAGACATGCCTAGCAGGCGCAGCGGGAAATAGTCATAGGGCGGTGGGCTATAGCCTTTAGTCCTTGAGGGTTGGGGAGGGGCTCTGTGTCAGTGGTGGGGCTCACAGTCGTCAAAAATGGACAGTCTTTTGGAGGGTCCTCGTGTGGCCGGTGGGGGGCGACGGTCGAGCTTTGTCCTAAAATGGCAAGACATGCCAGTGGCGCATGCGCGTGAAATAATCGCCGAGGCCGGTGGGGTATAGCCTTTGGTCGCGGGGTTGGGGAGCGATGCTTGGGGGCTCTGGTCGTCGGGAAATGTGTACAGTCTTTTCGAGGGTCTCGTGTGCAGTGGGAGGCTACGGTCAGGCTTTGTCATAAAATGGCAAGACATGCTTGGCAGTAGCGTGAAATAAGTCGCCCAGGCGGTGGGCCATAGCATTTAGTCCTTGGGGTTGGGAGGGGCGTTCGGGGCTCAGGCGTCGAAATGGGTACAGTCTTTTCGAGCGTCCTCGTGTACCCATTAGGAGGCTACGGTCAGAGGCCTGTCCTAAAATAGCAAGAAATGCCATGGCCTTGTAAATAGTCACGAGGCGGTGGGCTATAGCCTGTGCTAGTCCTTGAGGGGTTGGGGAGGGGTTTTCGGGGGCTCTGGTCATCGGAAATATGTACAGTCTTTTGGAGGGTCGTCGTGTGGCCAGTGGGAGGCTACGGTCAGAAGCCAGCCCTAAAATGGCAAGAAATGCCCAGCGGCGCAGCGCGTGAAATAGTCACCGAGGCCGGTGGGCTATAGCCTTTGGTCCGCGGGGGTTGGGGAGGGGGTTTCGGGGGCTCTGGTCGTCAAAAATGGGTACAGTCTTTTAGAGGGTCCTCGTGTGCCCAGTGGGAGGCTACAGTCAAGCTGTCCTAAAATAGCAAGACATGCCCAATGAGCATAGCGTGTGAAATAATCATGGGGCGGTGGGCTATAGCCTTTGGTCATGAGGTTGGGGAGGCGGCGTTAGGAGGCTACTGTGCGTCGAAAATGGGTACAGTCTTTTCAAGGGTCCTCATGAGCCGGTGGGAGAGCTCTGATCAGGCCTGCCTAAAATGGCAAGAAATGCCAATGGCCTTGTGATGAAATAATCGCCGAGGCGGTGGGGTATATGCCTTTGGTCCATGAGGGGTTGGGGAGCGTGCTTGAGGCTCCCAGGTAAGTCGGAAATGGAGTGCAGTCTTTTGAGGGTCTCGTGTGCTTGATGGGAGGCTACGGTCAGAAGCCTGTCATAAAATGGCAAGACATGCCCAGCGGCGCAGCGCGTGAAATAGTCGCCGAGGCCGGTGGGCTATAGCCTTTGGTCCGCGGGGGTTGCCGAGCGGCGTTCGGGGGCTCTGTGCGTCGAAAATGGGTACAGTCTTTTCAAGGGTCCTCGCGAGCCCAGTGGGAGGCTACGGTCAGGGCCTGCCCTAAAATGGCAAGAAATGCAGCGGCGCAGCGCGTGACATAGTCGCCGAGGCGGTGGGCTATAGCCTGGTCCGTGTGGGTTGGGAGGGGTTAGGGGCTCATGTTAGTCGAAATGGGTACAGCCTTTTCTGGGGTCTCGTGTGCCCATTCGATGCGGAATCCCCGAACCCCTCCCAGCGGAAGAGCTATAGCCCACGGCCTCCGGCACTGTTCATGGCTGCGCCATCTGGTTCTTGCCATTTTAGAAGAGCCTCCTGGCTGCAGGCAGAGACCTCAGGCTGTGCCCGTTCGGCAGCCAACCCGAGGCCTCTCGACCGGACCAGGCTATAGCCGACCTCGGCGATTTTCCTTGGCGCGATTTCTTGCCGTTTTTACAGACCTAACCTCCAGCAATCTCGAAAAGACTGTGCCCGTTCCGACCAGGCCAGCCCTCTCCCCGCGGACCAGGCTATACGGCCTCGTCGACTATTTCGCTGCGCTGGGCATTCTTCATTTAGGGGCTGGCTTCTGACCGTAGCCTCTGGGCACCTGCGAGACCCTCGAAAGGCTGTCATTTCCGATGCCGGGCCCGGACCCCTCGACCACCGCGGACTGGGCTATGGCCCACCTGCCTCGGCGACTATTTCATCGCTGCGACGCTGGGCATTGCTGCCATTGTGGACGGCGACGTGGCCTCCCACGGGCACGAGGACCCTTGAAAGGCTGTACCATTTTCGAGCAGAGCCCCGCTCGACCCCGGGGACAAGCTAGCCACGGCCTCGGGGCACTATTTCCGCAGCGGCGCCGTGGGGTTCTTGCCATTTAGGACAGGCCTCTGACCTAGCCTCTGGCTGCAGGGACCCTCGGCATGCCATTCAGGCAGCCGAGCCTCAGCGCCTCCCAGCCCAGCGGACAAAGCCAGCCTCGTCATTTCGCAGCTGCGCGCTGGGTATTTCTTGCCATTTGAGGCTGGCTGACCGTGGCCTCCGACCACGAGGACCCTCGAGGTGCCATTTGACAGGCCGGCCCCGGCCCGGACTAAAACACCGGCCTCGCGACTATTTCATTCGCAGCGACAGCGGGCGTACTTGCCATTTCGTGAGCTTCTGAACCTCCAGGCTACGAGGACCCTGTGCCCATTCGATGCCCGAACCCCGAACCCCAGCGGACCAGCCCAGCGCCTCAGGCACTATTCAGCTGCTGCGCTGTTCTTGCCATTTTGGGCGACCTGGCCTCCATGGGCACTGCAGTACCCTCGAAAGGCATGCCATTCCGGGCCCCGGCCCCCGGCCCCCAGACAAGGCTATAGCCCACTCGGCGACTATTTCATCGCTGCGCCGCATTCTTGCCATTTCGGCGACTTCATCTCCAGGCACTGGGACCCTGAGACTCTACCCATTTCGTGCCGAGCCCCGAACCCCTCGACCCCCCGGACGAGCTATAGCCCACGGCCTCGGGCACTATTCTGGCGGCTGCGCCGTTGGGGATTTCTTGCCATTTTAGACAGGCTTTTTGACCGTGGCCTCTGGGCTGAGGGACCCTCGAAAAGGCTGCCATTGCCCGGCAGATCCTCGAACCCCCTCCTCGACCACCGGACTAAAGGCTATAGCCCACCGGCCTAAGCGACTATTTCATGCGCTGACGCTGGGTATACTTGCCATTTTGGCGGACTTCGACCGTAGCCTCCCTGGGCACGAGGACCCTCGAAAAGCATGCCATTTCCGATCTTGAGCCCCGGACCCCCCTCCCCCCGGACCAAGGCTATGGCCCACGGCCTCGGTGACTATATCACTTGTGCTGCGCGCTGGGCATTTCTTGCCATTTTAGGGCGGGTTCTGACCGTGCTCTCTTTGGGCACAGGACCCTCGAAGACTACCCATTTCGGCCTTGACAGGGAGACCTCACTCATCAACCGACCACAGCGGAATAAAGGCTATAGCCCACGGCCTCGGGCACTATTTCACCGGCTGCGTCCTTTGGGGATTTCTTGCCATTTTGGACGAGGCCTCCACAGGCGGGACCTCGATAAAACCCTTTTCCGGCGCCCAGGCCCCGAGCCCCTGCGAACCAAGGCTATAGCCCACGGCCTCGGCGACTATTTGCTGCGCCAGGCATTCTTGCCATTTAGGGCTCTGTAGCCTCCCAGGCACACGAGGACCCTCGAAAAGACTGTGCCATTCCGACACCAGGCGCCGAACCCGCCATCGCCACCGGACTAAAGGCTGTAGCCCACCGGCCTCGGCGATTATTTCATGCTCTGACGCTGGGCGTATTGCTGCCATTCTGGCGGGCTTCGTAGCCTCACTAGGACCCTTGAAAACTGTACCCATTTCGATGCCCAGACCCCCTCCCCGACCCCAGCGGACGAAACTATAGGCCACGGCCTCGGGCACTATTTCACCTGCGTTGGGATTTCTTGCCATTTAGGGCAGGCTTCTGACCGTAGCCTCTCTTGGGCACGAGGACCCTCGAAAGACTATACCCATTTCGGCCTTGAGCCCCGAACGTCCCTCATCCCACACGCGGAATAAAGGCTATGGCCCACGGGCCTCGGGCACTATTTCACTGACGCTGAGATTTCTTGCCATTTTAGGCAGACCTCGATCCTGGCCTCCTGGCACAGGGACCCTCGAAAAGGCTGTGCCATTTCCGGCCAGGCCCTGAGCGCCCCCTCCCCGGACCAAGGCTATAGCCACCGGCCTCGGTGACTATGTCCTTGCGCCCGCTGGGCATTTCTTGCCATTTAGGGCAGACTTCTGACCGTAGCCTTCCAGGCACGAGGACCCTCAAAAGGCATGCCATTTCCGGCCTTGAGCCGACCCCCTCATCAACCACAGCGGACAAAGGCTATAGCCCACGGCCTCGGCGACTATTTTATGCACTGCGGCTGGCCATTACTTGCCATTTCTGGCGGGTTTCTGACCATAGCCTCACCACGAGGACCCTTGAAAAATTGCCCATTTCCGATGATCGGGCCCAGGCCCCCTCCCAGCCCCTTGAACCAAAGGCTATAGCCCACCGGCCTCGGCGACTATTTCACGCGCTGCGCCGCTTGGCATTTCTTGCCATACAGCATGCTTCTGACCGTAGCCTCCCACTGGGCACACGAGGACCCTTGAAAAGACTGTACCCATTTCCGATGCAGGCCCCAGACCCCCTCAGGTGACGACGAGGCTATAGCCCACGGCCTCCGGCCTATTTCAGCTGCGCTGAGGATTTCTTGCCATTTTAGGGCAGGCTTCGACCGTAGCCTCACGAGGACCCTTGAAAGACTGTACCCATTTTTGCCAGGCCCCGAACCCCTCCCGACCCAGCGGACGAGGCTATAGCCCACGGCCTCGGGCACTATTCAGCAGCTGCGCCGTTGGGATTTCTTGCCATTTTAGGCAGGCTTCGGCCGTACTTCAGGCTGCAGGACCCTCGAAAGAGCGTAACATTTCCGGCCGGATCCTCGAACCCCCCCCTCATCAACCACATGGAATAAAAGGCTATAGCCCACCGGCCTCGGGCACAATTTCACGCGCAGCCCCCCTGGGGATTTCTTGCCATTTTAGGAAAGGCCTCAGACCCAAGCCTCACTTGGGCACCAGGACCCTCGAAAGGCTGTGCCCATTTCCGGCGCCAGGCCCCGACGCCCCTCCCAGCCCAGACAGGCTATAGCCCACGGCCTCGCGACTATTTCAGCAGCTGCGCGCTAGGGATTTCTTGCCATTTTAGGGCAGGCCTCGACCTAACCTCACCACTTTGACCCTCGAAAAGGCATGCCCATTTCGGCCGAGTCCCCGACGCCCCTCCCAGCCCCGTGAACCAAGGCTATAGCCCACGGCCTCGGCGACTATTTCACTGGCTGCTGGGCATTTCTTGCCATTTTAGGGCGAGCTTGACCGTAGCCTCCCAGGGCTACGAGGACCCTCGAAAGACTGTAACCATTTCCGGCCCGGATCCTCGAACCCCCCTCATCAACCACCGCGGACTAGAGGCTATAGCCCACCGGCCTCGGCGACTATTTCATGCGCTGCGACGCTGGGTATTACTTGCCATTTTACGGCAGGCTTCTGACCGTAGCCTCCCACTGGGCACACGAGGATCCTTGAAAAGTCTGTACCCATTTCCGATGCCAAGAGGCCCCGCACCCCCCTCCCCAACCCCCGCGGACCAAAGGCTATAGCCCACCGGCCTCGGTGACTATATCCTGCTGCGCGCTGGGCATTCTTGCCATTTAGGGCGAGGCTTCGGCCGTAGCCTCCACTGGCTGCGAGGACCCTCGAAAAGACTGTAACCATTTCCGACGCCCAGATCCCTCGAACCCCCCTCATCAACCACCGCGGACTAGAGGCTATAGCCCACCGGCCTCGGCGACTATTTCATGCGCTGCGACGCTGGGTATTACTTGCCATTTTACGGCAGGCTTCTGACCGTAGCCTCCCACTGGGCACACGAGGATCCTTGAAAAGTCTGTACCCATTTCCGATGCCAGAGCCCGCACCCCTCAACCCCCGCGGACCAAAGGCTATAGCCCACCGGCCTCGGTGACTATGTCACGCGCTGCGCCGCTGGGCATTTCTTGCCATTTTAGGGCAGACTTCTCACCGTATCCTTCCACTGGGCACACGAGGACCCTCAAAAAGACTGTACCCATTTCCGACGCCCAGAGCCCCCGAACCCCCCTCATCAACCACCGCGGACAAAAGGCTATAGCCCACCGGCCTCGGCGACTATTTTATGCACTGCGACGCTGGCCATTACTTGCCATTTTACGGCAGGCTTCTGACCATAGCCTCCCACTGGCCACACGAGGACCCTTGAAAAGGCATGCCATTTCGATGCAGGCCCCAGGCCCCCTCCCACCCAGCGGACGAAGGCTATAGCCCACGGCCTCGGGCACTATTCACTGCGCGTTGGGGATTTCTTGCCATTTTAGGACGGGCTTGACCCTGGCCTCCCACTGGGCTACAGTACCCTTGAAAAGGCATGCCCATTCCGGCGAGTCCCGAACACCCCTCGGCCCCAACCAAGGCTATGGCCCACGGCCTCAGCGACTATTTCACGCGCAGCTGAGGATTTCTTGCCATTTGGGCAGGCCTCGACCTAGCCTCCACTGGGCACCACAGTACCCTTGAAAAGGCTGTACCCATTTCCGGCGCGAGGTCCCGGACACCCTCCCAACCCCATGAACCAAAGGCTATAGCCCACCGGCCTCGGCGACTATTTCACGCGCCGCAACGATGGGCATTTCTTGCCATTTTAAGGCTGGCTTCTGACCGTAGCCTTCCACTAGACACACGAGGACCCTCGAAAAGACTGTACCCATTTCCGACAACGGGCCCCAGACCACCCTCCCAGCCCCATGCAGACCAAGGCTATAGCCCACCGGCCTCCGGCACTATTTCCTGCAGCTGCGCGCTGAGGATTTCTTGTCATTTTAAGCGCGGCTTCGGCCGTAGCCTCACTGGGCACCACGAGGACCCTCGAAAAGGCATGCCATTTCCGGCCTTGAGCCCCGAGCGCCCTCCCGGCCCCAGACCTATAGCCCACCGGCCTCGGCGACTATTTCACGCATTTCTTGCCATTTAGGGCAGGCCTATGACCCTAGCCTCACTGGGCACAGGTACCCTCGAAAGACTGTACCCATTTCCGGCGCCCAGGCCCCAGGCCTCCCGGCCCCAGACCAAAGGCTATAGCCCACCGGCCTCGGCGACTATTTCACGCGCTGCGCCGCTGGGCATTTCTTGCCATTTTAGGACAGGCTTCTGACCGTAGCCTCCCACTGGGCACACGAGGAACCTTGAAAAGACTGTACCCATTTTCGATGCCCAGAACCCCCGAACCCCCTCTCCAACCCCCGCGGACGAAAGGCTATAGCCCACCGGCCTCGGGCACTATTTCACGCGCTGCGCCGCTGGGGATTTCTTGCCATTTTAGGGCAGGCCTATGACCCTAGCCTCCAAATGGGCACACGAGTACCCTTGAAAAGGCATGCCCATTTCCGGCCTTTCGAGCCCCGACGCCCCTCTGACCCCGCGAACCAAAGGATATAGCCCACCGGCCTCGGCGACTATTTCACGCGCTGCGCCTCTGGGCATTTCTTGCCATTTTAGGGCAGGCTTCTGACCGTAGCCTCCCACTGGGCACACGAGGACCCTTGAAAAGACTGTACCCATTTCCGACACCCAGAGCGCCCGAACCCCCTTCATCAACCACCGCGGACAAAAGGCTATAGCCCACCCGCCTCGGCCACTATTTCATGCGCTGCGACGTTGGGCATTACTTGCCATTTCTGGCGGGCTTCGTAGTAGCCTCCCAGGCACCACGAGGCACCCTTGAAAAGGCATGCCCATTTCGATGCCGGGCCCCAGCCCCTCCCCACCCCGCGGACGAGGCTGGGCCACGGCCTCGGGCACTATTTCACAGCTGCGCGTTGGGGATTTCTTGCCATTTAGGACGGGCTTCTGACCGTAGCCTCTCTGAGCTACGAGGACCCTCGAAAGACTATACCATTTCCGGCCTTGAGCCCCAGGCGTCCCTCATCAACCACCCGGAATAAAGGCTATAGCCCAGGGCCTCGGGCACTTTATTTCCTGGCGCGCCATTTAGAGCAGGCCTCGACCTAGCCTCCCACTTGGGCACGAGGACCCTCGAAAAGGCGTATGCCCATTTCCGGCGCCCGAGCCCAGGCGCCTCCCCGGCCCCAGCGGACCAAAGGCTATAGCCCACGGCCTCGGTGACTATGTCACCGCGCTGCGCGCTGGGCATTTCTTGCCATTTAGGGCAGACTTCTGACGTAGCCTTCCCCGGGGCACACGAGGACCCTCCACAAGACTGTACCCATTTCCGATGCCCAGAGCCCCCGAACCCCCCTCATCAACCACCGCGGACAAAAGGCTATAGCCCACCGGCCTCGGCGACTATTTTATGCACTGCGACGCTGGCCATTACTTGCCATTTTACGGCAGGCTTCTGACCATAGCCTCCCACTGGCCACACGAGGACCCTTGAAAAGACTGTACCCATTTCCGATGCAGGCCCCAGGCCCCCTCTCAGCCCCAGACCAAGGCTATAGCTCACCGGCCTCGGCGACTATTTCACGCGCTGCGCCGCTGGGCATTTCTTGCCATTTTACGGCATGCTTCTGACCGTAGCCTCCCACTGGGCACCACAGGGACCCTTGACATGCCCATTTCCGATGCGGGCCCCAGGCCCCTCGACCCCAGCGGACGAGGCTATAGCCCACCGGCCTCCGGCACTATTTCCTGCGCCTGCAGATTTCTTACCATTTTAGGGCAGGCTTCTGGCCGTAGCCTCCCAGGCACCGAGGACCCTTGAAAAGGCTGTACCCATTTTGATGCAGGCCCCAGACCCCCTCTCCCAGCCCGCGGACGAAAGGCTATAGCCCACCGGCCTCGGGCACTATTTCACGCGCTGCGCCGTTGGGGATTTCTTGCCATTTTAGGACAGGCTTCTGACCGTAGCCTCCCACTGGGCACACGAGGACCCTTGAAAAGACTGAACCCATTTCCGACTCCCAGAGCCCCGACGCCTCCCAGCCCAGACCAAAGGCTATAGCCCACCGGCCTCGGCGACTATTTCAAGCTGCGCGCTGGGGATTTCTTGCCATTTTAGGGCAGGCCTCGACAACCTCCCATGGGCACCGCGAGGACCCTTGAAAGAGGCATGCCCATTTCCGACACCGGGCGCTTGAACCCCTTCATCAACCACCGCGGACAAAGGCTATAGCCTCGGCCACTATTTCATCGCTGCGGCGCTGGGTATTACTTGCCATTTACTGGCAGGCTTCTGACCGTAGCCTCCCAGACAGGCACGAGGACCCTTGAAAAGACTGTACCCATTTTGATGCGGGCCCCAGACCCCTCCCAACCCCAGCGGACGAAGGCTATAGCCCACACGGCACAGGGCACTATTCAGCTTGTGCTGCGTTGGGGATTTCTTGCCATTTTAGGACAGGCTTCTGACCGTAGCCTCTACTGGGCACACGAGGACCCTCGAAAAGACTATACCCATTTCCGACGCCCAGAGCCCCCGAACGTCCCTCATCAACCACCGCGGAATAAAGGCTATAGCCCACAGGCCTCGGGCCTTTATTTCAGCCTTCGCGCTGGGGATTTCTTGCCATTTTAGACAGACCTCTGACCTGGCCTCCCTTTGGGCACACGAGGACCCTCGAAAAGGCATGTACCCATTTTCGATGCCAGGCCCCGACCCCCTCCCAACCCCAGCGGACGAAGGCTATAGCCACGGCTTCCGGTGCTATTTCCTGTACGCGCGCCCTGGGGATTGCCATTTAGGGCAGGCCTCGACCCTAGCCTCCCAGGGCACAGTACCCTCAAAAGGCTGTGCCCATTTCGGCCTTTCGAGGCCCCAGGCGCCCCTCCCGGCCCATGAACCAAAGGATATAGCCCACCGGCCTCGGTGACTATGTCACGCGCTGCGCCGCTTGGCATTTCTTGCCATTTTAGGGCAGACTTCTGACCGTAGCCTTCCACTGGGCACACGAGGACCATCAAAAAGACTGTACCCGTTTCCGATGCCCAGAGCCCCCGAACCCCCCTCATCAACCACCGCGGACAAAAGGCTATAGCCCACCGGCCTCGGCGACTATTTTATGCACTGCGACGCTGGCCATTACTTGCCATTTTACGGCAGGCTTCTGACCATAGCCTCCCACTGGGCACACGAGTACCCTCAAAAAGACTGTACCCATTTCCGACGCTCAGAGCCCCCGAACGCCCCTCCCCAACCCCCGCGAACCAAAGGATATAGCCCACCGGCCTCGGTGACTATGTCACGCGCTGCGCCGCTGGGCATTTCTTGCCATTTTAGGGCAGACTTCTGACCGTAGCCTTCCACTGGGCACACGAGGACCCTCAAAAAGACTGTACCCATTTCCGATGCCCAGAGCCCCCGAACCCCCCTCATCAACCACCGCGGACAAAAGGCTATAGCCCACCGGCCTCGGCGACTATTTTATGCACTGCGACGCTGGCCATTACTTGCCATTTTACGGCAGGCTTCTGACCATAGCCTCCCACTGGCCACACGAGGACCCTTGAAAAGACTGTACCCATTTCCGATGCCCAGAGCCCCCGAGCCCCCCTCCCCAACCCCCGCGAACCAAAGGCTATAGCCCACCGGCCTCGGCGACTATTTCACGCGCTGCGCCGCTGGGCATTTCTTGCCATTTTATGGCATGCTTCTGACCGTAGCCTCCCACTGGGCACACGAGGACCCTTGAAAAGACTGTACCCATTTCCGATGCCCAGAGCCCCCGAACCCCCCTCCCCAACCCCCGCGGACGAAAGGCTATAGCCCACCGGCCTCCGGCAGTATTTCACGCGCTGCGCCGCTGGGGATTTCTTACTATTTTAGGACAGGCTTCTGACCGTAGCCTCCCACTGGGCACACGAGGACCCCTGAAAAGACTGTACCCATTTTCGATGCGGGCCCCGAACCCCCTCCCAGCCCCGCGGACGGCTATAGCCCAGCCTCGGGCACTATTCACCAGCGCTGCGCCGTTGGGGATTTCTTGCCATTTTAGGACAGGCTTCTGACCGTAGCCTCTACTGGGCACGAGGACCATCGAAAAGGCGTACCCATTTCCGGCGCCCGGATCCTCGAACCCCCCTCGTGACCACCGCGGACTAAAGGCTGGCCCACGGCCTGGCGACTATTTCATCGCTGCGGCTGGGTATTACTTGCCATTTCGGCAGCCTTGACCGTAGCCTCCCATGGGCACCACGAGGACCCTCGAAAGACTGTACCCATTTCCGATCTGCGAGGCCCGGACCCCCTCCCGGCCCCGCGGACCAAAGGCTATAGCCCACCGGCCTCGGTGACTATGTCACGCGCTGCGCCGCTGGGCATTTCTTGCCATTTTCGGGCAGGCTTCTGACCGTAGCCTCTACTGGGCACACGAGGACCCTCGAAAAGACTATACCCATTTCCGACGCCCAGAGCCCCCGAACGTCCCTCATCAACCACCGCGGAATAAAGGCTATAGCCCACAGGCCTCGGGCACTATTTCACGCGCTGCGCCGCTGGGGATTTCTTGCCATTTTAGGGCAGGCTTCTGACCGTAGCCTCCCACTGGGCACACCAGGACCCTCGAAAAGACTGTACCCATTTCCGACGCCCAGAGCCCCCGAACCCCCTTCATCAACCACCGCGGACTAAAGGCTATAGCCCACCGGCCTCGGCGACTATTTCATGCGCTGCGACGCTGGGCATTACTTACCATTTTACGGTAGGCTTCTGACCGTAGCCTCCCACTGGGCACACGAGGACCCTTGAAAAGACTGTACCCATTTTCGATGCCCAGAGCACCCGAACCCCCGCGGACGAAAGGCTATAGCCCACCGGCCTCGGGCAGTATTTCACGCGCTGCCCCGCTGGGGATTTCTTGCCATTTTAGGGCAGGCTTCTGACCGTAGCTTCCCACTGGGCACACGAGGACCCTCGAAAAGACTGTACCCATTTCCGACGCCCAGAGCCCCCCGACGCACCTCCAGTAACCCCGCGAACCAAAGGCTATAGCCCACGGCCTCGGCGACTATTTCACCTTTGCGCTGGCTGAGGATTTCTTGCCATTTAGCGGGACTCGACCCTAGCCTCCAGCTGGGCACAGGTACCCTCGAAAAGCTGTGCCATTTCCGGCCTTTCGGGCAGGCGCCCGTCCCCAACCCCGGACCAAAGGCTGGCCCACCGGCCTCGGTGACTATTTCACAGCTGCGCGCTGGGTATTTCTTGCTATTTCTGGCGGGCTTCTGACCGTAGCCTCATGGGCACCAGGGGACCCTCGAAAAGACTGCACCGATTTCCGGTGCCCAGGCCGACGCCCTCCCAAACCCCGCGAACCAAAGGCTATAACCCACCGGCCTCGGCGACAATTTCCGCAGCCTTGCGCTGGGGATTTCTTGCCATTTTAGGGCAGGCCTCGACCTAGCCTCCCTTTGGGCTGCAGTACCCTTGAAAGGCGGTACCCATTTCCGGCTCGAGCCCAGCCCCTCCCGACCCCGACCAAGGCTATAGCCCACCGGCCTCGGCGACTATTTCACGTGCTGCGCCCGCTGGGCATTTTGCCATTTAGGGCAGGCTTCTGACCGTAGCCTCCCCAGGCATGAGGACCCTCGAAAGACTGTACCCATTTTGGACGCCCAGGCCCCGACGCCCTCCCGGCCCAGCAGACCAAGGCTATAGCCCACCGGCCTCGGCGACTATTTCACGCGCGGCGCCGCTGGGTATTTCTTGCCATTTTACGGCAGGCTTCTGACCGTAGCCTCCCACTGGGCACACGAGGACCCTCGAAAACACTGAACCCATTTCCGGTGCCCAGAGCCCCCGAACGCCCCTCCC
Source organism: Citropsis articulata (assembly GCA_030449925.1). NCBI lineage: Eukaryota > Viridiplantae > Streptophyta > Magnoliopsida > Sapindales > Rutaceae > Citropsis > Citropsis articulata. The sequence continues at coordinate 1,114,395 of JASUUH010000169.1, forward strand.
CAACCCCCGCAAACCAAAGGCTATAGCCCACCGGCCTCGGCGACTATTTCACGAGCTGCGCCGCTGGGGATTTCTTGCCATTTTAGGGCAGGTCTATGACCCTAGCCTTCCATTGGGCACACGAGTACCCTCGAAACGACTGTACCATTTCCGGCCTTCAGGCCCCGACGCCCCCCCCCCCGCGAGACCAAGGCTATAGCCCACCGGCCTCGGCGACTATTTCAGCAGCTGCGACGCTGGGCGTACTTGCCACCATTTCTGACGGGCTTAGCGTACCCTCCCAGCTGGGCACACGAGGACCCTTGAAAAGGTACCCATTTTGATGCCGGGCACCCGAACCCCCTTCCCAACCCCAGCGGATGAGCTATAGCCCACCGGCCTCGGGCACTATTCCTGGCGCTGCCTGCTGGATTTCTTGCCATTTTAGGGCGGGGCTTGACCGTAGCCTCCCACTGGGCTACGAGGACCCTCGAAAGACTGTGCCATTTCCGGCCAGGCCCCGAGCCCTCCCAGCCCCAGACCAGGCTATAGCCCACCGGCCTCGGCGACTATTTCACGCGCTGCGCCGCTGGGCATTTCTTGCCATTTTAGGGCAGGCTTCTGACCGTAGCCTCCCACTGGGCACACGAGGACCCTCGAAAAGACTGTACCCATTTCTGACGCCCAGAGCCCCCGAACCCCCCTCATCAACCACCGCGGACTAAAGGCTATAGCCCACCGGCCTTGGCGACTATTTCATGCGCTGCGACGCTGGGCATTACTTGCCATTTTACGGCAGGCTTCTGACCGTAGCCTCCCACTGGGCACACGAGGACCCTTGAAAAGACTGTACCCATTTCCGATGCCAGAGCCCCCGAACCCCCCTCCCCAACCCCCGCGGACGAAAGGCTATAGCCCACCGGCCTCGGGCACTATTTGACGCGCTGCGCCGCTGGGGATTTCTTGCGATTTTAGGACAGGCCTCTGACCCTATCCTCCCACTGGGCACACGAGGACCCTCGAAAAGACTGTACCCATTTCCGGCCGGGCCCCGAGCGCCTCCCACCCCAGACCAAGGCTATAGCCCACGGCCTCGGCGACTATTTCGCAGCTGCGCTTCGCTGGGATTTCTTGCCATTTAGGGCAGGCCTCTGACCCTAGCCTCCACTGGGCACCTGAGGACCCTCGGAAAGACTGTACCCATTTCCGGCTCGAGACCCCGAGCGCCCCTCCCGGCCCCAGACCAAAGGCGATAGCCCACAGGCCTCGGTGACTATTTCAGGCGCTGCGCCGCTGGGCATTTCTTGCCATTTTAGGGCAGGCTTCTGACCGTAGCCTCCTACTGGGCACACGAGGACCCTCATAAAGACTGTACCCATTGCCGATGCCCAGAGCCCCCGAACCCCCCACCGCAACCCCCGCGGACCAAGGCTGGCCACGGCCTCGGGCACTATTTGGCGCGCTGGGGATTTCTTGCGATTTTAGGACAGGCCTCGACCTATCCTCCAGCTGGGCACGAGGGACCCTCGAAAAGACTGTACCCATTTCCGGCGGGCCCCAGGCGCCCTCCCAGCCCCACAGACAAGGCTATAGCCCACCGGCCTCGGCGACTATTTCATGCGCTGCGACGCTGGGCATTACTTGCCATTTTACGGCAGGCTTCTGACCGTAGCCTCCCACTAGGCACACGAGGACCCTTGAAAAGACTGTACCCATTTCCGATGCCAGAGCCCTCGAACCCCCCTCCCCAACCCCCGCGGACGAAAGGCTATAGCCCACCGGCCTCGGGCATTATTTGACGCGCTGCGCCGCTGGGGATTTCTTGCGATTTTAGGACAGGCCTCTGACCCTATCCTCCCACTGGGCACACGAGGACCCTCGAAAAGACTGTACCCATTTCCGACGCCCAGAGCCCCAGCGCCTCCCGGCCCACAGACAAGGCTATAGCCCACCGGCCTCGGCAACTATTTCCTGGCGCTGCGCGATGGGCATTTCTTGTCATTTTGGGGCTGGCTTACTGAGCCGCCAGCCCAGGCTACGAGGACCCTCGAAAAGACTGTACCCATTTCCGACGACAAGAATCCCCGAACCACCGTCCCCAACCACCGCGGACTAAAGGCTATAACCCACCGGCCTCGGCGACTATTTCATGCGCTGCGACGCTGGGTATTACTTGCCATTTTACGGCAGCCATCTGACCGTAGCCTCCTCTTTGGCCATGAGGGACCCTCGGCTGTACCCATTTCCGGCGAGCCCGAACCCCCAACCCAACCCCAGCGGAACAAATGCTATAGCCCAGCCTCGGCGACTATTAACTGTGCCATGCATTGCCATTTAGGGCCTGATTCTGGCGTAGCCTCCCCATGGGCACACGAGGACCCTCGGCTTTGTACCCATTTCCGGCGCCCAGGCCTCAGATCCCCTCCCCAACACCCATGGACCAAAGGCTATAGCCCACCGGCCTCGGCGACTATTTCACGCGCTGCGCCGCTGGGCATTTCTTGCCATTTTAGGCAGGCTTCTGACCGTAGCCTCCCACTGAGCACGCGATGCTATTCAAAAAGACTAGACCCATTTCCGATGGCTAGAGTCCCCAAACCCCCCTCCCGAACCCCCGTGTAACAGACACTATAGCCCACCGGCGCCGGCGACTATTTCGTGCACTGCGCCGCTGGGTATTTCTTGCCAATTTAGGGCAAGCCTCTGGCCGTATCCTCCCACTGGGTACACGAGGACCCTCGAAAAGACTGTACCCATTTCCGACTACAAGAATCCCCGAACCACCGTCCCCAACCCCCGCGGACCAAAGGCTATAGCCCACCGGCCTCGGCGACTATTTCACGCGCTGCGCCGATGGGCATTTCTTGCCATTTTAGGGCTGGCTTCAGACCGTAGCCTCCCACTGGACACACGAGGACCCTCGAAAAGACTGTACCCATTTCCGATGACCAGAGCCCCCGAACCACCCTCCCCAACCCCCGCGGACCAAAGGCTATAGCCCACCGGCCTCGGCGACTATTTCACGCGCTGCGCCGATGGGCATTTCTTGCCATTTTAGGGCTGGCTTCTGACCGTAGCCACCCACTTTGGACTACCGAGGACCCTCGAAAAGCGTACCCATTTCCGGCGACCCGAGCCTCCGAGACCTCCTCCCCGACCCCGCTTTGAGCGATCGCCCACCCACCGGCCTCGGTGACTATTTCACGCGCTGCGCCGATGGGCATTTCTTGCCATTTTAGGGCTGGCTTCTGACCGTAGCCACCCACTGGGCACACGAGGACCCTCGAAAAGACTGTACCCATTTCCGACGACAAGAATCCCCGAACCACCGTCCCCAACCACCGCGGACTAAAGGCTATAACCCACCGGCCTCGGCGACTATTTCATGCGCTGCGACGCTGGGTATTACTGCCATTCGCAGCCATCTGACCGTAGCCTCCTCATACATGAGGGACCCTCGAAAGACATGCCCATTTAGGCCTTGAGGCCCCAGACCCCCAATGCCCAACCCAGCGGAACAAATGCTGCCAGCCCGCCCGGCCTCGGCGACTATTACCGCTGTGCAGCTTGGCATTTCTTGCCATTTAGGGCCGCGATTCTGAGCGTAGCCACCCACTGGGCACACGAGGACCCTCGAAAAGCCTGTACCCATTTCCGACGCCCAGAGCCCTCGAATCCCCCTCCCCAACACCCATGGACCAAAGGCTATAGCCCACCGGCCTCGGCGACTATTTCACTTGTTGCGCAGGCTGACATTTCTTGCCATTTGGCGGGGCTTCTGACCGTAGCCTCCACTGAGCCGCGATGCTATTCAAAAGACTAGACCCATTTCCGATGGCTGGGTCCCAAACCCCCTCCGAACCCCGTGTAGCAGACCACTATACCCCACGGCGCGGCGACTATTTACGTGCCTTTAGCGCAGCTGGGTATTCTTGCCAATTTAAGGCAAGCCTGCGGCCGTATCCTCCCCTTTGGGTAAATGAGGACCCTTGAAAAGGCATGCCCATTTCCGGCCCCCAGGCCCCAGACCCCCACTGACCCCAGCGGACCGATTCTATAGCCCACGGCCTCGGCGACTATTTCACTAGCGCTGCGCTGGGGCATTTCTTGCCATTTTAGGGGCTGGCCGTAGCCACCCTTGGGCACGAGGACCCTCGAAAAGACTGTACCCATTTCCGACTACAAGAATCCCCGAACCACCGTCCCCAACCCCCGCGGACCAAAGGCTATAGCCCACCGGCCTCGGCGACTATTTCACCTGCATGATGGGCATTTCTTGCCATTTTAGGGCAGCAACTGTACTCACGGACCCGTGGACCCTCCTTTGAACTGAGGACCCTCGAATAGACTGTACCCATTTCCGATGACCAGAGCCCCAGACCCCCCCTCCTCAACCCCGCGGACCCAAAGGCTATAGCCACCGGCCTCGGCGGCTATTTCACCTGCTTGATGGGCATTTCTTGCCATTTAGGCTGGCTTCTGACCGTAGCCACCCAGGCATCGAGGACCCTCGAAAAACTGTACCCATTTCCGGCGACAAGAATCCCGAACCACCGTCCCCGGCCCCGGACCAAAGGCTATAGCCCACGGCCTCGGCGGCTATTTCACGCGCTGCGCCGATGGGCATTTCTTTGCCATTTAGGGCTGGCTGGCTTCAGACGTAGCCTCAGCTGGACACACGAGGGACCCTCGAAAAGACTGTGCCATTTCCGGCGGTGAGCCTCGAACCTCCCTCCCAGCCCCGCGGACCAAAGGCTATAGCCCACCGGCCTCGGTGACTATTTCACGCCCTGCGCCGCTGGGCATTTCTTGCCATTTAGGGCAGTCTTCTGACCGTAGCCTCCCAGGCTACGAGGACCCTCGAAAAGGCTGTACCCATTTCCGGCCCGAGCCCCAGAACCTCCCTCATCAGCCCCAGCGGAATAAAGGCTATAGCCCACGGCCTCGGCGACTATTTCATGCGCTTGACTGCTGGGGCATTACTTTCCATTCTGGCGGGCCGGTAGTAGCCTCCCAGGCAGCCTTTGGAGGACCCTCGAAAAGACTTTACCGATTTCCAATACCAAGAGCCCCCCAATCCCCCACCCCAACCCCTGCGGACCAAAGGCTATAGCCCACCGGCCGCGGCGACTATTTCCTGACTGCGCCGTTGGGCATTTCATCTCATTTTAAGCGGGTCTTGACACTAGCCTCCCACGGGCTACGAGGACCTTTGAAAAGGCATGCCCATTTCCAGCGCCCGAGCCCCAGACCTCCCCATGACCCTGCGGAATAAAGGCTATAGCCCACCGGCCTCGGCGACTACTTCACGCGCTGCGCCGCTGGGCATTTCTTGCCTTTTTAGGGCAGGCCTCAGACCGTAGGCTCCCACTGGGCACACGAGGACCCTTGAAAAGACTGTACCCATTTCCGACGCCCAGAGCCCCCGAACCCCCCAACCCAACCCCCGCGGAACAAATGCTATAGCCCGCCGGCCTCGGCGACTATTACACGCGCTGTGCCGCTTGGCATTTCTTGCCATTTTAGGGCACGATTCTGACCGTAGCCTCCCACTGGGCACACGAGGACCCTCGAAAGCACTGTACCCATTTCCGGCCTTGAGCCCTCAGATCCCCTCCCCGACCCCATGGACCAAGGCTGGCCACCGGCCTCGGCGACTATTTCCTGTGCGCAGCTGGGCATTTCTTGCCATTTAGGCGGGCTTGGCCGTAGCCTCCCACTGGGCTACAGGGACCCTCGAAAAGGCAGCCCCATTTCCGGCCTTGGGCCCCGAACCTCCTCATCAACCCCGCGGAATAAGGCTATAGCCCACGGCCTCGGCGACTATTTCATCGCTGCGGCGCTGGGCATTGTACCATTCTGACGGGCTTCGGCCGTACCCTCCCATGGGCATCACGAGGACCCTCGAAAAGGCATGCCATTTCCGGCCCAGGCCCCGAGGCCCCTCGCCAACCCCCGCGAACCAAAGGCTATAGCCCACCGGCCTCGGCGACTATTTCACGCGCTGCGCCGCTGGGCATTTCTTGCCATTTTATGGCAGGCTTCTTACCGTAGCCTCTCACTGGGCACACGAGGACCCTCGAAAAGACTGTACCCATATCTGACGCCCAGAGCCCCCGAACCCCCCTCATCAACCACCGCGGACTAAAGGCTATAGCCCACCGGCCTCGGCGACTATTTCATCTTGTGCTGACGCTGGGCATTACCCATTCTGGCGGGCTTCTGACCGTAGCCTCAGCTGGGCACACGAGGACCCTTGAAAGACTGTACCCATTTCCGATGCGAGCCCCGAACCCCCTCCCGGCCCAGCGGACGAAGGCTATAGCCCACCGGCCTCGGGCACTGTTGGCAGCTGCGCGCGGCTGAGATTTCTTGCGATTTTATGACGGGCCTCGACCTATCCTCCCAGGGCACGAGGACCCTCGAAAAGGCATGTACCCATTCCGATGCCCGAGCCCCAGGCGCCGTCCCAGCCCCCACAGACCAAGGCTATAGCCCACCCGGCCTCGGCGACTATTTCGCAGCGCTGCGCGGTGGGGATTTCTTACCATTTAAGGGCGGGCCTCTGACCCTAGCCTCCCAGGCACAGTACCCTTGAAAATTGTACCCATTTCCGGCCCCGAGTCCCGAGCGCCCTCCATGACCCTCGCGAACCAAGGCTATAGCCCACCCGGCCTCGGCGACTATTTCCTGTGCAGCGCTGCGCTGGGCATTTCTTGCCATTTTAGGGCAGGCTTCTGACGTAGCCTCCATGGGCACGAGGACCCTCGAAAAAGGCTGTACCCATTTCCGGCGCGAGGCCCCGAACCTCCCTCATCAACCCCGGAATAAAGGCTATAGCCCACCGGCCTCGTGACTATTTCATGCGGCTGCGGCTGGGCATTACCATTCTGGCGGGCTTGACCGTACCCTCGCTCCCAGGCACCGAGGACCCTTGAAAAGGCATGCCCATTTTCGATGCCGGGCAGAACCCCCTCCCCGGCCCCAGCGGACGAAGGCTATAGCCCACGGCCTCGGGCACTATTCCGCGCTGCGCCTGTGATTTCTTGCCATTTTAGGGCGGGGCTTGACCGTATCCTCCCACTTGGGCTACGAGGACCCTCGAAAAACATGCCATTTCCGGCGCCCGAGCCCCGAGCGCCCCTCCCACCCCGCAGAACCAAAGGCTGGCCCGCGGCCTCGGCGACTATTTCCCAGCGCTGCGCTTGTTGGACATTCTTGTCATTTATGGCGGGCTTCGTACCGTAGCCTCCTTTGGGCTACGAGGACCCTCGAAAGCTGTACCCATATCGGCCGGGAACCCCCTCACCACCGGACTAAAGGCTATGGCCCACGGCGACTATTTCTTTATGCGGCTGCGGCCTGGGCATTGCTTGCCATTCTGGCGGGCTTCGTGTAGCCTCCCACAGGCACGAGGACCCTTGAAAGGCTGCCCCATTTCCGATGCAGGCCCCGAACCCCTCCCCAGCCGGCGGACGAAGGCTATAGCCCCACCGGCCTCGGGCACTATTGATGCTGCGCGGCTGAGATTTCTTGCGATTTTATGGCGGGCCTCGACCTATCCTCCCTAGGCACACGAGGACCCTCGAAAAGACTGTACCCATTTCCGGCGTGAGCCCGAGCCTCGGCCCACGAACCAAAGGCTAGCCCACGGCCTCGGCGACTATTTCACGCAACCGCGGCTGGGGATTTCTTGCCATTTTAGGGCAGGCCTCGACCTAGCCTCCTTGGGCACAGTACCCTTGAAAAGACTGTACCCATTTCCGGCAGGTCCCCGAGCCCTCCATGACCCTCGCGAACCAAAGGCTATAGCCCACCGGCCTCGGCGACTATTTCACGCGCTGCGCCGCTGGGCATTTCTTGCCATTTTAGGGCAGGCTTCTGACCGTAGCCTCCCACTGGGCACACGAGGACCCTCGAAAAGACGGTACCCATTTCCGACGCCCAGATCCCTCGAACCCCCCTCATCAACCACCGCGGACTAAAGGTTATAACCCACCGGCCTCGGCGACTATTTCATGCGCTGCGACGCTGGGTATTACTTGCCATTTTACGGCAGCCATCTGACCGTAGCCTCCTACTGGCCACATGAGGACCCTCGAAAAGACTGTACCCATTTCCGACGCCCAGAGCCCCCGAACCCCCCAACCCAACCCCCGCGGAACAAATGCTTTAGCCCGCCGGCCTCGGCGACTATTACACGCGCTGTGCCGCTTGGCATTTCTTGCCATTTTAGGGCACGATTCTGAGCGTAGCGTCCCACTGGGCACACGAGCACCCTCGAAAAGCCTGTCCCCATTTCCGACGCCCAGAGCCCTCGAATCCCCCTCCCCAACACCCATGGACCAAAGGCTATAGCCCACCGGCCTCGGCGACTATTTCACGCGCTGCGCCGCTGGGCATTTCTTGCCATTTTAGGGCAGGCTTCTGACCGTAGCCTCCCAGCCCAGCTGCAGGGACCCTCGAAAAGTATGCCATTTCTGGCGCCCAGCCCCCGAACCCCCCTCATCAACCACCGCGGACAAAGGCTATAGCCCACCGGCCTTGGCGACTATTTCATCTTGCTGACGGCTGGGCATTACTTGCCATTTCTGGCAGGCTTCGGCCGTAGCCTCCCCTGGGCACACGAGGACCCTTGAAAAGGCTGTACCCATTTAGATGCGAGGCCCCGAACCCCCCTCCCAACCCCGGACGAAGGGCTATATCCCGGCCTCGGGCGGTATTTGTGCTGCGGCTGGGGGATTTCTTGCGATTTTAGGACAGGCCTCGACCTATCCTCCCAGCTGGGCACACGAGGACCCTCGAAAAGGCTGTACCCATTTCCGGCGCCCGAGTCCCCGACGCCCTCCCGGCCCCCGCGAACCAAAGGCTATAGCCCACGGCTCGGCGACTATTTCACGCTGCGCGCTGGGCATTTCTTGCCATTTACGGCAGGCGTGTGACCGTAGCCTCCCAGAGGCTGCGAGGACCCTCGAAAAGACTGTACCCATTTCCGGCGCCCGGATCCTCGAACCCCTCATGACCACCACCGCGGATTAAAGGCTATAACCCACCGGCCTCGGCGACTATTTCATGCGCTGCGACGCTGGGTATTACATGCCATTTTACGGCAGCCATCTGACCGTAGCCTCCTACTGGCCACATGAGGACCCTCGAAAAGACTGTACCCATGTCCGACGCGGGCCCCAGACCCCTGACCCCCGCGGAACAAATGCTATAGCCCGCGGCCTCGCCTCGGCGACTATTACTTGCCATTTGAGGGCACGATTCTGAGCGTAGCCTCCCACTGGGCACACGAGGACCCTCGAAAAGCCTGTACCCATTTCCGACGCCCAGAGCCCTCGAATCCCCCTCCCCAACACCCATGGACCAAAGGCTATAGCCCACCGGCCTCGGCGACTATTTCACGCGCTGCGCCGCTGGGCATTTCTTGCCATTTTAGGCAGGCTTCTGACCGTAGCCTCCCACTGAGCACGCGATGCTATTCAAAAAGACTAGACCCATTTCCGATGGCTAGAGTCCCCAAACCCCCCTCCCGAACCCCCGTGTAACAGACACTATAGCCCACCGGCGCCGGCGACTATTTCGTCCACTGCGCCGCTGGGCATTTCTTGCCAATTTAGGGCAAGCCTCTGACCGTAGCCTCCCACTGGGTACATGAGGACCCTTGAAAAGACTGTACCCATTTCCGACGCCCAGAGCCCCCGAACCCCCAGCCCCAACCCCTGCGGACCAAATTCTATAGCCCACCGGCCTCGGCGACTATTTCACGCGCTGCGCCGCTGGGCATTTCTTGCCATTTTAGGGCTGGTTACTGACCGTAGCCACCCACTGGGCACACGAGGACCCTCGAAAAGACTGTACCCATTTCCGACGACCAGAGCCCCCGAACCACCCACCCCAACCCCCGCGGACCAAAGGCTATAGCCCACCGGCCTCGGCGACTATTTCACGCGCTGCGCCGATGGGCATTTCTTGCCATTTTAGGGGTGGCTTGTGACCGTAGCCTCCCACTGGACACACCAGGACCCTCGAAAAGACTGTACCCATTTCCGACGACCAGAGCCTCCGAACCCCCCTCCCCAACCCCCGCAGACCAAAGGCTATAGCCCACCGGCCTCGGTGACTATTTCACGCGCTGCGCCGATGGGCATTTCTTGCCATTTTAGGGCAGGCTTCTGACCGTAGCCTCCCACTGGGCACACGAGGACCCTCGAAAAGACTGTACCCATTTCCGACGCCCAGAGCCCCCGAACCTCCCTCATCAACCCCCGCGGAATAAAGGCTATAGCCCACCGGCCTCGGCGACTATTTCATGCGCTGCGACGCTGGGCATTACTTTCCATTTTACGGCAGGCTTCTGACCGTAGCCTCCCACTGGGCACTGGAGGACCCTCGAAAAGACTTTACCGATTTCCGATACCAAGAGCCCCCGAATCCCCCTCCGCAACCCCCGCGGACGAAAGGCTATAGCCCACCGGCCTCGGCGACTATTTCACACGCTGCGCCGTTGGGCATTTCATGCCATTTTAGGCAGTCTTCTGACCGTAGCCTCCCACTGGCCACACGAGGACCTTCGAAAAGACTGTACCCATTTCCAACGCCCAGAGCCCCCGAACCTCCCCCATCAACCCTCGCGGAATAAAGGCTATAGCCCACCGGCCTCGGCGACTATTTCACGCGCTGCGCCGCTGGGCATTTCTTGCCTTTTTAGGGCAGGCCTCAGACCGTAGGCTCCAGCTGGGCACCACGAGGACCCTTGAAAGACTGTACCCATTTCCGGCGCCCGAGCCCCGAACCCCCCAAACCCAGCGGAACAAATGCTATAGCCGCGGCCTCGGCGACTAGCCACCGTTGTGCGCTTGCATTTCTTGCCATTTTAGGGCGATTCTGACCGTAGCCTCCCCTTTGGGCACCACGAGGACCCTCGGCTGTACCCATTTCGGCCGAGCCCTCGAATCCTCCCAGCCCCATGGACCCAAGGCTATAGCCCACCGGCCTCGGCGACTATTTCACAGCTGCGCGCTGGGCATTTCTTGCCATTTAGGCGGGGCTTCTGACCGTAGCCTCCCAGGCTGCGAGGACCCTAGAAAAGACTGTACCCATTTCCGACGCCCAGAGCCCCCGAACCTCCCTCATCAACCCCCGCGGAATAAATGCTATAGCCCACCGGCCTCGGCGACTATTTCATGCGATGCGGCATTTGGGCATTACTTACCATTCTGGCGGGCTTCGGCCGTACCCTCCCACTGGGCACGAGGACCGCGAAAAGGCATGCCCATTTCGATGCAGGCACGAACCCCCTCCCCGACCCCAGCGGACGAGGCTATAGCCCACCGGCCTCGGGCACTATTCTTCTGCCTGCTGGATTTCTTGCCATTTAGGGCGGGCTTGACCGTAGCCTCCCAGCGGGCACATGAGGACCCTCGAAAAGGCATGTACCCATTTCCGGCAGGCCCCAGCGCCTCCCCGGCCCCGCGACCAAAGGCTATAGCCCACCGGCCTCGGCGACTATTTCACAGCTGCTGTTCTTTGGGCATTTCTTGCCATTTTATGGCGGGCTTGACCGTAGCCTCCCGGGCACCACGAGGACCCTCGAAAAGGCATGCCCATGTCGGCGCCCAGGCCCCGAACCCCTCATCAACCACCCGCGGACTAAGGCTATAGCCCACCGGCCTCGGCGACTATTTCATGCTTGCTGCGGCGCTGGGCATTACTTGCCATTTCTGGCGGGCTTGACCGTAGCCTCCCTGGGCACCACGAGGACCCTTGAAAGACTCTACCCATTTCCGATGCGAGCCCCGAACCCCTCGGCCCCAGCGGACGAAGGCTATAGCCCGTGCCTCGGGCACTATTTGTGCGCTGGGATTTCTTGCGATTTTAGGACAGGCCTCGACCTATCCTCCCAGGCTACGAGGACCCTCGAAAGACTGTACCCATTTCGGCGCGAGCCCCGAGCGCCTCCCGGCCCCACAGACCAGGCTATAGCCCACCGGCCTCGGCGACTATTTCAGCAGCTGCGGCTGGGATTTCTTGCCATTTAAGGGCGGCCTCGACCTAGCCTCCCACTGGGCACCACAGTACCCTTGAAAAGGCTGTACCCATTTCCGACACGAGTCCCGAGCAGCCCCTCCAGCCCCCACGACCAAGGCTATAGCCCGGCGGCATCGGCGACTATTTCACGCGCTGCGCCGCTGGGCATTTCTTGCCATTTTAGGGCAGGCTTCTGACCGTAGCCTCCCACTGGGCACACGAGGACCCTCGAAAAGACTGTACCCATTTCCGACGCCCAGATCCCTCGAACCCCCCTCATCAACCACCGCGGACTAAAGGCTATAACCCACCGGCCTCGGCGACTATTTCATGCGCTGCGACGCTGGGTATTACTTGCCATTTTACGGCAGCCATCTGACCGTAGCCTCCTACTGGCCACATGAGGACCCTCGAAAAGACTGTACCCATTTCCGACGCCCAGAGCCCCCGAACCCCCCAACCCAACCCCCGCGGAACAAATGCTATAGCCCGCCGGCCTCGGCGACTATTACACGCGCTGTGCCGCTTGGCATTTCTTGCCATTTTAGGGCACGATTCTGAGCGTAGCCTCCCACTGGGCACACGAGGACCCTCGAAAAGCCTGTACCCATTTCCGACGCCCAGAGCCCTCGAATCCCCCTCCCCAACACCCATGGACCAAAGGCTATAGCCCACCGGCCTCGGCGACTATTTCACGCGCTGCGCCGCTGGGCATTTCTTGCCATTTTAGGCAGGCTTCTGACCGTAGCCTCCCACTGAGCACGCGATGCTATTCAAGAACACTAGACCCATTTCCGACGCCCAGAGCCCCCGAACCCCCCACCCCAACCCCCGCGGACCAAATTCTATAGCCCACCGGCCTCGGCGACGATTTCACGCGCTGCGCCGCTGGGCATTTCTTGCCATTTTAGGGCTGGCTTCTGACCGTAGCCACCCACTGGCCACACGAGGACCCTCGAAAAGACTGTACCCATTTCCGACGCCCAGAGCCCCCGAACCCCCAACCCCAACCCCCGCGGACCAAATTCTATAGCCCACCGGCCTCGGCGACTATTTCACGCGCTGCGCCGCTGGGCATTTCTTGCCATTTTAGGGCTGGCTTCTGACCGTAGCCACCCACTGGGCACACGAGGACCCTCGAAAAGACTGTACCCATTTCCGACGACAAGAATCCCCGAACCACCGTCCCCAACCCCCGCGGACCAAAGGCTATAGCCCACCGGCCTCGGCGACTATTTCACGCGCTGCGCCGATGGGCATTTCTTGCCATTTTAGGGCTGGCTTCTGACCGTAGCCTCCCACTGGACACACGAGGACCCTCGAAAAGACTGTACCCATTTCCGATGACCAGAGCCCCCGAACCACCCTCCCCAACCCCCGCGGTCCAAAGGCTATAGCCCACCGGCCTCGGCGACTATTTCACGCGCTGCGCCGATGGGCATTTTTTGCCATTTAAGGGATGGCTTCTGACCGTAGCCTCCCACTGGACACACGAGGACCCTCAAAAAGACTGTACCCATTTCCGACGACCAGCGCCTCCGAACCCCCCTCCCCAACCCCCGCAGACCAAAGGCTATAGCCCACCGGCCTCGGTGACTATTTCACGCGCTGCGCCGATGGGCATTTCTTGCCATTTTAGGGCAGGCTTCTGACCGTAGCCTCCCACTGGACACACGAGGACCCTCGAAAAGACTGTACCCATTTCCGACGACCAGAGCCCCCGAACCTCCCCCATCAACCCCCGCGGAATAAAGGCTATAGCCCACCGGCCTCGGCGACTATTTCACGCGCTGCGCCGCTGGGCATTTCTTGCCTTTTTAGGGCAGGCCTCAGACCGTAGGCTCCCACTGGGCACACGAGGACCCTTGAAAAGACTGTACCCATTTCCGACGCACAGAGCCCCCGAACCCCCCAACCCAACCCCCGCGGAACAAATGCTATAGCCCGCCGGCCTCGGCGACTATTACACGCGCTGTGCCGCTTGGCATTTCTTGCCATTTTAGGGCCGCGATTACGGCGTAGCCTCCCACAGGCTACGAGGACCCTCGAAAGCTGTACCCATTTCCGGCGCCAGGCCTCAGTCCCCTCCCCAACCCCCATGGACCAAAGGCTATAGCCCACCGGCGTCGGCGACTATTTCACGCGCTGCGCCGCTGGGCATTTCTTGCCATTTTAGGGCAGGCTTCTGACCGTAGCCTCCCACTGGGCACACGAGGACCCTCGAAAAGACTGTACCCATTTCCGACGCCCAGAGCCCCCGAACCTCCCTCATCAACCCCCGCGGAATAAAGGCTATAGCCCACCGGCCTCGGCGACTATTTCATGCGCTGCGACGCTGGGCATTACTTTCCATTTTACGGCAGGCTTCTGACCGTAGCCTCCCACTGGGCACTGGAGGACCCTCGAAAAGACTTTACCGATTTCCGATACCAAGAGCCCCCGAATCCCCCTCCCCAACCCCCGCGGACCAAAGGCTATTGCCCACCGGCCTCGGCGACTATTTCACACGCTGCGCCGTTGGGCATTTCATGCCATTTTAGGCAGTCTTCTGACCGTAGCCTCCCACTGGGCACACGAGGACCCTCGAAAAGACTGTACCCATTTCCAACGCCCAGAGCCCCCGAACCTCCCCCATCAACCCCCGCGGAATAAAGGCTATAGCCCACCGGCCTCGGCGACTATTACACGCGCTGTGCCGCTAGGCATTTCTTGCCATTTTAGGGCACGATTCTGAGCGTAGCCTCCCACTGGGCACACGAGGACCCTCGAAAAGCCTGTACCCATTTCCGGCCTTGAGCCCTCAGTCCCCTCCCCAACCCCCATGGACCAGGCTATAGCCACCGGCGTGGCGGCTATTTCACAGCGCTGCGCTAGGCATTTCTTGCCATTTTAGGCGAGGCTTCTGGTAGCCTCACTGCGAGGACCCTCGGAAAGGCTGTAACCATTTCCGATGCCTAGAGCCCCCGAACCTCCCTCATCAACCCCAGCAGAATAAAGGCTATAGCCCACCGGCCTCGGCGACTATTTCATCTGCTGCGGCTGGGCATTACTTTCCATTCTGACGGGCTTGACCGTAGCCTCCCACTGGGCACTGGAGGACCCTCGAAAAGACTTTACCGATTTCCGATACCAGAGCCCCAGAATCCCCTCCCCCCAGCGGACCAGGCTGTGCCCACCGGCCTCGGCGACTATTTCAGCTGCGCGTTGGGCATTTCATGCCATTTAAGCGATCTTGACGTAGCCTCCCCACCCACACGAGGACCCTCGAAAAGGCATGTACCCATTTCCAGCGAGCCCCAGACCTCCCCCATCAACCCCCGCGGAATAAAGGCTATAGCCCACCGGCCTCGGCGACTATTTTACGCGCTGCGCCGCTGGGGATTTCTTGCCTTTTTAGGGCAGGCCTCAGACCGTAGGCTCCCACTGGGCACACGAGGACCCTTGCAAAGACTGTACCCATTTCCGACGCCCAGAACCCTCGAATCCCCCTCCCCAACCCCCATGGACCAAAGGCTATAGCGCACCGGCCTCGGCGACTATTTCACGCGCTGCACCGCTGGGCATTTCTTGCCATTTTAGGCAGGCCTCTGACCGTAGCCTCCCACTGGGCACACGAGGACCCTCGAAAAGACTGTACCCATTTCAACGCCCGAGCCCCAACCCAACCCCCGCGGAACAAATGCTATAGCCCGCCGGCCTCGGCGACTATTACACGCGCTGTGCCGCTTGGCATTTCTTGCCATTTTAGGGCACGATTCTGACCGTAGCCTCCCACTGGGCACACGAGGACCCTCGAAAAGCCTGTACCCATTTCCGACGCCCAGAGCCCTCGAATCCCCCTCCCCAACCCCCATGGACCAAAGGCTATAGCCCACCGGCCTCGGCGACTATTTCACGCGCTGCGCCGCTGGGCATTTCTTGCCATTTTAGGCAGGCTTCTGACCGTAGCCTCCCACTGGGCACACGAGGACCCTCGAAAAGACTGTACCCATTTCCGACGCCCAGAGCCCCCGAACCTCCCTCATCAACCCCCGCGGAATAAAGGCTATAGCCCACCGGCCTCGGCGACTATTACACGCGCTGCCCCGCTGCGCATTTCTTGCCTTTTTAGGGCAGGCCTCAGACCGTAGGCTCCCACTGAGCACGCGAGGCTATTCAAAAAGATTAGACCCATTTCCGATGGGCAGAGTCCCCAAACCCCCCTCCTGAACCCCCGTGGAACAGACGCTATAGCCCACCGGCCCCGACGACTATTTCATGCACTGCGCTGCTGGGCATTTCTTGCCATTTTAGGGCAGGCTTCTGACCGTAGCCTCCCACTGGGCATACGAGGACCCTCGAAAAGACTGTACCAATTTCCGACAGCCAGAGCCCCCGAACCCCCAACCCAACCCCCGCGGAAAAAAGGCTATAGCCCACCGGGCTTGGAGACTATTTCACGCGCTTCGCCGCTGGGCATTTCTTGCCATTTTAGGGTAGGCTTCTGACCGTAGCCTCCCACTGGGCACACGAGGACCGTCAAAAAGACTTTACCCATTTCCGATGCCAAGAACCCCCGAACCCCCCTACCCAACCCCCGCGGACCAAAGGCTATAGCCCACAGGCCTCGGCGACTATTTCACGCGCTGCGCCGCTGGGCATTTCTTGCCATTTTAGGGCAGGCTTCTGACCGTTGCCTCCCACTGGGCATATGAGGACCCTCGAAAAGACTGTACCAATTTCCGACAGCCAGAGCCCCCGAACCCCCTACCCAACCCCCGCGGACCAAAAGGCCACGGGCTTGAGACTATTCACGTGCCTTGGCTGGGCATTTACAGCCATTTAGGCGGGCTTACATAGCCTTCCCTTTGGGCTACGAGGACCCTCGAAAGACTGCCATTTCCGATGACGAGCCCCAAACCCCCTCCCCAGCTCGCGGACCAAGGCTATAGCCCACCGGCCCGGCGACTATTTCGTGCCTTGCGCGCTGGGCATTTCTTGCCATTTTAGAAGCAGGCCTCGGCCGTAGCCTCCCACTAGGCACGAGAACCCTTGAAGACTGTACCCATTTCCGGCGGGCTCGATCCCCCACAACCCCAGCGGACCAAAGGCTATAGCCGCCGGCCTCGGCGACTATTTGGCCGCGCTGGGCATTTCTTGCCATTTAGGGCAGGCTTCTGGCCGTAGCCTCCCACAGGCTACCGAGGACCCTCGAAAAGGCATACCCATTTATTTGACGCCCGAACCCCGAACCCCACTGACCCCGCGGACCAAGATTATAGCCCACCGGCCTCGGTGACTATTTCACCGCTGCGCCCGCTGGGCATTTCTTGCCATTTTAGGCGGGGCTCGGCCGTAGCCTCCCACTGAGCACTAGGACCCTCGAAATGACTGCCCATTTCCGGCCGGGCCCCGAGCGCCCTCCCGGCCCCATGAACCAAAGGCTATAGCCCACCGGCCTCGGCGACTATTTCCCTGCGCTGCGCTTCTTGCCATTTAGGGGCGGGCCGGCGTAGCCTCCCAGGGTACGAGGACATTCGAAAGACTGCACATTTCTGCACCGGGCGCCCGAAACTCCATCATCAACCCCCGCGGACCAAGGGCTTTAGCCCACCGGGCTCGGCGACTATTTCATGCGCTCCGCCGCTGGGCATTTCTTGCCATTTTATGGCAGGCTTCTGACCGTAGCCTCCCACTGGGCACACCAGGACCCTCGAAAAGACTGAACCCATTTCTAATGCCCAGAGCCCCCGAACCCCCATCCCCAACCCTCGCGGACCAAAGGCTGTAGCCCACCGGCCCCGGCGACTATTTCGTGCACTGCGCCGGTGGGCATTTCGTGCCATTTTAGGGCAAGCTTCTGACTGTAGCCTCCCACTGGGCACACGAGGACCCTCGAAAAGACTGTACCCATTTCCGATGACCAGAGCCCCTGAACCCCCATCCCCAACCCCCGCGGACCAAAGGCTATAGCCCACCGGCCTCGGTGACTATTTCACGCGCTGCGACGCTGGGCATTACTTGCCATTTTACAGTATGCTTCTGACCGTAGCCTCCCACTGGGCACACGAGGACCGTCAAAAAGACTGTACCCATTTCCGATGCCAAGAACCCCCGATCCCCCCTCCCCAAACTCGCGGACCAAAGGCTATAGCCCACCGGCCTCGGCGACTATTTCACGCGGTACGCCGCTGGGCATTTCTTGTGATTTTAGGGCAGGCTTCTAACCGTAGCCTCCCTCTGGGCACACGAGGACCCTCGAAAAGACTGTGCCCATTTCCGATGACCAGAGCCCCCGAGCACCCCTCCCCAACCCCCGCGGACCAAAGGCTATAGCCCGCCGGCCTCGGCGACTATTTCACGCGCTGCGCCGCTGGGCATTTCTTGCCATTTTAGGGCAGGCTTCTGGCCGTAGCCTCCCACTGGGCACACGAGGACCCTCGAAAAGATTGTACCCATTTCCGACGCCCAGAAACCCCGAACCCCCAACCCCAACCCCCACGGACCAAAGATTATAGCCCACCGGCCTCGGTGACTATTTCACGCGCTGCGCCGCTTGGCATTTCTTGCCATTTTAAGGCAGGGCTCTGACCGTAGCCTCCCACTGGGCACACTAGGACCCTCGAAAAGACTGTACCCATTTCCAACGACCAAAGCCCCCGAACCACCCCCATCAACCCCCGCGGAATAAAGGCTATAGCCCACCGCCCTCGGTGACTATTTCACGCGCTGCGCCGCTGGGCATTTCTTGCCTTTTTAGGGCAGGCCTCAGACCGTAGGCTCCCACTGGGCACACGAGGACCCTTGAAAAGACTGTACCCATTTCCGACGCCCAGAGCCCCCGAACCCCCCAACCCAACCCCCGCGGAACAAATGCTATAGCCCGCCGGCCTCGGCGACTATTACCAGCTGTGCGCTTGGCATTCTTGCCATTTTAGGGCACGATTCTGACCGTAGCCTCCCCACGGGCACCGAGGACCCTCGAAAAGCCTGTACCCATTTCCGGCCTTGAGCCTCAGATCCCCTCCTAACCCCCATGGACCAAGGCTATAGCCCACGGCCTCGGCGACTATTTCACCTTGTGCGCGCTGGGCATTTCTTGCCATTTTAAGCGGGGCTTGACCGTAGCCTCCCACTTGGGCTACGAGGACCCTCGAAAGCCTGTACCCATTTCCGGCCCAGGCCCTCAGATCCCCTCCCAGCCCCATGGACCAAAGGCTATAGCCCACCGGCCTCGGCGACTATTTCCCAGCAGCTGCGGCTGGGCATTTCTTGCCATTTTAGGGCTGGCCTCGGACGTAGGCTCCCCAGGCAGCGGGGACCCTCGAAAGACTAAACCCATTTCCAGCCCAGGCCCCAGACCCCCAACCCCAGCGGAACAAATGCTATAGCCCGCCGGCCTCGGCGACTATTACACGCGCTGTGCCGCTTGGCATTTCTTGGCATTTAGGGGCGATTCTGGCCGTAGCCTCCCCTGGGCACGAGGACCCTCGAAAAGGCTGTGCCATTTCCGGCGAGGCCCCGAACCCCAACCCGGCCCAGCGGAACCGTCTGTAGCCCGCCCGGCCTCGGCGACTATTACCATTGGCATTTCTTGCCATTTTAGGGCACGATTCTGACCGTAGCCTCCCACTGGGCACACGAGGACCCTCGAAAAGCCTGTACCCATTTCCGACGCCCAGAGCCCTCGAATCCCCCTCCCCAACCCCCATGGACCAAAGGCTATAGCCCACCGGCCTCGGCGACTATTTCACGCGCTGCGCCGCTGGGCATTTCTTGCCATTTTAGGGCTGGCTTCTGACCGTAGCCACCCACTGGGCAGACGAGGACCCTCGAAAAGACTAAACCCATTTCCGACGCCCAGAGCCCCCGAACCCCCCAACCCAACCCCCGCGGAACAAATGCTATAGCCCGCCGGCCTCGGCGACTATTACACGCGCTGTGCCGCTTGGCATTTCTTGCCATTTTAGGGCACGATTCTGACCGTAGCCTCCCACTGGGCACACGAGGACCCTCGAAAAGCCTGTACCCATTTCCGACGCCCAGAGCCCTCGAATCCCCCTCCCCAACCCCCATGGACCAAAGGCTATAGCCCACCGGCCTCGGCGACTATTTCACGCGCTGCGCCGATGGGCATTTCTTGCCATTTTAGGGCTGGCTTCAGACCGTAGCCTCCCACTGGACACACGAGGACCCTCGAAAAGACTGTACCCATTTCCGATGACCAGAGCCCCCGAATCACCCTCCCCAACCCCCGCGGACCAAAGGCTATAGCCCACCGGCCTCGGCGACTATTTCACGTGCTACGCCGATGGGCATTTCTTGCCATTTTAGGGCTGGCTTCTGACCGTAGCCTCCCACTGGACACACGAGGATCCTAGAAAAGACTGTACCCATTTCCGGCGGACGAGCCTCGAACCCCCCTCCCCAACCCCCGCGGACCAAAGGTTATAGCCCACAGGCCTCGGTGACTATTTCAGGCGCTGCGCCGCTGGGCATTTCATGCCATTTTAGGGTAGGCTTCTGACCGTAGCCTCCCACTGGACACACGAGGACCCTCGAAAAGGCTGTACCCATTTCCGACGCCCAGGCCCAGACCTCCCCATCAACCCCAGCGGAATAAGGCTATAGCCCACCGGCCTCGGCGACTATTTCCTTGCTGCGCGCTGGGCATTTCTTGCCTTTTGGGCGGGCCTCGGACCGTAGGCTCCCATTGGGCTACGAGGACCCTTGAAAGACTGTACCCATTTCCGGCCTTGAGCCCCGAACCCCCAGCCCCAGCGGAACAAATGCTATAGCCGCCGGCGGCCTCGGCGGCTATTACCTGTGCCCGGCAGCATTCTTGCCATTTTAGGGGCCGCGATTCTGGCGTAGCCTCCCCTGAGCACCGAGGACCCTTGAAAGCCTGTACCCATTTCCGGCGCCGGGCCTCAGAATCCCTCCCAACACCCATGGACCAGGCTATAGCCCACCGGCCTCGGCGACTATTTCCAGCGGCTGCGCCAGGCATTTCTTGCCATTTTAGGCAGGCTTCTGACCGTAGCCTCCCACTGAGTACGCGATGCTATTCAAAAAGACTAGACCCATTTTCGATGGCTAGAGTCCCCAAACCCCCCTCCCGAACCCCCGTGTAACAGACACTATAGCCCACCGGCGCCGGCGACTATTTCGTCCACTGCACCGCTGGGCATTTCTTGCCAATTTAGGGCAAGCCGCTGACCGTATCCTCCCACTGGGTACACGAGGACCCTCGAAAAGACTGTATCCATGTCCGACGCCCAGAGCCCCCGAACCTCCCTCATCAACCCCCGCGGAATAAAGGCTATAGCCCACCGGCCTCGGCGACTATTTCATGCGCTGCGACGCTGGGCATTACTTTCCATTCTGGCGGGCTTGACCGTAGCCTCCCCATGAGCCTTTGGAGGACCCTCGAAAAGACTTTACCGATTTCCGATACCAAGAGCCCCCGAACCCCCCTCCCCAACCCCCGCGGGCCAAAGGCTATAGCCCACCGGCCTCGGCGACTATTTCACACGCTGCGCCGTTGGGCATTTCATGCCATTTTAGGCAGTCTTCTGACCATAGCCTCCCACTGGGCACACGAGGACCCTCGAAAAGACTGTACCCATTTCCAACGCCCAGAGCCCCCGAACCTCCCCCATCAACCCCCGCGGAATAAAGGCTATAGCCCACCCGCCTCGGCGACTATTTCACGCGCTGCGCCGCTGGGCATTTCTTGCCTTTTTAGGGCAGGCCTCAGACCGTAGGCTCCCACTGGGTACACGAGGACCCTTGAAAAGTATGCCCATTTCCGGCCGGGCCCCGAACCCCCAACCCCAGCGGAACAAATGATATAACCCACCCGGCCTCGCGACTATTACCGCAGCTGTGCGCTGGCCATTTCTTTCCAATTGAGGGCACGATTCTGACCGGAGCCTCCCACTTTGGGCTGCACGAGGACCCTCGAAAAGCTGTACCCATTTCCGGCCGAGCCCTCATCCCCTCCTGCCCCCATGGACCAAAAGGCTATAGCCCACTGGCCTCGGCGACTATTTCGCGCCTTGCGCCGCTGGGCATTTCTTGCCATTTTGCGGCAGGCTTCTGACCGTAGCCTCCCAGGCACCGAGGACCCTCGAAAAGCCTGTACCCATTTCCGGCCTTGAGGCCTCAGTCCCTCCCACCCCCATGGACCAAGGCTATAGCCCACCGGCCTCGGCGACTATTTCACCTGTGCGCTGGGCATTTCTTGCCATTTTAGGGCTGGCTTGACCGTAGCCACCTTTGGGCACACGAGGACCCTCGAAAGACTAAACCCATTTCCGACGCCCAGGCCCCGAACCCCCAACCCGGCCCCAGCGGAACAAATGCTATAGCCCGGCCTCGGCGACTATTACCGCTATGCGCTTGGCATTTCTTGGCATTTAGGGCACGATTCTGACCGTAGCCTCCCGCGGGCACGAGGACCCTCGAGCACTGTACCCATTTCCGGCCCGAGGCCCTCGAATCCCCTCCCAGCCCCCCATGGACCAAGGCTATAGCCCACCGGCCTCGGCGACTTTTTCCCGCGCTGCGCCGCTGGGCATTTCTTGCCATTTTAGGGCTGGCTTCAGACCGTAGCCTCCCCAGACACACGAGGACCCTCGAAAGGCATGTACCCATTTCCGATGACGGGCCCCGAACCACCTCCCCGGCCCAGCGGACCAAAGGCTATAGCCCAACGGCCTCGGCGACTATTTCACGCGCTACGCCGATGGGCATTTCTTGCCATTTTAGGGCTGGCTTCTGACCGTAGCCTCCCACTGGACACACGAGGATCCTAGAAAAGACTGTACCCATTTCCGACGACCAGAGCCTCCGAACCCCCCTCCCCAACCCCCGCAGACCAAAGGCTATAGCCCACCGGCCTCGGTGACTATTTCACGCGCTGCGCCGATGGGCATTTCTTGCCATTTTAGGGCAGGCTTCTGACCGTAACCTCCCCTTTGGACACCGAGGACCCTCGAAAAGACTGTACCCATTTCCGGCGGCCAGGCCCCGAACCTCCCCAACAACCCCAGCGGAATAAACGCTATAGCCCACCGGCCACGGCGACTATTTCAGCTGCGCTGGGCATTTCTTGCCTTTTAGGCAGGCCTCGACCGTAGGCTCCCATTGGGCACCGAGGACCCTTGAAAGGCTGTACCCATTTCCGGCCTTGCAGGCCCCGAACCCCCAGCCCCGGCCCCAGCGGAACCAAATGCTGCTATAGCCCGCCGGCCTCGGCGACTATTACACGCGCTGTGCCGCTTGGCATTTCTTGCCATTTTAGGGTACGATTCTGAGCGTAGCCTCCCACTGGGCACACGAGGACCCTTGAAAAGCCTGTACCCATTTCCGACGCCCAGAGCCCTCGAATCCCCCTCCCCAATACCCATGGACCAAAGGCTATAGCCCACCGGCCTCGGCGACTATTTCACGCGCTGCGCCGCGGGGCATTTCTTGCCATTTTAGGCAGGCTTCTGACCGTAGCCTCCCACTGAGTACGCGATGCTATTCAAAAAGACTAGACCTATTTTCGATGGCTAGAGTCCCCAAACCCCCCTCCCGAACCCCGTGTAGACCTTTATAGCCCACCGTGGCGGCTATTTAGTCCCTTTGCACCGCTGGGCATTTCTTGCCAATTTAGGGCAAGCCTCTGACCATATCCTCCCACTGGGTACACGAGGACCCTCGAAAAGACTGTACCCATGTCCGACGCCCAGAGCCCCCGAACCTCCCTCATCAACCCCCGCGGAATAAAGGCTATAGCCCACCGGCCTCGGCGACTATTTCATGCGCTGCGACGCTGGGCATTACTTTCCATTCTGGCGGGTTTACGTAGCCTCCCAGGCAGCTGGAGGACCCTCGAAAGACTTTACGATTTCCGATACCGAGCCCCAGACCCCCTCCCAGCCCCCGGGCCAAAGGCTATAGCCCACCGGCCTCGGCGACTATTTCACCTGCAGCTGCGCGTTGGGCATTTCATGCCATTTAGGCGGTCTTGACCGTAGCCTCCCACTTTGGCTGCACGAGGACCCTCGAAAGAGCGTACCCATTTCCAGCGCCCGAGCCCCGAACCTCCCCGTGACCCCAGCGGAATAAAGGCTATAGCCCACCGCCTCGGCGACTATTTCACGCAGCTGCGCGCTGGGCATTTCTTGCCTTTTAGGGCAGGCCTCCTCGGACCGTAGGCTCCCCAGGCACCACGAGGACCCTTGAAAAAGGCTGTACCCATTTCCGGCCGGGCCCCGAACCCCCTCCCACTCGCGGACCAAGGCTATAGCCCACCGGCCTCGGCGACTATTTCACCTTGTGCGCGCTGGGCATTTCTTGTGATTTTAGGGCAGGCTTCTGACCGTAGCCTCCCAGCTGCACGAGGTCCCTCGAAAAGCATGCCCATTTCCGATGACGAGCCCCGAGCACCCTCCCAGCCCCCGGACCAAAGGCTATAGCCCGCCCGGCCTCGGCGACTATTTCAGCGCTGCGCGCTGGGCATTCTTGCCATTTTAGGGCGAGGCTTCTGGCCGTAGCCTCCCAGGCACACTAGTACCCTCGAAAGGCGTACCCATTTCCGGCGAGGCCCCGAATGCCTCCCAGCCCCCGGGCAAGGCTATAGCCCACCGGCCTCGGCGACTATTTCACGCGCTGCGCCGCTGGGCATTTCTTGCCACTTTCAGGCAGGCTTCTGATCGTAGCCTCCCAGTGGGCACACGAGGACCCTCGAAAAGACTGTACCCATTTTCCGATGACGAGCCCAGAACCCCCTCCCGACCTCCGGCTGACCAAGGCTATAGCCCACCGGCCTCGGCGATTATTTCACGCTGCGCGCTGGGCATTTCTTGCCATTTTAGGGCAGGCTTCTGGCCGTAACCTCCCAGGCACGAGGACCCTCGAAAAGACTGTACCCATTTCCGACGCCCAGAACCCCCGAACCCCCAACCCCAACCCCCACGGACCAATGATTATAGCCCACCGGCCTCGGCGACTATTTCACGCGCTGCGCCGCTGGGCATTTCTTGCCATTTTAATGCAGGGCTCTGACCGTAGCCTCCCACTGGGCACACTAGGACCCTCGAAAAGACTGTACCCATTTCCGACGCCCGGGCACCGAGCGCCCTCCCCAGCCCCAGCGGACCAAGGCTATAGCCCACCGAGGCCTCGGCGACTATTTCGCAGCTGCGCGCTGGGCATTTCTTGCCATTTAGGGCAGGCTTACTGGCCGTAGCCTCCAGGGTACCACGAGGACCCTCGAAAACATGCCATTTCGACACCAGGCGGAAACTCCCTCATCAACCCCCGCGGACCAAGGGCTATAGCCCACCGGCCTCGGCGACTATTTCATGCGCTCCGCCGCTGGGCATTTCTTGCCATTTTATGGCAGGCTTCTGACCGTAGCCTCCTACTGGGCACACCAGGATCCTCGAAAAGACTGTACCCATTTCTGATGCCCAGAGCCCCCGAACCCCTATCCCCAACCCTCGCGGACCAAAGCCTGCAGCCCACCGGCCCCGGCGACTATTTCGTGCACTGCGCCGGTGGGCATTTCATGCCATTTTAGGCCAGCCTTCTGACCGTAGCCTCCCACTAGGCACACGAGGACCCTCGAAAAGACTGTACCCATTTCGGATGACCAGAGCCCCCGAACCCCCATCCCCAACCCCCGCGGACCAAAGGCTATAGCCCACCGGCCTCGGCGACTATTTCACGCGCTGCGACGCTGGGCATTTCTTGCCATTTTAGGGTAGGCTTCTGACCGTACCCTCCCACTGGACACACTAGGACCCTCAAAAAGACTGTACCCATTTCCGACGCCCAGAGCACCCGAACCCCCCACCCCAACCCCCGCGGACCAAAGGCTATAGTCCGCCGGCCTCGGCGACTATTTCACGCGTTGCGCCGCTGGGCATTTCTTGCCATTTTAGGGCAGGCTTGACCGTAGCCTCCCCTTGTACACTGGGACCCTCGAAAAGTACCATTTCGACACCCGGCGCGAAACTCCCTCATCAACCCCAGCGGACCGCCCACGGCCTCGGCGACTATTTCATGCACTGCGCCGCTGGGCATTTCTTGCCATTTATGGCGGGCTTCTGACCGTAGCCTCCCACGCGGGCACCGAGGACCCTCGAAAGAGCTGTGCCCATTTCGATGACGAGCCCCGATCCCCCACCCCCACCCCCGCGGAAAAAAGGCTATAGCCCACCGGCCTCGGCGACTATTTCACGCGCTGCGACGCTGAGCATTTCTTGCCATGTTAGGGCAGGCTTCTGACCATAGCCTCCCACTGGGCATACGAGGACCCTTGAAAAGAATGTACCCATTTCCGACAGCGAGCCCCAGACCCCTGCCAACCCTCGCGGACCAGCACAGCTTAGCCCCGGCGACTATTTCGTGCACTGCGCCGGTGGGCATTTCATGCCATTTTAGGCCAGGCTTCTGACCGTAGCCTCCCACTGGGCACACGAGGACCCTCGAAAAGACTGTACCCATTTCCGATGTCGAGAGGAGACGATACGCCTGCCCCAACCCCCGCGGACCAAAGGCTATAGCCCACCGGCCTCGGCGACTATTTCACGCGCTGCGACGCTGGGCATTTCTTGCCATTTTAGGGCAGGCTTCTGACCGTAGCCTCCCACTGGACACACTAGGACCCTCAAAAAGACTGTACCCATTTCCGATGACCAGAGCCCCCGAGCCCCCCTCCCCAACCCCCGCGGACCAAAGGCTATAGCCCACCGGCCTCGGCGAGTATTTCACGCGCTGCACCGCTGGGCATTTCTTTCCATTTTAGGGCAGGGCTCGGTAGCCTCCATGGGCACTAGGACCCTCGAAAAGGCATGCCCATTTCGGCGCAGGCCCCGAGCGCCTCCCAACCCCGCGGACCAAAGGCTATAGTCCGCCGGCCTCGGCGACTATTTCACGCGTTGCGCCGCTGGGCATTTCTTGCCATTTAAGGGCAGGCTTCTGACCGTAGCCTCCCACTGGGTACACGAGGACCCTCGAAAAGGCATACCCATTTCGACACCAGGCGCGAAACTCCCTCATCAACCCCCGCGGACCAAGGGCTATAGCCCACCGGCCTCGGCGACTATTTCATGCACTCCGCCGCTGGGCATTTCTTGCCATTTTATGGCAGGCTTCTGACCGTAGCCTCCCACTGCGCACACGAGGACCCTCGAAAAGACTGTGCCCATTTCCGATGACCAGAGCCCCCGAGCCCCTCCCCGGCCCGCGGACCGAGGCTATAGCCCGCCGGCCTCGGCGACTATTTCGCTGCGCGCTGGGCATTTCTTGCCATTTTAGGGCGGGGCTTCTGGCCGTAGCCTCCCACTTGGGCTGCGAGGACCCTCGGAAGGCATGCCATTTCCAGCGCCCGAACCCCGACCCCCCCACCCCAACCCCCGCGGACCAAAGGCTATAGCCCACCGGCCTCGGCGAGTATTTCACGCGCTGCACCGCTGGGCATTTCTTTCCATTTTAGGGCAGGGCTCTGACCGTAGCCTCCCACTGGGCACACTAGGACCCTCGAAAAGACTGTACCCATTTCCGGCAGGCCCCGACGCCCCTCCCAACCCCGCGGACCCAAGGCTATAGCCCACCGGCCTCGGCGACTATTTCCGCAGCGCTGCGCGCTGGGCATTTCTTGCGGTTTGGGCTTCGGCCGTAGCCTCCACTGGGTACGAGGACCCTCGAAAAAGCACCCATTCGACACCCAGGCGCCGAAACTCCCTCATCAACCCCCGCGGACCAAGGGCTATAGCCCACCGGCCTCGGCGACTATTTCATGCACTCCGCCGCTGGGCATTTCTTGCCATTTTATGGCAGGCTTCTGACCGTAGCCTCCCACTGCGCACACGAGGACCCTCGAAAAGACTGTGCCCATTTCCGATGACCAGAGCCCCCGAGCCCCCCTCCCCAACCCCCGCGGACCAAAGGCTATAGCCCACCGGCCTCGGCGACTATTTCACGCGCTGCGCCGCTGGGCATTTCTTGCCAGTTTCGGGCAGGCTTCTGATCGTAGCCTCCCCTTGGGCACACGAGGACCCTCGAAAGGACTGTACCCATTTCCGATGACCAGAACCCCCGAAACCCCTTCCCCAACCCCCGCGGACCAAAGGCTGTAGCCCACCGGCCCCGGCGACTATTTCGTGCACTGCGCCGGTGGGCATTTCGTGCCATTTTAGGGCAAGCTTCTGACCGTAGCCTCCCACTGGGCACACGAGGACCCTCGAAAAGACTGTACCCATTTCCGATGCCAAGAACCCCCGATCCCCCCTCCCCAAACTCGCGGACCAAAGGCTATAGCCCACCGGCCTCGGCGACTATTTCACGCGGTGCGCCGCTGGGCATTTCTTGTGATTTTAGGGCAGGCTTCTGACCGTAGCCTCCCACTGGGCACACGAGGTCCCTCGAAAAGACTGTGCCCATTTCCGATGACCAGAGCCCCCGAGCACCCCTCCCCAACCCCCGCGGACCAAAGGCTATAGCCCGCCGGCCTCGGCGACTATTTCACGCGCTGCGCCGCTGGGCATTTCTTGCCATTTTAGGGCAGGCTTCTGGCCGTAGCCTCCCACTGGGCACACTAGTACCCTCGAAAAGACTGTACCCATTTCCGACGCCCAGAGCCCCCGAATGCCCCTCCCCAACCCCCGCGGAGCAAAGGCTATAGCCCACCGGCCTCGGCGACTATTTCACGCGCTGCGCCGCTGGGCATTTCTTGCCACTTTCAGGCAGGCTTCTGATCGTAGCCTCCCCTTGGGCACACGAGGACCCTCGAAAGGACTGTACCCATTTTCCGATGACCAGAGCCCCCGAAACCCCCTCCCCAACCTCCGCTGACCAAAGGCTATAGCCCACCGGCCTCGGCGATTATTTCACGCGCTGCGCCGCTGGGCATTTCTTGCCATTTTAGGGCAGGCTTCTGGCCGTAGCCTCCCACTGGGCACACGAGGACCCTCGAAAAGACTGTACCCATTTCCGACGCCCAGAACCCCCGAACCCCCCACCCCAACCCCCGCGGACCAAAGATTATAGCCCACCGGCCTCGGCGACTATTTCACGCGCTGCGCCGCTGGGCATTTCTTGCCATTTAGCGGGGCTCGACCGTAGCCTCCCCAGGCACACTAGGACCCTCGAAAATGTACCCATTTCCGGCAGGCCCCGACGCCCTCCCGACCCCAGCGGACCAAGGCTATAGCCCACCGGCCTCGGCGACTATTTCCAGCTGCGCGCTGGGCATTTCTTGCCATTTAGGCGGGCTTCTGGCGTAGCCTCCCCAGGGTACACGAGGACCCTCGAAAAGGCTGTACCCATTTCGACACCAGGCGCCCGAAACTCCCTCGTGACCCCCCGGACCAGGCTATAGCCCACCGGCCTCGGCGACTATTTCATGCGCTCGCTGGGCAATTCTTGCCATTTTATGGCAGGCTTATGACCGGAGCCTCTCTTGGGCACACAGGATCCTCGAAAAGGCATACCCATTTCGTGCCCAGGCCCCGAACCCCATCCCGACCCTCGCGGACCGGCACAGCCCACGGCCCGGCGACTATTTCGTGCACTGCGCCGGTGGGCATTTCATGCCATTTTAGGCCAGCCTTCTGACCGTAGCCTCCCGCTAGGCACACGAGGACCCTCGAAAAGACTGTACCCATTTCCGATGACCAGAGCCCCCGAACCCCCATCCCCAACCCCCGCGGACCAAAGGCTATAGCCCACCGGCCTCGGCGACTATTTCACGCGCTGCGACGCTGGGCATTTCTTGCCATTTTAGGGTAGGCTTCTGACCGTACCCTCCCACCGGACACACTAGGACCCTCAAAATGACTGTACCCATTTCCGACGCCCAGAGCACCCGAACCCCCCACCCCAACCCCCGCGGACCAAAGGCTATAGTCCGCCGGCCTCGGCGACTATTTCACGCGTTGCGCCGCTGGGCATTTCTTGCCATTTTAGGGCAGGCTTCTGACCGTAGCCTCCCACTGTGTACACTAGGACCCTCGAAAAGACTGTACCCATTTCTGACACCCAGAGCGCCCGAAACTCCCTCATCAACCCCCGCGGACCAAGGGCTATAGCCCACCGGCCTCGGTGACTATTTCATGCACTCCGCCGCTGGGCATTTCTTGCCATTTTATGGCAGGCTTCTGACCGTAGCCTCCCACTGGGCACACGAGGACCCTCGAAAAGACTGTGCCCATTTCCGATGACCAGAGCCCCCGATCCCCCCTCCCCAACCCCCGCGGAAAAAAGGCTATAGCCCACCGGCCTCGGCGACTATTTCACGCGCTGCGCCGCTGGGCATTTCTTGCCATTTTAAGGCAGGGCTCTGACCGTAGCCTCCCACTGGGCACACTAGGACCCTCGAAAAGGCATGCCCATTTCCGGCGCCCAGGCCGAGCGCCCCTCCCCCCCGCGGACCAAAGGCTATAGCCCACCGGCCTCGACGACCGTTTCACACGCTGCGCTGCTAGGCATTTCTTGCCATTTAGGGCGGGCTTCTGGCGTAGCCTCCCCTGGTACGAGGACCCTCGAAAAGGCATGCCCATTTCGACGCAGGCGCCCAAACTCCCTCATCAACCCCCGCGGACCAAGGGCTATAGCCCACCGGCCTCGGCGACTATTTCATGCGCTCCGCCGCTGGGCATTTCTTGCCATTTTATGGCAGGCTTCTGACCGTAGCCTCCTACTGGGCACACCAGGATCCTCGAAAAGACTGTACCCATTTCTGATGCCCAGAGCCCCCGAACCCCTATCCCCAACCCTCGCGGACCAAAGCCTGTAGCCCACCGGCCCCGGCGACTATTTCGTGCACTGCGCCGGTGGGCATTTCATGCCATTTTAGGCCAGCCTTCTGACCGTAGCCTCCCGCTAGGCACACGAGGACCCTCGAAAAGACTGTACCCATTTCCGATGACCAGAGCCCCCGAACCCCCATCCCCAACCCCCGCGGACCAAAGGCTATAGCCCACCGGCCTCGGCGACTATTTCACGCGCTGCGACGCTGGGCATTTCTTGCCATTTTAGGGTAGGCTTCTGACCGTACCCTCCCACCGGACACACTAGGACCCTCAAAATGACTGTACCCATTTCCGACGCCCAGAGCACCCGAACCCCCCACCCCAACCCCCGCGGACCAAAGGCTATAGTCCGCCGGCCTCGGCGACTATTTCACGCGTTGCGCCGCTGGGCATTTCTTGCCATTTTAGGGCAGGCTTCTGACCGTAGCCTCCCACTGTGTACACTAGGACCCTCGAAAAGACTGTACCCATTTCTGACACCCAGAGCGCCCGAAACTCCCTCATCAACCCCCGCGGACCAAGGGCTATAGCCCACCGGCCTCGGTGACTATTTCATGCACTCCGCCGCTGGGCATTTCTTGCCATTTTATGGCAGGCTTCTGACCGTAGCCTCCCACTGGGCACACGAGGACCCTCGAAAAGACTGTGCCCATTTCCGATGACCAGAGCCCCCGATCCCCCCTCCCCAACCCCCGCGGAAAAAAGGCTATAGCCCACCGGCCTCGGCGACTATTTCACGCGCTGCGACGCTGAGCATTTCTTGCCATGTTAGGGCAGGCTTCTGACCATAGCCTCCCACTGGGCATACGAGGACCCTCAAAAAGAATGTACCCATTTCCGACAGCCAGAGCCCCCGAACCCCCTACCCAACCCTCGCGGACCAAAGCCTGTAGCCCACCGGCCCCGGCGACTATTTCGTGCACTGCGCCGGTGGGCATTTCATGCCATTTTAGGCCAGGCTTCTGACCGTAGCCTCCCACTGGGCACACGAGGACCCTCGAAAAGACTGTACCCATTTCCGATGACCCTAGCCCCCGAACCCCTATCCCCAACCCCCGCGGACCAAAGGCTATAGCCCACCGGCCTCGGCGACTATTTCACGCGCTGCGACGCTGGGCATTTCTTGCCATTTTAGGGCAGGCCTCTGACCGTAGCCTCCCACTGGACACACTAGGACCCTCAAAAAGACTGTACCCATTTCCGACGCCCAGAGCACCCGAACCCCCCACCCCAACCCCCGCGGACCAAAGGCTATAGTCCGCCGGCCTCGGCGACTATTTCACGCGTTGCGCCGCTGGGCATTTCTTGCCATTTTAGGGCAGGCTTCTGACCGTAGCCTCCCACTGGGTACACGAGGACCCTCGAAAAGACTGTACCCATTTCTGACACCCAGAGCGCCCGAAACTCCCTCATCAACCCCCGCGGACCAAGGGCTATAGCCCACCGGCCTCGGCGACTATTTCATGCACTCCGCCGCTGGGCATTTCTTGCCATTTTATGGCAGGCTTCTGACCGTAGCCTCCTGCCTGCGAGGACCCTCGAAAAGGCATGCCCATTTCCGATGACCCAGGCCCCCTCCCCGGCCCCAGCGGAAAAAGGCTATAGCCCGCCCGGCCTCGGCGACTATTTCCAGCGCTGCGCGCTGGGCATTTCTTGCCATTTTAGGGCGGGCTTCGGCGTAGCCTCCCAGGGCACGAGGACCCTCGGAAAGGCATGCCATTTCCAGCGCCCGAGACCCCCGAACCCCCAACCCCAACCGCCGCGGACCAAAGGCTATAGCCCACCGGCCTCGGCGACTATTTCGCGCGCTGGGCATTTCTTGCCATTTAGGGCGGGGCTCGACCGTAGCCTCCAGCCCAGGCACACTAGGACCCTCGAAAAGGCATGCCATTTCCGGCCTTGAGCCCCGAGCGCCTCTCCCCAACCCCCGGACCAAAGGCTATAGCCCACCGGCCTCGGCGACTATTTCACGCGCTGCGCCGCTGGGCATTTCTTGCCAGTTTCGGGCAGGCTTCTGATCGTAGCCTCCCCTTGGGCACACGAGGACCCTCGAAAGGACTGTACCCATTTCCGATGACCAGAACCCCCGAAACCCCTTCCCCAACCCCCGCGGACCAAAGGCTATAGCCCACCGGCCTCGGCGATTATTTCACGCGCTGCGCTGCTGGGCATTTCTTTACATTTTAGGGAAGGCTTTTGACCGTAGCCTCCCACTGGGCACACGAGGACCCTCGAAAAGACTGTACCCATTTCCAATGGCCAGAGCCCCCGAAACCCCCTCCCCAACCCCCGCGGAAAAAAGGCTATAGCCCACCGGCCTCGGCGACTATTTCACGCGCTGCGACGCTGAGCATTTCTTGCCATGTTAGGGCAGGCTTCTAACCATAGCCTTCCACTGGGCATACGAGGACCCTCGAAAAGAATGTACCCATTTCCGACAGCCAGAGCCCCCGAACCCCCTACCCAACCCCCGCGGACCAAAGGCTATAGCCCACCGGGCTTGAAGACTATTTCATGCGCAGCGCCGCTGGGCATTTCTTGCCATTTTAGGGCAGGCTTCTGACCGTAGCCTCGCGCTGGGCACACGAGGACCCTCGAAAAGACTGTACCCATTTCCGATGACCATAGCCCCCGAACCCCCCTCCCCAACGATCGCGGACCAAAGGCTATAGCCCACCGGCCCCGGCGAGTATTTCATGCACTGCGCCGGTGGGCATTTGTTGCCATTTTAGGGCAGACTTCTGACCGTAGCCTCCCACTGGGTACACGAGGACCCTCGAAAAGACTGTACCCATTTCCGATGCCAAGAGCCCCCGAACCCCCCTCCCCAACCCCCGCGGACCAAAGGCTATAGCCCACCGGCCTCGGCGACTATTTCACGCGCTGCGCCGCTGGGTATTTCTTGCGATTTTGGGGCAGGCTTCTGACCGTAGCCTCCCACTGGGCACACGAGGACCCTCGAAAAGACTGTGCCCATTTCCGATGACCAGAGCCCCCGAGCCCCCCTCCCCAACCCCTGCGGACCAAAGGCTATAGCCCACCGGCCTCGGCGACTATTTCACGCGATGCGCCGATGGGCATTTCTTGCCATTTTAGGGCAGGCTTTTGACCGTAGCCTCCAACTAGGCAGACAAGAACCCTCGAAAAGACTGTACCCATTTCCGACGACCAAAGCCCCCGAACGCCCTCCCCAACCCCCGCGGACCAAAGGCTGTAGCCCACCGGCCTCGGCGAATATTTCACGCGCTGCGCCGCTGGGTATTTCTTGCCATTTTAAGGCAGGCTTCTGACCGTAGCCTCCCACTGGTCACACGAGGACCCTCCAAAAGACTGTACCCATTTCCGATGCCAAGAACCCCCGAACCCCCCTCCCCAACCCCCGCGGACCAAAGGCTATAGCCCACCGGCCTCGGCGACTATTTCACGCGCTGCGCCGCTAGGTATTTCTTGCGATTTTGGGGCAGGCTTCTGACCGTAGCCTCCCACTGGGCACACGAGGACCCTCGAAAAAGGCGTACCCATTTCCGATGACGAGCCCCGAGCCCCCCTCCCCAACCCCTGCGGACCAAAGGCTATAGCCCACCGGCCTCGGCGACTATTTCACGCGATGCGCCGATGGGCATTTCTTGCCATTTTAGGGCAGGCTTTTGACCGTAGCCTCCCACTGGGCACACCAGGACCCTCGAAAAGACTGTACCCATTTCCGACGCCCAAAGCCCCCGAACGCCCCTCCCCAACCCTCGCGGACCAAAGGCTATAGCCCACCGACCTCGGCGACTATTTAACGCGCTGCGACGCTGGGCATTTCTTACGATTTTAGGGCAGGCTTCTGACCGTAGCCTCCCACTGGGCACACGAGGACTGTCAAAAAGACTTTACCCATTTCCGATGCCAAGAACCCCCGAACCCCCGTCCCCAACCCCCGCGGACCAAAGGCTATAGCCCACCGGCCTCGGCGACTATTTCACGTGCTGCGCCGCTGGGCATTTCTGGCCATTTTAGGGCAGGCTTCTGACCGTAGCCTCCCACTGGGCACACGAGGACCCTAAAAAAAAATGTACCCATTTTCGACGCCCAGAGCCCCCGAACCCCCCTCCTCAACGCTCGCGGTCCAAAGGCTATTGCCCACCGGCCCCGGCGACTATTTCATGCACTGCGCCGGTGGGCATTTGTTGCCATTTTAGGGCAGACTTCTGACCGTAGCCTCCCACTGGCCACACGAGGACCCTCGAAAAGACTGTACCCATTTCCGATCGACAGAGCCCCCGAACCCCCCTCCCCAACCACCGCGGTCCAAAGGCTATAGCCTACCGGCCTCGGCGGCTATTTCACGCGCTGCGACGCTGGGTATTACTTGCCATTTTACGGCCGGCTTCTGACCGTAACCTCCAACTGGGCACACGAGGACCGTCAAAAAGACTGTACCCATTTTCGATGCCAAGAACCCCCGAACCCCCCTCCCCAACCCCCGCGGACCAAAGGCTATAGCCCACCGGCCTCGGCGACTATTTCACGTGCTGCGCCGATGGGCATTTCTTGCCATTTTAGGAAAGGCTTCTGACCGTAGCCTCCCACTGGGCACACGAGGACCCTCAAAAAAACTGTACCCATTTCCGAAGCCCAGAGCCCCCGAACCCCCCTCCTCAACGCTCGCGGTCCAAAGGCTATAGCCCACCGGCCCGGGCGACTATTTCATGCACTGCGCCGGTGGGCATTTGTTGCCATTTTAGGGCAGACTTCTGACCGTAGCCTCCCACTGGGCACACGAGGACTGTCAAAAATACTGTATCCATTTTCGATGCCAAGAACCCCCGAACCTCCCTCCCCAACCCCCGCGGACCAAAGGCTATAGCCCACCGGCCTCGGCGACTATTTCACGCGCTGCGACGCCGGGTATTACTTGCCATTTTACAGCCGGCTTCTGACCGTAACCTCCACCTGGGCACACGAGGACCGTCAAAAAGACTGTACCCATTTCCGATGCCAAGAACCCCCGTACCCCCCTCCCCAACCCCCGCGGCCCAGAGGCTATAGCCCACCGGCCGCGGCCACTATTTCACGCGCGGCGCCGCGGGGCATTTAGTGCCCTTTTGGGGCAGGCTTATGACCGTAGCCTCCCCAGGCTGCGAGACCCTCAAAAGCTGTACCCATTTCCGGCGCCTAGAGCCCCGAACCCCCACCCCAACCCCGCGGACCAAGGCTATAGCCGCCCGGCCTCGGCGACTATTTCACGCTGTGCCGTTGGGCATGTCTTGCCATTTTAGGCAGACTTCTGACCGTAACCTCCCAGGCACACGAGGACCCTAAAAAGGCGTACCCATTTCCGATCACCAGAACCCCCGAACCCCCTCCCCAGCCACCGCGGGCCAAAGGCTATCGCCCACCGGCATCGGCGAATATTTCGCGCGCTGCGCCGCTGGGTATTACTTGCCATTTACGGCGGCTTCTGACCGGAACCTCAGCTGGGCACGAGGACCGTCAAAAGGCGTACCCATTTCCGATGCACAGAACCCCGAACCCCCTCCCCAACCCCCACAGACCAAAGGCTATAGCCCACCGGCCTCGACGACTATTTCACGCGCTGCGCCGCTGGGCATTTCTTGCCATTTTAGGGCAGGCTTCTGACCGTAGCCTCCCACTGGGCACACGAGGGCCCTCAAAAAAACTTTACTGATTTCCGAAGCCCAGAGCCCCCGAACCCCCCACCCCAACCCCGCGGACCAAAGGCTAAAGCCCGCCGGCCTCGGCGACTATTTCACGCGCTGTGCCGTTGGGCATTTCTTGCCATTTTAGGGCAGGCTTCTGACCGTAGCCTCCCACTGGTCACACGAGGATCCTCGAAAAGACTGTACCCATTTCCGACGCCCAGAGCCCCCGAACGCCCCTCCCCAACCCCCGCGGACCAAAGGCTATAGCCCACCGGCCTCGGCGACTATTTCACGCGCTGCGCCGCTGGGTATTTCTTGCGATTTTAGGGCAGGCTTCTGACCGTAGCCTCCCACTGGTCACACGAGGACCCTCGCAAAAGACTGTACCCATTTCCGACGCCCAAAGCCCCCGAACGCCCCTCCCCAACCCTCGCGGACCAAAGGCTATAGCCCACCGACCTCGGCGACTATTTAACGCGCTGCGACGCTGGGCATTTCTTACGATTTTAGGGCAGGCTTCTGACCGTAGCCTCCCACTGGGCACACGAGGACTGTCAAAAAGACTTTACCCATTTCCGATGCCAAGAACCCCCGAACCCCCGTCCCCAACCCCCGCGGACCAAAGGCTATAGCCCACCGGCCTCGGCGACTATTTCACGTGCTGCGCCGCTGGGCATTTCTGGCCATTTTAGGGCAGCCTTCTGACCGTAGCCTCCCACTGGGCACACGAGGACCCTAAAAAAAAATGTACCCATTTTCGACGCCCAGAGCCCCCGAACCCCCCTCCTCAACGCTCGCGGTCCAAAGGCTATTGCCCACCGGCCCCGGCGACTATTTCATGCACTGCGCCGGTGGGCATTTGTTGCCATTTTAGGGCAGACTTCTGACCGTAGCCTCCCACTGGCCACACGAGGACCCTCGAAAAGACTGTACCCATTTCCGTCGTGAGCCCCGAACCCCCTCCCCAACCACGCGGTCCAAGGCTATAGCCTACCGGCCTCGGCGGCTATTTCAGCGCTGCGGCGCTGGGTATTACTTGCCATTTCGGCGGCTTCTGACCGTAACCTCAGCTGGGCACCACGAGGACCGTCAAAACTGTACCCATTTCGATGCAGAACCCCGAACCCCCTCCCCAACCCCCGCGGACCAAAGGCTATAGCCCACCGGCCTCGGCGACTATTTCACGTGCTGCGCCGATGGGCATTTCTTGCCATTTTAGGAAAGGCTTCTGACCGTAGCCTCCCACTGGGCACACGAGGACCCTCAAAAAAACTGTACCCATTTCCGACGCCCAGAGCCCCCGAACCCCCCTCCTCAACGCTCGCGGTCCAAAGGCTATAGCCCACCGGCCCGGGCGACTATTTCATGCACTGCGCCGGTGGGCATTTGTTGCCATTTTAGGGCAGACTTCTGACCGTAGCCTCCCACTGGGCACACGAGGACTGTCAAAAATACTGTATCCATTTTCGATGCCAAGAACCCCCGAACCTCCCTCCCCAACCCCCGCGGACCAAAGGCTATAGCCCACCGGCCTCGGCGACTATTTCACGCGCTGCGACGCCGGGTATTACTTGCCATTTTACAGCCGGCTTCTGACCGTAACCTCCACCTGGGCACACGAGGACCGTCAAAAAGACTGTACCCATTTCCGATGCCAAGAACCCCCGTACCCCCCTCCCCAACCCCCGCGGACCGAAGGCTATAGCCCACCGGCCTCGGCGACTATTTCACGCGCTGCGCCGCTGGGCATTTCTTGCCATTTTAGGGCAGGCTTCTGACCCTAGCCTCCCACTGGGCACACGAGGACCCTCAAAAAAACTGTACCCATTTCCGACGCCTAGAGCCCCCGAACCCCCCACCCCAACCCCGCGGACCAAAGGCTATAGCCCGCCGGCCTCGGCGACTATTTCACGCGCTGTGCCGTTGGGCATGTCTTGCCATTTTAGGGCAGACTTCTGACCGTAGCCTCCCACTGGGCACACGAGGACCCTAAAAAAGACTGTACCCATTTCCGATCACCAGAACCCCCGAACCCCCCTCCCCAACCACCGCGGACCAAAGGCTAT
The DNA here is from genome assembly GCA_030449925.1 of Citropsis articulata. Classification (NCBI taxonomy): domain Eukaryota; kingdom Viridiplantae; phylum Streptophyta; class Magnoliopsida; order Sapindales; family Rutaceae; genus Citropsis; species Citropsis articulata. The sequence goes on from JASUUH010000169.1 coordinate 1,152,912, forward strand.
AGCCCACCGGCCTCGGCGACTATTTTACGCGCTGCGACGCTGGGTATTACTTGCCATTTTACGGCCGGCTTCTGACCGTAACCTCCAACTGGGCACACGAGGACCGTCAAAAAGACTGTACCCATTTCCGATGCCAAGAACCCCCGAACCCCCCTCCCCAACCCCCGCGGACCAAAGGCTATAGCCCACCGGCCTCGGCGACTATTTCACGCGCTGCGCCGCTGGGCATTTCTTGCCATTTTAGGGCAGGCTTCTGACCGTAGCCTCCCACTGGGCACACGAGGGCCCTCAAAAAAACTTTACTGATTTCCGAAGCCCAGAGCCCCCGAACCCCCCACCCCAACCCCGCGGACCAAAGGCTAAAGCCCGCCGGCCTCGGCGACTATTTCACGCGCTGTGCCGTTGGGCATTTCTTGCCATTTTAGGGCAGGCTTCTGACCGTAGCCTCCCACTGGTCACACGAGAATCCTCGAAAAGACTGTACCCATTTCCGACGCCTAGAGCCCTCGAACGTACCTCCCCAACCCCCGCGGACCAAAGGCTATAGCCCACCGGCCTCGGCGACTATTTCACGCGCTGCGCCGCTGGGTATTTCTTGCGATTTTAGGGCAGGCTTCTGACCGTAGCCTCCCACTGGTCACACGAGGACCCTCGCAAAACTGTGCCATTTCCGGCGCCAGAGCCCCGACGCCCCTCCCCAAACCCCGCGGACCAAAGGCTATAGCCCACCGGCCTCGGTGACTATTTCACGCTGCGCCGCTGGGCAGTTCTTGCGATTTTAGGGCAGGCTTCTGACCGTAGCCTCCCCAGGCACAAGGACCGTCAAAAGGCTGTACCCATTTCGATGCCAACAACCCCGAATCCCCCACCCAATACCCATCGGACCAAAGGCTATAGCCCACCGGCCTCGGCGACTATTTCACGCGCTGCGCCGCTGGGCATTTCTTGCCATTTTAGGGCAGGCTTCTGACCGTAGCCAGGGCCCCCGAACCCCCTACCCAACCCCCGCGGACAAAGTGATATAGCCCACCGGGCTTGGAGACTATTTCGCGCGCTCTGCCATGGGACATTTCTTGCCTTTTTAGGGCAGGCCTCTGACCGTAGCCTCCCACTAGGCACACGAGAACCCTTGAGATGACTGTACCCATTTCCGACGCCCAGAGCCCCCGATCCCCCCACCCCAACCCCCGCGGACCAAAGGCTATAGCCCCCCGGCCTCGGCGACTATTTCGCAGCTGCGCCGCGGGCATTTCTTGCCATTTTAGGCGGGCTTGACCGCAGACCTCAATCTTTGGGCACACGAGGACCCTCGAAAAGACTGTACCCATTTCCGATGACCAGAGCCCCCGAACCCCCCTCCCCAACCCCCGCGGACCAAAGGCTATAGCCCACCGGCCTCGGCGACTATTTCACGCGCTGCGACGCTGGGCATTGCTTGCCATTTTACGGCAGGCTTCTGACCGTATCCTCCCACTGGGCACACGAGGACCCTCGAAAAGACTATACTCATTTCCGATGCCAAGAGCGCCCGAACGCCCTCCCCAACCCCCGCGGACCAAAGGCTATAGCCCGCCGGGCTCAGAGACTCTTTCGCGCGATGCGCCGTGGGACATTTCTTGCCTTTATAGGGCAGGCCTCCGACCGTAGGCTCCCACTGAGCACGCGAGGCTACTAAAAAAAACTAGACCCATTTTCGATGGCCAGAGTCCCCAAACCCCCCTCCCGAACCCCCGTGGAACAGACGCTATAGCCCACAGGCCCCGGCGACTATTTCGTGCGTTGCGCCGCTGGGCATTTCTTGCCATTTTAGGGCAGGCCTCTGACCGTAGCCTCCCACTAGCCACACGAGAACCCTTGAGCAGACTGTACCCATTTCTGACACCAAGAGCCCCAGATCCCCCCACCCCAACCCCCGCTGACCAAAGGCTATAGCTCGCCGGCCTCGTCGACTATTTCACGCGCTGCGCCGCTGGGCATTTCTTGCCATTTTAGGGCAGGCTTCTGACCGTAGCCTCCAACTGGGTACACGAGGACCCTCGAAAAGACTGTACCCATTTCCGACGCGCAGAGCCCCCGAACACCCTCCCCAACCCCCGCGGACCAAAAGGCTATAGCCCACCGGCCTCGGCGACTATTTCACGCACTGCGCCGCTGGGCATTTCTTGCCATTTTAGGGCAGGATTCTGACTGCAGCCTCCCACTGAGCACAAGAGGACCCTGGAAACGACTTTACCCATTTCCGACGGCCAGAGCCCCCGAACCCCCTTCCCAACCCCCGCGGACCAAAGGCTATAGCCCGCCGGGCTCAGAGACTCTTTCGCGCGATGCGCCGTGGGACATTTCTTGCCTTTATAGGGCAGGCCTCCGACCGTAGGCTCCCACTGAGCACGCGAGGCTACTCAAAAAAACTAGACCCATTTGCGATGGCCAGAGTCCCCAAACCCCCCTCCCGAACCCCCGTGGAACAGACGCTATAGCCCACAGGCCCCGGCGACTATTTCGTGCGTTGCGCCGCTGGGCATTTCTTGCCATTTTAGGGCAGGCCTCTGACCGTAGCCTCCCACTAGCCACACGAGAACCCTTGAGAAGACTGTACCCATTTCCGACGCCCAGAGCCCCAGATCCCCCCACCCCAACCCCCGCTGACCAAAGGCTATAGCTCGCCGGCCTCGTCGACTATTTCACGCGCTGCGCCGCTGGGCATTTCTTGCCATTTTAGGGCAGACTTCTGACCGTAGCCTCCCACTGGGTACACGAGGACCCTCGAAAAGACTGTACCCATTTCCGACGGCCAGAGCCCCCGAACACCCTCCCCAACCCCCGCGGACCAAAGGCTATAGCCCACCGGCCTCGGCGACAATTTCACGCACTGCGCTGCTGGGCATTACTTGTCATTTGACGGCAGGCTTCTGACCGTAGGCTCCCACTGGGTACACGAGGACCCTCGAAAAGACTGTACCCATTTCCGATGACCAGAGCCCACGAACCCCCCTCCCCAACCCCCGCGGACCAAACGCTATAGCCCACCGGCCTCGGCGACTATTTCACGAGCTGCGACGCTGGGCATTACTTGCCATTTTACGACAGGCTTCTGACCGTAGCCTCCCACTGGGCACACGAGGACCGTCGAAAAGACTAAACCCATTTCCGACGGCCAGAGCCCCCGAACGCCCTCCCCAACCCCCGCGGACCAAAGGCTATAGCCCACCGGCCTCGGCGACTATTTCACGCGCTGCGCCGCTGGGCATTTCTTGCCATTTTAGGGCAGGCTTCTGACCGTAGCCTCCCACTGGGTACACGAGGACCCTCGAAAAGACTGTACCCATTTCCGACGCGCAGAGCCCCCGAACACCCTCCCCAACCCCCGCGGACCAAAGGCTATAGCCCACCGGCCTCGGCGACTATTTCACGCGCTGCGCCGCTGGGTATTTCTTGCCATTTTAGGGCAGGCTTCTGACTGTAGCCTCCCACTGGGCTCAAGAGGACCATTGAAATGACTGTACCCATTTCCGACGGCCAGAGCCCCCGAACCCCCTACCCGACCCCCGCGGACCAAAGGCTATAGCCCGCCGGGCTCAGAGACCCTTCGCGCGATGCGCCGTGGGACATTTCTTACCTTTATAGGGCAGGCCTCCGCCCGTAGTCTCCCTCTGAGCATGCGAGACTACTCAAAAAAACTAGACCCATTTCCGATGGCCAGAGTCCCCAAACCCCCCTCCCGAAACCCCGTGGAACAGACGCTATAGCCCACAGGCCGCGGCGACTATTTCGTGCGTTTCGCCGCTGGGCATTTCTTGCCATTTTAGGGCAGGCCTTTGACCGTAGCCTCCCACTAGTCACACGAGAACCCTTGAGAAGACTGTACCCATTTCCGACGCCCAGAGCCCCAGATCCCCCCACCCCAACCCCCGCGGACCAAAGGCTATAGCTCGCCGGCCTCGTCGACTATATCACGCGCTGCGCCGCTGGGCATTTCTTGCCATTTTAGGGCAGGCTTCTGACCGTAGCCTCCCACTGGGTACACGAGGACCCTCGAAAAGACTGTACCCATTTCCGACGGCCAGAGCCCCCGAACACCTTCCCCAACCCCCGCGGACCAAAGGCTATAGCCCACCGGCCTCGGCGACTATTTCACGCGATGCGCCGATGGGCATTTCTAGCCATTTAAGGGCAGGCTTTTGACCGTAGCCTCCCACTGGGCACACCAGGACCCTCGAAAAGACTGTACCCATTTCCGACGCCCAGAGCCCCCGAACGCCCCTCTCCAAACCTCGCGGACCAAAGGCTATAGCCCACCGGCCTCAGCAACTATTTCACGCGCAGCGCCGCTGTGCATTTCTTGCCATTTTAGGGCAGGCTTCAGACCGTAGCCTCCCAGTGGGCATACGAGGCCGTCGAAAAGACTGTACCCATTTCCGACAGCCAGAGCCCCCGAACGCTCCTCCCCAACCCCCGCGGACCAAAGGCTATAGCCCACCGGCCTCGGCGACTATTTCACGCGCTGCGCCGCTGGGTAATTCTTGCGATTTTAGGGCAGGCTTCTGACCGTAGCCTCCCAATGGGCACACGAGGACCGTCAAAAAGACTGTACCCATTTCCGATGCCAACAACCCCCGAACCCCCCTCCCCAATACCCGCGGACCAAAGGCTATAGCCCACCGGCCTCGGCGACTATTTCACGCGCTGCGCCGCTGCGCATTTCTTGCCATTTTATGGCAGGCTTCTGACCGTAGCCTCCCACTGGGTACACGAGGACCCTCGAAAAGACTGTACCCATTTCCGACGGCCAGAGCCCCCGAACACCTTACCCAACCCCCGCGGACCAAAGGCTATAGCCCACCGGGCTTGGAGACTATTTCACGCGCTGCGCCGCTGGGCATTTCTTGCTATTTTAGGGTAGGCTTCTGACCGTAGCCTCCCACTGGGCACACGAGGACCCTAAAAAAAATGTACCCATTTCCGACGCCAAGAGCCCCCGAACGCCCCACCGCAACCCCGCGGACCAAAGGCTATAGCCCGCCGGCCTCGGCGACTATTTCACGCGCTGTGCCGTTGGGCATTTCTTGCCATTTTAGGGCATGCTTCTGACCGTAGCCTCCCACTGGTCACACGAGGACCCTCGAAAAGACTGTACCCATTTCCAACGTCCAGAGCCCCCGAACGCTCCTCCCCAACCCCCGCGGACCAAAGGCTATAGCCCACCGGCCTCGGCGACTATTTCACGCGCTGCGCCGCTGGGTATTTCTTGCGATTTTAGGGCAGGCTTCTGACCGTAGCCTCCCACTGGTCACACGAGGACCCTCGAAAAGACTGTACCCATTTCCGACGCCCAGAGCCCCCGAACGCCCCTCCCCAACCCCCGCGGACCAAAGGCTATAGCCCACCGGCCTCGGTGACTATTTCACGCGCTGCGCCGCTGGGCATTTCTTGCGATTTTAGGGCAGGCTTCTGACCGTAGCCTCCCACTGGGCACACGAGGACCGTCAAAAAGACTGTACCCATTTCCGATGCCAACAACCCCCGAACCCCCCTCCCCAATACCCGCGGACCAAAGGCTATAGCCCACCGGCCTCGGCGACTATTTCACGCGCTGCGCCGCTGCGCATTTCTTGCCATTTTAGGGCAGGCTTCTGACCGTAGCCTCCCACTGGGCATACGAGGACCCTCGAAAAGACTGTACCCATTTCCGACAGCCAGAGCCCCCGAACCCGCTACCCAACCCCCGCGGACCAAAGTCTATAGCCCACCGGGCTTGGAGACTATTTCACGCGCTGCGGCGCTGGGTATTTCTTGCCATTTTAGGGCAGGCTTCAGACCGTAGCCTCCCACTGGGCATACGAGGACCCTCGAAAAGACTGTACCCATTTCCGACAGCCAGAGCCCCCGAACCCCCTACCCAACCCCCGCGGACCAAAGGCTAATGCCCACCGGGCTTGGAGACTATTTCACGCGCTGCGCCGCTGGGCATTTCTTGCCATTTTAGGGCATGCTTCTGACCGTAGCCTCCCGCTGGGCACACGAGGACCCTTGAAAAGACTGTACCCATTTCCGATGACCAGAGCCCCCGAACCCCCCTCCCCAACGCTCGCGGACCAAAGGCTATAGCCCACCGGCCCCGGCGACTATTTCATGCACTGCGCCGGTGGGCATTTGTTGCCATTTTAGGGCAGACTTCTGACCGTAGCCTCCCACTGGGCACACGAGGACCCTCGAAAAGATTGTACCCATTTCCAATGACCAGAGCCCCCGAACCCCCCTCCCCAACCACCGCGGACCAAAGGCTATAGCCCACCGGCCTCGGTGACTATTACACGCTCTGCGACGCTGGGTATTACTTGCCATTTTATGGCCGGCTTCTGACCGTAACCTCCAACTGGGCACACGAGGACCGTCAAAAAGACTGTACCCATTTCCGATGCCAAGACCCCCCAACGCCCCTCCCCAACCCCCGCGGACCAAAGGCTATAGCCCACCGGCCTCGGCGACTATTTCACGCGCTGCGCCGCTGGGCATTTCTTGCCATTTTAGGGCAGGCTTCTGACCGTAGCCTCCCACTGGGCACACGAGGACCCTAAAAAAAAATGTACCCATTTCCGACGCCAAGAGCCCCCCGAACGTCCCACCCCAACCCCGCGGACCAAAGGCTATAGCCCGCCGGCCTCGGCGACTATTTCACGCGCTGTGCCGTTGGGCATTTCTGGCCATTTTTGGGCAGGCTTCTGACCGTAGCCTCCCACTGGTCACACGAGGACCCTCGAAAAGGCTGTACCCATTTCCAACGGCCAGAGCCCCCCGAACGCCCCACCCCAACCCCGCGGACCAAAGGCTATAGCCCGCCAGCCTCGGCGACTATTTCACGCGCTGTGCCGTTGGGCATTTCTTGCCATTTTAGGCCTGGCTTCTGACCGTACCCTCGCGCTGGGCACACGAGGAAACTCGAAAAGACTGTACCCATTTCCGATGACCAGAGCCCCCGAACCCCCCTCCCCAACGATCGCGGACCAAAGGCTATAGCCCGCCGGCCTCGGCGACTATTTCACGCGCTGCGCCGCTGGGTATTTCTTGCCATTTTAGGGCAGGCTTCTGACCGTAGCCTCCTACTGGGCACACGAGGACCCTCGAAAAGACTGTACCCATTTCCGATGCCCAGAACGCCCGAACCCCTCTCATCAACCCCCGCGGACCAAAGTCTATAACCCACCCGCCTAGGCGACTATTTCACGCGCTGCGCTGCGCTGAGCTGCTGGGCATTTTTTGCCATTTTAGGGCAGGCTTCTGACCGTAGCCTCCCACTGGGCACACGAGGACCCTCGAAAAGACTGTACCCATTTCCGATGACCAGAGCCCCCGAACCCCCCTCCCCAACCCCCGCGGACCAAAGGCTATAGCCCACCGGCCTCGGTGACTATTACACGCTCTGTGACGCTGGGTATTACTTGCCATTTTATGGCCGGCTTCTGACCGTAACCTCCAACTGGGCACACGAGGACCGTCAAAAAGACTGTACCCATTTCCAATGCCAAGACCCCCCAACGCCCCTCCCCAACCCCCGCGGACCAAAGGCTATAGCCCACCGGCCTCGGCGACTATTTCACGCGATGCGCCGCTGGGCATTTCTTGCCATTTTAGGGCAGGCTTCTGACCGCAGCCTCCCACTGGGCACACGAGGACCCTAAAAAAAAATGTACCCATTTCCGACGCCCAGAGCCCCCCGAACGCCCCACCCCAACCCCGCGGACCAAAGGCTATAGCCCGCCGGCCTCGGCGACTATTTCACGCGCTGTGCCGTTGGGCATTTCTTGCCATTTTAGGGCAGGCTTCTGACCGTAGCCTCCCACTGGTCACACGAGGACCCTCGAAAAGACTGTACCCATTTCCGACAGCCAGAGCCCCCGAACCCGCTACCCAACCCCCGCGGACCAAATTCTATAGCCCACCGGGCTTGGAGACTATTTCACGCGCTGCGGCGCTAGGTATTTCTTGCCATTTTAGGGCAGGCTTCAGACCGTAGCCTCCCACTGGGCATACGAGGACCCTCGAAAAGACTGTACCCATTTCCGATAGCCAGAGCCCCCGAACCCCCTACCCAACCCCCGCGGACCAAAGGCTATAGCCCACCGGGCTTGGAGACTATTTCACGCGCTGCGCCGCTGGGTATTTCTTGCCATTTTAGGGCAGGCTTCTGACCGTAGCCTCCCGCTGGGCACACGAGGACCCTCGAAAAGACTGTGCCCATTTCGGATGACCAGAGCCCCCGAACCCCCCTCCCCAACCACCGCGGACCAAAGGCTATAGCCCGCCGGCCTCGGCGACAATTTCACGCGCTGCGCCGCTGGGTATTTCTTGCGATTTTAGGGCAGGCTTCTGACCGTAGCCTCCCACTGGTCACACGAGGACCCTCGAAAAGACTGTACCCATTCCAACGCCCAGAGCCCCCGAACCCCCCACCCCAACCTCCGCGGACCAAAGGCTTTAGCCCGCCGGCCTCGGTGACTATTTCACGCGCTGCGCCGCTGGGCATTTCTTGCGATTTTAGGGCAGGCTTCTGACCGTAGCCTCCCAATGGGCACACGAGGACCGTCAAAAAGACTGTACCCATTTACGATGCCAACAACCCCCGAACCCCCCTCCCCAATACCCGCGGACCAAAGGCTATAGCCCACCGGCCTCGGCGACTATTTCACGCGCTGCGCCGCTGCGCATTTCTTGCCATTTTAGGGCAGGCTTCTGACCGTAGCCTCCCACTAGGCATACGAGGACCCTCGAAAAGACTGTACCCATTTCCGACAGCCAAAGCCCCCGAACCCGCTACCCAACCCCCGCGGACCAAAGTCTATAGCCCACCGGGCTTGGAGACTATTTCACGCGCTGCGGCGCTGCCATTTTAGGGCAGGCTTCAGACCGTAGCCTCCCACTGGGCATACGAGGACCCTCGAAAAGACTGTACCCATTTCCGACAGCCAGAGCCCCCGAACCCCCTACCCAACCCCCGCGGACCAAAGGCTAATGCCCACCGGGCTTGGAGACTATTTCACGCGCTGCGCCGCTGGGCATTTCTTGCCATTTTAGGGCATGCTTCTGACCGTAGCCTCCCGCTGGGCACACGAGGACCCTCGAAAAGACTGTACCCATTTCCGATGACCAGAGCCCCCGAACCCCCCTCCCCAACGCTCGCGGACCAAAGGCTATAGCCCACCGGCCCCGGCGACTATTTCATGCACTGCGCCGGTGGGCATTTGTTGCCATTTTAGGGCAGACTTATGACCGTAGCCTCCCACTGGGCACACGAGGACCCTCGAAAAGATTGTACCCATTTCCAATGACCAGAGCCCCCGAACCCCCCTCCCCAACCACCGCGGACCAAAGGCTATAGCCCACCGGCCTCGGTGACTATTACACGCTCTGCGACGCTGGGTATTACTTGCCATTTTATGGCCGGCTTCTGACCGTAACCTCCAACTGGGCACACGAGGACCATCAAAAAGACTGTACCCATTTCCGATGCCGAACCCCCAGCGCCCTCCCGGACCCCCGCGGACCAAAGGCTATAGCCCACCGGCCTCGGCGACTATTTCACGCGCTGCGCCGCTGGGCATTTCTTGCCATTTTAGGGCAGGCTTCTGACCGTAGCCTCCCACTGGGCACACGAGGACCCTAAAAAAAATGTACCCATTTCCGACGCCCAGAGTCCCCCGAACGCCCCACCCCAACCCCGCGGACCAAAGGCTATAGCCCACCGGCCTCGGCGACTATTTCACGCGCTGCGCCGCTGCGCATTTCTTGCCATTTTAGGGCAGGCTTCTGACCGTAGCCTCCCACTGGGCATACGAGGACCCTCGAAAAGACTGTACCCATTTCCAGCGGCGAGCCCCGACGCCCCTGACCCAGCGGACCAAAGGCTATAGCCCGCCAGCCTCGGCGACTATTTCACGCGCTGTGCCGTTGGGCATTTCTTGCCATTTTAGGCCTGGCTTCTGACCGTACCCTCGCGCTGGGCACACGAGGAAACTCGAAAAGACTGTACCCATTTCCGATGACCAGAGCCCCCGAACCCCCCTCCCCAACGATCGCGGACCAAAGGCTATAGCCCGCCGGCCTCGGCGACTATTTCACGCGCTGCGCCGCTGGGTATTTCTTGCCATTTTAGGGCAGGCTTCTGACCGTAGCCTCCCACTGGTCACACGAGGACCCTCGAAAGGACTGTACCAATTTCCGATGCCAAGAACCCCCGAACCCCCTCCCCAACCCCCGCGGACCAAAGGCTATAGCCCACCGGCCTCGGCGACTATTTCACGCGCTGCGCCGCTGGGTATTTCTTGCGATTTTAGGGCAGGCTTCTGACCGTAGCCTCCCACTGGTCACACGAGGACCCTCGAAAAGACTGTACCCATTTCCGATGACCAGAGCCCCCGAACCCCCCTCCCCAACCACCGCGGACCAAAGGCTATAGCCCACCGGCCTCGGTGACTATTACACGCTCTGTGACGCTGGGTATTACTTGCCATTTTAGGGCAGGCTTCTGACCGTAGCCTCCCACTGAGCACACGAGGACCGTCAATAATACTGTACCCATTTCCGATGCCAAGAGCCCCCGAAGCCCCTAGCCCAACCCCCGCGGACCAAAGACTATAGCCCACCGGCCTCGGCGACTATTTCACGCGCTGCGCCGCTGGGCATTTCTTGCCATTTTAGGGCAGGCTTCTGACCGTAGCCTCCCACTGGGCACACGAGGACCCTTAAAAAAACTGTACCCATTTCCGACGCCCAGAGCCCCCGAACGCCCCACCCCAACCCCGCGGACCAAAGGCTATAGCCCGCCGGCCTCGGCGACTATTTCACGCGCTGTGCCGTTGGGCATTTCTTGCCATTTTAGGGCAGGCTTCTGACCGTAGCCTCCCACTGGTCAAACGAGGACCCTCGAAAACATGCCATTTCCGACAGCGAGCCCCGAACCGCTACCCGGCCCCGCGGACCAAATTCTATAGCCCACGGGCAGAGACTATTTCACGGCGCTGCGGTACTAGGTATTTCTTGCCATTTTAGGGCAGGCTTCAGACCGTAGCCTCCCCACTTTGGGCATCGAGGACCCTCGAAAGCGTACCCATTTCCGATGGCGAGCCCCGAACCCCTACCCAACCCCGCGGACCAGGCTATAGCCCACGGGCTTAGAACTATTTCACGCTGCGCGCTGGGTATTTCTTGCCATTTAGGGCAGGCTTCTGACGTAGCCTCCAGCTGGGCACCACGAGGACCCTCGAAAGGCATGCCCATTTCGGATGACGAGCCCCGAACCCCCTCCCCAACCCTGCGTACCAAAGGCTATAGCCCACCGGCCCCGGCGACTATTTCGCGCGCTGCGCCGCTGGGTATTTCTTGCCATTTTACGGCAGGCTCTGACCGTAGCCTCCCACTTGGTCACCGAGGACCCTCGAAAAAGGCATGCCATTTCCGATGACCAGAGCCCCCGAACCCCCCTCCCCAACGCTCGCGGACCAAAGGCTATAGCCCGCCGGCCTCGGAGACTATTTCACGCGCTGTGCCGTTGGGCATTTCTTGCCATTTTAGGGCAGGCTTCTGACCGTAGCCTCCCACTGGTCACACGAGGACCCTCGAAAAGACTGTACCCATTTCCAGCCGAGCCCCAGGCGCCCCACCCCAACCCCGCGGACCAAAGGCTATAGCCCGCCGGCCTCGGCGACTATTTCACGCGCTGTGCCGTTGGGCATTTCTTGCCATTTTAGGCCTGGCTTCTGACCGTAGCCTCGCGCTGGGCACACGAGGAAACTCGAAAAGACTGTACCCATTTCCGATGACCAGAGCCCCCGAACCCCCCTCCCCAACGATCGCGGACCAAAGGCTATAGCCCGCCGGCCTCGGCGACTATTTCACGCGCTGCGCCGCTGGGTATTTCTTGCCATTTTAGGGCAGGCTTCTGACCGTAGCCTCCCACTGGTCACACGAGGACCCTCGAAAGGACTGTACCCATTTCCGATGACCAGAGCCCCCGAACCCCCCTCCCCAACCACCGCGGACCAAAGGCTATAGCCCACCGGCCTCGGTGACTATTACACGCTCTGCGACGCTGGGTATTACTTGCCATTTTATGGCCGGCTTCTGACCGTAACCTCCAACTGGGCACACGAGGACCATCAAAAAGACTGTACCCATTTCCGATGCCAAGACCCCCAACGCCCCTCCCCAACCCCCGCGGACCAAAGGCTATAGCCCATCGGCCTCGGCGACTATTTCACGTGCTGCGCCGCTGGGCATTTCTTGCCATTTTAGGGCAGGCTTCTGACCGTAGCCTCCCACTGGGCACACGAGGACCCTAAAAAAAATGTACCCATTTCCGGCGCCCGAGTCCCGAGGCGCCCCCCTGACCCGCGGACCAAAGGCTATAGCCCACCGGCCTCGGCGACTATTTCACGCGCTGCGCCGCTGCGCATTTCTTGCCATTTTAGGGCAGGCTTCTGACCGTAGCCTCCCACTGGGCATACGAGGACCCTCGAAAAGACTGTACCCATTTCCGACAGCCAGAGCCCCCGAACCCGCTACCCAACCCCCGCGGACCAAAGTCTATAGCCCACCGGGCTTGGAGACTATTTCACGCGCTGCGGCGCTGGGTATTTCTTGCCATTTTAGGGCAGGCTTCAGACCGTAGCCTCCCACTGGGCATACGAGGACCCTCGAAAAGACTGTACCCATTTCCGACAGCCAGAGCCCCCGAACCCCCTACCCAACCCCCGCGGACCAAAGGCTATAGCCCACCGGGCTTGGAGACTATTTCACGCGCTGCGCCGCTGGGCATTTCTTGCCATTTTAGGGCAGGCTTCTGACCGTAGCCTCCCGCTGGGCACACGAGGACCCTTGAAAAGACTGTACCCATTTCCGATGACCAGAGCCCCCGAACCCCCCTCCCCAACGTTCGCGGACCAAAGGCTATAGCCCACCGGCCCCGGCGACTATTTCATACACTGCGCCGGTGGGCATTTGTTGCCATTTTAGGGCAGACTTCTGACCGTAGCCTCCCACTGGGCACACGATGACCCTCGAAAAGATTGTACCCATTTCCGATGACCAGAGCCCCCGAACCCCCCTCCCCAACGCTCGCGGACCAAAGGCTATAGCCCGCCGGGCTTGGAGACTATTTCACGCGCTGTGCCGTTGGGCATTTCTTGCCATTTTAGGGCAGGCTTCTGACCGTAGCCTCCCACTGGTCACACGAGGACCCTCGAAAAGACTGTACCCATTTCCAACGCCCAGAGCCCCCCGAACGCCCCACCCCAACCCCGCGGACCAAAGGCTATAGCCCGCAGCCTCGGCGACTATTTCACGCGCTGTGCCGTTGGGCATTTCTTGCCATTTTAGGCCAGGCTTCTGACCGTAGCCTCGCGCTGGGCACACGAGGCTTCGAAAAAGCGTACCCATTTCCGATGACGAGCCCCGAACCCCCTCCCCGGCGATCGCGGACCAAAAGGCTATAGCCCGCCCGGCCTCGGCGACTATTTCCTGTATTTGCGCGCTGGGTATTTCTTGCCATTTTAGGGCGGGCTTCGACCGTAAGCCTCACTGGTCACCACGAGGACCCTCGAAAGGACTGTACCCATTTCCGATGACGAGCCCCGAACCCCCTCCCAGCCACCGCGGACCGAGGCTGCCAGCCCACCGGCCTCGGTGACTATTACACGCTCTGCGACGCTGGGTATTACTTGCCATTTTATGGCCGGCTTCTGACCGTAACCTCCAACTGGGCACACGAGGACCATCAAAAAGACTGTACCCATTTCCGATGCCAAGACCCCCAACGCCCCTCCCCAACCCCCGCGGACCAAAGGCTATAGCCCATCGGCCTCGGCGACTATTTCACGTGCTGCGCCGCTGGGCATTTCTTGCCATTTTAGGGCAGGCTTCTGACCGTAGCCTCCCACTGGGCACACGAGGACCCTAAAAAAAATGTACCCATTTCCGACGCCCAGAGTCCCCCGAACGCCCCACCCCAACCCCGCGGACCAAAGGCTATAGCCCGCCGGCCTCGGCGACTATTTCACGCGCTGTGCCGTTGGGCATTTCTTGCCATTTTAGGCCTGGCTTCTGACCGTAGCCTCGCGCTGGGCACACGAGGAAACTCGAAAAGACTGTACCCATTTCCAATGCCCAGAGCCCCCCGAACGCCCCACCCCAACCCCGCGGACCAAAGGCTATAGCCCGCCGGCCTCGGCGACTATTTCACGCGCTGTGCCGTTGGGCATTTCTTGCCATTTTAGGCCTGGCTTCTGACCGTAGCCTCGCGCTGGGCACACGAGGAAACTCGAAAAGACTGTACCCATTTCCGATGACCAGAGCCCCCGAACCCCCCTCCCCAACGATCGCGGACCAAAGGCTATAGCCCGCCGGCCTCGGCGACTATTTCCGCAGCTGCGCGCTGGTCTTGCCATTTTAGGGCAGGCTTCTGACCGTAGCCTCCCACTGGTCACACGAGGACCCTCGAAAAGACTGTACCCATTTCCAATGCCCAGAGCCCCCCGAACGCCCCACCCCAACCCCGCGGACCAAAGGCTATAGCCCGCCGGCCTCGGCGACTATTTCACGCGCTGTGCCGTTGGGCATTTCTTGCCATTTTAGGCCTGGCTTCTGACCGTAGCCTCGCGCTGGGCACACGAGGAAACTCGAAAAGACTGTACCCATTTCCGATGACCAGAGCCCCCGAACCCCCCTCCCCAACGATCGCGGACCAAAGGCTATAGCCCGCCGGCCTCGGCGACTATTTCACGCGCTGCGCCGCTGGGTATTTCTTGCCATTTTAGGGCAGGCTTCGTAGCCTCCCGGTCACGAGGACCCTCGAAATGACTGTACCCATTTCCGATGACCAGAGCCCCCGAACCCCCCTCCCCAACCACCGCGGACCAAAGGCTATAGCCCACCGGCCTCGGTGACTATTACCTGCCTTCTGCGGCCAGGGTATTACTTGCCATTTTATGGCGGCCGACCGTAACCTCCAAGCTGGGCACGAGGACCGTCAAAAAGACTGTACCATTTCCGATGCCAAGACCCCAGCGCCCTCCCGCCCCAGCGGACCGAAGGCTATAGCCCGCCGGCCTCGGCGACTATTTCACGCGCTGTGCCGCTGGGCATTTCTTGCCATTTTAGGGCAGGCTTCTGACCGTAGCCTCCCACTGGGCACACGAGGACCCTAAAAAAATGTTCCCATTTCCGACGCCCAGAGCCCCCCGAACGCCCCACCCCACCCCCGCGGACCAAAGGCTATAGCCCACCGGCCTCGGCGACTATTTCGCAGCGCTGCGCGCTGCATTTATTGTGCCATTTAGGGCGGGCTTCTGACCGTAGCCTCCCGCGGGCATACGAGGACCCTCGAAAAGGCTGCCATTTCCGACAGCCAGAGCCCCCGAACCCGCTACCCAACCCCCGCGGACCAAAGTCTATAGCCCACCGGGCTTGGAGACTATTTCACGCGCTGCGCCGCTGGGCATTTCTTGCCATTTTAGGGCAGGCTTCTGACCGTAGACTCCCGCTGGGCACACGAGGACCCTCGAAAAGACTGTACCCATTTCCGACATCCAGAGCCCCCGAACCCGCTACCCAACCCCCGCGGACCAAAGGCTATAGCCCACTGGGCTTGGAGACTATTTCGCGCGCTCTGCCGTGGGACATTTCTTGCCTTTTTAGGGCAGGCCTCTGACCGTAGCCTCCCACTGAGCATGCGAGGCTACTCAAAAAGACTAGACCCATTTCCGATGCCCAGTGTCCCCAAATCTCCCTCCCGAACCCCCGTGGAACAGACGCTATAGCCCACCGGCCCCGGCGACTATTTCGTGCCTTGCGCCGCTGGGCATTTCTTGCCATTTTAGAGCAGGCCTCTGACCGTAGCCTCCCACTAGGCACCACGAGAACCCTTGAAGACTGTACCCATTTCCGGCGCCCGAGCCCCAGTCCCCCACCCCCACCTCCGCGGACCAAAGGCTATAGCCCGCCGGCCTCGACGACTATTTGACGCGCTGTGCCGCTGGGCATTTCTTGCCATTTTAGGGCAGGCTTCTGGCCGTAGCCTCCCACTGGGCACACGAGGACCCTCGAAAAGACTGTACCCATTTCCGATGACCAGAGCCCCCGAACCCCCCTCCCCAACGCTCGCGGACCAAAGGCTATAGCCCACCGGCCCCGGCGACTATTTCATGCACTGCGCCGGTGGGCATTTGTTGCCATTTTAGGGCAGACTTCTGACCGTAGCCTCCCACTGGGCACACGAGGACCCTCGAAAAGACTATACCCATTTCCGATGACCAGAGCCCCCGAACCCCCCTCCCCAACCACCGCGGACCAAAGGCTATAGCCCACCGGTCTCGGTGACTATTTCACGCGCTGCAACGCTGGGTATTACTTGCCATTTTATGGCTGGCATCTGACCGTAACCTCCAACTGGGCACACGAGCACCGTCAAAAAGACTGTACCCATTTCCGATGCCAAGAACCCCCGAACGCCCCTCCCCAACCCCCGCGGACCAAAGGCTATAGCCCACCGGCCTCGGCGACTATTTCACGCGCTGCGCCGCTGGGCATTTCTTGCCATTTTAGGGCAGGCTTCTGACCGTAGCCTCCCACTGGGCACACGAGGACCCTCAAAAAAAATGTACCCATTTCCGACGCCCAGAGCCCTCGAACGCCCCACCCCAACCCCCGCGGTACAAAGGCTATAGCCCACCGGCCTCGGCGACTATTTCACGAGCTGCGCCGCTGGGCATTTCTTGCCACTTTCGGGCAGGCTTCTGATCGTAGCCTCCCACTGGTCACACGAGGACCGTCGAAAAGGCATGCCATTTCCGATGCCAACAACCCCGAACCCCCTCCCCGATACCCAGCGGACCAAGGCTATCGCCCACCGGCCTCTGTGACTATTTCGCGTTGCGCCGCTGAGCATTTCTTGCCATTTTAGGGCGAGGCTTGACCGTAGCCTCCAACTGGGCATACGAGGACCCTCGAAAAGACTGTACCCATTTCCGACATCCAGAGCCCCCGAACCAGCTACCCAACCCCCGCGGACCAAAGGCTATAGCCCACCGGGCTTGGAGACTATTTCGCGCGCTCTGCCGTGGGACATTTCTTGCCATTTTAGGGCAGGCCTCTGACCGTAGCCTCCCAGCGATCTGTGAGGCTACTCAAAAAGACCAGACCCATTTCCGATGGCCAGTGTTCCCAAATCTACCTCCCGAACCCCCGTGGAACAGACGCTATAGCCCACCGGCCCCGGCGACTATTTCGTGCCTTGCGCCGCTGGGCATTTCTTGCCATTTTAGAGCAGGCCTCTGACCGTAGCCTCCCACTAGGCACACGAGAACCCTTGAGAAGACGGTACCCATTTCCGGCTTGAGCCCCAGTCCCCCACCGGCCCCGGACCAAAGGCAAAATCCCCCCGGCCTCGACGAATAATAGACCCCCAGTGCCCCTGGGCATTTCGCACCATATTAGGGCAGGCTTCTGCCCGTAGCCTCCCACTGGGCACGAGGACCCTCGAAAGGCATGTACCCATTTCCAGAACCCCAGAACCCCCCCACCCCAGCGGACCAAGATTATATCCACCGGCCACGGCGGACTATTTCACAGCTGCGCGCTGGGCATTCTTGCCATTTTAAGCGGGGCTCTGACCGTAGCCTCCCTTTGGGCACACTAGGACCCTCGAAAGGCTGCCCATTTCCGAAGCCCAGGCCCCGAGCGCCCCTCCCAGCCCCGGACCAAAGGCTATAGCCCACCGGCCTCGGCGACTATTTCACGCGCTGGGCCGCTGGGCATTTCTTGCCATTTTAGGGCAGGCTTCTGGCCGTAGCCTCCCACTGGGTACACGAGGACCCTCGAAAAGACTGTGCCCATTTCGGATGACCAGAGCCCCCGAGCCCCCCTCCCCAACCCCTGCGGACCAAAGGCTATAGCCCACCGGCCTCGGCGACTATTTCACGCGCTGCGCCGCTGGGTATTTCTTGCGATTTTAGGGCAGGCTTCTGACCGTAGCCTCCCACTGGTCACACGAGGACCCTCGAAAAGACTGTACCCATTTCGGCCCAGGCCCCGAGCGCCCCTCCCGGCCCCAGCGGACCAAGGCTATAGCCCACGGCCTCGGTGACTATTTCACAGCGCTGCGCCGCTGGGCATTTCTTGCGATTTTAGGGCGGGCTTCTGACCGTAGCCTCCCAGGCACCACGAGGACCGTCAAAAGACTGTGCCATTTCCGATGCCAGCAACCCCGAACCCCCTCCCAATCAGCGGACCAAAGGCTATAGCCCACCGGCCTCGGCGACTATTTCACGCGCTGCGCCGCTGCGCATTTCTTGCCATTTTAGGGCAGGCTTCTGACCGTAGCCTCCCACTGGGCATACGAGGACCCTCGAAAAGACTGTACCCATTTCCGACAGCCAGAGCCCCCGAACCCGCTACCCAACCCCCGCGGACCAAAGTCTATAGCCCACCGGGCTTGGAGACTGTTTCACGCGCTGCGCCGCTGGGCATTTCTTGCCATTTTAGGGCAGGCTTCTGACCGTAGACTCCCGCTGGGCACACGAGGACCCTCGAAAAGACTGTACCCATTTCCGACATCCAGAGCCCCCGAACCCGCTACCCAACCCCCGCGGACCAAAGGCTATAGCCCACTGGGCTTGGAGACTATTTCGCGCGCTCTGCCGTGGGACATTTCTTGCCTTTTTAGGGCAGGCCTCTGACCGTAGCCTCCCACTGAGCACGCGAGGCTACTCAAAAAGACTAGACCCATTTCCGATGCCCAGTGTCCCCAAATCTCCCTCCCGAACCCCCGTGGAACAGACGCTATAGCCCACCGGCCCCGGCGACTATTTCGTGCCTTGCGCCGCTGGGCATTTCTTGCCATTTTAGAGCAGGCCTCTGACCGTAGCCTCCCACTAGGCACACGAGAACCCTTGAGAAGACTGTACCCATTTCCGACGCCCAGAGCCCCGTCCCCACCCCAACCCCGCGGACCAAAGGCTATAGCCGCCCGGCCTCGGCGACTATTTGGCCTGTGCTGGGCATTTCTTGCCATTTTAGGGCAGGCTTCTGGCCGTAGCCTCCCACTGGGCACACGAGGATCCTCGAAAAGACTGTACCCATTTCCGATGACGAGAGCCCCCGAACCCCCCTCCCCAACGCTCGCGGACCAAAGGCTATAGCCCACCGGCCCGGGCGACTATTTCATGCACTGCGCCGGTGGGCATTTGTTGCCATTTTAGGGCAGACTTCTGACCGTAGCCTCCCACTGGGCACACGAGGACCCTCGAAAAGACTGTACCCATTTCCGATGACCAGAGCCCCCGAACCCCCCTCCCCAACCACCGCGGACCAAAGGCTATAGCCCACCGGTCTCGGTGACTATTTCACGCGCTGCAACGCTGGGTATTACTTGCCATTTTATGGCTGGCATCTGACCGTAACCTCAAGCGGGCACACGAGCACCGTCAAAAGGCGTACCCATTTCCGATGCCAAGAACCCCGACGCCCTCCCGACCCCGCGGACCAAAGGCTATAGCCCACCGGCCTCGGCGACTATTTCACGCGCTGCGCCGCTGGGCATTTCTTGCCATTTTAGGGCAGGCTTCTGACCGTAGCCTCCCACTGGGCACACGAGGACCCTCAAAAAAAATGTACCCATTTCCGACGCCCAGAGCCCTCGAACGCCCCACCCCAACCCCCGCGGTACAAAGGCTATAGCCCACCGGCCTCGGCGACTATTTCACGCGCAGCGCCGCTGGGCATTTCTTGCCATTTTAGGGCAGGCTTGATCGTAGCCTCCCTTTGGTCACCACGAGGACCGTCGAAAAGCATACCCATTTCCGATGCCAACAACCCCGAACCCCTCCCCAATACCGCGGACCAGAGGCTTTAGCCCACCGGCCTCGGCGACTATTTCACGCGCTGCGCCGCTGGGCATTTCTTGCCATTTTAGCGCAAGCTTCTGACCGTAGCCTCCCACTGGGCATACAAGGACCCTCGAAAAGACTGTACCCATTTCCGACAGCCAGAACCCCCGAACCCCCTACCCAACCCCCGCGGACCAAAGGCTATAGCCCACTGGGCTTGGAGACTATTTCGCGCGCTCCGCCGTGGGACATTTCTCGCCTTTTTAGGGCGGGGCCTCGACCGTGGCTCCCCCAGGCTACTCAAAAAGACCAGACCCATTTCCGATGGCCAGTGTTCCCAAATCTACCTCCCGAACCCCCGTGGAACAGACGCTATAGCCCACCGGCCCCGGCGACTATTTCGTGCCTTGCGCCGCTGGGCATTTCTTGCCATTTTAGAGCAGGCCTCTGACCGTAGCCTCCCACTAGGCACACGAGAACCCTTGAGAAGACTGTACCCATTTTCGGACGCCGATCCCCCCACCCCAACCCCCGCGGACCAAAGGCTATAGCCCGCCGGCCTCGACGACTATTTGACGCGCTGTGCCGCTGGGCATTTCTTACCATTTTAGGGCAGGCTTCTGGCCGTAGCCTCCCACTGGGTACACGAGGACCCTCGAAAAGACTGTGCCCATTTCGGATGACCAGAGCCCCCGAGCCCCCCTCCCCAACCCCTGCGGACCAAAGGCTATAGCCCACCGGCCTCGGCGACTATTTCACGCGCTGCGCCGCTGGGTATTTCTTGCGATTTTAGGGCAGGCTTCTGACCGTAGCCTCCCACTGGTCACACGAGGACCCTCGAAAAGACTGTACCCATTTCCGGCGAGCCCCAGGCGCCCCTGACCCCCGCGGACCAAAGGCTATAGCCCACCGGCCTCGGTGACTATTTCACGCGCTGCGCCGCTGGGCATTTCTTGCGATTTTAGGGCAGGCTTCTGACCGTAGCCTCCCACTGGGCACACGAGGACCGTCAAAAAGACTGTACCCATTTCCGATGCCAACAACCCCCGAACCCCCCACCCCAATACCCGCAGACCAAAGGCTATAGCCCACCGGCCTCGGCGACTATTTCACGCGCTGCGCTCATTTCTCTCCATTTAGGGCAGGCTTCTGACCGTAGCCTCCCAGGCATCTGAGGACCCTCGAAAAGGCTGTACCCATTTCCGACAGCGAGCCCCGAACCGCTACCCAACCCCCGGACCAAGGCTATACCAGGCTTGAGAACTATTCGCTTTCTTGCCTTTTTAGGGCAGGCCTCTGACCGTAGCCTCCCACTGAGCACGCGAGGCTACTCAAAAAGACTAGACCCATTTCCGATGCCCAGTGTCCCCAAATCTCCCTCCCGAACCCCCGTGGAACAGACGCTATAGCCCACCGGCCCCGGCGACTATTTCGTGCCTTGCGCCGCTGGGCATTTCTTGCCATTTTAGAGCAGGCCTCTGACCGTAGCCTCCCACTAGGCACACGAGAACCCTTGAGAAGACTGTACCCATTTCCGGCGCCAGGCCCCGTCCCCACCCCAACCCCGCGGACCAGGCTATAGCCCGCCCGGCCTCGGCGACTATTGTGTGTTGTGCGCTGGGCATTTCTTGCCATTTTAGGGCGGGCTTCTGGCGTAGCCTCCCAGGCACGAGGACCCTCGAAAAGACTGTACCCATTTCCGATGACCAGAGCCCCCGAACCCCCCTCCCCAACGCTCGCGGACCAAAGGCTATAGCCCACCGGCCCCGGCGACTATTTCATGCACTGCGCCGGTGGGCATTTGTTGCCATTTTAGGGCAGACTTCTGACCGTAGCCTCCCACTGGGCACACGAGGACCCTCGAAAAGACTGTACCCATTTCCGATGACCAGAGCCCCCGAACCCCCCTCCCCAACGCGCGCGGACCAAAGGCTATAGCCCCCCGGTCACGGTGACTATTTCACGCGCTGCAACGCTGGGTATTACTTGCCATTTTATGGCTGGCATCTGACCGTAACCTCCAGCGGGCACACGAGCACCGTCAAAAGGCATACCCATTTCCGATGCCAAGAACCCCGACGCCCTCCCAACCCCAGCGGACCAAGGCTATAGCCCACTCGGCGACTATTTCCGCAGCTGCGCGCTGGGCATTTCTTGCCATTTAGGGCAGGCTTCGACGTAAGCCTCCCCAGGCACCACGAGGACCCTCAAAAAAAATGTACCCATTTCCGGCGCGAGCCCTCGAGCGCCCCACCCCAACCCCAGCGGTACAAGGCTATAGCCCACCGGCCTCGGCGACTATTTCCAGCTGCGCGCTGGGCATTTCTTGCCACTTCGGGCGGGCTTCTGATCGTAGCCTCCACTGGTCACTGCGAGGACCGTCGAAAAAGGCTGTACCATTTCGATGCCAACAACCCCGAACCCCTCCCAATACCCGCGGACCAAGGCTATAGCCCACGGCCTCGGCGACTATTTCCGCGCCAGCTGAGCATTTCTTGCCATTTAGGGCGGGGCTTCTGACCGTAGCCTCCAGCGGGCATACAAGGACCCTCGAAAAGGCATGCCCATTTCCGACATCCGAGCCCCAGACGGCTACCCAACCCCGCGGACCAAAGGCTATAGCCCACCGGGCTTGGAGACTATTTCGCGCGCTCTGCCGTGGGACATTTCTTGCCTTTTAGGGCGGGGCCTCGACCGTGGCTCCCCAATGTCTGTGAGGCTACTCAGAAAGACTAGACCCATTTCCGATGGCCAGAGTCCCCAAACCCCCCTCCCGAACACCCTTGGAACAGACACTATAGCCCACCGGCCCCGGCGACTATTTCGTGCGTTGCGCCGCTGGGCATTTCTTGCCATTTTAGAGCAGGCCTCTGACCGTAGCCTCCCACTGGGTACACCAGGACCCTCGAAAAGACTGTACCCATTTCCGGCGGGCCCCAGTCCCCGCTGACCCAGCGGACGAAGGCTAGCCGCCCGGCCTCGGCGACTATTTGTGTGCGCTGGGCATTTCTTACCATTTAGGGCGGGCTTCTGGCGTAGCCTCCCACCCCAGGTACGAGGACCCTCGAAAAGCTGTGCCCATTTCGGATGACGAGCCCCAGGCCCCCTCCCCGACCCTGCGGACCAAAGGCTATAGCCCGGCCTCGGCGACTATTTCAGCGCTGCGCTGGGTATTTCTTGCGATTTTAGGGCAGGCTTCTGACCGTAGCCTCCCGCTGGTCACCGAGGACCCTCGAAAAACATACCCATTTCCGACGCCCAGGCCCCGAACGCCCCACCCCCCCGCGGACCAAAGGCTATAGCCCACCGGCCTCGGTGACTATTTCGTGCGCTGCGCCGCTGGGCATTTCTTGCCATTTTAGGGCAGGCTTCTGACCGTAGCCTCCCACTGGGCACACGAGGACCGTCAAAAAGACTGTACCCATTTCCGATGCCAACAACCCCCGAACCCCCCACCCCAATACCCGCGGACCAAAGGCTATAGCCCACCGGCCTCGGCGACTATTTCACGCGCTGCGCCGCTGCGCATTTCTCTCCATTTTAGGGCAGGCTTCTGACCGTAGCCTCCCACTGGGCATACGAGGACCCTCGAAAAGACTGTACCCATTTCCGACGGCGAGCCCCGAACCGCTACCCAACCCCCGCGGACCAAAGTCTATAGCCCACCGGGCTTGGAGACTATTTCACGCGCTGCGCCGCTGGGCATTTCTTGCCATTTTAGGGCAGGCTTCTGACCGTAGACTCCCGCTGGGCACACGAGGACCCTCGAAAAGACTGTACCCATTTCCGACATCGAGCCCCGAACCCGCTGCAACCCCGGACCAGGCTATAGCCAGGCTTGGAGACTATTCAGCGCTCTGCCGTGGGACTTTTCTTGCCTTTTAGGGCAGGCCTCGTACCGTAGCCTCCCACTAGGCACGAGAAGCCTTGAGAGGCTGTGCCCATTTCCGATGCCAACAACCCCGAACCCCCTCCCAGTACCCGCGGACCAAGGCTATAGCCCACGGCCTCGGCGACTATTTCCCGCGCTGCGCGCTGCGCATTTCTTGCCATTTAGGGCAGGCTTCTGACCGTAGCCTCCCCGGGCATCGAGGACCCTCGAAAAGACTGTACCCATTTCCGACAGCCAGAGCCCCCGAACCCGCTACCCAACCCCCGCGGACCAAAGTCTATAGCCCACCGGGCTTGGAGACTATTTCACGCGCTGCGCCGCTGGGCATTTCTTGCCATTTTAGGGCAGGCTTCTGACCGTAGACTCCCGCTGGGCACACGAGGACCCTCGAAAAGACTGTACCCATTTCCGACATCCAGAGCCCCCGAACCCGCTACCCAACCCCCGCGGACCAAAGGCTATAGCCCACTGGGCTTGGAGACTATTTCGCGCGCTCTGCCGTGGGACATTTCTTGCCTTTTTAGGGCAGGCCTCTGACCGTAGCCTCCCACTGAGCACGCGAGGCTACTCAAAAAGACTAGACCCATTTCCGATGCCCAGTGTCCCCAAATCTCCCTCCCGAACCCCCGTGGAACAGACGCTATAGCCCACCGGCCCCGGCGACTATTTCGTGCCTTGCGCCGCTGGGCATTTCTTGCCATTTTAGAGCAGGCCTCTGACCGTAGCCTCCCACTAGGCACACGAGAACCCTTGAGAAGACTGTACCCATTTCCGACGCCCAGAGCCCCCGATCCCCCCACCCCAACCCCCGCGGACCAAAGGCTATAGCCCGCCGGCCTCGACGACTATTTGACGCGCTGTGCCGCTGGGCATTTCTTGCCATTTTAGGGCAGGCTTCTGGCCGTAGCCTCCCACTGGGCACACGAGGATCCTCGAAAAGACTGTACCCATTTCCGATGACGAGAGCCCCCGAACCCCCCTCCCCAACGCTCGCGGACCAAAGGCTATAGCCCACCGGCCCCGGCGACTATTTCATGCACTGCGCCGGTGGGCATTTGTTGCCATTTTAGGGCAGACTTCTGACCGTAGCCTCCCACTGGGCACACGAGGACCCTCGAAAAGACTATACCCATTTCCGATGACCAGAGCCCCCGAACCCCCCTCCCCAACCACCGCGGACCAAAGGCTATAGCCCACCGGTCTCGGTGACTATTTCACGCGCTGCAACGCTGGGTATTACTTGCCATTTTATGGCTGGCATCTGACCGTAACCTCAAAAAGGCAACCCGAGTACCGCCAAAAACACTGTACCCATTTCCGATGCCAAGAAGCCCCGAAACCCCCTCTCCAACCCCCGCGGACCAAAGGCTATAGCCCACCGGCCTCGGCGACTATTTCACGCGCTGCGCCGCTGGGCATTTCTTGCCATTTTAGGGCAGGCTTCTGACCGTAGCCTCCCACTGGGCACACGAGGACCCTCAAAAAAAATGTACCCATTTCCGACGCCCAGAGCCCTCGAACGCCCCACCCCAACCCCCGCGGTACAAAGGCTATAGCCCACCGGCCTCGGCGACTATTTCACGCGCTGCGCCGCTGGGCATTTCTTGCCACTTTCGGGCAGGCTTCTGATCGTAGCCTCCCACTGGTCACACGAGGACCGTCGAAAAGACTGTACCCATTTCCGATGCCAACAACCCCCGAACCCCCTCCCCAATACCCGCGGACCAAAGGCTATAGCCCACCGGCCTCGGCGACTATTTCACGCGCAGCGCCGCTGGGCATTTCTTGCCATTTTAGGGCAGGCTTCTGACCGTAGCCTCCAACTGGGCATACAAGGACCCTCGAAAAGACTGTACCCATTTCCGACATCCAGAGCCCCCGAACCAGCTACCCAACCCCCGCGGACCAAAGGCTATAGCCCACCGGGCTTGGAGACTATTTCGCGCGCTCTGCCGTGGGACATTTCTTGCCTTTTTAGGGCAGGCCTCTGACCGTAGGCTCCCACTGAGTACGCGAGGCTACTCAAAAAGACCAGACCCATTTCCGATGGCCAGTGTTCCCAAATCTACCTCCCGAACCCCCGTGGAACAGACGCTATAGCCCACCGGCCCCGGCGACTATTTCGTGCCTTGCGCCGCTGGGCATTTCTTGCCATTTTAGAGCAGGCCTCTGACCGTAGCCTCCCACTAGGCACACGAGAACCCTTGAGAAGACTGTACCCATTTCCGACGCCCAGAGCCCCCGATCCCCCCACCCCAACCCCCGCGGACCAAAGGCTATAGCCCGCCGGCCTCGACGACTATTTGACGCGCTGTGCCGCTGGGCATTTCTTACCATTTTAGGGCAGGCTTCTGGCGTAGCCTCCAGGTACGAGGACCCTCGAAAAATGCCCATTTCGGATGACGAGCCCCAGGCCCCCTCCCAACCCCCCCCGGACCAAGGCGATATCCCACCCGCCTCGGCGACTATTTCGCGCCCGGCGCTGGGTATTTCTTGCCATTTTAGGGCAGGCCTCTGACCCTAGCCTCCCACTGGTCACCCGACGACCCTCGAAAAGACTGTACCCATTTCCGGCAGGCCCCGAGCGCCCCTCCCAACCCCGCGGACCGAGGCTATAGCCCACCAGCCTCGGTGACTATTTCCGCAGCTGCGCGCTGGGAATTTCTTGCCATTTTCGGGCTGGCTTCTGACCTTAGCCTCCCAGGCACCGAGGACCGTCAAAAGACTGCCCATTTCCGATGCCAGCAACCCCGAACCCCCTCCCGATCAACCGCGGACCAAAAGCTATAGCCCACCGGCCTTGGCGACTATTTCAAGCGCTGCCCGCTGGGCATTTCTTGTAATTTTAGGGCAGGCTTCTGACCGTAGCCTCCCACTGGGCAAACGAGGCCCTCGAAAAGACTGTACCCATTTCCGACAGCCAGAGCCCCCGAACCCGCTACCCAACCCCCGCGGACCAAAGTCTATAGCCCACCGGGCTTGGAGACTATTTCACGCGCTGCGCCGCTGGGCATTTCTTGCCATTTTAGGGCAGGCTTCTGACCGTAGACTCCCGCTGGGCACACGAGGACCCTCGAAAAGACTGTACCCATTTCCGACATCCAGAGCCCCCGAACCCGCTACCCAACCCCCGCGGACCAAAGGCTATAGCCCACTGGGCTTGGAGACTATTTCGCGCGCTCTGCCGTGGGACATTTCTTGCCTTTTTAGGGCAGGCCTCTGACCGTAGCCTCCCACTAGGCACACGAGAAGCCTTGAGAAGACTGTACCCATTTCCGATGCCAACAACCCCCGAACCCCCCTCCCCAATACCCGCGGACCAAAGGCTATAGCCCACCGGCCTCGGCGACTATTTCACGCGCTGCGCCGCTGCGCATTTCTTGCCATTTTAGGGCAGGCTTCTGACCGTAGCCTCCCACTGGGCATACGAGGACCCTCGAAAAGACTGTACCCATTTCCGACAGCCAGAGCCCCCGAACCCGCTACCCAACCCCCGCGGACCAAAGTCTATAGCCCACCGGGCTTGGAGACTATTTCACGCGCTGCGCCGCTGGGCATTTCTTGCCATTTTAGGGCAGGCTTCTGACCGTAGACTCCCGCTGGGCACACGAGGACCCTCGAAAAGACTGTACCCATTTCCGACATCCAGAGCCCCCGAACCCGCTACCCAACCCCCGCGGACCAAAGGCTATAGCCCACTGGGCTTGGAGACTATTTCGCGCGCTCTGCCGTGGGACATTTCTTGCCTTTTTAGGGCAGGCCTCTGACCGTAGCCTCCCACTGAGCACGCGAGGCTACTCAAAAAGACTAGACCCATTTCCGATGCCCAGTGTCCCCAAATCTCCCTCCCGAACCCCCGTGGAACAGACGCTATAGCCCACCGGCCCCGGCGACTATTTCGTGCCTTGCGCCGCTGGGCATTTCTTGCCATTTTAGAGCAGGCCTCTGACCGTAGCCTCCCACTAGGCACACGAGAACCCTTGAGAAGACTGTACCCATTTCCGACGCCCAGAGCCCCCGATCCCCCCACCCCAACCCCCGCGGACCAAAGGCTATAGCCCGCCGGCCTCGACGACTATTTGACGCGCTGTGCCGCTGGGCATTTCTTGCCATTTTAGGGCAGGCTTCTGGCCGTAGCCTCCCTATGGGCACCAGAGGACCCTCGAAAAGACTGTACCCATTTCCGATGACCAGAGCCCCCGAACCCCCCTCCCCAACGCTCGCGGACCAAAGGCTATAGCCCACCGGCCCCGGCGACTATTTCATGCACTGCGCCGGTGGGCATTTGTTGCCATTTTAGGGCAGACTTCTGACCGTAGCCTCCCACTGGGCACACGAGGACCCTCGAAAAGACTGTACCCATTTCCGATGACCAGAGCCCCCGAACCCCCCTCCCCAACCACCGCGGACCAAAGGCTATAGCCCACCGGTCTCGGTGACTATTTCACGCGCTGCAACGCTGGGTATTACTTGCCATTTTATGGCTGGCATCTGACCGTAACCTCCAACTGGGCACACGAGCACCGTCAAAAAGACTGTACCCATTTCCGATGCCAAGAACCCCCGAACGCCCCTCCCCAACCCCCGCGGACCAAAGGCTATAGCCCACCGGCCTCGGCGACTATTTCACGCGCTGCGCCGCTGGGCATTTCTTGCCATTTTAGGGCAGGCTTCTGACCGTAGCCTCCCACTGGGCACACGAGGACCCTCAAAAAAAATGTACCCATTTCCGACGCCCAGAGCCCTCGAACGCCCCACCCCAACCCCCGCGGTACAAAGGCTATAGCCCACCGGCCTCGGCGACTATTTCACGCGCTGCGCCGCTGGGCATTTCTTGCCACTTTCGGGCAGGCTTCTGATCGTAGCCTCCCACTGGTCACACGAGGACCGTCGAAAAGACTGTACCCATTTCCGATGCCAACAACCCCCGAACCCCCCTCCCCAATACCCGCGGACCAAAGGCTATAGCCCACCGGCCTCGGCTACTATTTCACGCGCAGCGCCGCTGGGCATTTCTTGTCATTTTAGGGCAGACTTCTGACCGTAGCCTCCAACTGGGCATACGAGGACCCTCGAAAAGACTGTACCCATTTCCGGCATCCAGAGCCCCCGAACCAGCTACCCAACCCCCGCGGACCAAAGGCTATAGCCCACCGGGCTTGGAGACTATTTCGCGCGCTCTGCCGTGGGACATTTCTTGCCTTTTTAGGGCGAGCCTCGGCGTGGCTCATGAGCATGGCTACTCAAAAGACCAGACCCATTTCCGATGGCGGTGTTCCCAAATCTACCTCCCGAACCCCCGTGGAACAGACGCTATAGCCCACCGGCCCCGGCGACTATTTCGTGCCTTGCGCCGCTGGGCATTTCTTGCCATTTTAGGGCAGGCCTCTGACCGTAGGCTCCCACTGAGCACGCGAGGCTACTCAAAAAGACCAGACCCATTTCCGATGGCCAGTGTTCCCAAATCTACCTCCCGAACCCCCGTGGAACAGACGCTATAGCCCACCGGCCCCGGCGACTATTTCGTGCCTTGCGCCGCTGGGCATTTCTTGCCATTTTAGGGCAGGCCTCTGACCGTAGCCTCCCACTAGGCACACGAGAACCCTTGAAAAGACTGTACCCATTTCCGGCCCGAGCCCCAGTCCCCACCCCAGCCCCCGGACCAAAGGCTATAGCCCGCCCGGCCTCGGCGACTATTTGTGTGCGCTGGGCATTTCTTACCATTTAGGGCAGGCTTCTGGCGTAGCCTCTGCCCAGGCACCACGAGGACCCTCGAAAGACTGTACCCATTTCCGACGCCCGAACCCCGAACCCCCACCCCGGCCCCGCGGACCAAGATTATATCCACGGCCTCGGCGACTATTTCCGCACTGCGCTGGGCATTTCTTGCCATTTTAAGCGGGGCTCGTACCGTAGCCTCCCACTTGGGCACACTAGGACCCTCGAAAAGACTGCCCATTTCCGAAGCCCAGGCCCCGACGCCCCTCCCCGGCCCAGCGGACCAAAGGCTATAGCCCACCGGCCTCGGCGACTATTTCCAGCTGGGCGGCTGGGCATTCTTGCCATTTAGGGCGGGCTTCTGCCCGTAGCCTCCCAGGTACGAGGACCCTCGAAAAAGCCATTTCGACACCAGGCGCGAAACTCCCTCATCAACCCCGCGGACCAAGGGCTATAGCCCACCTGCCTCGGCGACTATTTCATGCGCTCCGCCGCTGGGCATTTCTTGCCATTTTATGGCAGGCTTCTGACCGTAGCCTCCCACTGGGCACACGGGGCCCTCGAAAAACATGCCATTTCGATGCGAGCCCCGAACCCCATCCCACCCTCGCGGACCAAAGGCTGTAGCCACCGGCCCGGCGACTATTTGTGCACTGCGCGGTGGGCATTCGTGCCATTTAGGGCGAGCTTCTGACCGTAGCCTCCTTTGGGCTACGAGGACCCTCGGCATGCCATTTCCGATGACGAGCCTGAACCCCCATCCCCAACCCCCGCGGACCAAAGGCTATAGCCCACCGGCCTCTGCGACTATTTCACGCGCTGCGACGCTGGGCATTACTTGCCAATTTACAGTATGCTTCTGACCGTAGCCTCCCACTGGGCACACGAGGACCGTCAAAAAGACTGTACCCATTTCCGATGCCAAGAACCCCCGATCCCCCCTCCCCAACCTCGCGGACCAAAGGCTATAGCCCACCGGCCTCGGCGACTATTTCACGCGGTGCGCCGCTGGGCATTTCTTGTGATTTTAGGGCAGGCTTCTGACCGTAGCCTCCCACTAGGCCCGCGAGGACCCTCGAAAAGACTGCGCCGCTGGGCATTTCTTTCCATTTTAAGGCAGGGCTCTGACCGTAGCCTCCCACTGGGCACACTAGGACCCTCGAAAAGACTGTACCCATTTCCGACGCCTAGAGCCCCCGAACGCCCCTCCCCAACCCCCGCGGACCAAAGGTTATAGCTCACCGGCCTCGGCGACTATTTCACGCGCTGCGCCGCTGGGCATTTCTTGCCACTTTCGGGCAGGCTTCTGATCGTAGCCTCCCCCTGGGCACACGAGGACCCTCGAAAGGACTGTACCCATTTCCGACGCCTAGAGCCCCCGAACGCCCCTCCCCAACCCCCGCGGACAAAAGGCTATAGCCCACCGGCCTCGGCGACTATTTCACGCGCTGCGCCGCTGGGCATTTCTTGCCACTTTCGGGCAGGCTTCTGATTATAGCCTCCTCCTGGGCACACGAGGACCCTCGAAAGGACTGTACCCATTTCCGATGACCAGAGCCCCCGAAACCCCCTCCCCAACCCCCGCGGACCAAAGGCTATAGCCCACCGGCCTCGGCAATTATTTCACGCGCTGCGCCGCTGGGCATTTCTTGCCATTTTAGGGCAGGCTTCTGGCCGTAGCCTCCCACTAGGCCCGCGAGGACCCTCGAAAAGTCTGTGCCCATTTCCGATGACCAGAGCCCCCGAACCCCCATCCCCAACCCCCGCGGACCAAAGGCTATAGCCCACCGGCCTCGGCGACTATTTCCGCCTGCGGCACTGGGCGTACTTGCCAATTTACAGCGGGCTTCGGCCGTAGCCTCCACAGGCACGAGGACCACAAAAAATGTACCCATTTCCGGCCGAGCCCCCGACGCCCCAACCCCAGCGGACCAAAGGCTATAGCCACCGGCCTCGGCGACTATTTCACGCTGCGCGCTGGGCATTACTTGCCAATTTACAGCAGGCTTCTGACCGTAGCCTCCCACTGGGCATACGAGGACCCTCGAAAAGACTGTACCCATTTCCGACAGCCAGAGCCCCCGAACCCGCTACCCAACCCCCGCGGACCAAAGTCTATAGCCCACCGTGCTTGGAGACTATTTCACGCGCTGCGGCGCTGGGTATTTCTTGCCATTTTAGGGCAGGCTTCAGACCGTAGCCTCCCACTGGGCATACGAGGACCCTCGAAAAGGCATGCCAATTTCTGCCAGCGGGCCCCGAACCCCTACCCCGCGGACCAAAGGCTATAGCCCACCGGGCTTGGAGACTATTTCACGCGCTGCGCCGCTGGGCATTTCTTGCAATTTTAGGGCAGGCTTCTGACCGTAGCCTCCCGCTTGGCACACGAGGACCCTTGAAAAGACTGTACCCATTTCCGATGACCAGAGTCCCCGAACCCCCCTCCCCAACGCTCGCGGACCAAAGGCTATAGCCCACCGGCCCCGGCGACTATTTCATGCACTGCGCCGGTGGGCATTTGTTGCCATTTTAGGGCAGACTTGACCGTAGACTCCCCAGGCACACGAGGACCCTCGAAAAGACTGTACCCATTTCCGATGACCAGAG
Organism: Citropsis articulata; assembly: GCA_030449925.1. Classification (NCBI taxonomy): domain Eukaryota; kingdom Viridiplantae; phylum Streptophyta; class Magnoliopsida; order Sapindales; family Rutaceae; genus Citropsis; species Citropsis articulata. Next base: position 1,185,000 of record JASUUH010000169.1, read on the forward strand.
CCCCCGAACCCCCCTCCCCAACGCTCGCGGACCAAAGGCTATAGCCCGCCGGCCTCGGCGACTATTTCACGCGCTGTGCCGTTGGGCATTTCTTGCCATTTTAGGGCAGGCTTCTGACCGTAGCCTCCCACTGGTCACACGAGGACCCTCGAAAAGACTGTACCCATTTCCAACGCCCAGAGCCCCCCGAACGCCCCACCCCAACCCCGCGGACCAAAGGCTATAGCCCACCGGCCTCGGCGACTATTTCACGCGCTGTGCCGTTGGGCATTTCTTGCCATTTTAGGCCAAGCTTCTGACCGTAGCCTCGCGCTGGGCACACGAGGAAACTCGAAAAGACTGTACCCATTTCCGATGACCAGAGCCCCCGAACCCCCCTCCCCAACGATCGCGGACCAAAGGCTATAGCCCGCCGGCCTCGGCGACTATTTCACGCGCTGCGCCGCTGGGTATTTCTTGCCATTTTAGGGCAGGCTTCTGACCGTAGCCTCCCACTGGTCACACGAGGACCCTCGAAAAGACTGTACCAATTTCCGATGCCAAGAACCCCCGACCCCCCTCCCCAACCCCCGCGGACCAAAGGCTATAGCCCACCGGCCTCGGCGACTATTTCACGCGCTGCGCCGCTGGGTATTTCTTGCGATTTTGGGGCAGGCTTCTGACCGTAGCCTCCCAGGCACCACGAGACCCTCGGCTGTGCCCATTTGGATGACGAGCCCCGAGCCCCCTCCCGACCCTGCGACGGACCAAAGGCTATAGCCCACCGGCCTCGGCGACTATTTCACGCGCTGCGCCGCTGGGTATTTCTTGCGATTTTAGGGCAGGCTTCTGACCGTAGCCTCCCACTGGTCACACGAGGACCCTCGAAAGGCTGTACCCATTTCCGGCAGCCCCGAGCGCCCTCCCGGCCCAGCGGACCAAGGGCTATAGCCCACCGGCCTCGGCGACTATTTTACGCGCTGCGACGCTAGGCATTTCTTGCCATTTTACGGCAGGCTTCTGACCGTTGCCTCCCACTGGGCACACGAGGACAGTCAAAAAGACTGTACCCATTTCCGATGCCAAGAACCCCAAATCCCCCTCCCCAACCCCCGCGGACCAAAGGCTATACCCCACCGGCCTCGGCGACTATTTCACGCGCTGCGCCGCTGGCTATTTCTTGGAATTGAAGGGCAGCCTGCTGACCGTAGCCTCCCACTGGGAACACGAGGACCCTCAAAAAGACTGTACCCATTTTCGACAGCGAGCCCCGAACCGCTACCCGGCCCCAGCGGACCAAAGTCTATAGCCCACGGGCTTGGAACTATTTCGCAGCTGCGCCGCTGGGCATTTCTTGCCATTTTAGGGCAGGCTTCTGACCGTAGACTCCCGCTGGGCACACGAGGACCCTCGAAAAGACTGTACCCATTTCCGACATCCAGAGCCCCCGAACCCGCTACCCAACCCACGCGGACCAAAGGCTATAGCCCACTGGGCTTGAAGACTATTTCGCGCGCTCTGCCGTGGGACATTTCATGCCTTTTAGGGCGGGCCTCGACCGTGGCTCCCCGAGCACACGAGGACCCTCGAAAAGACTGTACCCATTTCCGATGACCAGAGCCCCTGAAACCCCCTCCCCAACCCCCGCGGACCAAAGGCTATAGCCCACCGGCCTCGGCGACCATTTCACGCGCTGCGACGCTGGGCATTACTTGTCAATTTACAGCAGGCTTCTGACCGTAGCCTCCCACTGGGCACACGAGGACCGTCAAAAAGACTGTACCCATTTCCGATGCCAAGAACCCCTGAACCCCCCTCCCCAACCCCCCCGGACCAAACGCTATAGCCCACCGGCCTCGGAGACTATTTCACGCGCTGTGCCGCTGGGCATTTCTTGCCATTTTAGGGCAGGCTTCTGACCATAGCCTCCCACTGGGCACACAAGGACCCTCAAAATGACTGTACCCATTTCCGACGCCCAGAGCCCCCGAACCCCCCACCCCACCCCCGCGGACCAAAGGCTATAGCCCGCCGGCCTCGGCGACTATTTCACGCGCTGCGCCGCTGGGTATTTCTTGCCATTTTAGGGCAGGCTTCTGACTGTAGCCTCCCACTGGTCGCTGAGACCCTCTAAAGCTGCCATTTCCGATGCCAAAACCCGAACCCCCTCCCGACCCGCGGACCAGGCTATAGCCCAGCGGCCTCGGCGACTATTTCACGCGCTGCGCCGCTGGGCATTTCTTGCGATTTTGGGGCATGCTTCTGACCGTAGCCTCCCACTGGGCACACGAGGACCCTCAAAAAGACTGTACCCATTTCTGATGCCAACAACCCCCCCACCCCCCGCCCCCAAACCCGCGGCCCCAAGGCTATAGCCCCGACCTCGGCGACTATTTCCCGCGCTGCGTCGGTGGGCATTTCTTTCGATTTTAGGTCTGGCTTCTGACCGTAGCCTCCCACTGGGCAGACGAGGACCTTCAAAAAGACTTTACCCATTTCTGATGCCAAGAACCCCCGAACCCCCGTCCCCAACCCCCGCGGACCAAAGGCTATAGCCCACAGGCCTCGGCGACTATTTCCGCAGCTGCGCGCTGGGCATTTCTTGCCATTTAGGGCGGGCTTCAGACCGTAGCCTCCCTTTGGGCATCGAGGACCCTCGAAAGACTGTACCCATTTCCGACAGCGGGCGCGAACCCCTACCCAGCCCGCGGACAAAGGCTATAGCCACGGGCAGAAGACTATTTCACGCGCAGCGCGCTGCCCTTGCCATTTAAGGGCAGGCTTCTGACCGTAGCCTCCCACTGGGCACACGAGGACCCTAAAAAAAACTGTACCCATTTCCGACGCCCAGAGCCCCCGAACCCCCCTCCTCAACGCTCGCGGTCCAAAGGCTATAGCCCACCGGCCTCGGCGACTATTTCATGCACTGCGCCGGTGGGCATGTGATGCCGTGATAGCGCCTTCTGCGGACCGAAGCCTCCCACTGGGCACACGAGGACCCTCGAAAAGACTGTACCCATTTCCGATCACCAGAGCCCCCGGACCCCCCGCCCCAACCACCGCGGACCAAAGGCTATAGCCCACCGGCCTCGGCGACTGTTTCACGTGCTGCGCCGCAGGGTATTACTTGCCATTTCGGCGGCTTCGGCCGTAACCTCAAGCGGGCACCACGAGGGCGGTCAAAAGGCTGTGCCATTTCCGATGCCAAGAACCCCCGAACCCCCCTCTCCAACCCCCGCGGACCAAAGGCTGTAGCCCACTGGCCTCGGCGACTATTTCACGCGCTGCGTCGCTGGGCATTTCTTGCCATTTTAGGGCAGGCTTCTGACCGTAGCCTCCCACTGGGCACACGAGAACCCTCAAAAAAACTGTCCCCATTTCCGACGCCCAGAGCCCCCGAACTCCCCTCCTTAACGCTCGCGGTCCGAAGGCTATAGCCCACCGGCCCCGGCGACTATTTCATGCACTGCGCCGGTGGGCATTTGTTGCCATTTTAGGGCAGACTTCTGACCGTAGCCTCCCACTAGTCACACGAGGACCCTCGAAAAGACTGTACCCATTTCCGACGCCCAGAGCCCCCGAACGCACCTACCCAACCCCCGCGGACCAAAGGCTATAGCCCACCGGCCTCGGCGACTATTTCACGCGCTGCGCCGCTGGGTATTTCTTGCGATTTTAGGGCAGGCTTCTGACCGTAGCCTCCCACTGGTCACACGAGGACCCTCGAAAAGACTGTACCCATTTCCGACGCCCAGAGCCCCGAGCGCCTCCCGGCCCCGCGGACCAGGCTATAGCCCACGGCCTCGGTGACTATTTCACGCGCTGCGCGCTGGGTATTTCTTGCGATTTAGGGCAGGCTTCTGACCGTAGCCTCCCAGGCACGAGGGCGGTCAAAAGCACTGTACCCATTTCGATGCCAACAACCCCGAACCCCCTCCCAGTACCCACGGACCAAAGGCTATAGCCCACCGGCCTAGGCGACTATTTCACGCGCTGCGCCGCTGCGAATATCTTGCCAGATAAGGGCAGGCTTCTGACCGTAGCCTCCCACTGGGCATTCGAGGACCCTCGAATGGGGTGTACCCATTTCCGACAGCGAGCCCCGAACCGCTGACCCCCGCGGACCAAAGTCTATAGCCCACCGGGCTTGGAGACTATTTCACGCGCTGCGCCGCTGGGCATTTCTTGCCATTTTAGGGCAGGCTTCTGACCGTAGACTCCCGCTGGGCACACGAGGACCCTCGAAAAGACTGTACCCATTTCCGACATCCAGAGCCCCCGAACCCGCTACCCAACCCACGCGGACCAAAGGCTATAGCCCACTGGGCTTGAAGACTATTTCGCGCGCTCTGCCGTGGGACATTTCTTGCCTTTTTAGGGCAGGCCTCTGACCGTAGGCTCCCACTGAGCACACGAGGACCCTCGAAAAGACTATACCCATTTCCGATGACCAGAGCCCCTGAAACCCCCTCCCCAACCCCCGCGGACCAAAGGCTATAGCCCACCGGCCTCGGCGACCATTTCACGCGCTGCGACGCTGGGCATTACTTGTCAATTTACAGCAGGCTTCTGACCGTAGCCTCCCACTGGGCACACGAGGACCGTCAAAAAGACTGTACCCATTTCCGATGCCAAGAACCCCTGAACCCCCCTCCCCAACCCCCGCGGACCAAAGGCTATAGCCCACCGGCCTCGGAGACTATTTCACGTGCTGTGCCGCTGGGCATTTCTTGCCATTTTAGGGCAGGCTTCTGACCATAGCCTCCCACTGGGCACACAAGGACCCTCAAAATGACTGTACCCATTTCCGACGTCCAGAGCCCCCGAACCCCCCACCCCAACCCCGCGGACCAAAGGCTATAGCCCGCCGGCCTCGGCGACTATTTCACGCGCTGCGCCGCTGGGTATGTCTTGCCATTTTAGGGCAGGCTTCTGACCGTAGCCTCCCACTGGTCGCACAAGGACCCTCCTAAAGACTGTACCCATTTCCGATGCCAAAAACCCCCGAACCCCCCTCCCCAACCCCCGCGGACCAAAGGCTATAGCCCACCGGCCTCGGCGACTATTTCACGCGCTGCGCCGCTGGGCATTTCTTGCGATTTTGGGGCATGCTTCTGACCGTAGCCTCCCACTGGGCACACGAGGACCCTCAAAAAGACTGTACCCATTTCTGATGCCAACAACCCCCGAACCCCCCTCCCCAATACCCGCGGACCAAAGGCTATAGCCCACCGACCTCAGCGACTATTTCACGCGCTGCGACGCTGGGCATTTCTTACGATTTTAGGGCTGGCTTCTGACCGTAGCCTCCCACTGGGCACACGAGGACCGTCAAAAAGACTTTACCCATTTCTGATGCCAAGAACCCCCGAACCCCCGTCCCCAACCCCCGCGGACCAAAGGCTATAGCCCACAGGCCTCGGCGACTATTTCACGCGCTGCGCCGCTGGGCATTTCTTGCCATTTTAGGGCAGGCTTCAGACCGTAGCCTCCCACTGGGCATACGAGGACCCTCGAAAAGACTGTACCCATTTCCGACAGCCAGAGCGCCCGAACCCCCTACCCAACCCCCGCGGACAAAAGGCTATAGCCCACCGGGCTTGAAGACTATTTCACGCGCAGCGCCGCTGGGCATTTCTTGCCATTTTAGGGCAGGCTTCTGACCGTAGCCTCCCACTGGGCACACGAGGACCCTCAAAAAAACGGTACCCATTTCCGACGCCCAGAGGCCCCGAACCCCCCTCCTCAACGCTCGCGGTCCAAAGGCTATAGCCCACCGGCCCCGGCGACTATTTCATGCACTGCGCCGGTGGGCATTTGTTGCCATTTTAGGGCAGACTTCTGACCGTAGCCTCCCACTGGACACACGAGGACCCTCGAAAAGACTGTACCCATTTCCGATCACCAGAGCCCCCGAACCCCCCTCCCCAACCACCGCGGACCAAAGGCTATAGCCCACCGGCCTCGGCGACTGTTTCACGTGCTGCGACGCTGGGTATTACTTGCCATTTTACGGCCGGCTTCTGACCGTAACCTCCAACTGGGCACACGAGGACGGTCAAAAAGACTGTACCCATTTCCGATGCCAAGAACCCCCGAACCCCCCTCTCCAACCCCCGCGGACCAAAGGCTGTAGCCCACTGGCCTCGGCGACTATTTCACGCGCTGCGTCGCTGGGCATTTCTTGCCATTTTAGGGCAGGCTTCTGACCGTAGCCTCCCACTGGGCACACGAGAACCCTCAAAAAAACTGTCCCCATTTCCGACGCCCAGAGCCCCCGAACTCCCCTCCTTAACGCTCGCGGTCCGAAGGCTATAGCCCACCGGCCCCGGCGACTATTTCATGCACTGCGCCGGTGGGCATTTGTTGCCATTTTAGGGCAGACTTCTGACCGTAGCCTCCCACTAGTCACACGAGGACCCTCGAAAAGCATGCCATTTCCGGCGCCCGAGCCCCGCGCACCCGGCCCCGCGGACCAGGCTATAGCCCACCGGCCTCGGCGACTATTTCCAGCTGCGCCGCTGGGTATTTCTTGCGATTTTAGGGCAGGCTTCTGACCGTAGCCTCCCACTGGTCACACGAGGACCCTCGAAAAGACTGTACCCATTTCCGATGCCAGGCCCCGAGCGCCCTCCCCCAACCCCGCGGACCAGGCTGGCCCACCGGCCTCGGTGACTATTTCACGCGCTGCGCCGCTGGGTATTTCTTGCGATTTTAGGGCAGGCTTCTGACCGTAGCCTCCCACTGGGCACACGAGGACAGTCAAAAAGCCTGTACCCATTTCTGATGCCAACAACCCCCGAACCCCCCTCCCCAATACCCACGGACCAAAGGCTATAGCCCACCGGGCTCGGCGACTATTTCACGCGCTGCGCCGCTGGGCATTTCTTGCCATTTTAGGGCAGGCTTCTGACCGTAGACTCCCGCTGGGCACACGAGGACCCTCGAAAAGACTGTACCCATTTCCGACATCCAGAGCCCCCGAACCCGCTACCCAACCCACGCGGACCAAAGGCTATAGCCCACTGGGCTTGAAGACTATTTCGCGCGCTCTGCCGTGGGACATTTCTTGCCTTTTTAGGGCAGGCCTCTGACGTAGGCTCCCACTGAGCACACGAGGACCCTCGAAAAGACTATACCCATTTCCGATGACCAGAGCCCCTGAAACCCCCTCCCCAACCCCCGCGGACCAAAGGCTATAGCCCACCGGCCTCGGCGACCATTTCACGCGCTGCGACGCTGGGCATTACTTGTCAATTTACAGCAGGCTTCTGACCGTAGCCTCCCACTGGGCACACGAGGACCGTCAAAAAGACTGTACCCATTTCCGATGCCAAGAACCCCCGAACCCCCCTCCCCAACCCCCGCGGACCAAAGGCTATGGCCCACCGGCCTCGGCGACTATTTCACGCGCTGTGCCGCTGGGCATTTCTTGCCATTTTAGGGCAGGCTTCTGACCATAGCCTCCCACTGGGCACACAAGGACCCTCAAAATGACTGTACCCATTTCCGACGCCCAGAGCCCCCGAACCCCCCACCCCAACCCCGCGGACCAAGGGCTATAGCCCGCCGGCCTCGGCGACTATTTCGCAGCTGCGCGCTGGGTATGTCTTGCCATTTTAGGGCGGCTTCTGACCGTAGCCTCCCCTTTGGTCGCACGAGGACCCTCACAAGGCATGCCCATTTCGATGCAAGAAACCCCGAACCCCCTCTGACCCCAGCGGACCAAAGGCTATAGCCCGGCGGCCTCGGCGACTATTTCAGCAGCTGCGCTGGGCATTTCTTGCGATTTTGGGGCATGCTTCTGACCGTAGCCTCCCACTGGGCACACGAGGACCCTCAAAAAGACTGTACCCATTTCTGATGCCAACAACCCCCGAACCCCCTCCCAATGCCGCGGACCAATAGCCCCGACCTCAGCGACTATTTCACGCGCTGCGACGCTGGGCATTTCTTACGATTTTAGGGCTGGCTTCTGACCGTAGCCTCCCACTGGGCACACGAGGACCGTCAAAAAGGCTTTACCCATTTCTGATGCCAAGAACCCCCCCAACCCCCTCCCCAACCCCCGCGGACCAAAGGCTATAGCCCACAGGCCTCGGCGACTATTTCACGCGCTGCGCCGCTGGGCATTTCTTGCCATTTTAGGGCAGGCTTCAGACCGTAGCCTCCCACTGGGCATACGAGGACCCTCGAAAAGACTGTACCCATTTCCGACAGCCAGAGCGCCCGAACCCCCTACCCAACCCCCGCGGACAAAAGGCTATAGCCCACCGGGCTTGAAGACTATTTCACGCGCAGCGCCGCTGGGCATTTCTTGCCATTTTAGGGCAGGCTTCTGACCGTAGCCTCACTTTGGGCACCGAGGACCCTCAAAAACGGTACCCATTTCCGCGCCCGGAGGCCCGAACCCCCTCCTCGGCCCGCGGTCAAAACTATAGCCCACGGCCCGGCGACTATTTCACGCGCTGCGCCGCTGGGCATTTCTTGCCATTTTAGGGCAGGCTTCTGACCGTAGCCTCCCGCTGGGCACACAAGGACCCTCGAAAAGACTGTACCCATTTCCAATCACCAGAGCCCCCGAACCCCCTCCCCAACCACCGCGGACCAAAGGCTATAGCCCGCCGACCTCGGCGACAATTTCACGCGGTGCGACGCTGGGCATTTCTTGCGATTTTAGGGCAGGCTTCTGACCGTAGCCTCAGCAGGCACCGAGGGCGGTCAAAAGCTGTACCCATTTCCGATGCCAAGAACCCCCGAACACCCCTCAACAACCCCCGCGGACCCAAGGCTGTAGCCCACAGGCCACGGCGACTATTTCAGGCGCTGCGCCGGTGGGCATTTGTTGCCATTTTAGGGCAGACTTCTGACCGTAGCCTCCCATGGGCACCACGAGAACCCTCAAAAACTGTCCCATTTCCGGCGAGCCCCGAACTCCTCCCTCAGCTCGCGGTCCGAAGGCTATAGCCCACCGGCCCGGCGGCTATTTCATACTGCGCGGTGGGCATTTGTTGCCATTTAGGGCAGGAACTTCTGACCGTAGCCTCCCACTAGTCACGAGGACCCTCGAAAAGGCATGTACCCATTTCCGGCCAGAGCCCCGAGCGCACCTCCCGGCCCAGCGGACCAGGCTATAGCCCACCGGCCTCGGCGACTATTTCAGCTGCGCGCTGGGTATTTCTTGCGATTTTAGGTCAGGCTTCTGACCGTAGCCTCACTGGTCGCGAGGACCCTCGAAAAGGCATGCCCATTTCCGGCGCCCAGGCCCCGAGCGCCTCCCGACCCCGCGGACCGAGGCTATAGCCCACCGGCCTCGGTGACTATTTCACGCGCTGCGCCGCTGGGTATTTCTTGCGATTTTAGGGCAGGCTTCTGACCGTAGCCTCCCACTGGGCACACGAGGACAGTCAAAAAGCCTGTACCCATTTCTGATGCCAACAACCCCCGAACCCCCCGCCCCCATACCCCCGGACCAAAGGCTATAGCCCCCCGGCCGCGGCGACAATTTCAGCGGCTGCGCTCTGCATTTCTTGCCATTTGGGCAGGCTTCTGACCGTGGCCTCCCCTTTGGGCATCGAGGACCCTCGAAAGTACCCATTTCCGACGGTGAGCCCCGAACCCGCTGACCCCGCGGACCAAAGTCTTTAGCCCACCGGGCTTGGAGACTATTTCACGCGCTGCGCCGCTGGGCATTTTTTGCCATTTTAGGGCAGGCTTCTGACCGTAGACTCCCGCTGGGCACACGAGGACCCTCGAAAAGACTGTACCCATTTCCGACATCCAGAGCCCCCAAACCCGCTACCCAACCCCCGCAGACCAAAGGCTATAGCCCACTGGGCTTGGAGACTATTTCGCGCGCTCTGCCGTGGGACATTTCTTGCCTTTTTAGGGCAGGCCTCTGACCGTAGGCTCCCACTGAGCACGCGAGGCTACTCAAAAAGACTAGACCCATTTCCGATGCCCAGTGTCCCCAAATCTCCCTCCCGAACCCCCGTGGAACAGACGCTATAGCCCACCGGCCCCGGCGACTATTTCGTGCCTTGCGCCGCTGGGCATTTTTTTCCCATTTTAGGGCAGGCTTCTGACCGTAGCCTCCCACTAGTCACACGAGGACCCTCGAAAAGACTGTACCCATTTCCGACGCCCAGAGCCCCCGAACGCCCATCCCCAACCCCCGCGGACCAAAGGCTATAGCCCACCGGCCTCGGCGACTATTTCACGCGCTGCGACGCTGGGCATTAATTGCCAATTTACAGCAGGCTTCTGACCGTAGCCTCCCACTGGTCACACGAGGACCCTCGAAAAGACTGTACCCATTTCCAACGCCCAGAGCCCCCCGAACGCCCCACCCCAATCCCGCGGACCAAAGGCTATAGCCCGACCTCGGCGACTATTTCACGCGCTGTGCCGTTGGGCTATTTCTTGCCATTTTAGGCGGGCTTCTGACCGTAGCCTCCGCGGTCACCGAGGACCCTCGAAAAAGTACCATTTCCGATGCCAGAACCCCCGACCCCCTCCCAACCGCGGACCAGGCTATAGCCCACCGGCCTCGGCGACTATTTCCGCGCTGCGCGCTGGGTATTTCTTGCGATTTTGGGCAGACTTCTGACCGTAGCCTCCAGCGGGTACGAGGACCCTCGAAAAGGCATGCCCATTTTGGATGACAGAGCCCCCTAACCCCCTCCCCAACCCCCGTGGACCATAGGCTGTAGCCCACCGGCCTCGGCGACTATTTCACGCGATGCGCCGTTGGGTATTTCTTGCCATTTTAGGCAGGCTTCTGACCGTAGCCTCCCCTTTGGTCACCACGAGGACCCTCGAAAAGGCACCCATTTCCGATGCAGGCCCCGAGGCCCCCTCCCGGCCCCGCGGACCAGGCTATAGCCAGCGGCCTCGGCGACTATTTCAGCTGCGCGCTGGGCATTTCTTGCGATTTTGGGGCAGGCTTCTGAACGTAGCCTCCACTGGGTCACGAGGACCCTCGAAAGGCTGCCCATTTCGATGCAGAACCCTAAACCCCCTCCCCAACCCCCGCGGACCAAAGGCTATAGCCCACCGGCCTCGGCGACTATTTCACGCGCTGCGCCGTTGGGTATTTCTTGCCATTTTAGGGCAGGCTTCTGACCGTAGCCTCCCACTGGGCACACGAGGACCCTCGAAAAGACTGTACCCATTTGGCGCGAGCCCCGACGCCCCTCCCGGCCCCCGCGGACCCAGGCTATAGCCCACGGCCTCGGCGACTATTTCACGCGCTGCGCGCTGGGCATTCTTGCCATTTTACAGCGGGCTTCTGACGTAGCCTCCCAGGTCACCACGAGGACCCTCGAAAAGACTGTACCCATTTCCGCGAGCCCCGAGCGCCCCTCCAGACCCAGCGGACCAAAGGCTATAGCCGCCGGCCTCTGCGACTATTTCACGTGCGTGCCGTTGGGCATTTCTTGCCATTTTAGGGCAGGCTTCTGACCGTAGCCTCGCATGGGCTGAGGACCGAAAAGACTGTACCCATTTCCGATGCCAAGAACCCCTGAACCCCCCTCCCCAACCCCCGCGGACCAAAGGCTATAGCCCGCCGGCCTCGGAGACTATTTCACGTGCTGCGCCGTTGGGTATTTCTTGCCATTTTAGGGCAGGCTTCTGACCGTAGCCTCCCACTGGTCACACGAGGACCCTCGAAAAGACTGTACCCATTTCCGACGCCCAGAGCCCCCGAACGCCCCTCCCCCACCCCCGCGGACCAAAGGCTATAGCCCACGGCCTCGGAGACTATTTCCCGCGCTGCGCGCTGGGTATTTCTTGCGATTTTGGGGCAGGCTTCTGACGTAGCCTCCCCTTTGGGCACGAGGACCCTCGAAAAGACTGTGCCATTTCGGATGACGAGCCCCAGGCCCCTCCCAGCCCTGCGGACCAAAGGCTATAGCCCGCCCGGCCTCGGCGACTATTTCCGCGCTGCGCGCTGGGTATTTCTTGCCATTTTAGGGCGGGCTTCTGACCGTAGCCTCCCACTGGTCGAGGACCCTCGAAAGACTGTACCAATTTCCGATGCGAAACCCCGAACCCCCCCTCCCCGCGGACCGTCTATAGCCCGCGGCCTCGGCGACTATTTCACGCTGCGCGCTGGGTATTTCTTGCGATTTTGGGGCACTTCTGACCGTAGCCTCCCGCTGGGCACGAGGACCCTCGAAAAGGCGTGCCCATTTGGATGACCGAGCCCCGAGCCCCCTCCCAACCCTGCGGACCAAAGGCTATAGCCGCGGCCTCGGCGACTATTTCACGCAGCTGCGCTGGGTATTTCTTGCGATTTTAGGGCAGGCTTCTGACCGTAGCCTCCCGCTGGTCACGAGGACCCTCGAAAAGGCTGCCCATTTCCGATGCCAGGCCCGAGGCCCCTCCCGGCCCCGCGGACCCACGGCTATAGCCCACCGGCCTCGGCGACTATTTCCCGCGCTGCGCCGCTGGGCATTTCTTGCGATTTTAGGGCGGGCTTCTGACCGTAGCCTCCCACTGGTCACACGAGGACCCTCGGAAAGACTGAACCATTTCGGATGCCAGAACCCTGAACCCCCTCCCGGCCCAGCGGACCAAAAGGCTATAGCCCAGCCCGGCCTCGGCGACTATTTCGCTGCGCTGGGTATTTCTTGCCATTTTAGGGCGGGCTTCGACCGTAGCCTGCCACTGGTCACACGAGGATCCTCGAAAGACTGTACCCATTTCCGGCGCCCGAGCCCCGAGCCCCTCCGGCCCCGGACCAAAGGCTATAGCACAACGGCCTCAGTGACTATTTCGCAGCAGCTGCCGCTAGGCATTTCTTGCCATTTTAGGGCAGGCCACTGACCGTAGCCTCCCACTGGGCACACGAGGGCCCTCGAAAATATTGTACCCATTTCCGACACCCAGAGACCCCGAACCCCCCTCCCCAACCCCCGCGGACCAAAGGCTATAGCCTGCCGGCCTCGGCGACTATTTCGCGCTCTGCGCCGCTGGGTATTTCTTGCCATTTTAGGTCAGGCCTCTGACCGTAGCGTCCCACTGGGCACACAAGGGCCCTCGAAAAGACTGTACCCATTTCCGACTCCCAGAGCCCCCGAACGTCCCTCACCAACCCCTACGGACCAAAGGCTATAGCCCACCGGCCACGGCGACTATTTCACGCGCTGCATCGCTGGGCATTTCTTGTCATTTTAGGGAGGCTTCTGACCGTAGCCTCCCACTGCGCACACGAGGACCCTCGAAAAGACTGGACCCATTTCCGACATCCGACCCCGAACCGCTCCCGATACCCCGTGGACCAGGCTATAGCGGCTTGGAGACTATTTCGCGCTGCTGCGCTGGGCATTTCTTGCCTTTTAGGGCAGGCCTGACCGTAGGCTCAGCGAGCAGCGAGGCTACTCAAAAGACTAGACCCATTTCCGATGCAAACCGGTGTCCCGAATCTCCTCCCGAACCCCCGTGGACAGGCAGCTATAGCCCACGGCCGGCGACTATTTCGTGCCTTGCGCGCTTGGCATTTCTTGCCATTTGAGGCAGGCCTCTGACCGTAGCCTCCCACTAGGCTACACGAGAACCCTTGAGAAGGCTGACACCCATTTCGACGCCCGGGCCCCCAGTCCCCCATCCCAACCCCAGCGGACCAAAGGCATAGCCCACCTGGCCCAGGCGACTATTTCCAGGCTCTGCGCGGTGGGCATTTGTTGCCATTTAGGGGCAGACTTCTGACCGTAACCTCCCCTTGGGCTGCGGACCCTCGAAAGACTATACCCATTTTCGATGACGGAGCCCCGAACCCCTCCCAACCACCGGCGGACCAAGGCTATAGCCACGGCCTCGGTGACTATTTCAGCAGCTGCGGCGCTGGGCATTCTTGCCATTTTTAGGGCAGGCTTACGGCCGTAGCCTCCCACTTTGGGCACCGAGGACCCTCGAGAAAGACATACCCATTTCGATGACAGGGGCCCGAACCCCCCTCCCAGCTCGCCAGCGGACCAAAGGCTATAGCCCACCGGCCCGGCGACTATTTCATCTGCGCGGTGGGAATTTGTTGCCATTTTAGGGCAGACTTCTGACCGTAGCCTCCCACTGTGCACACGAGGACCCTCGAAAAGACTATACCCATTTCCGATGACGGGCCGAACCCCTCCCCAACCACCGCGGACCAAAGGCTATAGCCCACCGGCCTCGGTGACTATTTTACGCGCTGCGACGCTGGGTATTACTTGCCATTTTATGGCTGGCTTCTGACCGTAACCTCCAACTGGGCACACGAGCACCGTCAAAAAGGCTGTACCCATTTCCGATGCCAAGAACCCCCGAACGCCCCTCCCCAACCCCCGCGGACCAAAGGCTATAGCCCACCGGCCTCGGCGACTATTTCACGCGCTGCGCCGCTGGGCATTTCTTGCCAATTTATGGCAGGCTTCTGACCGTAGCCTCCCACAGGGCACACGAGGACCCTCAAAAAAAATGTACCCATTTCCGACGCCCAGAGCCCTCGAACGCCCCACCCCAACCCCCGCGGTACAAAGGCTATAGCCCACCGGCCTCGGCGACTATTTCACGCGCTGCGCCGCTGGGTATTTCTTGCGATTTTAGGGCAGGCTTCTGACCGTAGCCTCCCACTGGTCACACGAGGACCCTCGAAAAGACTGTGCCCATTTCCGATGCCAACAACCCCCGAACCCCCCTCCCCAATACCCGCGGACCAAAGGCTATAGCCCACCGGCCTCGGCGACTATTTCATGCGCAGCGCCGCTGGGCATTTCTTGCCATTTTACAGCAGGCCTCTGACCGTAGCCTCCCACTAGGTACACGAGAACCCTTGAGAAGACTGTACCCATTTCCGGCGCTTGAGCCCCAGTCCCCCACCCCCAGCCCCAGCGGACCAAAGGCTATAGCCCGCCGGCCTCGCCGACTATTTGTGCTGTGCGCTGGGCATTTCTTGCCATTTTAGGGCAGGCTTCTGGCGTAGCCTACCCCGCGGCACACGAGGACCCACGAAAAGGCAGTACCCATTTCCGGCGCGGAACCC